>CM060177.1:85434454-86882786 GCA_030549775.1 Tamarix chinensis | reverse complement strand
TTAAGCCTTTAGTTAAATATTGTTTTAATGAATTGGCTAACTATGCTTTATCTAGCATGGACTATTATTGATGTGCATGAGCTAGTATCATTCTTAGAGGCTATTGTAAATTATGATTTTGCTAGGTGGTGTGATGATAAGGAGGAGGAGATGAAGTCCTTATTAAAGAATCAAACATGGGAACTTGTGAAGGCACCCAAAAAGAAGAAGATAGTTGATTGCAAATGGGTGTACAAGTTCAAATAGGAGCCTTAGGGGTCAAGAGATAAAGGTACGAGGCTCATTTAGTTACATGTGGATTTAGTCAGATTCCAAGCATGGACTATAATGATATATTTTCTCTCCTATGGTTAGACATACTTCTATTTGTACCTTGCTTGTACTTATGGTTATGCATGATCTAGAGTTGGAGCAAGCTAGATATTAAAACTGTATTTTTGCATCATGAGCTCAAGGATGAAATTTATATGTGTTAGCCAGATGGGTTTGTTGTTGAGGGCATGTGTGAACCGTGTGGCTTATTGAAGAGGTCACTATTTGGTTTGAGCACTCTCCTAGATAATGGTATAATTGATTTGATCAATTTATGCTTGAGCATTGTTTCTTCAAGAGTGAGTATGATGAATTTGTGTACTTGAAGGAAATGGAGAGTGGCTCACTTGTGTATCTTTTTCTATTTATTGATGACATATTTTTTTAACAACAAAGTATATGTCGGATGTTGATAAGGTGAAGACAATATTGAAAAGTGAGCTTGAGATGAAGGATCTTGAAGCTATAATGAGGATCATTGGCATGGAGATTATAATAGACTGTGATTGAATGCTTTTGTACTTGTCACAAGAGTCCTAGTGAATAAAGTGCTAGAGAAATTTCATATGATGGATGCCATAGTGAGCACTCCATTAGCTACTCACTTCAGATTGTTCACTTTGGATTGTCCTAGATCTAAAGAGGGAGAGGATTCATGTCTACTATTCCCTATTTGAATATTCTTGGTTATATTATATATCTATGGTGTGTACCCGACCAAATATTACTCAAGTTTTTTGTTGTGATTCAATATATGACGAATCTAGGAAAGACTCATTGGCAAGTAGTGAAGTGGATTCTAAGATACTTGAAGGGTACAATATTAGCTTCTATAGAGTATGGGAGATCAGTTGATTTGCTAGTTGGTTCGTGGACTTTAATTATGGTGGAGACCTTAAAAAAGGAGGTCCACCAGTGCATATATTTTTTTTTATCTTAGTAGTTGGGCTATTAGTTGGAGGTGATAGCCTTGTCTAATATTGAGGTAGCGTATATGGCCATGACAATAGCTTTTCAGGAAGCCATGTGGCTTGATGGTTTACTATGTGAGCTAAGGCTTGGTTATACTGCTCCAGTCGTTTGAGGTGATAGCTAGAGTACTATCTATTTATCCAAGAATCATAATTATTTCCATCATTGAACAAAGCATATTTTTATCAGGTATCACTTTATTTAAAGTAATGTTGTTGCTGGAAAATTGTGTTAAAAAAGTAGGTACTTTAGATAATCTTACCGTATGCTAATGAAGTCATTAACCATGGGTAAGTTTGAGTATTTCTTGAACTTTATTGGTGTCATAGTTTATGAGGCCCTTTGTTGGATGATGGGTTTTTCGTAGAGGTCTTTCCATTTCATGTGATAGAAAATATGCATCAAGGTAGATAATTATTAGCTTTGACTGGGTATTTGATATACAACATAACATTATTTTGGTTTGTACAAGTGCTAGAGAAGTCTTTGTTTTGACATGTGAATTCTATAATAACAACTAGGGGGCATGTTTACTAGCATAGGTCATGTTTATTCACATAATATTTGGTGCAAATTTTTAGGCAAAAGAGGAAATTAATATAGGATCCCGTGTTTACTAACACAAACTATGTTTGTTAGTAACTTACAAAATATGTTGTTTTATCCAATAGAATTTTATTTGATATAAAAGAGATATGATAAAACCCTACCCACCAAGTCGTGCGAGCCAATATTCTCCTTCTTTTCTATATTTTTCTTCTTTATTACAGAAATACTGATTTGTGTAATTAATTGATTGATTAGTTGACTCATCTTGTAATTATACAAGTGTACGAATAAATATATCTAATTTTCCCTAATTGTTCTTGATGTGTGTAGGAATATGGACTTATGTTTTGGGTGGTTTTATAGCTCGGTTAGGTTTATTTGAAGGTTATAATGGTTCAAAGATGATGATGATGATTTAACAAAGTAGAATTAATGATTATGATTCTCGAATGATGAAGATTTTGGAACGATTTGGTTCGTGAGCCAGGGTTAGGGTTTACGATTAGGGTTTAGTAGAGATATGAATATTATGATGATGAAAGATTGGAAATGTGATGATTTGATGATTAGATTATGAAGTTAAGATGGTGAGAGATGATTGTATGATATTATTATTATTATTATTATTATTATTATTATTATTATTATTATTATTATTATCTAAGGTTTGAAAATAGATAAAATCAAGAAAAATAGTTGAAGACGAATGTTGAAGATGATGATATGTGGTGGTTGAATGTGGCGATTAGGGTAGGATGGCATGGGTTTTGTGGAGGGTTTAAAGGATATATTTTAATCTCTAATTCACACAGACAAAGAGATTAAGGATTTCAATGTTAATCACTCACACAAAATTGATTAGAATTGAGAAGAACTCATACAAAATTTAATTAAGTAAACTTGCAACTTTCATCAATTTTCGTCTCCTCTTTAGTGTCATGTGTTTATGGTTTTTGTAGCCATTGCACCTCCCTAATATTACAAGATAATTCTCCTAAAAATCTGATAGAAATCGACACACAAAGTCGTGGCTTGCTTCTTACTCCAAACACAACTCATAAGATAGAATAAGATAACCCTAAGAGATAGAATTAAGCTACTTTTTGACTAATTCAACTTCCTCATCTTTCTAGCTAATATCAACATGATAGTTATCAATATTACACGTCCAAAGTGTCGATTATAGTGTCCTCATGCAAATGCCATATTCAATCCTTCCATGCAACACATTTTTGCCCTCCATGCATGCCATGTGTATGTCTCTTTTACTAGAGACTTGTTTTTGCATGTTTTGTTCATAACTAACTATGTAGTCATCTGTTTGTCTTCAAATTTCTAGGGATCCTCTCTAAATAGAGAATAATAGGTTCCAACACAATAAATGCTAAGTCTTGACCATTTGCTCTTACATTAGTTATGTCTTATGATTGAATTATCAATGTTCAATTGTCTTGTTAATTCTGATATTGACTCATATTCATTCAATCCACATTATTTCCGCAACAAAATTATACATATCAATATATTTGGTTGGTGTTCCAATATACTATAGAATTATATAATCAAATTATAAATATTGTTAATGAAAAATATATATTTAAATGATATTAAATTATTTAAATGCACTACTAAGTACGCTTGCATTCAAAATCTAGTATATCAAAGGCTTAGGCTACATGAAGAATTTGGAAACCAATTGCCTGATCTACCCTCCCAATAGTTGTGGGTTTGAAACAAATATGTTTTTTGGACCTCAAATTAGTCCATCTACCTTAGACAGAAAAGACAAACAATCACACAACAACACAACATATTAGTGGAGCTGTGGAGGCTTTGAAGCATGAGGTGATGCTTTCGGTTGTAAAAATATTTCTCATCATTTTTTGTTTTAAAACATTTTCAGTATTAAAATAGGTACCAAAAATATTCAATTATGTGTGTGTGTGTGTGTATGCATGTATGTATGTATAAGTATAATTTTTTTTTGTCGTTTACTTCCACGTTTCTAAAATTTTTAGTGCTCGTTTGGTATGAGATAAATAGGAATTAAAAAATTACTCTTATATTTTTTTTATATCTTGTATAATTTATTTAAAATTAAATATTTTTATTCTTATAAATATTTATTTTAAATCTTAATTTAATTTAAAATAGATATTTTATTTAAAAATATATTTATTATTATTAAATATTTAATATAAAAGATATAAAATAGAAGAAAATTCCCCCCCTAATAGTTCCGTACCAAACGAGTCCTTGGATTTCTCTTACCGCTAGGCTGACGTACATTGAAACATAGAGAAGACAAAGGTGTTTCCTCCGCTGACACCCCTTCGACGGTTCACTTCAACGACCACTCATCTCAAGCATCGTATTTCCTCCATTTCTTCCTCATCTCAAGCAGTCGTCACCCTAGTACTAGGGCTGTGCAAAAAATCCGAGATCCAAAAATCCGATCCGATATTTAAAAATCTGATCCGATATTTCAGATATCCGAACCGATTTTATTCTAAAAGGATATCCGACATTCGGATATCCGAGTTTTTTTTTGGATTATCCGATCCGAAAAAATATCCGATATTTTATTGATTATTTCAATAATACACCATAGTATTGTGTTTTTATAGTTTTAAGTTTTAAAATTTTATTTATTTTTATATTTTAAATATTTATAATAATATTTTAATACTTCTTTTAGATAAAATAAGATATTTATATGAATATAGATATGAATATTAATTGATATACGATCTTTATTTTTAAAAATATTATAGCAAAAGTTATTAAAATTGATAAAATAGTATTTTTCATACGGATATTGGATATATCCGAATCGGGTCTATATCTGTCTATATTTTTTGAATATCCGCATCCCGATATCCGGTCTAAAAAAATGCGGAGCGGATATCCGAAAAAAATATCCGAATGGATACGGATATCCGGTTTTGCACACCCCTACCTAGTACCACCACCCAAACCTCCAACCCTAGAAGTTCTACGCCAACGCCTGGCTCTAGAATCTCCAAATTTAGATGACTTCTTTCGCTTGCCAATAGAAATGAGTATTCCGTTGAAGTTGGTATGAAGAAGAAACCTATCACTAAGCCTAAATGGATGAAGGAAGCGATGCCTAGTTGTGAGAAGTATGTAATGATTAAGAAGCGGTATGTGTAGAGGGTTGTTGCCCTAATAAAGCGGAATGCTGGGCTGGTGGTTAGACTGGTACCTCTACGGCGACGAATATGATCCGTGGGGATACTTGTACCCGTGGTTGCAGGTAATTGGCCTCGACTACGAATAATTTTGGAGCTTTATCTTGTTGTGTGCTTTATGGTTCTTAGAATGTACTTAATATGGGATGATCGTATGCCCTTATGGAGCTGAAGTGGGAGTTTAGGTCCTAAATGATTAAAATTTAACCTGGCATTTGATCACGTTTGATTGAAAACGTATGAGAAGCTGTGATTTGCATTTTTTTTTCCTTAATTGTCCTGGTTTCATTGATTTCGATATAAATATCTGCTAAACATAAAAATGTAAAGTAAAATCACAATGGATATTCCAGTAAAATGATATCCAAAACCCAGTAAATAAGTAAATGTCATAATATCTAAAAACTTCTGAAATTCCTAGGTCTTGATCTATAGATACAGGTGTGCCCATTAAGATACCATAGGCCTTAGTTGTTGGTCAGGTCCACCGCCAGGTTCAGCAGGCCCAGCTTCAGGCCTAATCTATTAGATTTGGTCTTATTAATAAGTAACAAGTTTTGGTTTTGGCTAATTCTAAGCAGGCCTTAGTTAATTAGGGTTTCATAGGTCTTAATTATGAAAGGGTTATTGGACCCTGATCTGCTAAAAAACCCTGACATGGATTCTCAAGCTATGTGCCCTTAGAAATAAGAGGCTTAGCCTTTGAAATAAAAAAGTTTGGAGAATTGTCATAAAGCTAATTCTCTCCCCTCCTCTCTTTCTTGTTGTCATGCAAGAAAAAAACTCGTGGTTGTGATTGTGGTTGCAATCTCAATGTCACAGTATTGGAGCCTCAGGGACAACGAAAATATGTTGAAGTCGTTGTGATATGATTTTAATCTTTTTCTCTTTCAACTATATGCTTCTAATTCTTATTTATGGATCGTTTAAATAAAATAATTTAATAAACTATTGTAAGAAATATACAATATAGCCCTAAGGTTTTAGTAATGTAAGATATGACCTGCATAGTTAATTTGCTATTAAAATTCAATGAAAAAAAAAATTGAGACTCAGAAATGACGATTTTACCTACACCCATATTACTTCTCATTCTCCCTATTTTTCTCATCCATTTCTCTCTTATTATTTAATGTGAAATACCTAAACTAACCCCCATTATTTTGGTGCCAATTTTTATTCTCTCTAGTTTTTAAAAGTAAATTTCTAAAATTCCCTCAACTAATTAAAAAAACCCCCTTATTAAATGAACTTCTGCACTCTCGCTCTCTCTTTCCTAATCTTCTCCACCCCACGTCCCACTCCTAATCTTTTTTTAAAATAACTTCTATTGCCTAGTCTTATTATACTTGATTTAGTTACCTTTTTGATAATTATCTTCAATGATTTATCAAATTTTCCTCACTGCTAACTCCTCTAATAAAAAAAAGGTCAGAGAAGTAAAATAAAAGATAAAGATCCCCAATTATTCCCATAATACTTATAAACTTGAACACCACACTTTCTTTTTCATTTAGATATTACTTATCAATAGGAGAATTACAAGCCAAGATCCCACCCTAGCCATCTGCAAAAAACAAATTTTATTCACTACCTATTGCTACTCTGTGGATTTGCAGATGCGGAAGAAATGGGAACGTAAATCTTGATGTACTTCCTCACCTTGGACCTTATCAAGTGGGATGTTGACAAACGTCAATACCTTAGCAATTAATCAATCTTTACATCCTGAGTATATAAGCTCCTGTAAATAAAATCAAAGAGAAAGAACACTAGTTCGTGGAGAAGAAAAAATAATTAAATTATTCAATCCTTTACAACAACAAATAAGAAAAAAAAATCTTTATTGGGATATTTTTATAAATATTAGATATTTATGTTTTCAGTTAAGAAATTACTTATAGTAGGTGATAGAGACTACTCTCAATAGGTGAGAAAAACTAAGGAGGTTCTTAATTCTTACCATAAAAATGTGGTTCTCATTAGATATATCCTTATATTTTTTTACACACAGAGGCATGCGCACGCACACACATACACACATATATATAGAATTTCTTTGATTTTTAGTTTTGGTTTTATATCTAAATTTATTTCTATTCTTTATTATAATTTTAATTTTTAAAGGATTAATTATTTTCTTAGCAAAATGATGAAAAACAAAAATAGGTAAAGAGATAAGAAAATTGGAGAGAATAATAAGTAATGGATTTAATGTTAAATTGTCATTTCACAGGCTTTTTTGAATTTAACAAGAAGTTAATGGTTAGAGGAAGGGTTACTTGATGCGTAATTTTCAAAATTTAGGGTTACATTGTGTGATTTTGAAAATTCAGCATAATATGATATATTTTGCCTAAACTTTGGGTTATATCTTGTATATCGGCTACTTTCAAACAACTATTACTTGTTTTCTTTTCTTCTTTTTTTCCTTTTTTAAAATATTGTGCATATTGCCTAAACTCAGGTTATATCATACATATCATGCATATGAAGAAAAAACTATACATACACTCATTAGGGTTTTTAAGACAAAAATGTATATAAAGGCATAAACATTTGAGTTTGTTCCCATGAAAGTATAATTTTTTTAAGTTTCTATAAATGTATAAAAATTCAAACTTTGTTTTCATTAAGGAATAATACTTTAAAATCATTAAATTTTAGGTAATTTTAGTCGGTTTTATTTATGCTTTAATAACAACAAAAGCCTAAACATTTATGCTTTAATGAGCATAAAGTCCAACTCTTGTGGCTTAAAATTTTCATTTTTAAAATTTTTATGCCTTAATAGAAATAAAAGTCCAAATGTTTGTTCCTTTATGGAAGATTTAAAAATATTTATGTTGATATGGGAAAAAATCCAAAACATTTATGCCTTTAAATACACTTGTCTTTTTTCATAAATATTAAATAAATTATAGTAGTGTCAGCTACTTTCAAACTATTGTTGATTGATTTTTTTTAGTAAGCTAATATGTAATGTTAATCAAAGATATGGATAATAAATTGTTACTAACTACTATGTTGCATTTATTTCTTATTTAAAATAAATTAATACTTAATACTAAATGGACTAATATTAATACTACTTGGCTAATGGTATGTAACTACTTATCCATGACAAATAAAATATTTAACTTAAAGGTATAGATGGAAGATTGACGCTCATTTTTGTGAAAAAATTATTTTAGTGTTTAGTTACCGCATAACTTAACTTTTGTTAAAAAACCTAGGAAAAAAATACTAATTCACCAATACCATAGTTTGTAAAAAATACTTAGTTCCGTGGTTTGCTTTAAGCAGGAAAGAGAGTTGAGCCTCCTTTTTTCCAATTGAAGAGTTGAAGAGTTAGACTCCCAGCTCTTGAATCTAGCAATCCATAGTAGATACAGACAATACATCGGATAGCGAGCAACTGCGGTGACATGCGATGGTGCTAGCGAGCAAACTACCATTAAACAACCGAGAGAGAATTACACTGGTAGTCAAGACTCAAGATCACAAGATCTAAAATTAGGCTCAGTACTTTAATTTTTTTTTATCTCTTTCTAGAAAAATTAGGGAATTTGTATGAAGAGTGGCAAAAAGCATGTTTGTTTGATACTTATAGGTTTTCCCTATATATCGGCAATTTATCAAAAGTGTTCATTACCTTAGATGTCTTTTAATATTTTTATTTTTTTATTTCCAAAAGAAGAATCGCCATGATTCATGCATTCTCTTTCTTATCCTCTCATCAAACGAAAGGTCACTTATCTATCTTACAAATAAAAGGCTAGGTTTTTGGACTAGATGAGGGTGGTTATGAGAAAGCTAGGGTGGGCTAGTTGAGAACATGGAGTTTGAGAAAGCCTTCTCCCTTAGAAAGTCCATATTTGCCAGTCGAGTGAGTCTTTCGTTGGTATATTGGCCAAATATTTGTGATTTTTTTAATCTATCATGTGTCGGTTGTGTTGCATACCGATAGACCCAAAAATTATGAAATACTAATAAATTTTTCTTTATGCTTGTTGCCCCTCCATACAATTAAATATCAGTTCGGATACGCAATATTGGTCAATATTTATCGGATTTTAGGTTAGCCGATACGCGAAATTGGCAATACGCGACGGATTTAGAATTTCACATATTTATCGGCGATATATCTGTTATCGACCGATATTTGCAGATAATCTACC
Source organism: Tamarix chinensis (assembly GCA_030549775.1). Classification (NCBI taxonomy): domain Eukaryota; kingdom Viridiplantae; phylum Streptophyta; class Magnoliopsida; order Caryophyllales; family Tamaricaceae; genus Tamarix; species Tamarix chinensis. The sequence goes on along the minus strand of CM060177.1, from coordinate 86,873,560 downwards.
GATATTTACCGATATTTGCCGATATTTATCGGTATTTGCTAATATTTATTGTGAAAAAAAAATTAAAAATCACGCCGCGACAAACACGGCATATAAAATATCGTTCACGACACTCCGATACTGCAACACCGCGACCGCAACCGCAATTGCGACCGCGACCGCAACCGCGATTTTATTGCTTGTGCCCCTCCCCAGCTCTCTATCCTTTTTCTCTCTTATTCTTACACATTCTACTAATTCTGCAATAGGGAAGAACAAGAAACCCTAATTTTAAGCAATTATGTATACAAAAAATTTCCCAATTGCCCCATACTTTAGACATGAAATATGTGATCATGTTAAATTGGTATTAGAGCCAAAAATGTTTTGGGGTTATCAAACATGCAACAAAAACTCTTGTAGGAGTTCCTCCAATTGGCTGATAGTGATATGGAATCTAACCAAGCATTCATAGCCAAGTGGGATGCCTATCTTCATCCAGATACCTCAACACAATCTTTGTTTCCATCGGTCAAGCCTCACAACACAACTTCTATAGAGGTTTTGACTTGTAAGGGTTTTTTCTATGGAGAAGTGGCGCGAAATTTGTCCATATCAAGACTAGGTTATGGTGGATAGGGAAGGTTCTGCTTTTAGGGACTCACCCAAGCCAATCAACTATTGAACTTGACCCATTGCTAACACACCACCCACCATCACTCATCACCCCACACCCACCACGACGCTTGTCCTTCTTCCTGTCTCTTCTGATATGTTTGTCCCTAGTAGCTAGTAGGGTGTCAACCATGGCGAGGGATCCAACCACTTTCTTGACTCTTATGTTGCTAGTTGCTAGTTCTCAGCTGCCCCTCACCACCACTTCTCCACCCCCACCTAGTCCAATTTCTCCAAACCCTAACCCTAAGTTGTCCACCCGCTTGCCTTGACACCACAACACTGCCCTGGCCTTGCCATTGATCTCAAGTGAGCTACTTGAGGCCGCCAACAATTTCAACCACTAGCTACACCATCCACCTTTATTCCTTCATTACCTAATGGAACCCCAAGATTGGTCATGGTGATATGGATGAGTTGTTTCCAAATCTCCGTACACTACTTATCTAATTGCTATAATTTCCAACAATACTAACCAATCCCAAAAGCCGATTATATTTTTTGCACCGCCTAAAACATTGGTTGTCACAATTGTGCTTTATGCTAAGCCTCAATTATAACCTAAAATGCCTTGGAAGCTTCCACAATGTCCCAGTCACCTTCGCTTGGTTTTGGAAAGCCTCCTTGGCCTCCCAGCAATCACCTACTCTGATAGAGTCATGGTCAAGCAATTGCCATACCCGAATTTCTTTTGATAGCTTAGGCACTCACATATGCACAAAATTTTCCAATTGTAAATAACTTAGAACCAAAATTCGGAACTATACCATTGGATTATGACATTCTGTACAGTACTTAGTAGAGAACTAGTACTTCAACTACGGATCATGTGATGAGGTGGGTACCATGGAATAAAATATTGATCCTGATAGCATCGGTCGGTATTTATCGTTTCTTTGTTTGTCGATGCGCAATATAATCGAAATGAAACAGATAATTATTAGCGAAAGATTGGATATTAGCAATATTTTCCCATTTATTGACAAAACCTAAAATTATCAAAAAAAAATTTGCCCCCTCCATCCAAATTCCTTTGTCTAAGCCTTATCTGTTAATCTTCTCTCTATTTTTTAAGCTAAATATTAATATTTGTGTGGATAAACAATTGAATACCATTAGTTAAATAATGTAAGTATTATTTTTTATCAGTATAAGTCTAAGAATTAGACTAATGGATAAATTATTGTAGTTTTAATTTATTGTAAATGTGTATAAGTGATACATAATAATAATAATAATAATAATTTTATTATCAATAAATTACATTCTACAAAAATAATAAACAAATGTTTTGTTTTTGGGATTATTTAGCATATAAGTAGTCATTTAAATGTCTCTAATATAATATAAAACACAATTTTATTGAATAATTATATTTAAATGATCAATAAATATGAATTAGAGCATATTGTGAAATAAAAATAAAAATGTAAACCACAATGATCGTGTCATACAATTTATGTTTCACAATGCTTTGATACTGTTACTATGATCATGAATGCAATATAATTACTTAGTTTGTACATAGACTACACCATAAAATTATGTTTGAAATAATGGAGAATGTCCAAGTATCTTCATGAATTTCCAATAGATGATTATTACATGCATGCATGTACAAGACACCTCGTTGTGATTCCATTTTCTTTCTTGATGACCTACAAATGATACCTAGGTCTAAGAGGTTAAATAAATCGATCTTATTAGGGGAACAGTGAGCAAAGACAAGAGGATTTACCCCATAAAATTATAGCATAAAATGCTCCTATCATGTATATGAGTGTATTACTCACTAGCCTTTTTGTGGTGTTGTTGCAATCCTGAAATTGATGTTATATCCTTATCCTGGGCTTGTTTGCTACTATGATATCTAGAAGATGTGATTAAATCTCCAATGCTAGTTGCCTATGACAAGGACTGTTTGGTAGTGGCTTTGACATGTTGCACATGTGGAGATTTCTTCAGTTATATATCTCATAATTGCCTCGAATCTAGAGCTAGGCACTCAATTTGAGGTTGTGCCAATATGATATCTGCATTACCTGCTTTTGTAATACGATTCATTGTCATTCCCAAATATCCTTCATCACTGATTCCAAATTTTATCCTTCATGGCGCATAGCTTCTCAAAATTCTTTCAAGATAAGGTATTCATGTTTGAGTGACTACTTCCCTTTAGCATGGCAAATTTGGATGTATGATTTTATCTTCTTAGAATTTAATTGCACGCCCATGCTTGTCTGATATGGTTTTAGCTTTTGATCCTCACAGCTTGTAGGCATGCTGTCTTAATCGCATTGGCCATATCCCAAAATATTTTGGTTGATATTAGGGTGATTTAAAAGTCAAGTAACTATTCTATTCATGAAGGGGGAAAGGGGAAGGGAACCACATTTTTACCTTGTGAAGCATAGAAAAGAATTGGTTTATTCATTGTCTATCATTTTTATTGATTTTGTGCTTGCTGGACTTCCTGAATAAATTTGTTCATGGCTCTGTTGGCCTAATAAATTTGCCTGCCATGAACCCCCCCCCCTCTTTCCTTCTTCATTTTTCTTTCTTCTCTTATAGATGACCTTGATGGATTTTCCTTTTCCCTTAGGCTTGCCACAATCTTAATCGTTTCAGACCTTCCATGACAAAGACTCTTGTGAAATGTTTCAGGTTTTGCAATATCAAGACGTTAACTCCTTTACTGCCCGATCCAGAGGAGCCTAACAGAGTTGCTGAAACTATTGCATAATGGGGTGTGGGCTATGTGGTGATTAGAAGTGTTGCTTGAGATGATTTGGCTGACCAGGGGAGTGTCATTTTGCAGAAACAGTGCGGGAAGTCAAGAAACTAAAGCCTAGCATGTTGATAGAAGCCCTTGGTATGAATTGAAAAGTTTTTCTTTTACGAAATTTAAGCTTGATGCTTCTCCCAAGATCTGTTATGTTTTAGCATTTGTGGCCTTTCCACTGGGAACTATTACCGCATTTCTCAAAATGGATGTTTTCATTTACCAGAAGTAGTTGTATATGTATGCCTGTCAAACTTGTCCATGATTAATATAGGTAGCATAGCAAGGGTGGGTTTTGAAGGATGAAGCTGACTTTGCCTTATTTGCCAAGGGCCCTCAAGATATGAGTGTTCCTCATGGAGCTTTAAAGGATTGTCCTGGTAAACTTAGGGAACTGGCTTTATAAAGTTCCCCTTTCTATTGAGAGAAATGATGGAAGTCAGTTGGGCATCCAAGTTAGCAGTGATATGGATGTGAACTCCTAGTTTTCAGTACAAGAGACTTTACAATGAGGTGTAATAGTATTACTAAATGGGCTAATACTACCTTTTTGTCTCTTTATGCAAGTGTCAAAGACTAGGAGTTTGTCACTTCTTCCTTCCCCTAGTAGAAGAGCATCTTGTTATAGGGTCGCCCCACAAGGATTCTTCTAACCTGCCCTGGCTATGACTAATTAAAAGTGGTGAGGCTCCTCTGTGTTGACTTTATGCTTAAGTTGGCTTATGCGATATAGCATTCATATAAAACTATCTTAAGGATTTTAAATTGATGGTTGTTCTCAGCAGACAAATAATTGAATCTAACAGTTCGCTCTTATATTCTTCACATGGATGCTATGGGAAATTTATTTTTGGCATCACATGACAGATGAAAGTAAGAAGTAATGACAATTACTTTTTGTGGTACAATTCTATCATGGCATTTGGCCTGAACTTTTGCAGTTAAATTTATTGCATGTTTGTCACTTACAACCGAAGTAAATAATTGATGCTTCTGTTTGAAGTATCTGTTAAGCCTATGATTAGATAGGCATATATTAAGCACCTTGTTGAGTACAACCATGTTTGGAGGGTAAGGGAGGCCAGGGAGTTTTGAACAAGCCACTAGCTGACCAACTACAGCAGATATGACTATATTACGTATCAGTATTTTTGCACTCTATTTCCTTTTTCATGTCGGTTAATATTTATTGAATTTTTGGTTAGCTAATATGTAAAATTGGCAATAAGAGAATGATTTTAGAATTTCATATATTCATTAGTGATATATCTATTTTTAACTAATATTTATTGATATTTTACCGATATTTGTCATTGTTTACCGATATGTAATAATATTTGTTGTAAAAAAAATCAAAAATCAAGTTTAGACATAAAATATTATGTGATATTGTGACACTACGACCATGAATGTATTTTTATTGCTCGGTTAGTATTGAACATCTATTTAAAGTCTAGGACTAGCTACAGTTCCATCCCTTGACGTTGTGTTTGCCGAATTTGTCTCACGAGTGTCACCTTTTCTCTCTCTTTAAAGTGACACCTAGATCTAATTCCTTGTGGATTTTATCTTTCGACTCTTATTTAGTTTTAGCAACTAGAAATAAAGTTTTGGTTGAAGATGATTGAGACCTTCAACTTCTCTGTTAGAGTTTAAATCAAAAATAGTGACTTCAAAACTATCAAAGATTTATTTATCTGGAGCTAGTGACTTACTTTGTTTGGTTTTCCCTTTGATTTCAAAGATGGGTTGTTCCATTAATTTGACTTCTTTGGCATTGCTCATCTATTGCTCTTACTCAAAATCAAATCAAGTGCGTGTTTCTTTGGGTTATTCGTTGTCATTCAAATCTTTGGACTATCTTGTATGTGTTGCTAAGAGGGGAGGGTGGGTTGCTGAAGAAGAAGAGGTTGAATTGGGGGTGGGTAGCTCAAGTGGAGTGGCGACGACGATAGGGGTGGTAGTGTGGAGGAAGTGGGAAGGGTTGGGGGAGGATGAAGAAATAAAATAAAAAGTGAAAAAAATGAGTTGACAAAAATAAATATTAATTTATAATTAATTAGTGTCTTAAAATATTATTAATAAGTATAATTTTGTATACATGTATATTGAAAAAAAAATAGGAAAAAAATCCCAAATTGCCAAATAATTTTTTAAGCATATTTAGTTTTATTTTCTTTAATTTTTAGTTTTGGTTATATATTTACAATTATCTCCATTCTTATTACTAATTTAACTTTTTAATTTACATTTTTGTTCAAGAAATAAATAAATTAAATTAAATGAAAATAAATGAAACTGCAAAAAGGAAAAAAATATTAAAGTCAACAACAACTATCTTGGACACACTATCAGACAACAGTAGGAGAGACTGCTCATGTCATTTGGCTTCATTTATTTTTATTTATAGAACTTTTATTAAATATGATGTCCGTTTTCAAAAAATAAATAATCAACAACAGGTTCCTTGTAGAAATTAAGATCTGTAAGCAATTATCAGAACTAATTTTACATGAGTTGCTAAAATCGCGTTCATTTCTTTGTATTACTAGATTTTCTATTAAAGTCGATGTCTTCTTAATTAGGAAAAAAGTGTAGTCATTAGCAATTTTTTTTTGTAGAAAATGGGATCGGTAATTAAATACCAAAACTAATTTTACAAGTCGTTAGTAGCTTCGCTATAGAAATAGATTTTTTAAGTAAATACCATAACCAATTTTATAGAAGAGTGGGCTATGTTAATTTTATTTATTTATTTTAGGATTATTTCCTTCTTTGGGTAACTAATTAAAATTTTGTAATACCAAAATTGAGCATATCAGTGTAACAACTAGACTAAATCCATGAAGGCTACAACTGGTCAAATACTCTGATCAATATTATCTACCAATGATCTAACATATTCATGTATTGAATAGTTTTCCTATCAACTCACTCAATATGTCGGACAAAAACTTCTCAAGTAATTTTCTTCAACAGGGTTGTAATCAGTACTTGTTTTTAGTGTTGTGCCATATTTTGTTGATATTATCATTCAACATTGACCTCCAAATCTTTGCATTCCCTATGTCCAATTACGTCCTTTTATTTCAACTATAATTTCATGAAATGCATCTACTGAATGATTCTTGTATGTTATTAGAGTTGGCATCATGTTATTACACCTAATGCGACTCTTTACCAAGCATATGTTAGTTTATATTGATATAATACTAGCAAATGCAAAATTCAAATTCAAACCTATACTACCTGAATTTATATGCCTTATGCAGATTTTGGCATGGGTGGAGAATATGAAGAGAGTTAGAGGAAGGAATGTACAAGCATGAAAAATCCCAATGAGAACCTTTGATTAAAATATTGGTGATGGAGAATCAAAACAGGTTGAAAAAACTGATGTAGTCATACCTAAGTTGGAGATGAAGTTTGAGGAGTTTGAACAATTTATGGGCTATTTAGACTATATGAATGTTATAAGGGATTTTCAGTGAGGATATGACATTTGATAAAGGGTGATGATGGGATATTGAGATATGTTACACTTGATTGTAGTTGAGGCAAAAAGTTTCCTGAAAGTAAGGGGTTGAATATGTTAAACCCAAACCCAAAAGTTGGAACTGGGTGCAAGGTTAGGCTTTCAGTACATTTAGACATTGATGGGAAATGGAATATTATAAAATTAGTTCTCAACTACAATCAATGAAAAGAAAATTATTGTTAAATGATATAGCAGGAGTCCGATCAAAAAAAATATTAATACAATCATAGTTGAGGTTGGTGGATATGAGAACAGAGATTTATAGAGAAAGCTGTAAGAAATTTCATTAAAAAAGAGAGGCATTTGTGATTAGGGGAAGGAGATGTTCTTACAATTCAGAAGTATATGTATGAAGATGCAAGCATCAAATACAAACTTTGCATTTTTTATGGTTTTGGATTACAAAAATTGATTAAGAAATGTGTTTTGGGGAGATGGTAGGTGTAGAGAAGCATGCAATAAATTTATTGATGTCGTGACATTTAACTCAACATATCTAACAAAAAAGTATAATATGCTATTTTTACCGATTGTTGGTGTTAATCATCACGGGAAATCCATCTTGTTTGAATGTGCATTGGTATCAAATGAAGATATAAAGACTATTGTTTGGTTGTCCAGGACCTAGTTGAAGTGTATGAATAATCATAGATCATATCTTCATTTGATACATTATTAGGGTTGCACATCCCAACAAGATGGATTGCCCGTAATGATTAATACCAAATACTTTTGTTGGGATTGTATCTAACAAACAAGTATTATGTCTTAACTTTCATGGGCAATCCATGGAGTAGCTCTTACAGGAATAATCACAAATCTAGACAAAATTATGTAAAATGGAATTTAGACTCTGTTTCCTAATACTTGGCATACGTGGTGTTTGTGGCACATAATAAAGAAGGTGAATAAAATGCTTGAAGGTTATAAAGATTATGATTCTATCAGTGTCACTTTGAGTAATGTGGTTTATGATACTCAGACCGCTACATCTCTCAAGAACCTTTGGGTTGAAATGATTATTGAGTGCAATTTGGAGAAAAATACTTGTTTGATTGGATTTTAAGAGGAGAGGAGATGGTGGGTACCTTTTGTTGTGAAAACATCTTTTTGGTTTAGGTTGTCAACTACCTAAAGAAGTGAGAGTATGAATTTAGTTTTTTATGGGTATGTCAATTCAAAGACAATATTAACTCAATATGTATATCAATATGATAATGCTTTAAGGAGCAAGGCTTAAAAGGAGCAACATGAAGAATTTCAATCATTTTCATGAGTTATTATATGCATCACTCTTTACGAAATTGAATCACAATTTCAACAAACTTACACCATTCCAAAATTTAGAGAGTTTATGGAGGAGTTGACTCGGAAGATGTAGTATTATAAATTAATTAATACACATAAGATTTCAAATTCAAGTCTTCATTGTTTCAATCAACATGTAGGAAGATAAATTTAGTTATAGTTATCACTTGTTTGAATTTAAAGAGATTGTGAAGAAATGTGCTTCATACACTTATCCAAGAATATGATGTCAATGAACTTTTAGAAAAGTGCATTTTGAGGAGATGGTGGAAAGATGTGAAATCTTACTTGAGGTGTAAAATCACTTAGATTGTCTGGACTACTTCTATAGAACAAAAAAAAATTGGTATGAAGAGCTTCAAAATCAATTTTCCAAGGTTGCTAATTTCGGAGCAAGGACGATGAACTATATAGCCTCTATAATGGGTGGGTAGAGAATGAATTAAAGCTACAACAAACCACATAAATTGAAAGTAGCAAGATTGTTAAATCAATTCAACCATCTATTTTCGATCGCAACATTGATTCTAAAGAAAATGAAAGTGAAGAAATTGAGGACCCACTACAAAATACACATAAAGGTTGGTCTAGAATACATCCATATGCTAAAACTTAGGGCAAAGACAAATGGTTCAACAAATCTAATAGGGAAAATGGGGTAAGTTGTTAGTAGTAACTATGAGTAGTGTCTTAATTTTATTGCTAATTGCTAATGCCTCTACTTTATTAGCATGTTATTTTAAACATTGACATTATCATGGTATATATTTGTAGGAAAGTAACACTAAAGAGCTTGCTTCTCAAAAAAAATTACAAGGGGAGCCAAAAACGATATAAATCCTTTCTAAGAAGTGCCAGTGAGATTATATTATTATCTATGTGGTAGGGAATGACTCAATTGAAAAACACCATATTGATGGGTGGATAGGGTTTTATAGAATGAAAATGACTAAATAAAAATTAACACACATTGTAGAGTAGTTTAAGAGTAAATTACTCTTTACATCCACTACCAAAAAAATATTCCTTTTAGATTTTTGAAATAGTGATGTGTTTTTATTGATGATCACTTTTTTTCTCGGTTTATGAGCCTTATTATCTCAATTACCCTATAAGAAATGATTTATAACTTTACCTATTTATCTTCTCTAGACTCAGTGCATTAATCTCTCAAGAATTATAGGCAAACACTCATTAACCACTTTAAGAGATTTTTAAGAGAAGGTTGTGATTACAGATAGTTCTCACCAAAAATACAAAATATAAAAGTGTAGAACTTAGATGAGATTTAGTCTAGCTAGATGTAATGTAGGATATTACAATTAAAGAGCATTTCTAGCTAAGAGAAGTAAGCAAAGAATAAATCTTGGTAAAAACTCTAAATTATGAAAGTTTAGAAAATTTGAGTGAGCAATTAAATGATTTTAGAGTAAGAGATTAATTGCACAATCGATGATTTAAAAAGTTAGTTGTAATAAATGCAAAGGAACCTTATTTATAAGAGTTTCCCTCATAGTATAGCTGTTATATTCAAATTCACAAAAAGTTGTTTCGCCTAACGAGAAAAAAAATAAGCATTTAATATTGACCAGTTGATTGGTATGGCTGAACAAGTCGATCGGTTGTATGACCAGTCAACAGTCAATCAGTATGTCTCAATGATTCGACTGCTTATGTTTCAACCAAAATGGAAAGTTATCGTTGTGTGAACCAGTCGATCAGTTTATTCAAATCAGTCGATTGATTATGCACAATGTATAGTTGGTCTTAAAAACATATATGAACAGTAACATGGTATGGTGAGACCAGTCGATTTGTTTGTTGTAATAGTCGATTGGTTTGAACAAATAGGTCGATCAGTTATAAACTAGTCGATTGGTTTGAGAAAATCAGTCAATGTATTTAATTAAAGAAGAATGGAATTTTGCAAGAGTGAAACCCATGGACTGGTTGGTCTAACTAATTGATTCTTTTAGCAAACCAATCAATCGGTTTGGCAAAATCAATCGATGTGTTTAAATAGAGATGAATTGGGTTTTTACAAGAGTAAAACCCATAGACTAGTTGGTTTAACCACTCGATTAGTTTGGAAAAACCAGTTGATGTATTTAAATATAGACGAATGGGGTTTTTACAAGAGTAAAACCCATGGACAAGTTGGTTCAACCAGTCAATCGGTGGTCCAGTTGATGTGTTTAAATAGAGATGAACTAGGTTTCTGTAAGAGCGAAACCAGAACAACCAGTCAATCAAATTTAGGGAACCAATTGATCAGTTTTATCCACCAATTAATTTGTCTGAGTTTAACTTAACCAATGGCTTTGTTCAAACTGAACCAGTCGATCGGTCCGAGAATCAGTTGATTAGTTCTGACTGAAACCAATCATTTTTATTTTAGAAATACTTTTAAAGAATTTATGAAATGAAATCAAGTCAAGTATTTTTCAACAAAGCATTTTAAAAAGATTTATTTAAAATATGAACTTTGTTCAACTTAACTCTTTACAAGAGACCTAAGACTCACAAAATATAATCATTAATCTTCAAGTCTTGGTTCTTTTTCATGTGTTGTTTTCTTGTCCTTGAAACCTTTATTACTCTTTTATATTTTCACCTTTGGAGTATGCTTAAAGTGAGATAGATCAATTTGTTTTACATGCACACTTAAGCAAATACAATAGTTACAAATATCTGTTTGTTATCATGAAAATAAGTATAACATTGCTTAAACTTTGAGGTCAACAACCTCCCCCTTTTTTATGATGACAAAAAAAAATATATAATTATAAATTTGAAAGAGTAATGAATGGATGGTAGGCAAACATTATCAGTTTTGTACTTTTAATCCAAAATTCTTGAATTCTCTCCCCCTTTTGGACATCAGCAAAAGGTGAGAAGAGGAAGGAGCCTGAAAATAATAAAAAACAATGCCCCGTCATGGAGGAAGAACTCCCCCTTAACAAGTGGAAACAACCAATTAAGTATGAGGAAACATGAGGGAATGTCAAATAATACCCTCCTGAGCAAGACATAGATGATACATATAAGATATAGCAAAAAGAGCAATTTCTCATTAATAATTGGAAGTTAGTGATACATGAAATAGAGTATATACATGAGAATATATGCAAGTTATATAGGCATGACCAAAAATAGACAAGACTAATCCTAAAATACACTAAAACTAAGGACAGACAAGTGTCAATCACAAAGGGCCGGAAGTTGTCGATGCTGATGCAACTAAACTAATGATAGTAGGCATGGGCTGAACATCAATATCATAACTAGAAGTGGCCTTGGAGTTGGCTGATTTAATTGCAACATGTCCAATCCGTGAGGCCTCAGCGATGGACGCATCAAGGATAAGATCAGTAGAGGGAGCAGTATTAGCATGAGCATCAAAGGGGACAAGGTTAGCATGGACAGAGGCATCATCGAGGGGAGTGTCCATGCGATATTGATGGTGTGGTGTGAAGTCAGGTTGAAACTGAGATCGAAGCACCCACAACTCTATCTTTATGGATGTTTGTCGTTGTTCCATGGAGGTAAGCATGCCAACAACCCGGAGAAGGAGATCATGGACACTAGCAAGAGTCACACAACCTGAGGAAGGAGGCACATGGGTTGTATGAGAGGTGGAAGGGGCAAATGTGGATACGGAAGGACCCCTTGTGGATGAGAATGGAATATCTGATGGAGTGAGAGAGTCATTCGTTGGTGGTGAAAGACCATCTGTAGTGGGCTGGGAGGACTATGGTACAGATGGTGTGGAGAGGCAACCACTGTGATGTAGGGAGGCAAGAGCTTAGGGGCAGCTTCAAGCATTTGACCAATCATGCTCATTTGATAGCCTATGCATCGGAAGGTGACCACATCAAGGATATTGTCATCATTATTGATATTAATCGGTAATGCTTAATATATTATTAATGATTTTAATGCTTATTGTTACTAATATTAGTTATTGAAGATTAATAAGTATTAATATTAAGTATTATTATATACTATTAATATTTTTACTATTATTAATAATTAATATTATTAGTAATCATAATTACTAATATAATTTAAATTTTTAATTATGATATTATAAATATTAGTAAGATATTTATGATAATATAACAATTATTATTAAATATATCATTGCTAATAATATTATTAATATTAGTAATCATTTTATTATAATTATTATTATTATTATTATTTCTTAATAATAATATTTTATAATAATCATTTTAGTTTTATTGTTATTAAAATAAAGTATTAAAAATATTTTCTATTCAAATTATTAATAGTTAGTAATTAAAAATATATTTATAGCTATAAATTTTTAGAAATTATATAATAATTATTAAGATACATTCAAAATTATAATAATATTATAAATATTAATACATGGTATTAAAAATTAACATATTATTATTAATAATATCAATATAAATGAATATTAGTATTAATTTATTAATAATATGAATAAAAATATGTTAATATCAATTATTATTAATGATCATTAAATATTAATTATTAGTAGTATGTTATAAATTACCAATTATTAGATATTATCTTATAATTAATAAAAATATATTCAAAATGTTGATTTTATAATGAATGTTAAGAAATAATATTAATTGTTAATTATTAATATATTGTTAATAATATCATTAAAATTTAATATTAATATGAGTTAATATTAATATTAATATCAATAATTAATAATAGTATTGATAATTAAATATTAAATATTATTGGTTTTAAATATTATTAATAACAGATAAATTTGCAAACCAAGATCGAAATAGAATACAACTCAAACATTGATCAATGACTACAAGCCATCAACTTGTCAATCTTCTGCCCTGTTTGTCTAAGGAAGTTGATTGTGGGGCGTTATGTTCTGCTAGTCATTTTGGAACCCATTTTCCTTCTTTTTTTTTAGTCTTTTCCCTTTGGAAGAACTACTCAAAAATTATCTCCAAGTTGCTCCATCATCGGCTCTGATTGCTTTTTACGACTTACGCTCATCTTTTTCACACCCTCTCTTGCTGCATGCCTTCATTGTGTCGTCTCCAAACATCACTGCCTCCTTCTCACAGGAATTTTGTTCTTCATTGTTGAGTCTGCATCAAAGAACACTGTGTTAGTTGGTTAGGTTTTTGAAAGAGAATAGAAGAGTGTTGTCCAGAAGTCCTAGTTATATTTTATCATTTGTAGCTTTTAGTATTTTTTGTGTCGGAAATGATTTTATTATTTATTGGATTATTGTTTTACGATGCTAGGAATGAAAATATTGAGGATTTAGAGTGGAATGTGGAGAAAAACATTGAGGCAGGCTATTGATGCTCGACTCAATAGATTAGAGCATACAGTTCATGAAGTTGTTGAACTTGTTCCCAATTTGGCTAAAAGAAAAAAGTCCCAAAAGAATCTAGCTCACTCATTCACATTCGAAGTGCTTGAGCTCCACCTTCTCAACATTCATGTTCATTCATAGTTACCTTGTCCAAATATTGTCCTTCTAGATTTAGTTGGAAAAAAGAAGATTTGGATGAAAACTTTTTGAATGGTTTAATATGGTTCAGAATGTCTTTGTTTATTGAAAAGTTTGAGATGAAATGGTTTTTATGGTTGTTAGAATATGCCAATTTGTGGTGGAGCAACCCGAACTTTTGGCGGAGATTTCATAAGAGAAGTTGGTTGGAGTTAAATACATTCGGCATAGATTGTTGAAAATTTACTCTCATTAGCTATAAGCTGGAATTATATTCCATATTTTGCAAGGAGTCCATGGAAAGTAGCTGTGGATATCTTTCGAGGAAAATCTAGTCCAAGAGGTTATTCTATCCATTGGAGGTCTATTTGAATCTGTCTTAAGTTTAAGGGGTCAAAGCTTTGATTTGCTCCCTTGGCCATGTTGTCTCGTTTGTTTGAGGTGCAGGGTCGAATGCTAAGTTTTTGCAGCAAGCTCTTAGGTCTTATGGTGGCTCTATTAGTCCACCCAGCTAGGGATGGTAATAAATTTTGGATCCAATCCAGACCCACTAGACCAGCCTCATGTTTAGCGGATCTGGGTCTAGAATTTTGAGACCTGATAGGTCTATGTCGGATCTACGTCCATATGTATCTAAATAGATCTAGATTTAGATCCAGTAGTTCCAGACCCTAACCCGACCAGCTAGACCCATTTAGTATATATGTATATGTGTGTGTATGTGTGTATTGGGTTTTTATTAGTTGTCCACATGTGTTGTACACTTGGGAATGGCTTATTCTTATTAGGCTTTAATTTTTGTTAATTACGGAGGCATATGATTACATGGCATAATTACCTAGTTATGTAAAAGTTAATTACTAAGTCCCTGGATGCCTGTATAAGGTTGATTCATTCTGTGCATCATAGGATAATTGGCGAAGCATATTCTACCATTAGTCTTTGTATGTTCTAGAAAATACTTCAAGTTGTAAATGTGTATTGGATATTATACATACTAATACATCGATTGGTAGATTCTTTTATTCAAATCTACACATAAAACATCATTCTTGGTTTATTTCTTTCATCTATTCTCTATTTTGTTTTCTTGTCTACAATCAAAGTGCATTGTTGTGAATATCGTAACAATTGGTATCAAAGCCTATGAAGGGAATCATGGGGACTACACACTTTTACAATGAAAGATTCACAAGCAAGAATGATTTCAGAATACGGAGGGTAAAGATGAAAGTACTTCTTGTCCATTAAGGCCTGCAATTGGCACTGATGGATGACAAGAAGATCTTCGATTCGATGGATGAGAGATCGAAGATAGACATATTGGAAAAGGCTCACAGTACAATCATACTTTACTTGGGTGATAGAGTAATCAGAAAAGTGTTAAAGGAGGCTTTGGTAGCACCAATTTGGGTAAAATTGGAAAGCCTATACATGACTAAATCCTTAATAAAAAGGGCAATCTTGAAACAAAGATTGTATTCCTTCAAGATGACACCTGGGAAATCAATTGAGGATGAGTTGGATGATTTCAATAAAGTTATTTTGGATCTCGAGAACATTGATGTGAAGGTGGAGTTTGCGGATCAAGCTATAATCTTGCTAAATTCACTGCCAGTTGAGAAATACGAGCACTTTGTGGATACCATGCTACATGGTCATGAGGATGATTTGAAACTGGATGATGTAGTGACTACATTGACATAAAGGGAGTTAAAAAGACAGTAGTTCTCTAAGTAATAAATTGGAGCAGAAAGTTTCTTTATGAGAGGTAGATAAGAGAAGAAAGAAAAGAAGTCGAATAGAAGCATTATTTAATCACTGTCTCAATCAAAGACTTCTAAGAAATGCTTTCTCTATCATAAGAAATAATATTTCAAGAAAGATTGTCCAGAGAAAGGAAACAAATCTTTTTCTTGGAAGAAAGATCATGGTAAGGGTTTTGATCATGCTAATGCTGACATAGTACAAGAAGGCTATGAAAGTGTAAAAGTTTTGATTGTACATATTGCCAAGAATGATAAAGATTGGATTAGGGTGAATCAAAGTGATGGTAAATATTAAAATTTAATTTAGGTGGAGGAAATGGAGGTGAATTGATGTAAATGTTTTAAAATATTGTTTGATGATATCAGGGTGAATGTTTTAAAAATTATGTTTGGATTGAGGTGAATGAAAGTTAAAAAATAAAACAAATGAAGAACGAGACACATAACAGGAGAGAGTGGACAAGAAGAGGATGGTGATTCAATTGATATAAATTAGAGGTATTTTTGTCTGGTTAAGTCAAAATATTACTTATATGTTAACCTTCACTTCCATTACCCTCAAAATTTGGACTTAACAAAAATGAGGTTAATTGGGGTGAACGGGGGTTAAACTTTAACCCTGATTCACCTCATCGAAGTTAATAAAATTAGTCTCCAAATGGGGTGAAACAATTAATTCACCTCCTTCCATCCCAAAACAAATGTCATAGCTGTTAGATACAAGGTGCATTTTTTATATGACCCCTGACAGGTTGAGATTCTTGGACTATGAAAGAGTGAATTGTGGGTATGTTTAAATGGGTAACAATAAGGCATACTTAGTGGTTGGAATTGGGACAATTCAGGTTATTGCTAGTAATGGAGTTAAATTTAACTTGAATAATGTTAGACATGCTCTAGACCTAAAAAGTAACCTCATTTCACTTGAAACTCTCGATTGTGAGGGATATATAATGAAGACACAACATGGAACTTTGAATATTTTAAAAGGTTGAACTTTGGTGTTAAAAGGAGCCCTGGTGAACAGTCTATATGTGCTTCAACCTAACTTGTCTGAAAATACAAATATAGCAGCAAATCTATAGTTAATTATTGAGATGCTCTGGCACTACAAAATAGGGCATGTGAGTGAAAAAGGGTTGAAGTTATTGTCAAAGAAATACTTTTATGGGAAGTGATAAGTTGTAGTACCTATACTTTTGTGAAAAATGTGCATTGGGGAAGTCACATAGCCTAAAATATAGTTCTAGCATATTTAAGACCAATGACAAATTGGATTATGTACTTGCAGATTTATGGAGTCTAGCAAAAATGACTTCAAGAGGTTATGCCAGGTATTTTTTGACGCTTATTGATGATTATTCAAGGAAAGTATGGATTTAATTTCTTAGAAATAAGAATGAGGCTATAAAGCATTTTAAAGATTGGAAAAAAAATGGTTGAAACACAGTTAGGGAGGAAGCTTAAGAAGTTAAGAACTAATAATAGTTTAGAATTTTATAATGAAGAATTTGATGCATTTTGTAAGAGAACTGGTATTGTTAGAAATTTGACTGTGAAGGGAACTCCATAATAGAATTGCTTTGTGGAGAGGATGAACAGAACAATACTTGAAAGGGTTAGATGTATGTTGTTTACCTATGTTTTACCAAACAAAAAATGGGTTGAAGTTGCAAAGGCTGTAGTATATCTAATTAATATATACCTATCGGTTGCTATTGATCTGGATACACCATATGAGAGGTGGTCAAGTATGGAACCAACCTAAAGTCATGTAAAGGTTTTTGGTTCTATATGTTATGCTCACAGGAAAGAAGGAAAACTGGATCCACGAGCAGTGAAATGTATAATGCTTGGTTATTCTGAAGGTGTAAAAGGATATAAGATCATGTTACTAGAGCAAGGGGATCATAAGACTTTTGTGAGCAAAGATGTCAAGTTTAGAGAAGCTGAGTTTTATAAAGATCATGTTAGAACTCAGGATGGACCAAACTTGAGTAATAAATAGGGTTTTGAGATTGAGGTGGAGCAAGCTAGGATGGATAATCAAGATGCTGCAGAGGTAAATGATGATGATGAGTTGCAAAATGATTGTAATGGTTTGACTACTTACCTGCTAACTACAAATAGGGCTTGAAGAGATATAAAACCTCCTGGTAGGTTTGGTCATGGAGAGATTGTTGCATATGCTTTTAATGTAGCAAGTTTGATCGAAGGGGAACCACTCAGTTTTAAGCAAACTGTTACTAGTGACAGAAGTTATGAGTGGTATACTGCAATGGTATATGAAATGAATTTACTAAAACAAAATGATACTTGAGAACTTGTTCCTAGACCTAAGCATAAGAAGTTAGTTTGATGTAAGTGGGTGTTTAAGCTAAAAGAAGGGGTTGAACCTGGAGAAAAACCTAGATACAAAGCTAGGTTTGTACTTAAGGTTATACTCAGAAGGAAGGGGTGGATTATAAAGAAAATTTTTCACTGGTTGTGAAGCATACATCTATTAGAGTTCTTCTAACCTTGGTGGGAATGTATGATTTAAAACTTGAGCAATTAGATGAAAAAGACAATGTTTTTACATAGAGAACTTAAGGAAAAGATTTTGATGAAGCAACCACTAGGTTTTATGCATAAAGGGAAGGAACATTAGACCCGTTCCTTAAAGAAATCTTTGTATGGGCTGAAATAATCCCTAAGGCAATGGAATGAGAGGTTTGATAGGTATGTTCTAGAAATTGGTTTTAAAAGTAGTAAATTTGGTTCCTATGTATTTGTTAAGCATGAAAGAGGAGAAGATAAGGTGTTCTTGTTGCTGTATGTGGATGATATGTTATTGGTAGGTAAGAACATTTCACAAATTGAGATAGTAATGGCTCAGTTGAAACAAGAGTTTGACATGAAAAACATGGGAGCTGCTAGGAGAATTATGGGAATGGAAATTGATAGAAATAGAGATAAAAGGTTATTCTTCTTATATCAAGTTAAATATATCTTAAAAGTATTGAATAAATTTGGTTTTTCAAATGTAAAGCCTGTTTCTACTCCATTGGGTATACACTTTAAATTGTCCAAATTGTAATGTCCTAGTACCAGTGAAGACATAAAATACATGAAGAAGGTGCCTTATAATAATGTTGTGGGTAGTCTTATGTATTTGATGATCTACACTAGACCTGACTTGGCAAATTCAATTAGTGTGGTTAGCAGATTTATGTCGAATCAAGGAAGAGAATACTGGATGGTAGTAAAATGGATACTAAGGTATCTATCAGGAATAAAGGGAGTTGGTTTGGTTTATGCAATGATTGATTGTAATCAAATGAAGTTGGAAGGATATTGTGATTCAAACTTTGTTAGAGATACTAATACAAGGAAGTCAGTGACAGGGTATGTTTTTCAATTAGCTGGTTGCACAATTAGCTAAAAGGCTACATTGTAAAAGATAGTTGCTTTGTCTGCAATAGAGGCTAAATATATGGCATGTACCGAAGCTATAAAGGAAGTCTTGTGGTTAAAAGGTCTTATTAAAGGTTTCAGGGTGTTGATAGATATAGTAAGACTTTGGTGTGATAATCAAAGTGCTCTTTGCCTCAGCAAGAATTTAGTATACCAAGAAAGAACCAAGCACCTCGATGTTAGGCTTTATTTTGTTAGATACGTAGTTGCTGCAAGGAAATTAAGACTGGAGAAGGTGAGAAACTAAAGATAATGTAGCTGACATGCTTACTAAGCTATTAAATTCAGCAAAGCTTCGACATTGTATGCAGATATTGTGCATCAACAATGAGGACAAAGGCGGAGAATGTTAGTGTGCATTGGGTTTTATAAGTTGTCCACATGTGTTGTGCACGTGGGAATAACTTATTCTTATTAGGCTTTAATTTTATGTTAATTACCTGGACATATAATTACCTAGTTATGTAAAAGTTAATTACTAATAGTATGTTTGGATTGGGGTGAAAGGGGGTTAACGGATGTGAATCAATTAATTCACTCCATTTGGGTACCATTTTTAATAATTCTACTTGGGTGAATCGGGGTTAATATTTCACCTCCGTTCACCTTAGTTAACTTCGTTATTATTAACTTCTAATTTCGGAGGTAACCGAGGTGAAGGTGAAAGAATAAATAAAATTTTGACCTAATAGGACCAAAATATCCCTCAAACCCTATACCCCTAACCTCATAGGACTTATGTATTTTTTTTAACCTCAATCTAAATGAAAATTTTTAAATATTTACCTTGATTCACCCAAGTTAGGTTAATATCATTCAAACAATATTTTAAAATATTCACTCTAACTCACATCTATTTCCTTTACCTAGGTTAATTTTTAATGTTTACCATACCCCGATTTACTCCAATCTAAATGGACCATAAGTCCCTAGATGCTTGTATAAGGTTGATTCATTCTATGTAGCATAGGAGATTCGACCAAGCATGTTCTACCATTAGTCTTTGTATATTGCAGAAAATACTTCAAGTTGTAATTGTGTATTGGGTATTATGCATATTGATACATCAATTGACAGGTTCTTTCATTCGAATATGCTTATAAAACATCATTCTTGGTTTATTTCTTTTATCTGTTCTCTATTCTATTTTCTTGTGCTATGAATATCATAACAGTACACATATATAAATGCATAATAATATTGTATTTGTCATCATTGTCATAATATTATTCGAACTCCTTATTCATTTTTTTTAATTTTATTTTTTATATATTTACTTTATAAGTAATAATTATAATATTATATTCTAAAAATATTAAAATATTATTTGAAAAGTTAATGTAACTATTTTAATTTTTTTATTTGGAGATTTTTTTAATAAAAATATATATTAAGTTATATAAAATATAAATATATTTGTATTTAAATAGATTATTATTTTTAAAAAATAACCGGGCTTATTTATAATCCGTTTACTTACTGGATCTGAACTTTTGAGATCCGACAAATCTAGATAAGATTTAAATCTACGTAATATAAACAGGTTCGATCTAGATCTGACCCATTACCGGCCCAATTCCATTTATTTTTGTCTGTTTAAGCCCAATGGTTGTAAGTTGACGAGACGCTTTATCTACAACCAATTTAGTTATATTCTTTGGAATGGCTCTGTTTGAGTCCTCGAGGAAAGGACCAAGTCTCATGCGGTCATGCCTGTAGTTCGCCGATGGAAAGATTGACGACGTAGTTATAGACCATTTTGAGTAATTTGGCGAACATGGGAATGATGATGTCGACAGAACTAGACAATGCATCAGGTTGGGAACCAGCCAGATTCCGATCAATACCTATTTATATTATTTAGATTTGAATTAAATTTATATTTATCAAATTTTAAAATTTTAAATATAGATCTAAATCTACCGAATTTAATAAATAAATAAGTTTTAAATGGATATTAAATTGATAAAGATATTTTAGAAATTTTTTAAATGTAAATATAGATATAGTTATCTTATATATAACTTAATATGTATTTTTTTAAAAAATCTAAATAAAAAGATAACTTTTAAATAGTATTTTAATATTTTTGAAATAAAGTATTATACATATTTTTTATATATATACATATATAGAGAGAGAGAAGGAGAAAATAAAATTAAAAACTAAGAAACTCCAACAAAATTACGATAAAAATTAAAAATATAATATTAGTATGTATTTATATAGAATTAATATGCACATACATACATATATCAATAGGACTAAATTTATTTAGATATATATACTTAGACATTATATATATATATATACATACTAATATTATATATAAAAATTAAAATCTGTCAAATTTATAAAATATCATTTAAACTCAGATCCACCAAACATAAAATAAATACAACGAGAGTCCAGGTCGGGTCGCACATTGTTACTCTCTCTTTTAAGTTTGAGGCAGGACTTTTCACGAGTGGGGTGAGGGGCCTAATGTGATCCAGAGTTCTAGCCCTATACTGATAGCCCTTCGTTGTTCCACCGGAAAGCGGGCCCCTGTTCTGTTTCTGGGATATATCATATATACCGTTTCCTATAGATAAGTCTAAGAGCATTTATAACGGAGATTTTCGATCTTAAATTTGTGATAATTCAAATTAAAAAAAATAAATAAATTATAAGTGTAAAAACATACTTTAAATTTAAAGTTATCCTAAAAATTTAACGTGATCAAAGTTTAAAAATCGAGACATATTTAGTACATATTTTAAATTAATTTTTATTATTAAAATATATATAAGATATTTTTTTTATTTTTAAAATTAGTCTTTATTAATTAAGTTATTTGTAAAATTATATTTAATGAAATTTTATTATATAAGATTATTAATTAATATAAAGTAAAATTTAAAAATTATAAAGTATAAATAATTGATAATATGATTGGTAAAAGTAGTTAGGCAATGTAAATTTAACATAATAAGATGTAAAGTAAATAATTAAATTTAAAATAAATTAATAAAAATAAGACAAATAAAAAATAATTAAATAATATAATTAAAAATATAAAATTGAGAATAGCATTGGAGATACTAATGATAACAAAAGTTATTATTTGTTTGGCTAAGACGATTTATGTTACCCCTTTTTTGGGTTATATTCCTTTGCCTTTTTGAATCATTTTGCCTATAAATAGGCTCTTAGAACGAGGTCTAATATGAGGTGCACTGAATTTTTGGGATTCAACTACATGCAATAAAGGTAAAGAAGTATCGGTTGTTTTTTTTGTATTTTTTGGTTTAGAGGTGCTAGTTAGGGATGGCAATGGGTCTCGGACTCGACCCAGAGCCGCTAGACCCGCCTCATTTTTAGTGGGTCTGGGTCCATGATTTTTGGATCCGACGGGTCTGGATCGGATCTAGGTCCACATATACTTTAAAAGGTCTGGGTCTTGGTCAAATTCTAGATCCAGACCCGACCCGTCGGACCCGTTTAATATACATATGTGTATATGTATCTATATATATATATATGTGTGTATGTATATGTATGTATGTATGTATACATATATAAATACATACTAATATTATGTTTGTTATTATTGTTTTAATCTTATATAAGCCCCTTATTCATTTTTTAAAATTTTATTTTTGTACGCTTACTTTATAAACAATATGTATAATATTGTATTCTAAAAGTTAGGATATAAATGGGACGGATTTTATCCGAAACCCGACGGATTTTGTCCAACGGATATGGATAAACGAATATTACTACGGAATGGATGATAGAAAAAAAATACTTATCTGGTTCGAGTACGGATATGGGTATAGGATATCCATACCCATACCCGTATCCATATTCGTACCCGTTTACCCGATATATAATTATTTTTTTACCCTTAATTTTGAAATAATTATAGTATAAATTAAAGTTAGAATTATCATTTAGCTTAACTCTAAATGGGTTTATCTGTCGGGTGATAGATTTATCCATCGGATAATATCCATTAACGGGTAAACGGATAATCCGTCCAGTAATGGATATCCAACGGATACGGATATGGATATGTTAGCGGATATGGATTCGGGTACGAGTACGGATTTTATTATCGGATACAGATATGGGTATACCCGCCCTGAACTCGCCTCATTTACATCCCTACTAAAAGCATTAAAATACCATTTGAAAAGTTAATATAACTATTTTAATATATTTATTTTTTCACTTAGATGATTTTTTTAATAAAAAAAATACATATTAAGTTACATAAAACATAAATGTATTTATATTAGCATAGATTATTAATTATTTTTAAAAAAAATAACCGGACCCATTTAGGACTCGTTTAGGACTCGTTTACCCGCTAGACCCGATGAGTCTGAATCTGGATCTAAACTTTTAGGACCTGACGGATCTGAATCGAGTCTGGGTCTAAATAATATAAACGAATCCGAATCTAGATATGACTGGACCCGATCTAGACCCGACCTATTACCATCCCTAGTACTAGTTTTCATAGCAAAGAGGGTAGATATAAGCGGGGACGAAGGGGTGGGGATATAAACAAATAAATATTTGCGACCCTTACGTGAAAGCTCAACGCTAGACTCTAGCCGTACGTGATATATTAGAATAATTTTGCCTATAAATAGGCTCTTAGAACGAGGAGGTCTAATATGAGGTGCACTGAATTTTTTTGGGATTCAACTGCATGCAATAAAGGTACAAAGAGTAGCAGTTTTTTTGTATCTTCTGGTTTGGAGGTACTAGTTTCCATATAGCCAAGGGGGAGACACAAGTGGGGATGAAGGTTACTTGTTGTTCCAACATACATTGAGTCAGTGGAACTGTACATTGAGTCAGAATGTCGAGTAAAAAAAACCGAGGGAGTAAATATTTGCGACGCTTACATGAAAGCTCAACGCTAGACTCTAGCTGTACGTGAGATATTATACTTGTGTGCCTCCAGAAGAAAACGATTGGGCTCTTCTTGTCCTTCTGTAAAGGTTTTTCGTTACCATATTTTAGTTCCCACGTTTCCTTCCTCTCTCGATTGGTCTCGCAGGTCGTATTAGCTGCACTAATTATGGCCAGCAAATTCTGTCCGACCCTGAGACATCGACACCGATGATGGAACCCTGTGGAGGCTTTGCTTTTCGTTCATCTTTTTTTATAATTATCGGCAAAACTACCATCCCCTGCTTCTTCCGTCACATGTGGCACTCAAAAGGGGCCGACCTTCTGACTTACGTTGATTATAACTTAAAAGACTATTATTAGTTCTGCACTATTTGAGGACCGTTAATGAAGTCCTTCATTGGATTGTGGACTGCGCGTTCATACTCTCCATCTTCTGCGGATGTCACATTGCTGTTGCTGGGACAAATCTATTCGTTTTTGATCCGTGATACCAGGGTGTGCATGTCTGCGTTCGTCTGCCATCGCTGAATTCATTTGCTTCAGATGTCATCCTCTGCTCTTGTAAAATTTGATTCCCTAATAGGAAAAGAATGGATTTTGTTATTTAGAAAATAATTTTTTTTGATCAAAAATTTATTTTTAAAAATTACCTCTACCGATAATTATTACGGTTATTCTATTTCGGTTACCGACAACTATTATTATCTTCCTATCCTACGTTGCTTCCAATCCAACCTTATTGTCTTTATCTCATCGTCAAATATTGTCACTTTCCAACTACTAACAAATATTGTCATTCCCCAACCATCCCACTTCACACCACCTCCTTAGTTATCTAATTATATTTAACGGTAATCTAGGTATCAGCAGATGCTTTACAAAAAAAATATTTCATATGAGATAAATATTTAAATTATCTGAGAAATAATTGTAGAGTATAGGTAGTACATACTCTGTATGGAAATCAAATATAGAATATGGGTATATATATAATCGTGAGTTATGGGTAGTCTATAAATATAGGTAGTAGATAATATTTTGTTAGAAACAAATACACCGCTCCATTATTTGTGTGGTCTGAAGTTATATTTAAACTTCTTTCATTCTTAATCTTAGTCATAAAGACATCAACAAATAGCTTTTGATTTAAATTTTCTAAAAAACTATTTCCCTTATTAATCGTCTAATAGAATAGTAGCTTCCAATGTGTTTATTTTTAAAACTACAAACATCAACGAAAAGCGTTCACAATAAATAATGAATTGAAGCCCTTCAAAGTACAACGAGTTTGGAACCTCGATAAATTATGATGATGAGTTCAAAATCCCCACAAGCAATTGATACACAGGGAAAATTGTAATACCCCAAAAAATTTCGAAAACCTATATTTTAATAAATTACTTTTATTTGGAATAAAATTGCTTTAAGATTATTTATTTTAATCATTGTATGGATTTTAGAGTATGTAAATTTGGATAAAAGTATTTAATAAATTAAAAATAAATATTTTGCTATTTATCATATTGTTTTATTTAAATAATTTTCCAAACTAATATTTTACCTACTTTACCCTTTTTAAATTAAAATATTAGATTATAATAAATTAAATTATTAAATTAAATAATTTATCAAAAATATTACATTTTATGATTTTATAAATTAATTTACTTTATTTTCCTATTTTTCCCCATTTCCCTTTTTACCCTTTCCCTTTTTTTTCCTTTCCTCCTCTTCTTTTATCCTCTTCTCCCTCCCTTGGGCCGCCTGCCTTGCCGGCCTACTCCCCTCCCGTCCTTGCACATTGGGCCAGGCCCGTGTTTCCCCCCCTCCTTCTCCCACGCACGGCACACCCAAGCCTCGTCCTGCCTTCTTCGCCCGAACCGCCCTTCTTTTTTCTTTTCCTCCTTGGACTGGCCGGCTGCCTTATTTTCTTTTCCTGCGCCGGTCCGCCCGCCATCCCTTTCTTCTTCTCCTCTCTTCTTCTCCCACGCCCGACCAGCTTCTGCCATGGTCGAGGACGCCGACCGCCACCCTACAGCTGCCACCACCTAACTCCCTGCTACTCCCCCTCTCTTCCCCGTCATTTTCTTTCCTCATTCGAACCCAACCAACCCCTGCATCCCTAGCCGCGCGCCCTTTTTCTTTCCTTCTTCTCCCCTCTTTTCCCCTGCCACCCGACCACCACCTGCCACCTGCAGCACCGATCGCCGGCCATCCCTGCCCCTCTCTTCTCCCTCTTCTTTTTCTCCATCTCCCCAGCCCTCCATTCCCCTCATTTTTTAGCTCTTCTCCTTCCCCGAGCTCCCTTTTCTCTCCTTCCTTCTCCCTCCATTCTCCTCCACGTTTTTTATCACCGCCGACCACCGCCGCCTGCACCACCTCGCCCAGCCCCTGCGCCGCCTTCTGCCACCACCTACTACCACCCTGCACCACCACGCCGCCCCTCGAGCCCTACACTCCCTCCCTTCTCGACCCCTTTTCTTTTCTCCCCAGTTTTTCCCCCTTACCACCGAGCCGCCTGCAACCGCCACTTCTGCCGCCGTCTGGCCACCTCTGCCGTCACCCAACCCACCGTTCGACACCCTGCAACCCCCTCTACAACCGCCATGCCTTAGTTGGCCGAAAACAACCCTTGCAGCCCTCCATTTTTCCCTCCACTTTTCCTTCCTTCTCAGCCCTTCCACCTCGACCCTTCTTGGCAGCCAACTTCACCGCCTTGCCGCCGCCGTCTCCGCAGCCCTATGCCGCCTTGAAACCACCCTTAGCCTCCACCTACACCCCCTCTTCACTTCTGCACCATTCACTTGCCTTAGAACCTCCCCTAACCACCTTCTTTTCTAGCCCAAAGACCCCAACCCAAAAATGGCTTATTTTTCTCCCTTCACCCTCTTTGAGCCCTTTTCTCCCCATGATTATGCATGAAACTCACGCTGCTCATGCAGTGTGAGCTCCCCCTTGTTTTGGATTTAATTTGGAAAAGTTTTGAGGTATATCCATATTTAATTAAAGTGTATTATTATTAAATAAATTTGTTTTATAAATTTTTATCCTTTTTAACTTCTTATTTCTAACAATAATGATGGATGTTATTTTTAGGTGTTGAGCTGCTAATTATTCTTGGTAAGATTTGATATTTTGCGGGATTAAGGTAACCGTTAATCCTCCCTTAAATATATGGAAAAACGTATGCTAGCACATTAAGGGTTTAGTATGATTTTATGCATGCTTTGTATGCTTAGCATGATATGTATATGGTTTCTTATATTGTTTGATAAAAAGAAAAAGCATGATAAATTTTGTGCCATATGTAGGTATGTTAATTAAGGAAGGAGTTTGATTATGGATGGAAATGTTAAATACTTGTTTATGATGTATCATATTGCTAATGCATGAATGATGTTATTGTTTAAGGGTATTTTAGTAATTATGCTTATGAGGTATGTGAATCAATGTATGTAGTTGCTAATGAGTGTTATGTTGAAAAATGACAAGTTGGTGGACTTAGATGATAAAAATGAAGTATTAATATCATTATTTTATGTAGTGTTAGTAAATTCATAAAAATGGTGAATAAAGGGGTTGAATGGAAATTTTATAAGCAAAAAGGGTATTTCGGTAATTTTATAAGTAAAAGGATATATTGGTAATTTAAAAATAAAGGGGTTAAATGATAATTTATAAGTAAAGGATAAAATTGTAAGTTGTGAGATAGAAGGGTAAAATGGTAATTTTGGAAGTAGGGGTAAAATAGTAATTTTGGATGAAGGAGGGCATTATGGTAATTTTTCAAGTAAAAGGGCATTATGGTAATTTTGGAGGTAGAGGGGAAAAATCATAATTTCATAAGTAAAGGGTAATATGGTAAATTTTATAAGTGAATGGTGAAGTGGTAATTTATAAGTAAAGGGGTAATATGGTAATTTGGAAAAGAAGGGCAAAATGGTAATTATGTAAGGAAAGATGGTAATCTTGGATGTGAAGGGGTAAAATAGTAATTTGTAAAGTAAAAGATGTATGGTGGTAATTTTCATAAAGAAAAGGATATTATGGTAAAATTGGATGTAAGGGGGTAAAATGGTAATTTTGTAAATAAAAGGATATTATGGTAAACTTGGGAGTAAGGGGTAACGTGGTAATGATGATAATGACAAAAGGTAATGTAGCAATTAAATTATGATTGTAGAAGGGCAATTGGATAAGTATGATGCTATAGAAGGTTAATTTGGTAAATTAACCAATTAAAGGACATTATGGTAATTTTAAATATGGAGAAGGGTAAAATTGGTAATTATAAATATTAAGAAGGGTAAATTAATTATGAGGAAGGTTAATTTGGGATTTATGATAATTGAAAAGGGTAAATGGCAATTAATATAATTGAGAGAGGTAAAATGGTAATTATGATAAAGGAGAAGGGCGATTTGGTAATCTAACCATCCAAATGGGAAATATGATAAGTGTAGCAATTATGAGGAGTGAATGGTGATCTAAAAAGCGTAGGGGATAATTTAGTAATCTAAATTAGACAAGGGGTAATATGGTAATTATGTAACCTAAAGGGTAATATGGTAATTTGGCGAGTAAGGAATGGATACTTAACAATTATATAAGTAAAGGGCAAATGAGTAATTTGTACCTAACATGTCTTTGAGATTGTGGAACATTATAATAAGAATCAAATAATGTCGGTTAGCCAAGTAAGAGTATTTGATAATTAGTATGGCCTTAATGGTTTCTCTGTGATATCCTGGATAATCATCTGAATAAGAAATGACTAATGATATCAGAACGATTGAAAGTGAATAAGTATCTGATTATCGTGCTTTTCGTGATCACCTTAATTAAGACACTATTACTTAAAGTGAAAGACCTCGAGATCGGGAATGGTGACTCCTTAGGACATGGTTTAGTCCACGATTATTCTGGTATTTCCTGGTGTGCCTTTGTGCCCCAGCCAGGCCCTATATCTTACTCTTTCTAGCTCTACGGACCTAGTTAGGGGGTATGCATACTTATGGATTAGGTGTCCTTGTCGGTAAGGTAGTGAGTTAGCTTTATGCACCAGTACGACCAGGGTACATTTGTGTCCTTAGGTTCATGGTTGAAGGGTACTGAGTAGCTGATATGCACCGGTACGACCGGTGTACCTTTGTGTCCTGGGTTATCGATCTCCCATTCGAGGCAAATAAATATGATTGATGTGCTGATTAAAGAAAAGGAAAGATACTATTATTGAAAGTGGAATATTAATGAGCCGGGCCCAGATGATTATGACATTGAGTACCGGTCCACCGGTTATAATAGTGGTCCAGGAGCGTGTTGCCCTGGTATGAGATATTGAGTACCGGTCCACCGGATATAATAGTGGTCCAGGAGCGTGTTGCCCTGGTATGTGATTATGAGTACCGGTCCACCGGTTATAATAGTGGCCAGGAGCGTTGTGCCCTAGATGATGATTTTATATATATTCCGGTCCACCGGCTAAAATAGTGGGGGTCCCGAGCTCAATAAAATCAGTTATGTATGTGAATAAGGTTATGGAAAAATACTAATCACTTATAGTGGAACACCATGTGAGTCGGGGCCAGACCGGTCCACCGGCAAATAATAGTGGTCAGGTGCGTTCTGCCCTGTGTGTTTACCTTCCGGTCCACCGGCAATAATAGTGGTCAGAGGTGTTCTGCCTTGTATGTTGACTTCCGGTCCACCGGCTATAATAGTGGGGTTCTCGCACTCACATGGATATAAAATATGATATTGATTGAATGATGATGGACATGGCTTAAGGCCCAAAGTATCGATCGTGGTTTATGAATTATTATGCATGTTATTGTTATGTGTGCACCTCTCATTATTTATGTGTGTAGCTTGCATTGTGTGCCGTATGCGGGCCTGTCTTTAAGTGTGGTATTAATGGGTTACTCAGTACCATAGTAGTGAAGGGATTCCCTTTATGGGGCCCCTGCCTATTCAATAGGCAGTGCCCTTGCAGGTATTTTCAGGTGCTACTCAAGTGAGTTACGGGAAGGAGAGTAAGGAATTTTCCGGTATTGTTAGCTTGTTCTCTTTCTCATTTAAATTCTTGGTTTTAAATATTAACGTTGTTTAAGTAACCACCATTGGTGGATTGTATTCCTGTAAATGATTTGATGCGCTACTCTGATTTATGTGTGTTGAGTTTCTTTTAGAATGTATTTTACTTTCCTTAGCCTTAGCACTTGGTACTGGAACGGTATGAGTGAACCGGTCTGGTACTAAATGTGGCGATAATACTTCCCAAAATTCACGTTTTATTAATCTGCTTCCACGAATATCTTTTAATAAAACAAAATTTTTCAGTAGTGAATTTTGGGGGTGTTACAAAAATACAAATGAATTTCTCAAACATTAATTACAACTTGAACGAATTGGTAGAATAAGCTTTTTTTATTGCAAATTGCGACGATAGATTTTGTTAGATGAAATTAATACTTTCTCTTTATCATATTATGATGCTCTACTCTTTTTGCAGGATATTAAACGTATGAATACATATTTTAAGATCTTATATTATCAGAAATTTTTTATGATGTATGAAATAATCTCTGACTGTGAAGAACTTATAACATTAGTTAAACAAGTGGATAGAAGTCATAGGATAATTTTTATCATAGAAGGTTCTATAAAAAGAAATAGTATAAGAGTAGGTAGAGTCTTTATAAAATATTAAAGATGAGGAACATACGTCGGTACTAGACCTATGGATAATGAAGATGTAACACTTCCATTTTTTACTATTAAAATTTTTCATTTTAAATGGTGTGAAAGCTGAAAATACTCCTAGAGAAAATAGGATGTTATCGTCTTACCTAACACAAGATAGACATTTGCCAACTATTCCATATCAGATACAAGGCTAAAACCAACCAATCAATACATTTAAAAACAATAAAATGCACAAAATTAACTTACATAACATTTAAGAGATTATTTACATCAAGGATCTCATCTGTCCCCGACCAAATCAATACGGGAATACAAACATTTAAAAGTATGGGGCAATATTAAAATGAGATTAGGGTATGGCCCCCAAAACCAAACCGCATCCGCCACAGACTCCAAAAATCTTTGGATATCCAGACTTTTTAAACCCCAAATGCAAACTAAGATAAGTCCTCTACTAGTCATCCCTAAAAACCTACACATGATCCTCTACTCTTGGGAATCAGCAAGTGACCGAGCAAACATGCATGTCAGTGTGCTACTCATTAAGTAAGCCAAGTTGCTCCCTCAATGGAAACACAAGTATGCAGATTCTATCGTACATGGATATAATATTTAATATGTGTCACACTAATGTTATATACATAAAGGTATGAATACACCAGAATATACTATCACGCACACTTAGATAATGCAGAATATATTATGCTTGGTTCACATAATAATCACGTAGGTACTCACACATGTAATAGTATATTAAATCCAAGCAACCACTAGGGTTTATTTTCAAGTGCTCAATCCTTTAGATTATACCAGTTTCTTATTCGGGCAAATTTTCAATCAATAACCAATTAGTCATTCAAGTCATTAACTAAGTGTACAAACTAGCTTTATCCTTTTTTTCATCCAACTATTTTCCATCCTTATCCAATTATTCATATTCTCTTATTCATTATCCACGTCTTATCATCAGATTACTTATCATCCAGATTTTATTATTATTGAGCGATAGATTGTACACCACCCCATGGTTTCACATACCATGGAAGCCTATCTAAATAAGGGACATAAAGTCTAGGCCGAAGCCAATCACAAAAGAAGACATAAGTTTAGGCCAAAGCCAATCAATTGAATGGACATAAGTTCAGGGCAAAATCAACCAATATGGACATAAGTTCAAGTAGAAGCCAACCAATATGGACATAATTCCAAGCTAAAGCCAACCACCTAGGTAACCAAACCTTTAGTATCAATACCCCTTAGTATATTATCAGTTTCAAGAGTAAGTATAGTACCAAGAACTCTAAGGATCTTGCCCAAAGGCAAAGTCCGAAGGCACTAATAAACACTCGAAGGTAGACTAACCCTCAATAGCTAATTGAGGATCGGGTAAATCAAACCCATACATAACTCAATTGTCTTTCTCTTTACATGATTAGTATACAAAGAACAAGAAAAGCATCGCCGTGTTTATTCTATATCAATCTCTTTTTTCCCATTTTTCCAACCATATTTTTTCCCAAATTTCCAATCATGTGGGGTTTCCATTTATCTTTGTCCAATATTATTCATGCCCACCATAATATTTTATTCAAGAACATTATGTGTTTCATTGTTTTTTTTTTCTCAAGGACCATTACATTTCATAAGTGGAATACCCATTTAGCCTTTACAATTCTCATAGAGTATGTCATAACTCATGATCCATTTATTATTATCATTAGGCCATTAATCCATGATAAAATCTATATTTTATTCCATTAATAATCATAGGATAGTCACATGCATAGCCTGAAAGCATAACCAAATTGAAAAGAAATAAATCACACAAACCGGTAGAACTACTGGATCGTTTTAGCCTAACCAGTCGATCGATTGAACTCAACCAGGCCCTAATTTTCCTTAAATTGATCAATCAATTTAGGAAAACTAATTGACTATTTATAGAACAATTGACAGGTTTAATTAGAGAGAAAGACCAAGCTCTCTATAGGCTTACCAATTTATGGTTTAGGTCAACTAGTTGACTATTCTAGGAACCGGTCGATTGGTTTGTCCTATAACATCATCAAACCATTATTTTCATGTATATTTATACTTATAGATCATCATTAACCATATTAAAACATGTATCAGCATATTAAAATACATTTTCAACTGAATTACCTTGCATAACTTAACATCTAATCATCACATCCCATTTTTTTCAAGTTTCACGCTTCTTACTCAAAACATCCAATCCACCCACCAAAATCAATTCTAAAAAGTATATACATTCATGCCAACATACGATATTGACTTAGAGAAAACTCATATCATGCATAAATACTCATAAACCATCTTAGAATCAAGAATCACTTACTTGATGTAAGCAAAATTACCCTTTAAATAAACAAATTCCAATTTATGAAAAATCGTAACTTTTAAAACCTTAAAACAACAACCTTAAACTCAGAATTTTGAACAAAACCTTATTAATCTTGAACTTGAAACAGAAAGGAAAGAAGAACATAACACACTTAAGGTAAAATAGGGAATACTTAGTCGGACCACTCAATCCTTTTTTCCAAATCTAAACCTTTATTGCTTAATAATTAAAATAAGAGAGAGATAGAGGAAGAATTAGAAGAGTAAAAGGAAATAAATTATAAGTTTCTGAGTGCAGAAAAGAAGAGGTTGAATATAGAGAGTTAAGGATTTTGGTGGCTAAAAAAAAGGTGCACAAAAGGGGTAAATGAGGCTATTTATAGCCAACCAATCAGCATGAATCATAGAGAGTTCAGGAAAAAAAATAAAAAAACCTAATATTTACTGTTTGAATTCAAGCTAAATGAATGGATTTCATCCAAGATATGTTAAACTATTATCTAGAGCTCAAATGATGTTTCTAGAGAATGCAGGTCAATTGGGCTAGAATTGAGATTCATAAGAGGGGTAATGGAATGTCAGCATAGAAGAAATCTTCTAGCTATTCAGAATCATGCTTGAGATCAAAACATTGATCTCAAAAATATGCAGAAGAGAGAGGTGGAAGAAGACAAGGCTGAGGTCATCTCTCCCCCTCAATTGTCCCAATTGACATCTAGATCGATCTAAGGCAATATTTCAGGCTAAATGCATCATAAAAAAGGTTAAGAATCTCTTAGGAACAATTCGCCATGATTTGGCAATGTTCCATTTTGGTATAAGAAATTTTTTAGAAAAATCAAGTTCAAAAATATACCCAAATCGACAAACCAATTGATCGGCTTAGACCTACCAGTCGACTGTTCTACAAACCAGCTAATTGGTTTAGTAAAAAAAACATTTGCTGAAACATCAAACCAGTTGATCGGTTTATGGAACCAATCAATCGATTTACCTGAAAAACTGATTAAACTTCATTTTCCAACCTTATTTCAAATCAAACTTTGCCACAAATAAAATCATAATGCCAAATCAAAATCAAATGCTCAAAAATTATCATAATTCTCATTCAGCATTATTCAAAAATATGTGTGTAATACCCCCAAAATTTACTACTAAAAAATTTCATTTAATAAAAAGATTTAACAGACGCGAACTAATAAAACTGTAAATTTTGGGGATATTACCGCCACACTTAGTACCAGACCAATTCACTCCTACCGTTCTAGTACCAAGTGCTAAGGCTGGATAGGATTAACACTAAACACAAGTCATTAATTAAAAATGAGAATTCATGAAAGGAATCAATCATCACCATATAGAAATCAGAGTGTGGTTTAAGAGTGACAACCCAAGGAGTAAGTAACTAAAGTTTTCCAAAAACATAGAGTATCGTACGACATAATATAACTAGAATAAAAATGATACATGGTAAAATAAAAGGAAAGATAGAGTCTGACATGTCACTCTCGATTCCCTGGCCAAGTCTAGGCTCAACCCTCAACCTCGCCCGATGTCTAGTAAGTGTCGTAGGCATCGAATACATCATATTCTACCTGCACAAGCTCAGATGGGTCTTCTACTCGTGGGATGAGCAGCACCCATAAAATGGGTGGTTAGTACGCTACGTACTGAGTAAGGTAACCATACAACTAAGGCTAACATGTAAGGCATATAACACAAGCACGATTATATGGGCAACATACAATAATACAGATAATGAGTCCAGATTATAGTCCAGATAAACTTTTTCATTAGTTCGATGGTCAACATGCTCATTTCACATATACACTTTATCAAACCATGCAAGCGCAGGAACCCCACTATTATAGCCGGTGGACCGGAATACATATAGGATAGAACGCTCTTGACCACTGTTATAGCCGGTGGACCAGTCTCTAGGGTAGAACGCTCCTGGCCACTATTATTCTCCTGTGGACCGGTTTGGCCCCAACTCTCATAGTGTTTCACTGTAATTACTTAGTGTCTTTCCCATGTCTTATCATCATTACATTTGGTTTGTTGAGTACGGAAACCCCCATTATTATAGCCGGTGGACCGAAAATCATGTAAGGTAAAACACTCCTAGCCACTATTATTCGTTGGTGGACCGATCTCTAGGGCACCCCATCTCGTGGCCACTATTATTCGTTGGTGGACCGATCTGGCACTGGCTGAACAATCTTTCTCTTTAAATGGTTAGTATCTTATTTGTGTCTTATTCGATAAATATTTCACCGTTGACATGCATGTCACCAACCTTCTACTTCTATCCTCCCAAAGGGGGCTCGTTCCATATCTTAAGACTCCTGCGTCCCTTATCACACCCCGACATCCATTACCCCTTTCATTTACCCATAA
Organism: Tamarix chinensis; assembly: GCA_030549775.1. NCBI lineage: Eukaryota > Viridiplantae > Streptophyta > Magnoliopsida > Caryophyllales > Tamaricaceae > Tamarix > Tamarix chinensis. The sequence goes on along the minus strand of CM060177.1, from coordinate 86,838,182 downwards.
TGAAAACCCAACTCCTAAGGGTGTGGGTTAAGGCCCATCACCTTATGACATCCAACTCCACTTACTATCACCCTCTAGGGTTTTCCCTTGAAAACTCTAATTAGACCTATGTGGCCCAACTTCCTCTTACTTACACTACCATTATTTCATTTATTGCCCAATGCCTCATCTCATTTAGATTCAAACTAAATCATATCACTTTACTCATTGATTTCATATGTGACCGGAAAACCCTAGCACCTTTCTTCCCCCATAAGTCACCTCTCTATTTTTCACCTAACATCTCTTCCTTCCCATGGCACCTATACTCATCCCTCATATAATAAGTTTCCACTCTTATCCCATACTCCACTCTCCCTTAGTTATTTTTACTTCCACATTTTCCCCCAAATTGGGGTTTCCTCCCAAAACCCTAATCAAGTCCCCTATACACCCTTACACCAACCTATGTACTATTTTTCATTCCAAGTCTCCAATCACTCCACAACTCTTCCCTTACCTTACCTAAGCCTTAAAATAACTTTTCTCATGTAAAGATCATCTCCATGAAAACTCCATCCACCCCATGCAAACCCTTGAAATTCCCCATGCAAGATTCACATCACTCGTTCGTTTTGATCATAACCACCTTTTATTTTCCTCTCAAGAATCATGAGATAGTTTGGTCAACCTCATGTCCCCTTTAGTGAACTCTCTTCCCATTTTCTTCCTTTTTATCCTTTCATCCCCGTATCATATTATCAATAATCCTAGCATGCATGTCCTAGAGGGTCACATCATATCACATCATAATCACAACATATACATATTATACTCATGTCATAAGAAAACACATGAACATACCTCAACTCCAAGCTGCGCTACACATAAAACAAGTTTAATGATAACCATAAGATACACAAAATAACATGGTACATGACATCCAAGGCATACAAGACACACAATACACATATGCCTTAGCTACATCCTTACCTAAAACGACGCCGGATTTTGAGCACGCTCCTATGCCTCCTTAAAGGTTTGACTTGATTCACCTATAAGAGGTAAATACTATGGATTAACCTCTCTCTTACCAAAATTACCATTATTCCTACCCTACCCTTATAATAATCTATTATTAGGGCTAATAAGGATAACAGTAGTTTTATAAGTAAAAGTAGGGTTATTATTCTTTAAATAGTTAAGCATGCTACTACTAACCAAAATAAGTCTTAGTAGCCACCATGGATTATGTTAAAGTAATCATAGCAATATTCATATTATAAAAGGTAATAGTTTTAATATTACTACTACTACTACTATTACTACTACTACTACTACGACTAATAATAATAATAATAATAGTTGTAGTGATAATATTAATATCAATCCAACCCCTAGTAATAATAATAATAATAGTGATATTATTAATATAAAAGTAGTGACCATAATGATAGTAGTAATGATAATATTAGTAGTGATAGTAAGGTTAGTGATATATGAAATCTTAACAACAATGACAAGGTAATAATAATGGTAATAGTAATAATAGTAGTAATATTAATAATAGTTCCAATCTTAAGAATAATATTAATAAAGGTCCTAATAATCATAATAGTAGTAGCCTTGGTGATAATAGGGTCAAGTATCATAATAGGGATGGAAATAATAATAATAATAATAATAATAATAATAATAATAATAATAATAATAATAATAATAATAACAACAACAACATTAATATTAATAGTAATACTATTAATAATAATAAAAATTACTAACACTTATACATAAAGGCTTAGGGGTTGGGGAAGTTAGAATACCACTTAGGGATAGTGGCGAAACCGACGTCGGTGTATGGCGGTGGAGGAGAAGAGAGGTGGAGAGATGGGGGTATAGGCTAGAGAAGAGGGAATGAGGGGGTGTTTGAGATGGTGTAGGGTGCCTCAGGTGGAGAGGGGTGGAATGAAGTTGGTGATGTAGCCAAAGGTGGCGGTGCACAGCGGCGGGTTTGGTGGCCGAAGGTGGTGGAGGATGGAGAAGGGAGAAGGAGAGGGAGGCAGGGAGAGATGGAGGTATGGGGAGGTAGAGGAAGGTCCCTTGGTTGTTTTTGGGGGTAGAGAGGGCATTGGTTGTGGCGGAATTGGTGGCAGACAGTGGTGCGAAGGGCGGCGGCGGGGGGTGGGTGGGGGTGGGGATCAAAGTGGGCTGATCAGGAGGGGGATTTGCACGGCTGGGGTGGCTCATGTAGGGAAAATTGAGGAAGGAGGGAGGCTCAGTTCTACATAGGGTGATGTAGGGAATGCTTAGGTGGGTGGTGGCGATGGTCGACAGCAAAGGGGAAAAATTCTGGGTTGCGAAAACAGAACTCGATCAAGGCTGTCAATGGGGGTATTTATTGGCCTAATTGACGGGAAAACGATGAAGGAGGAAGAGGAAAAGGGACACATGAGGCTAGATCACCGGCCGGCGGTGGCAGGTGGTGCAGTCCTTGCCATGGCAGGGTACGTTTGGTCAAGGGGAGGAAGAAAATGAAATGGCAGGCGTGCGTGAGGAGGGAGGACAATTTCATTGGGTTGAAATTGGAAATAAAATGATGGGGGAGAGAGGGGAAAGAAGGAAGGATGGCGTGCGGTCGTGGTCAGCAAGAAATGGGGCTATAGATCCGGCGGCAGGTCCCGTAGGAGGGTTGGGGAAGACGACAGGCCTGGACCAGGTGTGTAACACCCCCAAATTTACTACTGAAAATTTTGTTTAAATCTAAAGGTTTAGCGGAAGCGAAAGAATTAAAACCGTAAACTTGGGGGTATTACCGCCACACTTAGTACCAGACCGGTTCACTCCTACCGTTCCGATACTAAGTGCTAAGGCTAAACCAAACAATCCTTAATTAAGAGTCATCAAAACATAGGTCCATAGTTAGCATAGACCATTCATGAAACCACGAGTCAACAACAGTTAAAATATCATTTAGGAATACAACTTAGAGTACGGTTCCAAAGCGAGGAGCGTGGTACAAAATATAGCAAATAAAACAGAATCCCAAGGGACCAATATCCGGATCGCCTACTCACTCAAGCCAAGCCTTCCACCCCACAATTGTAACCGATCAAACCTGCATAGGAGGTCTGCTCCCCACCATTGGTGGATCATCACAGGACCCATTCAATCAGTGTAGTATCAGTACGGGTCCACTACTGAGTAAGGGCGCTGGTGCGCTAAGGCCAAGCATACATTCATACCACATAGCATACATAGCACAATCACATAAGCAACGTGCGATAACACACAAGATAAGGCCTGAGTACGTTCCGATGATTCATTCTTTCCTCATTAATAATATGTCCATTTCACGCATATTCTTTAGAGGTCCATGTGAGTGCGGGAACCCCACTATTATAGCCGGTGGACCGGAAGGTATACACTCAGGGCAGAATGATCCTGACCACTATTATTTGCCGGTGGACCGGTCTCCAGGGCAAGATGCTCTTGGCCACTATTATTTGCCGGTGGACCGGTCTGGCCCCGACTCACATGGTGTTTCACTGTAAGTACTTAGTGTATTTTCCTTATTTTCATTAACAGCATGTTCAATCCACACATATTCTTTAATAGTTCATGTGATTGCGGGAACCCCACTATTATAGCCAGTGGACCGGAAGGTATATACTCAGGGAAGAACGCTCCTGACCACTATTATTTGCCGGTGGACCGGTCTCCAGGGCAAATTGCTCCTGGCCACTATTATTTGCCGGTGGACCGGTCTGGCCCCGAATCACATGGTGTTTCGCTGTAAGTACTTAGTGTATTTCCCATGGTTTAACTTACTTACTTTGGTTTGTCGAGCACAAAATCCCCCACTATTATAGCCGGTGGACCGGAAAGTATACACTTAGGGCAGAACGCTCCTGACCACTATTATTTGCCGGTGGACCGGTCTCCAGGGCACCCCGGCTCCTGGCCACTATTATTTGCCGGTGGACCGGTCTGGGCTCAGCTCAACAATCTTTCGCTTTACATAATTAATGTCTTATCCGTGTCTTATTGAATCACATCACACCCTTGACATGCATGCGGTTGATACTCTACCTCTTTCCCCTCCAGAGGGACCATCCCATATTTTGAGACTCGCACCTCTTCTCACACCCGACATCCATCCCCCGTAGACTTAGGTAAAGTAGCATATAGTAAGACACAAACCCCAAGGATATAGGCCATCCCAACACATATGATATCGCCTCTGCATGTTCTCATCCCTCTAGGGTTCCTCCTCGGATACCCTAATCGGACCTATGTGGCCCAACTCTTTCTTACTTACCCAAACGCTACGTTATTCTCTATCTCGCACCTCATTCTTTATTAGGAAATTCCCCAAGTGTATTTCTTTATCTCCCAAGTTCATATGTGACCAACAAAACCCTAGTTGGCCACTCAAACCCTAATCGACCACGCCAACCCTAGTTGGCTGCACCAAACCCTAGCACTTTACTTCTTCAACAAGTAACCTCCCTCCTTTAGAAAACCCATACTCATCCTTTATATAAGTGAATTCTCACTCTCAACCCCCTACTCCATAGGCCATTAATACCACCATGTAATCATTAATACCACCATACAACCCTAATACCACCATGCGAATCATAATACCACCATACCAACCATAATACCACTATACAAACCCTAATACCACCGTGCAATCATGAATACCACCATGCAACCATTAATACCACCATACAACATTAATACCACCACAAAATCATAAATACCATCATACAAACCTTAACACCACCATGCGAATCGTAATACCACCATACCAACCATAATACCACTATACAAACCCTAATACCACCGTGCAATCATGAATACCACCATGCAACCATTAATACCACCATACAACATTAATACCACCACAAAATCATAAATACCATCATACAAACCCTAACACCACCATGCGAACCCTAATACCACCGTTACAACCATAATACCACCATACAACATTAATACCACCATAAAATCACAAACACCATCATACAAACCCTAACACCACCATGCGAACCCTAATACCACCATTACAACCATAATACCACCATGCAACCCTTAACACCACCATGCAACATTAATACCACCATAAAATCACAAATACCATCATACGAACCCTAACACCACCATGCGAACCCTAATACCACCATTACAACCATAATACCACCATGCAACCATTAGTACCGCCATAGAACATTAATACGATCATACAAACTTCAAGACTCCCAGGATGGTTCCCAACTCATATTACCATTTATCCTAACATGCATGTCCTAGAGGGCCATAACGTAATACATCATAAACATCATACATATAAATGTCATGCTCATGTCATGGAAGCACAAACAGCATACCTCAATCTCCAAGCTGCGCTACACATAAAACAAGTTATCCACAAATCATATAATACATGGCATAGCATGGCATACACAACATTCAACACATCCATGTCACACATAACACAAGGCCATTAGCTTCGTCCTTACCTAAGGCGACGCCGGGCTTGGAGCATGCTCCTCTAACTCCTTAGGGCTTTGGTCGGGATTACCTATAAAAAGGGGGAAATGCTAAGTATTAGTTTCCCTTATAATTACTATCAATCCTCATTTTAGTTTAAGGTTAGGGTTTTTATTACTAAAAAGGGTATTATACAAAAACTAAGGTTTTTACCTTAGAATTAGTATACTAGATATTAGTAGTCAAAATATGTTTATTTTTAATACCTATTGTTACACTTATATTATTAGACCCGTTAGCCCTATTCTTATAATAATAATGTTCGTGCTAACTATAGAAGAATAACGATAATAATAATAATAATAATAATAATAATAATAATAATAATAATAATAATAATAATAATAATAATAATAATAATAATAATAATAATAATAATAATAATAATAATAATAATAATAAAACTAATAATAGTGACACTAATGTTTTTAGTGAGAGAAACCCTAGCATTTTTTTTTACTAAGTCTATTAATGGTGTCATATTTGAAAAGATAATATTACAAGGTCACAATATTACAAGTAATTATTCCTAAGGGTGATAATGATAATAGTTGTTTATTCTTGAATAATAAAAGGGTTCAAATGCTTTTGATCACAACAATAAGGTAGTGATAATAGTAATAATAGTAATAGCTAATAATAGTGTTATAGTAATGAGGTTAGGGTTAATGTTAAATGGTATGGTAATAAGGTTCAAGTACTCTTCTTAATTAACAACCACATGATATTTACTAGCTTGAGTTAAGTAACATGGGTAAGAACAAAAGTAGTATTATTATTAACAATAGTGATAATGTGTTAAGTATAATAATAGATAATAGTAATCATAATAATAATAATAATAATAATAATAATAATAATAATAATAATAATAACAATATTACAACCAAGTAAGGTTAAGCAATAATAATAACAACCATAGTAAGTATAATAGAAATAATAATAATAATAATAATAATAATGTTAATACTAATAATTATAAAAATAAGACTAAAGTTAAGTATAATACAAGTTAGGGTTTAAAAGGGATGTTAGTATTAGTAAGAAAATAAGAACATTAATAATAGAGACAATAATAATGGTAATAATAATAATAATAACAATAATAAAAGTAATAATAATAATGATAATAATAATAATAATAATAATAATAATAATAATAATAATAATAAAAGTAATAATAATAATGATAATAATAATAATAAGCATATTAGTATTAATATTAGTAGAAAATAGTAGCAATTATATAAAAGAGGTTTTAGGGTTTGGAGGAGTGGATAACCACCTAGGGTCGGTGGTGGTCCGGCGGCGGCGCATGGCGGCGACGGTGGCGGCGGTGGAGGTGGAGAAGAGGGGGAAAAGATGGAGGTGGTGATTAGATGGGAGGAGAAAAGAAGAAGTTTGAGGTAGGGGAAGAATCAGCAGGTGAAGGGGAGTGGAATGAGGGTGGTGGCGTGGCAAGGGATGGCGGCGCGCGGCGGCGACGGCGGCGGCCGAGGGTGGTGGAGAGGGGTGGAGGAAGAGGGAGGAAGGAGGAGAGGGAGGCAAGGGAATTTGAAGGCAGGGAAGGGTAGAGGGAGGTCTGCTGGGAATTTTGGAGGGTGGAAGAGGCCCTGGTGGCGGCTGGGCTGGCGGTGGGAGGCGACGCAAGGGCGGCGAAGGCTGGAGGTGGTGGTTTCGGGTTAGGACTTTTGCACGGCTATGGCGGCACGTGCAGGGCATGGGGAGGGGTGCTGGTGGTCTGGTTTTGTAGAGGGAGTTGCAAGGATGATAACGGTGGGGAGAGGTGGTTTCGGCGGTGGCTGGAGGCGGTAGAAATGGTGTCTGTTCCGGCGGCGGCGGAACATAGTTTCAGCAAGGTCCAACGGGAGGACTTGTTGTGGCCGTTCGGGAGGGGGTATTTATAGGCCAGGGGGAGGAAAACGACGAAGGGAGAAGGAGGAGTGCGGGGCAGGTGTGCAGGTGGCCGGCCGATGGCAGGTGGTGCAGGTTCTACCATGGCAGGCTGGGTCGGGGAAGGGGGAGAAGAAAGGGAAAGAGAAGGGCACGCGGGAAAGGGAGAGAGGGACTCGGTCGGGGCCGAAAAGAGGAAGAAAACGACGGAAGAGGGGCAGGGAAGGACGGTCAGTGCTGGGCTGGTGGCTGCCGGCGGGGTTCGAGCTGCAGCGTCAAATTGCAGGTCGGGGGAGGAAGAAGACAGGCAGGGTGGACCGGTGGTCCAGGGGAAAAGAAAAGAAGGGGACTCGGCCGGTTCGGCGGCAGTTATTTAATCTGTAAGTAAAACGCGGCGTACTGGAGGTTGTGTGAGTAAAACGCGGCGTCGCATCGAAGGTGGGCAACGGTCATAAGGTCATTTAGCGTGACGCGGCGTTTCGACGGTACTGAGGCCAAAACGCAGCGCACGGGCGCACGGGGGTCGCGTCGCACGGCGCTGGGCCGCGGGCGAGAAGAAGGAAGGAGAGGCGGGGGCCTGGGCTGCGCAGGCCGGGCGCGCGAGACGGGGGAAGAAAGGAGGTTTGGGCTGACGGCTGGCCCAAACCGGGAAGGAAGAAGAAAAGAAAGAAAAATAAAGGAGGAAGAAGGAAAAAGAAAAGAAAGGAGAAAAAGGAAAAGAAAGGAAAATGGAAAAATGGAGAAATGGTAAAATGGTTGGGTTGGAGGTATTTGGGTATCTATTTATTTATATAATTAATTTATATATATAATTTTAATAATAATTATTTTAATTATAATAATTAAATCCATTTTTAAATTAGTTAGGCTATTTTGGATAAATTTCATTAACCTCCATGCTAATTAGAGAAATACCCAAATTTTCTTCCAATTAAATTCTTTATTATTTTCCTCTTAATATACCTTAATTAACTCTCTACATCTTAATAAATGAGTTTATATAATTAAATTTCCTAATAATTCCTTATTTGGCCATAATTTCGGAAATTAGGATTTTGGGATATTACAAGGTGGTCCAGGGAGGAAAGAAAAGAAGAAAGAAGCTGACCAGACGGCTGGCAAGGGAGAATGACACGGGCTTAGGGCCGGGCTGAAGGAGAAGGGGAAGGGGATTGGGCCGTGCGGTTGGCCCATTTCAGGGGAAGAAGAGAAAAAGAAAAGGAGAAAGGGGAGAAAGAAAGAAAAAGGGAAAAGAAGGAGAAAAAGAAAAGAAAAGAAAAGAAAAAGGAAAAGGAGAAAACAGGTTGGTTAGGGTATTTAGGATATTTTGGTATTCTTCAGTATTTAAAATTAATAATATCTAAAATAATAATAACAATAAAATTTCTTTTTAGATTAATTTGGCTATTTTGGATAAATTTTCCTTAACTTTTATGTTAATTAGTAAAATGCCCTAATTTTTCCTAAATAAATTATTTATTCTTTTCTCCTTGATTTGCCTTAATTTATTCTCCTTCATTTTAATAAAATAATTTATTTACTTAATTTTCCTAACAAATCCTTATTTTGCCTAATTCCCAAAATTAGGGTTTTGGGGTATTTCAATGTGGTAGTACAAAAGGTGTGCATAATACATGTGTAATATTGATTGTCCCTTTTTTGTTGTTGGAGTTGAAAACAATAATGAAGGATCACAAGTGGTAGTTAGGAATGGGTCACACAATAAAAATTGGTAAATTATGAGCAAATACACACTTTTTTGGGTAAGTTGAAAGAAAATGAAGTCAAATTTGTTGATAAAATTATCACAAGTAATATAAAGCCACAACAAATCATACCGATTGTTCAAAAATAGTTTGAAGTGAATGTAAGTATAAGAAGACATATTTATAATACTTGACTGAAGCTTAGATCCTAAGAAATGGATGATTAGAAAACGTTACATCATGTTATGAGTATGTTTGTTGAAAATTATTATTTTCATTGGCATCAAAGTGATTCCGAATCAAATATAATAAGCAAGCATCTATTTGCACATATTATATATGTTAATATTTTAATGCATTTTCTTTTGGTTTACAAATGTATATACGTATAAGACAAATAGATATGTGATGCCCTTAATTGAAATTGTTGAACTAACACTGATACAGTTGAATTTCAATATCTCATATGCATGCACATCATCTTAAAAGGAATAAAATTATTTATGGATACTATAGAGGTTGTCGACTTTAGTAGATCCATCTATGCTTCCAACCACCATTATTACCGACTGAAAACTTGCTCTCATTTCAACCGTGGAGTGTTTTTCCCTCATTAAAACATTTATTATTTAGTTTTCATATAAATAAGAATGTGGAAGAAATATGTAACAAAATCTCTGACCGTTCATCATTCACACGTGGTTTTATGCATGATGGAAAAATGTGATGTTTTGTGTCTTTTTTACTATATCAATGCCATTTCTCATAATAATGTTTTTAATAGAAATATCTCTTAGATAGTTTTCCACTCCCACCACTACATACAAATTGAAATAGACACCATGAGAGTAGCGTTTCAACATGGAATACACTATATTCTTCAATATTCAAACAATGATGCTTTTTAGTATATGATGGCACGCATGAATAGAGCTGGCAAAAGTTGACCCGACCCGAAAAATCCGACGAATACCGACTCGATCCGTCCAAAATCCGATCCGATTTTATCCGAGTAATAAAAAGCCCGAAACCTATCCGACCCGATCCGATACATATCCGATATCCGATACAACTCGAGAAATCATAAGCCCGAAATAAACCCAACCTGACCCACTATTCACCCGAAACCCGATATAATCCAAAAAACTATAAATCCGAAATGACCCGACCCGATCCATTATTTATCCAAAATCTTATTTTATTTGAAAAATTATAAACCTATAAAGATTCAACTTGGTACTACCCAAAAATTAACATTAACACATAACTCAAAATTTTTTAAACTTCATAAAGCATGAAATAATGTAGATGTGCAATTAATCTATACTAGCACTTACATCAAAATCTAGAAACAATATACTTTCATAAAATTTATATCACTTATGTATATACAAATACAATATCCATTGATACCAATAGAAATAAAAGTAGATAAAAAAAAAAAGAAAAACACTACTATGCCATTTAAATATTAGTTCACTTCCATTATTCCATTTAGTACCATAAGATAATAACAATGCAGCCTTGAATACTATATGTTAGTATCTATACAGCCATACCTTATAATATAGCACCTACAACATCATAGGAAAGTAGGAAAAATTTGGAGTGAGAATGTTAGTTATTCATTATAAAAATTGAAGACTAATATTTTTTATTACATCAACAGTGTTAAATAGTAAGAAGTCAATATTAGTTGGTCTTTTGTCAATAATAGTCATTATTAATTATTTTATCTAATTTTTTATCTTATTTAGCTTGATATGATCTAATCAAAATATATAATAAAAAAACTGTAATACCCCAATTTGAGTGGAGTGTTATAAGGATTGATATGGCTACTTATATCAACATGGTATACCATCCTTTTGGTGATTCCGTCCTAAGAACTCCACAGTTAAGCGTGCTGGCCGTGGAGCAATTTTAGGATGGGTGACCTCCTGGGAAGTTGCGGAAATTTTCTAAAAGTTTCTCGGGAAGCACGTGAGTGAGGACAAAGCGTGCTAAAAGGACTCGTGTTGATTTGTGGGGTCAGCCGATCAATCCGAAAGCACTCCAATGTAGCCCCCGCGTGGTCGTGTCGACTCGGGGTGTTACAAATGGTATCAGAGCGAAACCGCGACCGTGAGCTGAACTTGGATGAGCCAGTCAGTCACCTAGCGGGACGATTCTTGGGATGAACTGTATTGAAACAGTCATTGGTTGAGGCGCAACGAGGACGTTGCGTTCTTTGAGTGGGGGTGAATGTAATACCCCAATTTGAGCGGAGTGTTATAAGGATTGATATGGCTACTTATATCAACATGGTATACCATCCTTTTGGTGATTCCGTCCTAAGAACTCCACAGTTAAGCGTGCTGGCCGTGGAGCAATTTTAGGATGGGTGACCTCCTGGGAAGTTTCGGAAATTTTCTAAAAGTTTCTCGGGAAGCACGTGAGTGAGGACAAAGCGTGCTAAAAGGACTCGTGTTGATTTGTGGGGTCAGCCGATCAATCCGAAAGCACTCCAAGGTAGCCCCCGCGTGGTCGTGTCGACTCGGGGTGTTACAAAAACTAATATGTTGTTATTATTATTTTTTTCATAATTGATATTCATTGATTACTATTATTATTGTTATCATTATTTTTGTATTACTATTATTATTATTATTATTATTATTATTATATTTATTAAAATTATGTTGATATGATGTGATCAATCTCTTTTAAAAATAATATGATAAGTACAACCTTAGAAGTCTTCATTTGTTATCAATTATCAATGACTATTATAAGTTAGTATCATGTAAGGAGCGTATAAGATATAAATATAATATAAACTTAAAATAATACTAGAACTCAATATGACCAAGCTAATAATGGAGTTTAATTATAAGTTATACCTTAACATAAAAAGAAAAGTGATACGATTTGAAAACTTTTAAATTTGAAACGTCAGATACATCTCCAAAGATAAAATAATGACAAAAAATTCTAAGGCCCCAAAACAATTAATATAATAATTCACTTTTAATTGAATAAGATAAATTAAAATAAATGATCGCAAAATAATTAACTTTTAATAATATCTTGGAATAAAAAGAAAGAAAAAAAATGACACAAGCATGGCTCAAATATGAAATGACCTAAATCCAATCTAAATTTGACCCGAAAATATAATAACTCAAACTCAACCGAGCCCGAGCCCGATCCAAACCCGAACCGAAATTAGAACAACCCAAATTTACTCGAATCCGAGTCCATCCGATCTCAACCAGACCCAACCCGAGAGCTTAGAATGACCCAAGATTATCCGATACTGAGTTGATCCGAATCAAACCCAACCCAGCCCGACCCGACAAAATGATCCGAAATTATCCGAAACCGATATGACCCGATTATAGAATTACCCGATCCGATAATAACCCAACCCGCCCGATTGCCAGCTCTACGCATGAACCATATCCTCCGTATTTGGACTCAACTTTTATCTAGAATTGTTGTAATTTTTTCTTAATTTATTTGTATCTAACATTTGAAACATCTACATAATGAATTTTTGTTGATTTTTGTTTATCCTTTATTTTCATACTCAACTTTTATTTAGAATTGTTATAATTTTTTCTTAGTTTATTTGTATTTGACCTTTGAAACATCTACATGATGAATTTTTATTAATTGTATTTATTTTCTTGTTATGCTTCTATCATAACTTAAGTATTTGATCTCTGATAGTTAGATTCATTTGTATGTTGTTGAGCTTAAGTATCTTGTTGTTCAATGTGGATTTAATGATATTTTCCTAACAATAAAATAAAATAAAAACTACATATAACAGCCTAAAATGTACTATTTTTTTAATTTAAAATCATTTAAAACCCAATAATATTACAAAATGCTATGATACCAACTTGTAAAACCCCCAAAATTTACTACTAAAAAATTTATTTTTAAAAGTTATAAGTGAAAGCTAAGATGGTAAATTTCGAGGTGCTACCACCACATTTAGTATTAGACCGGTTTCCTCCACTATTCTGATACCAAGTTCTAAGGCTAAAACATTACTTTACTTAAATTCAAGAATACGTTAATAAATCAAAGTAGTGTAATGGTTAGGGAGGTTAATTCACATTCCAAATAAAACCCACTAATTGTGGCTACAAAATGAAGCCAATGGAAAGAAAATATAAAGGCCGTAAAGAAAATACAAAAGCTTCCGGTTCAAGTTATCGGACAGAATTACGGATAACCCTATGTTCTTAACCCGATGAATAATCCTTGAATACAGCTTGCAAGCTAACCTACAAAGACCACTGCCCATTTAATAAGTAGGGGCCTAAGAAATGAACTCTTCAGTATAATGGTACTTAATAACCCATTATATAAGACTAATATGTAAGACCCGTATGCAACATACCAGATGCATCACATCAATCATATGAACAGTAAATTATTCATAAAGTAATCGAAATGCGATAATCATGCATATAACCATATGCTTCAAGGTCATATACTACCAATACTCATTCACCTAGAAATAACTAAAACTTACCAATGAAGCATCCAAGCGATGCTCTTTGTAGTATAATTAGAAAGCCACATCATTCTCAACAATGGGCAGAACTCTCTTAACCGACTCACAATTTCTCATTTATAGGTAGGCCCATCGACACAATCCAATCCACACATCATCACATTCACAGGTAGGCACAAAGAATGCTATTGAATTGCAAGTAGGAACAAAGGCTGCTGCCGAATTACAAATATGCACAAAGACTACTGCCAAATCATAGATAGATGCAAAGGTTGCTAGCTAAACATGGGTAGGCTCAAAGGATGCTACCGAATCATCCCAATAATCATTTTCATTCAATTATCAAACAATTTAATTTTTATTTACTCGAAGGAAGATCATGAACTTAGATACACTAAGGTACCCAGGTCATACTGGAGCATAAGGGCATCACATTATCCTACCAACTATCAACCAAATGACGCAAAGGTATCCTGGTAGCACTTGTATATGAAGGTAAAAAATACCCTATCGACAAGGACACCTAATCCATAAGTATATATACCCCCTACTTAGATCCGTAGATCTAAATAGAGTAAGATATAGGACATGGCTGGGGCACTAAGGTACACCAGCAAAATCCATAATAATCGTGGGTTAAACCATATCTTTAGGGTAGCGACCCCTAAAGAGCCACTATTCTCAATCTCGAGGTCTTTCACTTTAAGTATTAGTATTTTATTAGGGTGACTATAAAAAGCAAACATTAATCACATACAATAAATCCATTATACTTAACCATTTTTTTTTATTTCCAACATTAAGTAGTTCACTAAGGCCATCCTAGGATCCATATGCTCACACTCAAACACTTTAGGTCAAAATAACCATTTTGCCCCTTTACACCATTCAGCACATGAAACCCTAACATGCGCTTCTAAAACAACCAAACACACATTCTCATGTTTAATAAACAATTAATGCCTTTTCTGTATGTTTATGAGAATAAATATCATAGCATACCCCAATTTACCAAAATACCCCTAAACATGTAATAGTAATAATTATGCTGAAACATGCATATCTAAATACAACAAGATCCCTATACTCATGCCTGATAACGAACATCACACATCATGCATATTCATCATGATACACTCCAAATTACCAAAATACCCTTAGACCCTATAATATTCACAATCAATCTGGAATAGGTGATACTAAGACAATAAATCCCTATTCTCATATCTAACATCAATTAATACTTATCATGTATGTTTATTAGACTAATCATTATAATACATGTAAAATTACCAAAATACTCCTAGATCATGTAATATTGATTATCATGCTGAAATAAATGATGCTAAGACAATAAACCCCTATTCTCATATTTAACATCAATTAATACTTATTATGGGTGTTCATTTGATTAAACCCCCTAGTATATGTAAAATTACCAAAATGTTCCTATACCATATAATATTGATAGCCTTGCTCAAATGTGAGTTACTAATGCCACAAACCTCTATTCTCATACTTAGCATCAGTTGTTACTTATCATACATATTTATTAGGATGACCAACATTGCACATTTAAAATTACTAGGTCATATAATATTAATATTCATGCCCAAACATGTGTTACTAATACCACAAACCCCTATTTTCATACTTAGTATCAATCATTACTTATCATGCATATTTATTAGGATAACCTCCATTGTACATGTAAAATTACCAAAATGTCCCTAGGTCATATAATATTAATATTCATGATGGAATATGTATTTTCATTGCTACAAACCCCTGTTATCACTCTCAACACCATATAACACTTAGCATGCATATTTATTAGGATGACCACGGCCATACATTTGGCAATATTTATGCTAACACATTTGGCATCTCGGTTAGGGTTAACACATGCAAAATATCAATATTTATGCTAACACATGTGTTTATAATACCTTAAACTCCTATCTCTATTCTTAGCAATATTTATAACACATTTGGCATCTCGGTTAGGGTTAAATATCATGATGTATCCAAATGACCAAATTACCCCTAGGGCTCATAGTAGTAATATTTTTACTACAAGTGTCCATACATACTTAACCTAACACTTTATATACACATAACATACATCATCACTTCCCAACATTAGACCACTTCTCAATCACCCTTTCACACACATAACATCTTACAGAAGATAACATGCATTCTTTTTTCATTTTCCAAGATAACATTAATAATCATCGAAGTATTTGTACCGCATCATATCTATACAAATCACATATCAAAAACCCTAATGTGTTAACATAAAATAGTCCAAACATTTTAGTGGGTTATAAAGGTTACCTAATTTCCAATAAAAATCAAATTTTACCAGTAACCAACTAAAAATTCTTAGGCTCCATTTAATAAAATTTTATAGCTAAAAATAATATCACGAATGCCATATTAATATTTAATAAATAAAATAATTATTTTTATTAAATATAAGATTACCAAATTACTCTTATACCTTAAATATTATCCAAATCATACAAAAATTACATAGCATAACTCACGTTGCATATGCAGGTGAAGAAAGGTGGATTGGGTAAGGGTTTGTAAGTGGTGGTGGAAGGTGTGGGTTTTAGTTGTTGGGTGCAGGAAGTGAGGGAGGAGATAGTTGGTGGTTGGGGGTTTGGTGCAGGTGGCTCGAAGGCAGCAGAGGTGATGACACAAGCTACAAGGAGAAGGGGTAGAGAAGGGATAGAAGAGAAAGAAAAGGTGAAGAAGAGGAATGAGAGAAGGGCAGGTACAAGTGGTGTTGGGTGGTTGTAGATGATGGTGTAGGAGGTGGGTGGTTGGCTGTAGGTAAGTGGGATCAGTTGCGGTGATGGAGGAAAGGGAGGGGAAGAGGTGGTTGAATGAAAGGGTGGTGGTTGTAGGGGTGTCAAAGGGAAGAGGAGGAGAGGAGGAAGGGCTATAGGGGAGGTAAGGGTGTTGGCTGCTCAGGTCATACAAGTAAGAGTTAGGGTGGAATAGCTAGCGGCGTGGAGACTAGGTTGGTGGTGGAGGGGACGGAGGTGGTTACAGGGGGTGTCTAAGGGAAAATAGGGGCATAGAAAAGAAGGGAGAAAGGAGAAGAGAAGGTTGAGGGAGAGAGTAGGCCATGAGGGAGAAGAGAGGAAGGGACAAAGAGAAGAAGAAGAAGAAAAAGAAGAGGAGAGGGGGGATGGATGGCATGTGAGGTAGGTGGTGGTGCAGGGGGTGGTAGGCAAGGGTAGGGCAGGTGTGTGGAAGGAGACAAAAATGGCAAGGAAGGGCACATAGGGAAAGGGATCAAGAGGATGCAAGGAAAAAAAAAGGAAAGGAAAGGACATCTAGAAGGGCGGTGGTGTAGGGTGTCCAGCCAGAAGAGGGGTGGTGGTGTAGCAGGCATGCATAGGTGCAATAGAAGGAGGGCATGGGCAGAAGGGTCTGGGGCATGTTTAGAAATGGGTGAAAATGGGGAAAAAAGGAAACGAAGGAGAGGAGCCGAGCCGCACTAGAAGAAAAGAAAGGAGAAGGAGGAGGAGGAGGAGTTGGGCCTACCATGTGGGAGAAGAAGGAGAAAGAAGGAAGGAAAGGATGGGTTGGCTCGAGGAAAAAGAAAAGAAAAGAAAATAAAGGGGGGTTTGGGCTGGCCAAAAGGAAGAAAGAAGAAGGAAATAAAAGAAAGAAAAGGGAAAATAAATAAAAGAAAGAAAAAGGAAAAAGGAAAAGAAGAAAACAAAAGGACAATAGATTTAGGATTAGGATTAGGATTAGAAATTAGATTAAAATTGGGCTATTGGAAAAATATTATATTAGTTTATCCAAAAGTTAGGGTATTAACTTAAGAAAATAAATTTGGTAAAATTATGGATTTAGGGATATATTAATTAATTAAATAATTTTATTTATTTTTGTAAGTGAAAGGTTCACGAAAATAATTAAATCAATAATTCAAAGGTTCATTTTTTTTAGATAAAAGGTTAAACATTCAAATTTTAGATTATAAAAATTCAGGGTATTACAATTTATTTGTATCTAACATTTAAAACATCTATATGATGAATTTTCATTGATTTATGTTTATCCTCTATCTTCACACTCAACTTTTATCTAGAATTGATGTAACTTTTTCTTAATTTATTTGTATATGATCTTTGAAACATCTACATGATGTTTTTTTTTTATTTGTATTTATTTCCTTGTTACCCTCCCATCATAAATTAATTATCTGATCTATGGTAGTCAAATTCATTTGTATGTTGTTGACCTTAAGTTTCTTAGTTTTCAATGTGTGTTGGATGATATTTTCCTAATCATGAAATAAAATAAAAACTACATTATATATATATATGTAACATAAAAATTTTAATCAAATTACATAACCATACATTACTAAATCAAGCATTGTGCAAATGCCTACACTCACGTCTATGCGTACACCCATGCCCACACTTTTCTCTTTTCTGGAGAGAGTATGACACACCGATGGTAAATATGTTCTTCTTCCAATGTCTCACGATGCCAGTTCCTGTCTAATACTCATTTCTTCCATATCCATTTGAACATTGATGTCATATTTAGTCTTTCATGGAACATTAAGTAATGTACCAACAAGACTGTCACATATATTATTCTCGATATGCATCACATCAAGGGTATGTCTCACATAAAGAGATTCCCAATAAGGAAGGTCAGAGAATATAGACATCTTTTATCACCCAACCGATGGAGGCTTATCTTTATTCGTCTTCCTAAAATTTACACTCAAATGTTTCACCTTCAGCCACACTTGTTGACCCATCAATCGGATTGGTGTCTGTCCATCTTCCTGAAAGCCATTGAATACTTTCTTTTGCTAGCGATAATGATGCTTTTTCGGTAAAAGTCTACGATGCATGAGGAAGAAATTCTTCCAACCATGTGTTAGCTAAACAAATGAAATAATCTCCTCACATATTGGGCATTCATAATGACCTTTTACACTATAACCTGTTGATAAGTGTAACTTTTGCATCTTATTCCTAAGGTTTATAAGAGTTTTTACCTCTAATTTTAGTTGAAATTCTCCCTTTTTGTTCTTGTTACTGCCTTTGTGTTGTGAAATTTTGCAGGGTCACAAGCAACAAAAAATTCATGAAGGATGGAAAAAAGAATAAGCTTAAAGGGAGAATAAAGGAGAAAAAAGGAGCAAATGTTAAAGCGGAAAGAGATTTAGAGCTAAAATGTAAATTCTAGAATAAAATGAAAGTAAGAATGCATATTCAAAGTATATGGGCCTGAAAGAAGTGGAATTTAGACTAGGAAAAGGTCTGAATTTGGAGATGCTTTCAACCTTAAAGTTTTAGATCTTTGTAACAGCTTTCCAACACATCTAAAATAAGCTTAATCAGGGTTATGATGAAAATGTTATGGTTAAAATACGCATCATTGTCAAAGCTGATATGGGAAGCCCATCTTTATCAATACCCTAGGGATCCGTGAGGCAGTAATATAAAAACTCTCATTCTAATTTCTCGAAGCAGCCTCCACTCCCTCTCTCTTCTCTCTTCTCTATTCTCTTCCCTAATTCATCAAGATCTCTCTTATAAATTAGAGACCGAGGTGCAAGAAATTTATTTTTTGCAAGAATTTGTGAACATCAAGGGTATTATCTAATGATCTTTTCTCTCTCTATGGAATCACTTGTTATTTTTAATATTCTTGCTATGAATTTGATCGACTAGATCTTGTACTAAGGTGAAGGGGAATTTCCCCCGATCTGAATGTGTTGAATTATTGCATCCTTTTTTATTCAATTCATGATCTATGTGTTGTGTTATTGATTGATTGACGGATTGATGAACCACGGTTGGGTTCCAATTTTTGGTGTGGGAAATACCGGTGAGATCGAGAGATAATCTAGTATTAGACCCAATAGCACAACAGAAGATTAAATTGTAGGTCGAGAGATGATTAATTTGACCTCTACAACAATAAACAAGGAAACTTTATGGACTTTAATGCATTACATTCTATTAGACTCTAAGCTAGAGATAGTTAGGGCCATAGATATGTAATAGGGTGGTTTTGGCTTGAGAAAGCACAACACTTTCTATCCTTGTTGGCATGATTGATTATGATTGTTGAATTATTTTGTGATGTGATATTCGATTACATGTGAGGATTGGGGGCGATGAACCGGAACCTTATCTCTTCTATTTATTTGAGTCACTTGAGTGCTATTTTCCTTTCCTTTTAGCTTAGATAGTTACTTTAGTTATTTTAGCTTAAAATTTATTATTTCATATCATCTCATAGTCTAGACATAGCTAAGTTCTATCATTGTCCTAGTGGTCATTCACCAATCCTTGTAGGATCGACCTTGACTACTACTCCGACCCCGTGCACTTGCGGTAAGAATGTGTCACCTAACAAGTTGTCGTACGTCAGAAAATTATTTATAGTACAGATTAACATTGCTCTCAAAGTGAAATTTTCTTCACTGTATGCATATATAATACTTCAACGCGTCTCACAAGAACTTCAAATCATCAATCAAAGGTACCAAATAAACATCAATATCATTCCCCGGTTGGTTTCGCCCTGAGATGAGTAAAGATAGCATTATCTACTTGCGTTTCATATAGGGCCACAAAGGTAGATTGTATATAACCAAAATCACCGACCATATACTGTAGGTTTCTTGATTATATCAATTCATTCCATCTGTAGAAAGCAAAAGGCGCATCTTTCTTACTTCTTTACCGAATTTAGGGAACAAGCCATCAATCATCATCCATTGTGGAGAGTCAGATGGATGCCTAAGAAGCTGGTCATCTATCTTCTCTTCAGCATGCCATCTCAAGTTCTTGGCATCTTCAACATCATTAAACATCCACCTGAATCTTGGTATTATAGGAAAATACCATAATACCTTAGCTGGCACCTTGTTCTTCTTGTATCGTGGTGCTTTGTATTCAATATTAGGATAACTATCCAAAGATGCATTCTCATTGTGAAATAAAATACAATCTTTAGGGCATAAATATACCTTCTCATAACTCATGCCCATAGAGAAAAGAATCTTCTTCGCTTCATGGGTACGATCAGGTATAATGTTGTCATTAGAAAGCATATCCCTTACAAGTGTTGATAATTATGTGAAACTCTTATCACTCCATCCGTTATATACTTTTAAGTTTTACAACCTTAAAGTAGTGGATAATCGAGTAAATTTCTTACAATCACCGTACAAAGGTTTCTTTGAGTCATTCAATAACTTCTCGAACATTTTTGGACAATCTTGAACACTTTCGTCAACCTTTTGAGTTATCTCCTCTAACGAATGTCCCTCATAGTTCTCAAATGATTATCCACTACTTTCCCTCTTAACTTTCTTATTATCATATTTAGACTCTGTCTCACCATGCCATATCGAACCAGTGTAACTTATGTCAATTCCATACACAAAAAATGATCTCTCAAATCATCAACGTTGACATGTTGAATATCAGCACAGTTTAAAAAAGGACAGACTATTCTACTTGAGTGCCAAGCATGTTCAACTGCAAACTTGATGAAAAAAATCCACTCCTTCGTTATATTCTCTAAATAAATGATTTACAAACAAGCATTGTCGATCCATAGTTTTTCAATCTAGATGTATCGCATACAAAAGTAATTATTACAAATCAATATAATTATAAGTTTAATAATTCACAAACTACTTGTGCTTAGAAAGAATTTGACTCAGATGTATCATGTTATTATATATATATATATATACAAATCATGAGAAAATGTTTCCAAAAATATATCAATACTTAATCCGTTCATACTTAGAAAGAGTTCATATATATATTGTAACACCCCCAAAAATCACAGTTGAATATTTTTGTTTAATTAAAACAATTACAAGCATGGGGGTGTTATTGTCGTGATTAGTACAAACCCGGCCCCCAGCCAGTCTTGTACCAACCATAAGGCTAAGGAAAAATTTTCAGAAAACATTAAACAACTTAAAATAGAGATCCATAGGAAACTAAAATATTCATAACGAGAGAATTAGAGTGCGTGTAAAAAAGTCATTACAGCCAAAAGTGAGTTACATAATCAAAGTTCCCAAAAGGGCTAAAAGGTATAATACGATAAAATAAAACGAAAGCATATGTACAAAGAGATAAAAAAGAGTTTGGTTGGCATTCACTCTCGGCCACAAGTAAGTCCAACAGTCAACACACATCCCCGCTTGACGCATCAATACGTCATAGGCATCAAACACGGTACCTCTTACCTACACAAATTTAAAAGGGTCCTTTACTCATGGGAATGAACAACACCCATGAAATGGGTGGTCAGTATGCTATGTAATGAGTAAGATAACCATATGGGTAAGGCCATGCAAGAAAATAGACAAGTAAGGCATATAAAGCATAATTCAGGTTTATATCATCAAGTCAGACTTAGACTAATATTTTGTCTTACGCAGTTCTTAACTTAATTCCGCTTAAGTACGGGCCAGTGGACCGGAAACACTCCACAAGGTAGAACACACCTGACCACTATTATAGCCGGTGGACCAGAATCACTCTATAGGGCAAAACACATCTGACCACTATTATAGCCGGCTGACCGAAAAATCAACGTCACTGGCCCCAACTCACGTGGTGTTCCACTTTAAGTAATAGTATATTTCCATGTCTTATATTTTTATCTTACACATTTCTGACATTAATTCCGCGTGAGTATGGAAACCCGACTATTATAGTCGGTGGACCAGAAACACTCCACAGGGCAGAATGCACCTGACCACTATTATAGTTGGTAGACTGAAAAATCAACCTCACCGGCCCCGACTCATGTGATATTCCACTTTAAGTAATTATTATCTTTCTATTTCGTATTACCATGCAAAGTTTGGTTTATCGAGCCCGGAATCCCCCACTATTATAGCAGGTGGACCGGAAACACTCCACAGGATAGAACGCACCTAACCACTATGATAGGCAGTGGACCGAAAAATCACTCCGTAGGGCAAGACACACCTGACCACTATTATAGTTGATGGACCAAAAAAATATATCCTCACTGGCCCTTGGCTTGAAAATCTTTCACTTTAAGTGTGTAGTGTTTTATTATATTTTACTCCACACACAACCCCGACTAGACATGCACGACCCACTCGACTTCTTGTAAATCCTATACCATATCTTGGGACTTCTACTCCCTCTAGTACATCCAGACATTCCTTCCCACTCTTTCCTCATTACCATGAATACCCAACTCCTATGTGCATAGATTGAGGCCTACTTTCCATGTCTCTGAGTCAACTCACTATTACTCTCTAGGATTTTCCTTCGGGAAACCCTAATTTGGCCCATATGGCCCAACCTTCCTCTATCCCACACAACTCATGCTCCTTTACCCTAACTCTTCACCTCACTTAGATTCAACCCTAAGAATCCCACTTCACTTTTCATTTTGCACATGGACCACAAAACCTTAGTTGGCCATCTCAAAACCCTAGCACCTCTCTTTCCTCATACGATGTTATCCCTTCATCACTCTTACTTACCATCTCCTCTTCCACATGACATGTATCCAACACAACCTATGACCCCAAGACTTCCTTCCCATCTTTTTTTCCACTCGCCATGAGAACCCAAAATTCTTCTGCACGTGGTTTAACGCATCACTCCCCATAACACAGTTTCGACTCCTCTTTGCTCTCTAGGGTTTTCCTCCGAAACCCAGTTATGGCCTGTGCGGCCTCACTTCCCTTCATCCTACAGAACCTATACTCTTCCTTATTACCAAAACCATCACTTCCCTTGATCCACACCTAACATCACAACCTCACTATCCAACTCCCACACGTGATCACAAAAACCCTAGTTCGCTCCCTGAAACCCTAGTACTTCTCCTTTCTTTCATGTCACCCCCTCAACACCCAAATAAAATTTTCTCGCTTGACTCACTTTTCCTCTATGTGACACCCTCTTCCACATTTTATTCCCCAATCTAACCATTTTAATTAGTTTCCTTGCCTTGCACACTTCTCTTACTTAGGATTTCCTCCCAAAACACTAGTCAAGTCTCCTATGCATCCTTACACCAACCCACGTACTATTTTTTGCATATGGACTCTAATCACTCTAACAAGTCTTCCCTTACCTTACTTAATCCTCAAGTCAACTTTTTTCACATAAAATTCATACCCATGCAAAGGCTAACCATCTCATGCAAACCCTAAACTCCCCATGCATGTTTTGGTCCATTCCCTTAATTTATACCCATTATTCCCCCTTTTGTCCACCCATAGGTCATAAGATATTTAGGTCGTCATTACCATTCTCTAGTCATCTCACTTTCCTCACTCTTTTTAATTTCTCTCATAACCACATCATACTACTTAGGTCTTCCTATCATGCATGTCATGAGGGGCAACATTACATAAGGGCATTCCATGAACAAGCAACAATACCACATTACACATGTCATAAAATACATGCAACTTACCTTAGCTCCATGCTCAGCAAGTTGCACTACAAGAACATAATATATAAAGCATATACATCAAATCAACACACATAACACATTTTTCATACACATCAGGCCTTAACCATATCCTTACCTAAAACGACACCAAGCTTGGAGTACGCTCCTATGCCTCCTTACGGTTTTGACTTGGTTCACCTATAAGAGGAAAATACTAGGGTCAACTTCCCTCTTACCAACATTATCATTATTTCCTACTTTACCCTTATCATAACCTAGTATTAGGGTTAATAATAATAGTAGTAGTTTTATAAGTAAAAATAAGGGTATTACTCTTAAAGTAGCTAATCATACTATTACTAGTCAAAATAGGTCTTGGTAGTTATATTGGTCCATGTTAAAGTATTATTAGCAATATTCATATTACTAAAGATAATAACTCTAATATTAACAACAACAACAACAACAACAACAACAACAACAAGAATAATAATAATAATAATAATAATAATAATAATAATAATAATAATAATAATAATAATAATAATAATAATAATAATAGTGATAGTGATAGTGATAATAATGATAATAAGGATGATAATAATAGTAGTAATAATAATAATGATGATAATAATAGTAATAATAGTGATATAGATAATAATAATAATAATAATAATAATAATAATAATAATAATAATAATAATAATAATAATAATAATAACAATAATAATGATGATAATTTGAGTCTTGATAATAATAATTATAAAAGTTCAAATAATCATAATAATAATAATAATAGTAATAATAATGCCAAAGTTAATAATAATAATAATGGTTCAAATATTAATAATGATATTATTAGTAATAATAGTGCCGAAGTTAATAATAATAATAATAATAATAATAATAATAATAATAATAATAATAATAATAATAATAATAATAATAATAATAATAATAATAATAATAATGATGATGATGATGATGATGATGATGATGATGATGATGATGGTAACACTAATAAAATAATTAATAATTACATGAATTATATTTAAAGGTTAGGAAGGCTAGGGCACAACCTAAGGGTGGTGGTGACTAGGCAGTGGTGGTGCATGACTGCAGCGATGGAGGATGAAGTGGAGTTAGAGAGGTGGCTTCCTAGGCTAGAAGAGGGAGAGTGAGATGGTGGTTGTGGTGGTGGTGGATACTCTAAGTTGAGAGGGTTGGAATGGTGGTGGTGGCACAGCAAAAGTGGCGGTGCAAGTGGTGGTTGCTATGGTGGCTGAAGGTGGTGGTGGAGGAGGAGGGGTGAAGGAGAGGGAGGCATGGAGAAAGGAAGGTAGGGGAAGATTTGCTAAGTGTTTTGGGAGGCAGGAGAGGTGGTGGTTGTGGCAAGGATGGCGGTGCACGGCGGCAAGAGGGGGGCAATGAGAAGGATGGGCAAATTGGGTAGCCTACTTGGCACAGCTAAGTGGTCAGCTCTTGTAGGGGGAATTAGAGGTGGTGAGTGGTGTGTTTCGCTGGAGGGTGATGCAAGGAGGAGTTTGGCAAGTGTTTCGTGCAACGACGTTGAGCAACGACGGTAGTGGCGGTGGCGCAAGGAAGGTTAGTTTTCTAAGTAGGGAAAAGAAGGCCAATTGAGGTCCAGTATGAGGTATTTATTGGCCAATGGTGGGTTGATAAGATAAAGGGGGAAGAGGAAAAGGGGGCAGGTATGGCAGGCTCGCCGGCTGGTGATGGCAGGCTGGTACAAGCCTGTAATTGTCAGTTACAGGTTTGGTCAGGGGAGAAGAAAAAGAAAGGGAGGGGGAAAGCGTGAGAGGAGGTGTGGGGCTGGTTGGGGTCGGAAAAGGAAAGGAAAGGGATGGGGAGAAAGGGGTGGTGTAGGCTAGCGGTACAATGGTTGGCCGGTTGGCGATGGTAGAATTGCAGGTCTCACATGGGAGGAGCGGGAGGAGGAAGAAGGTTAGGCGGGTTAGTTGCCCGGTCTGGGGAAAAGAAAAGATGAAAAAAAAAAAGAGGGTTGGGCAGCTGAGCAGGCAAGGAGAAAAAATAAAGAAAGGAGGGTGCGGGCTGGGCTGCACAAAAGGAAGAGGGGGAAGGGGTTGTGCTGCGGGGAAGGGCTGGCCTAATCTAGGGGAAGAAGGGGAAAAAAGAAAAAGGGGAAAGGAGAAAAAAGAAAGAAAAAGGAAAAAGGGAAAAAGGAAAAATAGGTTAGTTTGGGTATTTTTGAATATTTAAAATAATAATATTTAGTAAAATAGTAATTAAATTCCTTTTTTAGATTAATTTAGGATATTTTGGATAATTTTTCCTAAATTTCATTTTTATTAGCAAAACACCCTAATTTTTTTAATTAAATTCTTTATTATTTTCCTCTTAATTTTGCCTTAAATATTCCCCTTATATTAATAAAATAATTTTATTTCATTAATTTTCCTAATAAATCCCTATTTTAACATAATTTCCTAGATTAAGGTTTTCGGGTATTATATATATACATATATACATACATACATATATACATAGCAAAACATTATGCAATGGTACAAATTATAAAAGATATACATGCTACAGGATTAAAGTACTAGAAACACTATATACATCAAAAGGTTGCTAAAGCCCAAACACCTAACTAAGAAAAACTCATAACCGTAAAATTAAATCCCTCTGTGCCTTGTCGATCCCGACTAATAACTATCACTCTCAAAGTCCACCTATCTCCATGTGACATCTGTTCCCTCACATCATCAACAGAGATTCTAGTCACAAATACTCTAGGGTAACTATAGTAGATACTCGGAGGCAACCTATGACGAAACCTCCACTCGTCATCAATCACCATCAGCTCTCTAGATATCCAATCATACTCTGTGGCAAATACCTCAACCTTAATAAATATTGAGTGTGGTGCATAAGTGTGGTGGACAAACCAATGCAAAAAAGTAGATTAAGCCAACGACCATGGCTCCGTCTGAGGTAGGGTCAAGAGTAGGTGATACAATCTGAAATGGAATGGGTGATATGACGCACCACTCATAGACAACTAACCTAGCTTGTTGTATAACCATATGACATGAGTCAGTAGATCAAGATCTAGTGCCATGCATAGATATGGTGGAGGGTATGTCATAGCAATGAGCGACATCTCACTACCTACAAATGAGAACAACCAATAAATCTTATCATCAAGGTTGTTCTCGAAAGGATCTAAATTACAAAATATGTAAACTCTTCAATTAGCTAAACAAATCATAAATATATTCTACCATATCTTAATCAACTATGTAAAGCTAACAACATATCCACATAAGATACTCATCATAAAACTTATAATCTTGAATTGATTGTTATTTATTTCTCTATTGATATGAATGTGTCATTAAATATCAAGAAAAGATAAATTACCAAACACATCCTTTCATTTATTCCCACTAGATTTGTCAATAAGTTAAGTTGAATCAATCTTCCTCTTATTATACTCGACATGTTTAAAAGAAGGACATAATCTTGACTTATATATTTAACAAACTATCATCTAATCATTCAAGATACGCAAACTAAAATCAAGTAGATATTAATAAGATTATATATATATATATGTTAAGTATAATATTATGATATTATTAAAAGTAGAGTTGAGAATAATGTATATAATAGTTTGTTATAAGAGAACATATGCATTATCATATTTAATATTATAAATGCTAAACCCAAACCCTAACCCTAACCGTAATAAATAATAATAATAACTAACCCTAAACCTAATAAACCATAATCCTAAACCTAACTAACTATAATTAAACCCTAATAAATCATATATGTTATTATTATTATTATTATTATTATACATAGTTATTCCTCTCCATTGAATTATTCACTTTTATATTTTCTTTATTTTCTAGGTCTATTTAATGATCATCAAATATATATATTAACATGCAACTCTAATTAAAATTTTCATTTAATGATTTACATATATAAAATATATTTTTATTTAATTATATGGCATTTCCTTACATCCTAGTGTCCTATACTTATTAATGAAAATGTGTGTGTGTGTGTGTGTATTTCTATAGTTTTTACGAGTGATATTACTATATTTATAAGTATTTTATTTCTCTTGGTAATTGAGCACTAAAACAATATATATATATATATATATATATATGTAATGTCAGCAACACACTCATGCATGTTAATATATAACACCGATAAATTCAACAGCAACATCAACATTTTTAACCGACATATTCAACAACAGACAACAAAACATTTTTCAACAACAAACTACAATACTTCAATATCACACACTACAACCTGCATCAACATGTATACATTTACATATATATGATAAGCGAGGAGAATAAGCTGTGGAAGAACAAAACCATACGTAAGAGGAGCGGAGGTAGCAAGAGAAGCAGGGAGAGTAAGAGAACCGGTGACGAGCAAGAGGACAACGGCGACCACCTACGATCACAGCGGAACAAGGAGGACCAAATGCAGGCAACATGCGCAAGAATGGCAAGACATATAACACCAAGAATGGCAGTGGTGTGTGTGGTGGTGAAAGCAAATGAGTGGTTGTTCGGAGTTGGTGGTGCAAAAGAAAACGTGTGGTGGTTGCCCGGAGTTGAGAGGAGGAGGAGTGGTGGCGCACGGTGTGGTGGTGCAAGGGTCCGTAAGAGAACGAGAGTAAGAGAATCTAAAATTTTTAGCATCAAACAAGAATTGAACGAAATAAGAGGTGGAAGAGTGAGTTTTTAATAATGGTTCTTACAAGAACTGTTATTAAAACTAGTGTCCTTTTAATAATGGTACTCTCAAGAATCGTTATTAAAACTACTATGCATAATTTTACAGTGGAGGTTTTAATAATGGTTTTAAACTATAACCATTATAAAAAATTCCTCAACTATCTCGCGCATTAATTTTCACACGTTTGGCAACTGTTTCAAAATCACCGTTGTTAATGTGTCATTATTATTTTCCCTTATCGTAGTAATGTCCATACTTAGGATTTCCCCCAATAAACTTAGTTAGGCTTCTATGCTTATAGGGCTATAAATGAGCCGAGCCAGTTCGGTATTCGGCTTGGCTCGACTCTTTAAAATCTCTATTCGACTTATTCATTTAGTTAAATGACCCAAGCTCGAGCCTCACTTTTAGGCTCGTTTATTAAACCAGTCGAGCTCGAGCTCGAAAAAGTTCGGCTCGGTTCATTTTTTGGCTTTGGTTCGTGAGCTCAACTCAGCTCAGCTCGTTAAAAGCTCGGTTTGAATCGTTCGTTTAGTTAAATGAGCCAAGCCTAAACATCATTTTATGCTCGTTTAGTTAAACAAGCCAAGCCTAGGAGTATTCAGCTCAGCTCGGCTCATTTACAGCCCTAATGCACACTTCTACCAAGCCACGTACTATCTTTTCCTCAAAGACTCCAATCACCTAAAATACTCTTTCCTCCCCATGTTTAAACCTTAAACTAAATTTTTCCCGTGTAAACTTTTCCCCCATTTAAAGACTAACCACCCTATGCAAGACTTACACTTCCTATGCAAGATTTTATTTTAATCCTTCATTTTATTATTTTCTTCCCTTATTTTATCTCCCATATGTCACAATATACTTAGGCTTTTCCCCCACTTCTTCTTACTCACTCCACCCTCTTTATTTCTTTTAGATCCCCACAACCTCTCAAAACCACCTAAGGCCACTAAGCATGCATGTCATACCATAACAACCATACATAAGAGCATGCCATAAATAGCAAGTCATGTCATCCATATTACACATATCATAAATCATACACAACATACCTTAGCTAGTTGCAAAACAAGCTGCACTACACACATATTTAATCCACATTCACATATAGATATACAACACATATCATTACACCCATAAACATATAAATCATAGCAGATTCAAGCCTTAACCATATCCTTACCTAATAAAACACGGGGCTTGGAGCACGAATCCTACGCCACCTTACAAGAAGGATTTGGTTCACAACCTATAAGAAACATAACACTAATTATTAAACCTACTTCCTCCTCCTTTTCCTTTTTCTTTTATTTTCCTAACTAAATATTAGTGATAAGGTTGATAATAATAATAATAATAATAATAATAAGGTTAATAATAGAAAAATATTTAAAATAAATTATACTAAATAAATATAAGGGTTAAGGGCATAATCAGAGAGGGAATAGCAGGCTAGGGTGGTGATGGCGGCGGCGGCGGTGTAAAGTGGTGGTGGAGGTGGTGATAGAAAAGGAGGGGTTTTAGGTTGGAAAAGAGGAGGAAAGCTAGGTTTTCCTAGGTGGTAGGGTTTTTGGGTCAAGGGGGTCATATTGATGGTGGTGGTGTCTCATGACGGCGGCGGTGGTTAAGAGAGAAGGAGAGAAAGGGAGGAGGAATGAGGGAAAGGAAAGTAGAATTGGTGGTGTGGGAATGTAGCACTACCCCGGAAAGGGGTTTTAATAACGATTATTTTATAGTTTTAATAACGGTTTTCAACCGTTATTGAACCGCCCGTTATTAAATCATTAATAACTGTTCTTCACTGTTATCAAAAATATACAAAAACCCACGAATATGTGCATAAACTTTATATTTAATAATGGTTTTCAAGTAACACCCATTGTTAAAAAAAAAGGTTTTAATAACGGTTCTTCAATAAAACCGTTGTTAAAAATAAGGTTTCAATAACGGTTTTCAAGTATAAACCATTGTGGAAAACCAGGTTTTAATTACGGTTATTATAAAAACCATTGGTAAAACATAATCAAATTAGGGTTTCAGTCATTGATTATGTATTTATTAAACCCTAATACGTATTACATGAGCATAAATTTGAGATTAAATGCACATTTTTAATAACGGTTCTTCATGAAAACCGCTATTAAAACTCTATCATCCAATTAAGGTTTCTTAGATTGATTATGCATTTATTAAACCCTAATACGTATTAACTGAGCATAAATTTGAGAACCGTTATTAAAACTACAGTTTTTTTAATGTTTTTGCTGTTTTGTTCTTGCCCACATATACAGTTGTATATTCAAATAATTACCAAATCTACATTGTAAAACAACATCAATTCATAACAAATCTACAATCATACCATAATTTCAATCAATCTCTAATTGGTATGCATGTCTTAATACACCGAACATACTTAGGAATCAAAATTAGTAGGTATACCACAACTTGGTAGCTCTACACCCCAAAGTAAAAGTTCATAAATCTATCCTAGAAGACCAAAAGACATAAACAAAATGCAAACTTGAACATGCATGTAGAATATATAGATCCCTACCTAATACCGAATGAATGAGTGCGCGTGCTTGGCCTATTGGTCTCTAACTTCATCAATTTCATTAACATTATATTGCTACCCTCGTGCATAGTCATCGATGAAAAACTACAGCGCCCAAGTTTCGATTAATATACAGTTAGCACTTACGTTAAGTACTAAACATATATGTCATGATTCATTAATGGAAAAATATCGAAAAGCAAACATACACGGCTTGGATCGATGTTGACCGATCTATTCTAGACTATTAGATCCATTGCTCTACATACATAGTATCCACAATCATTGTTGTTTTGCTGTTGTGGACATTGTCAAATGAATTTAGTTAGCTCTCTAACTATTAGATATTAATTTGAATTAAAATAAAATACAAAATAGTTATCTTCCTACTTACCATGACAGGCTCATATTGAAGATTCTTTGGGTAAGGGACACCATTCTCACCTCTCCTTTGATATGCCATCCATAGTGCCCTAATAAATAGAGTTAGATACATAATATTGTAAGTATATATACCTCAAATAATGAAAGTATAATATATGTATAAATAAGCTAATGAAGTAAGAAGTTAAAAGTATACTAACATGTCGATAAATTCCTTCCCACTACGATGAGCGACTTCAAAAGGCACGTCATAGGTTCAAAGGGAATCAAACACATAGACTTTATAAAGATCGGGTCGGACGACATACAAAACCCAATGTTCATTTACAAGGTGAGGAATGAGATAGAGCTTGTTGTGTCCCTCAATCAAAATGCGATCCGCTAAATAGTTTCTGTGCCTACCCTCTCTTATTGTACTACCTTCAGCTATGTAGTATGAGCACACAAACCCAATAGAGGACAGCATTCCCTCTATCATAGCGCAATTAGCTACCAACCTATGGACAACAATAACAATGCATATTTGTTAATAACTAATAACTCATATAAGAGGTCATAAAAATTCCAATTGTACAAGTTAAAAGTACTAAAATCTCAAAATGAAATAATACTTACGTGATGTAGACGGCAACACTCATGGTTGACATCCATTTCTGATTATAAATGTCGCTTATGTCAACCATCGATACCATGTAAGTATCATCGTCCCTCCTAACATACTCAGAATGACAATCAATGAAAATATAATTATCTCTGAGGTAGTTTTGGACATAAAAATACAATAAAGCTATTGCTGGTGGAGGTTGGCTTTTCTCTGAAGAAGGAATATTTTGTGGGGCAACTGATTATTCAGATTTAGCTCTCTTTCCTTTAGCAGCGCACTCTTTTATGTTGCTCGTTCTGCTAGTACCTCTCTTGGTTTTACTAGCAGGAGCAGTCTTCTTTTTTTATTCCTTAATTGATAATAATAAACAAAATATGTATTGAGCATATATATATATGAAAAAGGTATAAATAGTGTAACTACTAAACAAGGTCTAATGAAGATGTCGAATGTCAATACCTTTTCAGTAGTGAGACGTATCTGATTCGCAGGCCAAGCCACGAAGCTTCCATGAGCTTCTAGCACTATGGCTCCTCATCGCCCTCTTTGTAACAAGGCAAGTGCGCACTACCAATAATTGGAGTGTTAATACTCACCGCCCTTCTATTTAGGGCTAAATTGTACCCGTGGGCTGTTTGTGTTTGGATACTGTGACTGATGCGGACCCTTCCTTTTGCCAAACATGTTAAAAGGTCATTCGCTAATAAGTCACATTTATGCAAACCCTAAACAAAAATATTACACATTATTAATTATTTATTACATCGAATACATTTAATAACAATTCATAGTTTCTAATGCTTACCTCGGGAAGAGTAGAAAGACGTGCATCAACTTCACAACTATCTCTGATACTATTTACATTAGGTATGTGAAGCTGATCATGGTATACTAAATCGGATGGCTTATATCCTTGAGATTTAATAAATAACAACTCTTACTCCATTGTTGCCATCCGTTCAAATGCCATGTTCAATTTCTGGGTGAGGATGGCGACTTTCTCATTAGTGCTACGAGAACCACGAGATCGACCACATATGCTCGTTCTCGTAACACCTAATCCAAGACCCCTGTGTCTTCCAGGGTATGTTACAATTCCTGTAGCCTAGGACACAATGCTATATTGGTCCACCCCCTCCTCACCATTTGTAAATTTAACTTATATAATAGTTCGTCCTGTAATGTATATAATATATGTAAATTTAACTTATAGGAATAAGCATAATATAATAGTTTTCTAAAAGAAAACTAAGTAGGGTTCTAGATATCTACAAACTTACAATTTTTTTGACTGCAACATCTACATCTTTATTAATATATCCATCTCTTGTTGCTCTAGCCTTCTTTCATAATGTACCAATATTGATGGACGAGGTACATGGGTCCAAGTCTTGGGCTAAGAGCTACCAATCAAAAAATATTCTTAATTAAGAATATTATTATAAAATTCTACATTTACATGTAAATAGATAAATCACAAAATGCATACCAACTCCTCTTCAAGGCCCACATAGCCTTTGCGAGCCATATTATGCCAGTATTTATTCTGCTTCATAATCTCTTTATTTTTGGCACTTTTTTCTTATGTGACAAACCAAAACATAGTCACATGGTTATTTCAATATTAAGCATAATACTAGGATCGATACAAAAAGTTTAATTGTTATCTAACAAATACCTTAAAATCCCCCGTAAGACAATATGCAATAAATTGGTTCCAACTTTCTTGATCAATGAAACCGTATCATTTGGGTAGGTTCTACCATAGAGAACCATCCCTCTTTCTATACATTTTCCTACGAGCTAAATATGACATAAATGTTCTTAGATGCTCCCCACAATGTCTAAGAAGTCATTTCTTCCTACTCTCTGGGACATTGAACATTCTCTACAAAGTAAGACATGTAGATGTATACCGATGTTAATGTAATAAAATTAGTATCATTTGACATACAAAAATGATTACATAAAATAGCATATTTACCGTGATTTCTTGCCAAATATGCTACTTATGACCCTTTGGAACCTGCTTCCAATTATTATAGGAGATAGGAACATGGTTACGGGTCAAAATTGAAATGTAAGTCAAAAACATGTCTGCGTAAGGGCCAATGGGAAGATTGTAAGTATTCCATCCCAACTCAACTAATTCACCTTTATTGCTCATGTTTGTGATGATTCTCATAATCGTAGGTCCTCTTTTTCCTTCTTCATCACTTCTGTCCCTATCAATGTTTTTGTTGGTCATCTCTCTACAAAAAATTAATAAATAAATTATGTTAGAATGTTATGTATTGAGCGAATGTTATGTATTGAGCATAATGTACCATTATATTATCGATACGAATCATGATTAGAAAGAATTAATCTCAAATGTATCATGCTATTCTATATATATATACGAATCATGCTAACACGTTTCCAAAAATATATTAATACTAACCCTAACCCTAATTAACCATAATAAACGATAAACCCTAACCCTAAACCTCATAAAACCCTAATCCTAAACCTAGCTAACTGTAATTAAACCCTAATATATAAATCATATTATTATTATACACAATTATTTCTCTCTATTTAATTATTCACTTTTATATATTCCTTATTTTCTATATCTATTTAATCCTCATCAAATAACAATCATTAACATATGCATCTCTAATTGAAATTTTCATTTAATGATGTGAATATGTAAAATATATTTTCATTTCATTATATGACATTTCCTATATCTTATAGCTAATGTCATATTACTTATTAATGAAAATGTGTATATATATATAGTTTTTATGAGTGAACATGTATATAATTCTACACTCTCATTCATATTATAAATATATATATATGTAAAGGTCTCGGCCAACACATACATTTGTTAATATAAAACAATAACGCAACAAATTCAACAACAAATAGCAACATTTTCAGCCAACACATTTTCAAATGACAAACGATAATTTTTCAATAACAAACAAACGCAACCCTGTAGCAACATACATGCATTTATATATATATATATATATATATATATATATATATATATATATATATATATATATATATAAGTAGAGAAAAAGTTATGAGAGGAAGAACAAACACATACGTAAAGGGAGCGGCGGCAAGCAAGAAACTGGTGGCGAGCAATTTGAGAGCAGCAACGACCTACGAACACGACAGAGGATGAAGGTACAAGTGTTGGCTAGGTTCAGAATAATGACAGCACGCACATGCAAAGCCGACAATGGTAGAGGGGTAGTAGAGAGTTGGCAGTGCAAGGGTTTCCTTTACTTGAGAGGAGCCGGAGTGGTGGTGCAAGTGGTGGTGCACGGTGTGGTGGTGAGAGGGTTTGCAAGGAGAAGGAGAGTAAGAGAAGGAAGGTGCAAAGAGTCTGAAATTTTTGGCACGAAACAGAACTGAGCGAAATAAAAGTTTGATTTTGGAGTTTTAATAATGGTTCTTTCAGGAACTGTTATTAAAACTTTCAGACTTTTGACAATGGTTCTTGTATGAACCGTTATTAAAACCTCTTTTAATAATGGTTTTACTTGAACCGTTATTAAAACATCCGTGCAAATTTTAACTTTTCCCTTTTAATAAAGGTTTTGAACTATAATCGTTATCAAAACTATCATATGCATTAATTTTTATGCGTTTGACAACGATTTTCGAACCATTGTCATTAATGTCCCATTAGTATTTCCCATTTTTGTAGTAGTGTATGGGGTTTTCTAGACAAGAAGGGAGGTAGTGGAGGTGGTGATTACTACGATGGTGGTAGCATAAGTGACGGAGATGGGTGCAAAAGGGTAGCTCAAGCCACACACTTTGCACAAGTGGGGAGAGAAAAAGAAGGAGAGTTAGGGATATGGGAGGTCTTATTCGGTGGATGGTGATGTAGGGAAGAGGCTAGGGAGATTTATGGAGTGGTAAAAAATAGAGGAATTAGAGGCGCGAGCGGGGTATAAATGGGGGGAGAAGCTTGGGGCAGTGGACAAAGGAAGGAAGAAGATACGAGGAGGGGTGGTTGGCTACCAGCCTACGTGCAGGGTGACATAACTTGAACGGCTAGGGGATAGGGTATGGTTTTGGTAGGGTCAAAGGGGGTTAGGTGGGGTGTTGGGGT
This sequence comes from Tamarix chinensis, assembly GCA_030549775.1. NCBI lineage: Eukaryota > Viridiplantae > Streptophyta > Magnoliopsida > Caryophyllales > Tamaricaceae > Tamarix > Tamarix chinensis. Next base: position 86,801,621 of record CM060177.1, on the reverse strand, counting down.
GCAGAAGGGAGGGGACCAGTGCAGGGCAGTGCCAGCTACACACCCTATAAGTCAAGACGAGGAAAAGGTGAGGGGAGAGAGAGAACCATGGTTGTGAATCATCCATGCTCGATTTGCTGGTAGGGGAGGTTGAAGACGAGGGTAAAAAGGAAATAAGGGAAGAAAGAAAGGAAGAAAAGGGGACAAGAAGGGGGACATCATGGACAAGGCTGGGCCATGTGAGGGGAAATATTAAAAAATAAGGGGAGTGGGATGGGGGAAAAAAGGAAAAGAGAGGAGGGGGAAGGGATTTGGGTCACATTGGGCTTAGCCCAGTCCGACAAGGGAAAGGGGGAAAGAAGAAAAGGAAGAAAAAGGTAGAAAGGAAAAAGAAAAGGAAGAAAATGAGAAGAAAAAGGGAAAAAAAGAAAAAAAAAGGAAAAGGAAGAAAAAGGAAAGTGAGGTGTTTGGGGTGTTTTAAGATTTTTTTAGAATTTTAGGAATAATAAAATTAGTAATAAATAAATAATTAAGTTAGAAATTATTATTATAATTTACTTAAAATTTATTTTAGTTTGGTAAATAATTCTAACCTCCACTAATTTGATCCGTACATTATTTTCCTCTTTTTGGCCTTGATTATTATTATTACTATTATTATTATATCATTATTTTATTAAAAATGGTATATTTAATCAAACATTACCTAATAATCCTTATTTTTATTTTTAATCCTAAAATAGGGTTTTTGGGTATTATAGTAACTCCTAAACAATTCATAAATTTTCAATGTATCTAACTAGCTACTGATAATTTAGAGGTGAATCACCCCTCTAATAAAAATGACGAAGAGTTGTACGTGCTTTGATAATGCATATTGACTTTAGAACTTCATGCTCATCATTTAGATGTTCAACCATATATTCGTCTATCCTTACCAACATATACCTGTAAGTTCTGGCAGCATACCAATCTATATAGTCAGGAGCCACATCCTATGGGTATTAAGCCGTACCTATGCATAGCCTTTAACATGACTGAGATTCTAGATAAAGAGAATATAGTACATATTAACTTTATCAACAGATTTATCGACAAATAATGGTATGCCAATCAACCATAATTGATACCTAATTATGTATGCCTTCTCCCCTAATTAGTATGATTGTCATACATCTTGAATCCATTTATATGGAACTTTACCCTTTTGAGTCACTTCATTCACTTGCTTCTCTTCCATACCAAACAGAGCACCCAATACACCAATCAAATGTCTACGTACTTTGATTATCAACTCTAAATTTAATGGATCACCATCAACTTGTATCTCTAGTATACGATGTACGCCTAAAGGGGTGGCTGTCATCTCACCCTATGGAATATGAAATTCGTTGGTGTCCAAGTGTCATCTCTCAATAAAGGCGGGTATTAGCGGCACGTTGGCGTGATCAAATATGTAGGCTAGAATTTATGACAATCTAGTTTCATGAATGAAAGCAACCATCTATTGATTAACTCTTCCAAGAAAAATTTTCAATACCTCCTCTCTAGTGTGGATCTTCGAACAACCATGATCCTAAACAACAAATGAAACAACCATAATGAATACATGATAGTTTACACATGAAATAAGAAATAAAGGTATAAATGTGTTAAACATACCTTTCCAAACCATAAATCTAATGCGACGTGACCACGAAAGCTTGGGAAATTAAGGGATAATTGGACCTCCAGGATATGACCCAAGCAAGTATCATTCATCCTTTAAATTTATACTCCATTTATCCTCACTAGCATCATCATCATCTCCACCACCACCATCATCATCATGACGTACATATGTCAAAAAGGATGGCTAATCAATCATGTGGGTTAAGGATGTAGGCAAATCCAATGATGATTTAGAACCACTCATAATGGCTGTGTGGACTGAGGATGATGACACATCCATATAAGTCAGTATCGGTGATGTCATCAAATATACATATTTCGTACATAATGGAAAACCTCCGTACCCCAAACCTTTATACCCCGAAATGCCTACATCTATTATAAATGATAGACAAATTTTATAGTCCAAAAATGTTGGAATGATAGGAGGTTAATGACTAGACCTTAGTTGCTCAAGAGCTTCTTCATATTCTTTTTTTTTTTGCACCTTCTTCTAGTTCTTGTTAGGTAGCTTTTTTTTTTACCTTGGCGTAACCCTCTAACAAGATTTTTCCAAGAATTCTTAGAAGAAATATCGGAATAGGTTGTTCCATAATATTTTTATTACACCATGGGGCAGCAATAATGGAATGATCCTCTATCCTATCTAATATTCCGTCTTGTTTGCGACTCATGAATTTCAATAACAAAAGTACATCAATTCTAATTAAGTATATGAATTGCAAGTAAATAGTCATGATAGAAATAAAAAATAAACACATAGGTTAGAGTAATGTAATCTTTAGATATTATGATAGCCAAAGCCACCCACCCACCCACTCACCCACACACATACACACAAATTTATAACTAAAAAAATGTTATTGATTTATTGCATTTTATAAAAAATTTCACAGCAATGTTTAATTTAAGCGTCTTAAAAAATATTCTAAGATTTAAGAAAAGTTGTATACTCTCATAAACAAATTATTTGTATTAATTAAAATGACAACCAGGCATTTATAGAGTAAAGATACATTAACACTAATCACTACTCAAGATTACACACACTGAGCTATGAGAAACAGTATAACATAACAAACTCAACAAAAATTATAAATAACTGCTATCAACAACAACCTTATTATATATAAAGAGTAACGCTTAATAAACCTAATAAACCGAATTTCAACTGTGACAACACGGATATATAACACCTAATAAACTAAATAAACCAGGATCTCGGTCATAACCATCCTAAATAAAACAAACCATGGTTAATGATGCAAACCGCTCCATGGAGTAACAATGCTAGAAGTTATTGCTCCCACTGGTCTAGATACGACATAAATTATTGTTCCCAATGGTATAACATGGACAAAAATTGTCGATCCCATAGGGTAGCAACAACGATAATTGCTAGTCCTCACGCAAAGAAGAAAAAATCAAAAATTATTTTTAAAACAATGAGAATTATAGATAGTAATAGAGATTTATTAACACAATACAAATATACAATGATGAATGATGGATATTGCCATTGCATGGACATGGGGAATGGTGAACATTGTCGTTTCATAGGTAGCGTGCACAACAACCATACCCTTATTTGGTATTATTTATTTTTAATAATTATTTTTAGATAAAAATTAATTATATAAATCTACTTTTAAAGAAGTAATTTGGTAAGTAAAATATATGTTTGTTTTTATTTTTGTTATATAAGTGATTAATACTAAAAAACTACTTATTGTATCTTATTAGTATTTGGTTTTCATTTTTCTATAAATTTATTTTTTATTTTCCATCTTCAATTTTCATCTTCTTATATATATTTTTTGGTAATAATTATTATATAAATTATATAATATTAAATATTAAAAATCACAAGAAACATAAAAAAATATATTTTTTTATAAAATTCATTTTACAATAGCCAGAAAACTCTATTATTATTTCAAAAATAATTAATATACGTCAACTTATCCAACGAAACCAATTTTCATCTTCCCTGCTCATCCTAGGTTCCGACTAACGAGTTCCAACCTCACATTCCCAATTCGACGAGGTGGATAAGGAAGAGAAATAACGTGATTTTGTTGGTGTGTCTTCTCAAATTTAATGACACTATTGATTGCTGCAAATTAACAAAAGGAAAAAAAAAAGTCAGAAAACATTGGTAGTATACAACTTATTATTTGATTTGAAACAAATAAGGGGCAGAAAGAATCAAATCCAGAAATTACATATGGGGTCGGTGTGTCAAAGGCTGCCGCGGTTTCTGGTGGCGTTAGTGGGACGAAGAGAGGCGGATGAGCTTGGAGAGGAGGAGGCGGTTGAACGTGAGGAGGAGGGATGACTCTGCTGGTGCTAGCGACTGCGACGGTGGCTGCAGGAACGCCACTACTGATGCCTCTGCTGGCACCGCCGCCACCATTGAAGGCCATTCTTAAAGGATTGTAAGGATTCAAACTCTGTAACATTGAGACACGAGAATATGTTCCTAGATTTACCGTCTGATGATAAGCTTCAAGCTCAGCACTATTATTAATTAATTGTTCTTATCCTCCAAAACGGTCGGCCACCATGTGATCACCTTCTTCAATATTTCTGAATTTATTTCTTCTTCTTTCAAGACCCGGTACTTCTTCATCCTCCATTTCTTCCCTCTCAGGATACTCTTCTCTATTCCCATTTTCTCTGTCTCCTACCTGCATCAGAAAACAGAAGGAGAAATCCTAGATTTAAAAAAAATCCCTTTCTCAGCCACCCACCACTACCGGATGACCTCCGAAGAAGAATCTTTTTAGATATGGGGAGAAGGTGAGCTATAGAGAGTTTGAGTAGCAGAGCGGACAAAAAAATAAAAAGAAGCGGATATAGGGGAGAAACAAAAACGATCGGATGTTATGAATGATTTTTTTTTTTTAAGATATACCTTACCGTATCAGTGTAGAAGTTATTATCGCAAGTATGTAAAACTTACTTTTGATTTATTACATATTGGAAGTGATTTTTATTAACTATTTTTTTATAATAATTTTTTTAAAATAAAATCAAATATTTATTTTAATTTATAATTATTTTTATTAAAAAAAAAACTACTTATCAAAAGTTAAATCAAACAACTTCCATATTACCGACCTATAGACATGAGCAAAGAATGACCAATCTTGCTGATTTATAAAACCCTACGTCTCAATCGATAGGTGGACTGGAGACAACAACCATGTTTATCGATCCGTAGGATCGGAAAATGGCAATACTTGTCGGAGGAGAGCATAGAGCAACATTTTTACTGTGACTCCAATATGCATGACCCTCGTATAAATAAAATTAAAATAAATACCTTTCGTTGTTGGTTTTGCTTCAATTCCGTCTGCAATAAGTATAGTAAGAAAAATTTTAGTATATTCCTATAGGAAACATTCTTTGTACAATAATTCATTATTTTTCATATAAAAAAAGCAAAAGAAAAAAAAAAAAAAGAGGGAAGAAGACTTTTTTGCCTCGTTACCGTGTAAAACTTTGGTACCGACTTTTAGTACATTTTACTAAAAGCTCACTCAGATGTGAACAAAAATTTCGGTATGTGGCTTCGGGTCCCACGGTACGGTCATCCTACGGGGCTGGTGATGAGTTCTATGTGTAACGTCAAGGCGATGATTGATGCTGATCGAGTAGGGTCCTTTTCCTCTTCAACCGGCGATACGGCTGTTCACAATCACATTACTTCATATTTAATGACCGAATGTGATATTAAAACAATTCGATATAAAAAATAATAATAACTTCTTCAAAAGATTTTTTAAAATTAAATATTCAATGCCGACAATAAAAAATTTTACAAATTAAATATTTAATTTAATAAATACAAATTATATTTTATTATTTAAATATATAATTTTTTTATTATATATAGTTATATTAGAAATAAATTAGATGCACATACATATATATATATCTCAAAAATAAAATCTAAGCCATAAGTGGTTTAGACTAGCCTGTAGCCATCCAACCCATTGCTTTGGTACTTTATAGAGGAAATGAGTTTGGAATTCGTAAATGAGCCTGTAATTGTCATCTAACCTTGATATTATTTTACATATATATATCAAAAGAAAAAAGTTGAAATCAATATTTAACTCTTTAATAAAGAGTGCTCAGGGTGGCGGTCAGGAATCCTCCTACGTAAAATATAGTAACATTCATTAAAACCTTTCAGCTGCAAGAAGATATAAAACCATTGCCTTCTGTCCTGGGTTAAGTTATTTCCTTACGGCATCCATTCCTGGCTGCCATTGCCCTCTGATATCTGCCTTGTGTGTCTAGGTTTACAATAAGTTTTCGGTCAACTACAGACTCACTTCAGATGTGCTGCGCCTGCTATTTCCATCCGTCATGTTCGTGCCCACTGTATCGCTCACTCAGCTTTATGATATAATAAACGCGTTCCGGTATGGAATCTCGCAGAGCAGTCATGGTTCATGGATCCGTCTCAGTCTAACAGGAGTTTGTTTATGTGACACATTCACTTGTCTTTTATCTGCCTTTGCCGCGCGCACTACTCTAACGTGTCCCTGCATGAAAGCGTTCCCAGACAAAGAGGCCTGGTTCAATAATATAAACATATATATATCTGTATAGAAACTGGAAAAAGGCAGTGAGAGGAAAGAATCCTAAACAATTGAGTACTAGATCACCATGCACATGTCGGTCGTCGTTATATATGTATGGTATTGTATTTGTATGCCCGTCCTTGTTCAGTAAGCCACACGCAGGGTGCATATGCGTCGCATGGTTAGATTTACGAGAACATGAAACCATCATTTTTAGTGATTAATAAAAGGGAAGAAAAAAACATCCCCTTGTGTAATAATGTACCAACAGATAGTCCTCGGCTCGGGGATAGAGAGATTAGAGTTTTACTTGATAAGGGTTTGTTAGTTTGGTATTCCGATGGTAACTACTTTATTGAGTCATTTTATCGAACTAAGTGAATTTTTTTTGCCATTTTTTTAAGTGACTTGATCTATCCTTAAAGTTTCAAGTTAAATGTTTAATTTTGTGGTCAACGCTCTTTTATCTTATACCACTTTTTGGATAATATTTTTAATGGAAAAATGTTTAAAGATTCTTTATCCCCCTTAGAGTACCCAAATAAAGGGGCAAAAAAAAAACTCAAGGAACTTTCCAAAATCTAAAAATATATTTCTGACTCTTTTAAATCCTAAATTTACAACAAAAATTCAATAATATAATACATAAATATAGTATCTTAACAATCTATACTCCATCCAAACAACTAAAATTAATAAATTTCGGTTGTCTGCAATCCAAAACCACATATGTTAACGTATTAATGGACGGATAAGAATTTATGATAATTTTTGGGCCTTTGATCTTAATTCAATGTTATGATTTCATTTGGGCTGAAAATTTATTTGAAATCATGTTGGAAATAAGGTTTGATGAGTTTTAGGTAAACCTATCGACAGATTCTACGAATGGATCGACTGGTTTGTCATTTTAGCCAAATTGAGTTCCTCAACTAAATCGATCGACTGATTTAGAAAAACCAATCACCTAGTGGATGAACAAACGACTAGTATACCCAAACTAATAGATTGGTTCATCAAGCTGGTCGTATTTTTCAAAGTATGATTTTCTAAAAAATTCCTTACACTAAAATGAAACCTTATCAACTCATATTGATTGTCTCTAAGAGATTCCTAACCATTTTCATGATGTGTTTAACTCAAAATATTACCTCAATTTGTTCTAGAAGTCGATTGAGACACATGAGGGAGAGAGATGACCTCAGCCACTTATTTTCTTCCTCCTCTTTCCTCTGCTTGGTTCCGAGATTGATTGCTTTGATCTTAGGTGTGCTTTTGAGTAGCTAGAAGATTCCTTCCATGCTGACCTCTCATTTATTCATTTATGTATGAGAATTTTGGATTGTTTGACCTAAGTTTCCCAAAGTCACAAATTGAGCCACCAAATATTCTTTGAGTTCTGCATTCTTTTCTTTTCTTCCACACTTAAAGCACTTGCCAAATTATTTTGCATAGTCTCCTGATCCTACCTCTAGCTTTATCTTGTTTTAATTGTTAAGTAAGGTAGAGTTAGATTTTGGAAAAATATTGAGTGGTCCAAATGAGTTTTTCCTATTTTGCCCAAGTGGTATGTTTTTTCCCTTCTGTTTTCTTGTTCAAATTTTATGAAGTTTTGGCATGAGACTTGAGTTAAGATTTTTTGCTTTTAAAGTTTTGCGGGTTGAATTTTTCACAGAATTAAAAATCTTAGTATTGAGGGGATTTAGCTTGCATCAAGTAAGTAATTCTTACACCTAAAATGTTAGCATGCATTATTGCATGAAAAGCAATGCATTTTATTAGATTATACATTTATGTCCAAAGAAATGTAGTTGTATGCATGATTTATATGTTTAAATGACATAAGTTGAGAAAATAGCATGAAAATGGAAGGAATGGGCTATGATACTGTTATGGTAAGAAATGCATGATAATCCATTTAGAAATATGTTAGTTGATGTTGATATATGTTCAACGGGGAGTAGAAATGATTTTTATGCAAGATTTTGCATATAATTTGTGAATTAGTATTGTGTTAGGGTCAACCAATCAACCGGTTAGGTCAAACCAATCGAATGGTTCCTAGAACAGTCGATTGTTTGACCCAACCCATTGATTGGTTTGCCTGCAGAAACCTTAGTTTTACTCTCTACATAAATCCATTGACTAGTTTGGCAAAACTAATCGATTGGTCTAAGAACATTTGACTGGTATGCCTAAACCAATCGACTAGTTTGAAGGAAGCATGGTTTGGTTGAGTTGAACCGATCGACTGGTCTACCCAAACCGATCAAATAGTTGGTGCAACCAATTGACTAGTTAGGCCAGATCGATGTACTAGGTTAGTTGGTTTGCATGATTTTTTTGCTTTGTAGTTTGGTTATATTTGAGGATTATATTTGGGACTATATAATGATTATTAATGGGATGAAATATAGATTTTAACTTGGATTACGGGACAAATTAAAGGATTAAAATAGATCATAACCTATGGTATGCATTATAAATAATGTAAAGGACAGATGTGTAACTCACTTGTAATTAGTGATAAAATGGGAATAAAAGTAATGGAAATCAGTAAAGACTTGGATTAAACCCTATGATGGATATGAAACTCAATGGCCAAGGATAAAATGGTACACCCACATGCTTGGGAAAAATGAAAATAAAAAGGATCAATGTGGCTTAGTATGGGGATTAACGTTGTTTGCTTGTATGGGCCTTGTATGATCACCCATCCTTATGAATAAAATACTAAACACTTAAAGTGAAAGAAAGTCGAGTTGAGTATTGTAACACCCCAAAATTCACTAAATTTTTTTTTAAAACGGAAGCAATTAAGATAGAAACACTTAAAACCTGTGAATTCTGGGAATGTTACCGCCACACTTAGTACCAGACCGGTTCTCTCCGACCGTTCCAGTACCAAGTGCTAAGGCTAAAGAAAAGATTTACGTTAAATTCAAATTAAAAATTCATAAAAGAATTCGAAAGATCATACAACAAAATCAAAGTATGCATAAACGTTTAATAATACTTGTAACTTCCAAATAGAAATATATTTAAACAAGATAAAACCCGATGGGTCAAATTCCGGATTACCTACTCACTCAAATCAGGCCTGCCACCCCAAAATAGTCTCTGATCTTAAACCTGCACAAGAGGTCTGCTCCCCACCATCAGTGGATCATCACAGGACCCATCAACCAAGGTAGTATCAGTACAGGTCCAGTACTGAGTAAGGTGGCTTGATCACTAAGGCCAACACATAAACACATAAGCCATGCATAAAAATAGAAGAACACAATCATAAATGCATATGATCAACCAAGTAAAAGTACAAAGGCCTAATAATTCAGATTAATTACTTAATTAATCTTTTATCAGAAGTCGATACACACCATGTCTTTTATCAATCCATGTAAGTATAGGAACACCCCACTATTATTGCCGGTGGGCCGGTCACTTGCGGGATAAAGTCCACACCACTATTATTCGCCGGTGGATCGGTCACTTGCGGGACAAAGTCCACACCACTATTCCTGACCGGTGGATCGGTCTGGTTCCTGCTCACATGGTGTTCCACTATAAGTAATTAGTATCTTTTAAATGTTGGCAAACTCTGGTTTATATTTGTTAAGCTCGAGTCACCCCACTATTATTGCCGGTGGGCCGGTCACTTGCGGGACAAAGTTCTCACCACTATTATTACCGGTGGATCGGTTACACATAGAACATCATGTCCTAACCACTATTTCTGACAGGTGGATCGGTCTGGACTCGGCTCAACAATCTTCCACTTTAAATGATTAATGTCTTAAGTATCTTATGCAGAAGCTTTCACCATACATGCATAAATCACCACACATCACAAATCATAAAATTCCATAATTACACTTTAATTACCAAATACACGTGATAACCCAAAACTCTAAGCAGCCTCAAAATCCATAGTTAACCACTCCAAACCCTAATCCAGTGTCCTCCGTACCCTTAATTTGCTCCACGTGCTATTTTCCATCCCAAATGCTCAAACACCAAATCAACACTTACATTACCTTCCTTACATCCCAAATTAACTTTTCACACGTAATTTCACTTCCATGCAAACACTAATCTTTCCATGCAAACCTTCGAACCTTTTTCATGCAACCCTAAAATTCCACGTGAAACCTTAAATTCAACCATGCAAACCCTAATACCGCCATTCAACCATCAATACCACCATGTAGACCTAATACCACCAAACAACTATAATTACCACTATACAAACCTTAATACCAACATACATCCATTAATACCACCAGGTAAACCCTAGATTCCGTCATACAAAACCATAAATTCAATCCAACCAAAATCAAAGATTCACCCATTCCAAACCCTAAATTCAAACCGTAAAGATTCTTCCATACCAAACCCTAAATTCAAGCCATAAAGATTCTTCCACATAAAATCATAAATTAGAATCTCCCAAGGAAAACTATAAATTGAATTTCCCCAAGCAAATCATAAATTAGATTCCCCCATATAATATCATAAATTACGTTTTCCCAAATAACATCATGAATTAGATTCTCCCAAACAAATTATAAATTAACTCTCCCAATCAAATCATAACTTAAATTCTCCCATATAATATTATAAATTACATTCTCCCAAATAACATCGTAAACTAAATTCTCCAAAATAAATTATAAATTAACTCTCCCAATCAAATCATAACTTAAATTCTCCCATATAATATTATAAATTACATTCTCCCAGATAACATCATAAACTAAATTCTCCCAAACAAACCATAATTTAATTCTCTCAATCAATCATAAATTAAACTCTCCCATATAATATCATAACTTAAATTCTCCCAAATAGCATCATAAACTAGATTATTCCTTATAAAACCATAAAATTAGGTCAACTCACTTCCCTTAGCCAACTTCTTTCCCCATCCTCCTTTTTCATCCTTCCTCTCACACAAACCACATCGACGTCCTCACATACACAACACATATCATCATACATAATTAATACACATACCATGCACAACATACTTCAACTCCAAGTCATACCACATATAAAATATTTAATTATAATAAACATTAGATACATAACATGCGAAACACATAATACACATAAGCACATAAAAGGCCTTAGCACTCCTTACCTAAAACGACACCGGTCTTGGTGCACGCTCCTATTCCACTTGAGGGGTTTGACTGGGCTCACCTATTATGGGGAAGAAACACTAGGATTAGCTTCCTTCCTATACTACTATTAGTTTCTAATTTATCTTAAGTCTTGATTCTTAATTAATTATGCCCAAAACCACTAAAACATTAGTACATACTATTATAATTTAAAGTAAAAAGGTGATATAAGGGTTTCTACCTTTACCGAAATAAATTTAGTAAAGGTAATAATGATAATAATATTTATTATAATAATAATTTTAATAATAACAAATTATTACTAATAGTAGTAATATTAATAGAAAACTTAATAATAATAATAATCTAAGCCTTAAATTTACAAAGTGGATTTCGAAACCTCCCCATTTAATGATAATACTATTTGAAATGTAAAAAGATATTAATATTATACATATACTTATTATATAAAGTTAATATGGTTAATAATAATAAGATAATTAGTAATAATATTAAAAATGCTAAAATTAATAATAAAAGGCAAAGCTACGAGACTTAATTAAAATTTTAGGTTTCTAATTCTCCTGAAATAATTGCAGTATCAAATAACTAATTATACTAACAATAATAATATTAATTATATTATTAATAATATTATTAAACATGTAATAATTAATGATTACTTTTGTACTTGTGAATAGAGCTTTTTTGAAACAAAAAGCTATGGGTACATTGCTTGAATATTAATGATGCAAAGAACCACAATTTTTTTGCTTTAATGAAAGCTAGAAATAATTGAAACATGGTGCTTCATATCCAAAAGGAGGATGTAACTTAGATTAATGTTCAAATGGGTATCCATGACCATTTTTAGTAGTTCTATGTATTCCTACTAGGCACTGAAGATTATTCCTCGCCTATTATATATTTGAAATAGTTATCAACCTAGGCCAATTTTTTTCTTCTCATTACCAACATGAGTTGCTTAAACTAATAACAAAGGATGAAGTTCGAGTTTCTTTGAACTCTATAGGGAAACAAATCCTTTGGCGTGAACATGTATACTTTTGCCCCTTTTTAAAAAAAATTTTGGCTATCATGGGGATGATATATGGCGTTTGGTCAATAATACTTTCTATTTAGGCGATACACCAAATTTTCTCAACCATACTTCAATGTCCCTCTTGCCTAAGGTTACAAATGCTTAGAAAGTCTTTAAATTTATACCAATTGTATGTTGTAATGTCCTCTATAAAATTATCACTAAATATCTTTCTAAGACATTATAAAAAGTGTTACCATCTATTATTGACATGTCACAGGAAACTTTCATTAAGGGTCATTCACTTGGTGATAATACTTGATTGGTTCATAACTTTCTTCACCACTATAACTACAAACATATTATTCCACGTATGCTTCAAATAGGTTTGAAAAAAGCATATGATTTATTAAATTAGGAATTTTTGAGGAAAATTCTTGTTAATTCTCAATTATCCACCTCATTTTGTTTATGTGGTTATGGGGTGTGTAAGTGAGGTAATTTATTATATTTCCTTGATTGGTTTTTCCATGCCAACATTCCCTAGGAAAAGAGGTTTACATTAAGGGGACCTGTTATCGCCATATCTTTTGTGGTTGTTATGGAATACTTCTCATGCATTCTCCATACATTATGGAGCAATTTTGATTTCTGAAGGTCACCTGTAGTGTAAAAGTTTACGTATCATCAACCTCTCATTTGCCGATGATATATTTCTTTTTTGTTGTTATGGAAATGCTATTTCAATTCAATGCTTATTAGAAAAACTAAATGCCTTCTATTTGATCTTAGGATTGCATGTAAGGCCTAAAAAAAGTTTCCACTTTTATGGTGGCTTAATTGATCAAGAAAAGGAGGAACTCTTGAGAGTTTCATCATTTCAAGCAAGTAAATTTCCTTTTCGATACCTTGGATTATCAGTCTCCTCTTCAAGACTCACATCCAATCAATTAAAAGGTTTGGTTGATAAAATCACCAATATAATTCAACACTAGACATCGATGTTACTTTCATATGCAGGATAATTACAACTCATCACTAATGTGCTATTTGGTGTTGAAATGTTTTGGTGCCAAACATTATACCTACCTAAGGCCCTCTTAAACGTGTTACTATAGTTTGTTGCATGGTTCTCTGGACATGAGGGAGCTAAAAGTCACCTAAGCTTGGTTTACTTGTTGATTGCTCAAGAAAGAATAGGGATTGGGAATCTTAGATATCGAAGCTTGTAATGTAGCCATACTTAGTAAGCACCTATGGAACATGAAGGTGAGAAAAGAAATTCTTTAGGTACAATGGATTAATAGTCATTACTTTCAAGGGAATGACTTGGGTAGTTATATATTGTCCAAATATGCATAATGGACAATCTAAGACATTTTAATCTACACCCTATATTAATCACTTTAATTGATACGTTTGACATAGATACTCCTTATAGCATATGGGTGGTGTATGCCAAAATTAGGAAGAAGGGCACAATTAAACCATGGTGGAGGATAGTATGGAAGAATTCAACTGCTCCTAAATTCCAATTTACATTGTGGCCTGCAGCACACAAAAAAGTGGCAACCATAGATCTTGTGGCGAAGCTCCATATAGTCCAAGACACTCATTGTGTGTGTTTTTTTACTAGCAAACATAATTGATCCACACATATTTTCATCCAATGTCATCATTTGAAATAGGTTTGTGGAAACTTGAGGTTGCATGGGAGGATGGAGATTTAGCAAATCACAACACCTCTTAATGATACAGGTCATACTCATAAGCGAGCAAAAGAAAAAATAGAAATACTAAGAGGATGGCTTGCTAGAATAGTTTATATCATTTAGAAAGTTAAGAATAGTAAGGTGTTTCAACAAAAAATTATACCCAAAGGATTTTTATCACCGTAAGTAAGAGGCATCTTCATGAGTCAAGTTGGGGGAAGTTTAAAAATCATGTTCATCTAGTATAAATATTTGCTTCCATTACTAGTACATAACCTCTTTTTATCAATTAATATACGTACTTTTCATAACAAAAAAAAACGTGTCTATAATTTTTTTCCCACAACATAAGTCTCTTTACAAAAAAAAAAAAGAATAAAAATTAATGCAATGTTACCATATCTACTCTTCTTTGTCCTCGTCTAACTCATCCATGTATTTTACAATACACCCTTTATCCCATATTAATAAACAATGTTTATGTTTTAATATATCCTATAAAATAGACTTGTTTCTATATTTATATTTATATTTTCTATAATACCATTATTATTATATCTTCATTAAATTACTTCTACTTATATTTAAAATAAGGGTAAACATAGAAAATTATTGAATAAAATATAATATTAAATATGGTTTCTTAATATGTATGAAAAATTTGACAATTCTATTTTTTTGGGACGGAGGAGTAGTAAAAGGGGAAAATTAGTTTGCAGTCCATTTGAGTGGAATTAATAGGATAAAAATTAAAATGATCCTAAAGTATTTAGTTCCAAGTATAAAATATTATGTATATATAATTATACTAATATGTACACTTAATTATGTATGAATGTACAAATAATATTATCTATATGTACATGTATAATAGATACAAAAAAAAAGATTAAATACCAAATAAATTATTTAACTTTAAATAATTTGATTTAAATGGACTTTAAAATAGTTTTTTTTTAGTAAAAGTGCATAAATTCTAATATAAATATTTTAGTCAGTTTAACCATCATTTATTATGAAATTGATTTTTATTTTTTAATATCAATGTTGAAAAACTGTATCCCATGTCAGACGGAGGGAGTAATTGCCAAACACGAGCCCTGCGCTGCGAATTGATGTCATTCTGGTAGAATCCAAGGTTCATTTTGTAAAAGGACTAAACTCATAGGGGGCAGGGCTGGAGTGCAAAATATGTCTTTTTCATATATTTATTTATTTATATATCAAGCAAGAATGCAGTCTATGATTATTCTATTTTATTTTATTTTGAGAAAAGAAAAGAATACTGCGTCATCAGACTCATCATCACCGTGTTGAGTTCCCAATAAATACATACATATACTATTGGTTTCGTTTTATCATCTATTGACTCCCCTTCCTCCTCCTTCTGCAGGCCCGCTACCTCTCTAGTTTTGCTCGCACAGACACGGCAACTGCAACTCTCAGCTGTTAAGGTTCCATCTTGTCCCCCATTCTTCCAGTTTGGCAACTTGCATCGCCAAAGTTCACTCTCTCGTGCTGACATTCCCACCGCCATTTTAAAGAAGGTCCAAAACACATGAATTTTATCTACTAACCTCAGCATCCAGCTAAGCAATTCAACAGCCTCCCCTTTTTTTTTTCCATTATCCAAATAGCAGAAATGGGCTGTTGTCTCAGCACTCCCAACGAATCAAATGCAAAAATACAAGAACAAATCACACCACCGTCACCACCACCACCACAGAAGAATTACCATCAACACCAAAACGTGTCGAAATCCCCACCAAGAGCCGAAGAAGAAGCTGTGAAAGAAGTCCTCTCAGTCTCAGAAACACCGAAACCAAAACCAGAATGTCAACCAATCCCTCAAATCAACAAAACCCATTCCGGATTTTTCCGACAAACAGCCCAACTTTCATCCAACAAGCCGAACAACACCACCGCAAAGATCCCAACATTATTAAACCACAAGAACACTATTAATGAAGAAGAAACCAAGTACCCGAAATTCCTTCCGGATACCGGCACTGCTACTATCAAGGCAACACCAGCACCTCCTCCTAAACCTGTCCCTCTCACCCCTGAAGAAATATCCGAAATCTCTGATTTATGTAGCTTAAGTGAGATAAGTGTATCGACTACAACCCTCAGTCACACTGAACGGAGAGGCGAAGACGACGATCAACGCAGCAGAGACGAAAACGAGGTCTGTCAGCCGCGGAGATACCGTTCACCCCTCAAATCTTCGCTTCACAGAAATGCGTCCGGGCCCGGGACCGGGCCCATGACGGCTATGGGAAGAGACCGAGTAACGGGGAGGTCCCCTGTCAGGAGATCAGACCCATCTCCCACGGGTCGGAGGAATGCGAGGATCATGACAGCTCAAGGAGGTGGGTTTGGGGCGGTCGATGGTCGGAATGGACCGAAGAGAGACTCTGGCATGGGAGAGCAACCGAGTCGTAGGCCGACATCACCGGCGGGTATTAATCGGAATGAGGTGGGTACTACAAGTACCGTTGGAGGATTGAATAGATCGAATAATCTAGGTCGGAGTCCGTCTGGTCGGAAGATGGGTCCGTCACCGTGTCGGGTTAGGATGGTGCAACCGAGGGAAATCGGGAGGAGAGTGGAGGAGATTCATCAGAGCAGTGACCGGAGAAAGATGAACGAAGAAGGAGAAGAAAAATGGGCGAGTAGTACCAGTAGAACCACAACAACGACAACTAATAATATCAATAATAGTAGCGACAGAACTACTCCTGATGAATCTATTGAAAATCCACTGGTTTCCTTGGAATGCTTCATCTTTCTGTAAAACAAATCTCCAAAGGGGAGGGGAGAGAGAGAGAGAGAGCCGGAAACTTGAAATTTTACGATTAATTGATCAATCGATCATAGTACTGCAAATAGTAGTAGTTTTGGAAAGAAGAGTATTCATTTTGTTGTGAATCCAAACTCCCGTTTTGTTTTGTATTTTGTGTCTCTGTTTCATTTCGTGAATTGTTTGATTACGTGATTTGTAAAGACTATTAGTGTATGTTTTGATAATCATATTATCTAATAATCTTAAATGATGTATTTGATAGCTAACTTTTTTAAACTGACTCTACTTTTTATTATAGAATAAACTTAAATTAATTAAATTCGAATATATATCCAAAAGTACTAATTTGTATCACTTTAATTAAATTAAGATTAGATATTAATATTGCCTAGCAACGCCTAATTAGTATGGTGCTGATTACAAATGTTGATTGTCCAACTTCAAATATCCAGAGTGATCTCGTCTGTTGACGGGGGTATATCTTGGCTAACATTTGTTGAATCTGTTTTTTCTTCTTAGGGCTTTATGGTGAAGTACCTTCGCCAGAAGTACATCACTTGAGACGGGGTTGGATGGGATTTTAACGTGGAGTTAAAATCAAAACTGAAAAGCGAAACCATTACCCATACGTTGTTCCCACCGTGCAGATTATATAAAATAACAGGATGTACCAGAAAAGATATATCAAGATTGGAAAATTGATGCATAGAAGTTTGAAAAAGTTGTATATAACTTGGAATACAAATATTCAAAAATTAAAATGTGTATTTCATTTATATTTATAATTATATAAACCAAATATTTCAAGCCTTCAATTCTTAATTGTTTATAGTATATTTATTAATAGTTTACATCAATATACATTAGGAATATAACATTAATTGTATTACATCATAAAATATATCATTATCTTCATAAAATATTCAACCAAATATTCAATTTGCAGCCTCTTCGGATGCCTAATATAATTAAATAATGAATCTTTATGTATTTGATTATACATTTATCAAAATCAAATCTCATTAATAAATAATATTCATTTGATATCCACCTTTAGTTAGTTGAACATAAAAAAACTAATGACAAAAGAATGAATAAAAAAAATTGTAATGTTGAACTATTATTAAAAAAATCAGTTTTCTTTCATAGTTGTATGTTATAATGTTTAGGGTTATACATCATAAGGAGTTGAAATTTTTTGATATGTATTAACGATAGGAATGAAAGCATATCCACAAAAAAAAATGTTATTTTCAAGAAAGTATTTCAAAAGAAAGTTATTCTATCGATCGACACAATTTTTAAAAAACTTATAAAAGTAGTATTAAAATTACACTTACATTAGTTGCTAAAAAATAACAAAATATTTAATGTATATATAATGGAAAAAAATAAAGGTAAAAATATAAAATAGGTTTTAATTTTTTTTTAAATAACATTTTTTATACAAAAATTTAGTGATAGAATAATTTTTTTTATACATAGGGAGTAATTATTAACAATAATAGAAAGTAGTTGTCATTTGGAAAACCAATAATTACTGGAAAACACTTGATGACTAAATACCAAGTACAACCTCTCTTTACTTTACTTACTCTAATCGACAGAACCATGAACCATATCTATTACATTCTCTGGCCACATCTCTCCTTCTCTCATCTCCCTCCTCCTTCCCTTCTCTTATTTGATTAATTTTCCAAATCTCTTTCCCCTTCTCTTTCAAATTTTGGATTCGAAAATGAGCATCAACAACCTCGACATGAACGTATTTACTTAATTTTTTTATGCTAGGGTTGTGCAATAATGGATAGGCATGAGATCGACATTGGGTGTTATCGCCTTATGCTCTCTTCCAATGTTAGGTGTCGTAACTACTCCCAGTGGATTGACAAAGGGTGCGATTGCCTCACCCAAGGATCGGCAAAGTGTACCGTTGCCCCCAGCCATGGAATGACAATTAGTGTCGTTGCCCCGACCTATGTAAGGATAATTAGTATTGTTGTTTTATCTCAAAGAAAGGTAATTGGTGACATTCTTACCCCCAACTATATATTTTGTTGTGTTATTTTAATGCCGAGAACAGTTTTGTACATCTCAGTTTTCTACTAATAGGAAATAGTTTAGCATCTATAATCTTGATTAGTAATCAGTATGTTAATGCATCTTACTTTATTAATTCTATTAACGACTATTTGTTATTTTACTTAATATAAATAGATGATTTGTTTTTTAGATTATGCAATTTTTCTCAAATCTTGTATAATTTTTAGAGACTTAAAAAATAAATTGAACCTTATTGTAAAAATTAGTGTAAAATGTAAAAAAAAAATCAATAATATTTTTAATTATAAAGTTGTGTGTATGTATCTCTTTGGCTATTATAATATAGATTGATGCCATAACATCTAAGAATTACATTATTCTGACCTATGTGTTTACTTTTTTTTTCTATCATGATTATTTATCTATCATTCATGTACTTAATTATAATTGATATGATTTTATTATTAAAATTCAGATGAGTCATAAATAAGGCAAAGAAGTATATAGGACAGATGATCATCTTGTTACCACTTTCTCACAGTATGATAGAAATACTACAGAACAAACTATTTTGATGTCTAGTGTAAGAAGCCTTGATAAGACTCTAGCTAAAGAGCTATAACGAGGTAAAAAGGCTACCAAACAAGATTCAGAAGAAGCTCCAAAATAACCAAGGCTTAGCCATTAGACTCCTACCATTTGAAAATCTGTGGATTATGCAAGTCATCCATCATTTATGGTTGATATAAGCATTTTGGGATACGAAAGTTAGGGGTACAGAAGTTTTCCATTATTTATAGAATATGTAGATTTTCTTACATCGCCGACACGAACTCATATGGGTGCATCATCATCCTCAACCCACATAGCCATTGTGGGTGGTTATAGATAATCATTGGATTTGCCAACATTCATAATTCAAATGACCAATCAACTATCCTCCTTGACATAAGTACATCATGATGGTAATGGTGGTGGTGGTGATGGTGATGGTGGCTATGGTGATGGTGATGATGATGCTAGTAAAGATGAATGGGATATATAATTAAAGGATGAATGGTACTTTCTTGTGTCATTTCACGGAGGTTTAATGATCCTTGATTTGATCCTAACCTTTGGTGGTCACGTCACTTTATATTTATGGTTTGGGAATGTAAATTTAGCATATTTATAACTCTATTTCTTATTTCCTATGTAAAATGTTATGTAGTCATTCTGTTTGTTTCTTGTTTTATTTAGGGCCACTATTTTTTGAATATCCAAACTAGACACGAGGTGTTTAATACTTTTCTTAGAAGCATTAATCATCAAATGGTTTCTCTCATTCGTGATACTTAATTATCACACCTTCCAATATGCACATTTGAGCATACCAACATGCTGCTTATATCTACCTTTATTGATAGATAACAACCAAATACCAACAAATTTTATATGCTATGGGGGTGATATGATAATCATCCTTTTATAAGTACATCATATACTTAGACTACTAGTTGATCATGATCCATTACATATAGAGATGATAAATGACGCATATGGCCATCTGAAATGTGTATCGGTTGCCCTATTGGGTATAGAAGAGGAGAAAAAGAATGAAGTCATCTGAAAGGGTAGACTTCCATTTAAGTGTCTTTAAGATTTATATAAATCATATTGGTTAAAGGATGAGGCAAAAACAATTGGGTACCTATTATAGTTGATCTACCTATCGTTATTTGTTGATAAAGTTAATCCATACTATCTCATCTTTTTCCAAAATCTTATATATGTTAAAGGATATGAATGGGGTGTAGACACACTTGCTTCTTTATATAGACAACTAGGAATGATATCTAGAGTTGAAACTGTTTAGATGTTGGGGATGTATCACTCTATTGCATGTAATTTAATAACTATCATATATATAATACATGCTTGGAGTCATTAGGTGTAACTCTAACAAATGAATATTATAAAAGACTTGGATATACAAATACTTTTATGAATTTGAAGTGGAACTATCTGATTATGATATTAACCAACCCTATTGTATGAGGTGGTTTTGTGCCAATAAATTAGAGACACTCAAGTACTTTCTAGTAAGATTGAGTGCATACTTGTGTCAAAGGTATACTCAAATTATCATACTCCTACTATATTTATTATAGTGATATCCATATTTAGTTTGATTCTTTTTTCATGAGTTATTTGAGATCCATACGGAGTAACTGATCCATATAGACATTGTCTCATGGCATTAGTTCATGATTATTTACAATATTTGGAGAAAGTGAAACCATGTTTGCCAGATCAAGTGATGCACTAGTTCGTGTATACATAAGTGATCCCTAAGAAGCATATCGAGCCGACTAAGAATACATATAGACTTCCTTCCCTAAAGAAACACAAAGTTCATTATAAACACATGCTTAGCTAATTGTTTTTGAGGTGTGATCACATACTAGGACCAGATGTGTTCAAACTACCGGCTCAATACTCATGGGATGTGGCTCCTAACTATATAGATTGATATGTTGTTATAGCTCATAGGTATGTTTTGGCAATAATAGAGGAATATTTATCTGAACTTCCAAATGACAAACATGAAACTCCAACTGAAAAACTTCTTAATGAAGTACATAAAACTCTTCATTATTTCTATTAGAGGAGCGATCCATCTCTAAATTACCATTAGCTAACTACATATATTGAAAATCTTGTGAATGGTTTAGGAGTAATTGTATCTGAGTGTGGGTGTGGTTGTAAGCATACGCATGGGGGTGGGGTGCTTGCATAGTGTTTGATCTATTTTTTTATTACTGTGTACTTTGATTTCAAATATTTATGTTATAATTATATAATATAGTTTTTATTTTATTTTATAGTTTTTAAGTAATGAGAAGCTTGAACCAATCCAACAAGGTTAGGAAAATGTCATCTAAGTTGAACGGATATGGATATGAATATATTAATGGATATCCGTTCGGGTACAGATACGAATTTGGACATAACATACTTATTGGATATCAGATAGGGATATGGGGATACATGTCCTGAACCCGTCCCGTTTACATTCTTAGACTAGACAACGATGCTAGAAGCCAGGGTGGGTGGAGGCAGGGAGAAAATGACACTTGGGATTGGTGGGGATTGGGAGGGAACCGTGCTAGGGGCCTGTGAATACTCAAACAATTTAAGAATATGTTTTCCAAAAATATATATTATGCGGTTTTTTTTAACAGGGTAATCATCTGCTTATTTTTATTAAGAATATTTTATTATATATTGAATACTTACTATTCTCACCCAAATACATTATTGGAGAAGAAAAATGGACGAATAATAATACTAGTACCACCAGTAAAACCGCAACAATAACATCTAATAATATTAAGACGTGTATTCATTTTGATTCCTTTTTTGAGTATGAATTTATAAAACTTCCCATTTCGTCTAGCATTTTGTCTCTCCCTTTCAATTTGGGAATTGTTTCATTACATAATTTGTAAAGCCTATTAATTAATTAGTATCAGGGTGAGTACAAATGTTGGATGTCGAACACCCGCAACTCCAAATATCCAGGGAATGATCTCAGCGGTTGATGAAAAATTTCTTGGCTGTCATTCTCTTTTCGAGAAAATTGATTTCAGATTGCGTCGGCCCTCATTATTTAGCCAAAATCTAATATTTTGTCGGTAATTTTTGGCTTCAGGTTCACGTGATTTTATATGATATTTGTATATTTTAAAGATAATAACGAGGCTGATGTTGTGTGGTGAAGAGTCTATTTAGTTAACCTTAAATTTTATCTTTTCTTATCATAGAGTTTATTTGGTATATGAGTTATAAAAATTGTAAGATAATAATATAATTTATAATTAAATAAGAGAATTTATGTGTTATTACCTAGAAATCTATCTAGTCATATATTATAGTTTACATTTTAATATCATTAAATTTGTCTCATACATGAATTATAAAAATAGTAGAATTATAATTTAGATTATAATTAAATATAGAATCTATATGATACTACTGGAAACCTATCTTTCATTATTTTGTAGTTTATTTTATACCTGAGGTTAAACTGCCACCGAAAATCTACCCAAACCTTTGTATTTTTTACGTATTTCATTGATTTGGGATACTAAATGTAAACTAAATACAAAGATAGATGAATTTACTTTTAATAATTTTTTTTTTACTCCACACTTCCTGAAACCAATTTTCTCCGTCCTTGGGACTTTTTTGTTTTGTTATGGTTGAGGTACATTCACGTCAGTAGAGAAGTGGTTACATGGGATTTAAATGTGGGCGCTTAGACCGGAAAGCGACCCCCTTTCCCCATCATATATTGTTGTGGCCCAGGTACATAATTTGGTGGTAAAAGGTTCGTCCCAATTTGATTTAGTCTAATTTGAACAGAAACTAAATCAAATTATATTTTTACAATTCAGAAAAATTAAACAATAAAATTAAAATAAATTATTTCTCCAATAGTTCTAAACTATGTCTATACATGCAAAAATTTCAAAATATCATATACGAAAACATTAAGGAAAACTTGTGAGAAATATAATGGTATGCTCAAATTACAAGAAGATGTCTCATCAAGGACAACAAGCACTTGGAAGAACCACCCTAACAAGGTATATATACTTAAATGTTCTTTAACATATAACCCTATTCTAGCATGCTATTATACATGTATTAAAATTACATAAATCTAGCATGCTCTTATACCAATTCACATGGTCATATGCATAGAGAAAATAATAACAATGCATAGTGCATGCATATTTTTTTTTTTACAATATTACAAAAAAGCATAAATTAAGAAGAAGGGAGGAGAAATGAAAGAGTAAAAATGCACAAATGTTGAATAATGACAAAATAAACCAAATGGAGGCATAAAGAATTGAGGGGTTCAAAAATTAGGAAAGGGAGAGAGAGAAGATGACCGATAAAATCTCATTTCTCTAACACTTAAATGAAAAGTTGAGTGAACGTATAAAGTGCAATATAGTAGGTAAAATGTGAGATGATATAATTATAGCTAAGATCATGGACAAAGATAAGGGAAAATTTAATTCTAATGCAAGGGAAGATTGGAAGAATGTCAATAACGACGAAGGATGGATCAACAAAACTAAAGTAGAATAAAAAAACGTACAAAATAATAATAATTATAT
This sequence comes from Tamarix chinensis, assembly GCA_030549775.1. Classification (NCBI taxonomy): domain Eukaryota; kingdom Viridiplantae; phylum Streptophyta; class Magnoliopsida; order Caryophyllales; family Tamaricaceae; genus Tamarix; species Tamarix chinensis. The sequence continues at coordinate 86,777,470 of CM060177.1, read as the reverse complement.
TTCATATTCAGTCAACCAAACCGTCATTTACTTGTCTAATCCTCTTATCTTTATATGGGTGGACATATTATACAATGATCAAATTATAAATAATGACAAGCAATGATATAATACAACTATTGATTAAATTAAACGTTATAATTATTATTTGATTCGGTTGAGTTTATGGTTTCAACATATTATGCTCGCCCCGAGAGACACAGGAGTTCGATGGAATTCGAACATGGGAGGACTGCGGGGAAGGTGACCCCCTGACAACCAGCAACGACACGTTTTCTCCATTTTTCTGGCTGGGTAACCCCTCTCATAAATCATGTCTTACGCATACATTCTGCGACTAATGTGACTACGCACAGACCTACTGTCGGATACGGAACCATGGACACTCGGAGAGATTGAACTGCAAATATTTTTGTATTAGCAGAAGCCGTGCACTTTGGCGAACCCACGCTGACAAATGTAACTCGAATGTGGGGGACCGACGGTTGATCAAGCTATAATGTCCCTGCCCTAGCCGAGATTAATACCTATGAAATCTTAATCCAGTATTGAGGAATAATGAGTACGGGTGGGTAGGTTGGTGGTGGAGTGGGGGTGGGTGGACGCAGATATTTTTTAATGGGTAGAAAATTTATAGTACATGAAATAATGAAAGACGTTGGTTGGTTTTTCATTTCACGAGATCAGAAAAAGAGGCAAAAGATTTGGCCATGCAGGTGGTGGTGGAGTGCTGCCCGGCTGGCTGTCACGTATATAAAGTAGCGAGTACTCACCCTTTGTTTATTTACTTTGGTACAAAACTTCAACACCCCAAATCCCCACAGATTTGCAACTTTGTGGAAGAAAAATACTACGGTACTATTTCCGATAGCATGCACCGCGACCTATTATTTTACGGGGTTTGGCTCATCTCTGGGGTTTGAAGAGAACCGGAGGCTTTGGTACTTCATGTGTAATTGTTATTCTAAGACCCTCTTACTATATTTAGATTTAATTTTCAAAAATAATTATCTAAACTAATTGTTTACTTAAAAAAAATTACCCCATTTTTTTTATATAAAAAATTAAATAAGTAACTTCAAACAAAAGCTAAAACAACTTTTTAACATGCCTTTTTTGTTTTTCCTTTTCCAGCACCTTATTGTCTTTAACATGTTTAAATAATCAAATATCCAATCTTTTTCATCAAAGATTATCCATGGCAGAGATAATACTATTCTTTCCATGGCAGATGTAACAAAATGCCAGTCAATATCTTCAATTCAAATGGAGACTTCATAATATCAGAAATGAACAGCCAATTAGCAAAGAGAGAGGGAGTATTTGTCTATAGATTTATGCCTCCGTTTGTTTCATCTCCGGTAATGTTAGCCATAATTCGGTCCTATTGATTTATCTTCCCCTTGGGTTCTTTCAACGTATTTACTTCCACTAGCACACCAAGACATTTTACCAGCACCACCATTAATACCCATCCATTTTTATTGATGGATCAGACGGATCCCAATTTCTCCTTGCTTCTATTTCTATCTATAACACTGTTCAGCTTTAATGATTGGTACCCATGGAAGAGAAAGAAAATTCTGAAAGTTCTGCCAACTAAACGTGATGCTATTAAGCCAAATCAGAAAACTAATTTTGGATTTTAACTTATCTTCACCTGAGGATCCCAACAGTAAAAGCAATCACATTCTCATTTAATGCTAACTCAAAAATGTGAAGATTTATGAATAAAATTAATAGGAAGAAGATGTATCTATCTACATATCTTAATAATTGATTCTAGATTTTTATATCCAAAATAGTTGATGTTTAAATCCCACTTTTTTTTTTGTTTTTTTTTCCCTATTGGTATTATAATACTTTTATCATAAATGCTCCTATTTATATGTAAGATATTTATACACGAAAATGTTATCTAAATTTAAATTATCTTATTATATATTTACTGTCCCAACGCTCCGGTGGCTGGATTATGTACTGTTGTAGTATACTACTAGTAGTAACGGTTAGTATTAATGGATTCATAATGAGCTGCTACGATGAATGATGTCTAACTTCATGGTCCACAACAATTCTTTGCCATTTTTATTTCTCCCCCTCTCATTTTCTCCTTTCCTTTTTTTCCACAACTCCCTGTTGGTCCGAAAAGGACGCCGTGTTATTTGTTCTAAAATATGGTTAAAGACGTTGCAGTTGGACGCGCTTATTATACATATGATATAAACTGTAGGGAAGTATAATTAAGAGGCCACGTCAAATCCGTTAATACATGGGCCATGTCTGGTAAAAAGTTCTTCCAAAAGCTTTCAGTGTTTTCCAGGTGACGGCAGACCTCTACCTATAGTTAGTACCAGTCAAAAACATCTAACTAAAGTATTATGTAAATAACGTTTCTGATCGTAAAAATTGCTCTACGTATGGGGTTATATATATATATATATTAGATTCCTTTATAAATTACTATTTAAAATACAAACGTATAAATTTTTAATTACCGTTAGATTTAAAAAATTTAAGAGTCGAGATTAAAATAAATTTAGGTTAGATGTTTACTAAATTTTGACCGTTGATTAAATACTAATCTAATGGTTATGGTTGATTTCTATATATGTATCTTACGAAGGGTGTGCATGAGACATTCAATATATATATATATTAGTGTTTCAAATTAACACATTTTAAAAGTGTTTTTTAAAGTATAATGTACGTACAAATCCCTAAAACTTATCCCGCCGTATCATCTAATACTACAAAAATTTTCACGCAAACACTTAATTCTACGAATTAACATTAAAAATCAACTAATCCTTAGTATTACACATTATACCCGAATTAGGAATAAATAATGTTCATGATGATATATAAAAAAAAGAAACCAAGCTCCATGTATTTGATCCATGTATTTTTTTTTCATTTTTTATTTATCTATCTATAATTATATAAAAATAAAGTTTTCTAGCGGACAATATGTTGAAAAAAATTTCTATCCACTTGTTGTAATCATTGCTCATAAATTGATTATTCAATATATCCATTTGGTTATAACAGTTCAATTATGCAATTATGAACCTTGATTTATACACTAAATGACAATTACTAAATTACTTAGACTATATATGGGTCCAACAATTTTCAATAGTTCATGATAAATCAAACATTACAGGCCTTTAAATCTTAAATTTTCTTTTTCATGGTATATTAATTAATAGTATACATTAATATATATTGAAAATATAATATTAATTGCATTACATCATAAAATATATCATTACCTACATAAAGTGTTCAACCAGATGATCAATATGTAACCTATTCAAATGCGTAATATAATTAAATGGTGCATCTTTATGTGTCTGATTATATATTCATCAAAATCAAACTTCAATAATAAATGTCATTTATTTGATTTCCATATTTAGTTAGATGACTGTAAAAAATCAATGAAAAAAAGGAAAAAAAAGAATGAATAAAAAAATGTTGGGCTATTATTGCAAAAATTAGTTTTCAATAGTTAGTTGTATGGTATAATGTATAGGGCTACACATTGTAATGAGCTAAAACATGTTGATATGGGATAATGATGGGAATGAAAATATATTCACTGTAAATGTTACCTTCAATAAATTATTTCAAAATATCTAGCTAGATTATGTATTTCCTTATTTAGTTATTTATTATTTCTATATATATAGTGTGTTATTTTGTTATTTTATCTTTTAACCAATATTTTATCCTTTATAATAATCGTAATGTCTTTTCACAATTTTGTTACTTTCTATATTATTTTTTGCACTTACTATTTCAAAATTCATTATCATAGTATGTCAAACTCTATCTAGATATTACTTATGATCACGTGCATTGCATGAGTGAGTGATACTAGTTAAGAAATAACATTACTTTAGCTTCTTTTATTAAGTACATATTATGAAGCATAATAACTTTTTACCCTAACCCTTTTTCCCTATTTCTTATTTCTTTTTTCTTTCCCTCATGTATTTCCCTTTCCATTTTGTCTAACTAATTATTCTCCCCATTCGATTATGCTAACCAATTAGACCTAACTAAACCCAACTATGCCAAACCCATCACTCCACCTCCCTCCTTTACCCCTATTATATATTTCATGACTTGTTTTTTTTTTCTATTATTATAATGCTTCAAAATTTAGCTAAACCTAATCCTAAGGGATTTACTTTGTAACCTAATTCTAATATTAGAAAATTAATAGTTTCACCTTATCCTAACCCTCTAAACCTCAAATTTTGAGCTAATCCCAATTTATCAATGATTAAAATATGATAATATCCTAACATAAATTATATTAAGCTTATTCTAATAAAAAAACAAAACCTATTATTCTTTCTTATTATTTTCCATCTTTTCCTTTTTTCTTCTTTTTTCTTTTGTTTTTTCTTCTTTCAGCCAACTTTCTCTTTCCTCCTTCCTTTTCCCCCTTCTTCCTACGTGAAACATTGTCCTTAGACAATGCTTGCCATACCTTCATCACCTCCCCATCACCCGCTAGGCCATTCTCCAACTCCTATAGAGGCGGGATTAGGGTTGAAAAATCTCACCCGATCACAACCCCTTCTCCCCATCTTTGTGCATGTACTTGTATAAATATACTAACAATAAATTACCTAAACCATCTCTTTTTTCTCCCTTTATTTTCTGCAGAAACTCCACCCCTAAAGCATCATCTTTGTCCTTCTTCTTCTCCTTCTCCTCATCGTTGCCAAAGCAACCCTAAAAACCCACCAATGACAACATTCACTAAAGCACCCTTACCCCTTTCAGTCACTTTTATTGTCCCTACCCCCAACCAATGATAATTTTCACCAGTGTACCACCCACCTTTTGGCCAAACATACCGCAAGTCCCTCCTCCCTTTTCTTTTCTTGGCTATAGCCACAACAACCAAACATCACCCCACCATTTGACAACTTCCTTCACAACCTACACTCCAAATTCAACCCTTCCAACCATAACCCACCCCTTGCTTAGGCTAAACCAACCGGTGCACAACCCCCTCCTTCAACACTTCCACTGTTTCTTCCCTCCACCCTTCCACCCCCTTTAACCGTTGCTCAATACCTAGCAACAACTTCTTGTGTTGTTGCTCCATCCTCTCCCTCAACACAAGCAACTATTCCTCCCCTTTTGGTTGTGCAAAGTTTTCTCACACACTCACCTTATTTGGTTAAGTTTTACTTCATTCTTTCACCCTTCCATTTCCTCAACATTTCCTTAAATTATGTGGTTTAATCCTAATGGAGTTTTATTATGATTTCTTAGGTAATTTTCTTGAGGTTCTAAAAGAGGCGGAATAATTTTGTGTTCTTAGAGACTATAGTCATTTTCGTAAGGATATTTATTACAGTCTAGGGTTTTTTGTTGCTAAGTGTTATACATTTTTTTTTTGTGTTATTATAATACCCAAAAATTTTAAAAATTGATAATTTAAGAAATGGCCTTCATCTGGAATAAATTAACTTTTGAATTTATTTAAGTTAATTATTTTGTGGATTTTTGAGTATATAAAATTGGATATGAATATTTAATAAATTAAAATAAATATTTCATTATTTTATCACACTCATTTTAATTAAATAATTTTCCAAACCAATACTTTACTAAAATTATCTTTTTCAAACCAATATATTAAATTATAATAAATTAAATTATCAAATTAAATTATCTATCAAAAATATTAAATTCTATTATTCAAAAAATTATTTTATTTTATTTCACCCATTTTTCATTTTCCTTTTCCCTTTTTCTTTTCCTTCTTTTTTACTTTTGTTTTTTTTCTCCTTCAGGCTGCTGGCCAACCCTTCCTCGCACTCTGGGCCGTAGGCCCACTCCTTCCCCTCCTTCTCCCTTTCCCACGTCGTCCGCCCTATCCCACCTTTCCCTTCCTTTTTTCTCTTCCTTCTTCCCCTGACTGGGCCAGCCCAATCTTTCTTTTCTTTCTCTCCTTCCCCTTCCGCGTGGGCCAGCCTGCTTTTCTTCTTTCTCCCTCGCCCGACTGGCCTGCTCTCTTCCTTCTCTTCTTCTTCTTCTTCTTCTTCTTCTTCTTCTTCTTCTTCTTCTTCTTCTTCTTCTTCTTCTTCTTCTTCTTCTTCTTCTTCTTCTTCTTCTTCTTCTTCTTCTTCTTCTTCTTCTTCTTCTTCTTCTTCTTCTTCTTCTTCTTCTTCTTCTTCTTCTTCTTCTTCTTCTTCTTCTTCTTCTTCTTCTTCTTCTTCTTCTTCTTCTTCTTCTTCTTCTTCTTCTTCTTCTTCTTCTTCTTCTTCTTCTTCTTCTTCTTCTTCTTCTTCTTCTTCTTCTTCTTCTTCTTCTTCTTCTTCTTCTTCTTCTTCTTCTTCTTCTTCTTCTTCTTCTTCTTCTTCTTCTTCTTCTTCTTCTTCTTCTTCTTCAATGTTGACCCTACGCCATGGCCTGCTCTCTTCCTTCTCTTCTTCTTCTTCTTCTTCTTCTTCTTCTTCTTCTTCTTCTTCTTCAATGTTGACCCTACGCCATGGAAGTCTCCTGTACCATCGCCTACCACCACCTGCTGCTGCGCCCTGTGATCTTGCCCCCTCTCCCCCATACTTTTCTTTCCTTTTTCAAACCAAACTAGCCCCTGCAAACCCTCCCCACATGCCCTATTTTTTTCTCTTCTTCTCCTCCTCTCCCTACAACCACCACCCTATGCCTGCCACCACAGCCTCCCAGCCGGCGCTGTACCTCCCCTCCTCTCCCTTTCCTTTTTCTTCTTCTTTACTACTTCATTTTTGCTCAGTTTGAGCTGTTTTTCTCCATCTCCTGACCTCCATTCTCCCTTTTCCTTCCCCTGTTTTTAGTCTACCACCCTCGACCGCAAATTCCACTACCCTACCAACCACCTGCACCACCTCTTGCCACCCCTACTACCACCCTGCACCATCAAGCCACCCCCTTGAGCCCCTGTAGCCACCCTTCTTCCCCTCCTAATTCTTTTCCCCCTTTTCGCTTCCACCCTACACCTCCATCGTCTGCCACCGTTCCCCCACTTCCTCTACCTCCTAAGCCACCAATCTACTCCCTACAACCTCCTCTACCACCCTACATCCTCCTTTGTCCAAAACCCAAACTTACACCCCCTCCTTTTCCTTCTTCTTTTCCCTTCCTTTTTCTCCTCCGCCACCCCTACAACCAACTTCACAGCCATGCAGCCGCCGCCTCTACCGCCCTTGGTCGCCGATCACCCACCCCCGACCACCACCAACAACCCTACTCCACCCTTGCACCCAACCTCTATCCTAAATCCCCTCCACTTTCCCTCCTCCTAGCCCCCAAAACACCAACCCGAATCAACCCCCTTCCTTCGACCCCTCTTCCCTCCTAATCTACATATAGCTTACGTTGCTTATGTAGCGTGAGTTCTACATTATTTTGGAACTTTTTTGGGTTAATTGTTTAGGTATATTAATGGTTAAATAAAGTATGTCATTAATTAATTTTTGATAAAGTTTTATCCTTTTTGGTTTTTCTTATTCCTAATATGATAATTATAGGTATTCTTTTTAGGTATTGATTTTGCTAATCAAAGCTTGAACCTTTAATTGGGGTATCCATAAGGTTTGATTTTTGTGGAAAATAAGGTAACTGTTAAACCTTACTTAAACATATGGATATACGTATGCTAGCACAGTAGGGTTTTTCTTATGTTTATATGCATGATACATGTTGTTAAGTATGATGAATTTAGTGGAATGTGTTGATTGATAAAAGGAAAGAATGTTAGTTTATGTGTTATGTGTAGAATTAGTGCTTAAGGAAGGAGTTTTGTTGCGAATAATAATGTTAAGAGTATATGTATGATATGATTTGCTAATATGGCCATTTGGTGCATAAGTAATGTTAATATAAGCCCTAGGGGAGTTTTGGTAATTTGTGCACATGCAAAAGGTGTGGCCTAAATATGTGTGGTAGGTGCTAATATGTGTTAATGATAATTAATAAGAGTTGGTGGAGTTTGATGATGGGTATGGAGCATGAATATTGATATTTTATGTAGTAAGGGTATTTTGGTAAAAGTGGTATAATAAGGGGAAAATGGTAAATTATAAGAGTAGAGAGGGTAAAATGGTAAATGGACAAGGAATGATGGCATTTTAGTAATTTTACATGGAAAAATGGAAAAACTTGATAATTTTTAGGTGTAAGAAAGTATTTTGGTGAATTAAATATAATGGAAAGGGGATTTTAGTAATTAACATAAAAGAAAGGGCATGTTGGTAATTTGGTGAAGTAAAGGGATAAATTGGTAGTTTAATAAAGGAGAAGGGTATTTTAGTAATTTGGTATAAAGAAAGGGTAATATGGTAATTTTGAAAAGTAAAGGGGTGAAAGGGTAATTTGATAAAGTAGAAGGGTAAAATGGTAATTTGGTATAAAGGAAGGGTATTTTGGTAATTATGTAATGTAAAAGGGTAAAAATGGTAATTTGGTGTAAAGGAAGGGTATTTTGGTAATTTAATAAAGTAGAAGGGTAAAATGGTAATTGATATAAATGAAGGGTATTTTGGTAATTTAATGAAATAGAAGGGTAAAATGGTAATTTGGTATAAAGGAAGGGTAAAATGTTAATTTAATAAAGTAGAAGGGTAAAATGGTAAATTAGTATAAAGGAAGGGTATTTTGGTAATTTGTGGAAAGAGGGGCAAAATGGTAATTATAATAATGGAGAAGGGTAATTTGGTAATTTAACCAATTAAAAGGGCAATTTGGTAATTATAATAATAGAGAAGGGCAATTTGGTAATCTAACAAACCAAATGAAAAATCTGACAAGTGTAACAAATATGAAGGGTGATTGATGACTTAATGAGCTTAAGGGCAATTTGGTAATTTAGATAACTATAAAGGGTAATACGGTAATTTAACCCACTAGAAGGGTAAATTGATAACTTAACAATTATAAGGGGTAAAGTTGGTAATTTAATAAGTATGAAGGATAATTTGGTAACCTAACACGAGTAAGGGGCAGTTTGATAATTATGCAACATAGAGAGTAATATGGTAATTTAACAAGTAAAGAGGGATGACATAATAATTTTACAAGCAATGGATATTTCAGTAATTTTGTAGAAATGATAGGGGTAACTCAGTAACTTGTATTTAACATGTGAATAGGTTAACGGAGTTTCATAATAAGACTCAAGTAACATTGAATAGCAAGATAAGGCCTGATATGGGATTGGATGGATAATTAAGGTTGTGGTATGGTGCTATTCTTATATTTATGAAGTAGGTGTCTTAATCATTAATCACACATGGTATTGGGTGTTGGGTGTGAACTAACGGCATGTTAGGGTTATGTGTGCCATGATCCTTCGATGTGAATTAACCAAACTCTAAGACCGTAATGTGATTATGATGTGATAACTCCTATAGCATATGAACAAATAAAAACAAATCCTGAATTAGAATTGGATGAGATAATGATGGCCTTAGTGATTCCTTTAGGTTATCATGGATAATTGTATGAATAAGGATTACTTAATGATATCAAAAACAAATGGAAGTGAATAAGTATGTGTAACACCCCTAAAATTCACTATAGAATAATTTCGTTTTATTAAATTAATTAGTGGATGCGGAATAACAAAACTGTGAATTCTAGGGATATTACCGCCACACCTATTACCAGACCGGTTCACTCCAACCGTTCCGGTACCAAGTGCTAAGGCTAAAAGAGTAAAATACAATTTACGAGAAACTCAAACATATTTAAATTAGAGTAGCGTAGTAAACCATTTCCAAGAATAGAATCCATGAATGATGGCTACAAAACAACGGTTACATTGAAATCAGGAATTGAAAAGAGAAAGAACACAACCTTAGGACTTTCCGGATAGTTACTTACGCTCTTTCTCGGGAGCTCACTTGAATAGCTCCTGAACAAGGACCTACAAGGTACACTACCCATTGAATAGGCAGGGGCCTCACAAATGGAACCCTTCAGTACTATAGTACTGAGTAACCCTTTAAAAACACACTTAAAAGCAGACCTGCAATGTAACACATGATACAGCACAATATTCATACATAATGATATGTATACATAATATTCACATCCATACAATCACATACTTAACAAGTCAATCAGATACTAATAGTGCATACATAATATTCACTTTCGTACATTCACATACTTAAAAAGTCAATAAAATATTAATAGTTCATAATGAACAATCAATACTTTTAGGGCCTTAAGCCATTAGTCCATCATTATTCAATCAAATCCCAGATTTTATATACCCATGTGAGTGCGGGAACCCCACTATTATAACCAGTGAACCAGAAATCATGCAGGGCAAAACGCTCCTAGCCACTATTATTCACTGGTGGACCAGTCATGTAGGGTAAAATGCTCCTGGCCACTATTATTCGCCGGTGGACCGGTCTTGCCCTGACTCACATAGTGTTTCACTGTAAGTACTTACTGTATTTCCCATGTTTTAGCTTCGTTACATTTAGTTTTTTGAGCATGGAATCCCCCACTATTATAGCCGGTGGACCAGAAATCATGTAGGGAAAAATGCTCTTGGCCACTATTATTCGCCGGTGGACTGGCCATGTAGGGCACCTCGGCTCCTGGCCACTATTATTTTTCGGTGGACCGGTCATGTAGGGCACCCCGGCTCCTGGCCACTATTATTCGTCGGTGGACCGGTCTAGGTCTGGCTCAACAATCTTCCTCCTTAAGTGATTGGTATCTTTGATGTGGTTTTTATCAAAGTAACGGAAGGTTGGATCAAAATTTGTATTAGAAGCTGTCACCCACGATCTAATGCAAAAATAATGAAGTGATTTGGTGGATTATAGACGAAGAAATTGATGTTACAAGATGAAGGTGTTTCAGCAGATTTGAAGGTGTTCAAATGTGTCGTGTGAAGATAGATTTGAGGAAGGATTAATCCCAGATTTTCCTTGCTCAATACAGACCCAAAATGGAGGATTAGACTTAAGCTCTCTTGCTCAAAGTTTTATCAAAATTCTTATTATTCACTCTACTCAATTCTCTATACAAATGTTGTGCACAAAAGGTATATATAGGAAAGAATAAGCTTGGTGGTGAGCTTCCTTAACCAGCCAAGTTTACCCACCTAATCCAGCCCATTAATCATGGTTGAATTAAGCCCATATTAACCTTAATCCATAGAATAATATCATTGGTTAAATGATACTAAGGATTAATATTACAAAGCTATACAATAGACTAAGATACATACATGAAATTATAGCCATACCCTAACTTACATAAAATATACTTAGGGTTAGGGTTTACAACAAGTTTATAAAAATAATGAATATCATCACTCTATCTCTTGTTGTAATGTATCATTCCATGTATGTCATAGTCTTGCATGCCTTGGAATACTTGTACACATCAATGTGTATGAACATCATCTTCTTGCAAATATGTAACATACCTACAAGAATAACTTGAATGGTTTTTAATGTCAAGCATATTAGAATTATCAAGAATATTTAACATGATAGGCTCCAATATTATAAAAGCTAAATCATCTTCCTTACCTTGAGGATTAGAATGAATAGGAAAATCATTATGTTCAATGGATGCTCCTGCATCATACTCCCCAAGTTGAGAAGAATTTGCCATCAAATTTTCATCAGAATAATAAGGAGACAAATCACCAACATTAAAATTTCTTGAAATTCCACCATAAGAATTTGGAAGTTCAAGTTCATAAGCATTATCTCCAAACTTCCTAAGTATTTTAAATGGACCATCGGCTCTTGGAATTATCTTTTTTTTACGTAAATTAGGAAATCTCTCTTTACGTAAATGTAACCAAACTAAGTCACCAGGAGAAAACACATAAGAGTTTCTATGCTTATTCGCTTGAGCTTTATACTTGGCATTAGATTTTTCAATATGATTTTTGATTTTCTCATGAAGTTGTTGAAAAACTTTGATTTTCTCTTTAGCCTCATAGTTTTGCAATACATCTTTTTTCAACGGAATCATGTTAATAGGCATGTTAGGATTCACACCATACACACTAAGCATATGCCATACAGTTTTCCAAAAATAAGTCATAAACTTGACATAAGCAGTATTTGGATGAGTTATACAAAAAATCATATTTTCTTTCACAAATCCTTTATCTATAAGCTCTTGTATTTGTTTTTGTAATTCCTTAGCTTCTTCTGGGTTACATCTATAAGCCGGTTTATTAGGGATAGACATACTAGGAACAAGATCAATAACATGTTCTATACCTTTTTTAGGTGGTAATCCAAGAGGTAAGTCATCAGGAAATACTTCATTATACTCATCAAGCAACTTAATCAAATTAGGATCTTTAAGTTGTTGTTTTTCAGGTTTAGAATCTTTAGAAACTAGAGCATAACAAATTCCTTCTTCTTTTATACATTTGTCCATAGCCTTTTCATGTAAAAATAATTTCTTTTTATCATCACTCAAGGGCATATGATCATATAAAGAAGGTTTGAGCCTATACAAATGTTTTTCCTTTTTCACCACATATTCATTATTTACCCCATCATGAATTGCTTTTCTATCAAATTGCCATGGTCTACCCAAAAGTAATCCACAAGCATCCATAGGTAAAATATCACATAGAACTTCATCATGATAGTCTCTAATAGAAAATGTGATTAAAGCTCTTTTGTTTACTTTAGCTCCTTTATCCTTGTTTAACCATTGTAAAGAATAGGGTTTAGGATGATTAGTAGTTTCCAAACCAAGTTTCTTAACCATTGCCTCACTAGCAACATTAGTACATGAACCACTATCAATTATAAGTCTACAAACTGTATCACCTATTTTACACTTAGTTTTAAAAATCTTTTCTCTTTGAGTAGGTGTAATACTAGGTTGTATTTGCAAGACTCTTTGAATTACAAAGCAGGGGTCTCCTTCTTCTTCTTCCATAGTTAATATTTCATTAGGAGATTCAACTTCTAATTCATCATCACTACATGGTTCCATGTTTTCTATTTCATGTAAGGTTAAAGCTCTTTGGTTAGGACAATCTCTAGCAAAATGTCCATATCCTTTACATTTAAAACATTGTTTATTAGCCATTTCAACCACCTTATTTTTACCTTTATCATCTTTGTTATTCTTTTTATTAGATGAAAACGTCGATTTAGGTGTAAAGGTGTTAGAATAGGGTTTAGTCGAAGTAGAAGCATTAGACTTAACATAGGCTTTAGTTGTCTTGGTTTGTCTTTCAATCTTCATAGCCAATTTTATCAAGTCATCAAGAGAGTCATAAGAGTACATATCAACCTTTTCTCTTATTAAGTTATTCAAGCCACCTAAGTATCTAGCACATCTTTGTTCCTTTCTTTCATGAACATCACAAATAAGGGCTAGTCTTTCAAACTCTCTAGTGTTTTCTTCTACACTAAATAAGCCTTGCCTTAGAGTAGTCATCTTAACATACATATCTTGTTCATAGTCTCTAGGCACAAATTTCTTTCTTAAGTGCTTTTTAAGTTTTTCCCAAGATTTGATTTTAGACTTCTCTTGTCTTTCCCTAGTTCGCTTTAAGTTATCATACCAAATTCGAGCAAACTTTTTTTAACTTTAGAGTAGCTAATTTGCACTTTCTATCATCATCATATTCTCTAAACTCAAAAATAGCTTCAATCTCATGCAACCATTCAAAAAATGACTCCACATTTAAATCACCATAAAATTCAGGAAGTTCAAGTTTAATACCTTGATCTTCATGGTGTGGATTTCTTACATGGAATGTAGGTGCTCTTCTTTGGTTGCTTGAGCCAAAAGAATTTGTCTCCTCTTCTCCATCTTCAAGATGAGAAATATTGAAATGTCCACGCCCATTCTTGGTATGGTAAATCGGCTTCATTATCCCTTCCACACTATCATGTGTGGTTTCCATTCGAGGTTGCCATGGTTTATACTTCTCTTGGTCGGCCAACTTTGCTTCTACACTTTAGAGTTGATGTTGTAGTGTGTTTTGAGTCTGTAGTTGGGAATCCATGCATGTGGTGAGACTTTTGATGGACTAAACCAGGGAACACACCTCTTCACTAGCCATGGTGAAGGTTGACACACAACCTTTCTTGATGCACATGTACACAATATATCTTCCACAAATGTAGGTGCTGGATTCGTTTTGCCTACAACCAAACAAAGCACAAACCAATTTCTAATTCTAAAGACAATATCAAACACTACCTGCAATCTTTATCTAGGCACAAAGGAGATCTTTAAGCCCCAAGAATAGCCACTGCACGCAGGTACACACAAACAATGAAAGATTAGTAATAATAGGTGTGAAAATGATTCACATAAAATCATAGAACATGTTTCTGTGTTATCAATAAAATCGTGTCTTCCAGTCGGCGTTTTGTGTTGAAGTCTTCATAGAAAATGTACATAAGATCCAGAGGTTGATGATGGACTATTTTATTGAGATAAATTGATGAGAGATGAGTCGAATACACGGCTTGCAAGTTCCAGGTCAGTTTCGGGCTTCACATAAAATCATAGAACATGTTTCTGTATTTTCAACAAAAACTTGTCTTCCAGTGGGAGATTCATTTTTAATTCTTCATAGGAAATGTATAGGACATCCAGATGTAGAACATGGACTAATTTCTTGAGAGAAATTGACGAAAAATGAATCAAATACACGGCCTGCAAGTTCCAGGTCCGTTTCGGGCGTTTGAGAACTGTCCAGGGATGTCGAACACTTTGAAGCTTTTCTTATTTCTTGCACGAAGAGAACTTGAAGGGGGTTGTCATAAACTTAATCAAAAACTAATAGAGAGTAGAATACAATAGAAATCAAGTGCTGAAGAGGCACACACGATCGTTGCAACTAGACGAACCAAACTGGTGCTGCTGAAATTCGAACTCTGTTGGTATTTTATGTGAAAAGTTGAGGGAAAATGCAACAAGATCGTTGCAAGATTGCAAGAAATTCAAGCAAGAACTTCAAGAAAACTTAAAGAAGTTCATCAAGAATCAATAATTGCAAGAAATGGTGGAGTATCCGTGGAGTTCTTGGTGAAAGAACA
Organism: Tamarix chinensis; assembly: GCA_030549775.1. NCBI lineage: Eukaryota > Viridiplantae > Streptophyta > Magnoliopsida > Caryophyllales > Tamaricaceae > Tamarix > Tamarix chinensis. Next base: position 86,762,393 of record CM060177.1, on the reverse strand, counting down.
CACCACGATTTCAGGTTGGCAGAAATCAGCTTCGAACAAATGAAGCTCTGATACCAAAAATGATGTGGTTTTTATCAAAGTAACGGAAGGTTGGATCGAAATTTGTATTAGAAGATATCACCCACGATCTAATGCAAAAAGAATTAAGTGATTTGGTGGATTATAGACGAAGAAATTGATGTTACAAGATGAAGGTGTTTCAGCAGATTTGAAGGTGTTCAAATGTGTCGTGTGAAGATAGATTTGAGGAAGGATTAATCCCAGATTTTCCTTGCTCAATACAGGCCCAAAATAGACGATTAGACTTTAGCTCTCTTGCTCAAAGTTTTATCAAAATTCTTATTATTCACTCTACTCAATTCTCTATACAAATGTTGTGCACAAAAGGTATATATAGGAAAGAATAAGCTTGGTGGTGAGCTTCCTTAACCAGCCAAGTTTACCCACCTAATCCAGCCCATTAATCATGGTTGAATTAAGCCCATATTAACCTTAATCCATAGAATAATATCATTGGTTAAATGATACTAAGGATTAATATTACAAATCTATACAATAGACTAAGATACATACATGAAATTATAGCCATACCCTAACTTACATAAAATATACTTAGGGTTAGGGTTTACAACAAGTTTATAAAAATAATGAATATCATCACTCTATCTCTTGTTGTAATGTATCATCCCATGTATGTCATAGTCTTGCATGCCTTGGAATACTTGTACACATCAATGTGTATGAACATCATCTTCTTGCAAATATGTAACATACCTACAAGAATAACTTGAATGGTTTTTAATGTCAAGCATATTAGAATTATCAAGAATATTTAACATGATAGGCTCCAATATTATAAAAGCTAAATCATCTTCCTTACCTTGAGGATTAGAATGAATAGGATAATCATTATGTTCAATGGATGCTCCTGCATCAATCTTATTTGTATCTTATTCGAAATATTTCACCCTTGACCTGCATGTTAACGACCTCTACTTCTATCCTCCCGAAAGGGCCCGTCCCATATTTTAAGACCTTTGCGCCTCTTATCACATTCTGACATCCATTCTCCCTTACATTTACTCATAACAAAGACCCAACTCCTAAGGGTGTGGGTTGAGACCCATAACCTTATGACATTCAAATTCTCTCACTATCACTCTCTAGGGTTTTCCTTGAAGCCCTAATCGGACCTATGTGGCCTAACCTTTCTTTTATCGTCCCACACCTCATCTCATTTAGATTCCATCCAAATCCCATCTCTCTACTCACCATTTATACATGTAATCATGAAACCCTAGTTGGCCGCTCAATCCTAACACCTTTCTTACTAAAGGATCATCCCATGCAAACCCTAGAAATCTCCCATGCAAGAGTTGCATCACTCATTCATTTTGATCATAACCTCCTTTTATTTCCCCCCTCATGGATCATGAGATAGTAAGGTCACTCTCATGTTCCCTTAGTCAACTCACTTCCCATTTGTTCCTTTTTATCCTTTCACCCTATATCCTATTATTAAACATCCTAGCATTCATGTCTTAGAGGGTCACATCATATAACATCGTACACACAACATATATATAATCATCATCCACATGCCATAAGGAAATCACATAAGCATACCTTCACTCTAAGTTGTGCTACAAATGATTAATCATTAAACATAAAGTACACAATAAGGCATAACACATGACACACAAGGCATGTAACCCACACATAGTTGTTCTTCGCCACATCTTTACTCAGTTTAGGTTACCAAGCTATCTCCCACACTTATTAGGTCACTAATCACCCTTCATAATTGTTACATTTATCATATTTCCCATTTTGGTTGGTTAGATTACTGAATTGCCCTTCTCTTTGATTATAAATACTAAATTTCCCCTTTAGTTGGATAAATTACTAAATTACCCTTCCATATTATCATAATTACCAATTTGCCCTTTAGTTGGTTAAATTAGCAAATTTTCCTTCTCTATTATCATAATTACCAAACTACCCTTCTCCATTATCAAAATTACCAAATTACCCCTTTAGTAGGTTAAATTACCAAATTGCCCTTCCCTATTATCATAATTACCAAATTACCCTTCTCCATTATCAAAATTATCATTTTCCCCCTTCTACTTACAAATTACCATTTTACCCTTTTCACTTACAATTTACCATTTTGCCCTTTACCTCCAAAATTACCATTTCAGCCTTCACTTCCAAAATTATTATTTTACCCCTTTATATACAAGATTATCATTTTACCCTTTTCACTTACAAATTACCATTTTTCCTTTTGCATCCAAAATTACCATTTTGCCCTTTAGTTATGAAATTGCCAATTTGCCCTTTAATTATAAAGTTACCATTTTACCCTTTACTCACAAAGTTACCATTTTACCCTTCACTTCCCAAAATTACAATTTTACCCTTTACTTTTAAAATTACCATTTTACCCTTTATTAAACCACCTTTATCAAATTATCACCACTACATAAGCTATTAATATTAATATTCCATTCTCATTATCCAACTCCACCAACTATTATATTTCAACATAATACTCATTAACATCCACACATATTAATCCATACTCTTATACAAAACATATTACTAAATTGCCCCTAGGCTCACAATAATATTATTCATAAATCAATGGTCACATAATATAAAATAATATAACATGGATAAGTACTCCACATTTTCATTAATAACTAAGCTCTTTCCTTAAGCAATATTTCCACACATATCATATAAACTAACATGGTTCCTTTTTATCAATCAGTACAAGAAACTACATATATTATATTAAACAACATATATTAGGCATAAAAACATATTAAAAACCCTAATGTGCTAATATACGTTTATCCATATGTTTAAGTGGGGTTTAACAATTACCTTAATTCCTACAAAATTAAACCTTACCAGTGCCTCGGTTAAAGGTTCAAGCTTTGATTAGCAAAACCAATACCTAAAAATAATATCAATATTTATTATATTAGAAATAAGAAAAACTAAAGCATAAGACTTTATAAAACTTAATTAATGAAATACTTAACTTAAATATTATTATACCTTAAAACTTTTTAAACAAAACATACCAAAGCATGCACCAACTCATACTACTTATGCAGCATGAGCTGCATGCAAAGAAATGAGGGGGAGGGGCTCGAAATGGTAAGAAAGGGAGGAGGGAGTGGTGTTTTCGGGTTAGGGTTTTAGGGCTAGGAAAGAAGGCATGTGGAGGAGGATTTAGGGCAAGGGAAAGGTGCAGTGGTGGATAGGGGGTGTAGGTGGTGCTTGGGGATAGGTTGATGGCTGCGGCAGTGAGGCTGTAAAGGTGGCTGTCGAGGTGGATGGGGCTGTGAAGGAAGAAAAGGGGGGGGGGGAGAAAATGAAATGCTGAAGGTGGTTGTTTCGGCTAAAGGAGGTTTGGGGTGGTAGAGGAGGTTGTAGGGAGTGGTTTGGTGGCTCAGGTGGCAGCATAATAGTGGCATAAAGAGGAGGTGCAAGGTGGCTACCGAGAAGGAAGAAAAAGAAGAGAAAAAGAAGACGAGAGGAAGAAGGGGGTTGTAGGGTAGCTCGAGGGGTGGTATGGTGGTGTAGGGGTGAGTTAGAGGGCGGTAGGGGTGGGTGCAGGTGGCTGGTGTGGTGTTGGAAGTGAAAAAATGGGGTGGCGGTGCAAAAACAGGGAGGGAGATGGAAGGAGAAGAAAGGGAGAGAAAGAAGATCGGGAAGGGGATGGAAGGCTAAAAAATGGCCGGACAGAGGAGGGAGGGAAGTAGAAAAATAAGAGGGAGAGAAAAGGAGGGGATAGGGGGCTTAGTAGGGAGGCGATAGGGTGGTAGTAGGGTGGTAGGAGTATGGGAATGGTAGGGAGAGGGAAGGGAGAGGCAGGGCATGGGTGAGGAGAGAGAGAGGTGGTGGGGTTGAGATGGGACAAGAAAAATGATAGGGGAGAGAAAGATAGAGAGAGAGAGAGAGAGAGTAGTAGGGAGGAGGAGGGTTGCAGGTAGGGCGGTCGGAGATGGCGGGGGTGGTTGGGCGAGCGTCGAGGAAAGGAAGAAGAAGAAAGAAAGAAGGGAGGGCTGAGTGTAGGCCGAGCAAAGGGGAGAAGGAAGCTGGCCGACCCGGTCGGGGGAGAAGGAAGGAACGAAAAGGAGGGGGGTTTGGGCTGGATGATGTAAGCGGGGGAGGTAAGGAAGGAAGGAAGGAAATGGGCCAGCGGCCCATGAGCAAAGAAGGTAGGGCAAGCCGGGGAAGAAAAGGGAAGGAGGGGAGAAAGGGAGAGATGGGCCAACAGCCTAACGCGTAGGGGGAGGGAGGCAGACTAAGGCCTCGTGGCTTAAAGGAAGAAAAAGGAAAAAGAAAGAAAGGAGAAAAAGGAAGAAGAAAAGGAAAATGGGAAAAGGAGAGGGAAAAATGGGGAAAATAAAATAATTTAATTTAATATGATTTAATATATGGGCTTAAAAAGTTAATTTTAGGAAAAATATTGGTTTGGAAATTTATTCAAGTAAAATGAGTATGATAAAAGAATAAAATATTCATTTTAATTTATTAAATATTTATATCAATTTTATATACCCAAAAATCCATAAAATAATTAAATTAAATAGATTTAAAAGCTAATTTCTCCTAAATAAAAGTTATTTATTAAATTATAGGCTTTTAACATTTTGGGGGATTACAGTATGTGATTGTTGTACTTCTCATGGTCAACTTAATTAAGACACTAATAATTAAAGTGGAAGACCTCAAGATCGGAAATGGTGGCTTTTTAGGGGCCGCTACCCTAAAGATGTGGTTTAGCCCACGATTATTTTGGTATTTGCTAGTGTACCTTAGTGCCCCAGCCAGACCCTACATCTTACTCTATCTAGCTCTACGGATCTATTTAGGGGGTATGCACACTTATGGATTAGATGTCCTTATCGGTAGGGTATTGTGTAGCTTGTATGTACCAGTACGACCAGGGTACCTTTGTGTCCCTTGGTTGATAGTTGAAGGGTACTGAGTTGCTTGTATGTGCCAGTATGACCAATACACCTTTCCGTCTTCGGGTTCTTGATCTCCCCCTTGAGGTAAATAAATGGAACCGATTTGCTAATTAAAAGGGAAAACACTAATCATGAAAGCAAAAGATGATTGAGCTGGGCCTAGATGGATTCTATCATGTGTATCGGTCCACAGGTTATAATAGTGGCCCAGGAGTGCTTTGCCCTAAAAGATGTATATGTGTACCGGTCCATCGGTTATAATAGTGGCCTAGGAGTGCTTTATCATGAAAAATGTATATGTGTATTCCGATCCAGCGGCTATAATAGTGGGAGTCCCGGACTCAATAAACCAAATCTTGGATGTGAATAAATCTTAAAAAAATACTAATAAGTTACAGTGGAACAACATGTGAGTCGGGGCCAGACCAATCTACCGACGATAATAGTGGGCAGGAGCCTTCTGCCCTAGAGACCGATTCACCGACAAATAATAGTGGTTAAGCGTGATTTTCCCTGTATGTTTCCAATCCACTAGTTATACTAGTGGGGTTCTCGCACTCACATGTATATAATTCGAGAGATGATGATTGAATAATAATAACCATTAATGGCTTAAGACCAAAAGTATTGATTCTCTTTATAATCTATTGGTATGACCTGATTTGGCTTCAGTGCTTGTCCCAAATTGGCTATGTGATGGCTTTATAATTACATGAATGTTATGATATGCATATCTCATTGTATGTGGTATCGCCTTGCGTATTAGTCTGCATGTTATCTCCCTATATAGTTTTTGTGTAATGTGTTACATGTGGGCCTGCCTTTCAGTCTGGTTTAAAGGGTTACTCAGTACCATAGTACTGAAGGGTTTCATTTGTGGGCCTCGGCCTATTCAATTGGTAGTGTCCCTTATAGGTGCTATTCAAGTGAGTATCGGGTAAGAGCATAAGGATTGTCTGAGAACAATTTAGGATTTTCCCTATTAACTTTTATTCTTTGTTAAAATGATCTATGTTATTGTATCTACTTGTAAAGTGTTTATCACGCTACTCTAATTTAAATAAAGTCTGATTTTGAGGAAATTGTATTTGATCTTTTAGCCTTAGCACTTAGTACTGAAACGGTAGGAGAAAGCCGGTCTTGTACTAAGTGTAGCGGTAATATTCCCAAAATTCATAGTTTTATTTTCTTTGCTTCTACTATTCTCTTTAAATAAAATAAATTTTTTTAGTAGTGAATTCTGGGGGTGTTACAGTTATACCATTTTATTGTTATCATGTCATTTAATGTATAATTTTTAATGCTATGATATGCAGTTGATATATATGATAAAAGATAAGTAAGTGGAGATTATGCAATATCGTTATTCTATGTAAAAACCCTCGGTGTGATATATGGTTGTAAAATAGGGCTATGAAGGCATGATGAGTATGAAATGTGTATAATAAGGCATATGGAGATAAATGGTGGATTTGGAAATAATTTTACCAATATACATACATACATATATATATATATATATGGTTGTAAAAGACCTACATGAAATTAGGGTTTTGTTATTGGTAAGGGCATTTTGGTTAATATGGGTTTAATATGAGAATCATGGTATTTAAGGTGTTATATCATTTAAAATATATGATGGTAGCTCTAAAATAGGAAGGTTACCGTCATATGAGCGAAATGGTAGAAATAGATTACAAAATTAAAATATGTTATTAATATTAGTTTTTTGGGAATTTATGTTAAATCTGGTACTTTTTTGAGCCTGATAAGAAAAATTATGATGGACTTGTGAGATTAGGGTTTATAAGCCCTAAGAATAGTAATTTTTGAGATAAGGTAATTATTGCATGTGCAATACCTTATATTTAGGACTTGAAAATTGAGTATATTGATAATACTAATATTTGAGGAAGATTTACTAAGTTTGGTGGGTAAAATAGTAACATAAGATGAGTTATGATAAAGTTGTGAAATTAGGATTTTTGAGAAATAGAAGGGTCTTAACCCTAGAGAATGTCCTTAGGATCTTTGTGATGTTCCTTACCTTCTTTTAATGTGTTCTATAACTTTCAAATTAATCATGAATAAGATTCATCATTTAAAGCGAAAGATCAAGCGAGTGAGGTTGGGGTGTTTTATGGGTTCGTTCCACCAAACGATAATAGTAGCTTAGGTGTGTTGTTGCTGAGAGGTGCTTTAAACCATTACACTGGTTAAAGAATAGTGGCTCAAGTACATTTTTCCCTAAGAACTGTTGAGTCTGTTCCATTAGACGATAATAGTGGCTCATGTATGTTGTCCCTGAGAAGTGCTTAAGTTCATTCCACCATATTAAGAATAGTGAGGCCCTATACTCAATGTAAATAAGAAGTTGATTTGAGATAAGTAACTCATAGATAAGATATTAACAACTTAAAGTGGAATGGCATGTGAGTCAGGATCGAGTTGTTGGGTTCGTTCTATTGGATGACAATAGTGGTTTAGACTTGTTGTCTTTGATAGGTGCTTTAGATTGTTCTATTTGTTAAAGAATATTTGCTCAAAAGAATTTTTCCTTAAGAGGTGTTGGGTATGTTCTACCAGACGATAGTAGTGGCTTAGGCATATTGTCCTTGAGAGGCACTTCAGATCGTTCCACTAGTTTAAGAAATGGGGCCCCTGAACTCAATATAAATAAAATAATGGAAATGGTTATATCAAATAAAGGGACCTGGATCAGTACTTAATGTAATACCCTAAAAATTTTCTTAGTCTAATCCCGCATCATTAGCACCCTAAGTTAATTCTAATCTTAATAAATCCTATGTTAGCATTAAACTAATTCCTTAATCCCAAAACTTTAACCGATTCCAAAACCTTAACTTTGATAAACTGTAGTTCATAAACTAAAATCAAAATCCACTAAAATTTTTACTAATCTGAATTACTTTTAGCTAATCAAAAATCACCCTAAACTAATCCCCTAACCCTTCTCTTTTTCTTTTTCTTTCTCCTTTTCTTTTCTTTTCTTTCTTCTCTTCCTTCCGGTAACCTTGAGCTGCAACTTCTGAATTTATGCAACTTGCACTTGCAACTTGCACCATCCACTTACACCATCACCTTTCTGCATCTATGACCCATCACCTTACCTCTCTTCTTCTTTTTCTCCATCTTCTTCTACATCCTTATCCCTTCCCGACTGCACCCCTTACACACACTCCACACACACTCATCTTCCCCTACCATTTTCCCTTCTCACACAACATTTACATCAACCATCACCACCCTCAACTTGCAGCTACTACTCTACCCTAATTATCCTATACAACCATCACCATCACCTTGCAGTTATACAATCACCATCATCACTATCACACTCCAGTCCCCTATTCTTATCTTCATTCCTGACTCACACCACACACACACATGTACGTATATATATATACCTCACACTCTTCTTATTTCTCTTTGGTTTTGTCTCACTCCGCTTATATTTGTGTCAAAAGGCTATTAGTAAGCTCCCTCTTCCTTCTTCTTCTTCTTCTGCTCCTTCTCCTCCTCCTTCCTTTCCCTTGTGTACCACTGTTCCCCCCACTGCACCACCTTGGCCACTTGCTGTCCTTTGGCCGATGGACCGACCAACAAGGTCATCTCAACCTTCCCCCTCACCGTCACATGCCATCGCAGCTGACCACTGCCTCTTTTCCCTTCTTCTTCCTCTCGTGTGTTGCAGTGTTGCAGAGTGCACGGCCTGTGCACAACTTGCTTCATGGTACATGCACGACCGTGTAACGCTTCAATCCTCTTCTACACAACCGTGCAACCCCTGCACCATCTGACCGTGCATCATTTTTTCTCTTAGCCTGTTGTTGCACGACCGTGAAAATTTCGCACCGCCTAGCCATGCACTTTATTGTCTCTCAACTAGAGGTTGCACTGCCTGGTGAATAGCTGTGCAACCTCCTTCCTTTGGCCATGCATCCCTATTTCATGCACAAACCCCAACCAAACACCACAAAAAATTTACCATAGCTCCACCACACATTCCTCTACCCATCCACACATCTCAATCTCTCATTTAACTATGGTTATATCTATTTTTACCCTCTTTACCTTGATTTATCCTTTGATTTAACTCTTTGAGCCTAACCGTGAGTTTTATTACTTTCTTAGGAGGTATTCCAGTAGATTTGGAGGAGGAATTCTAGGATTTAGATGCTAAGAGTTCTGTGTCATAGTTGGTAAGGATACTATTTGATGTTTAGGATTTTTATTGTTATTTGCTTGTATGACTATATGTGTTTTTCATGATATTGTTGATATATTATGTAACATATGTTGATATTGAAATTTTGTGATGATATGAATGTTATGTTGAAAGAAATTAAGAATTGGTAAGAGATATCATTATGTTATGATTTGTGACGATAATGTCATATTTGTGAAAATATATCTTATGGTATGAAATATAGGTTTAATGATGATAATATCATATTTGTGGAACTATATCTTATAATATGAAATATGGGTTGAATGATGATAATGTCATATTTGTGAAAATATATCTTATGGTATTACAAATATATCTTATGGTATGAAATATAGGTTGAATGATGATAGTGCCATATTTGTGGAAATATATTTTATGCTATAAAATATGGGTTGAATGAATTGTGATAAATATACTTAAGGATTCTCATGAGGTATGATGATAAATGGGGGACTTGGAAAAATAATATGTGTGGAAGGTATAAGATTTTACACAATAAAGGTTTTATTTATGCTTAAAGGGTAACTTGGTCATTATAGGGTTATAAGGAAATTTTTGTAATTTATGTGTTAGGAGGTTTAAAATAGGATAATAATAGCATGAGTAATTCATGGAAGGATTATTGCTATTTTGGGTCCTTAAATGTTTAATATCAAATTTAGGGCAAGCTATCTTGTAATGATAATATCAATATTCTATGTTTATGATTTAGAGGTTATCTATTGGAATTGGTAATCATGAAAATTTCATGGGAAAGGTTATGACAATTCTATGGAATTTGGGTTTTGGATACTTCTATGATCAATATATCGGGATGCGATTATTAAAGCAAACTTATGGGAATTAGGTTGTGCACATAGGGTATGATACTAATTATGGGATTTGGAGATGATATAATATAAGTTGTGTAGAATAATCAACGTGGGAGAATGAATACTAAAGGGAGTGTAATTAGGGTTTGAAAGGACTTAAGGACTTGGACCTATGCTATATGTATATTTGTTTTGACTGTGTTCTATGCCTGAGAATCAATCTTGAATAAGATACTAATTACTTAAAGTGAAATAGCACATGGGTAGGGCCATGGTGATCTATTTTTCTATATTTATATATATGTATCTCATTCCACTAGGGAGAATAGTGGTTCAGGAGAGTTCTGCCCTGAGAAGATGTTTTTAAATCTCCATTCCACTGAAAAGAATAGTGGCTCAGGTGTGTTGTCCCCGAGAGTTTTAGACCATTCTATTGGTTTAAGAATAGTGGGGTCCCTACTCATCGTGAAATGAAAATATATCATCATAACCTATGAAAAAGTTATTAATGATTTATAGTGGAAGAATACGTGAGTCATGACCAATGTGATATATTTTCTAGATGTTTATATGTATTCCCATTCCATTAGGTAGAATAGTGGATTGGGAGCATTTTGCCCTAAGAAGATGTTTTAATCTCCAATCCACCAGAAAGAATAGTGGCTCGGGTGTGTTGTCCCCAAGAGTTTCAGACCGTTCCACTAGTTTACGAATAGTGTGGTTCTTGCACTCATTGTATATAAAAGAATAAAAATGGATTATACTTAATAAAGGAATCTGGATCGTAATATGCCTTAGGAGATGTTTCATTTATTTAGTGATTTTCCCTTATTATCAAATATTGAAGCATGTGCTATTTTTATTCCTATTTCAATAGTATTGTTCCCTTTCTTAGTACGTAGCGTACTGACCATCCGTTTTATGGGTACTGCTCATTCCTATGAGGAGAAGGCCCTGGATCTTATATGCAGGTCTCAGAAGATCAAATAGATGATTTTACGGCCTATTTCACCTTATGTTGGTATGAGTGACTTCATCTATATTGGGGTTGGGTGAAGAGTATTTGTTATCCGAATTATGTATTTAACTGGATACCCTTTTGAACTTTTGATCCATGGTATGCCCCTTTTGTATTTTGTATTGTTAAACTTGGAGTTAGACTCCAAACTCAGTATTATACTATAAATGTTCTTTTGTTTTCTAATTTTCTTGTATTATCCTAAAGGTTTTAGCCTTGTGATTGATATAAGGATGGTTGCATAAGCCAGAATTATGTCGATTACGGCGGTAACCCCCACTATTTTACTTAATTACTTTTGCTGCAGAACAAAATTTTATAATAGTAACAATTGGGGTGTTACACTTATCTAGTGATACTTTGTGTGTTTCAATTATGTACTTATTCTCTTATGTGAACGTCTATATTTAACTAACTCAACACTATTGTCACCTTGCTCAGTATGTATCATACTGACTATTCTTTTCATGGGTGCTACTCATTTCCATGAGTAAACAACCCTAATGCTTTTGTATAAGCCATTGAGGACCACTTGGATGATTTTACTACCTATGATGCAATGTATGGGGTGAAATGATTATTTTATACTAGGGAGCGAAGAGTCATGTTATTTGGATGATGGGTGACCAAGATACCTTTTTGGACTCTTAGATCCATAGTATCCTTTTTGTCTGTATTTTTTATTATACTTGGAGTGAACCTCCAAGCTCGTATTTATATTTATAAAATTTTCCTTTTTTACATTTTAATAGTTTTAGCCTTGTCATTGATGTGGGGATGGTATGGTAAGCCAAAGATTACATTGATTACGGCTTTAACATCAGATATTTTGATCATAAGATTATGTTGTAAAATATATTTTTTTGTAGTAAAATTTGGGATGTTATAGTTATGTTGCTTTTCCTAGTCCTCTACCAACTCCCTATGGCTCTTCCATTTTAATGTAGCCCCAAACCCTTCACGCTTCCTCTCATGTATGTAACACAACCTTTACAACTCTCCCTTTTATTCTCATTTTCATTCTATCATTCCCAACCAAACCTCTCCTTCCTCCTTTTCCATAGTTCTTCTACATTTTCTTCCAACCCATGCTCTACTTGATTTGCAGCCAAACACTCCCTAATGCCACCATGTTCACGTAGAACCACCATCTTCATGTAGCACCACCACGATATCCTCCAGTACATCATAGCATCCATAACCTTGCACCACCACCTATTTCGCAACATCCACTCTTTGCCCCTCTTTCCAAACCTTTCCTATTTTTAACCCCAGTCTGACACCATTATTTTTGCTACTAAACACCAACCATCACCTTCTGGTTCCACACAACACCAACACAAATTCCCCAGCTTCTCACACCACTCACCTTTAGTTACATTAGACTCTAGTGTTCCCAAATTCATCAAATGCGAATTTTTCATGTAGTTCACCCCTAATCTTCATCCAATGTCACAAAATAGAGCTCCATGGGTGTGTTATCTTCATGCTGTTAAGCTTGTGCACTGTTAGCCCCTAATGTTTCACTTTTTGTATCATGTTGAGATCTCATGTTTTCCCCTTGACAAGATGAGAAGCTCACGTTGGTGGCCCTTTCCAATGTGAGTTATACACACCTTTTCAAATTATCAATCCAATGTCACTCTAAAGTTTTGGTTAATTTTTTTTTGTTAGTTATAGATGATATTATATTATTTGTTATGCTAGTTTTTAATATGGTTTGTTGGGTTGTTTTTTAGGTCAAGAAGGGAGTTAGTTGGATGATATATTTTTGTGTTTATTTGGTTTTTCTTAGAGGATGAGGTAACTCATATGCTCTTCTAAGAATGTGGAAATTGCATGATGGCATGTAAAGGTTTTGTTGTGTTATATTATATTTATTTCCTTAGACATGTCTTGTTATGCTATATTTATTTTTCCAAAAATGTTAGCATGTAGTTATATGCCTTGATCGTGTTAAATTATTTATGTTATTATGTTTACAATGGCATGTTAGAATAGGATTTTGTGTTATGAAATAATTATGCATGTGATGAAGGATAGATTTGTGCTAGATGTGAATCATGTTAAGGATAGGATTTTTGGCTAGGGACTTTTCCTTCCTAAGTCATGTGCATGATATGATAAGTTTACTACTCACATGTCATAGTTAAATGTTGATATATATATAACATGGTACGATTGAGTTATTGCATTTCAATCACTAAATCACTAAACATTGAATAGGAAGACTGAGTATAGAGAATGAAAATAAAAAATCAAAATTAGTTTGGAATAGGAATTTTATTGATGAAATCAAGAATAATTCAATTAAAATACAAGATGAGTTCAGTCTTAATCTGTAAGCCTCTTTTCTCTCTCTTCATGTGGTATTATTCATCTAGACTTCACTAAACGTTGCTTTTTATATTACAACGAATAAGATATGTGAAAACTAGAATATGACTAGAGCTTAGAAAAAACATGGTTTGTGTAAACACAACACAGTTCCTACATGTTAATTTCTAGACATTCAATATGAAGCTAAAAAGGAATAACCTAGAATCATTTAGCTAGAAAACATGTGTTGTATTAAACAACACTGGCCCTCTATGTTCTCTTCTATCTCTTCTGATTTGCACAAAACTCACTCAATACCAAGTCAATGCACAGGGGTATCCCACACAATCTTTATGCATTGTGAATCTAGTTTTTCTAGCTCTTGAACATGTTTAAGCTTATTTTTATATGATTAATATTCATATTTCTTAGTGTTAGAGTTTTCTTTTAAGTGTATCATGCTTCTATCTTCTAACATGTGCGATTAACATGTATTATATGACGTTACATATGAAAAATATGTGATTTATGATAATTGAGAATGCATGTTAGGATTTTTTTATTCTTATTCATGTGTAGATGTAAAATACTCATTTACCATGTTTTCAATTTATCTTATTTTAACATTTTCATGAGAAATTGTTAGTAAAATAAATATTAACATCCAAATGGATAATTCCACGGTAATTATAGTTTTAGGGGTATTTTGGTCATTTGTGACCTCATGCGCCTAAGTATGAATAATTAGAAATAGGTTGACCTTAGTTTTAGCCTTAACTTTATCTTATACCATTGACCTTTGGGTTGACTTGAATAATTGAGAATAAAGAAAAAGCAGTGAAGTATGGAATTTAGAATTGTTTTTATATTGTGTGATATTTGTGACACAAAATCAAATACTAATACTTAAAGTGGAAGACCTAAATATTAGAAATTATGGCTATTTAGGTATAACTACCATAAAGATGAGGTTAAGCCCTTGATTTTGTTTGGATTTTACTGGTGTGACTTAGTGCCCCCAATTAGGCCCTATATCTTACTCTACTTAGTTTTTCATATGTTTTAGAGGGTATAAATGCTGATGGATTAGGTTTTCTTTTCGATAGGATATCACGCTTCCTTCATTTGCAGCTAGGGTAACTTAGTGTCCTTGAGTTAATATTTGATAGGATAGTGTGTTATCTTTGTGTGTCGGTATGATCGAAGTACCTTAGCATATTTAAGTTGATATAATTTTCCCTTGAGTAATTAAAATAGAAGTAATTATTATTTAGTTATAGGAATTAAATTTGATTATGGTGCGATAGTTGCATTCATGCCCTACATGTGTTTAATATTTACCTACATACTCTACCTATGTTCTGTAGATGCCTTTGTGGCCTACCAATTTTGTTCATGAATTTTTATTATTATTAGTTGGTAGTGTCTTAGTGCACTACCCTAATGTTTATTTGATTATCTAAAACATGATTAAGTACTAATCATTTAATTGAGTTGTGATATGATGAAGCGTAATGGTATGATAAGAATGTAAACTTGGTCATCTATATGTGGGGTATGTTTATCTTATCTCACTATCGCATGCAATCTTGATGTTTCTCTATTCCATGTTTCTTTTGTGATACCTTATATATGATCCATGTGATCTTTATATGATTATTACTATGTAGTGGGTTACTCAGTGTTAATGTACTAATGGGTTCTATTTTGTAGTCCATTGCCTATTGAATGGATAGTTATGACTTTCAAGATTGGTTTGAGTGTTTTGCTTAATGATTGGTCGTTGGAGTTAAAAGTTAGGAATATCTAGTGTTCTCTCCGAGATCTTTTGATCAGGATACTCCTTGAAATCTTATGCCCCTTCTCTATGGTTTTTTGGCAAGTATAACCTTTGTTTGATCTTTTGGTATGCAGGAGAAATGTTATTATGTAATATAATTTTCTTATGTGCTTCTCCTGATTATTTTTCTTAATTTAAGTAGACTAATATTTTAACCTTAGCACTTGGTTTAAGTATGATAGAGGAAACCAGACTTATATTAAGTATGGAGGTAATGCCCTACATATTTAATATTTTTGCCTCCTTAATTAACAATTTAAAACAATATGTTTAAGTACTAAGGGGGGGGGGATGTTATAGATTATGGTACATCAGGGTGTTCATGTATCAAGTATTTGTTAAAAAAACTTATGATATTTGATACTTTGAATGTTTGGAACTTCGGATCATATCATAGGTAATCTGCTATATATCTGAAACTTTTGATCATATAAAACAAATGAAGTATCACATACAAAATTATATGATCAATAAATAATAAAACGATTTGATTTGAATTGACATGATAATGATCTGATCTTATTCCTAAATTACATAACATCTAAGTAATAATTTAGAATATCTAATAATGGCTAAATGTATATGAAATATAAAACATAAAATGTTTCGACAATAAATAAAATAAATAATCCACTAGTATACTATGATATACATAATAAAATAGTAAGAAAAATACAACAATTTTAAATATATATTTAGATATGTAGACAATTTATTAGATAAGATAGTATTTTGTATTTGTTAGATTGAATATTCATTTTGTTTAAATTTTTATTTTCTCGACCAGTTATTTGATCCATAAAACTTTGAATCATATTGGTAAGTTCGCTATCTTATCACATGTACAACCTTATAGTACATAGCTTGCAAAACCAACTTACATTAGAGAGTAAACATTAATTTTCAATAAATTAATTTTTGTTAAAGGAAAAGTTAATTAATTTTCTCTGAATTCACCTATCCTATTAAATATTAATTCTGGGTAAAACATGTTAGTTAATTCAGCATTAGTTTAGTTATGAGAAAGGAGCATGTCATTTGTCCATTTATACTAAAATATACAAGTTGATACCTAATATAGACCACAAATTAGAGATATATGCTTATAGATAAATAAACTAAGGAAAACATGGAAATGATAATAGGTTCTAAAGCCAACCTCAACTTGCAGAAGCCAACCAACTTATAAATGGGCTGGGCTTGAATTTTATTAGTCTTGGTGGTTTTAGGTCGGATTTGGATCTAATTAACAACATGGGTTTAATAGTTTCAAACCTAGATGTAAATAAGATTCGAAAAATGCTATTATGTATGACAATTTAGAAAAAAAATAGCCTTTTGAGTAAATTGGCTATTCTAGCAAATCATTTAAATAAACATTTATGTATATGACATTTTAATGTTAAAATCTTATTAGCTTTGAATATGGTAATGTTATTCAGAAGATCAATTTTAAAAAAATGAGCCAAGTTAACCTTGTGTTATGTATTTATCTATTTATATGTATAATATTTATTTTTAAAAATTAATTAAGAAACATGTATCTATAAGATTTGTTAGGTTTGGGTCTATTTGAGTTATGACATATCCTATTTGAGTTTGGGTTCATGTAATCTAACTAGATTTGTTCGATTCTGATCCATTGCAACCCCTACAAAAATATAAAGGCATATGAACAACTTTCATGTTTACAAATAATATATTAGGTAATGAAGTATTATGATCATTTATACAATATACCTAAATATAACAATAGTTGTGAGAACCAAAATTTATGGTTCATGTTTTATGACCACAAGGTAATATGATGTAACTTTTCCTAACAACTAAAAAATTATATTTTCTTTATAATGTTCGTATAAATATATGTCAAATTTGTAAGTTACTTGAATTTATGTAGTAGTTATGAGACCTTAAATTAACACCCACACATTGCTAAAATTTTACCATACTCAAATCATTAACTTTATCATATATAATATTAAATAATCTTAAATCACATACGTGCAACACTAGTTATTCTTATATGCTTCATAGTTTACTGTATTGTTTTTATTAGGGTATCAATCCATATATGGTTGTAATTATTTTAGAGTAACATTTAGAGGTGTAAATTGATTGTTATAACTACCCAACAATGGGCATTGTGGTTTTTTTTATTTAGTGTAGTGTGGAGTGAAATCCTCAAGAACTCAAGTTTAAGTCTTATGAGTGATAAATAGTATCAAGTTCCACTAGGTGTAAGTAACTTTAACTTAGGCGGTCATGCTCTTTTTTTTAGGATTCAAGATCTTGTGCGTAAGCTGAAAATATCTAAAATGGAGGACCATAGAAGGTAAAAGGGGTATTTGAAGGTTGGGAGTGTTAGAAAACATGTATGCGTCAAAGAGGAGTTGAAACAATCTTAAAACCAAGAAAAACTAGAGAGGTGCATGTTTTAAACATAGCTAGAAATTTCTTATTTTTCCTCCACAGAGGTGCAATTTTTTGTCATCTTAATCATGGTACATCTTTGAGGCTTTGCCTTTATCTTTTTATAGTTATATGATTCCTATTAACCAATATAAAAAGGTTCTTTTATATAACATTAGATACATGGATAACAAAGTAAGAATTTTGAGAGAGAATTGTTGTATACTAAATATAATGGGGGGGGGGTGATATAAAGGAAATATTAATTGGGAATATGTTTCTTAGTTTAGTGGATTCTTCAAGAGGGTTGTTCTTGATAATCTTGGCGATATATTTTTGTTTTTGTCTTTTGTATTGACCATTCTAGATTCATTATATTACTTGAGAGAATAATAAATTATTCAAGTTTGGAAAGTATTTTTTTATTCCTTGATATGATTAGTTATTTGCATAGCTCTTGAATTTATATGATATGGGTTTCTTCTTTCTTTATCTAGAAGTGTTGTTGTGGGATGTCGGAACAACACAGATATCATAACACTAGGTTATGAAGTTATGCTATCTTGTATATAACATCCAAAACTTTCATAGATAGTCATAAAAGTGATGGTAAGAGGCCTAAGTTCATATGCTTGCACATACTAACTCAAAAAATACATAATTCATGTTGACATGCTTTATACTTGAAATTAAAGGGGGAAACACACAAAGATACTTGAAAATTTACATTAATATCCAAAATACCCAACCACATATTAGGATAAGTTTGATTTACCTTGGTACAAAATAATACTCTAGCAAAGAAGACCTTAAGTTGTTGGTAACTCGACCAAGCCTTCTTGATTTCTTAGGTTAAATCAAGAGTGCCAAATTAGTTAAATCTTTTTAAAAATTAATACAAAACAAAAAAAATTAAGTAAAAGGATAAGGAAAAATCCTCAACTTCAAGCCAAATTTGAGAGAGAAAAGAAGAGGAAAACCAAGAATCTTCAATTCTTTCCCTACCTTAACCCATCTTGCTTCAATAAAATGAAGATGCGTTTAGAGAAGGAAAGAAGTTGAGAAAAATGAGGAATGGATAAACGATAAGTATTGGTACAAAGAGAAGTAAGGAAGGTACACTAAGGTTCAAACACTTAGAATAAATTTAAAAGGGAAAAGAGTGGAAACAAAAGGCGAATATCTTGTGCAAGGGTAAATGAATTAAAATGAGGCTTAGAAAGCCATGTTAGCCAAAAAAGGGAAGGAAGAGTGGTAGGTGGTGTAATACCACTAATTTTTAGTTAAACCTAATCATGAGTAATTAATATCAAAATCTAATTCTAACCTCAGGAATTTATTTTTCTATCTTACCTTAACTCCCTAATTCTAAATCTTAGCCTAATCCTAATTTTTATTTTGGGTTATTAATATATTTCCTAACTTAAATATAATTTCGGATAATTATTTAACCTAAATCTAAACCCACACTTTTTCTTTCCTTTTTTCTCCCTTTCCTTTTTTCTTCTCCTTCCCTTATTTTATTTTTTTTCTCTTATTTAGGAAGATAGAGTAAATTTGGTGGATAAATGATCAATATAGGAGGAGTTTTGTTTAAATTGTGAATTTAGGGTTTTTGGGGGATAATAAACATCTTAATCTTTAAGAAGGGTCTTTTTATCTATATGTTGATGTTTTGCTTGACTTAATCATGTTTTGTACTCATAAACCAATCATGAATAAGACACTAATCATTTAAAGTGAAAGATCATATGAGCCGGGCCGAGGTATTTTATGAGTCTGTTCCATCGGCTTAATAATAGTGGCTATGAGCATTTTTTCCTAGGAGGTGCATCAGACTGTTCCACAGATTTAAGAATAGTGGGGCCTAATCTCTAGTGAAAGATAATATTATTATGAGATAAGTAACTAATGATTAAGACACTAATCACTTATAGTGAAAGATTACGTGAGTCAAGAGTGAGGTATAGGAGTCCGTTACACTGGCTTAATAATAATCGCCAGGCGCATTTTGCCCTAGGAGGTGCTTTAGAGTGTTCCATCACTTTAAGAATAGGAGATAGGAGCATTTTTCCTTAGGAGATGTAGAGTCCGTTCCACTAGCTTAATAAAAGTAGCAAGAAGCGTTTTACCTTGGGAGGTGTTTGAAACCATTTCACCTGTTTAAGAATAGTGGGGCCCCTAAACTCAACAAAAATTAAAGAATGGATCTTAATATATTGTAATAATATGAATCTGGACTAGCAATTATCTTGTATTGCTTTTTGTATCACTCATGTATACTGCTTTCTATTGTGAATGTATGTAATTATATATTTTTCTGATTTTGACTGTATTGTTACTTTACTTAGTACATAGCGTACTGATTATCCTTTTCATGGGTTCTGCTTATTCCTAGTAGCAGATGACCCGAATGGCTTTGTGCAGGTCTTTGAGGACCCAATTGATGATTTTTCCGCCTTTGATTCATTGTGTGGGGAAGAGTAACTTTTATCCGTAATGTGTGTTTGGTCGAAGAGTCATATTATCCGGATGTTATTTTTCTTAGATACCTTTTAGACTCTTTGATCCACAGTGTCCCTTTTGTTGTGTTTATTTATTATACCCTAGAGTTGATCTCCAAACTCATATTTACATTATAAAGTTTCTATCATTTCTACTTACTCTATTTTACTTGTAATGGTTTTAGCCTTGTGATTAACGTGATGATGGTATGGTAAGCCAGGCTTACATCGATTATGGTGGTAATACGCGGTATTTTGGTTATAAGCTTCCATTCTAAAATAAAATTTTTTAGCAGTAAATTTTCGGATGTTACAAGTTGGTATCAAAGCTTTGGTTTTTATTACCATGTTTTGTTTTTTTAAAAAAAATTGATTTTCAAATGATCCCTTATCTAATTTTATCGGTCTATTTCATATTTCAAAAAAAACTTGATTCTTTGAAAACCTAGATTAACTTGTGAGCAATAGAGAATGGGTAACCTAGGTAGCCTTGATATGTGATTATGTGTACTTTGTGTTGGTAAGTTAGGAATATTTCCCCCAACATATTTTCAGCCTTGCAGCTAATTTATCATGGCACTTAATAGTCACGTCGATCATCTAGATGAGGCTTTTGGGGTGTTCATCGAGTTCGTTAGGCATCCGCCGCCACCTTCACCTCCTCAACCTCAGCTGCCCCCACCACCTCCGCATTATACATAGGAGGATATCGAGAAGATTGGCTTTGGAGGGTTATTGGATATCACCCACGTCTCTACGTTGGTGATAAGGACCCTATTATTCTAGAGGGATGGATTTGGGACACGAATAAGACATATGAGGCTGTGGATTGTCCACCTGCTTGGAAGGTGAGCATTATAGCCTACTTTCTTTATGGAGTCACCAACACCTGGTGGATAGGTCATCATGTGTAGGGAGGACCATCGATGTCTTGGAAGGACTTTAAGATGGTGATCTGCACTAAGTTTTACCCTAAGAGTCTTAATAAGGATAAGTTGAAGGAGTTCATGCAGTTGACTCAGAGAGGCATGATGGTGAGATAGTACCATGCCTAGTTCACGGAGCTTCTAATGGTCGCATTGGGGATAGCAGCCAATGAGTCGACGGTAGTGTACAAGTTCGAGTAGGGGCTCCATTTTAGCATCCGCATGATGATGGGTGTTGTGGTTTTCTAGGACCTACCCACGTTGTACGAGCAGGCGTGTGTCTCCGCTACCATGGTATATGAGCAAGCTTCTATTTTGGGTAAGAGGAAGCCAGATACACAGGGTTTTGGAGGTAGAATCTAGTTTCACGGAGGCAGACCTCCAGGGTTCTAGCAGCATGGTTAGATCCAGTCTTAGGGTGGTTAGATTTGACACCAAGGCTAGACGGGTGCCTAGAGTAGACCTGTAGGACCGCTGAGATGCTTCACTTGTCATTTTTGTGGTCGGAATCACCCACAACGGAACTGTCGGGGCACTCCTGTATAGTGTCAAACTTATGGTAAGTGGAGCCACCAGTCTTTTGAGTGCCAGTGACATCAGAGTTAGTTTCAGTAGCAAGGACAACTGGTACTTTAAAAACAGGCCTATTAGCAGCAACCCTACCAGCCTTAGTAGCAGCAGTAGAGGGCCCCTTCCCCAGCCAGTAGTCAACCTTGGGAGGTTCAGGAAAGACCACAAAGGGCCTTGCCCTTTCCCTCAAAAGGGAGGATAAACTCAGATTTCTAGAGGGTATCGTGGATGATACTAGGGATGACAGTCAGGTGGGCACTTGAACATCATCAGCTAGGTAGAGGTTACGCACAAGAGCAAGTCGTGTTGCGGGAACCTCAGGGTGCTAGGGTCTCCTATTGGAGATGTAATCCTAGGCCTATGAAGAAGGTCATATCTACCCATACATTGTTTTCCTTGGTGCATAGAGGTTACCCTATGTATTTTTTTGGAGTTTAAGAGTTGAACAAAGACGACCGAGGTAGTGGTTTTCATAGACGGCATCTTAGCTTACTCTTGGAGTGGAGAGGAGCACGAGCAACATCTTCAGATGATATTTTCACTTGTTAGAGAGCATAAGTTATATGTTAAGCTCTCTAAGTGTGAGTTTTAGCTTCAGGAGGTAGCATTTCTAGGACACGTGGTATCAGTAGGAGGAGTCATAATAGATTCGACGCAGATAGTGGAAATTATAAAGTGGAAGGTTCCCACTAGCATCACCGAGGTTCATAGTTTCTTAGGTTTGGTCGGGTACTATAGACTCTTTGTTCAGGACTTCTTGAAGGTAGCTCATCCTTTGATGAACCATAAGAAGAAGGTAACTATGTTCCAGTGGGATGATGCATGTGAGGGAGTGTTCCAAGAGTTGAAGTGGTGTTTGACTACAACATCTTTTTTCACTCTACCATCGGGTTTCGTTGGGTTTGAGGTCTATAGCGATGTATCAAAGCATGGTTTGGGTTTTGTATTGATGCATTATGGTAAGGTAGCGGCTTGTGCTTCTCAACAACTCAAGGAGCATGAGCAGAATTACTTGATGCATGATTTAGATTTGGTAGTAGTGGTTTTCGTGTTAAAGAGTTGGAGGCATTATTTGTGACACAGGGTAGGTTCTACACCGATCATAAGAGCCTCAAGTATATATTCACTCATTAGGATTTGAATATGAGGCAGAGGAGATGGATAGAGTTAGTGAAGAACTATGATATTGAGTTGACCTTTCATGAGGATAAGGCTAACGTCATTGCAGATGCCTTGAGTAGGAAGACATCACACTCCTTGAGTGCTTGTGTGGTGGCTAGTTGGTTGTTGGAGGAGCTTGGTGAGATGGGGATAAAGATGGTCCAATATAGTGATTTGGAGGTTCGAATGACCGCATTGGCGATTACGCCTACTATTTTTTATGAGATCCAAACGAAACAGCCTGAGGATGTCATGCTTGAGAGGTTTAGGGAGAAGATTCAAGATAGTCGAGCCGATGGTTTCTAGATTCACGAGAATGGAACCATTCGCTATAGAGGTCGTTGGTGTGTACCTCAGAGTTGCATTGATCCGAAGAGTTAAATTTTAGAGGAGGGTCACCGTACTCTATATTCCTTCCACCCGGGAGGGGATAAGTTGTATAAGGATCTCAAGAGGATCTACAGGTATCCTTACATGAAGCGAGAAGTAGGGGAGTTCGCGTTGACATATCTGATGTACCTGAAGGTCAAGATTGAGCATTGTAGGCCTATAGTGTTGGTTTAGCCTCTAGATGTTCTAGGATGGAAGTGAAATTCCATCTCAATGGATTTTGTGAGTGGGTTACTAAGGACTCATAGTGGGTGTGACACGATTTGGGTTATCATTGATAGGTTAACTAAGTTAGCAGTATTTGTGCCGATGAAGTCGACTTGGAGTATGGATTTGCTAGCCGATGCATAAATGAGTTTTATGGTGAGTAGGTACGGTATACCTACCAACATAGTCTCTAATCGGAATTCGAGATTCATATTGCACTTGTGGGGGAAGTTGCAGGAGCCTATGGGTCCGAGATTAAGGATCAGGATCGCCTTTCACCCAGCTATAGATGGGCTGACTGAGAGGATGATATGGACCCTTGAGGATATGCTATGAGCTCTTGTGTTAGACCTTCGAGATAGTTGGGAAGAACATATATATTTGGTTGAGTTCTCGTACAACAACAGTTATCACGCTAGTATAGGGATAACACCCTTCAAGGCATTGTATACATGTAAGTACTAGACACTATTGTGTTGGAGCGACATAAGTGAGACTATTGTACTTGGACTAGAGATAATAGAGGAGACAACTTGGTAGGTTTGTTTTATCTAGGATAGGATGAGAGCAACACAAAGTTACCAGATGAGCTACACAGATTAGAGGTGCCATAGTGGTGGTTTTGAGCCGGGGGTTAGCATTTTGTTGAGGGTTTCACCTACCAAAGGGGTATAGAGATTTGTTCGGAAGGGTAAACTAAGTCCAAGATACATTAGTCCTTATGAGATTCTTGATAGGGTTGGTAAGGTTGTGTAATGCCTAGCGCTTCCCCAAGAGTTGGCTAAAGTTCATAAAAATCTTCCATATTTTATAGTTGAGGAAGTACATCGCTGATCTGTCCCACGTGATCAGACCAGATGAGATTGAGCTTGATGATTCCTTATCATATGAAGAGAGGCCATTGTAGATTCTTGACACTAAGATTTGACATACCCGAATGAGCTTAGTTCTTCTCGTGAAGATTCTTTGGAGAAGTTATAGAGTAGAAGAGGCAACCTGGGAAACTGAGAAGGCTATGCGTGAGATGGATCCTGAGCTTTTTAGCACATGTGTGCAGAGTTTCGGGGTTCTCTGTCTTTTAACGGGGTAGTCTCCAATAGTATAGTGTTAACTTTAGTAGAGATAATTGCCAAGATCTCCTTCCTTAAATCCTTTTCTCTTCTTCCCCAAGCTCGACCTCTTGACTTTGGGGACGAAGTCTCTTTTAAGGGGGTAGTGATGTAATACCCCAATTTTTTAGCTAAACCTAATCTCGATTAATTAATATCGAAACCTAATTCTAACATTGAGAAATTATTTTTCTATCCCACCCTAACTCCCTACTTCTAAATCTTAGCCTAATTCTAATTTTTATTTTTGGTTATTAATATTTTTTGTAACTTAAATCTAATCTCAAAAAATTATTTAACCTAAATCTAAACCCACACCTTTTCTTTCCCTTTTTATCCTTTTCCTTATTTCTTCTCCTTCCCTTATTTTATATATTTTCCCTACCTCACCTCACCTCACCTTTCATCTCCTTCTTCCTTCCCCTTTGCCTGCACCTCTCTCCTTGCCAAAGTTTACCCACCTACACATCAACTCTCCTTCCTTAGCTTAAGGGTCAGGGCTTGATTTTTTCCTTACCTGACCACAACCTCCCTCCTCTCCCTCTTTGCGCGTATGTATATATATATACCACATTTAATTCCCTAAAACTACCTCCTTATTCCTCCAATTTTCTATCAAAAACACCCCAAACACCCTCCTCCATTCCCCCTCCTCACCATTGCCAAAACCGTCCAAAAACACCCCTAAAAACCCACCTTCGGTAGCCCTTGTTGCACCACATCCACCACCACTGGTATCACCTCCCACTCCCTCACTCCTAGCTGCAGCAAACTCACCATTCCAACCCCCTAGTTGCAACAAAACCATCTGATCCCTCCCTCAAGCTTCGGCAAACTCTACCAAAACACCACCTACCCTTCGACAATTTCCACCGTTGCTCACCTCCTCTCTTTGGCCAACTCCATTGATCCCACACTCTCCTTTAGGCCTTCCTTTCTGTTGCACCACCTATAGCAATGGTAGGTTGTTCCATTGCTAGCCTCCCTTGCTCGGTAACCCCAACCAATCCCCCATTTATTACACAAGTTTTAGCCGAGACCTCCTTTGAACCCCGGTTTGGTTTTTCCCCATTCTTTTCTCTTCCATTATCTTTACACTTCATTAATTATATTAATAATTTTAATTATGTTTTATTAATTATTCTTAGGTGACATTGCAAAAGTTCTAGAAGAAGTAGATTAGGATAAGCGTCCTTAGAGGCTAGAGCCTTGATTAATAAGGATACTAGTCGATGTTTAGGGTTTTGTATTAATTACTTGTATGATGATGTTTGCTATCATGATATTTTTATTATCTTATTAATTGCATGTTGTTAATATTATGATATGATAATGTGGATGATATGATAGAAAGAGAGTACCAATAATGAAAGATGTGATGATATGTTTATTTTTGTGCTAAGTTGTATTTTGTGGAAGAATAATATGGGCCTAATAAAGTATTATAAGTAGGAAATTCCTATATTTAAGATGTATGTTGATAAAAGTTAGAATCGGAAATAATGACATTGAGGATATAAGATTTTCATAAAATAAGGGCTATTGGTTATCATTAAGGATATCTTGGTCAATATGGGCTGATAGGGGAATTTTGGTATTTTAATGAGTTATATGAAGTATAATATGCTACTAATACCACGTGAAGTGCTTGGGAGTGATTAGGAATGTCCTAAGTTCTTAAGATGAGAAAGTATCTAATTTTAAAATAGTAGGCTTAAAACGATCATGTTATTATCATATGTGTAAAACGTTAGAATTAGGCCACAAATTTTGAATATATTTTTAATATTGGTATCTTGGGGTTTCATATTAAATTTGGTAATTAGATGAGTCTTATGAGAAAAGTTATGACTTACTTGTGAAATTAGGGTTTTGAGAGCTCTGGGAATAATAACTTTTGAGATAGGGTTATTAATACACATGTAAGACATGGAAGTTAGGCCTTGAATTTTTGTTATGTTAATAATGATAATATTTAAGGAATACACTAAGTTTGGTGGATAAATAATCAATATGGGAGGAGTTATGTCCAAAATTGTGTATTTAGGGTTACTAGAGGATAATAAGCATCTTAACTTTTGAGAACGGTCTTGTTATCAATTTTTTGATGTCTTTCTTGCCTTAATCATGTTTCATACTCATAAAAAATTATGAATAAGACATTAATCATTTAAAGTGAAAGATTATGTGAGCCGAGCCAAGGTGTTTTATGATTCTGTTCCACTTGCTTAATAATCATAGCTAGGAACATTTTTCCTTGGGAGGTGCATCAGAATGTTCCACCGATTTAAGAATAGTGGGGCCTAATCACAAGTGAAAGATAATATGAGTCTGAGATAAGTAACCAATGATTAAGACACTAATCACTTATAGTGAAAGATTATGTGAGTCAGGACCGAGGTGTAGGAGTCCATTCCACCAACTTAATAATAGTGGTTAGGCACCTTTTTTCCTGGGTGGTGCTTCAAACCATTCTATCAATTTAAGAATAGTGGCCATGAACGTTTTGCCCTGGGATGTGTTTCAGACCGTTCCAGCAGTTTAAGAATAGTTGGGTCCTTAAACTTAACATGAATTAAAGGATAGATCCTGATATATTCTAATAATAAGAATCTGGACTAGTAATTATCTTGTATTAATTTTTGTATCTCGCATTTATACTACTTTTCATTGCGAATGCATGTAATTATATGTTTTTCCGGTTTTAACTGTATTGTTACCTTACTTAATGCATAGTGTATTGATCATCCTTTTCTTAGGTGCTACTCATTCCTACGAGCAAATGACCTAGATGGTTTTGTGCAAGTCTTTGAGGACTCAATTAATGATTTCACTGCCTTTGATGCATTGTGTGGAGAATACTGACTTTTATCTATAATGGGTGTTTGGGCGAAGAGTCATGTTATTCGAATGTTGTTTTACCCAAATACCTTTTAGACTCTCTAATCCATGGTATACTTTTTGTTGTATTTTGTTATTGTACTCCAGAGTTGATCTCCAAACTCATATTTACATTATAAAGTTTCTCTCATTTCTAGTTACTCGGTTTTACTTGTAATGGTTTTGGCCTTGTGATTGATGCGAGGATGGTATAGTAAGCCAGACATACATCGATTATGGTGGTAACACCTGGTATTTGGCTATAAGCTTCCACTATAAAATAAAATTTTTCAGTAGTAAATTTTGGGGTGTTATAGGTGAAGTGTTGGCTTTGAGGTAGAGTATAAGTACATAGGTATAAGATGTCACATGATGAGGTGAGGGAGGTTGGAAGGTGTAGGAGAGAAGTGAGGTTGTAGGGTACATTAGTGGTAGCTGCTACAAATAAATCTGCACACGTAAGCTTGTGATAGAGGAAATAGGGGGAGGAGAGAGGAAATTCATTTGATGAGGAAAAACACTAAAAAAAAATTCTTTTAGGATATTTTTTAGCTAAATAAAATTGAATAATGAGGTGAATAATATTAAAATAATCTCAAAGTACCAAAATATGCTTAATAGTACAAAGAAATCATGATCATATTGTATCACGAAAATTTAGAGAAGAATCAAATCAAAATAAGAAAATAATTAAATGTTCTAATAGGACTAATTGACTTGTTCTGGATATCAGTCATATGGTTTAACCAATTGACTTGTTTCCACAAAATAGTTGGCTAGTTCTTTTGGGATGATAACTTGGGTTCTAAGATGAACTAGTTGTTTGGTTTAGGCTATGATCATTTAATTGGTCTTCTATAGATCATGTTTTTACCCTTTTTTAAAGTTATTTTCATAACCAAAATCATTTTATTTTTCATTAATTTAATTTTAGTCATCTTTTCAAGGATTTTGAGATAGGGAATTACACAAAGTATGGTTGGGGATGTTTTTATTCAACAAGGATCGAACATAACCTTGGAGGATAAAAAACTACTAGATGTGGATGCTACCAAGTGGGTTGATATGAAGTTTTGTGCAACTAATACAATCTAATTAGCCCTTGCTCGATAAATCAAGTAAAACTTTCTTGAGGAAATGTGTATGGAATAATTATGGAGAAAACTAGCACGTATGTATGTGTTAAAGAAATTGTTTGTGAAGGAGGACATATTTTCACTTGTGATGCTATAATAAGGTAATTTACAAGATCAACTAAATATATTCAATGTCTTAATTACCCAGTTCAAGATTTGGATGAGTATTCTAAGGATAATGATCAAACTCTCTTGATGTAGGCTTCTTTCCTGAAGATGTTTAGTTCTAGTGTGGTAAGCCTAATGATAGAAAAAAAAAAATAGTGTTTTCTTTAGAATAAATGGTGTTGGCTTTGCTTGAGGTAGAAAAATTGATAGGGTAAGATGGATCTATTTTAGATGATGGACACTATCTACATGTAGGTGTGTGGTCCAAGAAAGGTAAGAGAATGGCTAACTTGAATAACAAATGCTTTTATTACTTGATCTTATTAATTTTTTACATAGTTCTTGAAATTACAGTAATTAGATTTTTTTTTTATTTCTATAGAAGGGTTTTTAGGAGGCACGTGAACAATTATAGATTATCAAGATTTGTTGCCCTGCCAATAAGATCCAACACTTCTCCGGATGGAGTAAAGCGTAGTCTGTGCCAACACTTCCTATATGATCGATAACATAGGCACACATAATTTAGAGATGAATTGGCACTGATTAATTTTCTGAAATAACTAATAATCAGTATATATATTAAGTACATTCGCGGTAACGTTCATGCGTGCACGACCCTCCTCAGCCAATTTGTTATGGACCTCTCCCAAAAAGTAACCCTTTTAAATTTGGAATCGTTACGGAGGAGAGAAGTCTTAACCGATCTATCTTTTAGTGACGTTGATTGATGCTTCTGTTCCTTTGGCCCATTCTTGTCTTCCACTTTCACTCCTCTAAGAAAGTAAGAATTAAAAAAGCCGTTGGTAAACTTCTTTTTAAAAACAACGGCAGCATACAGCAACGTTCAGCAAGAGCATGGGTTGGAGAAGTTCCGTCCCTTCACACTCTCGCTGGTTCCTTTCGCCTCTCCCACTAAATCGGACAAAAAGATCGCCTCTTTCCCCCACCGAGAAGGCCGTAGTCGTTCAAATTTCAAAAGGCCGAGCACCTTTCTCTCCTTTGTTTTAAAAGGAGGAAGAAAGTTGCGGCTGCCGTTAATTTTACGTTAACTACCATCTTCAATCAATAATGTTCGAAACGCTAATTCGTTGCGTTAATGAACGAATAGAGAGTTTCTAGTGTAGAAAATAAATGATTTAAGGATCGATTTTCAGGAAACGTTTAAATTTTGTGGTTTGTGTCGGTGAAGGTATATGAAAGCTATATGTGAAACTGTCCGCTTTTCTTTCCTTCGTTTCTTTTCCGATATTGGTGGGGAAGATATATTTTATTTTCTCTATATGTGTCCTCATTTTACTCTAGTAGGATAGGGGGCAAATATTATCCTACCACCGAATTGCACATTAACCGGTGCCACAAATTCAGAGTAAAATGATACGATGACTTAAATAAATCAAACTTTCTTTTTCATTTTTTTTTACCTTTTTTTTATAAATAATTTTTACTTAATTTTACCAATTGAAAAAAATATAATAATTATAACAAAATGTAGCTAAGATTTTTCTCTATACATACACCTATATATATATTATGATGAAATATAAGTATAGCAATTGAAAAATATCAACACAAATATCTACAACAATAGTAAAATATCGTTACAATAATGATAAAATATCAATGATAACAGTAATAAAATGTTAATAGTAGTAATAATAAAATATTACTAGTAGCAACAATCAAGCATGAAATATAACAACTATTGATATATAATGTAGGAGCAACTGCTTAAGAATTAGCTTTCATAATTGTGGAATTAATTATTCTTCATTTGAAAAGTATCTCTCACAAATTTGAAGACCAATGGATGATTACATTGCTAGAAATATATCAAAGAAGCAACTAAGTATTTACGTACATGTACATAGCATGCATGGAATAATGACCACATGCACGGGGAGTTTATTTTCAGCACCGATCAAGCACTAATATTAATATTAGCTAATTAACTAATTAAGTAGTAGAGTTGAATAATAGATAAATTATAAAGCTAGCATAAAGTTAATATAAAAGTAGTATAATATCTTTTAACTTGGAATACTTTGAATTATGCCTTTTAGCTAAGTGATAGAATGGCTATAAATAGCCATAGAAGTCATGATTATGGACATAGAAGTTGAAGATCAATATTGAAGTTGAATACAAGTTGAATTCTATGTGAGTTCAATTCAAGTTAATTAAATCCGTGTGAACGATTTAGCATGAAAGTTTTACTTTCTTTGTCTTTGTGAATTAAAGATTAATTCATATATTTTCTACTCTCCATAATCCATATTTTTTCAGCTACTATTATCATCCATACACCACCCTAATTCAAAGCCAATTGAAACCCTAAATCAATTTGGCATTCAAACCTCAAGTTTCACCATTAGAAACCTTAAACCCTTTATCCGAACCGAACATCACCTTAACCCTTCTAGTCAAACTAAACCCTAATCCTAAACCATGATATCATCCTCCATCTAAACCCTAACGTTCGGAGCTCATCATCGTCAACACACTATTATCGAATACACATCTTAATTAACACCACACATTCGAACCATCATCATCCCTCATCCACCATCACCAAATCATAATTATTTTGGTCTGAAACATATTCAACTCTAACTCACCCTATTCGAATGTTCTTACCATTTATTCATCGTTGTTGAGCCTTACTCTAATTATTATCAACCCAACCAAACCATATTCTCATTAATTTCTGAATCCCATCCTCCCACTCACATCAATATATGAATGCAAATATGATAAAAAAAATAAAAAAAAAGGTAACTATGGTAAATAAGACAACTATAGTAAAATATGATATATCAATTTTCCCGCAAAACATCACAACTAATAATGGTGAAAATATATATAATATTATGGTGAAACATGAAGATAATTATGGTATAACATTATAGTTAATATGGTAAAGTATGAAGACAACTCAACAATAGAAAAAATATTATAGCTACTATTGGCAAAACATAATTAAATATCTATTAACAAATGATGAACATCAATAATAATAATGATGAAATACTTCAATAGTAGTGATCGTAAAGCATCAGGAGTAATAGTGGTAAAATATGAATTCAAATATAATGAAACATAAAGAAAATTATAGTGAAACATGACAAATTAGTTTTCTTAGGAAACATCACAACTAATATTGGTGAAGCATGAAGAAAATTATAATAAAATATGAATGAAACTATTATAAACACCACAACTAATATTGGTAGAATATAACATCTATGATGAAACATAAATACCATTATGATGATATATTACAACTAATATTAGTAAAATATGACTAAATATCTATTGACAAATGGTGAAATATTAGTAGTAATAATTGTAAAACACTATTAGTAATAGTGGTGAAATCTCATGTAACACCCCCAAAAATTACAGTTAAAAATTTTCATTTACTTAAAACAAATACAGGCACGGGGGCGCTATTGCCATGATCAGTGCAAGCCTGACCCCCGACCAGTCTCGTACCAACCACAAGGCTAAGGAATAATTTTCACAATCATTAAACACACTTATTGTAGAGGAACGTAGAAATTTGAAATGCTTATAAAAGGGAAATTAGAGTGTGAAATTGAAGCATTAATATAGGAATAAAATCTGATACAAGGTCAAGCCCCCCGGGGGAAAAAGTGATACAATGATAAAGTAAAATAAGAGAAAGGTAGAGAGTTCGGTTGGCATTCACTTTGAGCCCAAGTAAGTCCAACGGTCATCACAGATCCCTGCCTGAAGTATCCAGTACGTCATATACATTAAACACGGTACCTCCTACCTACAAAAATTCAGAAGGGCCATGTGTTTGTGGGAATGAGTAGCACCCATGAAATGGTGGTCAGTACGCTACGTACTAAGCAAGATAACCATATGAGTAAGGCCATGCAAGAAAATAGACAAGTAAGGCATACAAAGCATAATTTAGGTTCATATCATCAGGCCGGCTTAGACTAATATTTCTATCTTACACATTTCTCATATTAATTCTACGCGAATATGGGAACCCCACTATTATAGTTTGTGGGTAGACCACTATTATAGCCGGTAGATCGGAAAATCAACCTCACCGGCTCCAACTCACATGATGTTCTACTATAAGTGATTAGTATCTTTCCATGTCTTATTACCATGTAAAGTTTGCTTTATTGAGCTAGGAATCCCACAATCTTATAGCAAGTGGATAGAAAATACTCCATAGGACAGAATGCACCTGACCACTATTATAGCCAGTAGACCAGATATCACTCTATAGGAAAAAATGTACTTGACTCCTATTATAGCTGGTGGACCGAAAAATTATATCCTCACTGGGCCCTAGGTCAATAATCTTTCACTTTAAGTGTTTAGTGCTTTATTCGTATTTTATTCCACACACACAACCCCAACTAGACATGCATGACCCACTAGACTTCCCAAGCTCACCCTTTTATTCTCAGCTTCCCTAAAATCTTATCCTATATCTTGGGACTTTTACACTCTCTAGTACATCCAAACATCCTTTCCCCCTTTTCCTCATTACCATGAATACCCAACTCCCCTGTGCGTGGGTTGAGGCCCACTTTCCATATCTCTAAGTCAACTCACTATCTTTCTCTAGGGTTTTCCTTTAGGAAACCCTAATTTAGCCTATATGGCCCAACCTTCCTCTATCCCACACAACTCATGCTCCTTTTCCCCCAACTCATCACCTCACTCAATTCATCCCTAAGCACCCCACTTTACTTCCCATTTTGCACATGTGGGCATGAAACCCTAGTTGGCCATCCCTAAACACTAGCACTTCTCTTTTCTCATACAATGTTATCCCTTCATCACTCTTACTTACCATCCCTTCTTCCACAAGACACACATCCAACACAACCCATGACCCCAAAACTTTCTCCCCATCTTTTCCCATTCACCATGGGAACCCCATATTCTTCTACACATGGTTTAAGGCTCACTCCTCATAACTCTAGCTTGAATCCTCTTTACTCTCTAGGGTTTTCCTCCGAAACCCTAATATGGCCTATGTCGCCTCACTTACCTTGATCCTACATAACCCATACTCTTCTTTGCTACCAAACCATCACTTTCCTTGAACCAAACTTGACATCACAACCTCACTATCCAAATCCCACATGTGATCACAAAATCCCTAGTTCGCTCCTTGAAATCCTGGTACTTTTCTTTTCATTTATGTTACCCCCTCAACACCCAAATACCTTTTTCTCACTTAGCTCACTTAGCTCACCTTTCCTCCATGTGACACCCCTTCCATCTTATATTCCCCATTCTAACAATTTCCATTAGTTTTCCCTTCCTTGCACACTTCTCTCACTTAAGGTTTCCTCCCGAAACCCTAGTCAAGACCCCATGCATCCTTACACCAATCCACGTATTATTTTTCACATATGGACTCCAATCACCCCAAAAATTCTTCCCTACCTTACTTTACCCTCAACTCAACTTTTTACATGTGAAGGTCATACCCATGAAAATGTTAACCATCTTATGCAAACCCTAGACTCCCCATGCATGTTTTGGTCCATTCCCTTAATTTATTCCCAATATTCCTCCTTTTGTCCACACATAGGTCATAAGATATATAAGTTATCCTTACTATCCTTTTAAACAAGTCACTTTCCTCACTCTTTTCCATTTCTTTCATAGCCACATCACTCTATTTAGGGCTTCCTATCATGCATGTCATGAGGAGCAATATTACATAAGCACAATCTAAGTATAAGTAACAATACCACATTACACATGTCATAAAACAAATGCAACTCACCTTAGCTCCATAATTAGTAAGCTACGCTACAAGAGCATAATCCATAATATATAAAGCACACATATCAAATCAATACACATAACACATTTTTCACACACATTAGGCCTTAACCATATCCTTACCTAAAACAACACGGGGCTTAGAGCATGCTCCTACGCCTCCTTAGGATTTGGACTTGGCTTACCTATAAAAGGGAAATACTAGTGTTAACTTTCCTCTTACCAACATTATCATTATTTCCTACTTACCTTTATCATAACCTAGTATTAGGGATATTAATAATAATAGTAGCTTTATTAGTAAAAATAGGGGTATTATTCTCAAAATGGTTAATTATGCTATTATTAGTCAAAATAGGTTTAGGTAGTTATATTGGTCACTGATAAGATTTTATTAAGAATATTAATCATAATAAATATAATAACTTTAAAAATAATAATAGTATTAGTAGTAATAATACTAAAAATATGAATAATACTAATAATGATACTAGTAATAATAATTGTAGTAACGATATTGATGATGATGATGATGATGCTGCTGCTGTTGCTGTTGATGATGATGATGATGATGATAATAATAATAATAATAATAATAATAATAATAATAATAATAATAATACAAGTAATAATTAAAAAATAATAATACTAGTAGTATTAGTAGTAGTAGTAGTAGTAGTAGTAGTAGTAGTAGTAGTAGTAGTAGTAGTAGTAATAATAATAATAATAATAATAATAATAATAATAATAATACTAACAATAGTAACGATAATGATGATGATGATGATGATAATAATGGTTCAAATAATAATTATAATGGTACTAGTAATAATAATA
This sequence comes from Tamarix chinensis, assembly GCA_030549775.1. Classification (NCBI taxonomy): domain Eukaryota; kingdom Viridiplantae; phylum Streptophyta; class Magnoliopsida; order Caryophyllales; family Tamaricaceae; genus Tamarix; species Tamarix chinensis. The sequence continues at coordinate 86,727,122 of CM060177.1, read as the reverse complement.
CTAGTAACGATAATGATGATGATGATAATAATAATAATAATAATAATAATAATAATAATAATAATAATGATGATGATGATGATGATGATGATGATGATGATGATGATGATGATGATAAAACTAATAAAATAAAATAACAATTACATTAATTATGTTTAAGGGCTAGGAATTTTAATGCACAACCTAGTGGTGGTGGCAGAGCGGCATCGGTGAAGGAAGTGGGGGTTAGAGAGGTAGCTTTTTAGGCTAGAAGAGGGACAGTGAGATGGTGGTTGTGGTGGTAGTGGATTTTTTGGGTGAAGAGGGTTGGAGTGGTGGTGGTGGCGTAGTAAGGTGGTGGCGTAGGTGGTGGTTATTGTGGTAGCTGAGGGTGGTGGAGGAGGGGGAAGGGGTGAAGGAGAGGGAGGCAGGGAGAAAGGAAGGTAGGGGGAGGTAGGGGAAGCTTTGTTGAGTGGATTGGGTGATAAGAGAGATAGTAGTTGCGGTAGAGAGGGTGGCACACGATGGCGAGAGGGGCGATGATGGGTGCAAAGTGGCAGATTGAGCAGCCAACTTTGTACGTGGCTCATGTAGGGGGAACTAGGGGTGGTGAGTGTTATGGTTTGATGGAAGGTAATGCAGAGAAGGTTTTGGGTGGTGTTTCGGGCAGTGGCATTGGGCAACAGCGGCAATGATGACATTTGAAATGGTAGTGGTGCAAGGAGGGCTGAAATTTCTGGACAGGGGAAAGAGGGCCGAATGGGGATCATTTGGGGTATTTATAGGCCATTGGAGGGAGGATAAGACAAAGGGGGAAGAGGACAAGGGGGCAGGTGAGGTAGAGCTATTTGGCCGGTGGTGGTAGGTCGTTACAAGCCTATGATTTGGTAGTTGCATGTTTGCTCGGGGAGGAGAAAAAGGAAAGGGAAGAAGGCATGTGTGAGGGTAGGTCGGGCCTGGAATTGGTAAGGAAAGGGACAGGGAAGACAAGGGAGGTGGGAGGCTAGTGGTACGGTGGCTGGACAAGTAGAGGTGTAGAGTTGCAAGTCAACCTACAACATATGCGAGGAGAGGGAGAAAGAAGAAGAGGGGGGTTAGTCAGCCAGTCTGGGTTAAAAGAAAAGAAATAAAAAGGGAGAGGTGAACCGGAAGGCGAGGGGAAGAAAAAAAAGAATGGCGGGCTAGGTCATACAGGGGAGAAAAGAGAGGGAGTAGAGTTGGGTCGCGAGGGGCAGCTGGCCCAAATTTGGGGAAGAAAGGGAAAAAATAAAAGGAGAAAGGAGGAGAAGAGGAGAGAAAAAGGAAAAAAGGAAGGAAAAAGGAACATAGAGAAAAGGAAAAAGAAAAAAATAGGTTGGTTGGGGTATTTAGGATTTTTTGGTATTTTAAAATATTTTAAAATAATAAAAATTAGTAAAATAATAATTAAATTCCTTTTTTATATTAATTTATGATATTTTGGGTAATTGTTTTTCTAAATTCTATTTTAAGTAGAAAAATTCCCTAATATTCCCTAATTAAATTCTGTATTATTTTTCTCTTTTTTCTATTTTAAATTCCCCCTTATTTTAGTAAAATAATATATTTAATTAATTTTTTTTAATAAATCGTTATTCTATCATAATTCTGTAAATTAGGGTTTTTGGGGTATTTTATCTCATTTTAATGGTGAAATCAGTTCTACGATAATATGTCCTAACAACAATAGTGAAGCATAACAATGATTATGTTGAAACATATAATAGTATTTTATATAATAATTTTTTAGGTCAAAATCATACCCATATGTGTTTCTATATATAGATAATTGTTTTTAGAAATATAGTGGTATAATTTTTTATTTTTTAATAAGCCTAGTTAAAGATAAACTAACTCAAATAAAATTTTTAAAAAATATTTAGTTTATATGGTAATCATAATATAACTAGCAACACCGTATAACTATTGTGGTTTGGAGTTGTAGGCCTATCATTTCAAGATTATGTACTTGATTAGGCTTCATTTTCTTTAGTATTAAAAAGAAATCCATAAATTTATATGAGCAATTTTCATTTCTACCACCTTTTAAGAGCATGAGAAGATTAAGGTAAGATGCCCCTCGTCACCATATCTTTATGAGTCAATTGCATACTATATTAACTAGGGATTACATTCTTCCCAATAAGGTCATGTGTACATGTGTCTTTTTTGCACAAGTCATTTATCTACATAATCATCCACATCATATATCCTACTCATGCAAAACTAATACTAAATATTATATGTTCTCTAACAAACGACTATACAGTTTATACTACATATTCATCGAAGATACTATATATATATATACATATATATCCCTTTATTCCATAATCATATATTATATTTATATTTTAGTTTGTAATAATATATAAGCATGTTTCAATAATTATGATTCCCATTTTAATGCTTATAATTAAAGCACAAAGGAAAAATCAGTTTCTCTTAAAAAATCAAAATCAACAATTTCATTAAATGGCTACATATGAAAAAGATAAAAGAAAAAGTACTTTACATATGCTATTAACAATGCTTTTTTATTATGTCGAAACATCTAAATGAACCTATTATTTTGGGATGGAGGGAATACGTATTACATGTGTTATAGCCTGATTTGTCACAACTAGGAAAATTTATTTTACACTTTAATTTATGGAAGCAAAACAAATAAGTGAAAGGGTGTTATTGTCATACCTAGCATAAGTTTAGTATTTACCATATTTCTTAAATTAAGTACAAGATTAAAATATTTTCCAAATTAAATACAAATAATCAAAAGAAATGGAACCTCAAAATGATAATATAAAATCATACATGATATTTTAAAGATATATAACCCCAAGCAAATCAGTAATCAAAATAGTTGCGATAATCAATTTGAATAATAGGGTAAAGTAAGAGTATAAAAATATCCAAAGATAATATAAAAGCCATTACAAAATTGTGACTTTGAATAACCCATTCGTAAGCCCAACCCCAAACACCTTATTGTTGATCATCATCATAAATCACCCACACAAAATCATTTGAAAAAGTAGTGTTAATAAGGGGTACATATGAAGTAAATCAAACACAAATAACTATAATGAGATATCATGCTACCATGGAACATTCATATCATAAGGCATGACATGATATTAGACATGTAAAACATGCTAAGACATAGTATAAAATGACACATGATAATCACGGAATACACTTTGAGGCATGCATATCGTACTATGATAATTCTTAACATATAAACCATTTTATTAAGTTTCCTTTATTATGATCAACCAAAACCAATTACTCTTACTGAAATTAAGTGGGCGATACATCTTACTCCATGGTTCTTTTATCGCTTGGGAACAATACAAACACAACGTTACAATATTCTTGAGTCGCCTTTTGCTTAAGTATGCATAACCTTTATGATTTTTGCAAAATCCTAATAAAGAAGACATAAAGCCTTAACTTGTATGTTCAAATCTAATATAAGGAAGGAATAAATTTCCACCCTATCCTCAAGGGCTAATATGAGGAATAGGGATCCTAAAATCAATTCAAGCATCTCTCCCATTATATTATTAGTATTTTATATAAAGTGATCACATATGAACCATGCTAAATTAGTTTCCATATTTCATTTCTAATGCTCAACTATCTTAATCTAGATTGAACATAATATGAAAAATAGTCACATAGGTTATGGAAACATTCATGGATAATAATTAAATTCTTGTGGCTTATTGTATTTCACCACAAGAGAGTGTAACCTTTTGTAGCCTATAAGAGTGTGGTAAAAGTGTTGGCCATGAAAAAAATGATTCGGTGACTATAAATGGTGGAAATGGCCATGAGTGATTCCATAACCCACATCTCTATAGCCACAAGCAGTTATATTATGTATACTATGATAGCCATGAGTAGCTGTGTGGCACATGTTATAATATACACGAGTAGTCCCAAGGCACATTTCATGGTAGCCATGAGTATTTCCATGGTGCACATCTTGATAACCATGGATATTCCTATAACCCATGTCTCTAAAGCCTCAAGTTTTTTGTGATACACATTTCAATAGCCGTGACTAATCTTATGACGTACATCTAAATATCTAAGAGCAATTCCATACCACACATCTTTATACCTATGAGTGGTCTTGTGGTGAACATTTTATTGAGCCACGATCATTCCATTGGACATCATCTTCATTAGCCACAACTACCTTTTTGGCTCATATAACAACAACAACTAATACAACAACAATAACAACAACAACCACATTTTGACATTGACTGTGGATAGTTATAGCATGATTTTAGAGAAATTCTCCATGTAGTCACCCATTCTTGAACTAATCCATGATAAACACACTTAATTATTTAGTTCCTCAATGATAGATTTCCATTAACAAATATGCACTTATTTTTAAAAAAGTAGCTATATTAAATTTTTTAATCTATCTCAATTATATATCAATAATATTAGGTATTAAATAATTTTCTAATTGAACATAGCTATAGTAAATTGATGTATGATTGCATTTAGCCTTTAGCTAAAATAGAATTTACCCTTCCTTATAGCTATAGTTATTTGATATATTTGTATACATATGTATTTATGTACTAGTAATGTACTCTATTTTTTTAACAATGACCCAGTTAATTCATAATATTATCATTAATTTATGTTCTTTGAATTATAGCTAAATGAGTATAGCCTTTAGCCACAAAAATTCCTTTTTGAATTAATTTTGTTTTGATTTTTCCACTAAAATAATTTTTCATGGTAAAATTCGTAATGAGATAGCCATGAAAATACTTTTAAATAGAATGTTTTTGATGAATTAGCAATGAGAAGATACTTTTCCATGGAAAATTAGCCACACAAATACTTTTCTACAGTGGATTCACGATAGGTTTGCCACTGAAAATTAAATTTGCCATGAAAATGCTTTTTAGTGGCAAACTCATCCCGAGTTTGCCATAAAAATATGTTTTCAATGGCTAATATATGACATGCTAGCCTAGAAACTAATTTTCTTGTGATAAATTAGTAATAGATATATTTTTCTACGGTTATGTAGCAACATATGTATTTTCCTATAGCTAAAAACTATAATATAACCACTAAATTTTCTATATTCATGGCCATTTCTATTTAATTTACAATCTCACATGATGTATAAAAAATTTGGCCATCAATTTTTGCTTATTGTGGCAATTTTCAATCCATATGTGACTCTTTGTTGTATTATTTGCAACCATTCCATGAAGTGAACTACACTATAATTTTTTTTCTTACTCATCATTATCTTTGAATCCAAATATTCAAAAGTTCAATTATTAAATAATTTAACAAAGTTAATAGTTAAAAAAAGTAAAAAATGGTTAGAAGGTTTCATCCTTACACTTACCATGTATGTCCATTTTATCCTTATCAAGCCCTAAATCTATCTTTGAGCATTTAATCATCAAATCTTGCACATACCATCCAAATTTCATACTAATACCCATATAATTTTTGAACTCATATTTTAAGTCAAGAAAATAGGTCTTCAAACTTAAAATTTTAAAAAGGTAGATGATAGACCAAAATATCCTTTTAATACTAAGCATGCAATTTAAGGTATTTAATTTTTTAAATTCTAATGCATGTTTTGTGGTGAACCATACACATTTGGCATTCCACAATTAGGTTAATAAATTATATATTTGATGTTATTTCTTTAAATTTTAGGCAAGCAAGTATAATGACTAAAAAGCCTCTAAAGTCATTTTAACTCATTTTTGGCATATATATATATATGTAAAATATGCAATGCTAATAGATATATCAAAATGAGCTAAAATGGCTTAATAGCTAAATATGGCCTCAGGCTAAGGGTACTCAATGCACAAGTTTATATTTTTCATGCATTTAACAATATATATACATCAACATGTACACTAAAATACATGCTTTCAGGCCAAACAGTGGGATTCAAATATACTTAAATTGTATAAAAGAGGAATTTATTTTATCACTAAATATTTGCATAAAAAAATAAAGTCATTTTAGAAAATTTAAAGTCTAATTTTTTATTTTTACCCTCAAAATTTTCCTATTATTTATGTATTAATTTCTTTGTTATATTTCAATAAAAGGTGTAAGTATAATTTTAAGCCTACTTTTATCAGTTTCTTAAAAAGTATGGAGATTGATAGAATGACTTATTTTTTGATATGGAGGAAGTATATAATTGCACTCAATAAATATGGCATGCACTCATTTAAATTTATTCTTAAAAAAATATGTTTCCATACATCTTTCAAGATTAATAAGGATATCAATAGACTTTTAAATGAAAAGGTTCATATCATACTTTCACATAAAATTCTACCATCTAAATAGTTAACTTTTGATTTATCAATCCTCCAAGCTAAGTAAAAGAAACAAAAATTAAGAGCACTACCAAGCTTGGATTTTTTAAGGAATCACCCTTAAATCTTCTTGATTATCTTACAAAAGATTGTTTTTAGTAAAAACCATACCCTTTTGATTATACAACAATATCAAATTAAGGATGTAGTAAAAATTAAGAAAAATATGATATTACAAGTATTAAATATGGTTGAAAAATGAAAAGAAAAGGGGAATCAAAGGATTATTCACTTATTAATATCCTTTACTTAAGAAAAGTAAAGAGAAGTTAGGATAATATATTTAGAAGAGGAAATCTAGAAGAAAATGGAAGAAAATGAGCACAAGGCTTTCAATTTTCAAGCACAAATAGGAGAAAGGCAAGAGCTTTAACACTTAGGTAACTTTTATAAGATGAAAAATGAAGAATAAGTAGAGTTTAATTCTTAAAAATGAAACACAAAGAGGCTCCCCAACCATGTGAGAGTTGGCATCCTAAAGAGGGAAGATAAGGGGGATTTTTACTTGCTCACTTGAGTGAATTTGAGTGCTAGTGAGGATTGTGAACTTTATAAAGAGGTAGTGTGCTAGAAATGCCATGATAGTTGTCAAATTCTCATAGTAAGAAGACAAAAGTGGGTAAGGAGAACTCATCCATTAAGAGTACCAATTTCAACAACTGAACTACCACTTATAAGCTTCTTAATCTCTTTGAATTAATTGAATACAATACATTGAAGGAAAAAAAATATAATTATTAAGATATTTATTCAAATAAATAGTAAAAAATGTCCAAAAATTATGAAAATTATTTTGCATTCTTTATTAATTATTTTTTGATAAAAAATATTTTAAAACAATAAGGTTTTATAAACTTTTTCAATTTTTTTTTAGCTACATAGGATTTGTAAAGGTAAAAACATAATAGAAATAAGCTTAAGCATTCACTAGAAAACTTAATATTGAAATTATTTTTCCTCATCTTAAAAATTTAAATGAGTCATAAATTAATACTTAAGAATAAATTATTTTCAATATAGAATGATCTCACTAAAGGTTGATAGCTAAAATTAGCTTATATTAGCTTACAAAAAAAAAAACTACAATCAAGGGGCTATTAAAAACCTAAATGAATGTTTTAAAATAACGTTTTTTTAGTTATAACCATCTTAAAAGGTTTCCCCCTCCAAAATATTATTCTTGAGTTAATTAGGGTTTTTGAAAATGGGTGCTATATTGCTATCCCATTAAAAGGGAATCTAGCTCCCGAAATTCAATAAAAATGAACTCATCACATTGAAAATAAGGATGTAAACAAGGTGGGTATTGTAACATCCTAAGTCAATATGACTTTATAGGGCTACCCTGGAGTGCTTTTAGATTGATCGGCTAAATCTACAAATCAACAGGAGTCCTTTTAGCGCACTTTATCCTTACTCATGCACTTCCTAATAAAATTTCATAAATTTTCTAAAACTTTCTAGGAGGGTCACCCATCGTAAAAATTTCTCTATGACTAACACGCTTAACTATGGAGTTCTTAGGACAAAATCCCTAAAAATATAGTATATCATATTAATATAAGTAACCATATCAATTTTTATAACATTCTATTCAATTTGGGGGTATTAAAGGCATCCACATACCCATATCTGTACTTGAATTTGTACTTGTATCCAAATGGATATTCATTAACACATTCATATTTATATCCATTGGACATCAATTACCTTATGGATAATCTTTTTATTTTTTAGTGGATATTATTCAACGGAAAAATCTATTATCTAGCGGATAAATCCATTTAAAGTTAAGTCAAATGATTATTTTAACCTTAATATTATACTATATTTATTTTAAAATTAAGGGTAAAAGGTTAGTTATTGAAATGCCCCAAAAATTTCTAATTTTAAATAGTATATTTAAATGAGGTTTTATTATAAAAATATTAATTAAATAAATTATTTAATTAAAATAAGAGGAAATTAATTAGGATAAATCAAGAATAGATTTATAACTATTTTATTAGGAGGAATTTGGGTATTTTAACTAATTAAAGATTTTAATTTGGGAATTAACTAAATAAATTATTTAATTTAAAATAAGAAGGAGAAAATATTTCCAAATTAATATTAATTTTATAAATAATGTAATGGAAGAAAATTAGGGTGTTTTGCTAATTAAAATGGAATTTATGGAAAACCTTTTAAAAATCCTAATTTAGCCTAAAAAGGGATTTAAATATTATTATTTTTAAATATTATAAATATTCAAATTAATTTAATTGACCCTAACCTAATTAATTTTCTCCTTTATTTTTTCCCTTTTTCTTTTTCTTTCTTCCTTTTTCCTTACCTTTTTCTTCCTTTTTCTTTTTTTTTCTTTTTCCTCTTCTTTTTCCTGACTGGGCCTGGCGCGACCCAGTTCTCCTTTTCTTCTTTTCTTCCTTCTTCGGCCCAGCCCGCACGACGTCCTTCGTCTGACTCCGCCGCGCCGTGTTTTGGCTCCGTTTCCACCGAAACGCGTCGTTCGATTTAATGACTCCTTCGACCAGTGCTCGACAGCTTGGTTCTTCCCCTTTTTCTTTTCTTTTCCCCGGCCAACCGGTCCACCTCCCTTTCTTCTTCCTTCCTCCTCCCCTCTCCTCCGTTGACGCTGCGACGCAAGCTCCCGACCCATCAATGGCATCTCCGGCTACGATGATTAATACCGGCGGTTTCTTGCCTCATTGTCTTCCTCTTAACTCCAGAAATAAATTGGCATAATTATTGGACGTTAAATCTCACCCGTTTCCTCTCCCCAACGTCACGAACCTTCGAACCAACCCAAATGATACCCGACCGTTTTCCGCCACTGGCTGCCCAAATTCTTGCACCCCATAACTTCCTACCGACCCCCAAAACCCTATTATACCATATAAAATCTATAAATAGCTGGATTGTATGAGTTTTTGGAGTTTTGTTCTTCCCCGAGACCTTAAGCCTAAGCTGCCGCCACCCCAACTTTAGATGCAGATTTAACCGCCGTTAGCCAACCTCAGCACCACCGAAACATTCCATTTTCTTCCCTGAAAGTTCCTCTAATTAACTAAACCATTTTCACCTCTCGATTCTTCTTGCACGAGCCTCCATAAACGTGCAAAGTTGGCTGCTCGTTTCGCCAGAATTTTGACCCCGACGCCTTAAACCACCATCCTCCGCCGTGCGCCGCCACCTTTGGCTGCACCACCACCATCATTTTGTCCCTCTCCTCCTGGGCAACAATAAACACCTCTTATATCACCTCCATTCTCCCTATCTTTTTCCCAACATCCATCTTTCCCTCTTTTCTTCTATTCTTCAGGCCATCGCCACCACCGCCGTGAACCACCGTCGGTGCCGCCTATCCCCACCAGCCTAGGGTTGAACCCTAGACCCTCTCAACCATTTTCCATATTAGTATATGCCTTGATTTAATTTATTTCAATTATTTGCATATAAATACCATTATTATTATTCTTAATATTTATATTCTTAATATGTTTTATGATTATTATTATTAGTATTATTTTTATTATTATTATTTATGTTGAGGGCTGAAGCCTTATTGTATTTTAATTCGATTTTATTATTATTCCCTTTATTATTTCTTTATTACTATTATTAATATTAATATGTTATAGGAATAATTATTATCATTATTTTATATTTCGAATTTCTATTATTCTTATTCCATTATTATTAATGCAAATATTTTACCATTAGTATTGTTAATAATGTTATTATTGTTATTATTATTATTATTATTATTATTAATGTTATTATTATTTATATTCTCATTGAAAGTAGTTTTATTATTTTTGATATTATTATATTAGTATCATTATTATTATTAGGGTAAAGTCTTTAATCCTATATTATCAAGGTTTATAATATCTCTATTATTTTTGTTTAGCAAAGTTAGAATTTCATTAAGGTTATTTTATTAGTATGATTTTATTTGGTCAAAGTCCTAAGGAGGCGTAGGAGCGTGATCCAAGACCGGTGTCGTTTTAGGTAAGGGTTTACTAAGGCCATTGTATGTCTATATGCATTATGTGCTGCATATGCTATGTATGCTATATTATCATCATTAATTATGTGGTATATGATATGACGTGGAGTTTGAAGCATGCTTTTGTGTTGCTATATGGCATGTGTACTATGTGTATGGAATAATATGTGTTATATGGGAAATGTAGGGTTTCGTGGGAGATAATATAATTTATGATGTTATATGGGAGAATTGAATTTGTGGTTTCTGAGGGAGAATCCAATTTATGGTTTTACTTGGGAGATTCTAAATTATGAAATTATGTGGGAGAATCTAACTTATGGTCTTGTATGGGGGAATCTAAATTGTGGTTATGAAAGGGGAGAATCTAATCAATTGTATTATGTGGACAAATCTTGGGTTTTGCTATGGATTGAATTTAGGGTTTTATATGGCAGAATCGTGGGTTGAATGGTGGTGCTAATGGTTGCATGGTGGTATTAGGATTGGTGTGATGTTACTAAGGTTTGTATGGTGGTAATTATAGTTGTTTGGTGGTATTAGAGTTTACATGTGGCATTGATGGTTGGATGACGGTATTAGGGTTTGCATGGTTGAAATTAGGGTTTCACATGGAATTTTAGGGTTTGTATGAAAAAGATGCGAAGGTTTGCATGGGAAGATTAATGTCTGCATGGGTATGAAATTTACGTGTGGAAAGTTAATTTGGGATGTAAGGAAGGTAATGTAAGTGTTATTTGGGTGTTGAACTATTTTGGACGGAAAATAGTACGTGGAGCATTATGAGGGTACGGAAGAGACTGAATTAGGGTTTGGAGTAATGAACTCTGGGTTGTTGTGATTAACTAAGGTTGGAGTGGATAATTGTGGTTTGTTATGATTAACTAAGGCGTGGAGTGGCTAATTATGGTTGGTATGGTTAAATAGAGTTTGGAGTGGTTAACTATGGTTTGTTGTGGTTAATTGAGGTGTGTGGTGACTGATTAGGGTTTTTATGTTATCATGTGTATGTGGTGACTTAAGTGTAATTATGATGGTGATATTTTATGATTTGTGATGTGTGATGACTTATGCATGTCCAAGGTGAAATCTTTGAATAAAATATTTAAGATATTAATCACTTAAAGAGAAAGATTATTGAGCCGGGTCCAACCGATCCATCGGTTAGGAATAGTGGTTAGGGTTATTACCCTATGTGAGACCGGTCGACCAGTTATAATAGTGGTGTGGACTTTGTCCCGCAAGTGTCCGGTCCACCGACGAATAATAGTGGGGGACTTGAGCTCAATAAAAACGAGCCCGAGTTTGTTAAAGATATTTAAAACATATTAATTACTTACAGTGGAACCCCATGTGAGCAGGAACCAGACCGGTCCACCGGCAAATAATAGTGGTGTGGACTTTGTCCCGCAAGTGACCGGTCCACCGGCAAATAATAGTGGTGTGGACCTTGTCTCGCAAGTGATCGGTCCACCGGTTATAATAGTGGGGTGTTCCTGTGATTATATGGATTTGATAAAAGACATGGTGTGAATCAAATTCTAATAAGAGATTAAGTAAATGATTAATTTGGATTATATGGGCCTTTGTACTTCTACCTGAATTGTTCATATACCTTTATGTTGTTATGTTGGATTATGCCCTGTTATTAATCTACATGGATTATGTGCTTATGTGTTGGCCTTAGTGTTCGGTTACCTTACTCAGTACGTAGCGTACTGATCACCCTTTTCATGGGTGCTGCTCATTCCCACGAGTAGTATGCCCTTCTGAATTTGTGCAGGTGGGCGAGATATCAGTTGGGGCTGAGTGTGGAGCATGTTTGGCTCGAGGTTTGAGAGAGTTGTGGCCATATTATAGTCTTTATATGACTCTATTTCTTTTTGTTAATCTTTTAATGGTTGTAAGTTTAATTCTCCTTTGGAAATGCTAGACTAATCTATTAACATCTAACTAATAAACATGCAGAATCATAAGTACATCAGAGACATAACACACACATATAAGGTCTACGACAAGTATCAGAGGTATTATCCCTTTTAAAAGAAAGCTATTATAATGGCAAGTCACATACTCAAAAAAGGTCTGGATACTGGTTATGCATATCCTCCTCTATCTCTCAAGTTACCACTTGTGCTCCATGGTGTATCCAAAGGACCTTCTCAAGTGTGATGGTCTTTAATTGAGTCTATCACATCTTGTTGTCGAGGATCCTCAATCACCACTCCGTATAGGTTTGTGTCTCATCAAACTATATTACCTCTAGTCGGATGACATGAAATGGATCTGCTATGTACATTTACATCTAAGAGATGTGGAAGATGTACCACCCCCATTTATTTAATTAAAGGTTTTTAGAAGAAAATAAATGCAAAAGGGGATTCCGTTGTTGCATATAACATAATCCAGACATCAACCGCCCATCTTATGTTAGATTTTAGACTAAAAACTTCCAAACTCAACCAAGTTTAACCATAAGAAAGATTTCTCAAGATAATGTTATGGTTATACAACCTTAAAGAAAAACCAGCAAGATGATAAATGAAAACTAGGGGAAGGTGGAAATGAGTTTAAAATATATAATAATGATAACATTATACAACATAATTAAATCCATCATTGGATGAACTAAATTTCAAAGTGCGAAAGCTCCTAAAAAAATGCTACATACTAGCCAACTACACAAATCTACGCAACCTATCGTTTTTTGTTGAATGAGAAGGTGACCATAAAAAGCTACACATAAGTATGAAATGAGTAAATCAAACTATCTTATCATGTAGCTTGTTATGCACACAATATTAAGCTATACATACACTTCATTATTATGCAAAATTATAAATGAATACACATGCGAGGACATAATGAAAATATTAATGTATTTTCATGCTTAGAAGTGCACATGCTATATTTAAGGCAAAACAACTATGCATCATTTAGAGGAAAAATGAAACACATCGGTGGCTACACCATGCTTTTGTGGTATTGTACTAGTTAGACATGCGACAACCTAATTCGAACATTTTTGCAACGGTGCACTAGAAAACATACATGCGATATCTAAAAAGGATTAAATGCCTCAAGATTCAAATTATTATTAGGATGTAATTATATGTGGATATACTTTCCTCAACTTCTAAAAGATGAAAGAAATGCTCTCATACAATATCATGGAAAGTATATATAAGCACGACATGTGCTAACTAACAAGAGTCATAGGAGAACATAACCCAATATCCATGCATATCCCATAGAAAAAAACATACAATCTTAATTTAACATGAATCCACGAAAGAACATATTGTTATAGTAGAATTATGCCATTGAAAAAATATTGCATTATATACCACCACTCACTTTACCTAATTCCATTTGCATCATTCATTGATTTCCATGCAATCATTTCACTTTAATTCATATAACCACTTATTGTTCAATTCTATCAAAAGATATTACATCACACATTCTGCACCAAAATATTAACCATTTCTGTGCATATGTTATCATAATTCATTTTTTCTACTTATTCCACTCATTTCATTTATTCATTTCCAACTTATAGTCATTTTCACATCAAAACATAATATTATCCATTTCCATATCCAAAATATATTATATTATTCACTTCCAGGGGTTAGTAGCAAAGGAACCCACAATAACATGTCACCTATAGCTCTATGGCTATGGCAAATACTATGACAACCACTTAGGACACCTTAACCTTTAAGTATCGATATCCCCTATATGGCTCATATGTCACTAATTTAATAAATTTCATTTCAAATGTAGGGTTTTAGACCTAAAAATTGTAATTTGGCCAAATTTTATTAATTTATTTAAATTAAATATTTAGAAATGCAATTAGGCCTATTTTATAACATATTTTATACTCAATTGATTAATAAATATAAAGGAAGTAACCAATTTAACATAACTAGAATTTTTGAGCCAGGACTATAAATCTGGTCAAATCTTATTCAAATATTTAAATTGATAGTTCGGAATTGAAATTAGATACATTCTAAAACATATTGTATAATAAATTTAATAAAGTAACTAAATTACAAAATACAATTTAAATTCAAAAGACTTTTGACCTACAAATTCAATTCCGATAGATTTCACACAATTTTTCCAAATTGACAATTCCAACATGAAATTAAGTACATTTTAAAGTATATTGTATAATAAATTTATCTAAAATAGCTTAATCAGATGAATCCGATAAATCCAAACATAATCTAGTCAAAATGGCACTACTACCCACTTGGTTGCTGCTACTAGCTGGCAGAGGATGGCGGCGACAAGGGGAGGGAGAAAGGGTGATGGTGGTGGCTTGTTGTGGCCGGTGTGGTGGTCGACAAAGGAGCAGAGAGAAGACAAGTCAGAGGGCTAGGGTTTCGAATTCTACCGAATGAAACAGAAAGAATAAGAAAGAAAAGAGAGAAGAGAAGAAGAAAGAAAAAGGGGATAAGGGCGGTTCTAGTTTGATCAAATTTTTTAAAAAATATCTAATATAATAAATGAATGATTTTATCTAAAATTCCTTTAGTAAAATATGTTGGGTAAAGATCCAAATAATAATAATTTTTTAAATAGAATATCACACAAATAAAATAGTTTAACACATTTTGAAAACATTTCGTAAACTACAATGGGAAAAATGGAAGAAAATAAACTTAAAAAATAAAACCATAAATAAATTACAAAAAACATTTTAATTTAAATATTCCAAAGATTTTACTGACTTTATAAAAATAAATAAATTCAAAGAAAAAATATTTCTTGTAATAAAAATCATTAAAATGATTTTACCACTTTATAGGAATTTTATAATTTAATATAAAAAATCTTTTTTTTCATTAATGAAATATAACCCTAAAAAAATTCATAATCACATGATGAGGTTATACTTGTAAATGAATTTAAAATATTAATATCAAACACATGACAGAAATTAAAATATATTTTAAATAAAAATTGAGTTACATGAATTTAATAAATTTGTAGTCATGAACAAATTTATCTATAATAGTCTGTGGAGACAAACAATTGAATAACTTTCAACCTAATTCGAAATTGTTAATAAAAGCATAAAACGAATTACAACCTTAACAATCATTTATGAGGAAATGATTTAAATTAAATAACCTTTAAATAAAATTAAATATTAAAACTCATAAAAAAATGCCGATATTTTTAAAAATTGGGGTTTTTAAGAAATTGGGTGTTACACTAATCGAATCATTTGATGCCATTAACAAATTACCATAGGGTTCCATTACTTTCATGAAATTCAAGATTAGTACTAAACCAAGACTATGTATCCAAATGTTAATTTAGATATATGGTTTACACTTGAACAAAGAGGATATAAAGGAACTTATAATGTTGCATAAAAGAGAAGCGATATCATCTAATATTGACTTATCCTTACAATGATTATACTCTCTTTTTTTCTTGATGCAGGAGCATCTATGGATTTTCAGGACAATGAAGATTTGGCATACTTAGTTATGGAGCCTATTACAATATTTTTCTTTGATGATAATATTAATAATGTGACTAACCTTAACTAGTGTACTTTGAGTAATTCTTACAGGTATGTAAGACATTTTCAAGGAGAATATTCTGTGTGTTACAAGTTATTACGAGTCAAAGAATGCTATTATGCATAGAAGTTAAATTAATAAGTCAAGGAGACCTAGTTATCATTTTTTTAATGTAAATTAGGACTCTTGTTAGCTATTTCATTAAATTAATTAGCTACATTTGTTTATAATAATTTTTTTCTCGATTCATGTATTATATGGTTTAGTACTATGTTGCTTTACTAGTTAGTGTGATAGTTAAACATGTGTTTTGTTACCTTACCCACCTTAGTGTGGTACTTAGCAAACTTATAACTACCTACATAAGCCATCATTGAAACTCTTTGTAACACTTGAATGTTGACTATCGATTGAAATCTAATATGAGTAATTCACTTGGTTATTTTCTCTCTTTTGTGAGTGAATTTTTCTAACTAAGACTATATGGAGTAATCTTAGATTGGATACTTTGAATTCATTCTAGGAGAAACATTCAGAGTTAAACTTCTTGATTGAAAATTCAAATTAATTTTTAAATCTTCCTTGAATCTTGCATGAAGATTTACACCTTTTTCCAACCATCATTCATTCGACATCTTCTTATCTCTTATCGTTAAATATTCTAATCATTTGTGGAGGAATTCACACCATTTTTGGTATAAAATTTAGGTTGGATTTTCGACCATTGAATTTCCAACCTTTCCTTCATTATTCCTTTCGTCACTACATGTAATGAGAAAAAAAGTTTCACGTTTATAGACATCTTCAATTATTTTGATATATTCTAAATATTAAGGTTAAATATGAACATTTCCTTCAACCTTTCTACCCCAAATTCACTAAATATTTGCATGGAATGTAATCCCAAATCATTACATATTCAACCATTCAAAAGTTAAAGCCAATATCTTATGTTATATCCCTCATTTTTTTATGTTTTTTTTAACCTTCAACCTCTCTTTGAACTCCCCTCCATGAGTTCGTGATCATCTTAGTTTGAGCAAGAAGACTATACAATCCTTCAACTTCATCCAAACACAATTTGATGTTCAAATGTTTTTGAATTTTTTAGTTTTTTTTTATCTTAGCATATCATCACTCAAAACGAAAATTGTTTTTGAACCAATCTCGGGTTCTAAATCAATTCCATTTGTGTAAAAATCCTACGACCACCTCCCATTAAGAAAACCTATTTCGTGCATCAAGAATTGGTAGTATTGTATTCAACCATTTCTTTTTTATTTCTACTACATTTCCACACCCATGAAATTTCCAAGATTTGTGATATTCCATCAAGAATTCATCAAGACTCTACAATCCACATCAAACACAAGTTGTTGAGTCAAGTTTCATCAAGGAAAATAGCTTTGAGTGAAGAAGTGTCCATGAAAGTAATGTTTGACACTCTTTAATAACTTGTAACATATGTGCATTCTACCAACACACAAATTTATGAACTCCCTTCCAGTCAAAAGTAAAATTTAAAGGTTGGAGACAAGGGAAGCCAACCAATAGACACTCTAACACATGAAAAACACCACAGAGGCCATATATGATTGAATATGAGGCACGGTGAGGAGGGAAGTTTAGGCATGGGGTAGATAACTCAAAAACTTAATGGATTATAAAGAGATGACGATCAAGAATGCCTCTAATGATTTTAGTCACAACTTATGAGGACATACAACTTACCATCCAAGGTATAATTATTTTGAAGATAAAGGTTATCAAACTTGATCTCCCTGAATTCTATGAGAAATTAGATGTAGATTTATTTTTTGAGTGGTTGCATTAATAAAAGCTATCTTTGAATTGAGAGAGTATGATGATGAACATAGATATAAGTTAGAAACTCTCAACTCTGAAAAGTTTGATTGGCTTTGGCATGACAATCTTAAGAGAACTTGTGAAAGGCAAGAAAAAAGTAAAATTAAGTCTTGGGAGAGAATAATAAAACACCTAAGGAAGAAAGAGATGCATATAAAATTGAGTACTATTAGTCAAGTACTAATTAATGTAGAATAATACTATCACTCTTATTTGACATGTAAGAAAGAAAATAACAAAAATGTACTAAATACTTAGATGGCCTTAATAACTTGATTTGAGATAAAGTTGGAATGTTTTCCCATGATATTCTTAATCAATTTATTAAATTAGATTTAAAATTTGAAATAAAAAATAATCCTACCAAAGTCTATGCTAAAATAAGTGCTTTGACTTCTATTTCAACAAAGAAACTATTCGAATGCATCAACTCTAAAATATGGGGCACATGTATATTCACTAATGGTAAGAAAATCAACCCTAACCACGAAGTAAAAGGTAAGAATGAGGTGAATGAAATGCCTACTAAAAAATGTTTTAAATGTAATCAATTTGGCTATTTTGCTAGAATGTCTTAACAAAATAGTTTTAACCTTAAATGAAATAGAAATATGGAACCATATCATGATAATGATGACCTAGAAATTGAATCTAATGATGATACCTTGAGTGTGTATGAATAGAATGGTAATCCTTGTATTTTTTTTTACTTCAAAAGGTATTACAAATAAAACCTAATAATCCATCTACACAATGGGATAAGATTTTTAAAACTAGTGTAGAATTGGTGATAAAGTTTTAGAGTCATTATAGAAGGTGGTTCATATACTAATGTTACAAGTGGAATGGGCTAAGAGATAAGGGTTAGTGACTACTAATCATCCTAAAACTTATTCATTATAATAGATTAATAAAGAAAAAGGTGCTAAAGTAAATAAGTAAACCCTAATTATGCTTCATATTAGTGACTATCATGTTGAAGTATTGCGTGATATATTGCTTATGGATGCTTGTGGTATATTACTACAAAGACCGTGGAAATATGATAGAAATGCAATCCATGATGGTGGGACTAATGAATATTTTTCTTAAAGAAAAAAATAAGGATAAATTGAAACCATCTCAATGTGATCATATGCACCTTATTGAGACTAAAAAGATTTTATTATGAATTGAAAAAGATATGATTAATTGCATTTAGGAGGCGGGTGTTTTCTATGCTTTAGTAGTAAAAGAATCTCAATTAGGGGAGAACAGTTTTAAGAATTCAAATCTTAATAGATTACTTGATGAGTATAACGATGCATTTTCTGATGACTTACCTCTTGGACTACCTCCTATTAGAGGTAAAGAGAATGATATGGATGTAATTCTTGGAATACATTTACCTAATAAACTTACCTATGGATGTAATCCATAAGTAGCTAAGGAATTGCAAATACAAATACAATAATCAATAGATAAAGGTTATGTGAGAGAAAGTATGAGTCCTTATTATGTACATACCTTACTAGTTCAAGAGAAAGATGATACTTAGGTTATGTGCAAAGATTCTATAGTCGTAAATAATATAACTATCAAGTATAGATTTCCTATGTCTAGACTTGATGAAATTTTTGGTGCACGTGTGTTTTCCAAAATTAACTTTATAAGTGGACTGTGATACCTTTGGATTGTGTAATTCACCTAGTTATTTCATGAGACTAGTGAATTAAGTTTTTCATCCTTTCTTAGGTAAATTCATTGTGGTTTATTGGATGGCATATTTCTATATAGTGAGAATGAACTTGATCATCTTGTGTATCTAAGGAAACTATTTGATAAATTAAGAGAAACTAAACTTTACGGGAAATTAGAAAAATGTGAATTTATGCTTCCAAGTGAAGTTTTTCTTGGTTATATTGTTAGCGGAGAGGGTATTAAAGTTAATTTCACTAAGATACAAGCTATTGTAAATGGCCTATTCCTAAGGATATTCACCAAGTAGGATATTTTTATAGGTTAGCTAGTTTCTATAGGAGATTTATTAATGATTTCTTTACTATAGCTGTACCTATACTCAACTCTTGAAAAATGTGGATTTTCATTAGGGAAATAAAGCTATTCAATCCTTTGAAACCCTATAGAATTAGTTATGCGATGCTCCTGTGTTATCTAATCCTAATTTTGACCTACTTTTTGAGGTAACATGTGACGCTAGTGGAGTAAGGATATGAGGAATTATTTCACAAGAAAAAAGACCAATTGCATATTTTAGTGAAAAATTAAATGGTTCTAAATTGAAGTATTTAACATATGTAAGGTATTATTTTCCATAATATTTTGCTTTGAGATATGTAGTCATTATTTGAGGCCTAGGCTCTTTGTATTACATTCTAATCATGAGAGCTTGAAATACTTGCATGGTTAAAAGAAAATTAATCCAAGTTATGCAAAATGGGTAAAATTCTTATGATCCTTTATGTTATCTATCAAACACTTAGATGGAAAATAAAATGTGGTATTCAATTCTCTTTCTTGAAGGTCTACATTATTTGTCATATTAGATGCTAAATTGCTAGGTTTTTAAATATGAAAATAATTATACCCTAAAGATGAAGATTTTAGTGATGAATATCGAGCATGTAAAGAAAATGGAAATCTTGGTAATTATGCATTACTATGGATTTTTATTTAAACAAAATAAACTTTGTACTGAGATTAAGTATTAGAGATGTAATTATTAAAGAGGTACATGAAAGAGTTATAGCGGGGAGTTTTTTTGCACTCAAAAGACATTATAAATATTACAAGATAATTTCTATTGGTCACGCATGATTATGGGTGTACATCATATAGTAAACTGATGTTTTATTTGTAAAAAGAGAAAAAGTATTTTTTCACAAATATTTGTATACACCATTACCTGTGACTACTCAACCATGGGGAGGAGTTAGTATGTAATTTATCTTAGGGTTACCTAGAACACAAGGTGGTAAAGATTATATGATGGTCGTGGTAGAAAGATTTTCTTAAATGGCTCATTTTATTCTATGTAATAAAATTAATGAGGCTACACATATCACTAACTTGTATTTTAAAGAAATTATTAAAACCACATGACATCCATAAATATATTATTTTGGATATTGGAAGATGGTATGGCACATGTTAGGCATTAAATTGTCATTTAATACTTCACGTTATCTAGAGACCGATGGATAACCTAAAGTTATAAATCATACTCTTGGCAATTTATTAAGAATATTATTAAGTAAAAGTACTAAAGATTGGGATATTATATTAGTTCATGAAGAGTTTGATTATAATCGAAGTCCTTCAAGTACAACTCATTCAAGCCCATTCAAGATTGTGTATGGGGTGAATTCGTACATGCTAGTTGATATGGAATTATTGATAAAAGGTGAGTTTAAAAAATATAAAGCCAAGGAATGAGTCGAGTTATTTTAAAAGCTTCATAAAAGAATCATGGGAAACATAAAAATGATCCAATTAAAGATACTAACATTAAGCTAATAAAAATCGCACACCAAAGGTATTTTATCTTGGTGATTTAGTTAGGTTACATTTGCGAAAAGAAAGATTTCCTAATCTAAGAAAACATAAATTAATTCCAAGAGCATATGGATAATTTAAAATCCTTATAAAATTTTTACAAAGTGCTTATGAATTTAATTTCTATAATCTTATGGTTGTTTTTTAAGGACATTTAATATTGGTGATTTGTCTCCTTATAATAGTGATGTCAATTTGTTGACAAATTCTTCTCAAGTTGGGGAGAATGATGTAGGAGCATCTATAGATTCAAGACAATGAAGATTTGACATACTTTGTAATGGAACCTATTACAATATTTGTCTTTGATGATAATATTGATAATGTGACTAACCTTAACAAGTATACTTTGAGTAATTCTTACATGTATGTAACATATTTGCAAGGATAATATTCTGTGTGTTACATGTTATTACAAGTCAAAGAAAGCTATTATGCATGGAAAGTTAAGGAATCCTAGTTATCATTCATTATGCAAATTAGGACTCTTTTTATCTATTTCCTTGAATTAATTAGCTATTCTTATTTATAATAATTTTTTGCTTGATTCACGTATTATACGGGTTAGTACTACGTTTCTTTGATAGTTAGTATGCTAGTTAGCCATGTTTGTATTAACTTGGCTACCTTAGTGTGCTACTTAGTAAACTTATGGCTACCTATATAAGGCAAGATTTTAATCCTTTATAGCACATGATTGCCAACTATCAGTTGAGATCCAATACATGTACTTATCTTGGCTCTTTTCTCTATTTTGTGAGTTAATTTTAGTAACTAAGACTACTTAGAGTAACATTAGATAGGATACTTTGAATATATTCTTGGAGAAACATTGAAAGTTAAACTTATTTATTTCTTCCTTGAATCTTGAATGAATATTCCAATCATTCTTTAAATCTTCCTTAAATCTTGATTAAAGATTCAAATCAATCTTTAAATCTTTCTTGAAACTTTCTTGAAGATTCACACCTTCTTCCCACCTACATTTATTCAACACCTTCTTATCTCCTATCTTTGAATCTTCTAATCATTTGAGGATAGATTCACGCCACTTCTTTTAATGGTTAAGGCTAATTATAAAAGCACATTCACTCAAGTATGTCAGAGATAAGATGAGCAAGATTAATGTATAACATGTTTCTCACATACAAAAAGATGAAAAAATAATTGTTATGTGGATGAGACTTTATAAAGCCTATCACCTACTTATTAACTGGACTAAACCATATTATTGAATCATGTGACTAATTTTAAACAGATCATGTTTTCCCATCTTAAGAATCAAATATGGCTTCATAAGGGTTGTAATGGGAGAAGCTTAAGGGTTTAATGAATGGAAAGATGAATAGGGTTTTAGAAAAATATCCTAAAATATATTAGAATCATGCCAATGTAAAGATACTCTTCTTGAAAGTTCAAACTCCTCAAGGCATCAGACATTAAAAATCATTCTATCACATAGTCTAAATATTATCATGTTCGGCCTTTACATCACTTTAATCAATTCTCTTCAATAAATTATAAAGAGGAAATATTTCCTCAAAGTAAAAGAAGAGAGATGTAGAGATATATGAGAGGGAACAAATGAAATCTTCAAGGAAGACCCTTATGCGTAGGAGGTGGAGGTGGGAAATGACGGGGATAAAGAGTAGCTTAGAATAGGATGGGGGTGTTGTAGGTATTGTATGAGGATCATGTTTCATGTAGGAAGAAGGGGAGAATGGAAAATATAGGGGTCGGTTGATAAGTAAATGAAGAGAGAAACCATTTTTTTTCTTGCATAGCACAAATATTTATTAGTCCTTTGATCCACCTTCTAGGTTACCTTCCATACACTTAATCTTTTCAACACTCTTCAAACTTAAATACCTTCTTCACTTGTAACCTTGCATAACATGTATATATCTTATAAATATTTCAACTAGATTCTAGAATAAGGGTTAGGATGTATCTTATGTTTTAGGTTAGGAATAATATGGGCTATGGAAGGATTAAGGGTCAATGTAAAAGGCTCAAATAGGTTAACTAGGGGGTGCATATCTTGTTTATAGAAAAAAGGGGTAAAGGTTATTTGGGTATATGGTGCTAAATCCTAAGGTACCTTTATATTTTTCTTAATTAAGGAGATTATGATTGAAC
This sequence comes from Tamarix chinensis, assembly GCA_030549775.1. Classification (NCBI taxonomy): domain Eukaryota; kingdom Viridiplantae; phylum Streptophyta; class Magnoliopsida; order Caryophyllales; family Tamaricaceae; genus Tamarix; species Tamarix chinensis. The sequence continues at coordinate 86,703,597 of CM060177.1, read as the reverse complement.
ACATTTAATTAGCACATTAGAAATTTCTAGTAATCTCTATACTCTATAGTAAACAGTTAATCATAGAAATTTACAAATAAGTTTTAGAAATTAAATTAAAGCCAACAACATTTTCTTATCTATGTGAAACAGTCTTGAGCATGTTTTAGCTCAAAAGCTCACATAGGGTTAATTATGTATAAATCTCAATAGGTTTTTGATATACTCAAACTGCATAGCACGTTCTTATTTGCTCTACATCTTAGTACAAAATAAAATAAAAAAGCCTCAATCTATGTTATCCTAATCTCGTGATCCTTTAGTAGTCATGATTTTGAAGGATGCAATATCGTTATAGACTAGATAAAGGCTTATTAGACTTAAAATACACCAAAAACTTTTTTTTAAACAATGTGAAAAATAGACTATACACATTATAAAGAAAGATAAAAATATGAAAAAAAATTCTTTACAATGGAAGCACATGAAGCACACCCACTCCGCTACACTTAAATCACACATTTTTATAAATGTGTAAAAAAAAAACTAACAACATATAACTTAGGTATGAAGGAAAAACAAAACAACAAGTAAATGGTAGAAATCTCCCTTGTCTCATTAGTTTGCCTCCAAGAAGCACTTGTTTTTATGTCCTTAGCTTGACATGATCATTATATAATTGTTTAAGGTTGATTGATCTACTTAAAAAATGATTCACCAAAGATCTCCTTATGTTTTTCATTTATATCTTGTGAAACAAGAAAGGATAAATTATTAGTTACAATAAAAGACTTGACCCAACGAGAATGTAACTCACCTGGCTTGGGGTTAAGGCATGTACATAAAGAAAGGATATTTTTTCTTGTGTCATTAAATTATTGTCTCTTTATTAAAGGAAGAACAAACCTTCCTATATAAATATCCTTTAGCAAATGTTTCCAGCATAAATTCTCCTTTGGCACATGCTACTTCTTATTAAATATATCCATGACAATTTGAATACTTTCTACATTCTTTAACATGTATAATCTATTAACAGAGGGAAATAAGAAGTGGGGCTAATGAAACAAACGTGAGGGTGTCTTGGAGACTTACTATAATACCTTAAATTGTAACTAAACCTAATACCAAGCGATTAAAATCATAATCTAATTTTAATATTGAAAAATTAATATTTCTACCTTACCCTAATTCCCTAACCCTAAATATTAGCCAAATCCCAATTGATCAATAATTAAATTATCTAAATACCATAATCTAAGTTATTTGAACCTATTTCTAATTCCAGAACCAAACCTAATATCTTTCCCTTTTTCCTCTTCTCCCTTTCTTTTTCCTCTTTTTTTCCTTATCAACCAACCCCTATATTTTCCATTCTCCCCTTCTTCCTACATGAAACATGATCCTCATACAATGCCTACAACACCCCCATCCTATTCTAAGCTACTATTTATCCCTGTCATTTCCCACCTCCACCTCCTATGCATAAGGGTCTTCCTTGAATATTTCATTTGTTCCCTCTCATATATCTCTACATCTCTCTTATATAACATGGAACATTAAATGCTAAACAACCCTCTGCATTCCTCCATTTTTATGTCAAATACTTACAACACCAACTCAACTTCTCCCTCCTTCTTTTCCTCCTCCTCACCATCACCAAATAACCTCAAAAATCCCCTCTAATATCCTTGACCGAAGCACCACCCCCACTATTGGTGGTCCACACTGAAAATACCCCATAGCCACTAGTCAAACTAGCCATTCCTCACCCCTATATTCTCTTCAAATTAGTGCAGCAAAATCAACGTCAACCCACACCCTTATTATAGCAAAACCAACCATACCACACCCACTACCTTCAACCACAAGCACCATTATTAATCTCCCCCTTTCGACCACTCCGATTAGTTCCAACTCCTTTTCTTTGTCCTCCCTCTCCATTTTATCACACCTAGGTGATGCAGGAGCATCTAATGATTATCATATTCATCTTAATTCTCAAGGTAAGGAAAAATTATCTTTCTTAATATTGGAGCCTATCATATTAAATGTTCTTGATAATTTGTCTATGCTTGTCATTGAAAACAATTCAAGTTGTTCTTGTAGGTATGTTACATATTTGTAAGAGGAAGATGTTAATACACCTTAAAGTGTGCAAGTATTCAAAGCATGCAAGACTATGGCATACATGGGATGATACTTTACAACAAAAAGATATGGTGATGATTCTCATTAGTTGTATTAACTTGTTGTAAACCCTAACTCTAAGTGTATTTTATGTAAGTTAGGGTTTGATGTAGTTTCATGTATGTATCATAGTTAATTGTATGGCTTTGTAATGTTAATCATTAATATCATTTAGACCATGATATTGTGCTTAGGATTAAGTATTATATGAGCTTAATTTGAGTGGAATAATGGGCTTGAATTAAGGTGGGAATCTTGCCTGGATGAGCTTGTTTGAACCGGCTGCTACTTCCTCCTATATATACCTTGTACATGCATGAATTGGTAATGAATAGATAGAATTTTTTAACACAAAATTAGCACAGAAAGGTATGTGCTTATCCTCCCTTTTGAGTCTCTTTGATCAAGGAAAGCCCGGGGCAACATTCCTTCCTCCATTAGTCTCATTCATTCGACACTTGAAACCTGTTTCAACAACTCGAATCCAACTTGCACTCAACCTGAGTTCTTCAACTTTAATTGACATTCAACTATTGTTTCTTCTACTTAATTTCATGTTTGACATCACCAATCAACAACAACCAATCCAACCCTTCCTTCCACTTTGATTACACATCAGTTATGGTTTCAAAGCTTCAGGTGTTTTGGAAGGTGTCGACCAAAAGCCACCTACAAATAGGTTATCGCATGTGTGTGTACTTGCATCAAGAACTCACCGGTAGCTTGCTTTTTCATTGAATTCTTGAATATTTATAATATTCTTGAATTTTCCTTGAAGATATTAGTTGAATATCTTGAAATCTTGCAACAATCTTGTTGCATTTTCTCCAACCAAATTGAATCACCTTCGACCAGCATATTAGTTCCAGTCGCAACTTCCTTTGTGTGTGTTGCCTTGTTCTGCTGTGAGTTATTCATCACCACCATTCCTTTCCCTCTTATTTCTTATCCCTATCTGTGCATAATCTTGTGCTAATCCATTCATTTCATTTCCCTTTCGTATACCAATCTGGTAAGGAAAACAAAACTCCCAAGACCTGGTAGTGCATCCAATCACGGGCTGAGTAAGTGTGTGTGTATCCTAGCTTCCTCAATTCATTTTCTCTCATTTTTCTCTCAAACGAATACTCTATACTCTCCCTATGTGTCTTCTCTACATCTTCTATGAAGCACCACATTCGAGTCTTCAACTTGAAGATGTGTATGAGTTGAAGAAACCTGCGGCAATCTATGATTTTATGTGGCTGAAATTTTGGACCATATAAGAAGAAAACTTCCAACCTTGGTTCCTGCGTGCATGATGTGTTCTTGTGGTGAATTCTCCTCATTTTTGCCTAATCAAGGACTGAAGGTAGTGATATTTACCTTGGTTTTGAATTAGCAAAAGGTTGTGCCTTGTTTGGTTGTAGGAAAAAAATTCAAGCACCTACACATTTGTGGAATCCTTTGTGTGCAACAAAAAGAGTTGTGTGTCAATCTTCACCATGGCTAGTGAAGAAGTCCGTGCCTTGGTATAGTCTATCAAGAGCCTCACCACACAAATGGATTCTCAATTGCAAAATCAAAACACACTTCAACATCAACGACAAAGTGTGGAAGCTAAGTTGGCCGAACAAGAAAAGCATAAACCATGGCAAGTTCGCATGGAAACCACACATGATATTGTGGAACGAAGGATGAAGCCTATCTACCATGCAAAGAGTGGATGTGGAAATTCCAACATACATCACCATAAAGATGGAGAAGATGAGATGATTTTCTTTGGCTCAAGAAACCAAAGAAGACCACCTATATTTCAAGTAAGACATGCATACCATGAAGATCAAGGTATTAAACTTGACCTTCCTGAATTTTATGGTGATTTGAATGTGGAGTCATTTTTTGAATGGTTGCATAAGATTGAATCTATTTTTGAATTTAGAGAGTATTATGATGAAAGAAAATGCAAGCTAGCTACTCTTAAGTTCAAAAATTTTGCTCGAAGTTGGTATGATAATTTAAAACAAACAAGAGAAAGACAAGAGAAGTCAAAGATAAAATCTTGGGAAAAACTTAAGAAGCATCTAAGAAAGAAATTTGTGCCTAGAGAGTATGAGAAATATATTTATGTTAAAATGACTACTCTAAGACAAGGTTTATTTAGTGTAGAAGAATACACTAGAGAATTTGAATGACTAGCCCTTATTTGTGATGTTCATGAAAGAAAAGAACAAACGTGTGCTAGATACTTAGGTGGCTTGAATAATTTGATAAGAGATAATGTTCACATGTATTCTTATGATTCTCTTGAGGACTTGATTAAATTGGATTTAAAATTTGAAAGACAAACCAAATCAACTAAAGCCTATGTTAAGTCTAATGCTTCAACTTCAACTAAACCCTATTCTAACACCTTTAAACCTAAATCAACATTTTCATATGATAAAAAGAATAATCAAGATGATAAAGGTAAAAATAAGGTAGTTGAAATGGCAAATAAAAAATGTTTCAAATGTAAAGTATATGGACATTTTGTAAGAGATTGTCCTAACCAAAGAGCCATAACCTTGCATGAAATAGAAAACATGGAACCATGTAGTGATGACGAGGATTTAGAAGTTGATTCTCCTAATGAAATATTAACTATGGATGAGGAATAAGGAGATCCATGCTTTGTAATTCAAAGAGTTTTACAAATACAACCTAGTGTTACACCTACTCAAAGAGAAAATTTTTAAGACTAAGTGTAAAATAGGTGACATGGTTTGTAGACTCATAATTGATAGTGGTTTATGTACAAATGTTGCTAGTGAAGCAATGGTTAAGAAACTTAGTTTCTAAAATAATAATCATCCTAAACCCTATTCTTTACAATAGCTAAATAAAGACAAAGGAGCTAAAGTAAACAAAAGAGCTTTACTCACATTTTCTATTAGAGACTATCATGATGAAGTTCTATGTGATATTTTGCCTATGGATGCTTGTGGATTACTTTTAGGTATACCATGGCAATATGATTGAAAAAAAACTCATGATAGGGTAACTAATGAATATGTGGTGAAAAAGGAAAAGAAATTGTATAGGCTAACATCTTCTTTATGTGATCATATGCCTTTAAGTAATTACAAAAAGAGATTGTTTTTACATGAAAAGGCTATGGAGAAATGCATAAAAGATGAAGGAATTTTTTATGCTTTAGTTTCTAAGGATTATAAACCTAAAAAATAACAAATTGAAAATCCTAATCTAATTAAGTTGCTTGATGAGTATAATGATGTATTTCTTGATGGTTTACCTCCTGGATTACCACCTAAAAGAGGTATAGAATATGCCATTGATCTTGTTCCTGGTATGCCTATTCCTAATAAACCGGCTTATAGATGTAACCCAAAAGAAGCTAAGGAATTATAAAAACAAATACAAGAGCTTATGGATAAAGGATTTGTGAGAGAAAGTATGAGTCCTTGTAGTGCTCCTACTTTACTAGTGCCTAAAAAGGATGGTACTTGGCGTATGTGTATAGATTCTAGGGTAGTCAATAATATTACTATCAAATATCATTTTCCTATGCCTAGATTAGATGATATGCTTGATGAACTTTGTGGTGCACAAGTATTTTCCAAAATTGATTTGAGGAGTGGATATCATCAATTAAGGATTAGAGATGGAGACGAATGGAAAATTGCTTTTAAGACAAAATATGGTCTCTATGAGTGGATATTTTGCCTTTTGGGTTATGTAATGCACCTAGCTCATTTATGAGACTTATGAATTAAGTTCTCCAACCTTTCCTTGGTGATTTCATTATTGTATATTTGGATGATATTCTTGTGTATAGCAAAAATAGTTATGATCATCTAGTGCATTTGAAGAAATTATTTGATACGCTAAGGAAAGCTAAACTATATGGGAAACTTGAGAAATGTGATTTTATGCTTCCAAGTGTGGTTTTCCTAGGCTATATTATTAGTGGAGAAGGTATTAAAGTTGATCCTAATAAGATTAAGGCTATAAAATAATGGCCTATTCCTAATAATGTTCATGATGTGAGAAGTTTTCATGGATTAGCTAGTTTCTATCAAAGATTCATTAAGGATTTTTCTACTATAGCTACACCTATTACTCAACTCATGAAAAAGGGTAAATTTTATTGGGGATAAGAAGCTACTCAAGCCTTTGAAACCCTCAAACCTAAATTTTTTCATGCTCCTGTTCTCTCCTTACCCAACTTTAATCTTCTTTTTGAAGTAATTTGTGATGCTAGTGGAGTTGGAATCGGAGGAGTACTTTCCCAAGAAAAGAAACCTATAACATTCTTCTCTGAAAATTTAAATGGAGCCAAACTTAACTATTCAACTAATGACAAGGAATTCTTTGCAATCATACCGAGTATAGAGACATGGAATCATTATCTAAGACCAACACCCTTTGTATTACGTTCAGATCATGAAAGTTTAAAATACTTACATAATTTAAAGAAAGTTAATCCGAGACATGCAAAATGGGTAAATTTTTTACAATCCTTTATATTCTCTGTCAAACATTTAGATGGTAAAGAAAATGTAGTCACTGATGCTCTTTCTCGTAGATCTACATTACTTGTTATGATGGATACAAAAATCTTAGGTTTTGAAATAATAAAAGACTTATATCCTAAGGAAGAAGATTTTAAGGACATGTTTAGTGCATGTAAAGAAAATGGATACCGTGGAAATTATGTCATACAAGATGGATTTTTGTTTAGACTATAAAACTTTATATTCTTAGATCTAGTATTCGAGACTTTCTAATCAAATAAATACATGAAGGTAGCATTGCAGGACATTTTGGTATACATAAAACTATGGAAATATTACAATAAATTTTCTATTGGCCACGAATGCTTAATCATGTACAAGCCATGATAAGTAGATGTTCTACGTGTCAAAAAAGTAAGAGTTACTTTCATAAAGGCTTATACACACCTTTACCCGTTCTTGATAAGCCATGGGAAGGAGTTATTGTGGACTTTATCCTAGGGTTACCAAGAACGCAATGTGGTAAAGATTTTATTCTTGTGGTAGTAGATAGATTTTGTAAAATGGCTCATTTTATTCCATGTAATAAAACCGATGATGCCACGCATGTTGCTGACTTGTATTTTAGAGAGGTTGTTAAACTTCATGGAATACCTAAAAGCATAGTTTTAGATCAGGATGTCAAGTTTATGAGTTATTTTTGGAAACATTTATTGCATATTCTTGGTACTAAATTGCTATTTAGCACTTCAAATCATCCACAAACTAATAGAACTCTTGGTGCATTATTAAGAGGTTTAGTTAATAAGAGTACTACAGATTTGGATGTTAAGTTAGCTCATGTAGAGTTTGCGTATAATTTTAGTCCATCTAGTACTACTCAAACTAGTCTGTTTGAGGTGGTGTATGGTGTGAATCCTCAAATGCCTATTAATATGATTCCTTTGAAAAAAGGTGAATTACAAAATTATGAAGCCAAAGATAGAATATAATTTTTTCAACAGCTTCATGAGAAAATAAAAAATAACATTGAAAAAGCTAATTCCAAGTATAAAGCTCAAGCAAATAAGCATAGAAACTCTTATGTGTTTTCTCTTGGTGACTTAGTTTGGATACATTTGTGTAAAGAAAGATTTTCTAATTTACATAAAAATAAACTAATGCCAAGAGTTGATAGACCATTTAAAATATTGAGAAAGTTTGGAGATAATGCTTATGAACTTGAACTTCTAGATCATTATGGTGGAATTTCAATAACTTTTAATGTTGGTGATTTGTCTCCTTATTATTCTAATGAAAATTTGAGGGCAAATTCTTCTCAACTTGGGGAGAATGATGCAGGAGCATCTAATGATTATCATATTCATCTTAATTCTCAAGGTAAGGAAGAATTAGCTTTCTTAATATTGGAGCCTATCATATTAAATGTTCTTGATAATTTGTCTATGCTTGGCATTGAAAACAATTCAAGTTGTTCTTATAGGTATGTTACATATTTGAAAAAAGAAGATGTTAATACACCTTAAAGTGTGCAAGTATTCAAAGCATACAAGACTATGGCGTACATGGGATGATACTTTACAACAAGAAGATATGGTGATGATTCTCATTAATTGTATTAACTTGTTGTAAAACCTAACCCTAAGTGTATTTATGTAAGTTAGGGTTTGATGTAATTTCATGTATGTATCAAAGTTAATTGTATGGCTTTGTAATGTTAATCATTAATATCATTTAGACCATGATATTGTGCTTAGGATTAAGTATTATATGAGCTTAATTCAAGTGGAATAATGGGCTTGAATTAAGGTGGGAATCTCGGCTAGATGAGCTTGTTTGAACCAGTTGTTACTTCCTCTTATATATACCTTGTACACGCATGAATTGGTAATGAATAGATAGAATTTTTGAACACAAAATTAGCACAGCAAGTTTTGTGTTTATGCTCCGTTTTGAGTCTCTCTGATCAAGGAAAGCTCGGGGCAACTTTCCTTACTCCATTGGTCTCATTCATTCGACACTTGAAACCTGTTTCAACAAGTCGAAACCAACCTGCACTCAACCTGAGTTCTTCAACTTTAATTGACATTCAACCATTGTTTCTTCTACTTAATTTCATGTTTGACATCAGAAATCAACAGCAACCAATCCAACCCTTCCCTCCACTTTGATTACACATCACTAGCAACTATAGCTTGTTCCATTGCTATACCTCCTTCTTCAACAATCCCAACAAAACCCACTTTTTGAAACACAAGTTTTAGCTAAGAATTTTTTAGAGCCTTAGTTTGATTTCCCCACTTTATGTCACTCCCATTTACCTTGTATCTTTCTTAACTGTATCATTATGTGTTAATGTGGTTTTACTAATTGCTAATTAGGTTATTTTTTGGAAGTTTCAGTGGAGGTAGGATAGGAAAAATATGCTTAGAGATTGGAATTTTTTTTTTGTAAGGATCCTAGCCGTAGTCTAGGGATTTTGTGCTAAGTTTTATGTATGATTGTGTATGATACCATGTTATTGTTGTTATGTAGTTAAGTTTGTGATTGTTAATACTATAGTATGTTATCGTGATATTATGTGATGGAAAAATAAGTAAGTTGAGAGTTATGGGATATCATTACAGTAATATCCTATTTTGAAAACCTTTAGTGTGATATATGGTTGTAGTATGACTTTAATTAGATATGATAAATGTAAAAGTATTATGTTAAGGTATATAGTGATAATGAAGGATTTGGAAATAATATTACCGAAACATATAAGATTTGCATAAAATAAGGGTTTGATTTTTGGTAAGGGCATTTTGGTATATATGGGGTTAATATAGGAATCATGGTATGATAATATGTTATATTATTTAAAGGGAATTATATGAACTTTTTAGAGTAGTGGTGAATGGCTTAAGTTTAACAAAGTTAGGAAATGGCCGATGTGTATTATTGATATGTTCCACGAGACGATAATAGTGGCTAAGGAGTGTTTTGCCTTAAGAGGTGCATTAATCCATTCCATCGGATTAAGAATAGTGAGGCCCTAAAATCAACATGAATGATAATATAATTTAGGATAATTAAATGAATTGATAAGATATTGCTAATTTAAAGTAGAAGAGTATGTGAGTTAGGACTGAGGTGTTAGGTCTGTTCAATAGGACAATAATAGTGACACATGTGTGCTTCCCCTGAGAAGTGTTCTAGACTATTCTACTAGTTTAAGAATAGTGGCTTAGGAGCATTTTGTCCTAAGAGGAATTGGGTAAATTCTATCGAATGATAATAGTGGCTCAGGTGTATTGTTCCTAAGTGGTGTATGATACATTTCCATGGGTTTTAGAATAGTAAGTTCCTTGAACTCAATGTAAAAAAAAAATACAATATTTTATACCTAATAATGAGGCCTAGATCATTAAATACCTTGGGTATTTTATGTACTTTGCATGTGTACTTATTCTCTTATGTGCATACATGTATTTTTTTTATATCCTTGACTTAATAATATTGTCACCATCCTCACTACGTAGCATACTGCCCATCATATTATGGGTGATGTTCATTCCCACAAGCAGATGACCTTGATGTCTGTGTGCATGATGCTCTATATAGGGTAGAGTGATGTTCTATATCAAAGCGTTAGGCATAGAGTCATATTATCCGGATGATGGTTTTTATCTAGATACCTTTTTGAATCTTAGTTCCATGATATCTCTTTTATCTATATGTTATATTATTGTACTCATTGTTAAAGTCCGAAATTGTATTTATATTAATGAAGGTTCTCTTATTTTTATTTACTCTACTCTAATTTTAATGGCTTTTACCTTGTGATTGATGTAAGGATAATATGGTAATTTAGACTTACATCAATTATGGCAGTAACACCATATATTTTGGTTATATGCGTCCATTGTAAGATGAAATTTTTATGTAGTAAAATTTATGCTCACCTTCTAGCAAAACAAGGGAACATATATCCAATGATGGAGCACCATTGATGATTGTGGTAGTCCCATTGCTTGTACACCTCTCTTTCTTCAACTTTCATTTTGATTAGATTCTTATTCTACTTTTATGGGTTCTTTTTCTATTGGATCATGTTTCTCATTTTTATTTTTAGTCTTATTTTTCTTGAAACATCTATTCTAGGCTCTTGACCATTGGTGAGTAGTATCCAACCTACCGCAATTCTCTTCTAATCTTCATAAACTCCCATTGCTACAGAATTCATTTGGTATATTTACTCCAAAACCTAACATGTAATTTATTTTAATTTTTGTGCATTTTATTATGATTAAGCTAAGTTGGTTGTTGAATTGAGTATATACATATTGTATGATTGATTTGGACGGGTTAATTATGTGGTATATGTTGATTTCTAGAATATGGGATTTTTGATTTGGTTATGTTTGGATTTCTTGAATTCATCTGATGAAGCTATTTTTGTATACATTGATCATGCAATATACTTTAAAATTTACTTAATTTTTTCTTGGAATTGTTAAATTGATAAATTTAGGTAGAATTAATCGAAATTTAATTTTTAGGTTAAACCTCTTGTAGGTTTTAATTGGATTATGTAATTGAATTATTTTGTTAAATTGTTTATATGAATTGTATTCAAATATGTTTAATTTCATTTTTAATGATAAAACTTAAATATTTTAGCAAGATTTGACTTCATTTATAGTCTAGGCTCAAAGACCCAAATTTTGTAAAATTTGGTCTTACCTTTATTAGGTTTAATCAAATGAAAATATAATATGTTATAAAATAGGTTTAATTACCTTTATAAATATTTAATTGAAATAAATTAATAAATTTTGATTGAATTACATTTTTGAACCTAAAACCTTAACTTTTAAATGAAGTGATGAAATTTGTCATTTCTATAGTTGTTTTTATAAAATTAATTTTTATAAAATTGTTTTAAATAACCTTAATTGCATTCTAATACCTTCAATATGTATGAATTGGTTTGAGTTTTCTAGATTTCTATTCTAGGGTTTAAAACCCTAGGTTTTAGGAATAGTTTTGTGAAATCTAGTTGTATTTAAATTTTCAAATATTATTCAATTAATATTAGTTTAAAATGATTTTAATTGTTCTTTTAAATCATCATTTGGATTAATCTATGAAATTGATTCATTTGATGCTTTAAAGTTGTAAATCCTAATTATATAAGTGGTTTTTGATAAAATTTACATATTTTTTATTATTCTATGTTTGTATTAGTTTTCTCTAACTTAGTCTTATGATTTTCAAAGGTAATCTAGGAAGATCTATTAAGGGATTCTAAAACTAGGTTTTCCTTCTTATTTTTCTAGAATAGCTTGGAAACTTGGTATACCTCCTAAATTTCAAGTTAATTGAATTCTATAGGTTAATCTGTATTATTCCATATTTTGGTTATGCTAAGAACATACCAAGGTTTCTTAATAGGGAATATAGTTTGTGTGTCTATACCATATGGCTATCTTATGTTTTGGTATTGTATGGTTCTTTACATATGGATCATAATTACTCACATGTGCTTTTTTTATTTATGATTTGTTATGCTATGGAACCAATATAAATGTACCATGGCCTATTCTTTGGATATCATATTTATTAACGTGAAGGTAAGAGGTTGGATTATTTATTGGTACTCTTATGTGATGGTTCCTAAGAACATTTTTTTATTGTGATATATATGGTGAAATATGTGATCATAGATATATAGTATGAATAATATAAGTGATAAGTGAAATGAATGAATTTTGAGATTTATGCTATAGGTCACATTAGTGGTCATATATGGTGGTTTTAATCCACATATAGAAATTGTGTTATAGGTCACATTAGGGGTCTTATGTGGTGGCTGTATATAGTCTACCTTGAGTAGCCTCGGGATGGCTTCTGAGGTAGGGTTATAAGGTGAACATCTTCACTATGATTTCTTTTATGTTGTATCAGTAGTGTGAAAGTGAAGCCCCTCTATCTACTCTATAGTTGACCTTCAGACCCTAGAGGGGATATCGACACTTAAAAGTTAGGGTGTCTTGAGTGGTTACATAAGCCATAACTGTAAAGCTATAGGTGACACGTTGTTGTAGGTTCCTTAGTCATCGTATCCTAAATATGAATAATATTGTATTTAGATATGATTTATATTAAATTTTGGTTGTGAGAAATACTATGTGTTGGAAGTGGACAAATGAAATAAGTAGACTAAATGGAATAAGTGAATTAAGATATCATATATAAGGAAACGAGTAATAATGTGAATTAGAATTTGTGACAATATTTTGGTGGAAATGACTAACAAGTTCTTATATGAATTAAAGTAGAATGATTATATATAAATCAGTGATTGATGTAAATGGAATTAAATTGATTGAATAGTGGTATGCAAATGAATACGATGCTCTTATGTTGATGGCATAATTCTACTACACATATTAGTTGTTAAGATTGAATATGGGATCATCTTATAGTATCAAGTTGCTCTTTGATTTTCCAAAATATTATATGAGAGCATCTTTCATGTTAAGATTGAATATGTATGTGAATCTACATGTGTATGCTATTACTATGATTTGGGTTATTTACTTAGTACACCATTATACTGATACTATATTTGTTTATATATTTATATGTAGGTACTTTGCTTCCAATTCTGATGTGATTTAGACTTAGGTTGAGACTTAGAGCTACCTGAAGTTTTATCCCTCGAGGACTCTTGTAATTATTTATTAATATTTTGAATGTTAAGTTGTTGTATTGAAAATTTTAATTTGGTGTTGTAAATGAAAATTTATATTTTTTTATCTAGTTAAGATTTTGTAATCCAAGTTTATCTCACAAAAATTCCGCTAATTAAACAACAATGATTTTATATGTTATTTCATTGACTTTATGAGCTAAGATTTTTAATTTAGTTTCTATTTGAGGATTTGTTAAATAAGTTTTTAGCCTTGACCTATCTACTCCTCTTTTTTTTTTAAAAAAAAAACAAAAATTTAGATAGTTGATTAGTGGAGGAAAAGTAGACCCAAAATGTGAGAGCAAAAGAATATGAGAGTGGTCAATGAAGAGGGACAAATAGAGAAAAATTCACCTCTAGCATTGAGGTTATTTTGATAAATAAAGGGAAATATGGCTATAAAAAAATTGATCGGTAAGTTCAAATGGGAGGGAAAGATTTGAGTGAAAAGCTAGCATGCCTTAAATGGTGAGGAAGAGGTTTAGCTTGGGAATAAAGGCCAAGGGAGTAATTAATAATGGGGGAAAAAGACAAATGAGAATGAGAGGCATGGTGACATCCTAGTAAATCTTGAGCTCTGATCTTGGAGATCTGAGCTGAGGAAAAAGAGAGGGGAAAAGATAAGAAGACAAAGATGCATATGTCAATAAACGTAACTATTGAGATGTAGCCCCCAAATCTTGTACAATTCCTCTAAAATATGGGTAAAATGTTTATAAATCCTTTCAAAATATTTTATAAACCAATTATAACATAATCACAATGTTTTATTACTATTAGAGAAAGATTCAATTTAAATCAAACCAAAATTAAACAACGATGATAAACTAATTAATTTTTTTAACATAACCATTTGGGTAGTTCCTTAGTCTTGAAATCATCTAAAATGAAGAACTAGTTGACTAGTTTGCGGACTAAAATAGTTGACTAGTTTTGTCATAAACCAAAACCCTATTTAAAAGTTACATCATTTACAAACCATTTGAATTTTAAAACCTTAATTTCATTAAAATCATGATCAAACACATATTTAACACATTTTGAAAGCCTTAATAATGGGGTGTTACCAAATATGTTGTGAGTAGGAGATAAATCATTAGCAATGTTAGGTTTTATATAGCCTCCCTAACTTAATCTAAGATATCATGAAAATTAATATACCTCATATAAATATTGCCTCTACTCTCAAACCTTTTATCCATGTTTTGATTAAGCCTTGATCTTTTACAAGTTTTATACATCATATCCATGTTTATGCGTAATTTATTGGGCTAGAAAGTATGGGAATGAGTCTTAGAGGATGATATTCCATATGTGATGTTCTTGGGATTTTGAGAGTTGTGCATACTATGAAGTATATGTGTATATTGTGATGTGAAGCATAGGTTATGTTTATTTCATGTTATATAAGTTTTATATTAAGAATGGAAACATGTGGATGCATATGTATCTATTTGTGATCGGTTATAAATACATATTTGTAATTTTTGGTTTCTAAGAGAACTAATTAACTAACTAAGAAAAAAATAGCCAACTAGTGTACCTAATCAACTAGTCTATTCCTACCAATCAAGTGGTTCACTAAATTAAGTTTTTTTATAATATTGATCCAAGGCCATTCAATTGATAAAACCTTTTTTAATTAAATAATTTCTTTATTGAATCATTTCACTTGTTATTTTGGAACCTAGGATAGTTCATTGGTTTATGGGACTAGTCACATAGTTTCTTGAGACATTTTTGTGCTGATTTAAGGTTATATCATTGGGGTTGACCATATATTTAACCTTTAAATTTACGTATGGTTAAATGAGTGATAATTTGTGAAGAGTGAGGGTTAATGGATTTACCTTAACTTTAGGCTCTAGTGGTATTGGCTTATGGTTTCCTTTGATCCATTTTAGATCTAAGGTCATGCAGGGTTAATCTTTTATCCCTTGTAGTATTAATACTTATAATGAAGCACCTCAAATATTTATGCATTGCGTGTGACTTATGATCACGCTAATAAACTATTAATACTTACAATGAAGCACCTCAAATATGAAAATGGCTGCTCCCTCAATGTGTGTACCGCATAGATGATGTAGGATCCCTCAATTTTTGCTTTACCTAGTAGCACCAATAAGACTCTACGTCTACTTTATGATGATTCTAGGATTCTCTAAGGGACTATAAAACCATAAGGACTAGATGGTGTGGTAGATTTTTTTGTGTGCTTGCTAGCCCTATTAGAGATTGATGTTTGTTACCCTTGTAGTTTTAGATTGATCACTTGTTGTATCCCTTTTGAGAAATAAATAAAATTAGTTTAATAGTAGTTTGCTAGTTACCTTTATGTACTAAACTCTTTAGGTAACTGAGTATTGAATGGTTGGCATTTTGAGTTTGGTTAAGTGTTGAGTCGACTTTCTTAATGTGAAATTGTATGTTAAGTATATGAATTATAGTCAGATTGTCATATTATATTATCATGTGCATTTGGTGGTATCGATGGAGTGGTATCTATGTATGAAATAACCCATGTTCTCCATTAGACTTTCATATGCTTAATGGATAATTTATTTACTCAATATAATTATACTAATGTGTACAATTTCATGGTAATTTGTTTATTCAATGAGTACTTGAGACACTATAGTAGTAAACAAAGTAAATCGATGGTCCCATATAAGGTTGGTAGGGTTAGGGTGAGAGTTAGAATGATCCGGTGTTTGTTGTTGGCATCTTTTGATTTAGATATTCTTTTTGACTCTTATGGCTCTTCCTTATATTTCTTTTAGTTTCTTTGTTGTATCATTATTATCCAATCATTTTTATCTTATATCAAAACAATGGAAGTTAATGCATTATTCCTTTAACTTCTCTCTTCTTAATGTTTAGTTTTATCATGACTTGGAGTTTGGTTCTGACCAACCTTACATCTAACATGAAACGGGTGGTGAATATCTATCTTATGTTAAATGTGGTGGTAGCATCTCATTTTTAGCTGTTTAGCTTCTATATAACTTTATCTTTATCAAACTTTTCAAGTCCTAAATATGAGATTATTACACTTTGGTGTGGTGTAAAGTGATACTTACTTAATGGAAGCTAGAGTGCGTGTCCAAATATTTTTACATAATAATATATTAATATATAACCCATACTTGATAAAAAGGTAACGTAGCTTCTTAAGACTTTCAAATGTCTCAAAAATTATTTTTAATATAAAAAAATAATTTTGGTAATGTAACTAACTAGGGAATGTGTCAAATGTGAGTTTTAGAAAGACCATGTGGCTAGTCATACCCAAAACTCATCAATTTGTTCATCTAGGGACTTGTATTTTCTTTCCACTAACACTTGTGAATTTGTAAGGACATACTAGTCAATTGGTTTTATTGAAAATTTTAGATTATTTTTTATTTAAATATTGATTAAATATTTATAGAACCTTATGATTACGATCTTTTGTATAAGTAAGCTTATTATTATGTTGCAAGATTGCTTTCATAGTATTTCATAAGTTATTTCATTTTATTTAGTTGAAAATCTTCTAAAGGTATTTTTGAGTTGGTTTTTTCATCACTAATACCCTTTTATCTCTCTCTTCGCTACCCTTAACTTAACTAGTTGCCAGGGTATTACTACTATACTTGATCAAATTTTGACTATATTTACTTCTTCTCTCACCTCATCATAGGTTTTGTCCATAATCAACTCTCTTCTCTCACTTTATCTTATATTAATGTCGACAATTAGGCTTAAGGAGGTACACAATATATGATATCATGCTCATAAGACATACATAATTAAGCTCTCACATTTCATTTTATCAAAATCTCTAATCGGTAGAAGGTTATACTTCTTCTCCTTCTCTTCCTTTGTCCTTATCTTAATTGAGGCTTAAGCCTTCCGTACACATTAATTTTTTTCTTTTCCCTTATTTTTTTTCCTAATTCTAACTCTACTTTGTTTTTAATATGTAAAGGGGGTTAAAATTTGGAAATTATTATGGTTTTTCCTTGGTTTTTCAATTCTTTTCTCATCATGTTCCATAAGAGAGTTAAGTAAAATATTTCATTTACCTTTTATACTATTTAGTTAACCATATTCTTTTGTTTTAAAAAAGTTTTTATTAATCTAAAACTTTAGTTTAATAAAGGTAATCAAGAAAGTGTGGTAATGGTGCCATCAAGTTAGGAGTAATTAATATATTTGATGGAAGATTTATGTGCTTAAGGTAAATCAAATATATTTTGATACATGGTTTAGTGCTTGAGTGATTACCTTGTTTAGTCTAATTTTTTTGACAGAATTTTGTCTTAAGTCTAAATCATGAGAAACCAAAATCATGTTTAGCAAGTATTTAAGTAGTGGGTTGCTTTGTAAGAACCATGTGATTATAAGCCTTTTTCCATATTTATATTATTAGTTTGGATAAGCATGATTGTTATGTGTATAAGATTATTGAGGTTTCGGCATAGGATTGGTTTATTAGATGGTAATTATGAGCATGTTGGTCATCTTTAGCCTTTTGATCAATCTTGATGAAAATAAGTATGTATGTTGTTTTAAATTGATTAAAAAACATGATGATGTGTTCAATGAGTTGTGAATGTATTTGTATGAGTTTTGATAGTATGGATGAATGTTGGTATTAAGTAAATTTATTTACAGATGTTAGATTTTGATTCATATGTTTTTTTAGAGAGAACAATCAACTAGTAGTAGGAAAAAACAATTAACTGGTTCATTAGTTAACTATTTTGGCCTACTAATGAACTGGTTAAGCTAGTGCTTATGTTTTTTTCCCAATTGTTCAGCCACTAATCAATTGGTTAAAGGTTTAACCAATCAATTGTTTAACTTATACATGTCAATTTATTTTTTGATACATGTGATTTGCTTCCTATTACTATTTACAAACTAGTCCATTAGTTTGTGCAACTAGTTCACTAGCCCCCTTGGATAATTTTAGATATTTTGAGCTTTTATCTTAGTCTTTAAATTTGGGTTATGTGTTGGCTTTAGGATTAACTTGTATTTACATGTTGAACTTGATTAATTAATATTAAAGAATTAGATAAGAGTGAAGTTTTAGGCATCTTTTCTAGTATGTATACTTAGATTTTAGGTTACCATGGGAAGATTTGTTACCCTTGACCTAAGAATCCAAGTGTAGTAGATGTAAAAGATCCTTGTACATTCCCTTTGACACTATGGGAGTCCAAGTACGGTGGTTTTTGAAGATATCAGTGCAACCCCATGGTGCCGGTGTTTATTCTATGGTGGAAGTTACAATCCAACTTCCATATTTATCATTGATAATGAAAGTAATAGGAGACAAACTAATTACATATGCCTCTATGTGACCTTATTTTGATTTCTTGAGATGCTTCATTATGTGTGAATTGTTGATATGCCATGTTGTATGTGTTAAGCATGTTATCATGTGTTGTGCAATAACATGTTCCTTATATGTAGCATGAGCCCTTTCATTTACTTATGGTAGGTTTTATCAATAATTAAATGTATTGATGCTACCTTATTATGATCATTGTGATTATGTCAACTTTATCTAGGTGAGTTGATATTGATTATTTATAGGGGTATGACTCCTAGTTAGAATACATTGGTGATGTGGACTGATACCAGGTTATTACGTTAGGGAGTTGTCTTTTGGCTTGAGAGTTAGGCCAAGCTATATAGATGTTTTACCCACTATTTTTTCCCTTTTATATCTTATCAATTATTAAAACTCTTGGTTTATTCTCTTATTAAAAAGTTACATTAGATGTTAAAATTTACCATTGTCACACACACTCACTCACACACACTCACCCACACGTCTCGATTTATCTCTTATAATTGTGTGTGGTTAGTTAAATAATTTTCCTTATATTGAATATGGGATAGGTGAATGATCACATATCTCTTAATATTTGATATAGCAATAAAATCCTCTATTCCTTTTTTTTAATTTATTTCCTATTCTCTTAAAATGAAAATTTTTAATAGTAAAAAAATGAGGGTATTACAAAAAGATCAATAAATCAATGGATCAAATGGTGTGTGTGACTCCTACGATGTGCTTCAATTTGAGAATGATGACACCTTGGGGTTTTAATGCCAACCATCAAGTATCACTAAATTTTATGCATTTTTTTTCAATGTTCACCTCATATATTCTAGCATTCCAAGACACATGTACTCAAAATATAAAACTATTTTAATATATATACTCTATTTTTATCTAAAAAATCTATAAGTTTTGAATATAATTTTCGAATCGATTTAAGAAGTGTTGGAGTTTCTTTTAGTTTTTATTATTATTTAAATTTAGAGTAGTCTAACTCTTCAAGAATATGGACTTATTATAGCATATCAAGGTTTTTCCCATAGATACTTAGTGCTAATTAGTAATATTTCTTATTTATAGCTATCTAAATCAAAATAATCAATTTTACAAAAAATGCTAATTGAGTTAATAAAAATAAAAGCAATGAACATTAAGAGATATGTTAAAGATCTAGTCAAATATAACAATACTGAGGATCGAATTATCACTATAATTTCAGTGGTCAAGGTATAAATCATTTCAATTATAAGATGGCTATCCTAGCTTAGAAGATAGATGTAACACCCCCAAATTTTGAAACTTAAAATTTTCATTTTAGAAAGTTAATAGTAGAAGCCAAAACATAAAACATGGGATTGTCACACCGCATCCAACATAAAAGAGGCACTCCCTATGCCTAGTTTATGTCATGTGCAAGGTAAAAATAACCTCATACCTAGGAATTAGGTGTGGGAAGCACGTGATTCCATCACGATACAGGATACAAAAAAGAAAGAAGGAAAAAAATAGTAAAAATAGAGGACTAGGAGTCTAAAGAGAGAGATAGAGATATCCAGATAACCATACCTTTTACCAATTTGTTTAACGCTCACCTAAGGAAACCACATCAAGCTAATAATCATCAATCACCTACAAAACAGGGCAAGTTTGCTTGTGGAAATGAGTAGCACCCATAAAATGGGTGGTCAGTGCACTACGTACTGAGTAAAGGAACAATACTATTGAAGTGGGGATACGAATAACACATGCTTGAAATTAGATTGTTTGTGAGATAACCAAATAAATGAAACTTCTCATAAGATAGAAAATGGTCCATATTCCTTTAATAAGTAAAATCCATTTTCATTCTTTGATATACGTTGAGTAAAGGAACCCCACTATTCTCTGACTGGTGGAATGATCTGAAACTCTCAAGGACAACATACCCAAGCCACTATTCTTTTCGATGGAATGGAGGTTAAAACATCTTCTCGAGGCAGAACACTCCCGAACCACTATTCTATCTGGTGAAATGGGAATACATAAGCATATAGAAAAGTAGATCACCTTGGTCCTAACTCACGTATTCTTTCACTTCAAATCATTAATATCTTTTCCATAGGTTATAATAATACGTTTTCATTTCACAATGAGTAGGGACCCTACTATTCTTAAATTGGTAGAACGATCTAAAACTTGTAGGGACAACACACCTGAGCCACTATTCTTTCCTGTGGAACAGAGATTTAAAACACTTTCTCAGGGTAAAACGCTCCTAAGCGACTATTCTCCCCGATGGAACGTGATATATATATATAGATATAGAAAAATAGGTCACCTTGGCCCTACTCACATTCTCTTTCACTTTAAGCAATTATTATCTTATTCAAGATTGATTCTGAGGCATAGAACACAGTCAAAAAAGATATACATATAGTATAGGTCCAAGTCCTTAAGTCTTTTCAAACCCTAATTACGCTCCCTTTAGTATTCATTCTCCCATGTTGATTATTCTACATTACTTATAGTATATCATCTCCAAATCCCATCATTAGTATCATACCCAAAATGTATGATCTAATTCCCATGCACATACATTAATAATTTCATCCTGATATATTACTCGTAGAAATATTCAAAACCCAATTTCTATATATTTATCCTAACACCTCCCACAAAAATTACATGATTACCAATTTTGATGGATAACATCATAAGGTCAAATATTAACAACATGTTCAAAAATCTGTATAACCTCTAGATCTTATAATTATCTATTAAATCATTTATGGACCCCAAATAACAATAATACTTCTAAGAATTCCTCATACTATTATTATCATCTTTTAATGCTCCTAACACATGAATTACCAAATTTTCTTTATTATCCCATAATGAACAAGCTACCCTTAAGCACAAGTAAAAACACTTATTATATAAAATCTTATACCTTCCACACATATTATTTTTCAGGTCCCCCATTCATCATCATACCTCATGAGAATCATTAAATCCAGTTATCAAAACTCATTCAACCCGTAGTTCATATCATAAGATTTATTTCTACAAATATGACATTATCATCACTCAACCCATATTTCATACCATAAGATATATTTCCACAAATATGAAATTATCATCATTCAACCCATATTTCATACCCTCAATAAATAATAATGGTACCTCTTGCCCATTCTTACTTTCTTTCAATAAGACAACATCTTTAAACCCTTATTTCATACCTTAAGATATAATCCCACAAATATGAAATTATCACAATAAATCATAACATATTGGTACTTCTCACCAATTCTTACTTTATTTCGACATAACATTCATATCATCACAAAATATCAAGATCAACACATGTTTCATCACATATAAAAAATATCATCAAAAACACATATAATCATACAAGAAAATAACATAAAAAATCCTAAACATTGAATAGTATCCTTACCAACTAGGAAATCAGGCTATAAGCATGCAAATCCTAGACTTCCTCCTTCAAAGCTATTGGAATACCACCTATGAAAAATAATAAAATTTGCAGTTAGGCTCGAAGAGTTAAATCAAAGGATAAATGAAGGTACAAAGGGTAAAAATTAATATAACCATAGTATAATTAGAGCTTCAGATGTGTGGATGTGAAGAAGAGTGTGTGGTGGAACTATGGTTAAATTTTAGTGGTGTTTGGACAAGGTTTGGGGGTGAAAATAGGGGTGCATGGCTAAAAAAAAGAAGTTACATGACCAGGCGGTGCAAAAGTTGCACAGCTATGTAGCATCAAGCCGAGAAAAATTATGATGCATAGTCAAGCGGTGCAAAAGTTGCAAGCCTACGCGACATGAGCGTACAACAGGTTGAGGGAAAAAACGATGCGTGACCTAGTGGCACTAAAGTTGTACATCTGTGGAGAAGGAGATTTTAAGGGTTGCATGGTCATATAGCAAGCAGTGCATAGGTCGTGCACTCTATGACACTTCAACGAATGGGGGAAAGAAGAGGGAGAAAAAGGCGGTAGTTGGCAGCGATGGCGAACGATGGTGAGGTGGAAGGTTGGGGCGACCTTGATGGTCAGTCTACAGGCTAAAGGGCAGTGAGTGGTGGCCAAGGTGATGCATGGTTGTGGATATGGTGGTGCGAATGCCAAAAATAGAGAAAGAAGGGGGAAGAAGAAGTAAGAAGGAGAAGGAGAAGGAAGAAAGAGAAGAAGGTCGGGGAACTTGGGTAATTGATTGTTAATATCGAAAGGATAGATTGGAGGCCAAAAAAACAAAAAGAAGGAGAGTATGGTGCATACACACCCACACATACATGTGTGCGTGTGGTGGAAGTCGGGGAAGAAGAAAAAGAATAGGGGGTGTGCGATGGGGATGATGGAGATGGTGCAGCTATAAGTTGATGATGATGGTGATGGTTATAGAGGATGGCTAGGGGTGGGGCAATAGCTACAAGGTGAGGGTGGTGATGGTTGATGGAGGTGTTGTGCAAAGATGTAAACAATTAGAAGGATATAGGGAGATAGGGTGGTGTATATGGGGGTGTGCAGGTCTGCAAAGATGGGAGAAGGAGAAGAAGAAGGAGAAACATGATGGGTGATGGATGAGGGTATAGAAAGGTGGTGGATGGTGGTGCAAGTTGCAACCAAATCAAAAGTTGCAGCTTGAGGTTGGCAGAAGGAGGAGAAGAAAGAAAGAAAATAAAAGGAAAAAGAAAAGAAAAAATAGAAGAGTTGGGGGATTAGTTTAGGGTGATTTTAGATTAGTTAAAGGTAATTAGGATTTGTGGAAATTTTAGTGGGTTTTGATTTTTGTTTACAAATTACGGTTTATCAAAGTTATGGTTTCAGAATTGGTTAAAGTATCAGGTTTAAGGTTAGGTTAAAGCTACTATAGGATTTATTAAGATTAGAATCAAATTAGGGTACTAATGATGGGGGATTAGGCTAAGTAAGTTTTAGGGGTATTACAATGGATTGCCTAAATTAAACAAATGCCCCTTCCATGTTTGAATGAGTGCAACTAGACAAATTTAGTCACATATTTTCATTAGACTAAAGCAAATTAAAGTCATTAATTAAGTTCTTATGAAATTTTGATTTATACTTTCAAAATACTCAAAATAATTTATTGATTTGATTTTATTGTTTGGTTTAATATTTTTCACCTCTTAATTCTTCAACAAAATACTTAAATAAAGTTAAAACTGTTATCAGTCAATTATCCAATTTACAAAATGATAATAGCTAAATTTGATTAATTCAGTTTCAAAAATTGAAATTAAATTAATTCATTGCTCAAACAATCAAAATTGGGTAAAAATAATCATAGAAAAAGGGATCTACTCACACATGTAGGACATAATATATAAAATTGAATATAAAGTTAGCATATCAATATATAAAATACTGTAAAAGGAACCAAGAAGAATAAACCGATGTTGTTGGAATTGAAATTTTGTGAATGAAGTCCATTCATCTCAATTGACATCGTTTGTACACGTCATGAATATTACTTAATAAAAAAATTAATTGATATAAAAGAAATAGATGAATAGAAATGGATATTTAAAGTGCAATAGTATGTTAAAAGTGGAAAAAATACAATCCCATGGTTCTATCCCCTTTTTTCATATTCTTTATATTAAAATGGAATATGAAAAATGTATGAGAGATTAATCTTTAAATAGAGTCAAGTGTGAAAGAAATAATTTACATTGGCACTTGGCACAACCATGATGCTAGGCCATGTTTCGTGATAGATTCAAGTACTAGTTAACATTTAATATTTTGGTCATAACTTATCCATTTTGAGTTGAAATGAGATGATTATTAATTCATTATAAATGCAAGAAATAGATATATAGTCTCATCTTTTACATTTTCCTGAATTTCAATTACCTCTTGGTTAAAATAATTTTGGTGTGAATCACTCTTCAAATGATTAGAAGATTCAAAGATAGGAGATAAAAAGATGTTGAATGATGGAAGGTGGGAAGAAAGTGTGAATCTTCACGATATATTTAAGAAAGATCTAAAGATTGATTTGAATCTTCAATCAAGAATCAAGGAAGAACTCAAGAAGTTTAACTTTAAATGTTTCTCCAAGAAGATAATTAAAGTATCCTATCTAAGATTTCTCCAAGTAGTCTTAGTTAAAAAAATTTACTCACAAAAGAGAAAAAATAACCAAGTGTATTACTTGTTTATATTTCAATGATAGTTAGCATTCATGTATTACAATAGGTTTCAAACCATGCCTTATATAATTCATCACAACTTTGCTAAGTAGGACACTAAGGTAGCCAATGTAATACAAACATGGCTAACTAGCACACTAACTTGTAAAGCAACATAGTACTAGCCTATATAATACTTGAATTGAACAAAAAATTATTAAAAAATAAACTTAGCTAATTATTACATTGAAATAACTAACAAGAGTCCTAATTCACAATAAAAATGATAACTAGGTATCCTTGACTTGTTAGTTCGACTTTCACATAGAATAGTTTCCTTTTACTTACACTAACTCCTAACACACAAAATCTTAGATTTGTTGACATCATGAAGTGCCTTAATCTTCTCCTTGCATATATTTTACATAATAGCAATAATTACTCAAAGTAAACTTGTTAAGGTTATTCATGTTATTAATATTATTATCAAAGACAAATATTGTAATAGGCTCCATAACTTAGTATACTAATTCATCATTGTCCTGAGAATCCATAGATGTTCATACATCATTCTCCCTAACATGAGAAAAATTTGTCCTCAAATTGACATTAATAAAATAAGGAGACAAATCACCAATATTAAACTTCCTTGAAACAGTGCCATAAGATTCTACAATTTCAAGTTCATAAGCACTTTCTCTAAAATTTCTAAGGATTTTAAATGGTCTATATACTCTTGGAATTAGTTTATGTTTTCTTAGATTAAGAAATGTTTTTTTTCTTGTAAATATAACCAAACTAAATTACCAAAAGAACATACCTTTTGAGTGCGATATTTATTAGCTTAGTTTTGGTATCTTTCATTGGCTCATTCTATGTTCCCCTTATTTTTTAATGAAGCTATAAAAAGGGCTCAACTCATTCCATGGCCTCATAATTTTCAGACTCACCTTTTTCCAAGGGTACCATATTGATGTATATTGCTAAGAAAATGGAACCATGCTAAGTGTTGGTTTAGAAAATGGATGGAGAAGAAAAGGAGAAAATATGAGAGGAGACTTGATCTT
The DNA here is from genome assembly GCA_030549775.1 of Tamarix chinensis. Classification (NCBI taxonomy): domain Eukaryota; kingdom Viridiplantae; phylum Streptophyta; class Magnoliopsida; order Caryophyllales; family Tamaricaceae; genus Tamarix; species Tamarix chinensis. Next base: position 86,677,620 of record CM060177.1, on the reverse strand, counting down.
GAGATCTTTAAAACTATGTAATTACATCAACCAACTAAGGTTTCAACTCTTAGTCCAAATGGTGTAAGATTTTTGGACAATTCACAAGATCACACTTATTCTTCTGAATCTGGTTTGGTTCAACAACCGTAGAGATCTTTTGCATTCAAAATGTAACCTTTTCTCTACCCTCTCCCACTCTATATAGAATTTTCATTTGTCCTTTAGGAGATACGAACAAGTATAACCTATAATGGGTAGATTGGTCACACCCTCAACCATAGTTGGTACCAACATAAGCTAACTAAGGTTACAAGATTGCAATTAGCTAGTGCTGATTTGTTTTGACAATACCTAGCCATCTATCACATGATGGTTGTCATTATGCCCTATGACAAGTCTTAGAAAACATAAACTACAAATTAGGAAATTTTGACAACATACTATAATTAATCTTAACTAATAAAGGAAATAGGAAAAGGGAAGAGTCTTCTCTGCAGCTAGCTGCATGTCGCCGAGGCTATGGAGATTTCTTCTCCTTGATTTAAGCCAGCTTTTATGGTCTTGATCTTCCCAAATTATATTTTCAATGTCCCTAATTCTTTCACATGAAAAATGGTTGACAATGCAGATCACTTTAGTAAAAAATTTGTAAAGTATAAAGGTGGATAGGATTATGGCTTTATTGTGTTAAAATGGAGCCATATTAGAGCTAGTTAATGAGAAAATTTGTGACACCATGTTGCAGCCAAAATGGAGTCATATTTATGTGGGTTGATGGCTAGTGTTTTGTGTTTGCATATCTTTGCATGGTTGCCATATAATCTTGTTATTTATTAACCCAAATGAGAAGGGTTTTGAAGTCTTCAACTTTGGAAAAATCAATAACTAGATTATATTTATTTTGGGATTCTTCTCCATCATCCTATCCCTCTTGAAAAGTTATATCCTCATCTTCATATGGTGTGTCATGTATATAAGGGAGTAAGTCTCCTACATTGAACGTATTAGACAAATTCCCCTTGTCGTGTGGAAGCTCAACCAATGTTTCTAATTTTCTCTAGAACCTTGAAAGGTCCATCGCTCCTTGGCATGAGTTTGTTTTTTCTCCAGGAGGGAAATATTTCTTTGGAAGATGAAGCCATATTAGGTCTCCTAGTTAAAATTTTTTTTTCATTTTGATTCTTGTTCATGTATTTCATTGAATTCAGAGGCCCATTATTTCACTTCAAATTTAGTTTGTGCTGTGATTGGACAAGGAATGAAATTGATGGATGTGGTGGGGTTCACCCCATACACCACTTCAAAAGTTGAGTGGTTTATGGCATAGGTAGAAGAACGGTTATATATGAACTCAGTATAACTTAGCTTAACATCCCAATCTTTTAAGGATTTGTGAACCAAGTTCCTCAAAAGCATCATGATGGTGCAATTGATGACTTCTATTTGACCGTTGGTTTGTGGGTGGTAAGTGCTACTAAATAGAATTTTAGTACCAAGTAGTCTCCAAAAGGTTTTCCAAAAAAAGCTAAGAAACTTGGTATCTCAATCAAAGACAATCATCTTTGGGATACCACGTAATCAAAGTATTTTTTGAAAGTAGAGATCAGCAATATAAGAGGCATCATTTATCTTATGAAATGGTATGAAATGAGACATCTTAGAGAACTGATCAATGAATACCATAATGACATCATTTTTCCATTATGTTTTAGGTAATGCCACTATGAATTCCATGCTCACATGATCCTAAGGGTGTTGTAGGATGGGAAAAGGTGTGTAGAGTTCTTAATGGAAGTGACTTTTAGCCCTTTAACAAGTAGAGAGCTTGTCTAAGAGGGATTGTAAATCCCTCACCATTTGAGGCCAAAAGGAATGTTCCTAGAGTACATCACAAGTTTTATTGATTCCAAAATGCTTTGCCAAATCTCCCCCATGCACTTCTATTGATAAATGCCTAAATAGAGCACTTTGAAATGCATAGAGCATTGCCCTTGAAAATAAACCCTTCTTGTATTAGGTATGGACCTCGAGGCTTTTCTCGCTTTTCCATGTAGCTAGAAAAGTATTCATCCTACTTGTACAACTCCTTTAGACACCCAAAAGCTAGGACCCTAGCTTCTAGTAATGATAGCATATAATACCTCTTAGAGAGTGCATATTCTGCAATACAGGTCTTGTCACTCTTATGTTTAGCTACAAATGAAAATGACTGTAAAAATTCCACTCATCTAGTATGACTAGGGTTAAGTTTACGCTTCCCATTTATGTATTTTAGGGACTCAAGATTGGTATGAAATACAAACTGTGATGGTCAGAGATAATGTGACCAATGATCTAAAGCCCTAACAATAGCATAAAACTCTGTCATAAGTATTGTAGTTGAATATTGAACCATTAAGCTTCTTTCCAAATAAAGCCACTGGTCTTCCTTCTTGTAGTAAGATAATACCAATGTCTACTTCACTTGAGTCATAATTGACCTCAAACACCTTGTTAATGTTGGGTAGGCATAAAATGGGAGTCTCACGCTACTCTTTATTAGGTTAAAGGCTTCATGTGCAGATTTAGTCCATTAAAAAACCTCCTTTTCGAGTCACTCTATCAAGGGGTACTAGGAGTGTGATAAATCCTTTTATAAACCTCCTATAAAAAGAGGCAAGCCTAAGAAAGTATCTAACATTGGTGATGGATATGAGTGTTGGCCATGTTCATATTGCCTCTACCTTTGACTCATCTATGGATATTCCATTTTTGGATATAAAAAACCCTATGAAGATGACTCTTAGTTCAAAGAATTCACACTTTTCTAATTTTTCATACAATTTATTGTTCCTAAGGGCTAAAAATACAAGTCTTAAGTGCCTTACATGATCATCTCAACTAGAAGAGTATATAAGGATATCATCAAAATACACAACTACAGATTTTGAAATGAAGGGCTAAAGGAATTCATCTATGAGGCTCATAAAAGTGATTGGTGTATTGGAGAGTCCAAATGGCATGACCAACCATCTGTATATGCCTCCCTTATTCTTGAAAGCAATCTTCCACTCATCCCTTTTCATCATCTGGATTTGGCAGTATCCACTAATCTAGTAAATCTTTGAAAATGCATTGGCCCCATGCAAGCAATCCAACATGTCATCAAGTCTATTTATAAGATACATATACTTGATAGAGATGATTTTGATATCCCTACTATCCACACACATTCGAATTATGAGGCCTGAAACTACACAAGGGCTAAGGGATTCCCTTATGTAACCCTTTTGCAACAAATCCTCAACTTATCTTTACAACTCCATGGCCTCTTTAGGATTGCATTTATAAGGCGGTTTGTTTGGGAGTGTAGAACCAAGAACAAAATTAATTTGGTGCTCAATGCCCTTTATTGGAGGTAATTCACTAGGTAACTCGTTTGGGAAAACATCCCGAAAACTCTGCTAGCAAGTGCCTGCATGCCTCTTCTCATTAGGTTTAAGTGTTAACAACAAATAAAAGGCCTTTCATTTTCCTATGGCCTTTTCCAACCCCTTCCCATCAACAAACAAAGCATTCTTACTTTTTTTATTGTCCCTAACAATTGAGGACCCAATACTAAGGGGTGTGAGTATAATGCTTTTGCTAGCATAGATAAAGTTGGATGTATTTTTTTTATCCCATTATGATTAACACTCCAATAAAATTTCCACAGTATTCCTAATAACAAATTTCAAGTATCCATGGGAATGACATCACAAAAACACTCTCTTGATAAGTCTTCACTATGGAAAATTGTACAGTCTTTTGCTTAGTTACTTCAACCGTTGAGCCATTAAAGCTTATAAAGCTTATCATGTGTTGTGGTTGGAAAGGTAACCTTCTCCACAATGTGATGGAATCCACATTTGCACAAATACCTCCATTAATAATGAGGGAGCATGTTTTACCAAGTATGGCGCACTTGGTATAAAATATGTTCTCTATTTGGGACTCCGCTTCCACGAGCTCCCTCATTTGCAGCACCCTCTTTAACATTAATGATTCCCCTACATCAAGTGGTACATCCTCAATCTTAGCCCCTCCCTCCATGGCCAATTGGTATTTGACATCATCTACCTCCATTTTTTACCTCTTCTAGGTTTAGCAAGGTCATCATCCTTTTGTTTGGACACTCACTTTGATAATATCCAATTCCTTAGCACTTAAAGCACTGCACACCCTTATTTCTACTAGTCTCACCCACTTGTAGCCTCCCTTTACCCTTAACATCAAATACATCAAATTTCTTGGGTTTAAGGTTTGGTATAGGAGCTTTCTTGTGTGGGTAAGCATTTGGCCTTAACCCCCTAAACCCTTAAGCTCCTCTTCTCCTTCTTATGCTTCTCCACCTTGATGGCTAAATAGAACAACTCATCCAAGGAGTAATATTTGTAAATCCCCACTTTCCTAGCAATATCATGCCACAACCAACCTTCGAACTGAGATATGGTGTGTTCTTCAACCTCCTCTGGATTATGGGATCAATCAAACTCCAAGATCTCCAACATAATGTCATTATAGGACTCTCATCTAACCACCCCTCTCTTGCGAGGTAATCAAGGGAAATTTCTAGAAGATGAGCTATAGTCAATTAGATCATCCCTTCACCATTCGCCCCTTCCTTTGCTTGTTTTAGAGGACTCCTTACTCTAGGAATGCCGGCATTTAACATCATTGATTCTAATATGCCTAACATTCTTCTCATATCCATTTGTATACTTCGATGGCTCTATCTCTTTTTATGTTATGGGATCCTTCGAGACTCAACCCCCTTGAAACATGTTGATTTTATATGTTTTCTTGGCCTGCGCACACAAGGTTACTACAACCTAAGATGAGATAAAGAAAAAAAAAGGTAGGCTAAGGTATACTTTTGTGGGATAAATAGTTAAGGAAAAAGAAACTTTGTGGATGGCTGAGAAGGATAATGGTTTAGAGAATAAGGTGACGACATAGGTAATACCCTAAAGTTACCGACCTTGAACTTTGATACCTAGTTGATGCATATTGCTAAACAAATGGAATCATGCTAAGTATTGGTGTTGAAAATAGGGAGTTTTCAATAAAAGCTGAATATGGATGGATATGATAGGAAGAAAATGTGAGAGGTGACTTGATCTTGAGACCTTCAAAATCAATTATTTACATCAACCAACTAAGGTTTCAACTCTTTTTCCAAATATATTAAGATTTTTAGATAATCCACAAGACCATACTTAATCCTGAGAATTTGGTTTGGTTTGACAACTAGGTAGAGTTTTTGCATTCAAAATTTGACCTTCCCTTCCACCCTGTCCCACTCTATATATGAGTGTTAGTCGACCTTTAGGAGATACAGACAATTCTAACCCATAATGGGTATATCAGCTACACCCTCAACTATAGTTGGTACAAACATAAGCTAAGGTTACAAGATTATAATTTCTAGTGCTGATTTGTTTCAACAGTACCTAGCCATCCATCACATGATGGATACCATTGCACCCTATTACAAGGATTAGAAAACATAAACTACATATTAGGAAAGTCTAACAACATAATTTAACTAAGCTTAGATAATTATGGAAAAAGGAAAAAGGGAAGGGTCATCTCGATAGCTAGTTGCATGTTACCAAGGCTATAGAGTTTTCTTCTCCCTGATATAAGCTAGCTTTGAGGGTCTTGATCTTCCCAAATTTCCTTCCAAATGTCCCTAAGTTACTTCAGTTGAAAATTTGTGGAGTGTAAAGGTGGATAATATTATGCTTTTTTTGGGGTTAAAACGGAGCCATAATGGATCCATATTGGATCTAGTTAATGAGAAGATTTGTGAATACATGTTATAGCCAAAACTTCTACTCTTTTTACAAATAACACATAGATTTACTATAAGTTGTATATTCTTAATCATGTGTGGCAAATATAAAATTTTATTTTAATATTTCTTATGTCTTTTTAGTACCTAAATGTCATGTTATAGCTCCTTTATGTACCTCTTTAATAAGTAAATCTCTAATAATTGATCTTAGTACACAAAGTTTATTGAGTTTAAATAAAAATCCATCTTGGTATGCATAGTTACCATGATATCCATTTTCTTTGAATGCTTGATATTTATCACTAAAATCTTTATCTTTAGGATACAGTTCTTTTAACATTTCAAAACATATTAATTTAGCATTTAGTATAACAAGCAATGTAAACCTTCATAAAGGGATATTGACTACCACATTTTCTTTTCTATTTAAATATTTGACAAAGAACACAAAGGATTATAAGAATTTTGTTCATTTTGTATGTCTAGGAGATTTTTTTCTTTTTACTATATAAGTATATCCAACTCTCATGATCTGAATGTAATCTAAAGGGCTTAGGCCTCAAATAATGACTCCATGTCTCTAAACTACTCATCATGGTAAATAATTACTTGTCATATTTAATTAAGAACCATTTAATTTTTCTCTTAAGAATGCAATATTTATTTTTTGTAGGTGGAAAAACTCCCCTATCCCTACTCCACTAGCCTCACTAGTTACTTGAAAACATAGGTCAAAATTAGGAATAGATAACACAAGAGTATTACATAATTTATTCTTTAAGGTTTCAAAGGATTTAGTGGCTTCATTTTCCTAATGAAATTATCTATTTTTCATTATTTGAGTAATAGGTGAATTTGTAGTATACAAATCCTTAATAAATATCCTATAGAAACTAGCTAACACATGAAAACTTTTTACTTGGTGAATATCCTTAGGAATAGGCCATTCTTTAATAGCTTATATCTTAGGAGGACCAACTTTAATAACCACTCCACTAATAATATAACGAAGAAAAATTAGACTTGGAAGCATAAATTTACATTTTTTTACTTTTCCATAAAGTTTTGTTTCCTTTGAAATATCAATTAGTTTCCTTAGATACATAAGATGATCATGTTCATTCTTACTATATAAAAGTAATTGATCCAAATAAACCACTATATAATTACTTAGGAAAGGATAAAGAACTTTATTCATCAGTCACATGAAAGAACTAGGTGTATTACATAATTCAAATGGCATCACAATCCATTCATAATGACCATCTTTAGTTTTAAATGTTATTTTCCATTTATCTCTTTCACTAATTCTCATTTGATGATATCCACTTCTTAAGTCGATTTTGGAAAATAAACATGAAACACAAAGTTCATCATGCATGTCATCAAGTCTCGACATTGGAAATCTATACTTGATAGTTATAACATTTATATCTCTAGAATTTATACATAGACATCAAGTACCATCTTTCTTAGGAACTAACAAGGTAAGTACACAATAAGGACTTATACTTTCTGTCACATAACCTTTATCTAGTAGTTCTCATATTGACCTTTATAATTCCTTAGCTTCTTCTATATTAAATCTAGAGGTAGGTATATTAGGTAGAGGAACTCCTAGAATCAAACCTATAATATGCTCTATACCTCTAACAAGTGGTAGTCTAAGAGGTAAGTCATCTAGAAATACACCATTATACTCATCTAGTAATCTAGTAATTATTTTAATTCTAAGAATTGTTCTCTCCAAGTTGAGATTTTTTTACTACTAAAGCATAGAAAACCTTACCTCTTGAGTGTAATTAATCATATCATTCTCATATAAAAATGAGCCCTTCTTAGTCTAAAAAAGTTTCATAGGACCACATTGAGATGGTTTCAATTTATACTTATTTTTTTTCCTTGAAGCACAACATATTCATTATTCAACCCATCATGGATTGAATTTCTATCATTTTACCATGGTATTCCTAGTAAATAAAAAAACCACAAGCATCCATAGACAATACATCATATAAAACTTAATCATGATAGTCAATAAACAAAAAGAATTAGGGTTTGCTTTTTAACTTAGCAAGTTTTCCTTATTAATCCATTGTAATGAATATGGTTTAGGATGATTAGTAGTCACTAATCCTATTTTTTTCACTATTAACATTAGAACATCAACCACTATTTGTAACGACTCAATAAACCTTATCACCAATTTAGGAATCTCTGATTAGGACATTCTCTAGCAGAATCACCATATCCCTTATATTTAAAACATCGTTTAACATTCACCTTATTTTAGCCTCTTCATCTTAGTCGGGGTTGATTTTACTATCATTAGTCAAAGATACATGTGTCTCATATTTTGATGTAGATGTATTCAAATCTATTTTGGTTGAAGTAGAAGTAAAATCATTTGTTTTAGCATAGGATTTGGTAGAATTAGTTTTTCTTTCACATTTCTAAGCCAATTTAATCAAATAATTAAGATAATAAAATGAAGACATTTCAAATTTATCTCTAATCAAGTTATTAAGACCACTTAAGTATCTAGCATATTTTTGTTATTTTCTTTCATGCATGTCCCACAAGAGTGCTAGTCTTTCAAATTCCCTAGTATATTCTTCTACACTAAGTTGTTATTGCCTAAGAGTATTCAATTTGATATATATTTCTTCTTCATACTCTCTAGGGACAAATTTCTTTCTTAGGTATTTTTTTCTTATTTCACCCAACACTTGATTTTACTTTTTTCTCTCTTTCACAAATTCTCTTAAGATTATCATACCAAACCTTACCTAAATTTATAAATTTTAGAGTTTATAACTTACATATATGTTCATCATCTTACTCTCTAAATTCATAGATAACTTCTATTTCATGCAACTACTCAAAAATTAATTCTACATATAATTCACCATACAACTAAGGAAGATCAATTTTGATACCTTTTTCTTCAAAATGGTTATATCGTGGTTAGTCATTTTCATTTCCTCATTAATTGTGGTAGAAATCATTGGAGGCATTCTTGATTTTCTTCTATTTATACTCTATTCAATTGTTGTCCTATCCACTTTGTGCTTGTACTTCCCTCCTCACCATGCCTTATACACAGTCATGTGTGGGCACCATGGTGTTGTACATGTGTTGGAGTGTCTCTTGGTTATATACCCTTGTCACCAACCTTTGAAGTTGACTTTGAATGGAAGTAAGTTGCTGAAGATGTGCATTGGTAGCATGTACACTTCCTGTATGTTGTTGAAGAGTGTCAAACATTAATTTCATGGACACTTCTTCACACATAGCTATTTTATTTAATGACATGTGATGCCACAACTCATTTTTAATGCGGGTTGTTGATTCTTGATGAATTATAGATGGAATGTAATGAATCTTGGAAGCTTCCTTGGCATAGAAATGGAGTAGCAAGGGAAAGAATATGGACCAATTCTTCATGCATGAAATAAGGTTTCTTGATTGGAGTTGGGTGTATGATTTTTGCATGAATGGAATTGACTTGGAACCCAAAATTGGTTCAAGAACAATAATCTTTGTGAGTGATGAAATGCTTAGACAGGAAGAAGCAGTTGAACATCAAAATGGTTTTCAAATGAACATTAAGAATTGATGCTTAAAATGCTAAACAAATTGGATATTGCTAAGAGTTGATGATGGAACCAAGAATTAGCACCAAAAAAAGGGAAAATAGAAGAGAGGATGAGATGTTAAAAGGATTTTATCTTCAAGTAACCCATGAAATTAAATACCACTTTAGGTATTAACTCTTAAGATGAAGATTGTAAGATTTTTGGAGATACAACAAACCATGTACTATGTTTGTTGGGGAATAAGCATTTAAAACTTAACCTATAGAAAACTCAATAATTAATTCCCTTTAATTCATCTTTACACCCATATAAAAGTGTAAGAAGTTGAGAAAATTACAACCAACCTTTAGGTAACCATAATAGTTCAACTTAACCAAAATCTACTCTAATGCATGCTAACTGTGGTAGGACAAACAATCAACATGAGAGTTGTTGTTTTGAGACTCCCACAACCTTTTTACCATGCAAGAGTTGTTACATTAGTTTTATAAACTAATAATTAGGACTTAGAAAACATAAATTATATAAAAAAAGAGTATATATCTCTTACTTATGATAAACTAAATGGAAAAATAACCCTTCCCCAAGACTCTCTTTAGCCGACTACTATAGCTGCTCTCAAGCACATTAAATTTCCTTAATTAATGATAATTAAGGTCATGGAAATAACCAAACTTAACTCCAAAAATCTGATGCTAAAAAGGACGATTTTTATGCTTGAATCTCAAAAATAGGTGCTTCATGGGGGGCTGCTAGCTGGTTTTTGGCTAAGATTTGCATTTATTTTCAAGCCATGTTTTTTATCCATATTCAACCATAATGAATCCAAGAAAAAGTGATAAGTTTAAGGCTTTTAATTTTTGATGTATGGCTTGTATGGCTCCTTTTAATCTAACTCTTATTTTAGCCCAAGTAAGGAGAGTTTTTGAGCTTCTAACATTGAAAAATTTATTAATAAACTATTGTTATCACATGAGTGGGATGCTTCTACATCAATAATTGTGGAATATTCTTTCTCAAATCAAGATGATGAAGAATATATGGAAGGGAGTTCAAAGAGATGTTGAAAGTTTAAACAAAACTTAGAAAAAATGATGGAGAAAACCAAAGATGTTGGGATTCAAAAGTTGAATGGTTGAATATGTAATGATCTAGGATTAAATTCCATGTTGATATTCGGTGAATTCGAAGGATTAAGGTTGAAGGAAATGTTTATCTTTAAGATTGAAATTTAGGAGATTTAATAAGTGTTGAAGATGGCTAGAAACTTGAGAATTTTTTCCACATTGCATGTAGTGAAGAAAGGAAGTGGAAGAAAGAAGGAAAGGATGTAAATTTCATGGTGGAAAAGACAACCTCGCTTTGACACCTTAAGTGGTGTGAATCCCTCCTCAAATGATTAGAAGATTTGAAGATTAGAGATAAGAAGATGTCGAATGAAGGAAGTTGGGAAGAAGGTGTGAATCTTCAAGAAAGATTTAATGAATATATAAATATTTATTTGAATCTTCAATAACGATTTAAGGAATAACTCAAGAATTTTAAGTGATGTCTCTCTAAGAAGACATTCAAAGTATCCTATCTAAGTTTACTCCAAGTATCTTAGTTAGAAAATTCTCTCACAAAAGAGAGAAAATAGCTAAATGAATTACTTGTAATAGATTTCAATGATAGTTGATGTTCATTTTTGGGAATGGGTATGTAATCATGCCTTATATAGGTAGTCATGACCTTGCTACGTAGCACATTAAGGTATCCATGGCTAACAGCCACACTAACTAGTAAGGAAACATAATAATAACCTATATAATACATGAATCAAATGAAAAAATGTTACAGACTAATGTAGCTATTTTTTTACGCAGAAATAAATAACAAGAGTCTTAATTTATAACAAAAATAAATGATAAATAGGTCTCCTTGGCTTAGTAATTAAACTTCCATGAACAATTGCTTTCTTATACTTGTACTAACTTGTGACACAAAATATTAAATATGTTGGCATCTTAAAGTGTATTAATCTTCTTCTTGCTAATATGTTACATACTTGCAAGAATCACTCAAATTACACTTGTCAAGGTTATTTATATCATTAATATTATCATTAAAGATAAATATTACAATAGGCACCATAACCAAGTATGAAAATTCTTAATTGTCTTGATAATCCATAGATGCTTCTCCATCACATTTCCTTTCAAATTAGTTGTAATTATCCCTAAAAATAATGAGGTAATAACCATGCTAGATTATTTTAACCACTTATTCCAATTCCTTTTATTATTTCATCTTATCCTTATTTTATATCCAAAGACACAATATCCAAAAATATACTAGAAAATCTAACTCATACTAATGGGAAGTTCATGAAATGATATCTATATCAAGAGTGTAAAGCATCCAAATCTTACACTTTATATCCATTTTTTGGATAATGTGAGTACAAAAAGAAATTTATGCCTATAAATTAGATACAATAACTTACTTTAAAAGAAAATCTTGGTCATTGATGCTTCAAATCACCTCTAAACTCAAACAAAAATGCTAAAAAAAATTGACACCCTAAGATGTAGACCCCCTTCTAGAAGAAAAGAATAATGACATAGTAGCTATAAAAAAAATGGTTACCTAAAAAAGATGAGGAAAACGAAATTTTGTGAAGGGAATGTAACAAAAATTTTAAAGGTTAGTTGGCCATTGTTTTCCTTCCACCTAAACTTTGCGACACTAATAATGTTATCCTACCTGCATCATAAGGAAACTTAGGAAATATTACCCCCAAACTTACCTTGATCATGAATGTACTAAGCACCAACTTCAACTATTTATTCTCAAATAATTCATTATTCCTTGTTTCCCATTTTTTTAAGTGAATTAAATAAAACATTCGATAGCACATTCATATACTAAAAGTAAAAAAGGTTATAAAATGATAGGTTGAGAAAGCTTCCACCATATCATAGAGAAAAACCCAATTAATCTCCCACCAACCATCATATATGTTTGTAAATAAAAATTGTGCTCATTTAATAAAAGAATATGTGGTCCACCTTTTATTTTATTGCATAGGACACAAATTATATGTCTGGTACCAATGATATTCATGCACACAAGTTTATCTTTCTTGTTAAATTTTTGCTAGATTATGAACCAAAATAAAAGTTCCATTATTTTTTAGAGGGGGTCATTTTTCCACACATTACGAATGGCTACCACTTACTACTACAGAAGTGGGCTTTTATGACCCCTCATAGATGATAGGTATATGAATACTATCAACAAAAGTGCCACAAGATTTTGGAAAAAGATTGGAAAAATAAATTTTCATGTTTAGATAACAATTTTAATTTAAAATTAAAATCAAAACCCTAGCCTAAAAATCTTTGGAGAACTTTAGCTAATAGTTTCATTTAAAATAGTCATCAATGCATCTTTAGATATTAGTTTGTGTAATTATAGGCATTTAATGCTTCTCTCTTTATGCAAGAATTAATTACTAATTTAGATTTAGATATTAGTTTTTATAATAACTGGTATCTAAAGTCACTTTAAATAATGACATAAAATGTCTTATTTTTAGAATGCGAGAATTGGGGATCGTTGAAAATGTGGGCACTTTAGATAATAATTTTCATGATAATTTTTATATAAACATTAGCATTTACTTAGTAGGGTTTATATACTGGTTTTAAGTATAAATATTATCTAAATTTACACAATGCAACACTTTAGATAATGGTTTTATCTAAAATAATTATCTAAACTACACACTTTACACCGATTGAAGTCCACTCTTTCTTTACAAATGTTTAGCATTCACTAGCCCTCTTACTATGATTGACTCTTTATCTCCTTTGCCTCCTATTTATTCCTCCATTATTGACTTAGGTTGTTCTTTTTATGGCAATGTTATTCGTCTTCTCATTGTCATTTTCATTGGTGATTGTCTACGGTTGGCTAGGTAAGTTTTGTTCTTCACTATTTTAGGTTTAGATTTTATTTTCAATTATTTTTATAATTTTTTATTTTAATTGGTTCTTAATCCTTTACTGTCAAATGAAATTTTTGAGTATGTAAATCCTTGACTATTGTCGGTCGTATATGATGTTAGTGGTCTTAATTTATAGCTATTATTTTTTATGTGATGCTTGTGTTATTATATGTTGGTTTGAGATGGAGTTATTTATTGGTGGAGAATTTCTAGATATTACTATTTAGTTTTAAGAGTTGTGTGATTAGGTAGCTATTATTTGGTTGTGATGAAAATTTCTGTATAAGCTCATAGTTTATAAATTTAGAATTGTTGCTTCATTATTTCTTGAATATGTATATTTAACATTTCCTATCTATTTGATTTTAGTATCATTTTTTTTATTTTTTTAGGTTCCATTGGTGGTTTCGAGACTATAATAATTATGCATTGTCTCTTTTTTTATTTATTATATACAGTTGGTTTTAAGTAATAATTGTTTGCTAGTTATTGTCGGTGTTTATTTTGTTACATGAGTAGTTAAATTAAGTTAAGTTTGAGTCATATGAATAGCTTAGATAATAAGACCTAGTGGTCATTCTCCCTTTTGTATGTTGTGAGATGAAGTTTCGCTTGTATTTGTACCCTTTACCACACTTGTGGATATTGCCTTATGTTATTAGAAGATATATAGTTTTGTTACATGAGCAGCTTAGGAGTATGATGAAAAACAATTTGTACATGGAGTCGTATGTGTTTATTTCATAACATTTATTGTGAAATTTCCTTGTAAGGAGCCATAGATAGAGGTTATAAATAGTATATGGATTTATTTCTCACAGACATTTCACACTTGAGGTTTACTAATAGAGAATGTTTTATGAGACATTTCTGCTAGATAGATAGGGAGCTTATCATGATAGATGATGAATGGAGGAGTCAAAAATGGTTACCAGCAAATCTATACCCTAGTATGATGAATGGACTATCTCATAATGACGTGAGGGACCAAATGATTTTTTAAGAAGTGTGGACTCAGAGATGATATCTAATATTTTGAGGCTTTGGGATGGTCAGGAGTGATGTAGGAGCATCTCTATAACACTCTCAATCTTATTCTTCAAATGATGAAGAGTAAGAAAAATTAGTATACTTGGAGATGGAACCCATTATGCTTGAAAATTCTTATGCTTCTAATATTTTATCAAGTAATTCTTGGAGGTGTTGTACATGTTTGTAAGAATTTCATGTTAAGTGAAGATATTTGATGCAAAAGGTAATGTTAATGGAATTACAAGGATTACAAAGTGCAAGGAAAAATAAGGCTACAAGATTACAAACTTAAATTGCATATGATTACATCTATGTACTACATTGTTAAAATTGTGTAGCTTTGTTATTTTGTTGTATACTTTATAATACTTGTCAATTATCATGGTAACTTTTAAAATATGTAGTGTACCATGCATAGAGTTTTATTTCATTAATAAGGGTTGATTAGTGGGATTTTTAGTGAAAGGTCCTGTATGGGTGCATGCGTATATAAATCCCTTGTACACATTGATTCGATAAAGATGACATAATATATGAAATACAAGTTTATTCATGAATTGAGAGAGCGCTACAAAAGAGGGTGAGCTCTTCTTATTTTCTTATCCTTCTTCAATTGAGAGTATTAGGGAGAGTAGAGATTATTCTATTGAGAATTAGAATATTTCTCTTTAGAAGGATTAATATCTTAGGATTAGACCTTGCCACCTTCCTAAGGATTTGTCAACATTCTTACCAACTTCTTCCACTTTTGAGATTTTGAATGCTTTGCAAATGCTTAAGACATATAGAGAAAGTTCCTAGACATGTAGAAGATTATTTGGTGATGATATTCCACGTAAAAAGTGGTATCAAATCTCAACTATAGGTTGTGAAACTCAAGAGCAAAGTTTATTGTAGAAATTGGCATCAACCTATGCAAGCTTAGGAGCTCTTGTAAAATTCTTGATCTTCTTGCTCGAGTTCTTCAAATCTTGATGTAATATTTTTGATTTCTTTGAAATTTTTTTCATGTTTTGAATGCCCTTTCATGTAATGAAGAGTTTCTTTTATGATTCTTGTTAATTCTTGGATATTCTTGCATGAAAAATTTAAATGGTGTATTGAAAATTCTATGCTTGCGGTATATGCAGAATTGTGCATACTATATGTGGTTTTTAAAAACATTTTGTGGAATATTTTTGCATGAAAATTTGCATGAGTTATGTGGCTTTGTTGCTATATAGTCACATTGGTGATAATGAGTAGATATTAGGTATAAATAAACATACATTAATTTGGAGAATGCTTTGTTGTAATGTGTGGCTAAGTATGTGAGCATATGTTTTGAGAAATTTCCGTGTGTGTTTTGTTGCTTTGATGTTTGAATATTGAAGGCCTTATTTTGTAGGTATAGTGCAGATTGATGGATTTCTTATCCGATATGATATTATGATTTATAGGCTCGACACTACCACAATATATTTTTGAGAAAGTTTCAAACTAAGTTTTAGTAAGATAAGTGAGTTGTGAAATTATTCTTACTATATGATTTCTATCTTTCTTTCTTATTGTATATTGGACTCATTGAACTCAAAATTTTATGTACAATAACCGAACAAGACTTTTATTGCAGAGGTGAGTGTTTCGGGTATAACTAATATAAAAAATAACCTAGTGGAAATCTTAGTGTATAAAATGTAATAGTTGAATCATGGAGGGGAAAAAAATTCCACGACATAATTGAAGCTATTAAAAAAATTTAGAGGCCATAAATTTTCAAATTAGAAAAATATCAGCAATACAAAATTAACTACAAAAATTATAGTCTAAAATTGCCAAATAAATTTTGGTTCAAAATGCCGAAGAACATAGAGAATTATATGAAGATTGATTTGGGAGTGCTATAAGGTCAAGGAATCCAAATAAGGGAAGGTACATGAATTCGATAATAGACCATGATGAAAAGTCTATAGAGAGTGGAAGTAATAGGAAGCTCTATGATCATCAACTAAGTATCATCAAAAGGAGGATAAGGGCATTAAGATTGATCTTTCGGACTTTGATGGTAAGATTGATGTAGACTCCTTTCTTGAGTGGTTACATGAAGTGGAGGCAATCATTGAGTTTAAGGATTATCAATATGAGAAAAGGTGTAAACTAGCTACTCTTAGGTTTAGGAAGTTTGCTAGAATATGGTATGATAATCTAAAGAGGACTAGGGAAAGAGAGGGTAAATCAAAGATAAAATATTGGGAGAAACTTAAGAAACATTTAAAGAAGAAATTTATTCCTAAGGAGTAAGAACTAGATAATTATATCAAATTAACTACTCTAAGGCAGGGAATACTAAGTGTCAAAGAGTATCTTAGGGAATTCGAAAGGTTAGCACTAGTATGTGATATCTATGAAAGGAAAAAACTTGTGCAAGATTTTTACGAGGCCTTAACATGATGATATGAGACAAGGTAGAAAATTATTTTTATGATTCTTTAGATGTAATGTGTCAAATGTTGGGGGTTTGGAAAATTCGCTCGCAAATGTCCTAATCAAAAGGTATTATCTATATAAGATTTTAAAGGGGTGCATGTATATGTAAACCCCTTGTATACATTGATTCAACATACATTACGTAACATGTGAAATACAAGTTCATTCGTGAATTAAGAGAGAGCAACATAAGAAAGTGAGTTCTTTTTCTTCTCTTTTCCTTCTTCAATTGGGAGTATTGGAGAGAGTAGAGAGTATTCTATTAACAAATATAAGATTTCTATTTAGAAGGCTTAAGATTGTAGGATTAGATCTTTCCACCTTCCAAAGGATTTGTTAACATTCTTATCAACTTCTTCCACTTTCATGATTTTGAAGATTTTACAAATACTTGAGACCTATAGAGAAAGTTCCCCTACATGTAGAAGATTATTTGGTGATGATCTTCCGCATCAAGGAGTGCCTTAGGAGATTTTAGGATTTTCATTCTCTCATTTAAATATTTGGGGACGTAGCAATATTTTATTGTATATATTGGTGCTTTTTCTTATGATTTATGAATAGTTTTTGCATCATGTTTTAGCCCCCTATATTTATAGCAGTTGTATGTAGCTTTGAATCCTTATAACATCCTTATATATGTATTTATATATGTGTGTGTGGTTGTGTGTGTGTATGTATATGCTTATATTAATTATATATTGTAAGATATCATTTTCCCCTTTATATTTATTCTTCTTTCTAAGCTTCCGATTATCATGTATGTAGCTCGTAATTCAATTATAATATTTATCTATCTCCTATCCTAGGTAGTTATACTATGATGTTACAATATCCTTAAGCCCTAAACCCTAAACTATATTTACTAAACTCTAAACCCTAAACCTAAAGCAAGATTTTTATCCTTTGTTTCTATCCTAATGTTGAAATAAATTGAAACCTAAAACTAGCTTGAATTTTTGGGAAATGCTGCTAGTCCTTGTGGGTTTTTTAACAAAAGTAATATTTATGTGTAATATATATAGACTAAAAAATTATGTCAAGGTAATAGTTGTTTAGAAATCATTTGTCTAAGGAATATGTAGAATGAGTGGAGTTTTTTTACCAACTTTGTAGTAGAACTTACTGAAGAGTCTAATAGAATAATCTATCCTTATTAAGATTATGTCTATGCTAAATGAATTGATCTTGATGAAATGAGAGATATTTTTTTATGGAATAGATAGCAGTTATACTTGTTGATTATGGTATGGTGAGATAGAGTGTTTATATAATAGTGAGGAAGATAAAAGGTAATATAACAAAAAATTTGAGAACTATGAGGGAGATTTCTTACAAGAGATGGCAAAAAAAGATGAGGAAAGTATTTGGGACTTTCCTTAAATTTTTAAGACGTTGGTGAATGATTCCAAAAATTCTTTATATGGTGGTTGTAAGACATTTACTAGATTATTCATATTTTTAGGGTTATAAAACATGAAAGCATGGAATGATAAGAGTTTTACTGAATTGTTGGCACTTTTATAGGATATGCTTCCCTTTGATATTATTTTTCTTGACCGCAACTATGAAGCCAAAAAGACTATTTTACTCATGGGTCTTCATTATGAGAAATTACATGCATTCCCTAATGATTGCATATATTTTTTTTTTACAATGAGTGTTCATCATTGAATAGTTATCCCAATTTTGATTGTAAGGTACCACAATATAAGAAGAATAAGGTTTTGATCAAGGAGTAATGGCATTTTCCTATAATAGTATGATTTAGGGGATGTTTAATGATGAGCAAGAAGCTTAGAACTTGACATGCCAAGATGATGAGAAGGTAAATGATGGGTTTCTTAGATAATTAGTTGACTCTCTATAATAGATGACAATTGATAATACATTCCTAAATTTGGTGATGAATCAAGAAATCTACATCATATGCATTTTATGAATGGAATGAATCAGCGTAATCAAGAAACCTATAGCATATCCTCAGTGATTTATGTGATATGTAGTCTACCTCCATGATTATTCATGAAACAAAAAATATGATGTTGTCTTTACTTATTTTAGGGCCAAACTAACTAAGATTTGATATTAATGTTTATTTAGCACCTTTAATATATGATATGAAAATGTTGATGGACACTAGTGTTGATGTATGTGATGCATATTGTGAAGAACACTTTACTTTGAAAGCAATGTTGTTTTGTACCATAAATAATTGTTCAACATATGGGAACTTGTCAAGTTATAGTATGAAATGCCATTATGCATGTTTGATATGTGATATGGATTCCTCATTTGTTCAGCTAAAGCATGGACAAAGCACTATTTTCCTTACGTATCTCATATTTTTACCAAATAATCATCATTATTGTAGGTAGAGGAAAGATTTTAATGGCTTATTAGAATAAGGGAAAACACTAATTCCATTGACAAGTCGACAAGTGTATTTGAAAATGAAATGATTGAAAAGTAAGTATAGGAAGAAGAACACAAATTTCATTCCATAATTTCAGTGGAAGATGATGTTTGTGTTCTTCAATCTTTATTATTGGGAGTGTTTTTACGTGAGACATACCTTATAAGTGATGCATATCAAGAAAAATTTATGTGATATTCTTGTTGGTATATTCCTTAATGTTCCATGAAAGACTAAAGATAACATTAATACTTAAATGGATATGAATAAAATGGGAATTTGGAAGGAATCGTATCGCAAACCAAAGAAACAGGATCATATTTACCACTATATGGATATGAATTCTTTGACAGTGTCAAGTTTCCAGAAGGTTATTCTTCAAATATCAAAATCCTTATGTTCATGAAGGAGCTAAAACTAATTATTATGAAATCCTATGATTCCTATAATTTGATGTAGTAATTGTTGTCGACGACTATACATAGGATTTTAATAAAGTGTGTTTGAGTTGCTATTACTAGGCTTTATTTTTTCTTCAAGGAAATCCATTCCAAAGTCATACACTTTGATAGTTTGGAATCCTTAGAAATAATGGTTGTGGTTTCTTTATGACATCTTGCTTTCCACCTTTAATTTTTGACATTATAGTACATCTAACCATTAACTTAACTTATGAGGTAAAAATGTTAGGACATGCTCATGGGCATTGGATGTACCCATTTGACTGCTTTATGAAATTTTTAAAAAGATATTTAAAGAATCAATATCAAATATAAGGATCCATTATTAAGAGTTACTTAGTGAAGGAGTCAATTAAATTTTGTAGAAATTATTTATCAAATGTTGAAGCTATCAGTATTTCAAAGTCTTGACATATAGGGAAAATTGAAGGGTAGGGATTAGGGGTAAATGATTGGGACAAGTAGATAATGAAATGTTATGTAAAATGCACACATGAACACACATTGGTGTTGTTCAACCACATTGAAGAACACTTGCGATGTTTAAAGATTAGAAATCCATAAAAGAAGGAAAAGTGGATAATGGGTAAACACTAACACCTGCTTTGTGAAAACCTAATTCTAATAAAAATTAATGTTAATTTATGAGTTTAAACCATTAATTCAATTTTAGTTGTGTAATTTTATTTACATCATGTTTCTCATAAATTTTTGTTAAGGTTTTATTTCATTTTATAGTTTTATTAATAGTTTAAAATTTATGTTGAAGTTTATTTAATCATTTGTCGTTGTGGATAATTTTAGATTAAATCATTTATGATTATGATTTTACTAAATTTATGTCATTTGATTTTCGTTTAATATACTTTCCATGACTATGATTTCCTTTTTTTTAGGATAATTCCATTTTTTTTTAAACAAAGTCTTTTTAACTCAAAATTTTTGTTTCAAAATAAAAGTTATTTCAGAAAAGTTAATGCTTACTTTTCATTTTTACTCCTACGCTTTCTTTTTCTTCTTCTATACTTTAATTGTCATATTATTTTCCAATGAAAGTTATTGATGTGGTTATTATCAAAGTAACAAAAGGTTGATTCGAAATTTGTATGAGAAGCTTTCACCCACGATCTAATGCAAAAGAAACGAAGTAAATTGATGGATTATAGGTGAAGAACTTGATGATACAAGTAGAAAGGTTTTGATAGATTTGTATGGCCTTCAAATGTGTCATGGTTGAAGATAGGTTGAGGAAGGTTTAATCCCATATTTTCCTTGCTCAATGTTGAAAAGGGAGGATTATACTTTAGCTAACTTTTCTCAAAGTTTGATCAAAAAATTATTATTAATTCATGCCATCCAAGCTACGCACAAAGGCCTTATATAGGGAAAGGAAGAGTCAGTGGTTAGCTAGCCTAAACCTGCCGATTATTCCTACTTAATCCAGCCCATTAATCATGGTTGAATTAATCCCATATTAACATTAATCCAAAGCATAATATCATTGGTTAAATAATACTAAGGATTAATATTACAAAGCAATACAATTGACTAAGATACATATATGAAATTATAGCAATACCCTAACGTACATAAAATACACTTAGGGTTAGGGTTTACAACAAGTTTATACAAATAATGAATATCATCACTTTATCTTCTTATTATAATGTATCATCCCATGTATGTCATAGTATTGCATGCTTTGTAATACTTGTACACATTAAAGTGTATGAGCATCATCTTCTTGCATATATGTAACATACCTACAAGAATAACTTGAATGTTTTTTAATGTCAAAAACATAAGAATTATCAAGAATATTTAACATGATAGGCTCCAACATTAAGAAAGTTAAATCATCTTCCTTACTTTGACGATTAGTATGAACATGACAATCATTAGGTTCATTAGATGCTCCTGGCATTAGTTGAGAAGAATTTGCCCTCAAATTTTCATCAGAATAATAAGGAGACAAATCACCAACACTAAAATTTCTTGAAATTCCACCATAAGAATCTAGAAGTTCAAGTTCATAAGCATTATCTCCAAACTTCCTAAGTATTTTAAATGGACCATCAGCTCTTGGCATTAGTTTGTTTTTACATAAACTAGGAAATCTTTCTTTACGCAAATGTAACCAAACAAAGTCACCATGAGAAAACACATAAGAATATCTATACTTATTCGCTTGAGCTTTATACTTGTTATTGGATCTTTTAATATTATTTTTTATTTTCTCATGAAGGCGTTGAAAAAATTGAATTCTCTCTTTAGCCTCATAATTTTTCATTTCATCTTTTTTCAACAGAATTGTGTTAATAGGCATGTTAGGATTCACACCATACACCACCTCAAACGGACTAGTTTGAGTAGTACTAGAAGGACTACGATTCTAAGCAAAATCTACATGAGCTAACTTAACATCCCAATCTTTTGTACTTTTGTTAACTAAACCTCTTAATAATGTAACAAGAGTTCTATTATTTACCTCGGTTTGACCATCAATTTGGGGATGATGTGAAGTGCTAAATAATAATTTAGTACTAAGCATATGCCATACAGTTTTCCAAAAATAACGCATAAACTTGACATAAGCAGTATTTGGAAGAAATATATAAAAATTCATATTTTATTTCACAAATCCTTTATCTATAAGTTCTTGTATTTGTTTTTCTAATTCCTTAGCTTCTTCTGGGTTACATCTATAAGCCGGTTTATTAGGAATAGGCATACCGGGAACAAGATCAATAGCATGTTCTATACCTCTTTTAGGTAGTAATCTAGGAGGTAAGTCATTGAGAAATACATCATCATACTCATCAAGCAACTTAATTAGATTAGGATTTTCAAGTTGTTGTTTTTCAGGTTTAGAATCTTTAGAAATTAAAGAATAACAAATTCCTTCTTATTTTATACATTTTTCCATAGCCTTTTCATGTAAAAATAATCTCTTTTTATCATCACTCAAGGGAATATGATCATATAAAGAAGGTGTGAGACTATACAATTGCTTTTCCTTTTTCACCACATATTCATTATTTACCCCATCATGATTTGCTTTTCTATCAAATTTCCATGGTTTACCTAAAAGTAATCCACAAGCATCCATAGGTAAAACATCATATAGAGCTTCATCATGATAGTCTCTAATGGAAAATGTGACTAAAGCTCTTTTGTTTACTTGAGCTCCTTTATCCTTATTTAACCATTGTAAAGAATAGATTTTAGGATGATTAGTAGTTTCCAAACCAAGCTTATTAACCATTGCCTCACTAGCAACATTAGTACATGAACCACTATCAATTATGAGTCTACAAACCATATCACCTATCTTACACTTGGTTTTAAAAATCTTTTCTCTTTAAGTAGGTGTACTACTAGGTTGTATTTGTAAAAATCTTTGAATTAAAAAGCATGGGACTCCTTCTTCTTCTTCCATAGTTAATATTTCATTAGGAGATTCAACTTCTAATTCATCATCATCACTACATGGTTCCATGTTTTCTATTTCATGTAAGGTTAAGGCTCTTTGGTTAGGACAATCTCTAGCAAAATTTCCATATCCTTTACATTTAAAACATTGTTTATTTGCCTTTTCAACCACCTTATTTTTACCTTTATCATCTCTTTTATTCTTTTTATCATATGAAAATGTTGATTTAGGTGTAAAGGTGTTAGAATAGGGTTTAGTTGAAGTAGAAGCATTAGACTTAACATAGGCTTTTGTTGATTTAGATTGTCTTTCAATTTTCATAGCCAATTTTATCAAGTCATCAAGAGAGTCATAAGAGTACATATCAACCTTGTCTCTTATTAAATTATTCAATCCACCTAAGTATCTAGCACATTTTTGTTGCTTTCTTTCATGAACATCACAAATAAGGGCTAGTCTTACAAATTCTCTAGTGTATTCTTCTACACTAAATAAACCTTACCTTAGAGTAGTCATTTTAACATATATATCTTGTTCATACTCCCTAGGCACAAATTTCTTTCTTAATTACTTCTTAAGTTTTTTCCAAGATTTTATTTTAGACTTCTCTTGTCTTTCTCTAGTTCGTTTTAAGTTATCATACCAAATTCGAGCAAACTTTTTATACTATAGAGTAGCTAATTTGCACTTTCTATCATCATCATATTCTCTAAACTCAAAAATAGCCTCAATCTCATGCAACCATTAAAAAAATTAATCCACATTCCA
Source organism: Tamarix chinensis (assembly GCA_030549775.1). NCBI lineage: Eukaryota > Viridiplantae > Streptophyta > Magnoliopsida > Caryophyllales > Tamaricaceae > Tamarix > Tamarix chinensis. Next base: position 86,653,654 of record CM060177.1, on the reverse strand, counting down.
ATCACCATAACATTTAGGAAGGTCAAGTTTAATACCTTGATCTTCATGGTGTTCATTTCTTACGTTGAATATAGTGCTCTTCTTTGGTTGCTTGAACCAAAAGAATTTGTTTCTTCTTCTCCATCTTCATGATGAGAAAAACTGAAATTTTCATGTCCACTCTTGTCATGGTACATAGGCTTCATTCTCCCTTCCACACTATCATGTGTGGTTTCCATTCGAACTTGCCATGGTTTACACTTCTCTTGGTCAGCAAACTTAGCTTCGACATATTGGAGTTGATGTTGCAGTGTGTTTTGAGTTTGTAATTGGGAATCCAATCATGTGGTGAGGCTTTTGATGGACTCTAGAAGGGAATGCACCTCTTCACTAGCCATGGTGAAGGTTGACACACAACCCAACTTGTTGCACACAATAGGTTCCACAAAGTGTAGGTGCTGGATTTTTTTTCCTACAACCAAACAAAGCACAAACCAATTGCCAATTCTAAAACAAATGTTAAACACTACTTTCAGTCTTTGTCTAGGCACAAAGGTGATCTTTTATCCCCAATAATAGGCACTGCACGCAGATACACACAAACAATGAAAGGTTAGTATATAAGGGATGTGTAATTCATTCACATAAAATCATAGAACATGTTTCTCTGTCTTGAACAAATGCTTGTCTTCCAATTGGATATTTGTGGTGATTTCTTCATAAAAGATGTAGAGGATATCCATAGGTAGATGATGGACTGATTTCTTGAGAGATATTGATGATAAATGAGTCAAAATAGGGCCTGCAAATTCCAGATCTGTTTCGGGCGATTGAGAGTTGTCCAGGGATTTCGAACACTTTGCTACTTTCCTTACTTGCTGCACGAAAGAAAATTGAAAGGGACTACTACACACTTTATCAAGCACCAATGGATAGTAGAATGAAATAGAAATCAAGTGCTGGAGAGGCACAAACGTTCATGGCAAATAGACAAACCAAACCATGCACTGTTGGAAGGTAAATGCTGGTTGGTATTTTATGTGACAATGTTTGGGAAAATGCAACAAGATCGTGCAAGATTGAAAGAACATTGAGAAATAAATTCAAGAAAAATTAAATAATTTCATTAAGAATCAAGAATTCAAAGAAATGGTTGAGTAGCCGTGGAGTTCTTGGTGCAAGAACACACACGTAATTTCACGTTCGCAGGTCACTTGGTCTGTATCAGCTTCGAACAAATAAATCATTGATACCAAATATGATTTGTTTTTTATCAAAGTAATAGAAGGTTGGATCAAAATTTGTATGAGAATATTTCACCCACGATCTAATTCAAAAGAAACGAAGTAAATTGATGGATTATAGGTGAAGAACTTGATGATACAAGTAGAAAGGTTTCGACAGATTTGTATGGCTTCAAATGTGTCATGGTTGAAGATTGGTTGAGGAAGGTTTAATCCCAAATATTCCTAGCTCAATGTTGACCCAAAAGGGAGGATTAGACTTTAGCTAACTTTTCTCAAAGTTTGATCAAAAAATTCTTATTCATTCATGCCATACAAGCTGCACACAAAGGCCTTATATAGGGAAAGGAAGAGTCAGTGGTTAGCTAGCCTAAACCAGCCGATTATTCCTACTTAATCCAGCCCGTTAATCATGGTTGAATTATGCCCATATAAACATTAATCCTAAGCATAATATCATTGGTGAAATGATACTAAGGATTAATATTACAAAGCTATACAATTGACTAAGATACATACATGAAATTATAGCAATACCCTATCTTACATAAAATACACTTAGGGTTAGGGTTTACAAAAAGCTTATACAAATAATGAATATCATCACTTTATCTTCTTGTTGCAATGTATCATTCCATGTATGTCATACTTTTGCATGCTTTGGAATACTTGTACACATCAAAGTGTATGAACATCATCTTCTTGCATATATGTAACATACCTACAACAATAACTTGAATGTTTTTTAATGTCAAGTATATAAGAATTATCAAGAATATTTAACTTGATAGGCTCCAACATTAAGAAAGCTAAATCATCTTCCTTACCTTGAGGATTAGTATGAACATGACAATCATTAGGTTCATTGGATGCTCCTGCATCAGTTATAATTTTCATATTAGTAATATATTTACTACCTCCTAATATAGTGTGTAAATTGTTAAAGAAATCATTCTTAAAAAATGGAGGGATTATATTTTTATGTTCTTCCATGTGTTTTGATTTCTTATATTTTAAATTTGTTTTAGAGTATAACCATGTCCTGAGATTACGAATATATTTTGGAGTTATATTTTTTTAATGAAAATAAATTATTTAGATTATAAAATCTATTTAAAGTGGTAAAATTATTTTAATAATTTTTATCTAAAGATAATATTTCATATGTGAAGTTATTTATGTTTACGAGGTTGATAAGATCTTTGAAAATTTTAAATTAATATGGTTTTCATAACTTATTTATGATTTTATTTCTAACATTAATTTTCTTTAGTTGTTTACATTTTGGTGTATAGAGGACATTCTTGGAAAGGTATTAAATTATTATTGGTCATTTAAACTTATACAAAAAGAAATTTATTTCCCAAACCTTTACCCAATAGTTTTTGTTAAATGAACTTTAACATATCTAGACACATGTATTAAAAAAAAATTGACCCTATCCATCTTTTTCTTCTTTCCTTTCTCTTTCTTTTCTTCTTGTTTCTTTTTTATTTAGGAAAAAATCCCAAAAACCCCAACCCTTGGTCCCTTACTCCATCGTCGACCCACAATAGCACCACTATGACCCTCCTACCTTAACACCACCTCACTCCGCCACTTGACCACACCACTACGCCACTTGACTACACCACTACTCCCACTGCTCAACATTGTTGATGGCAGCACATGAGCAGTGCAACAATAAGCCAACACAAGCAAGAGAGTTGATTGAGTCACTCAACTCTAATCTAGAACCGACTCCACCACTAACCACTTTGAGCCTAATTGACCAGCGACTAGAGGTCCTCAACCTTTGAGGAAGTTCCACTGATCCTTAATCACTCCAATTAGTTGCATTTCATTTGGTATAAATTATCCTAGACCCTAAATTATAATTTGATTTAATTTCCTTGAATTAGCTTGCTATAAGCAAAATTGGTTGTTGAATTATGTATATATATGTTTTTTGAGTGATTTGGAGTGGTTAATTGTATTGTATGTGGTTGATTTGTGAAAATTAAAAATTTGACCTAGTTATATCAGGATTATCCAAATTTATTTTATTAAGCTATTTTGGATAAATTGATTATATAATATATTTTAAAATGTATTTAATTTTATGTTAGAAGAGTTTGTAATACCTCAAATTTTTCTAAGATTAAATAATGGAATAATGAAATATTAAATAAATTAAAATATAAGTGCACATAATAATAATAATAATAATAATAATAAAATGAGATTTAAAATTTTATTATTATTTGGAAGCTTTATTTTAATTGCCTAGCCTAAAATAAATTATATGTAAATTTAAGAATTTTGATTATTTTATTAATTTTCCAAACTACCCAAAATTTCCTCTTTTTCCCCTATTTCCTTCTTTTCTTCTTTTTCTCCTTTATTTTCTTTTTCCTTTCTTTCCCTTCTCATTCTTCTTTCTTCTCCCTTCCCTGTTTGGGTTAACAACTCAGCATCCCTACTTCCCCTCTCTCATTATTTCTTCCCCCACCAACCCAAAAGGCTTCTTTCTTTTTCTTTCCCCCTTGAGCGACAACCCAATTGACCTCCTTCACTTTTCCTTTTCTTTTTTATACCATTACCCTTTTTCTTCTTTTCCATTTCTCTCCCCGTCCCTTACCTCTCGCTCTATAGATCTACACGACCATCCCCTTTTCCATTTTTATACCCCCACAACCTGTGGATCTACAACCCAGCCACCCTCCCCACCATCCATCCCCTTTCGACCATGAAGCGCATGCACGTAGGCATGTGCCTACATTGTTCCACCCTATGTCACCTCATGGTGCCGCAACATCAAAAAATTTCCCTCTCTCTACACCCCTTTCCTACATAAGCACTCCTCTTATGTAGCCATCCCTCTCTACCACCCTTTTCCCTCTATTTCCTCCCTCCTTAGTTTTGTTGCCACAAGCGCCGCTACTGCCACCACCACGAACCAACACCCTCCCACTAGTCCACCTAGTTCTAGCACCACCCACAACCCTAAAGAACCTAGCCCCACTCCCTTTCTAATGCTAAAGCCCCTCCTCCATACACCACCACACCACAATCCCTTCATCTTACTTATTTTAGTCATATTTCCTCCCCTCTTTATCCATTTTAACTTCTTGATTTAATTTTTTTGTTTTTGTTGTTGTTGTTGTTGTTATTATTATTATCATTATTATTTTGATTAAGGAAAAGAGAAAAAGGAAAAAGGTGAAAAAAGATAAATAAAGCCATAGTTGGGTGTTCACATTTTTAGGTACTAAATCGATGATCACAAGATAGGAGGTGTAAGATTTTATTACTTCAAGACTAGAGCCATTTAGGCAAGGATACAATTATAGCTAGGGTTTAATGCTTATGTGCATTGATTGTAGAATATGTGTGTACCTGCATGGAATATATATATAACTTAGCTTGTAAGGTCCTAAGGTAAGTGTATATGTGCTCCTGATGGCTTGGTTATATGTTGATGTGAAGGTCTATTTTATGATGATGCATGTGTATGAGAATTGTTAAATATTCTATGTATTTAAGTCTATAAATCTTAAATAGGATTTGGTGGGCTAGGGTATTTTGGGACCAGATAGTGGAGATGGCATAAGGGGAAATCCTAAGAGAAAAAATATTCTAAATATACCTTGGAAAAAATGTTGAGAAATAAGAATGGTAATGATAAAATGGGAATTTGGGTAATTTTTTTGTGGGGAGAGTTAACCCTGCATAGGGGTAAGTCTAACCTAATATGGTTATGTCTAGGGTGACTAAGGGAAAGGGAGTTGTGAAGGAAATATTAGTGGGATGATGAGGGTGTTGTTGTGTAGCTTGGTAAGAATGGGGGAGTTTTTGGATGCTAGAAGATGGGGATGTATATAGGGGCAGAATTAGGGTTTTGGGGGTTCAAAACCCTAAGGATAGGTCATAATCAAATGTAGGAGATGAGGGATTTGGGTTTTGCCTCTATATATAATGTGGTGTACACCTTATGGAGGATGTGTATCTAGTCAAATGGTTTGTTGGGATGTGTAAGAGTGGATACAAATGAAAAAGGAATATTAGGGTTTTAGAATGAGTCATTTGGGGAGGTTGTTATTGCATGTGTGAAATGAGGGAGTTGGGCTACAAAATTTTGGGGATAGATAGTCATGGTAACTTGTGCTTGGTGGTAGGAATTTAAGGGCTAAATAAGAAGATGATGAGAGGTTAGACCCACACAAGCCAAAACTAAGGTTTCAAGAGAGTAACCTTAGAGGGCAATGTGGTTATCATATGTTAAGAATGAGGGAAGCGGGCTATGACTCATGAGTAACAAGGTTCTAATGACATGTTTTGGTTTTAGATAATTTTAAGGACTCAAAGAATCATTAGGAAGTTAGGATACCTCAGTTTAGGGGTTGTTACAAGTTAGTATTAGAGCAAAGGTTCTAATAACTACGCTTTACTCCTCGGAAACTTATTTACAAGAATGTTTTCTTGGGTTTTAAAATGATTTTTATACTTTATTTTTTTTAACTTGGATAATAGATCCTAATCCACTAGTGAGGAAACAAAAAGGGTTAGTTTAGGGGACCGCCTAAAGGGGGGAAGTGTGTGTAGTAATTAACAAACCAAAAGGCTAAGACATGACTCATCCCTTGTTTTGTGATTAGCTAATTTAGGATGAACAAATGGGTTGGATGCCTTGTAGAGGCCTTTGTGACTTTTTTGGATTCTTTTAGGTCTATCCCTAGGTTTATTTGCCACCCCACCTCCACTTTATCACCAAGAGAGTGTTGGGGAGGATTGGCTATGGAAGATCACTGGTCACCACCTATCATTGTATGTGGGTGAGGAGAATCCCATGTTCTTAAAAAGGTGAATCTAAGACCTACATCACACCTTTGATATTGTTAACTACCCTGACTCATCAGTCTAGCATCACGACCTTCTACCTCAAAGACATTGTAGAGGCCTAGTAGATCAGATGTTGTACCCAAGATGGTCCACAAATGTCCTAGGAGGCTTTCAAGGTTGCCTTACACACCTGATTCTGCCTGAAGAGTCTAAAGAGGGGAAAACTTAAGGCATTCATATAGCTCAACAAATGGGGGTATGTTGGTGATACAATATTATTCTCATTTCACCAAGCTACTAGAGCTCACCCCAGGCATTGTAACTAGCAAGTCAACCATGGTCTACCAATTTCACCAAGGGCTCCATTTCAGCATTCACTAGATGATGGACGCAGTGTCTTTTCTTGACTTGGCCACTTTGTATGAGTGTGCATGCATCACAGCCACCATGGTCTAGCAATAGGCATCAATCTTATGGAATAGAAGGCTCGAAACCTAAGGTTCTAGGAGTAGGACCCCACCTAGAGGAGGAGGACCCTTAGAATATTAATAGAGGGGCTTCTCTTGTAGACAATGTGGTAGGAACTACCTATAGCATGACTATGGTGGCAGACCTTTGAGTTGCAAGCCTACTAGTGGCATGCCTACCAGGCATCACCTCAGCAGTTCTAGTGTAGGGCACTTGCCCCAGCCGATGGGTCAAGCCAAGAGGTTAAAGGGAGACCATAAGGACCCCATCCTTTCCTTAGAGAGGTGGTTAGGCCTTGAGTACTGGAGGTAACCGAGGGAGCCACTAGGAAAACCAAGGGAGCCACTAGGAAATTTATCAGGTAGGTGTGGTTATCGATATGTTTACCATCATTTATTTACCAATCCATGTGTTGTTTGATTTGGGTGCCTCTTTATCATTCATTGATTCTCTACCATATTTATTGCTAGGGCTGACCTATCACCATGCCAGCGTAGCTATATCTGTGATGTTACCCATGAAGGATAGGATGGACTGCACTAAGCTCTACTCAGAGATGGCCTTAGTAATAGGCAAGTAGATTTCCTTGTGGACTTGCTTGAAATGGATTTATGGGACTTTGACGTCATATTAGGGATGGATATACTCAGGAGATACCATACGGTGATAGACTACACATAGGAGCGAGTGGTGTTGCGAGGACCAAAGGGTACTAGTGTTTCATACAGGAAAACCAAGCCTAAGCCCACCACCAAAGTAGTGTGTGTTATCACAATGCACTTGTTGATCCAGAAGAGGTACTCGATGTACTTATGTAGTGTCCAGGAATTAAATAAGGATTTCATGACATTAGGTGACATTCTAAGGGTTTGGGACTTTCTTGATGTGTTTCCAAAGGAGATTTTAGGCATATCACCGGTGCGTGAGATCAAATTTGCTATTGTCTTAGTGCTAGGGGCCAAACCAGTGTTAAGATCCCCTTATAGGATGGCATTGGTGGAGCTAAAAGAGCTTGAGACTCAGCTAGATGATTTGTTAGACCACAGATACATCCGACCAAGTGTGTCCCCATAGGGGGCACCTTTCTTGTTCCTGAAGAAGGATGGGAGTCTCCATCTCTACAGTGATTACAAGAGGCTAAATCAGCTGACAATTAAGAACTGGTATCCACTTTTGATAATTGATAACCTTTTTATCAGCTATGGGGTGCTATAGTCTTCTCAAAGGTCAACATGAGATCTAGATACCATTAATTAAGCATTATGGATGCTGACATTATGAAGACAGATTTTTTTAACTCGGTATGGGCACTATGAGTTAATAGTGATGCCTTTTGAGCTCACTATCACCCCGTCTATCTTCATGGATTTGAAAACAAGGATCTTCAGGCCATTCCTCAACTAGTTGGTGGTAGTATTCCTTGATGATATTCTGGTGTATTCTCGAGGGAAGGAAGAGCTTGATCAACACCTCCACACTATCTTGTCCTTTTTTTAGGAACACCACTTGTACGCAAATCTATCTAAGTGCTAGTTTTTACTTCACAAGGTGGCCTTTTTGGGGCATATAGTGTCAGCCAGGGGAGTAGCAGTGGACTTAGCAAAGATAGCGGCGGTCACATAATGGAAGATCCCCACAAATGTATCGAAATTTCGTAGCTATTTGGCTCTAGCTGGGTATTGTAGATGTTTCATGTATAATTTCCAAGAATTACCTTTCCTCTGATAATTTTGTTAAAGAAGACCACCAGGTATGACTGGGATGAGTCCTACGAAGGGGTATTCTAGGAGCTAAAGTGACTTCTAACCATAAAACCTATCCTAACTCTTCCAACAGGTTATGAGAGATTTGAATTCTACCATAATGCATCGAAGAATGGGCTAGAGCTAAAATATAAATGCTAGAACAAAATGAAAGCAAGATTGCATATTCAAAGTATATGGGCTGAAAGAAGTGAAATTTAGACCAACAACATCTAAATTTGGAGAAGCTTTCAACATCAAAGTTGTAGATATTTTTAATATCTTTCCAACGCATTCACAATCTGCTTCATTGGAGTTAAGATGAAGACGTTATGGTCAAAATACCCAGCATTGTCAAAGCTGACAAGGGAAGCCTATCTTTATCAATACCCTAAGAATCTGAGAGGCGGTAATATAAAAACTCTCATTCTAATTTCTCATGGAAGCAGCCTCCACTCCCTCTCTCTTCTCTTTTCTCCATCTTCTTCCCCAATTCATCAAGATCTCTCTTGTAAATTAGAGACCAATGTGCAAGAAGTTAAACATTTTCAAGAATTTTTCAACATCAAGGGTATTATCTAATGATATTTTCTCTATCTATGGAATCTCTTGTTGTTTTTAATATTCTTCCTATGCATTTGATAGGCTAGATCTTATGTTAAGGTGAAAGGGAATTTCCCCCGATCCAAATGTGTTGAATTATTGCATCCATTTTTATTCAATTAATGATCTATGTGTTATGTTATTGATTGATTGACGAATTAATGAACCACGGCTGGGTTTCTATTTTTTGTGTGTGAAATACCTGTGAGATCTAGAGATAATCTAGTATTAGACCCAATAGCACAATGGGAGATTAAATTGTAGGTCAAGAGGCAATAGATTTGACCTCTGCAACAATAAAGGAGGAAACTTTGTGGACTTTAATGCATTACATTCTCTTAGACTCTAAGATAGAGATATTTAGGGCCATAGATATGTAATAGGGTGGTTGTGGCTTGAGAAAGCACAACACTTTCTACCCTTGTTGGCATGATTGATTATGATTTTTAAATTATTTTGTGATGTGATATTCGATTACATGTGAGGATCAGGGGCGATGAATTGGAACCTTAGCTCTTCTATTTACTTGAGTCACTTGAGTGTTATTTTCCTTTCTTTTTAGCTTAGTTACTTATTTTAGTTATTTTAGCTTAAAATTTATTATTTCATATCATCTTGTAGTCTAGAAATAGCTAAGTTCTATCATTATCCTAGTGGTCATTCACCAATCCCTGTAGGATCGACCTTGACTACTACTCCGACCACGTGCACTTACAGGTAGGAACTTGTCAAGTTTTTTTGGAAATAAGATATATATCAATTTGGTTTTCATCATACAAAACCATTCACTCTTTCACGCGTCCCCAATGCTTAGTTTACATCACACTCCTAACTTTGTTTTTTCAAATTTCACAACAACCATTGCTTCTAGACCTAGGGAGGGATAAAGGAAATTGGGTTACATGTGTAGTTAGATCAACAAAAATGGACACAAGCACAACAGGGTTATTAAAGGATAAAACGTGAAGGTCGGGCTATTTGTCTAATGTATGTTATGACAAAAAAAAAATCAAGTGCCTCTATCATTTTAATGCACGTCAAAGTCATATGTGGCTTTGAAGAAATCCATTGCAAGTTCTAGTTTCCCAAGTCATGGTGGGAGACACACACAAAAGAAAAAAAATAAGAGATTGTAGTGATGTATTATTCTAAAGGCTCAAACTATCACTAGGTCCAAAATTCTATAATTCAAACCCCTTTTGGAAAAGGGTAAATCAGCATAATTCCAACTACAATACAACAAGAATGTTAAGGCATGCATAACCCTAAAGTTCTCAAACACAATTAAACTTGTCTCATAACAATGCAACCAAAACATACTCTTTAATATCATTAATGACGGGTCATTTCCTTTTCTTTTCTTTGTTTGTTTTGATTCTTTTTTTTGTAGATAAATATCGAAAAGAAATAACCAATGAGAAAAGATAGCAACACTCATCAAAATAAAATAGGGAAGAATAGAATGCTAACCAAAAGACAAGGATATGCCATCTTCTCCCCCATGCTTATGTATCACATTGTCCTCAATGTGAAACAAGAAGCACAAAAGAAAAGAGAGAGAAAAGATCCATAGATCAATTTGATGGAGGAGGTGGCAAAGATTATTTGATGACGTGATGATGGTTGTGGTGGTGGCTGGATGGCGACAGCGTGATGCAGTTGTGGCGGTAGAGAATTTGGTGGAGGTGCAAAGAACTTGCTTGGTCAATTTCATGCCTTTACACTCAAATAAATTAACCATGGTCATCACTCAAATTAGAATTTCCACGTCACCACCTACAAATCCATCAAAAAAAATCCACAAGGAATCAAAGAGCGAACAAACCAAGTGAACCAAAATAAGAAAAATAAAAAAACTTGGGTTGCTCCCAAGAAGCACTTGTTTATAGTCATTAGCTTGACTTTCTTGCTTCATGTAGGATCATCCAAAAGAATGGTGGTTTTAAGGGCTACATCCTCACCACCTTCATACACCTTCAACCTTTTCCCATTCGCTTTGAATGGTTCTTTATCAGGGCTAGAGATTTTGGCTGTTCCAGATGGAAAAACTTGCGTGATTGTGAACAGTACTGAACATTGGGATCTAAGCTTTCCAGGGAACAATCACAAATGAGAATTAAATAGAAGCACTTGTTGCCCCACTTCAATTTCTTGTTTGGTGATGTGTTGATCATGAATCCTTTTCGTTCACTCCTTATATAGCCTCGCACTCTCATACGCCTTAAGCTAGAATTCATCAAGTTCATTCAATTGAAGGAGTCTCTTCTCACCTACAGCTTGCATATCAAAGTTAAGGAGACGGGTAGCCCAAAATGATTTATGCTCAAGTTCTACAGGGAGGTGATAAGATTTTTCGAAAAAAGGATTGTAAGGGGACATTCTGACGGGGGTTTTAAAAGTAGTTTAGTATACCCATAGAGCATCATCAAGTTTCAAAGACCAATCCTTTCTAGTGGATTTAACCATTTTTTCAAGAATTCTTTTAAGCTCACAGTTTGACACCTCCACTTGACCACTAGTTTAAGGATGGTATGGGGTAGAAACCTTATGGTTAACTCCATACTTACTCAAAAGAGCATTAAATGCTCTATTGCAAAATTGAGAACCCCCATCACTAATGATAGTCTTAGGTGTCCTAAACCTTGAAAATATATTCTTTTTCAAAAATTTGGTGACGAATTTGTATCATTTGTGGGAGTGGCTACCCACTTAGATACATAATCAAATACCACAAGTATATATTCATTAAGCATAGACTTAGCAAACGGTCCCTTAAAATCGATTATCCAAACATCAAATAACTCCACTACAAGAATGTTAGTGAGGGGCATCTCTTGTTTTCTAGAAATATTTCCCATTCTTTGACACCTATCACAAGTCTTAGGAAAGGATTATACATCATGAAATAAGGTAGGCTAATAGAATCCACATTGCAAGACTTTTGCAGCCACTTTAGTGGGGCCAAAATGGCCACCACACTCTTTACTATGACAATGAGATAGTATAGAATGCATTTCATGCTCAGGGATGCATCTTTTAATGTCATGATCAGCACAAATCCTATAGAGTTAGGGATCATCCCAAAAGTAGTACCTCAGATCATTTAAGAACGTCTTCCTTTGATGAAAGGAAAGATCATTGGGTAAGATTCCACTCACAAGATAGTTTGCAATATCAACATACTAGGGATGATTTGTAACTGCGTAGAGTGTCTCATCGAGAAATGCATCTTGAATAGGTGTAGGTTCCTAATTGATCTTGTAGGTAGAGGGTAAACGAGAAAGATGATCAGCTACTTGATTCTCGCTTCCCTTCCTATCCCTGATTTCCAAGTTGAATTCTTGCAACAACAGAATCCATCTAATGATTTTGGGCCCCGTGTCCTTCTTAACAAAAAGATACTTCAAGGCATCATGGTCAATATAAACAATGACCTTATTAAGCAGTAAGTAGGGACAAAACTTGTCAAAGGAGAAAACCACAGCTAGCAATTCTTTTGCGGTGGTTGCATAATTCAATTGTGCGAGTTAAAGTCTTACTAGCATAATAGATAGTATGAAAAAGATTATCCTTATGTTGCCCCCAACACTGCTCCTACAGCCACATCACTAGCATCAAACATTATCTCAAAAGGCAAATTCCAGTAAGGAGCAATAATAATTGGGGCATCCACAAGTTTTTCCAGTTAACGTGTTAAAAGCAACCAAACTTGCATCAGAAAAGTTAAAGGGCACATTCTTAGCTAACAGATCACAAAGAGGTTTTTAAATTTTTGAAAAATATTTGATGAAATGTCTATAGAAACCTGCATGGCTAAGGAAACTATGTATATTTCTAACACATGTAGGGGTGGCAATTTCTCAATGACTTCAATTTTGGCTTTGTCTACCTCTATCCCTTTGCATGAAATCTTATGCCCTAAAACTATTCCTTCCTAGACCATCAAATGGAACTTTTCCCAATTTAGAACCAAATTTGTATCCTCACAATGCTTAAGAACAATCTCAAGATTATTTAAGCATGCATCAAATGATGACCTAAAGACCGAAAAATCATCCATAAAAATTTCCATAAATTTTTCAACCATATCATGAAACAAAGCCATCATATATCTTTGAAACGTGGTTGGGGCATTACAAAGACCAAATGGAATCCGTCAATATGCGAAGGTGCCATAAGGAAAAGTGAGGGAATTTTTCTATTGGTCCTCAAGGGAAATGGGGATTTGCATATAACCAGAATAACCGTCAAGAAAGCAATAATACTCATGTCGTACCAAACGTTCAAGCATTTGGTCTATTAAGGGAAGGGGAAGTGGTCTTTGCTTGTGGCATCATTCAACTTTCTAAAATTAATACAAAAACACCAACTTGTCACTATTTTAGTAGGCACCAATTCATTAATGTCATTCTTGACCACCATGATCCCCCCTTTCTTGGGAACCACTTGGACAGAGCTAACCCAAGAGCTATTAGAGATTGGATAGATCACACCTGCATCTAATAGCTTAATTACCTTCTTTCACCACCTCTTACATTGTTGGGTTTAATTTCCTTTGAGGTTGGATCACTTTTTTGTGGTTGTCTTCCATGAGAATTTTGTGCATGCACATGGAAGGGCTAATCCCTTTAATATCAGCAATGGTCCATCTGAAGGCCTTCTTTCATTCCTTAAGCACTCTCATCAATTTTTCTTCATGCAAATTAGTCAAATATTAAGAAATAATGATGAAAGTGTATCATTATGACCAAGAAATGCATCTTTCAAATGCTAAGGTAGTGGCTTGAGCTCTAGCGTCAGAGGTTCCTTAATGGATGACTTCAATTTTGGAATCTTGGCCCTCTCTAGCCTACGTAAAGGGACCATAGTGTGAAGACCATATGGTGGATGTGCATTCAAGTACTGGACACCCTCTTCTTCTTTCTCTTCTTTCTCCCACTCTCTTTGTTAAACCAAACACCTTTCCAGGGGATCCTGCACAACACTTGCTTGAAAACAATCATCAATTACATTATCCAAGATATCAATGTGATAGCAATTGTTATCATCTAAGGGGTATTTCATGCTCTTAAATGCATTAAAAGTTACTTCTTCACCCTAGAAAAAAAGAATGAGCTTACCCTCTTGGACATCTATAAGAGTGCATCATGTTGCTAAGAAAGGCCTACCAAGAATTAGGGGGACTTTGTTGTCTTCCTCCATGTCTAGCACAACAAAGTCAACAGGGAAGATAAATTTGTCCACTTTCACTAAAACATCTTCAATAATACCCCTAGGATATTTGATAGATCAATCAGCCAACTGAAGGGACATATTGGTGGGTTTTGGTTCCCCTAGACCTAGACGCTTGAAAATAGATAAAGGCATCAAATTAATCCTATTACCAAGATCATACAACACCTTCTCAAATTTTAGATCCCCAATTACACATGGGATAACAAAACTTCCTGGATTCTTAATCTTAGGAGGAAGTTTGTTATGCAAGATTGTAGAGCATTGATCATTCAAACTTACTGTTTCAAACTCATCTAGTTTCCTCTTATGAGTGATTATATCCTTTAGAAACTTCCCATAACTGGAAAAATGTCTCACAATGTAAAGAAAGGGCAAGTTAATGTGAAATTTCTTAAGCATATCAATAAATTTTGCAAATTGAGCATCTAACTTGCATTATACAATCCTACCTGGAAATGAAGGAGGAGGAACATATGCCTTTACCTCTTAAGGTGAAGTGTGGATCATCTCAGGTTGTGATTTTGGGACTTTCTCTTCAGGAGCTTTTTCCTCAACTTCTTTGGGCTCTTGAGGGTATGGTTCAGGTAGTGGTTTTCCACTCCTCAAGGCAATTGCATTGATTTGCTCTTTGGGGTTAATGATTGTATCACTAGGCAAAGTGTTCGGTGCTCTCCCTGAAATCACTAGGCAAACTTCAGTCGGAGAAATGAGCTGGAGGTGTTGGTTATTTTTGTATGAATCCCGGAGGCTTTGTAGGAACTTCATTTCTCCGACTGAATTTTGGATGATTTCTCCATCCAGGATTGTACACATTGGAGTAGGGATTGTTTGGTCTCCCATAACTATTGCCCATGTAGTTCACTTGGTTGTACAATTGTTCTTCGTATGCTTGAGGTTGAGCCATCAAGGCTCAGTGTAGCATAGTCCAGCTGCGACCTAGGAATGGGAGCTTGCTTTTGGATAGGAGCTTGTTCTTGGAGTAGGATGTGCCCTTGTGGTGGGATTTGTCCATCATCGGGTGGAAGGTTTTTTTCAATTTCAATGCTTGTGGTGTATGACGTACGTAAATGTGAGATGGTTCTCTCAATCTCGGGATCAAGTGGAACTAACTCACCCCCACTAACACGGGTCATACACTAATGCACCTGCACTAAATTAGAAACTCTACACCTAAGATTAGTTATCCACAATAAAAAAAAATGCAAGAATAAAATTAAATATATTAAAATGTCTAGATCACAATAAATTCCTTGAGTCCTAATGTTACTCGTTACCAATCCCCAGCAGTGGCACCAAGAACTTGACATGTTCCTACCTGCAAGTGCACGGGGTCGGAGTAGTAGTCAAGGTCGATCCCACAGGGATTTGTGAATGACCACCAGGACAATGATAGAACTTAGCTATGTCTAGAATATGAGATGATATGAAATAATAAATTGTAAGCTAAAATAACTAATTAAGCTAAATATACAGGAAAATAGCACTCAAGTGACTCAAGTAACTCAAGTAAATAGAAGAGCTAAGGTTTCGGTTCATTGCCCCCGATCCTTACATGTATTCAAATATCACATCACATAATAATTCAACAATCATAATCAATCATGCCAACAAGGATAGAAAGTGTTGTACTTTCTCAAGCCACAACCACCCTATTACATATCTATGGCCCTAACTATCTCCAGCTTAGAGTCTAATAGAATATAATGCATTAAAGTCCACAAAGTTTCCCCCTTTATTGTTGTAGAGGTTAAATTGATCGTCTCTTGACCAACAATTTAATCTCCTGTTATGCTATTGGGTCTAATACTGGATTATCTCTCGATCTCACCGGTATTTCACACACCAAAAATCGGAACCCGGCCGTGGTTCATCAATCCGTCAATCAATCAATAACACAACACATAGATGATGAATTGAAAAAAAAAAGATGCAATAATTCAACACATTCAGATTGGGGGAAATTCTCCTTCACCTTATCACAAGATCTAGCCTATCAAATTCATAGCAAGAATATTAAAAACAAAAAGATATTCCATAGATAGAGAAAAAATCATTAGATAATACCCTTGATGTTCACAAATTCTTGCAAATGTTTAACTTCTTTCACCTTAGTCTCTGATTCACAAGAGAGATCTTAATGAATTGGGGAAAAGGATGGAGAAAATAGAAGAGAGTGGGAGTGGAGGTTGATTAGAGAGAAGATAGAGGGAGTGGAGGCTGCTTCCATGGGAAATTAGAGTGAGATTTTTATATTACCGCCTCTTGGATCCCTAAGGTATTGATAAAGACGGGTTTCCCGTGTCAGCTTTGACAATACTATGTATTTTGACCATAAAGTTTTCATCACACTTCCAATTAAGCTGATTGTAAATGTTTTAAAAATCTATTAAAAAGATCTACAACTTTGATGTTGAAAGCTTCTCCAAATGCAGATGTTTTCCTGGTCTTAATTCCACTTCTTTCAGGCCCATATACTTTGAATATGCATTCTTGCTTTCATTTTATTCTAGAATTTACATTTTAGCTCTAAATCTCTTTCTGATTTAACTTTTTCTCCTCTTTGCTCCTTTTTTCTCTTTTCTTCTCCCTTTCAGCTTATTCTTTTTTCCATCCTTCATGATTTTTTTTGTTGCTTGAGACCCTACAATTTTTCACAAAACAAAGGCAATAATAAGAATAAAAAAGGAGAATTCCAACTAAAATTACAGATAGAACTCTTATAAACCTTAGGAATGAGATGCAAAAGTCACACTTATCAAGTGCGTATTAATGCATAATGGTAAGGTGGTTGCTTATGCCTCCCATCAATTGAAGCGGAACAAGGCGAACTACATGACTTACGATCTAGAGTTGGCCATAGTGGTTTTCTCACAAAAGATATAGAGGCATCATCCATATGTGACTAGATGTATATTCTTCATCTATCACAAGAGCCTCAATTACATATTCACTCACGAGGAGTTGAGCATGAGGAAGAGGAGGTGGCTAGAACAGGTAAAGGATTATGACATAGAGTTGACTTACCACAAGGGTAAAGAAAATATGGTTAGAGATGTCCAAGTAGGAATACCACGTACTCTGTGAACTCTAGCATGTTAGCTAACTGATTGTTGGAGGAGTTGTGTGAAATGGAAGTGGAGCTCATCCATTAGGGTGACCTCAAGGTCCACATGAGCACCCTAATGATTTCTCTAACAATGCTTGAGGATATCCATGCCGGGTAGACTAGGGATGCCAAACTTGAGAAGATATGTCTGAAGATACAAGAAGGTTGAGCTGAAGGGTTTTAGATACTTGAGGATGGTAGCGTTCACTATAAGGATTGTTGGTGTAAACCACACGATTCCAGAATCTTGGAAGTAGGACATCATACACTCTAATCTATCTATCTAGGAGGGGACAAATTATACAAGGACCTTAAGAAGTTTTATAAGTAGCCCCACATGAAGTGGAATTTAACCAAGTTTGTATCATGATGCTTGACAAGTTAGAAGGTCAAGATTGAACACTGCAAACCTACAGGGCTAGTCCACACTCTAGAAGTGCCGAGCGGGAAATGGGACGTAGTCTCTATGGACTTTGTCAATGGCTTGCCTAGGGCACATAGAGGTTTTGACACTATCTGGGTCATTGTGGAAAATTTGACTAAGTCAGTCATACTCTTACCAATGAAGTCAACATGGTGCATGGACTAGTGTGTCATCACTTATATGAAATTTTTTGGTAGCTGGTATGGAGAGGTGGAGGATATCATCTCCGACAATGACTTGGGATTCCTCTCCAACTTTAGGGGAAAGTTGTAAGAGTTCCTAAGAATAAAGCTAAAGATGAGTACAACCTTCCACCCAACCACGGATGGGCCGACCAAAAGGACCGTTCATACACTTAAGGACATGTTACGGGCTTACGATATGGACTTCAAGGGTTGTTGGGAGGATTGTCTACACCTACTAGAGTTCTCTTACAACAACATCTACCATGTTAGTATAGGATTGGCACCCTTCAAAGTGTTATATGGGAAAATGTACCATACACCCTTATGTTGGAGTGACATTAGCGAGACAGTAATGATGAGACCTAATTTAATTGGGGAGATGACTCATCAAATCTATTAGATCCACGATATGGTGAAAGCTTCTCAATGTCGGTAGAAGAGTTGTGTTGATCAGAGATGCCATGGTAGATACTTTTGAGCCCAGAGAAAAGGTATTGTTGAGGATCTCCCCCACCTAGGGAGTATAGAGGTTTGGCAAGAGTTGTAGGCTGATCTTGAGGTACATTGGGCCCTACAAGATTTTGGACTAGGTTTGTGAGGTTGTCTACTAGTTTGTGCTCTTGCCAGAATTAGCATATGTCCACAATGTATTTCATGTCTCACAGGTTCTAATGTACATCGCAGATCCTTCCAACGTTATCTGACCCAAAAAAATTGAACTAGATGACTCTCTGACCTATGAAGAAAGACCTGTATGAATCCTAGATACTAGGCATTAGCACACTTGCATAAGTGTAGTCCCGCTCTTGAGGATTCTCTAGAGCTACCATGGGATAGAGGAAGCCACTTGGGATGCCAATAATGACATGCACAAGGCATATCCTGAACTCTTTGCCTCAGGTATGATAATTCTTGAAAAACCCTTTTTTCTTTTAACTGGGAAGTGGCTAATAGTGATTCAATTCTTGCACCTCAAGTTGGTCATTGGGACCACCTTATTCCCCATCACCTTTTACGGTTACCAAACCTTGGCTTTTGATTTTAGGGATAAAGTCTTCATTTAAGGGAGTAGTGATGTAACACCTCAAAATTTTTTCTAAGAATAAATAATGGAATAATAAACTATTAAATAAATTAAAATATAGATGCACATAATAATAATAATAATAATAATAATAATAATAATATGAGATTTAAGAATTTATAATTATTTGGAAGCTTTATTTTAATTACCTAGCCTAAAATAAATTATGGGTAAAATTAAGAATTTTGATTATTTTATTAATTTCCCAAACTACCCAAAATTTCCCCCCCCCATCTTTTATTTTCTTTTTCCTCTCTTTTCCCTCTTCCCTTTTTTACTTTTCTTGACTGCTTAGTTATATGTTGATTTGATGTTCTATTATATGATGATGCATGTCTGGAGAAATTTGTGTATCTAAGTCTATGAGTCTTAGTTGGGGTTTGGTGGCTTAGGGCATAAGGGGAAAAATGTATTCCAACTATTCCTTGGGAAAAATTTTGAGAAATAAGAATGGAAATGATAAAAGGGGGATTAGGGTAAATTTTGTATGGGAAGAGTTGATCTTATATGGGGATAAGTCTAACCTAATTTTTCTATATCTTGGGGTGACTAAGGGAAAAAGAGATCGGAAGGAAGGACTAGGGGGATGATGAGGGTGTTGTTGGGTAGCTTGGTGAACATAAGGGCGTTTTTGGATGCTGGAAGATGGGGAAGTACATGGGGGTAAAATTAAGGTTTAAACGGTTCAAAACCCTAAGGATAGGTCATGATCACATATAGGAGATGAGGTAGTTGGGTTGTGAATCTAGATTATAACTTAGGGTACACATTATAGAGGATGTGGGTCTAGTTTGATGGTTAGTTAGGATATGTAAGAGTGGGTACAAATGAAAAGGGGAGATTAGGATTTTGAAAGGAGTCATTTTGGGAGGTTGTTATCACATATGTAAAACGAGGGAGTTGGGCTACAAAAATTTAGGGGATGGATAGTCATGGCAACTTGTGCTTGGTGATAGGAATTTAAGGCTAAATAAGAAGGGGATGAGAGGTTAGACTCATGCAAGAAAAAACTAGGGTTTTGAGGGGGTAACCCTAGAGGAAAATGGTTATCACATGTGAGGAACAAGGGAAGATTACAGCTCATAAGTAATAGGGTTCTAACGGCATATTTGGGTTGGTGGATAATTTTAGGGATGCAAAGGATCAGAAGGAAGTGAGGATACTTCGGTTTAAGGAAGTAGGGTTTCCAAGAGTCAAAGGTTTTCCCAAGGTTGTAGTAGGCCAGGAGTCTTACATGGTGGTGCATGGATGTGTGTGTGATATCTAAACAAATAAAATACAAATAAGATACTAATCACTTAAAGTGGAAAATCATTTAAGCCAAGCCTATGTGCATCATATGTTTTGGTCCATTAGTTATTCGTTTGAACCATATTACCCTAGATTATATTATGTTTACTAATCCATTGGTTATAATAGTGGTTATGAGCATATTGCTTTGGATTGCATTACATGTACCAATCCACTAGTGAGAATAGTAGGGGTCTTGAGCTCAAATAATGAAACCCTTGGATGGTAAAAATATTTGAAAAAGACACTAATTACGTATAATGGAACACCACGTGGTTTGAAACCATGTGTAGGATATTTACTGGTCCACTAGTGAGAATAGTTATTAGGATCATTTTGCTCTGGATTGCATTATATCTACTGGTCTACTGGTGAGAATAGTGGTTAAGAGCATTTTTTCCTAGATTGTATTATACTTACCGGTCCACCACTCATAATAGTAGTTAAGAGCATGCTTACTTGGATTTTATAGTTACCAGTCCACTAGTGAGAATAGTGAGGTCTTTGAACCCACGTGGATATAATTAGAGATATGTGTAAATGCTAGACTAATGGCTTAAAGCCCTGATAGGTGTAAACGATCTATTATAACTTGTTTTTATGCATTTTATCTTTTTCATATATCGGTATGTTCCTACTTGACATTATTGTTACCTTTCTTAGTATATAGCATATTGAGTACTCTTTTTATAGATGTTGCTCATTTCCATAAATAGTGACACCCCTTAAGTTAGTGTAGGTAACTAATGATCTCATAGATAAATGTGTGCATATTATGACCTAGTTAGGGCAGAGTGATGCTATGGTATTCTGGGGTTGGGGCCTTAGAGAGTGTCATCCGGACTTATTTTTCCTTTCAATTTCAGTTAAAGTTTCTTTTAGTTGAACAATGTTCTGTATTTTCAGTATTTCCTTATGTGAACACTAACTTTCTTTATGTTATGAAGCTTTTTTATAGTCGTGATATTTTTGTTATACTTTTATCCTATTAGCCTTATAATTGGTATAAAGATGGCCAAGGGTTTAGACTTATATTAGCTACAGCGGTAACACCCCCTTGTGATGTATGGTTTTTAGAGATAAAATGAAAATTTTCAACTATGATTTTTGGAGGTGTTACAAAGTCAATTTAGGAAAATTATTTGAAATCAAACAAAATAAGATTTTTAGGTTAAAATCCTTGTGGATTTGAGTTGAATGGATGCATAAGCTATTTTATTAAATTAATTATATAATTTGTAATTGAATATTTAAAATTTCAATTAAGAACCATGTATTTAAATATTTTAGTAGATTTGGCTAGATTTACATTCTTAGCTCAAAAATCCTAATTATGTCAAATAAGGTCTTTCTTTTATTGTTTGAAATCAATTAATTTTACACTATATTAGAAAATGTCTAATTGCAATTCTAAATGTTCAATTTGTATTAATTGATTTGATTTGTATTTATTTTTAATTTTGGCTTTAAAATCCTTATTTTTAGGAATAATTTCTAAAATTTAGTTGTGCTTGATTCTTTCACATATTAATCAATTGGCTTTGATTTAAAATATATGAAATTAATTTTCTAACTTATCATTTGGATATATTGTCTACAATTAACCAATTTGGTGTTATGGGTTGTAATCCCTAATTACTTATATGGGTTTTGATAAAATTTACTTATTTTGTATTATTCTATATTTCGATTAGTTTTTTCTAACTTTGTACTATGATCTTGGAAGGTGTTCTAGTGAATTCCAAATCTAAGATTTCTTTCTTCTTGATTTAGAATTTCTTAGAAGCTAAGTGAGCCTCCTTAACTCATTGTTAATAGAATCTTATGTGTGGATGTGTATTATTCCATATTTTGGTTATAATAGGAGTATAATGAGGTTTGTTAATAAGGCATATAGCTTGTGTGTCTCAGTCAAATGGCTATCTTGGCATTCTTGTGTTGTACTTACCTTATGATAGGGTTTCATGTTGTTATTCACATATATGAAACATGATTTTTCATAGTTGTGTTTTATAAGCTTTTTTCCAATGCAAGCTATATAAATGTACCATGATCTATTCTTTTTATATCATGTTTGCAAATGTGAATGCAAGTGGTTGAATTCGTTATTAGTAATCATATGTGGTAGTTGTTAATAGCATTTGTGTTATGTTATATCTGTGAATATGTCGTCAATAACATAAAGTATGGATAATACAATTGATAATTGAAAGGAATGAATTATGGGAATTGTGCTATAGGTTGTCATAGTGACCATAGCTATTTTTTGTATACACTCCACTTTGAGTAGCCTTGGGTGGCCATTGAGGTAGGGTCATGCAACAGATACCTTCCTAGTGATTTGTTTCGTGTTATCCATCTCAGTATGGTAGCTTATTTCATTTTTGCTACCAACCCCTTTTCCTTAAGAGAGGGCCATCTTTCTACTTTATAGGTGACTTACAAGCCGTGGTTTTCATAGATGTCTTGAGTCTAAGCACTTGACGATTATTTTGTATGGTGTTATTCGTCTATGTATGGTAGTGTATTCGTGGGTATCTTGTAGTCTCTATGCTCTAGATAATTATTTTTTGGATGACCCAAAGCCTCTATGCTTGGGAATTTCGTAACTAAAGCAATTTGGTATCATATGTATATATGGTTCGGTGGAATTGACTATATAAGCGAAATATTATATCATGTGAAATATAATGAATACATGGAAAAGTGGATTATGATATCATATACAACGAAATGAGTAATGATGTGAATCGGAATGTGTGATGTAATATAATGTTGTGGAATTGATCAATAAGTGGTTATATGAATTAAAGTGTAATGATTATATGGAAATTAGTGAATGATGTAGATGAAATTAAATAGAGTGAATAGTGGTATGCAAGTCCGTATGCCATAACACTTTTATGGGAGTGTGTGACACAAATCCAACTATAGTTCATGAATTTAATTATCTTCCTTAACATTCTTCTATGATGGCATAATTCTACTGTAACATCATGTTCATCTATGAATTCATGCTTAGGTAAGATTATATGTTTTTTCCATAGGATATGCATTGATCTTAGGTCATATTCTCCTACTACTCTTATTAGTCAACATATATTATTTTTTATTTTCCATGATATTACATGAAAGCATATCTTTCATGTTTTATCAATTATGGCAAGTATAGGAATCTACATGTGTATGTGATGAGTTCATATTTTGACACATTTTATACCCTTATAATCTTAGTTTTTGGTAGTTTATTTAGCTAATATAAGGGAGTAATTATTGTTTTATGCTTAAGTGGTAAAATTTGTATAAATATTATTATTTGAGCTAAAATGATATAAATTAAGTAAATTTAGAATAAATATTATTTATTAATATTTATTGAATTTTATTTTGCAGGTTTTGTTTTTAAATAAAAGAAAATTAAAAAAAAAAATAAGACCTTTGGACCAACGGCCGAAGGCCCAAAGGCCAGGGAACGAAGCAGCATCGTCGAACCAAACGAGCCGCACGGACTCAACGAAGAAAAGTCAGCATAGGGCTGACGTGGAAAGAAAAAAAAAAGTTATAAAAAGAGAGGGACGAGCGTGGAGAGAAGGGAACAGAGCGCCTATGCGGTAGAAAGCAGAGCCTTTCGAGGCTCTGTGGAACGACAGAGAGAGGGTTGCCTCTGCCGTTAGGCACCCAAGAGGGCCCGCAGGTGAAAGAAGACACAGCCGCAGGCAGTAGGCCTGCAGGCCAGGGAGAAGAGCCGCACGACGTAGAGACGCAGGGCGCGTCTGAGAGGGGCGCGACAGAGCCTTCAAAGGCTCGGGAGAGTGGTGCGGTCGAGAGCCTCAACAGGCTCGAGGAAACGGTGCGGCACGGAGGAGGACAGAGCGCCAGGTTTCGACACACGGAAAGAGAGAAGGCACACGTCAGCCGTCAGCCGTCAGCCGAAGAAGAAAAAAAGAGAAAAGAATTGGTGCATGGAAATAAAGGCCGAGAAGGAAGAAAAATTAGAGGAAGAGTTTAATACCGGTAGAATTTATTTAGATAAAATTAATTTTTATCTGAATAAATTTTTGATCTTTAATTCAAAATTAATTCCGGTTATTTCTTTCTCTTATTTTTAATTTATATTTTAGATATATATTTCTGTGTAATTAATTCTTTAATTATGGTTGGCTGATTATTTATTGTTAGGGAATAATTTGAAACCCTAGATTATGATTTGAATTATAATTTTATTTTCTTTGTTTCGTGAGATTGTTTCTTGACTCTATATTAATTGCTATCGTTTATATGTATGATTCTGTCCAGTATAATTTATTTGGTGCATGCCTTGTTCTGGTACCTCATAAGTGACAGTATGTAGGATAAATTGCTTGCTAGGTGGCCATCTAAATATACTAGAATTTATATGTATAAATTGCAGCTAGGATAGATAACAATTCACCTAATCGTTTTGTGATTCTAACCGAAGTGGTAAAACGTTTCGATACGTGTGGGTCAAGAATAGGAAATACAGCTAGACATGCTTTTTGTACTAGTCTGGGTACTTAGATTGACAGCCTTCCACTTACACTTAATGCATTAAATCTAGTTAAATATAGGAGCCGCTTGTTGCTGCTATACTGCTAGTATTTAATAGGGTTAATATTGGCGCTTTGTCGTATTAATTTAATTAAGGGAAATAATATAAGGTGTATAGACCTGCTTTTGGTGTGCAACTTGGTCGATCTCTTTCTCACGATTAAAAGATGACTTAGAAATAAATATTATATCTCGATCTAATCTAGTGGTGGATTTTTATTTCCCTAACATACTTCTCCTATCTGCGAGTTTCCCATTATTTTCATTATTATTTTATTTTATTTTATTTAATCCTTTTATTATTTTATTATTATTTTGATAAACCCCCATTAGTATTTTTCTTATTTATTTATTTTAGGTTATTTAGTGTTTTTCTTTTATTAATAGTTTAAGCTAGTTAATTAGAGGTGAGCCCTCTCAATCCCCGGCTAGAACGATACCCTTATTTACCAGTGCTACAATTGACAACAAGAGGGTTTAAATTGCGTGCCGGCTACGGTCACACCAATTTTTGGCGCCGTTGCCGGGGATTGGTAACTTCGCCTTTATTTTGCTAGTATTTTTAGTGTGTTTTTATTTTTAGTGTTTTTGTATTTTTTTTTTCTTTTAGTTTTGTTTTAGATTTTCTTAGAATTTTTGGGTGTTTTGTTATTAACCTTTTCCTTTGAAGTATTAGTGTTTTCAGGTGGCTATGAGAGGATCCTTTGGTTATGGACAGCTTTACTCGAATCCTAATGCAAGAGTAAATGAGGTAAGTTTGAGTAGTCTTGAAGATAAACTTAACAAACTCACTACTCTTGTTTTGCAGGTAGCTGAAGCTAGAATTATTAGTACAAGTGGAGTGTGTCATACGCAAGGAAATCCATATGCCTACCATGAACAAGCTATTAGAGGAGGAGGATGGACACAATCAGGTGCTCAATCCTTCAACGGTTTTCAAGGACATGATCCTTATACAAGCACATACTATTCGGAAATGAGGCATCAACCCAACTTTGGATGGGGGATGAATGATCATTATTCAGTGCCATATCAAGACCCTTACACATATGATTATGAAGCGTCAAAACATTATCAATATCCTCAACAAGAATCTTCTCCAGTTTCAGAACCCTCAAGTTCAGAAAAAATGGATAAGCTTCTTGAAGCATTGACAAATGGTCAAAACCAGTTGGTAGACATCCAAAATCAACTGGTGCAAAGTCAGATTATGCAAAATGAAAGGGTGTCAGTGCTAGAGGAGAAAATGGGTTATATGGTCAACCTAATTAATCAATTAGAAGCACAAAAAGAGCTCTCTAGTACTTCAATTCCAAATTCAAGTCAGAGTTATGAGGATGATGATGCCATATCTGAATGTGAGGATGAGCTAGTTGAGGAGGTTTCCATGAAAAACATTGAAGAGCAAGATCAAGTGGAAGAAGAGCAAGATCAAGTGGAAGAAGAGCTTGCAAAAGTAGAAGAAGAATCTCATCAAAATGAGGATCAAGTGAACAAAGAGAAGTATATGGATGACAAGACTATCACTTTCACCTACCATATACCATCTTTGAACATTTATTCCCCACTTTTGCTTGGAGATAACCATGAGACACAAGGTAAGCCTTTGGACCACTTTGATTTTATTTATGCTAATCATACTCCTTGTTTTACCTCTTTTAGCAGGTTAGATGGATCCAAGAGTGAAGAGAGTAATCAAATCACCTTGGATACATTTAATAAGAAGCGTGATGCTCCAAAGGAGAGGTTATGTTGGAAGGATGTGTTTAAAGATTTTGAGATGGAAAAATATATTCTTCCTTCAAGAGAGAGATCACGATACATGGACATTGGGCAAAACATTCTCTCTCTACACACGAGCTTAAACTCTATGCTAAGTAAGTTACGTTCTTGCTGGATCAAATCTTTCATTAAATCTAACATTTTGTCTTTTTCTTCCTTGCAGGATAAAGATGATCATCACAAGGAAGGATTTGGTGAAGCAGCTCTCAAGTGGAAGTATCCACCTTGAACGAGTAAACCAAGATCATGTCAGGCTGAAGACATAAAAACAAGCGCTACCTGGGAGGCAACCCAATGTCATAAGGGAGTTTTCTATCCTTTATTTATTTATTTATTTTAGTTTGTTTTCTCCATACTTAAAATTACATGTTTCTTTAGTTGTTTACACATTGAGGACAATGTGTGATTTAAGTGTGGGGGTGTATGTGTTTTATTATTTTCAAAAAAAACAATTTATTGTTTTAAAAAAAATTTAGAGTTTTTAGAGTGTTTAGTATTTTTAGAGTCTTAGGAACCCTTGACTAGTTAATGAGGAATATATCTTTGAAATCTAACGAAAAGATGATCATGAAATCAAGATAAAGTAAGTGGAGGTTTTTTGTGTTAATTTCGATATAGGGAACACATATCTACGTGTCTAAATTTGAATGGAGAAAGAACGTGTATGATTTTCTAACCACCGACATGGCATGTTGAGATTCATCACATTCCTCAGTGAGCTTTTGAACCATATGTACCTTCTTTTTCTGAGCGAATTTACACAAAATCATCTATTTTTCTTGGCTTCAAAATTTTATTTGTAAACCTCATATATGTTTAATTGCTTTGATCAAATTATTTGCCATAGATCATGTAATGGACTATAGAAATTACTAGAACTTACTCTTGTGCTAGTCGAAGCTTATAGTCAAAACATGCTCTGATTGAGAAAATGATAAAGGCAGCTTAGGAATTTTCCATCACATGACCAAAGAGCTTAACCTAATTTGTGTATCCATGATGCACATCCTATAGAAACCCTTTGAGCCTATACGTGGAACATGCATTTTCTTCATTACCTACATTGAATAACCGTTGGGCCTTAATATCTCTACCATTGCTTAAAGCTAGTGGAAGGAAATCATATCGTTATGGATATAAAGAGTGGTTGTTTATGTGTGTATGTGAAAGAAATATATGTATTTATGCTAAGAAAGGGGATTGGTTATGTTTGGTGGAGATAAACAAAAAAAAATTTGAATGAAAAGAAAAAAAAATGAAAAAAAAATTTGAAAAAAAAGAAGGATGAGAAAAAAATGTTAGGATATAAGGAAGAGGAGTTATGGAGATTATGTTGAGAAAGTCTATTCATGTTCTATTTTGGTGTTAAGTTGGAGAGGTATATCATTAATCATTGATGTGGAGTTATGCTTACATTTCATCTAATTATTATATTCCACTAGCTCTTGATCTTTTTAGCACCACACTCCTAAAATACTCCATACTCTTCTTTACCTTAAACCCCGTTACAACCAATAAGTAAGTCCTATTTGATTCTTGAGATGAGCAGCCTTTGATCTGTTGGAGATTAGTTACAAGAGTTAAGCATATGGTTCGGTCCATTTGGCAAATATTTGGTATCTTTCATGAGGTTTTATCCACAAGAACATGAGCCTTCTTTGTTTATATATGTGAGTCGTTTAATATTTTTATCATCTTAGCTCACATACATGAGTGTTTCTAAACATTTTTAGCCATGAACCATAGAGAAAAAAAATAGAAGGTATCCATAATGAGGATGGATCTCGATGTGACTAAGGCGTGGTAGATTTTCATCCATAATATTGATCTGTTCATACCTGTCATGTCTATGTGTGAACCATATGTTGAAATTGATTCTTTAAATCTCCCAATGCTGAATTTTGATTGATTGCTAATCTTGACATTTGAAAGTACAAGATTCTGAGACAAATATGGTTAAGGGTGTTAGGTATATTGTTTTATTTTTATTTTTATTTTTATTTATTTAATTTTATTTAGGTGTGATTTTTATTTTATTTGTGTGTGATTTTGTGGGTATATCATCTGCGAAACCCTCACGAGACCTTACTCGTCCTCGATGGGTGACCTAGGGGTTTAAAGGGCTTGTTGCACATGCTAAGTGTAATCGTGAGACCTACGAAAGTGGCTAGTTAATTTAATTTTAATTGTTTAGAGTAATAACTTGCTTGAGGACAAGCAAGAAGCTAAGTGTGGGGGTGTGATGAGTTCATATTTTGACACATTTTATACCCTTATAATCTTAGTTTTTGGTAGTTTATTTAGCTAATATAAGGGAGTAATTATTGTTTTATGCTTAAGTGGTAAAATTTGTATAAATATTATTATTTGAGCTAAAATGATATAAATTAAGTAAATTTAGAATAAATATTATTTATTAATATTTATTGAATTTTATTTTGCAGGTTTTGTTTTTAAATAAAAGAAAATTAAAAAAAATAAGACCTTTGGACCAACGGCCGAAGGCCCAAAGGCCAGGGAACGAAGCAGCATCGTCGAACCAAACGAGCCGCACGGACTCAACGAAGAAAAGTCAGCGTAGGGCTGACGTGGAAAGAAAAAAAAAAGTTATAAAAAGAGAGGGACGAGCGTGGAGAGAAGGGAACAGAGCGCCTGTGCGGTAGAAAGCAGAGCCTTTCGAGGCTCTGTGGAACGACAGAGAGAGGGTTGCCTCTGCCGTTAGGCACCCAAGAGGGCCCGCAGGTGAAAGAAGACACAGCCGCAGGCAGTAGGCCTGCAGGCCAGGGAGAAGAGCCGCACGACGTAGAGACGCAGGGCGCGTCTGAGAGGGGCGCGACAGAGCCTTCAAAGGCTCGGGAGAGTGGTGCGGTCGAGAGCCTCAACAGGCTCGAGGAAACGGTGCGGCACGGAGGAGGACAGAGCGCCAGGTTTCGACACACGGAAAGAGAGAAGGCACACGTCAGCCGTCAGCCGTCAGCCGAAGAAGAAAAAAAGAGAAAAGAATTGGTGCACGGAAATAAAGGCCGAGAAGGAAGAAAAATTAGAGGAAGAGTTTAATACCGGTAGAATTTATTTAGATAAAATTAATTTTTATCTGAATAAATTTTTGATCTTTAATTCAAAATTAATTCCGGTTATTTCTTTCTCTTATTTTTAATTTATATTTTAGATATATATTTCTGTGTAATTAATTCTTTAATTATGGTTGGATGATTATTTATTGTTAGGGAATAATTTGAAACCCTAGATTATGATTTGAATTATAATTTTATTTTCTTTGTTTCGTGAGATTGTTTCTTGACTCTATATTAATTGCTATCGTTTATATGTATGATTCTGTCCAGTATAATTTATTTGGTGCATGCCTTGTTCTGGTACCTCATAAGTGACAGTATGTAGGATAAATTGCTTGCTAGGTGGCCATCTAAATATACTAGAATTTATATGTATAAATTGCAGCTAGGATAGATAACAATTCACCTAATCGTTTTGTGATTCTAACCGAAGTGGTAAAACGTTTTGATACGTGTGGGTCAAGAATAGGAAATACAGCTAGACATGCTTTTTGTACTAGTCTGGGTACTTAGATTGACAGCCTTCCACTTACACTTAATGCATTAAATCTAGTTAAATATAGGAGCCGCTTGTTGCTGCTATACTGCTAGTATTTAATAGGGTTAATATTGGCGCTTTGTCGTATTAATTTAATTAAGGGAAGTAATATAAGGTGTATAGACCTGCTTTTGGTGTGCAACTTGGTCGATCTCTTTCTCACGATTAAAAGATGACTTAGAAATAAATATTATATCTCGATCTAATCTAGTGGTGGATTTTTATTTCCCTAACATACTTCTCCTATCTACGAGTTTCCCATTATTTTCATTATTATTTTATTTTATTTTATTTAATCCTTTTATTATTTTATTATTATTTTGATAAACCCCCATTAGTATTTTTCTTATTTATTTATTTTAGGTTATTTAGTGTTTTTCTTTTATTAATAGTTTAAGCTAGTTAATTAGAGGTGAGCCCTCTCAATCCCCGGCTAGAACGATACCCTTATTTACCAGTGCTACAATTGACAACAAGAGGGTTTAAATTGCGTGTCGGCTACGGTCACACCAGTATGTTATTTCTATTAGTTGGGATGGTTACTCAGTACGTTATTGTACTGATATTATACATGTTTAGATGTCAATGTGTGGGTACTTTTTCTTGATTTCCAATGTGATTTTTACTTGAGTTGAGAGTTAAAGCTACTGGAGTTGTTATCCCTTGAGTAATTTTGTAATTATTTGTAAATATTTTGAAAGATAAGTCATTGTTTTGTAATTTTAATTTGTAGTGTAAATGGCTATTATATTTTAATGCTAAGTTGAGGTATTTTCACTGATTTATCAATTATTGTTTTACATGCTTTTTCCGTTAACACAATTAGCAAAGTTTTTGTTTTAGGTTTTGTTGAATAGGTTTTTAGCGTTACACCTATCATGAGATAGATGCTGGACAACTTTCTTACAATGGGTCTAGTGGTAGCACTCTTTTTTCATATGTTTGCGGACACACACTTATTCTTTTAGGCAATAATTAGTTAGTAGTAAAAATAGGGTTGTCACAAGCACAGTCATTCATTCACAAATTGGATCCAAGATCATGTTATTCCCCTCATTGAACATTTACATCTTTAATTTCCAAAACATCTATATGGTTATCTCAAAATCCCATCTAGAAGTATTATCATACACTAGTTATGCTATTGATGGTTATACCTTTTATACTAGATAACAAGATCATAATAGTATAATGTAAATAGTAAGATGACTTTAGTGGCAAAGGCAATGCATATTTTTAGTGGGAGAAATAATAATCTAACTTATGCATATATGAACTATTATGGTGTTGTTGAAAATATATGGGAGATAAATTCTACAGGATTTATAATACTAGTTTTTAGGAGTAGGTGAATTGATAATAACCATGGGTTTAAATATGATAATAGGTTTACATTAGTAGATCATAATAGGGTAAGGTATAAACAAAACCATTTTATACTAGCATCACAAGCAACAAAAGTTGAGGAAATTGAACCTGTGAATAAAATATAGTATGTGCCACTATCTACTAAGAGAAGGTATGTAAATGAATATGATGATGAAATTGATGCCAGTTGGGAAAGAGAGGGTATCATTATTATGAAAACAAGTCAACCATTCACAAGTAATAACAATGACATTGTTGAGGATGAAATCTATGTGAGGAATGATAATTGGGAAGTGATATATGTGTCAAATCATGAAACTGATTTGAACAGAAGGAAGAAAAAAACATGAGAAAAGGAAAATAATAAGGGTAATTATATTTTGAGCTTATTAATTTATTTATTAATAATTTATGCTAATTATTTATTATTTATACATTTTTTGTACTAATTATTATAATGTTTAGTAGAGAAATGAAGATGAAGGTTAGAGAAATGGATAGAAATGATGAAGAAGAAAAGAGAGGGCTAACTATTATGAAGAAAGTGGTAAATATGATAAATAAAAGAAAATCTGGTGAAGATGCAATTGAATGCTAATGGTCTACCCATGGGCAATAATCTTAGGTAGGTCATGACCTACATAAGTTTTGTTAATCCTATACATATTTCCATCGATATTGATAATTGGAATGAATTTGATGAAAGAGCCAAGAATTTTATTAGGATGGATGTCAATAAGTATATTATCTTCATTACTCATGTTTTAGTGTGTTAGTTGATGTTAAATTTAAAAAATTGTGTTTTTTATAAATATACTTTAAGGTATTGAATCTAAGGAGAAATGGTTTATGAGGCATTTTGGGGAGTAACATAAAACTTTCAGGTCACACTTGGCCGGGAGAAAATTATACAAATCTGATGGCACACAATAGGCTAACCCACAAAAATATTATAAATTCACAACTCAAGAAGTGGATGCAATTTTAGCACTTCAAAACACAGGTGAGTTTAAGGTATGTGTCACTTTGATATATTGATTTTTTATTATAATATGATCTTAATAGATATTACCTAAAATATTATAAATTTTTTTCTTATAATATAGGAATTAAGTGCCAAAAAAAATCTTAGTTGTCTAAGAAGAACAGGTACTTCCACAATGTGTCCCAAAAAGGATATGTGTGACTTGAGGAAGAGTTTGGATGAATTTTTCACTTCATATCAATTAAATATCTAAGAAGAATGTTATAATAGCTCTAAAAGCTACATCTCATGTTTCAATTTGATATTGATTCAATAAGAAAAAAAAAGGTTCCAAGCACCCCAACTATTATTCTATGCTTGCTATGGAAGAAGGCTAGAATAAGTGCAAGTAGCAAGTATATCAATGAGGAGGTGCAGAAAAAGGCTGAGAAAATAATAATTTTAATGCATTTCCTTTAATCCTATCTAGTTATTTATCACCATGGAACAACATATATTAATTTCTATTTTCAAAAGTTATTTATTCCCTAATTGTGTATATATCATACTGTTATTTAGTAATTGAATTCAATGGAAGCTGTTGATGGATATAGTATTGTTTCACAAGTGAAAGGAACATAAGAATAACTTAGAAGGAAGGGCTCTTGGATTAGGGGTTACAAGGATGGGAATGTGTCTCTTAACACTTTTGTCTTTGATGACCATTGACTAGGCGGCATACCTAGTTGAACAATTTAACCACGTTACAAAGGATATGTTAAGCATATGGCAAGAATTTAAATTATGAATTATAAAGGGTGCAACCCCACTATTCATGTGTCATAGGATTTATATCACATACCTAATGTAGATAGTGTGATATATAATTGTGAAGATGATCCATGTTTGTCTTCTCTTTCAGTGGTGAGCATTATAACTTATGTGTGAGCTTTGACTGGGCATTGGATACACAACATAACATTATGTTGGTTTGGGTAGGTAGTGGAGAGATTTGGGGATAATATTTGGGATATGTGAGAAATACGAGGGTTCCATGTTTATTAACACATACCATGTTTTCCCATAGATTATTTTAATGTATTTTTCAGCAAAAATATGAGATTAAGAAAATTAACACAAGGGTCCTGTGTTTCCTAAACAAGGATCGTGTTTTTTATTTATTTTTAAAACACGTTATTTTTCCATGTAGGATTTTTTCTAGTGTAAAATATATATAATATAACCCTAGCCATCAAGTCGTGTGACCCAACTTCTTCTTCTTTACTATAGAATTCTCCATTAAAAAAGAATTGTAGATTTGTGTAGTTGATTGATTGATTTGTTTAATTATCTTGTAATTACACAAGAGCATGAATAAAGATCTCTACTTTTTGCTCAATTTATCTACTTTATGAGTGAATCCTCAATTATCCATAATCTTGTTAATTCTAGTTTTTGGTTTAAATCCTTTCCAATGTATGCTATTCCACAATAATTTGGTATTAAAGCTACATTGTTGAAGAGATCTAGTATTCGAGATGGGTACAAGATTTGATATTGAGAATTTTAATATATCTGTCAATTTTGGATTATGAAAATCGAAGATGCAAGAGATTTTAATTCATAAAGTATTAGAGTAAGCATTATCTAGTCATTTGAATAAGCTAGAGATAAAGACTGATGAGAGATTTGAAGAACTTGATTTGAAGGACCTCTCTATAATAGAATTGTGCTTGTTTCATGAGGTATTATAGTAAGTGGCAAAGGAATCAACAATGGCTACTTTTTGGTTCATGCTTGAATCATTGTACATGGCAAAATTGGTAGCGAATTGGCTAATATTGAAGATTCAGCATCATGACCTAAAATTAGGTAAGGATCAATCTTTAAAAAATTATTTGGATGAACTTGACTTTATAATTATGGATTTACATAATATAGATGTTAACTTAGATGATAAAGATTTTTCCATTATGTTGTTATGTTATCTTCCTACAACCTTTATGGATTTTCATGAGATTGTTTTGTAAGAGAAGGATGAGTTAGTCCTTGAGGGTGTGAAATCTACCCTAATATAATGGGATTTGAATGTTAGTTAGTTGATTAGTAGCTATACATTTGAGGACTCATATAGTGAGGGATTGGTAGCCAGTAGAAGGACACATGAGTGAAGGTTTGGTCACCATAAGAAGTCCAAATATAAGTTGAAGAGTTAGCAAAAGAATGTGGCATGCTATGGGTGTCATAAAAAGGAGTATGTTAAGAATTTTTGTCCTAATAGGAAGACCGATGCTAAGTTTGGCGAGTCTTCTAGTACAAAGGAGATGCGTTGACAGCAACTAATAGACAGAACAATATCTGTGATATGGACCTTGGATTCTAAGTGCTATTATCATATATGTCCCAACCGGTGTTAGTTCAAACGTTCGAGGTAACTAAAGGTGGAGTTGTCTTGATGGGAAATGAAATGGAATGCAAAGTTGTTAAGATTGGGACGGTGAAGATGAGGATGCATTATGATGTGGTCAAGATAGTCCAACATGAGACATGTCCCATAGATGAACTAAAAACTTATCTCTTTGAGTTCCTTGGATTGTAATGGATATTATCTTGTTATTAAGGAAGGTACCCTAAGAGTTACAAAAGGGGATATGGTGGTGATAAAGGGGATGTAGGTCATGACACTATATCAGTTGGTGGGTTCAACAATTGTAGGGAAAACTCTATGAAATCATTGAGGTTTTCAGACATGGACGTTACAATATTTTAGCATATGAGACAGGGACACATGAGTGTCAAGAGACTCACTAAGCTCTCTAAAAGGGAGCTACTGGATGGATAGAGTACATATACTATGGACTTCTACAAGCACTGTATTTTTAGAAAGTTGAAGCAATATAGCTTTTTGAGAGCTAAGCATTATATCATAGCACCTCTTGAGTATATCCATTCAAATTTATAAGGTCTAACGAGAGAAGTTTCAAAAGGTGCTTGCTCACATTTATTGATGACTTCTCAAGAAAGGTATGGGTTTATTTTTTAAAGCATAAGAATGATGTGTGTGGTTTTTTCAAAAACTAAAATACCTTACTAGAGAAGCACACTGGGAAGTAGCTTAAGTATCCTAAGATAGATAATGATCTTGAGTTTGATGAGAAAAGTTTCACTAATTTCTATCAGGACCATGGGATAGAGAGACATGGCACTTGTGCTAGGAGACCATAAAAGAATGGGGTTGTTGAGCAGATAAATAGAACTCTTTAGAAAATGACCAATGTTATCACATAGAAGGCTAGGTAGAGAGTTTTAAGGTGAGTCACTTCACATGGTTACATACATAGTGAACCATTTACCAAATTGATCCATTTAATTGTAGTCACCTAAGGATTAATGGTCTACTAAGCTAGCTGATTACTATGATTTACATGTCTTTAGTTTTCCTACTTATGCTTATGTGAATTATGTTAAACTTGAGCCTAGAGCTAAGAAATATACCTTTATTGGCTTTACATCCAGAATGAAAGGGGTATAGGTGATAGAACCTAATTACATCCAATTAATTAACAAGAAGGGATTTTACCTTTAATGTGTTCATGTTCCTCCATAAGAGTGAGTCTTATAATGATGTACCTAAGTAGGTTGTACAAGATAGTGCTTCGGACCAGGTAGAGGTTGACTTTAACTTGGATGGTAGAGACCCTTCTGATAGACCCACTATTCCTAAAGTGGGTGGATCTAAGTAGTAGGTGGAGAATGGGGCATTATAAAGGATAGATGATTGTTAATCCTCCGGTCAGGTATGATTTTAAAGGATTGGCTAGCTATACTTTATCTATTGTAGAGATTATTGTTGATGTGTATGAGCTAGTATCATTCACAAAGGCTATTGAGTGTACTAATTCTTGTAAGTGGTGTGCTACTATAGACGAGGAGATGGCACCCTTATTGAATAATCAAGCATGGGAACTTATCAATTCACCCACAAAGAAAAAGATTATTGTTTGCAAAGGGTTGTACAAGTTCAAATATGAAGCTATAAGGGTCGAAAGACCAAGGTACAAAGCACATTTAGTTTCATGGGGATTAAATTAGATACCATGCATTAACTATAACAAGGTATTTTCTCCTATGGTTAAACATACTTATATTCGTACCTTACTTGCGCCTGTGGCTATGCATGATCTTGAGTTAGAGAATATAGATGTTAAAACTACATTTTATCATGGTGAGCTCAAGGAGGAGATTTACATGTAACAGCCTAATGGGTTTGCGGTTGAGGGAATTTGTAATCATGTGTTCCTATTGAAGAGGTCATTGTACGGTGTGAAGTAATATCTTAAACAATGGTGTAAATGATTTGGTTAGTTTAAGCTTGAGAATGGTTTTTCCAATTATGAGAATGGTGGATGTATGTACTTGAAGAAGATGGAGGGTGGCTCATTTGTGTAACTTTTGCTATATGTTGATGACATGCTTATTGCAATAAAATATATATTTGATGTTGATAAGGTGAAGGCAATGTTAAAGAGTGAGTTTGAGATGAAGGATTGTGGAGTTATAAAGAGGATCCTTAGCATGGAGATCATTAGACACTATGAGCAGAACCTTTTATACTTATCACAAGATTCCTATGTCAATAAGGTGCTAGAAAGGTTTTATATGATTGATGCCAAGACGGTGAGCACTCAATTGTCTATTGTCCACTTTAGATTGTCCCAAATCTTAAGTGGAAGAGGAGTTCATGGTGATCATTCCTTATTTGAATATTTTTGGTTGCATCCTGTATGCTACGGTGTGTATCCTACTTGATATATGGTGAATCTAGGCAAGGCTCACTAGTAAGTAGTGAAGTGGATACGTAGGTACTTAAAGTGATGCATAATGCTAAAAAAAATGGAACCATGTTAGTGTTGGTGTAGAAAATGGGGAGTTTTTAACCAAAGTAAAAAAGGAATGGAGAAGAAGAAGAAAATCTGAAAGGATTACCTGATCTTAAGCCTAAATGGTGTAAGATTTTGGATAATTCTTAAGAGTACACTTTAATCTTGAGGAAAAGCTTTGGTTCAAAAACTAGGGAGTACTTTTAACATTCAAATTTGATCTCCCTTCTAGCCTTTCCCACTCTATTTATGAAGGTTATTTGACCTTTAGGAATTACAAACAAAATCTAACCCATAATGGGCAGATTGTTTACATCCTCAACCATGGTTGGTACCAACATAAGCTAACAAAGGTTACAAGACTACAATACTCTAGTGCTGATTGGTTTTGACATTAACTAACCACCCATCACTTAATGGCTATCATTACGCCCTATGAAAAGGATTAGAAAACATAAATTACATATTAGGAAATTCTAATAACATACTTTAACTAAGCTCAACAAATATAGGAAATAAGAAAAGAGAAAGGTCCCTTCAGTATCTGGCTAGTTGATTAGCTAGGATATTGAGGTTTCTTCTCCTTAATTTAAGCCAGCTTTGAGGGTCTTGATCTTCTCACAATTACCTTCCCATTACCCCTAATTCTTCCACAAGAAAGGGGTCGACAATGCAGGTTATTTTTGGCTAAAAATTGGTAGAGTGTAGAGGTGGATAAGGTGAGGGGTTGGTTGAGTTAAAATGGAGCCATATTTAGAGTTGATTAAAGAGAAAATTTCTAAAGCCATATTGCAACAAGAAAGAGCATAATTTACTTGGATTGATGGCTAGTGTTTGGTGTTTACATTTCTTGCATGTCTTATACTTAATCTATTTACTTATTAATCTAAATAAAAAGAGTTTTAATGTCTTCAATTTTTGGAAAATTAATAAGTTTATTATCTTTATTTTGGGATGCTCTTGCATCATGAAGGGAATTCCATCAACTTATATAGAGTATAAGAGATTAATTGATTTGCTAGTTAGGTTTGTGGACTCTGATTATGGTGGAGACTTTGATAAAAGGAGATTCACTAGTGAATATATTTTTTGTCTTAGTGGTTTAGCTATTAGCTAAAGGTATTCCTTGCATTGCTACCCTTATATAAAGAAAGAGATGGGCTTATAACTATGGACAAAGCTAAAAGATGTTTCGCGTATTGGCTCATGAACTGGATTTCTTTAATGAATAAAGATCTAAAGAAAATCTCTATTATTGTTAGTACCTTATATGTTTATTAAATTAAACTAACTAGGTCTTTATTTCATCATTATATTTTGTTTATTAATATTACTTAATAAATCAATGATTAGGAAAGCTCTTAAGGAAAAGGTAGTTACACTCTCTATCACTATTAATATCCATTTTTTTCATTAAATTAAATACATTAGTTAATATTTTGATTAATATAATTTTTTTTTTTGATAATTCTAAGGCAAAGGAAAAACAATATGATGGAAATAGCATAGATAAAGGTATCAGAGGGGAAGAAGAAAACATAGATGCTTCAAAAACTCGTTTAGAGATAACACCTTAAGAATAAAAATCTAAAACGAACCACATATTCCAAACACACCAAGTTTGGTCATATTGAGCTTTTATTCCTAACATATTATTAGCATGAATTAGATTTTTGTTGGTCGTACCGCATTTAATATTATTCTTATAGAAAAAATGAAAATAAGTGAAGGGGTTAACCAAGTGTTCTTGTCATCTACTACAATACTCATATATATTAAGTTAGTATTAATTAATATCATTTTAATACATTCATCTTTTTTTATTTTCTAGTGACACTAGTATGAGTTATAATTGTTATTAATTCCTATGCACTATTATTTTCATGCATAAGGCATCGAATATCATGGCTCAAACATATAGTTTTCCCTCTAGTTACTATAGATTTTTGTGTCTACTCAGTTTGAATGATACACATGCTAAGGAGGAAATGGAAAATAAAAAAAACATCTAGTGTAATGGATCATGGATTTGTAATGAAGACAACTATTGTTTATACCACGTCTCATCGATCAAAATTCTTTACAAATAGATCTAGTAAATGTATGCCTCATACTTAATTAGTTTTAAATAATATATAATGACATTTGATAATTTATATACTAATTGAATACTTAAATGAATGTAATTTGCTATTCTATCCTAATGTATCTTATATAAGGGAACACACACTAGAAGATATTAATAAAATAAGAGATGGGTTGGCCAAATTTGTACGTACAAGCATAGGCATATAGCTTATATGTAGGTTTTCATCTAGGTAAGTAACAGTCTCTTAATATTTTTGGACTGAATTTACATAGTTTATGCTTTCTAAAGAATGTGTAGGTGATGATTGTTGATGGTAGAAGTTAAATATACGTTGTAAGTGATGAATAACTCTTATAATGCAAAAAATGTAGGATTATGATTTTAAACGTTAGGAATTTGATGTTGTCAAAGAATGATGATATTTCTTACTAATTGGATAATTAAGTGAGGGTTTTAACCACTTTTATTTAAGTCAGAATTCAAAATGTGGTCAAGTTTAGGGTGTAATACCCCATATTTTTAGAAAATGTTGAATGAAGATTGCGTTAATTTTTGGGCAATTAATATTGATTTACTATTATAATTTGGTTTGACGCAAAGTTTGATTTTAAATAAGTGGGAAATGGAGTTTATTAAGTTTTTTTAGGCTAACCGATCGACTAGTTCAATGAACTAATCGACTAGCTCATCATTTCCACAAAATGGGTTTCTTAACTAAATTGATCGACTAGTTAGGGAACCAATCAATTGATTTGTATAATAGTCTACTGGTAGGCCCAAACTAATCAACTGATTTGTCGAGCTGGGTATATTTTTTTAACTCGATTTTCCAAAATATTTCTTATTCTGAAATGGAACCTTACCAACCCATATCAAATTATCCCGAAGAGATTCTTAACCATCTTCATGATACATTTAGCCTAAAATATTACCCTAGATCAATCTAGAGGTCTATAGCAATAATTGAGAAAAAGAGATAACCTGAGCCTTGTCTTTATCCACCTCTTTAATCTACACCTTTTAGAGATCAATGCATCGATCTCAAGCACAATTATGAGCACTAAAAATTTCCTTCCACACTAACCTTCCATTACCACTCTTGTGTATTTTAATTCTATCTTAATTTAACTGCATTCTCTATAAAAAACATTTGACCTCTAGAGATTAGGTCAGCATATCTAGGATGAAATCTATCCATTTAGCTTAATTCAAATGGTAATTTCTAGGATTTTGAATTTTTCCTAAACCCTATATTATTCCCCTCAATTGGTTTGCTATAAATAGCCCCAATCATCCCTTTTGAGAACATTTCTTTTGGCTACCAAAATCTCTAAGACCCTGTATTCACCTTTCCTCTATTCTACACTTTGAACCTTGTAGTATATTTCCTTTCACTCTTCTGATCCTATCTCTAGCTCTCTCTTGTTTTAATTGGTAAGCATGCAAGGGTTAGATTTAGGAAAAGATTGAGTGGTTCAACTAAGTATTTTCCTTTTTTTTATCCTGAGTGTGGTATATATTTCTTTCCCTTCTATTTTAAGTTCAAAAATTAATAAGATTTTGTGCAAGATACTAAGCTTAAGATTTTTTTTAAAGATTTTAAAAGTTGAGAATTCCATAGACTAAAATTATGGTTTAAAGGGAATTTTTCTTGCATCAAGTAAATGATTCTTGCTTCTAAAATGTTTTATGAGTATTCCTACATGATATGAGTTTCCTTTAAGTTGATTCTGTTTGTTGGTATGAATGCATATAGTCTTCATAAGTGATTTGGATGGATAGATTATATACTTTGAGTAAAAAAGATGAAAAAAAATATAAAAATATAGGATATGTATAATACCCCATACTTTTGTGTAATGGATGGATGAGAATTTTTACCAAACTTTGGGCCTTTGATTTTAATTCAAGTTATGATTTGATTTGGACTAACATTTGATTTAAAATCATGTTGAAAAATGAAGTTTATTGAGTTTTACAAACAAACCCATCAATTGGTTCCATGAACCGATCAACTAGTTTGTCATTTTAGCCAAATTGAGTTCCTCGACTGAATCGATCAACTAATTGGAGGAAACTAATTGATTAGTGGATGAACACTTGACTGGTAGACCCAAATAAATCAGTTAGTTTGTCAAGCTAGTCACATTTTTCAATTTAATTTTTTCTAGAAAAATCCCTTACACAAAAGGGAAACCTTACCAACTCATATTGATCCCTAAGGCATTCATAACCATTTTCATGATGAATTTAACCCAAAACATTACCTTGATTTGTTTTGGAGGTCGATTGCGACACATGAGGGGAGAAGTGACCTCACCTATTGTTTTCTTCCTCCTCTCTTCTCTACTCAGTTCTAATATTGATTTCTTCGATCTCAGACATGCTTCTAAGCAGCGGGAAGAATCCTCCTACGCTAAACTCTTCATTTTTATATGATAATTCTAGCCTATTTAACCTGAGTTCCCAATAGTTACAAAGTGAGCTTGGGAGACTAGGTTAGCAAATCCCATGCAAATCCGTCCATTGAGTTTCCTTTGATTAGTTGGCAATAAATAGGCCCAGCCTTCTCTAAGTTCTACATTCTCTTCTCTTACCTCCACACTTTGAGCACTTACCAACTTATTTCCATATCGGTTAGCTTCATCCTAGACTTATTTCCATAATGGTTGGCTTCGGCTTGGGCTTATGTCTTTTGTGGTGATTGGCTTCGGCCTAGACTTATGTCCACTTGGTGATTGGCTTCGGCCTGGACTTTATATCCATTTTGGATAGGCCTCCATTATATGTGACACCATGGGGTGGTATGTAGCCCGTCACTCAATGATAATAGAATATGGTTGTTAATTAAATATTTAACCAATTATGAATGATGATTGAGAGAATGGTTAGTACTTGGTAGGTATGGAAGTAATGGTATGATTGGTTAAAAATGAGTAAAATTGGTTATTACACTTGGCTAATGGTTAGCCTGACTACTTGATTATGATATAGAACATTGATGGGTTGACTCACTTATCTCTTATAAGGATGAACTAATGGTATAACCTAAGGATTTGGTTAATTAGAATCAACCATAGAGGTTTCTTGGTTCTCCTTGCCATTAAGTGTGCATATGCTTATGTGAAAAGGTTGTGAGTCTATGCATAAAGAATTCTACATGTAATTCTCTCTTATTTATGGTATTATCTTGATGTACTTGTAATCTATAGTTATGTATGATAATTTTTTATACTTGTGTGCATTGAGGAAGTAACTTGGCTTATTCAATATGTAGTGTACTGATGTGCCTACTTACTCGATCACCTGCTCATTCCCACGTGTAGAGGACCTTGTG
Organism: Tamarix chinensis; assembly: GCA_030549775.1. NCBI lineage: Eukaryota > Viridiplantae > Streptophyta > Magnoliopsida > Caryophyllales > Tamaricaceae > Tamarix > Tamarix chinensis. The sequence continues at coordinate 86,610,872 of CM060177.1, read as the reverse complement.
CAGGTTTTTGAGGATGGCCAGTAAGGGGGCTATCTTAGTTTGGTCGGGGCTTATGAGTGAGGACATGATGGGGTCAGAGGAGGACCATGGTATTTGTTTTGGGCCTCATACCCTATCCCATATTTTATAATTCCACAATTTAATATGTATTTTGAAATGATTTGATCAGAACCCATGAGGGTCACTTGTTGTAAACATTTTAGAATTTCTTCGATTAAATCACTACTTGTGCACTCTACTATTTTAGTGTTGTGTTGGTTTTGCCTTATATTTGATATAGGGTAGGTGACAAACTTCTAACCTATGTTGGGTACGGTGATAATGCCCCATTTTTCTAAGTGTTTTCTGCTTCTACAACACATTTTTATAAAAAATTTCAGTAGTGAAAATTGGGGGTGTTAAAATATGATGATTCAATGTGAGACATTCAAGATAATTTAGTTGAAAATGTGTTAAAATGTGTTGATACATGTTTTGATGTAGTTAAGGATGGTTAATAAGTGTGAATTTGCATGTAATTAATGGTTTGATGCTGTTAGTGGGAAAACTGATCGATTGGTTCCTAAAACACTCGATTGGTTGACCTAACCCCCCAATTGGTAAGCCTATAGAAACCTTGGTCTTACTCTCTTCTTAAACCTATCGACTAGTCTGCCCAAACTGATCAACTAATTTGAGGAAAATCATGTTTTGTTTGAGTTAACCTGATTGACTGGTTGGGCCAAACCGATAGACTAGTTTGATTTGTTTGTTTGGTTTTTTTTCTTTTGATTTGGTTATTCTTTGAGGGCATGTTTGGTACTATCCTATGATTATTAATGGTATAAAATACATAACTTATCATGGATTAATGGCTTAATAGAAGGATTAAATGGATTAGAGTGTATGATATACCCAATGAGTATTGTAAAGGCTAAATGGGTATTCCATGTATGTAATGTGATGGCTTTGAGAAAAAGGTAATGAAATACAACTTGAAATTGAATAAAATAATATGATGGACCTAAATAATATTGAATAAGGATGAATAGAAACCTCACATAGTTGGGAAGATGGAACAAAAATGATTGATGTAGAATAAGCATGGAAAATACTTTTCTTGATTTTGTATTGGCCTTGTGTGATCACTTATACAAACTCAAACTCAAGAACATAGATAGTGAATTCCTTAATAACACCATGCATATCTTCAACCTAAACTCAAGAACATGTTGAAGTTGTTCTTCATCTTTAATTTTTCTCTTCCAACATTAGCCATTAAATTCTTAGGTTATACTAATATAAATGATAACATATTTTACATTATATTTATCTTAAAAATATCAATAAAAAACTTAAACTTCCCAAAAAGGACAAAAGTAAACTCTAACGTAAATATCAAACTCCAAACTCAAGCCTAGTGCTCACGAGCTTGGTTTTGGCTAGTTCTGCACACTTTTAGTATTTTGATCATAAATTTTTGAATACAAATAAAAAAAATAAACTAATAGTTTTCATGGAAATAAAAATCATATAACTTTAATCTAATACCAAATAGGACCCATAAATCTTATCCATATGAGAGATATTTATCTCCAGATCATACCCTAGTTTGTAGGTTTGAAACTATCAACTTCCATGATTTCCTTAATCATTCTTGTATCAAACCTCTTAAGAATCATTCCATAGTAATTTAAAATCAATATAACCTATCATAATACTATATAAAAATTGGTTGAGTAATTTCACCAACTTATTTTGTTGATGATGGCGAATAGCTTCTAAAGTGGTCTTGAATGGTGGAATTGGTTGAGTAATTGAAAATAAAATAAGTAATAATATGTACATGTCCTATGAATAATATATGAAGGAATCTGGATCGATAATTGCTCCAATTCTCACGCACTCAACACACACACAAAAAGCTAGTGAAGATGTGTAGATTCATGCACCAAAGGAATGATTGGAAGGAGCACTTTTGTGGATATTAATTGTAGGCATTGAATTATTCCTATACACATTAAGGGGGTTGGATGTGGTGTGGCTAAGGAGAAGAGAAAGGGGGTGAATATTGGGTGGAAGTCATGATTAATGGAGAGGTGATTGTATAATGATGGATGAAATATTTAGTGGAGAATAGTAACCAAATGGGATGAATTGTGGAGGTCTATTTGTGGGAGGTGATGCATGACTATTAGGGTAGGATACTAAGGATAGGTGGCGTGCATGATAGGGAGGATAGAAAGGAAGAACCATAGGTGGAAATTTGTGGTTGGTTAGGAGGTAGATAAGGGTAATGGTTGTTAAATATTTACGATGATGAAATCAAATAAGGGGAGGTGCGCTTGGGTAAGACATTTATAAGGTAGGTAAGCCATAAAAGCAATGTAAAATGGGAGGTAAGTTGGCATATTTTAGGTACGATATATATACATATATATTATGTTTTATACATGTTGCCATAGGATCATACATAGATAGATAAAAGATTAAGATTAGATGGTGGGTAATAATAAAACTAATTAAAATAAAGGTATAATATTATAAATAAAAAATTTAACTTCAAAACATGAAAATATGTTGATTCTTAATGTTTTATAATTTTCTAATACGGAAAAGGGATAAATGAGGCTTAAAAAACAAATAATCATAAAACAAGGCAAGAATAGTGCTTTTTCATTATAATCTCCATTTTCCATCTTAAACATGACTAGGAGACTCATAAAAATACAAGGAATTAAAATATATATGAATTTGATTGATTTGGAAGATATTTGATAGGAAAAAAAATGTCTTATAAGTCTCACATATCTCAAAACTATAAGAAGGTCTAAGAAAGAGAATGAAACATTTTTAAAGCATGATTGGGGTCTTCAAATCTTCAAAGACTGTAAAAAAAACTTGTTAAAATAATATATTTAATTTAGAATCACAAATATCCTGAAATAATTAGGGTTTTCAAAATTTAAGGTTTATAACTAATGTTACACTTGCAAGATGTTGATATGTATGTTGGCATGGTTAGGCAAGAGTGATATCATTTGGGTTGGCACATAGAGTATGAAATATTTCATGGTTTCATATGGATCTTTTGTGATCCAAATATTTTGGACTCTTGTATCCATTTCCCTTTTGTTGTAATTTTGGAAATTGAGCTCTAAAATATTTATCCCAACATATTATATTGTTTCATTTCTCGAATCTATTTCGTAATTTATTTGGGAATAATTTTAGCCTTAACATTAATATGAGAATGATACAACAATAAGACTTGAATTAAAATTTATAGTATCAAATGAAAATTTTATCAATGAAATTTTGTGGTGTTACACTACCATCTTTATATCTACAAATGCCAATAGATTTAATCATCTTTGTGAATTCACATGTCATCTCCTCTTGCCACCATTTGATATGTCATTACTAAGTTTTACTATCCCAATATAGAATAATTTTTATGGTCTTATCTTGTTGTAATGAGATACTAAAAAGTCTGGGGTCTATCTCATTTAGATTCACTTTTACAACTGGTAAAAATTGACCTAACTTGACCTACCCAACTAGACACATGCAAAACCAGCTTGATATAACTCGAAAAATTAATCAATCTGACTTGACCTATAATCTGACATCAACCTGATCTACCATAAATAATATGTGACATCAATCCGACTCAAGAAGACAAAATTTGATATTAACTAGTTAATAGAATAAAAAATTACACATGTCTTTTTATTTATTTGAATATGATGTGTGTGGGAGAGTATAATTTTCAAGTATGTGGAACTAATGGTTTGTATGGATTTTAAATAAAATTATAAATTCTAGGTGATGGTGAGTTTAAAGACTAAAGCTTTGAAAGTGATGTAGATAGTATGATGGTGGTTTAAATTATGGTAGAAGAGTGATGATGGTGATTCGGCGATGAGGATTTAACAATGATGATAGTTCGAATGGAACACACTAATTAATCTATGCATTCAGTGATGGATTGATGATTAAGCTTAGTGTCAAAATTTAGGGTTTGGATGCATTTTGGAATCTTTGTTTAGGGTTAAGGTTAAGGTTTGGTTTGAAAAGAGGAAAATAGGGTGGTGTTTGGTTGGTATGGATGGTTTAAGCTTCAATTTTGGTACACCATTTTAGGGTTTAGTTTAACCACGAAATAGGGTAAGATTTTGATGGTAATTAGGGAAGGAAAATATGGATTAAGAATAGTATAAAAGATATGGATTAATCTCTAATTCACACAGACGAAGAGATTAAAACTTTGAAGCCAAACCATTCACATAGGTTCTATTTGCTTAAGCTTGAACTCACACAAAATTCATTCAATGTTGATCTTCAAATTCAATTCAATTCTTCATAATCTAATATTCTAGACATTAATGAATAATATAACCTTTTCTACCACTTGCTAAAGCATACTCCAAAATATTCCAACCTAAAAGATATTATGCTACCTTTGTGGTAACTTTATGCTATTTTATGATAACTTTATTCTCCTATTTTATTACTTAATTAATAAATTAGCTAAATCAATTAATAATGCTCGAAAATCCTGCAAATATACTCCTCATGCACGTATTTACTCCATCATTTCATGACATGCATTCCATACACATGCACGTAGATATTTAATTACTTGTTTGTTATGTTTTGAGTAACGTAACCATCTGTTGGTCTTCAAATTTACAAGGGACACTTTACAAATCAAGAATAATTGGTTCCATAATTATGACATTAAATTCTTGAGTGTTTGCTTCTGCATCATTCTCCCATTGTTGATTTGAATTTACTCTCAAATTTGCATCATCATAATAAGGGCTAATGTCTCCAACGTTGAATGTCTTTGATACTCCCATTTGTATTCTTGGCCCATAGAAATGTTCTTACAATAACTCTAAAGTCTTGTGAACCCCAAAGTGTCCTACAATTCCCCCTTTATGCATATCTTTGATTAGTAAGTCCCAAACTAAAGTCTTGGACACACAAAATTTATTGTGCTTGAATAAGAACCCATCTTGAATAACATAAGCTCCAAAACTCCCTTATTTCTTACACTCTTCAAAGATCATAGCAAAATCATCATCCATGGCATATTGACTCTTCAACATCTCGAACCTCAAAAGCTTTGCATCCATCATTGTAAGTACCATGGTCATCCTCGATAATGCATCTGCCACGACATTTTCTTTGCCAGTAACATATCTTGTAGAGAACACAAATGTTTGCAAGAATCTTATCCACTTAGCATGTCTTGGACTCACCTTCTTTTGACCATGCAAATACTTCAAGCTCTAATGATCCAAATGAAGTACAAAAGGCTTGGGTCTCAGGTAATGACTCAATGTTTCCAAAAAATGTACAATAGTAGAAAAATCTTTATCATAGGTAGAATAGTAGAGTCTTGCGCCATTCAACTTCTCACTAAAGAAAGTAATCATCTTCCTTTCATGTGAAAGCACACCCCGAATGCCTACACCACTTGCATCACATGTTACTTGAAATAATTTATCAAAATAAGGTAAATATAATATCGGTGCATTTGAGAGCTTTATCTTCTAATCTTTAAAAACCCTTGCCGCTTGATCATTCCAATAGATCTCTCCTTTCTTCATCAGTTGTGTGATATGTGTTGTAATGACAGAGAAGTCTTTAATGAACCTCCTATAGAATTAGGCCAACCCATGGAAACTTCAAACTTCATGGACATTAGTAGGAATATGCTACGATTGTATAGATTCCAACTTTGACGGATCGACTTAAACACCATCCCCACTCACAATATAACCCAGAAAGATCACCCTTTCCATCATGAAATCACACTTCTCCATCTTACCATAGGGCTTCACATCTCTAAGCTTGTCAAATATCCTCTTCAAGTGTTGTATGTGCTCAAACTCACTCTTGCTATATACCAAGATATCATCAAGGAAAACAACCCTAAAGACCCCAAGATATGGTCTAAGTACCTCTATAATCAATCTCATGAAGGAACTTGGTGCATTACATAGCCCAAATGGCATCACCAACCACTCATACAACCTGTACTTAGTCTTGAAAGTTATCTTCCACTCATCCTCTTCCTGTATCCTCATTTAATGATAACCTCTTCTAAGACCAATCTTTGATAACACCTTTTCACTATGCAACTTATCTAACATGTCATCTAATCTTGGCATCGAAAATCTGTCCTTGATTGTGATGTTGTTTATGGCTCTCGAATCAATACATATCTTCCACATACCATCCTTCTTATGCAATAACAAAGTTAGCACACTACATAGACTCATACTTTCCCGAATATTTCCGTGGTTTAGCAACTCTTTGAATTATTTTTGTAGCTTATTAGCCTCCTTTTGATTACATCTATAAGCTAGCATATTTGGTAATGGGACTCCTGGCATAAGATCAATATCATGCTCAATTCCACTCAAAAGAGGTAACCCACTTGGCAAATCTTCCGAAAATACATCGGCATACTCTTTCAATACTTGTTGCAATTTTGGATCTATATTAGTATTCTCCCCTTGTTGGACATCTATTATGACTAAGGCATAGCATATCTTTTCATCTTTGATGGCTTCATTCATCTCACACTCCTTAAGGATCAATAACTCCATATTACTCTTCTTTTTTCTTTCCTACACTCAACTTTTACCTTCTTCATTTCTTCCTTTTCACTCCTCAAAACTGAATCCTCCCCATCTAGATTAGGTTTGAGCCTAAACTTCTTTTGGCCCTTACACACCACATACTCATTAAGGATCTTGTATTGCACAACCTTCCTATTAAATTGCCACGGCCTCCCTAATAGAATGTGACAAGCATCCATAGGAAGAATATCGCATACAATGTCATCAAAATAATTTCTAATCTTAATACAGATAAGAGTTTGTTTGGTTACCCTTACGTATTTATCTTTGTTGAGCCATTGGAGTGAATATAGTCTTGGATGACCCTTGGTCTACAAACTGAGCTTGTTCACTATCTTTTCGCTAGCAACATTAGTGTATGAGCCACTATCAATGATTACTTCACACTTTATCACTAATTCTGCATTTGGCCTTGAAAATTTTCTCCCGCTGAGTAAGTAAAGATTGTGGTTGTACTTGAAGCACCCTTTGTAACACATAGCAATCCACTTGGCCTTCTTCCAAAGCATCCTTCGGGATATCACTCTCCTCTTCTAGGTCTTTGTCAAGGCCTTCATTCTCTTCACAAGCCTCCATATTTGCTATCTCTTTCAAAGTCAAAGCCCTTTGGTTTGGATAATCCCGAGCAAAGTGGCCATAACATCTACACTTGAAGCATTGTTTGTTCACCTTATCAATCACTTGATCTTTTCCCTTTTCATCACGAGTAAACTTCCTAGCATGGTCTTATTTTGTGGCTTGAGAAATTGGTGGCTTTAACACACCTTGAAAGTCGAACCATATGGAGCATTGGTTGACTTGCTTGGTGGATTTGTCCTCTTCAACTGTTTCTCGAACTTGATATCTAACTTGGATAGATCTTCAAACACTTCATATGGGTATGCCTCTACTTCTACCTAAGATTCATACTTAAACCCCCCCCCCCCGATGAATTGTGCATGCATTGTATTCTTCAACTCCAAGTAACCCTTGCCTCTAAGTAGTCATTTTTATAAATTTTCCTTGCTTATATTCCTAAGGCACAAACTTCTTCTTCAAATGTTTTTTAAATTTTTCCCATGACCTAATCTTTGATTTTCCTTCTCTCTCTCATCTCCTTTTTAAATTATCGTACCACATTCTACCAAACTTTTTAAACTTTAATATCGCTATCTAGCATAGTTTATCTTCATTAATTTTCTTATACTCAAAAATTCACTCAACAATTTGCAACCATTGAAGAAAAGATTATGAGTCGACATTACATTCGAAGTTGGGAAGATCAAAGCAGATTTCCTTTTCCACATCATCATAAGTTCTCTTCGAAGTGTCACATTCCCTTATGTAAGTTCCCACACTCTCTTCTTCTTCCACCCAGTTTTTTCTACTTCTCACATGCCCTTCCTCTACTTGTTCCCTTTGGTTTTGTGGCTACACATGGGGCTCATGGGCTTGGTAATATTCTATTCTTCCCACATGTAATTTAACCTCCTTGATTTCACCCACCAAGGTCTTGAGAAAATCCTTCAACTTCCCACATGTCCTTAATCATGTGGCCCTCTTGTGATTTTTTTTATGTATTCTTATATGTTCTTAAATATAATACACTTTCTTGATGAATCACGAAGAATCTTGAAAGAAAGATTTAATCTTGATTGCAATTCCACCAATCTATGGCTTTGATACCAAAATTGATGTGTGTGGGAGGGCGTAATCTTCAATTATGTGGAACTAATAGTTCAAATGGAGTTTGGATAAGATGATAAAGGCTAGGTGATGGTGAGTTTAAAGAATAAATGTTTGAAAGTAATTTATATAGGATGATGGTGGTTTAAATTATTGTAGAAGAGTGATGAGGGTGATTCGGTGATGAGGGTTTAACAACGATGATGGTTTGAATGGAACACACTAATTAATCTATGCATTTGGTGATGAGTTGATGATGATGCTTAGTGTTGAAAGTTAGGGTTTGGATGCAGGTTGAAATCTTGGTTTAGGGTTAGGGTTAGGGTTTGGTTCGAAAAGAGGGAAATAGGGTGGTGTTTGTTTGGTATAGATGGTTTAGGAATTCGAATGAATGGTTTAAGCTTTGGTTTTGGTACACTGATTTAGGGTTTGGTTTAACCACGAAATAGGGTAGGATTTTGATGGTAATTAGGGAAATAAAATATTGATTAAGAATAGTATAAAAGATATAGATTAATCTCTAATTCACACATACAAAGAGATTAAAACTTTCAAGCCAAACCATTCACACATATTCGATTTGCTTGAACTTGAACTCACACAAAATTCATTCAATGTTGATCTTCAACTTCAATTCAATTCTTCATAATCCAATATGCTCAACATTAATGAATAATATAACCTTTCTACCACTAACTAAAGCATATTCCAAAAGATTCCAAACTAAAAGATATATGCTACCTTTATACTAACTTTATGCAAACTTTATTCTCCTACTTTATTAATTAATTAATAAATTATATAAATCAATTAATAATGCTTGAAAATCCTGGTAATATATTCCTCATACATGGGGTTACTACCTCCTTGCATGCCATGCACATGCACATAGACATTTAATTACTTGTTTGTTATGTTTCGAGGAACATAACCATCCGTTGGTCTTTAAATTTATGAGAGATACTTTTCAAATGAAGAATAATTGGTCCATAATTATGAAATCCAATTCTTGAGTGTTTACTTCTTTATCAGAATCTTTAAAAAATATATTATTTTACAAGCTTTACTTAGTTTTATTTTATTTTATTGTGAACATGTTTATTTAGTAACTATATTCTAATTTTAATGATTTTTCTACATAAAAATACAACATTAAAATTTATAATAACAAATATATAACAATTAATAATATATTTTTAATTACATTCTTACATGAAGTCAAACTTAATGCTTGCTTACTAGGTCAATGAGTTGGATTATTTTTGGTGGTGAATGTCCCATTTATCCTAAATTAGAGGTGATCCAATCTGGGATTAGATTGGTCTAAAATCAAATTAATCCATCAAAACCTAAAAAGACTTAATTTGTCAAGTTAACCCAAACCTAATCTGTTAAATTAATACAAACATAAAATCACTTGACCACGAGCTAGTTTAGCCCAAACCTAACCTAACCATACCTAACCTATAATACCCCAAATTTAACCTAACCCTAATTCTAGTTAATTAATATTTTAACCAAATCCTAATCCTAGATGATTAATAATTTAATCTTACCATAATTCTTTAATCTCAGTTTTAAACCTAATTCTAATCCTAACCCTGAACTGCTCTTCTTTTTTCCTTTTTCCTTTTTCAATTTTCTCTCTATTCTTTTTTCTTTACCCTATTTACCCTAGGTTCTCCCTTTCTCCTAAATAGTTTTCCTTTCCTCGTAGATTTTTTTTCTACCTAACCTGCAACCTACAAGCCTACCTAAGCCTAATGGTATCCCTTCATTCCAAAGATGTGTCATGAGAAAACTTTATTCAAATCCCTCAATCTCTACCTTGATAATACCCATATGTACCTCAATCCTCGGTCGTCTAAGCTAATATCACACAACCTTCCACCTATAAATACCCTTCATTTCTCTCTCCTTACCTAATTAATTACAATTACCAAACTCTCTCATCTTTATTGTTCTGATAACTCCCTCCATGAATTTTATCTTGAGTAATTACACAACCAATCGCCTCTTAACCTCCTCCATCTCCACTTTGTTATTTTTCATTTGACCATTGCAACCATTACACCCATTTTTGACTTAATTGCCCCAACCCTTATGCTTTTTCTCCCTCTTAGCTAAGTTGTGTTATTCCTTTCTTGTCTTAGGCAGTATTGTCGAGTAGGTGAACTCGTTAGTAGGTCAACACACTGAGTGGGTGTAATTTCCCCATTTTTACTACTTAAGAAAATAATTTTACAAAAGCAAAAAAATAGGTATTACCCCTACACTCAATATAAGTTTGGCATCCCCTACCGTCCTTATACTTAGTGTTAAGGCTAAAATATTAATTTATTTAGATTAAAGTTTACAACGTAAGAATAGAGTAGTGATTTCATTACAAATTAATATTTTGTTCTAACAAATACAAAAGGGTCGGACAAAAGAATTACAATATGATAAAAGGAGAAATAGCGGGGAACATAAGAGTCCAAGAAAAAATGATTACATTAACAAAACTAGTGCCTAGGGGTAAAACATGTGTTTGCCCTAAATGTTAGACCTATAAGCCCTAACATGGTTCTAAATCTAAAAAATTTTAACGTGCTCGTACATAATTTCTACCATCTCATGAGTGATTAGATTTACCTAAATCCAAGCTTACACAAAAAGTAGAAAAAACATCTTCTCCAAGATCCTAAAAGATTACTTAATAAATTAACACCCAACAACACATACATTAGCATTTAATTTAACACAAAAATACCCCAAAATTGATTAAAACCCCTCGGGGAAAAATTTTGGCAATTAAGTGAATAGATAATGTAGCAAGGATAACAACACAACTCACAAACCAAGGGATGAAGGTAAACGATGGAAGGAGTCGAAGAGAGGAGGTGCACAATGGTGCCCTTGGCTATTTCAAGGGGGTGTGGCCAGCAAGTTATACTAGTGTAGGGATTAGGCTATAGTGGAGAAGGGTGTAACAAGGCATGGAGGATTGACACGAGTAGCCAAAGCCAAGGGGGTGGGTTCGTTGATTTTGGCATAAAATAGGGTGGAGGTTTTAGTAAGTTTGTACATTGGTTAAGGGTGGTTTTAGTGTCTTTGTGTGTATCTTGGGAAAGGTCTTTGATGTTAGAGAGTGTAGTAAGGAGGGAAGGTTCTGTGGGAGTGGTCCTTACTAGGGGGAAATGGCGGAAGTGCAACAAATGATGATGGTGATCAACCTAGCTTCTAGTGCTTGAAGGATCTATAGGAGAAAGGAGAAAAGGTGTAGGCTTTTTTGGGATTAATACATGACACAAAAAAATGAGGGGAGGAAGGGTTTAACTTTAGGGTGCTGTGAAGGGTAGAGTAGAAGAAAATATGGGGAAGGAAACATAAAGGAGATGGAGGCATGGTGTAGAGGTATAGTGTGAAGGGTATCATCAAGAGAAAAAAGGGGAGGGAAACATGAAGGAGAGGGAGGCATGGTGTAGGGTATGGTTAGAATCCAATATAGGGTAGGGGTAATAATTTATAAAGAATAATTGGGGGTAAATACATTTGATTATCGAAAGTAGGGTTACTCGATATCAGTTAGAGTCTAAATTGGGATTAATTTAATAACCCAAATTCTATCATATTTTAGCCTAATTAAATGTATATCTAATATATCATAATAATTTACAAGTAATTCAGATACTTAATATAAAATGCCCTATAATAGTTATTATAACTAATTACACATAATTATTAGTCTATAATTAAGTTTTCTAAAAATAGGATATTATAGTTGGTTAACCTACTAGGTAGGTGGAAGTCTCCCATTGGACATGCCCCCTTTTTTTCCTCTTAGTTTAACCATTTCCTTTCCCCTCGGTCTTTGCCCAACCAAGCATATGTTCAATCTTCTTAATCCACATGCTCAGTCTCTCTCTTCCTTATTTATTTTCCCTTTTTCCTAGATTTCTTTTTTGCTTGAACATCCTTTAGAATAATATTGTGTTTCTCTCTTAGCCTAGGTGGGTTTTTTGGCTACTTTGGAGGAGGAGACCTAGAACCTTTTTTCCTTGCTTAGATAGCAGTGGTACTTGAGTAAGGATACATGTTGTAGTTAGTTTTTTTTTATATAATTCTCTATGTGTTTTGTGTTTAATATCAGGTTTGATATTTTTATATTGAAATTTTCATGTTGATAATTTCATTGTATGATAATTTGGTATCAAATTATGGAAAGTGAAGACCATGTCAAAAGCATTCCCTTATATAATTTTTTGTGATAAGGCTTGTTTTGTAACCCTAAGTGGGGTAGTATGATTTATGGTATTTTAATGTGATATTAACTAAGTATGGAAAATGGGTAATGATTATGATTAATTTGTATGGTGATATAATAAATTGAAGGTAGGAAATTAATGATGTCGGATTTATAGGGTTTGTGGAAATTTAGGTATTATGGTTATGTTAAGGGTATTTTGATCATCTTATGATAATGTGGAACATAATTATAGAATGATAATATTTGAGTGATTTTATGAATTATAAGTAATATAATTATATAGTGTTTGAGTAGGATATAAGGTATCTAAAGTGTGATTTTGAGGCATTGTAAGATAAGGGTCTTTTGGTTAATATGAGTTAAATATAAAATTTTAGTTCTTCTAAAGTGGAAATTGGATTATAATATGATAAGTATGTCACATGAAAGATTTGGGGTAATTATGAGTAGCATCATTATAATAAAATGAGAAAATAGCTAAATCATGAATAGTAACCTTAAAGGCAACCTCATTATCATATGGGTAAGATGTCATAGTTAGATCTTGGTTTTTGTACATGTCAGTAAATAATGTTATTTTAGTATGCTGTACAAAATTTGGTAATGAAATGAACCTTATGAGAGAAGTTATGCTTACCTTATGAAATTAGGATTTCAAAATAGATTTGTGATCTTAGGGAATGTCTTAATCATCATTTGATTGTGTTTTTTGTGCCCTTTTTATTTCTATTAAGTATGGGTTTATGTGAGTTACATATTTATGTTTATGTCTACTAGATGATATTGAGATAAAAAAAATAGTTTAATTAGACATTAAATATATAAAGTGAAAGAACACATGAGTTAGGATCGAGGTATTGAGTTTGTTCTATAGGATCATAATGGTGGCTTATGAGTGTTTTGTGTCGATAGGTGCATCAGATTATTCCACTAGTTTAAGAATTATGGCCAAGAGCTTTATTCCTTAGAAGATGTTGGGTATGTTCCACTAAACGATAATAGAGACTCAGGAGAGTTTTTCCCTAAGAGGTGTTTTAGTCCATTCTATCAAATTAAGAATAGTAGGATATCTATACTTAATGCAAATAAGAGATTAGATTGTGATTATATCTCATAATGGAACTCTAGTTCGACTATTCTATTGTATCATATCATGTTACAAATTTACACATGATTAGTCTTTCATGTGACCTTATGTACTGTATGCCCTTGTTATGATTGTAATATTATCTTACTTAGTACGTATCGTAAAGATTATTCTTTTCATGGGTGGTAGTCATTCCCATAAATAGGTAACCTATATTTTGTTGTGCAAGTCGATGATGACCACTTGAATGATTTCTCTACTTTTGATGAAGTACCCATGGAAGAGTGATATGAGTGTTTATGGAGTTGGGCATAGAGTCATTGTAACACCTTTAATTTTTAAAACCTAAAATTTGAATGTTTAACCTTTTATTTAGAAAATTTTAATCTTTAAATTTTGATTTAATTATTTTTGTGAACCTTTGAATTATAAAAATAAATTAATATGATTATTTTTATCATTGTATCTTAATCTTTTTATTTAAATATATCCCAACCCCATAATTTTACCAAAATTATTTTTTTAAATGAATACCCTAATTTTTCAAAAAATTAATTTAAAAATTTTCAAATAGCACAATTTTAATCTAATTTCTAATCATAACTCTAAAAATATTTTCCTTTTCTTTTTCTTCTTTTCCTTTTTCCTTTTTCTGTTTCTTTCTTTTCTTTCCTTCTTCCTTCTTTCCTTAGGCCAACCTGAACTGCCTGTCCCCCTTTTCCTTCTTTTCTTTTCCCCTAGGTCAGCCCAGCTTCCCCCTCTTTCTTTTATTTTCTTTTTCTCCTCAGGCCAAACTAGCTTCTCCCTTCCTCTTCTTCTTCTTCTCTCGCATGAGCCAGCCCACTTCTCCTCTTTCTTTTTCTTCTCACACGGTCCATCTCTCCCCTTTCCTTTCTTCCCCGTCTTCACCCTCCCCTACCAAACACACCCCTCCTTCGCATGATCCTTCTTCCTCCTGCACCCCTGCAAGACTAGAAAGCCTGCACCACCCCCCCTTCCAAATAAACCACCTACACCATCGGCCCCTATAGCCCCTTTCCTTTCCTAGCCCTACAACCCCTGAACCTCCCTTCCTCGTATTCCCCTTTTCTTTCCACTTTTTCCCCTACACACACCTGCTCTACCCTACCTACAACCCCCCTACAACATCATCTAACCCTGCATACCTAATACACCCCGCTCTCCTCCTCCTCCTCCTTTTCTTCTCTTATTCCCTTCCTCACTTCTCCCTCATGCTATGCTCTCTCCCTGACCCTCTCATCTTTTTTTTCCTCCCTTCTTCTCCCGCCTTTGTTTTTCCTTCGATACCCTCTACAGCCACCTCTGTCATCTCCACCACCAACCCAGCCTCCACGCTACCAACTCCTCCACCCAACCTCTTCCCTACACTATCCTGAGTAGCCAACATCAACCTACCTTATAACCTACCTCCCCTTTCCCTTTTCTCCCCTTCAACACCTATTGTAACCACCACCCTTACAATCGACCACCCTTCCACTCTCTTTCCTCCACCACCATAGCTCCTCTCAATTGCTTGTCATCCACTCAACCTCCCCTCCTACACCATCACTTGCAACCACCCTTACACCACCTACCATTACCCCTTCTCTTCCTCTTCTCCTCCTTTTCTTCCTCTTCTTTTCCTTCCTTACACCTCACTCCCTATAGCCTGCACCACCGCCTCTACCACCTTTGAGCCACCTACACCACGACCTCAAACCACCAACCACCTCTTGCCTCATCTCCTTCACCCAATAATCATAGCCCACAACTCCCACCAACCCTTACCCGAGCCACCTCCCTTCTCTCCTATTCCATTTCCTTAATCCAAATTCTGCATGGCTCACGCTGCACATGCAACATGAGTTAAGGAGTGTCTATTTTGTGCATTTTAGATAATATTAAGGTATAAAGGTAGTTAGGTAATGTTATATTTAATAAATATTTTTAATAAAAATCATTATTTCATTTATCTAATATTAATATTTTATTTTTGATATTATTTTTAGGTAAAAAATTTATTAAATAAAGCCTAAGCATTTTCAATCGAAAACTGATAAAGTTTGATTTTTGCTGAAAATAAGGTATCCTTTATACCCCACTAAAATGTTTGGATTATCGTATGTTAACACATTAGGGTTTTTGGCATGTGATTTGTGTAGATGTAATGTGTTACAAATAATCCTATGATTATTAATTTTATCTTAGAAAATAAAAAATAAAAAGAATGAATGTTATCTTATGTATGATGTGATGTATGTGAAAGGGTGAATAAGAAGGGGTCTAATGTTTGATAATAGATGTTATACGCATATAAAATGCTAGGTTACGCTTGTAGTAAAAATATTAATATTATATGACCTAGGGATATTTTGATAATTTTGCATGTGTGATGAGGGTTATCTAAATAATTATGCATAATCAAAAATAATTGGTGCTAAATATGAAAATAGGGGTCGGACGGATTAATAACACATGTTGGGGCATAAATATTAATATTATATGACATAGGGGTATTTAGGTAATTTTACATGTGCAATGGGGGTTATCCTAATAAATATGCATGATAAGTAATAATTGGTGCTAAATATAAAAATAGGGGTTTGTAGTATTAGTAATATATATGTAGGTATGAATAATAATATTATATGACTTAGGAGCATTTTGGTAATTTTGCATGTACTAGGGGGATTAATCAAATAAACATGCATGATAAGTGTTAATTGATGTTAAATATGAGAATAGGGGTTTACTGTCTTAGTATCACTTATTTGAGAATGATAATCAATATTATATGGTCTAGGAACATTTTGGTAAGTTTGTATGTACTTTAGCGATTAGTCTAATAAACATGCATGATAAGTATTAATTGATCTTAAATATGAGAATAGAGGTTTATCATCTTAGTATCACCTAGTTCAACATGATAATTAATATTACATTGTCTAGGGGCATTTTGATATTTTTGCATGCAGTGTGATAAATAGTCTAATAAACATGCATGATAAATATTAATTGATGTTAAATATGAGAATAGGGGTTTATTGTTCTAGTGTCACTTGTTCAAGCATGATTATGAATATCATAGGATCTAGGGGTATTTTGGTAATTTGGAGTGTACCTTGATGAATATGCTAATGAATATACATGATACGTGATGTTCATTATCAAGCATAAGGATAGGGGCCTTGCTAAATTAGATGTGCATGTTTCTACATAATTATTACTATTGCATAGTTTAGGGGTATCTAGTGTCACTTGTTCAAGCATGATTATGAATATCATAGGATCTAGGGGTATTTTGGTAATTTGGAGTGTACCTTGATGAATATGCTAATGATTATACATGATATGTGATGTTCATTATCAAGCATAAGGATAGGGGCTTTGCTAAATTAGATGTGCATGTTTCTACATAATTATTACTATTGCATAGTTTAGGGGTAGTTGGTAACTTGGTGTATGCTATGATACTATTCTCATAAACATGTAGGAAGTGCATCAATTGTTGATTAAATATGAGAATGTGTATTTGGTTGTTCTAGAAGTGCATGTTAGGATTTTATGTGCAAAATGGTTATTTGGTATGTCGGGTAACTTAACTTTATGATCAATAGTTTAATTGTGGTGTGTTATTCTTTTTATAGCATATTGCTAAAGTAAAATGGAATTTGTGATGGAAACGGATAGTAAAGAGGTAGCCTTAGCCTTAGAGGTATGTCATTTTGACCTAAAGTGCCTAAGTGTGAGTATTTGAGTATAGGATGGCCTTAGTAGAATACTTATGTTAATAGTGACAAAGGTCTTGGTTCTGGTTACTTTATAATGTTGCACACAAATAAAATGGTTAAGTATGATGGATTAATTATATGTGATTAATGTGTGTGTTTCATAGTCACCCTAATTAAAATACTAATATTTAAAGTGAAAGACCTCAAGATTGGAAATGGTGGCTCTTTAGGGGTCATTACCCTAAAGATGTAGTTTATCCTACGATTATTCTAGATTTTGCCGAGGCCCTATATCTTGCTTTATTAGCTCTATAGACCAAGGGGGTATGTATATTTATGGATTAAGTGTCCTTATTGGTAGGATACTGTGTAACTTCATGTATTAGTGCAACGAGGGTATCTTGACATCCCTGGGTTGATAGTCTATAGGATACTCTGTTGTGCTTATGCAATAGTATGACCGGGGTACCTTAGTGTCTCCAGGCTCGCAATCTTCACTCGAGTAAATAAAAATGGAATTGTTTGATAATTGAATGGAAATGATTGTTTGAATATTTTGGTAGCAGTCTTTGTGCCTACCTATGAGTTGATAGTGGCCTTTGAGCCTACTTATGTATCGGTGGCAGCCTTTGTGCCTACCTATGAGTTGATAGTATCATTTGAGCCTTCCTATATTTCGATAGCATCCTTTGAGCCTACATGTGTTTCGATAGCAGCCTTTGAGTCTACCTATGTATCGATAGCAACCTTTGAACTTACTTATGATTCAGTAGTGACCTTTGTGCCTACCTATAATGGTATGTGTATTGGATTGTGTTGATGGGCCTACCTGTGAATTGAGTGGGTTATGTGTATTGTTGAAAATGATATGACTCTCTAATTATACTATAAAAATTATCGCTTGGATGTTCCATTAGCCAGGTGAATGAATATTAGTAGCATATGATCTTGAAGCATGTGGTTATATGCATGATTGTGGCACTTCATTTACTTTATATATAATTTATGTTCATATGATTGATGTGATGTATCTGGTGTGTTGCATGCAGGCCTTACATATTAGTCTCGTATAATAGGTTACTAAATGTCATAGTACTAAAGGGTCTATTTCTTGGGTCATTTCTTATTCAATGAGCAATAGCCTTTGCAGGTTAACTTCCAATCTCTTTTCAAGGAGTATTCATTAGGTTAAGAGCATAGGACTATCCGAAAATTTTCTGTATTTTCTTTATGATCTACTATATTTGCTTCCCAATGACTCTATTTTTGTAACCACAGTTAATGGGTTGTATTTTTTGTATTCTACCCATTGTGCTACTCTGATTTATTAATGCATTGCTAAATTTATATAAAGTAACGTTTTAGCCTTAATACTTGGTATCAAAACGATGGAGGAAAACCAGTTCGGTACTAAGTGTGGCAATGACGAAATTTATTGTCTTAGCTTCTGCTTATAACTTTTAAAAATAAATTTTTTTTATAGTAAATTTTGGAGATATTACAGTCATGCTATCCGATTATTAGTTTTTATTAGGATACATTTTTTAACTCTTAGTTCTAATAGATCCCCTTTTATTGTATTTTTCTATATTGTACTTGGAGTTAATCTCCAAATGCTTATTTATGTTTTATAAAAGTTCCCATATTCCACGTTTTATCTTATTTAAGGTCTAAGTGTTTTTTCTTGTTATTGAAGTAAGAATGGCATGATGAACCATACTTATATTAATTATAGCGATAATACTCATTTATATTGTTACTACGCTTCTAGTAAACAAAATATTAAATAATAAATTTTAGAGTATTACACAATCTGACAAGCTAAAGCAATCTGAATCCGACCCGATCAAATAAATTAACCTAATTTAATCTGAATCTATAATTACCTAAACTCGAACAACAAAATGACCAAAGATAATCCAACTCTAAAATGATCTAACTAGACCCACAACTGACTCGTAAAAAAAATGACTACCCATAACCCAAGTCAGCCAATATAACCTAACCTATTTGCCACATCTACTCGCTTTACCGGTCCATGGATCATACCAAAATCTAAATTGATTCCTACTGCCCAATTTGAGGGAGATATCTTTCCTAATGTATTATTTATACAAGTTAATATTTTGAATAACATCAACTACACCAGCCCATGGACCTATTGAGTTGGCCCATTTGAGGTCATGCGGATGCCAAGTCGGCTTGACATGATGAATGGACTTCAGTATTTGCTGCCAAAAGGTTTGATCATTGTTAACATACCCTTCTCCACCGACCAGGAGGCTAATATTCTTGATGTAAGGATCCTCGGCGCCTAGTCCTCCTAATTCCTTCGGAAACTGCAGTTGCTTCCATTTTACCGGAGGAATTCCTTTGTCTTTGTCATCATCTTTCCGAAAGAAGCTTTTCTATAGCTTGACTATTTCACTTATCACTCCTTTGGGAATCCTGTAAAGGCTCATATAATATAAGGGAATGCTATTCATAACAGTTTTTCTAAGAATTAACCTGCCTGCCAGCCCTTAACAGCAAGGATGCTCTCCAGGACGACAACTTCTTCCTCAGCTTTTCCAAGGCCGGGCTCCACTCCTTTGGTACCGCTAGGTACGTAGTAGGCGAGTGGAGCGATAGACATCCCAACTTTCTTGACATATGTTGCAGACTTGCAGCCAAGTATCATTACATTCAAAAGTAACAATAGCAGGCTTATGAAAATTAATACCTATTCCATTTAAAATATGGAAGCAGTCCATAACACGTCGGACATTTGTAATGGCCTGTCCATTAGCTCCAGAGAAAAGGAGATTTTCATCTACAATTCGTATGTGTCAACATAACCTGGTCCTTGCCGATGTGGATCCCTTTGGGAAGCTTCTTCTTTAACTCCCCTTGCCTTAAGCCTCTCTTCATGTGAAACGGGACTGTTGGATTAGCCATTAACCAAAACCGGAATGGAGGGGTTTGTTGAAGTCCCATAATCCATCATCTCCATTTGTTTCCAAATCCCAAGATATGATCAACAAAGCCCCATCTTACTGAGTCATAGGCTTTGTTGAAGTCCGATTTCATCAATACACCCTTCTTTTTCTTATCCAAAAATTGCTTCATTTGCAATCATAGCCCCATCTAGGATTGCCGATCCTTGACAAACGCCGTCTGAGTTTCTCCCACCAGGTAATCACCAAAAGCACAAGGCCCTTCCTTCTTGGGAACAAGTACCACCCAAGAGTTATTATATGTCCTGTCAACTCTCCCATTTGTGATGAACTCCTTCTGCACAGTATTCGTCACATTGCTCTTCCCCGTGTTCCAGCATTTTTTCACAGATCCCATATTCAGTCCATAACCCGGTGCTTTACTCGGTTCACGCTCCCAAACTGTACCCCTATTTCTTCTTATCTGGGCATCACCTCCGGAGTTTCTTTTCTGCTGCTTGTTAAGTCTACTGAATCCTTCGGCGTGCTGTAAGACCTTTGGCAAGTTTGGCTTACTGTATAGCTCCTGAAAATAATCCCATGTAACTGCTTTGATGTGTGTAGGGTTCGTAGTGCCCTGGTTTCTCCGTTGAACCTCGCCGATGATGATGTGTCGCGAATCGAATCCTGAAGCGTTACTCGATAGTCTACATGGGTCAAACCAATTTTTTTGGTAGAGTAGGATTCTTTTTGAGGTGATTATGTTCTAGGCCTCCCCAATGATTAAGTGCTTAGGGGCTATATCAGCTGATCTCGGACGATTATGTCTTACAATTCCTAGTGAATTCTATTGGATTTGACGATATTTAATCACTAAATAGGATCTGTATCATACGTATTAAAATCTTACCTTATCGAGTGGATACAGACACAAGCGACTACACCTCTGCTAGAGGAGCAGCACTCTAAAACAGGTGGCTATATGATGTATTCATATTGAGTCCTGATAGAATTTATAAATAACTTATATGACATCTATCAACCTTCCACTTTTAAATTAATTTTTTGATTAAGTTAAAGTTTTCCGAACTACTACTCCTTTAGAAGCTAGGCCCAAATAATTATACCTTAGGACTTCAGACGAGCTCGTCTGGCGTAAATATATATACCGGGCCGCGTCTACATCTAACAATCTTTCTTTTTTCTTGATGGCTCCCGAGTCCCGACTGTGCAAGTTGCGCCTCTCTTCAGCGTCTGGTCCACACACCCAAATCTGACTATTGAGTGCTTTTCTCTTTGCCATAAGACACTCATCAAAGCCATTTCTTTCAAACTTTTGATCACGGCCTCATCTTCATCTTCCAAGGTCGAAATTTTGTCCTCCATAATTACAAAAGATTTCTTACTCCAGCCTTGGATTGTCTTTTTCGGCTCTTTCATCATCTTCAGAGGCACATCTTCCATGTTGGACCAAAAATCAGCCACAACCTTCTGAAATGGAGGGCGCAGAGCCATATATAATCATAATTCCGAACGGTGGCATTCAAGAAAAACTTTATAGTGGCATTCAAGAACAATACATTTGAATCTTTGATTTTTAGCCCTTTATCTTAATTGTTCAATGATAATTTATCTAAAAAATTAATTAATTCATAGTAGAAAAACTATAATATAAATATTTATTTTTGGGTTGGATTGTTTGAACACTTGAGAAGATTAAGAATCAATCAAATACGAATCTTGACATTTGACCTCAATCTCAATTCTCTGATAGATGAAGTGCGACAGCAACAACTAGGCTATCGATGAACTTGCTTCAAGATATAATATAGAAAAGAGGAAAATGAGAGAAATTTTGTAAAGAAAAATAACCGAAGTCGAGGAATCTACAGTTGCGTGTTTTGTAGATCTTAAAGTTCTGTGAAGTATAAGGAGTGCCGCTGGATAATAAATCAATCTTTCATTCATCGAAGCCGTGCTTCTATTGGGCTATGAGTTCCTTTCTATATGAAAAAACTCATATTTTATTTATTTTATTTATGGAGTAATTTAAAGGGTCTTGGCTCATTTATTCTGTGACTTTCTTAAGAAGTCTTTTATTCTCAGTTTTATTAAGGAGTATTGAAAGAATTCAAAAAGACATCAAACACCGAAACCGAAAGGACAAAGGTTTTTACAAAGTGTAGTTATGGGCATTTTTCTCATGCACAATCTTCATCAAGTGCTCCGATCAAAGGTCAAATGTGCTCCGATTTGGCTGAAATTTGGACAGAACCTTCGGTACATCTGGTTTTTCAAATCCAATGGCCGGTTTGTCTATTACGACTCTATTTTGTAAGATATTGCCACTGTACTGAGCCCCTATTTTCTTGTGACGAAACCTCATCATTTTTCTTGGTTTGGTTGTTTGTTGGTTGATAAGAATTTGATGGGTTGTGTACCCTTTAGGTGCTCATTGTAAGGGGATTATTATAATCATCTTTGATTATAGTGGAACAAGTTTCTAGACTAGGTCCCATAGGTTTTACCACTTTTACTTTGAGGATTCCCCATGTAAAAGTTCTTATGTCTCTCTTTTATTTGTTTGCTTGAGCATTTGCACTCGTTTACTTGCTGATTTGATATCATTGTGGATTTTTATCTTACTGTGGTTGACACCATCTACTTAGTGTTGGGTAATTGTTAATATTGGGAACCCCTTGTTTTTCCCATCAACTGGTATCAAAGCATGGTTGCGATTTGTGGTTGTTTGTTTGTGTAAGCTATGGAATCACCTACTGTCAACACTAGTAGGATGGTTAGTCTGAATGGCCCTAATTATCATCTATGGAAGGGAAAGATGAAGGACTTGTTGTATGTCAAGAGTTGGCACTTACCTGTGTTTAGTAAGACCAAACCCATTGATAAAGAGGATGATATATGGGCATTTGAGCATGAGCAGTTTTGTGCTTATTTCGTCAATGGGTAGATGACAATGTTCTCAACCACATTAACAATGAAACAAATGCAAAGAGTTTGTGGGACAAACTTGAATCTTTGTATGCTAGTAAATCTGGTAATAACAAGCTGGTTTTAATCAAGAAATTGATGGGTTTGAAGTACAAAGAAGGTGATGTTATGTCTGATCATTTGAATGATTTTGAGAGTGTTATTCAACAACTTTCTTCTATGGAGATTAAATTTGATGATAAAGTACAGGGACTTTTATTACTTGTTACTTTACCGGATACTTGGGATACTCTTCGTATGACTTTGTATAATACAGCTCCTAATGGCAAGATTACTTTAGATATTGCTAAGGTTGGTGTTATGAATGAGGAAATGAGAAAGAAGTCTCAAGATTCATATTCACAATCAGAAGAGGCATTGGTTACCGAGAACAGGGGAGAAGTAAGAGTAAGGGTCAAAGTGACAAAGGTAAAAGTAGAAGCAAGTCCAGAGGTAGGTATAAAAACATGCAGTGCCATTATTGTAATAAGATGGGTCATATCCAGAAATTTTGCTACAAGTGGAAAAGGGATAACAAGCAAGGCAACAACAATAACAACAAGAAGAAGCATGACAAGAGTCAAGATAATGAGTAGGGTAATAATGATCGTGCTGCTACCATCACTACTGATGATCTTCTAGTTGTTTATGATGATAATTTGGTGAATCTTGCTAGTCATGAGTCAAGTTGGGTTGTTGATAGTAGTGACTCTTTACATGTTACATTTAGGATGGATTTCTTCACCTCTTATACTCCTGGTGACTATGGGGTATTGAAGATGGGTAACGATGGTTTTGCAAAAGTTGTAGGCACTAATGATGTTTGCTTGGTGACTGACAATGGAGGTAAGTATATTGGGCCACTGGATGATTATTGCAAAGCATAGGGTATAAGACATCAAAGAACCTCAAAGAAAAATCCTCAGTTGAATGGTGTAGCAGAACGGATGAACATAACCTTGGTCAAGAGAGTCCTTTATTTGCTTTTAGAAGCAAAACTGCCCAAAAGCTTCTGAGGTGAGACTTTATATACAGCTGCTCATGTGATCAATCTTTCTCCTTGTGTTTCCTTGCAGGATGATGTTCCAAACAAGGTTTGGTCTGGCAAGGAACCTTCTTATAATCACTTGCGCATGTTTGGATGCAAGGCTTATGTGTATGTGCCAAGAGATGAAAGATCAAAGCTTGACTCCAAGACCGGCCAATGCATTTTTCTTGGATATGGTGAAGATGAGATGGGTTACAGGTTTTATGATCCAATTAAGAAGAAATTGGTTCAAAGCAAAGATGCTGTGTTTGTAGAAGATCAAACCATCACTGATATACCGAAAGAGAAGTCTAAAAATCCTAGCAGTAACAGCCATGGTGATTTGATTGATCTTGATTTACCTCCAATGACACATACTCCTACACCAGCACAAGATGATACTCAAGAGAATGATCATGAGATTGAACCTTGAGATGACGATGAAGATAGAGATGGAGATGGAGATGGAGATAATGTGCATGATGATAATGATACTGATGATGTGAATGATGGTCATGAAGATAATCATGAGTTTCAACCAGCCCCTTTGAGAAGGTCTTCTCGACAGCCTCAACCATCAACCCGATACCCTCCGAGTCAATATGTGTTGTTGACTAACGGGGAAGAACCTGAATGTTTTCAAGAAGCCATGGAGAGTGAAAACAAGCAACAATGGCTTGAGGCAATGAAGGAGGAAATGAATTCTTTGCATACTAATCACACATATAACCTTGTCAAGTTGCCTAAGGGTAAGAAAGCTTTACAGAATTAATGGATATACAAGTGGAAAATAGATGAGACTACTAAGAAGCCTCGACCAAAGGCTAGACTGGTTGTCAAGGGCTGCAATCAATGGAAAGGCATAGACTTCAATGAGATATTTGCACCAGTTGTCAAGATGTCTTCGATTAGAGTGGTCTTGGGGCTAGCGGCAAGTCTTGACTTGGAAATTGAACAAATGGATGTCAAGACATACTTCCTTAATGGTGACCTCAAGGAAGACATTTACATGGAGCAACCAGAGGGTTTTAAGGTGAAAGGTAAAGAAGATTACGTGTGCAAATTGATGAAGAGTTTATATGGCCTTAAGTAGGCTCCTCGACAGTGGTACCGAAAGTTTGAGTCTTTCATGGGGGAGCTTGGCTACAAGAGGACTTCTTCTGATCATTGTGTATTCATAAAAAGGTTTACTAATGATTATTTTATAATCTTGCTTTTATATGTTGATGATATGCTCATTATTGGCAAGAATATGTCAAGAATCACCCGGTTGAAGCAAGAGATGGGCAAAGTATTTGCAATGAAAGAGCTTGGGCCAACTAAGCAAATACTTGGTATGCAAATCACTCGTGACAGGAAGACAAGAAAGCTTTGGTAATCTCAAGAGACATACATCCAGAAAGTTTCAACATGGACAAAGCCAAGCCTGTAAGTACCCCTCTTGATATGCATTTTAAGTTGAGTTCAAGTCAATGTCCTTCTACCATCTAAGAGGAAAACGCTATGGTGAGTGTTCCTTATGCCTCGGCAGTAGGTAGCTTGATGTATGAAATGGTTTGTACAAGACCAAATTTAGCTCATGCTGTTAGTTTAGTCAGCAAATTTCTCTATAATCCTGGCAAAGAGCATTAGAATGCTGTGAAATGGATCATAAGATATCTTAAAGGTTCTGCTAATATGAAACTGTGTTTTGGAAATGGGAAAGTTGAGCTAGCTAGGTATTCTGGTTCTGATATGGCTGATGATATTGATTCAAGAAATTCTACTTCAGGTTATTTGATCACCTTTGTAGGGGGAGCTATTGTTTGGCAATCACGACTACAGAAATATGTTGCATTATCTACAACTGAATCAGAGTTCATTGCAGCAATGGAAGCATGTAAGGAGTTGTTATGGATGAAGCGTTTCATTTGAGAGTTGGGGTTCAATCAAAAGAGGTATGTCTTGTATTGTGACAGCCAAAGTGCAATTCATCTTGCAAAGAACCCAACCTTCCATGCTACGTCCAAACACATTGATGTGAGATACCATTGGATTCGAGATGTTCTTGATGCGAAGTTTCTTGAGTTGAAGAAAATTCACACTGATGACAATGGCTCAGACATGATGACAAAGGCATTACCAAAGGGAAAGTTTGAGACTTGTCGTTACATTGCCGGGATGGCGACCACTTCCACATAGTCGAGAGGGGGAGATTTGTTGGGCTATGAGTCCCTTCTATTTATGGGGATAGCTCAAAGGGTCTTGGCTCATTTATTGTATGGCTTCCTTGAGAATTCTTTTACTCTCAGCTTTATTAAGGAGTATTAAGAGAATTCAAAAGGCCATCAAACACCGAAACCGGAAGGGCAAAGGTTTCTACAAAGTGCAGTTCTGGGCGTTTTTCTCATGCGCAATCTTCATCAAGTGCTTCAATCAAAGGTCAAACGTGCTCCAATTTAGTTGAAATTTGGACAGAACCTTCGGGACATCTGGTTCTTCAAATCCAACAGTCGGTTTGTTTATTACTGCTCTATTTTGTGAGATATTTCCACTGTACCGAGCTCCTATTTTCTGGTAAAGAAACCTCATCATTTTTCTTGGTTTGGTTGTTTGTTGGTTGATAAGAATTTGGTGGGTTGTGTACCCTTTAGGCACTCATTGTAAGGGGATTATTATAATCATCTTTTATTATAGTTGAGTAAGTTTATGGACTATGTCCCGTGGGTTTTACCTTTTTCACTTTGAGGGTTTCTCACGTAAAAATTCTTGTGTCTCTCTTTTATTTGTTTGCTTGAGCATTTGCACTTGTTTATTTATTGATTTGATATCATTGTGGATTGTTATCTTACTTTGATTGACACCATCTACTTAGTGTTGGGTAATTGTTATTATTGGGAATCCCTTATTTTTCCCATCAGCTTTTGGATTTATTGTCATCATTGTATTCGATCTCAGATGGAAATTATATATAAACCTTAATCATATTAGACCCCTATTTCAACGAATTTCCAATAATTTTGACCGATAGTCAATTTAAGAAGACACAGGCATAATGAATAGAATTTGTGAGACTGTAAAAACCGATCAAATTTTAGATTTCAGTTCGATGCAAAGTTTTTTTTTTTGTCTCAGCCGGATGTTCGTTTTTTAACTTATCATGTCTGTTGACGTTTGTATTTTACATATCCGAGGTATGTGTTTTATGAATCAAGCATATGTTACAAACACAACAAATGTACGTTGGTCACAAACTATAATTTACTTATAAAATATTTAATAAAAATAATAATTAAAAGGCATAAAAATTACTTATAATAAATACTCTATTTTTAAATAATACATACACATAAATGATTATATGCAATAAAATATTTTGATAAATAAATAATGTTTAGAGTTATATATATTATTTATAGATGTTGAATTCCATATGTCAAATTATTTATTTTTTTTATTAAATTTATTGATTATTTATTTTTTTAATTGAATTAAATTAAATATTATTTTAGTTTACCGATCAAATGTTACTTTGCTCAAGTCATGTAGATTTATAGGTCCACTATATATATGTATATATACTGCCTAGGATCTCCATTTAAAGGCAGAGCCGACTTATACGCGGGGCTCAATGGTGTCGGGGGACACCATATCCCTCCAGCATCTTTTATGATCGAACTAAAATACAAGAGAATGCGACGAAAATCATTGCTCGCTGCCTCGTCTTTGTCCTGAGACCGTGTTACCCAAGTAAACCTCTCGTACCTAGCAATAGCCTAATAGGCCCAAAGATACCGTTCTTGCGTCCTCATGCAGTTGTCCGCCTGTGAGTAAAACATGATCATCACGCTATATGATGACCTTATCAAAAGTCTCAAACCTTACATCATTGTTTACGGATCCATAAAAGAAAAAGGATTAAGATAATGATGGAATTAAACTATTAATTATAGTTTTTTTGACTTTATAAATATGTAGTTAGTATTATTCAGTAGCGTAGGGCTGTCTTTCGGTTCGCTTTCCCCCACATTCGTCGGCTGCTAGAATTTATTTGGCCGTGTATACTGTTCCTGAAATTGCCGTTACCGAGGATGTCTTTCAGTGCTAGAATTTATTTGGCCGGCTATAAAATGACTCGGATGAACAGCATTATGGATCAGAGGTTGAAATAAGCTCCTACTCTAGTAGTTCGATGCTCTAATTGCTCAGGAAATTGTCCGGCGCAATTCTCATGCAGATGTTACTAAGATGTCGATGAGACATATTTTATCCAAAGTTTTATGTATTAAATATATAAGTGAATATACATAGATGGATATAAATACATACACAGAAGAATGAAAAAATAATTGTCGGATATAGTTATAAATATAGATAAATAACCATCAAATTTATATCCACCTTTATATCTATATTCATACCGTCATTTATTTATTCGATGTAAATTACTTCTTTATCCTTTATTTATATAACATTCAATATATTTTTAAAGACTAACAGTAAAAAAGATAATTAAAATCTAACAATTTAAGTATATAATTATAAAATTATATATATATTTTTAATTCTCAATAAATTTTATCTTAAATTCAACAAATTTTATATAATAGACATAAATAAATATAAATAAACAGATATAATCAAAAAAAATATTTGCCAGATTTAATTACAATTATAAATATAAATTCTCTTATTATATTTGAATAATGGATAAAATATTTGATTATTTAATTACAATTATAAATATAAATTCTCTTATTATATTTGAATAATGGATAAAATATTTGATTTGTACCCCAGCCGTAGCTGCTCCCTTACCCAATAAATATACAGAGAGCAAGCTTAAGTTGTTTGGTATTTCCCACCACCCATCTTTATGAAAATCTTTTAGATTTAGAGAGGTAATATGAAAATTTCAGAATGGAAAATCCATATATACATCAAAATTCCATATCCAGCGATTCTGATTCTGACCAACAACCCTATCATCAGCATGCTATCATTACCCACCCCTTACTTGACAGTACTGCAGCTTCAATAACAATAGCCCGACTCATTTTTACAATGATACAGGAACCGACCTGATAAGGTATCGGATCGGATTTCCATCCATCAATCAATCCAGGAAGAGGGGGGAGGCAAGCAAGCAGCATGCAGAAAGGATACACCTCTGGCTAGAATCATTCCTGCTAAGACTAAAAATACAAGAGAACTAAGCCTGAGCGGCAATGCTTATCATCACTAAAACCAACTGCTTATATACATACATGCGCACAACATTCAGAACTACTCTGTAGAAAGAGAGGTTTTCACCGTCATGCTTCAACTTCCAAATGATGGAAACCTCAGTAAAGAAATATCACTGTTATCTGGCGGTCGTTGTCGTCGACGGCTGACTCGCAAATAATTGTTGATTAATACCAGTTTTTTCAGCACCATATACTAGTTTTCAGTTTTCTTCTTCAGCTCAGGCTTTGGTTTGGATCGAGAGTTCAATTGTCTTCCTTTATAGGCCACTGGATCCGATCCGGAGGACATGGGATTGGAGCTGGGTGTGCAATGAAAGTAGGCATGTCTTCTCCTGGCATCAAAACTGATACTGCCTTTGAGTACACCGTCATCTGAATAGTTGGGGAGAGGACGGAGAAAAGGGGGAAAATTATCATTACTGGCTTTCATTGCGAGAACCATTCATTGCCCACTAGCTAGAAAACAAGCTAACATTTAACGAATCTGTTGACAATGATAGACGGTGATAATAACAATGATGAAAAGTTAAGAGGTGAATTGAAAGGTACGTATAATATATGAAAGGTTACTATATATGTGAGCATCAAATGAAATGTAGGTAAATAGAGATGCAATACATTGTGATACTTTATCCATTATTGTTCCATTGAACTCCGCTTCTAATTCATCATCAACAACCAAAAAGGGCCAGTCTCATCTCTCTCTCTCTCTCTCTCACACACACATACACAAACACGCGTGGACTTATGTACATGTACACACGTATACACTTCATTTTTCAATAAAAAAATAGAAATATCTTACACGCACGCTCAGAACATGGCCCTCAGACTCGGTGCAAGCAAAAGAAACCTCAATCTACTCTGGACCAATGGGATACAAAGAAACAGTGAAAGAGCTACATCTCATGCCAACGCCAAAGACCAATGGGATGCTCCTCAAACTTTAACCCGGCCCCTAGAAATCAGGTTAAGACATTAAATTCTGGGGATGAGCAGATGCTCAATAATGACCTATTCCAGCAAACAAAGTGTAGAGTACTTCTGAAATCAAATGTCAATAGTATTACATTCAGTCTGCCACAAAGAACAGTAGCAAAATTATAAACGTCCATAAAAAGTTCAGGACACAGGTTCCAAGCTAGCTTTGTCCCTAGCTAGGAAGGATGTCGACCAGACATTGCCAGTCCTACCAACATTATTTCTGCCGCATCAATTAACTAAAAGTTGTCGGCGTATCACTTGGAGCCAGCTTTGGATTAACATATTAGATGCCCCTCCTTTGGTGGAGGAAACAATTAAAGAGCTCCTCGTTATTTGGTGGAGAGATAACGATGGGTGATTATCTCCTTCAATGATGGAGAGAAATAATAGATTGTTTAGCAGTTGACAGATTAAAATAATAGTAATAAATGGAAGATAATGAGAAATTTGAGGAGAGGACATGTCTCCTTCACAAATGAGATTTATGAAGTTGGCTATTAAAGCCACTAACTGCTTCATTTCAAAACATCAAGTTGAAATAGAGACAAAAGTCTTTAGTTAAGAAATATAGGAAGCTTCTCTTTGTTTAAGAGATAGAAAATACTGTGGAAGAAATGATAACAGGTACATCCAGAATGAGTTTATGCTTTGGAAGCAAAATTCCTAAACCAGTTGGCTACAGGGATGCAAATATGACTACAGATATTGATTCTAGATATCTGTTTACTTTCTCAAGGGGGCAGTATCATAGCAATCAAAGTTAAAGAAGTGTGATGCACTGCCACTGACTGCCACAGAGGCAGAGTTCATTGCAGCTACAAAAGCTTGCAAAGATATGTTATGGATTAATTGATATAGACAGAAGTTAGGACAGAAACAACAAAAACACATCATCTATTGTGGAAATCAGAGTACAATTCACTTGAGCAAAAATTCAATCTTCCACTTGAGATCAAAACACATTAATGTGTGGTATCACCAGATATGTAATATGTTAGAATCTAAGCAGCCACATCTTTATAAAATCTATACTAACGACAACTATTCAGATATGATGACTAAGTCCTTACCCAAAGTTATTAGAATAAGAATTCTACCAAGAATTGATTTGGAGGATCAGGATCGGATCCTAGAATCAGATCGTAGGATCTTAAGATCCAACAAAAAAATTAAAAATATGAAACTTGTATACTGATATACTATGAAATAATATAGTTTAAGTTAAAAGTATAAATATTGCACTCTTAATCCCTCATATAGTTACTAATTGAGTTATAGCAACTTACAAGTAGCATAAATTGTTGAAGTTATTTTATATATTTGGAACTATATTAAGTCAACAACATCATAAATAATTGTTTCAGATGAAATGTGAAAATTATAATGAGATTATGGGTAAGGAAATATACAACTCATTTTGTTCAAAATATATAATATTGTTAGCCTTAAGAAAAACATACAAAAAAATGAATAAAGCAGATGATAATGAAGGCAAAAATGATAAAATACTATTTTCTATCATTTAAAAGAATATGGCCCAAAAAAATTTTATGTTGGCTTTTAAAATTTTGATGAATCAAAATAAAAAAAGGGAAAAAGAAGTTTTGGCTATAAGCACATATGTTACTATATGAACCATATGTATACCAAAATCTAAAGCTTGTTTGCATTATGAAGCTAACATGACTATAAAAAAAATACTAATTTTAAATTAAATAGAACTTAATAATTAATAATGCTTTAAACTTTAATATATTTATTTTACTATTAATATGAAGATTATATTCTTTGTAGACATTTTACATCAACAGTCAACTTCATTATTTTAATAGTAAATAAGTCATATTTCATTTGCATTAACTCATTTTCAAGACGTATTGTAAAGTAATATAGCGTCAAAATCAGAAAATTAAGGAAGAAATATAGTTGGAATTTATGGAAAATAGATTTGGAAAGAAATTGATAAAAATTATAGTTATTATGCAGAATCGTAAGATCATAAAATTCTATATTATTAGACTACTTTAAGATTTTACCCAGGATCGTGGAAAGTTTTGTGATTTTTAGATCGTAGGATTGAATTAGGATTTTAATAACCATGTCCTTACCTAAATATAAGTATGGATACTGTAGACAAGTAATAGGTGTACTAATGGTCGCCACCCTCGTCAAAAGGAGAAGATTGTTGGACATCCCTCCTCCTTTAGTGGAGGAGACAATAAAAGAGCTCCTCATTATTTGGTGGAGAAGAGATAAAGGTGGGTGAATCTCTCCTTCAATGAATCTCTCCTTCAATGATGGAGAAAAATAATAGGTTGTTTCGCATTTGAAAGATTAAAATAATAGTACTAAATGGAAAAATATGAGAAATTTGAGAGGACATATCTCATTCACAAATGAGATTTATGAAATTACCTATTAAAGCTTCTAACTTCTTCATTTCAAAACATCAATTTGAAAGAGAGACAATAATCCTTAGTTAAGAAGTATAATAAAGCATCTATTTGCATGAGAGAAACAAAATATGCTTGAGAATAATCCTAATTGATGTTGCACGCTACTAGTGCTATCATAAACTCACAAAAATAATGAAAATAATTGGTTTGGAACTAAACCCACTTGCAAGCACCTTTGTTTGTTCCAACAAGTATCGATCTCCAAGTAAAAGAAGTAAAAGATGTGACATCAGAAAATACAAAAAATTGAGGAAGGTCTTACCTAGCTAAGAACAAAGTCGACAACAATTAGATCACAAGTTTGTGCTTCTGGTTCTTGAGGTAGGAGCCATCTTGCATGATATTATGGAATTTACATCTAGACATAAGGTTTTATTATTCTATTTTAATTACACAATTGTGGGAAAGCCAAATCCTAGGTTATTTAATTATCTATTGACCTTATATTAAACAGTCTAATTTGTCATCTTTCCCAACATAACATACCGTCGAATCATTATGATAGGCTTAAGTGATATAGGAGACAAGCTCGAGAGTTAAGATAACAAGAATCATAGGTAAAGCTTCTTAATAAACTCAACTCATGATCTAATTGGGGGGGGGGGAACTAGTTCACCTCAATGCCAACAGCATGTTTTCCTTTTATTTAGTTTTTAATTTTCTCCTCCAAACGAATTTTAGGTGCATATCCTTGTGGGGTTTGGGAGGAAAAGCACTTACAAAGTCTGACAAAAGGGCAAAAGAATAGCGAGAACAAAGTCAGAAACAAACTCAATATGCTAGATATGCAATCTCAAAATCAAGTATTTAGAAATTATTAGAGAAGTTAAAAGAGAAAAAGCACTCAAATTTAACTTTACACAAAAGTAAATTAGTAATATCAACAAAATACTATTCATTCATAATAATAACAATGATTTAAAATCATAACAAAGTGAAAAACAACCTATTCATATAGTGAGTTTGAGGTTTAGCCTAGTGGTTAAGGTCAGCTTTTGGATATCAAAGGTCATAGGTTTAAATCTCCTTGACCCTCACGATATTATAACACCTTTACCATTGCAGTCACAATGTTTTGTCCTTGACTTCCCATGCTCCTTATAAAAAAGAAACAAAGAAAAAGACAACCCTATTGATTACACTTAGAGATTTACAAAAACCAATAATAACTTATATATGATATGACACAAACAAAAATGATTTAAAATAAAAAGTTTTTGATTCACATGGTTGGTTGGATCATCAAATGTTAAAAGCTGCAAAGAAAGAAGAAAAGACAAAAACTGCATATGAAGAAAGAATGGACCATGAGGGGAGGCAGAGCATCATAAACAATAGGATGGATACCAATGGGTCCATAAGAACTTTGGGGAAGGAAGGTGGTGTTATATGAATTTGAGACCTGGTTCGCATCAGGTAGACCCCCACAGATATGGCCCTTGTACTCCTTTATACCAAACATTTAACAGACAACAAGTTGGCTGGCTGGGTCATTTGGTTAAAATATATAACCTCAGGAGTCACAAGGTCATATACTCCATTAAAACATACAGCAGTAAACAGAACTTTTCTCATGACTGATGCTTCATTCATACTAACCACTTACTCTGCCTATGAGCAGCCACCCACCACTAGACCCCAACCTAACACCACGGGGGAGGGGGCTCATAAAGACAAAGTAAAACAACACAAGAAAGGGGGACGGTGGAGTGGAGGGTCTCTACTCAAGATTGTCATTCGATTTAAAGCTGAAAAAGGAAAGTACAAAAAGGAGGTGGGGAGGTAAACAGAAATGACGACAACAATAAGGTTGTATTTTAGCAGTAAATTCACTCTAATTGTAACAAAGCCGAAGTTTCTCTTCTAAACAGAAAAAATAAATAAAAATCAGGGTACACATTTCTAATGCTAGCTTTTCAAGCATGTAAGAATTCAAAATTTATAAACTCGCTAAATTCTCAATTCTTTCGTAAAGTATTTACATTAATGCATTAAAAATATGCAAAAGGGCATATTTCTATAAAGAAGGGAAAATGAAAGTATAGTAGACTGCTACTTGTAGCAGTATAATAACAACTTTCTAAAAAGATGGGGAATACAACAGGGAAATAAAGAAATCATATGAGAAAAGTAAAAAGTAATCAGGAACCATAATTATCAACCTCTGTACTGAGAGGATGGTGAAGAGAGGAGGAAGCGGGAAAGAATGAACATAGCTCCCTAAAACAGTCAAGACAGGCATAGTAGACAACAAAGGAAAACAACCCTTCCAGCAATAAATATAAATAAATAAATAAATAAATTCTCCTAAATGCAATGCACAAAAATATTTCATACATTGCACGACCTAACTGTACAATTTCCAGTACTAAATCCACAAATTACAAACAACAGAAAGAGAAAGAGGGAAAAAGAAAAAAGGCGAAAAGAGCAATCTATTTCATTTCCCAGAAAATAAAGAGCTTTTATTTACACTAACCTTAGGTGAAGGGTAGCCAAGCTTTCCATTAAACCCCAACTGAGCCTCCAAATCACCGATGACATGACTCCGACCACCTTGACCACCACTATTACCACCAGAATCTGGTGGCGAATTGGGTCTGAGGAACCGTTCAAAAATAGCCATAATGAGGAACATTGAGATAAGAATGGCAGTAGCAACAAAACCAAATGAGACGGCATTAACAGAGTTATCAAATTGTCTCCAGTTCTCATCTCTATCTATTACATTTAAAGGCGGAGGCGAACCACTTGGTTGAATCCCCCAGTTTCCTCCAAAACCCATCTTGGTTTTTTTCCTCCTTTTTTTTTCCGGAAAATGTAAGCTAATAATGATTAAACTTCAATAAAGACTTGCTTTATTTTTCTTCTTTGCTTTTGTTACCGTACACACAATTCAGATTAGAACTTCCATAAAATTTGGAAGGAATAGAGAATAGAGTGAAGAGTGTGAGAGGAATGGCGAAAAGTTCGAGGTCTTGTGCTTGTATATGTAAGCAGAATGACGACCCAGCTAATTAAAGCTGCCGAATGCAGTTCTGCTGGAGCGAGATAGAGAGAAGATGGTGAAAGAGAGAGGAAGGAGTAAGAAGGACTGGAGTGTTGTATGAGACAGTGACGACTGACGAACTGACGATGGAGTTGAAAAGCGGAAAGAGAGAGCTTTGGAATTTGGATATGTAGAAATTCAAAGCCTTCCGTGCTTCCCCTGCTATGGCTATGGCCCCGTATATATATTATACTAGTACTAGTAAAGGAGTTTGTCCAACTTGGGCACGTATGAGTGGGGGACCTCAAGTCTGCTTGACCCAATTTTGGGGGATTTTGGGATTAGGGCTGGTTTAGTTGAATTACGGAGCTCTTTGGGAGTTGTTCTCCCCCCCCCCCCTCCCAAATTTTCTCTCTCTCCAAATTGCCACTTCCTAACACCATCTAATCTAACCTACTTTGTATGATTTTAGTGGGAGATGAAATAAATAACTTAAAATAATAGTTTTTGTATGATTTCTAATCTTTTGAAACACTATGTTAAATATAAAATAAATCTTCAAAAGACCTAATAGTTTTAATGACTATTTTTTTCTACAAACTAGGCCAATTTTTATAGACATTTCTAAACTACTAGATAATTAATGGAGGCAATGAACAATATAGCAATGCATCTCATCTCCAAAAATCCAAACATCAAACACATAAGTGAGTATCAACCTAGTGCATGGTATAATATTGTATATAAAATTATTTTGAATATAGTTACATACAGACTTACTAGAGTACTAGAAAAAGTGGAGACTTGTAATCAATCTGCTCTTGTTATATAAGATAATATCGTAATAGCTTAAGAGTTGCTCAAGAAGTACAAGAGGAATGAATTAATCCTCGAATGATGTTGAAAGTGGACTTTAAAAAAGCCTATAATTCCTTAGAAGGGCCATTTATACAAGCTTTATTGCTAGAATTTGGCTTTCCACTGCATTTTATTACCCTTATCATATAATGCATTACCATGATGCAATTCACCATATCTATTCATGGTGTCTTGTGTAAGCCTTTTAAAGGGAAAAGAGGCATCCATAAAGGAGACCCTCTTTCTCCCTTTATTTTTATGTTAGCTATAGAATATTTCAATTAAATGACTAGTGCTTTATGGCAGTGCCCTAATTTTAAGTGTCGCCCTCATTGTAAACCCACACATCTTATCAACATGAGCTTTACAAATGACTTACTATTTGTTTTGTAAAGCTCATCTTCCATCACCTTAATGTCTGCACTCACAACTCCAATTGTTTGCTGAAACATCTAGTTCGCAAGTTAGTCCTTAGAAGACTAACATTTACTTTGGTAGGGTGTCTGATGTGTTAAAGATTAAAATATTGGTTCGGTTAGGATTTCAAGAAGGCAAGTTTCCATTAAAGTATCTCGATATGCCTTTGAAGTGCAAATCTTGTCTATAGCTCATTACCAGTCACTTATTGATTAAATTACTATTAAATTGAAGTCTTAGACTCTCAAGTACTTAAGTTTTGTTGGGAAGCTCCAAGTCTTACAATTTGGGATATTTTCCATTATTAACTTTTGGACTCAAGCTCCCCTACTTCCAAAAGCAATCATAAGACACATAGATTATAATAACTTATCCTAAAATCTTTTAAATTGTATTTAAAATTATGTTGATATAAAATAAATGAATTTTAGTTTTGGAAAGGTCTTGAAATTCTAATAAATTTGTGAATTTCAAGTGCATCGATTGATTGGTTTTCCTAACCGATTGACCGGTATGCTTAGGAGCTGGTAATTTTATTCCG
Source organism: Tamarix chinensis (assembly GCA_030549775.1). Lineage (NCBI taxonomy): Eukaryota > Viridiplantae > Streptophyta > Magnoliopsida > Caryophyllales > Tamaricaceae > Tamarix > Tamarix chinensis. The sequence goes on along the minus strand of CM060177.1, from coordinate 86,573,099 downwards.
TGATAAACCATTCGACTGGTTTGCTCAAATCAATCAACTAATTGTCTTGTTATTTCATTATTTTTCCTAATTTTGATTTGAATCTCTTTGGAATGTTTATAAAAACTTTTAATTAGAATATATTTATACTAATAAGCATATTTTGGTGTTTTGAGATTATTTTTGTATTATTTAGATCATTTTATTATTTTGTTTAGCTAAAATTCTCCAAAAGCATTGTTAAGGCATCACTCACATGCTCTCTCTCTCTCTCTCTCTCTCTCTCTCTCTCTCTCTCTCTCTCTCACTCATTTCCTTCACTTCTCTCTCTCTTATGCTAGCTATAGTTGTGTGTTTGAATTTCTACATCTCTTCCCTAAATTACCAATCCTATGCCATGCCTCTCCTTGACCACACTCCACTTCCCTTACCTCATCATGTGTTTTCTTTACACCTTGGTTGTCCATACTCAACCTAAGTTAGACTTCTCTCTCTCCCACTTGTGTATATAAACAAACACTCTCCTCTATACACTACTTCTTGATTCATTCTCACTCCTTATCATATACACTTGCTCATTCTCTCCCTTTTTTCTTTGTAAAAAAATTTCCAAGTGTTAAGCATTCTCCACTTTTATTTCCTTTTCTTCACTATTGAAAAAATAGAGGATTGCCTCTTATTCCTCATATTTTGGTCCAATTCTTGTCTATTATTTCTTCTTCTAATCTTATCTTTAAATTTCCCTTATTTCTCTTAAGTAAAGAAGGATTAAGGTTTTGAGAAAGGTTAAAGATCTTAACTTCATTCTCCTTGAAATTCCGTTTTGAGAAAATGTTGAGTTATGGAACTTCTCATCTTCTTCTTATTTCATTTTATTAAGTTTTGGGGAAAGAGTTTTAACTATTTTAACTCCTAATTCTCTTAGGAATCAAGGTATTGATAGGTAGCCATCAAGTTAGGAGCATATTTTGCTAAAAGATTGCTTGAAGGTAAGGCAGTATTATCTCTAATATGAATAAGGTCTTTAGTTATGTTTTGTAGTTTCATGTTCTTGGTGTAATTTCTATGTTTTGTATGAGTTAATTAAGTTCTTATATTCAAGCACGTGGTAAAATATCCATCTTTCCAGTTTAATCATGCTTTGAGTTCTTTGCCATTATGCATGATTTTGGTAATTCTAAGCATGATCTTATTAAGTGATGCTTATACCATTTGTTCATGTGATTCTATGTGTGTAGTATATATTTTTATGTGTTTTATGACATAGAACCATGCTAGGATTAATATAGAAAAGTTGGTTAAAATTATGTTAAGTGGATTACAGGTTTGAGTGTTGCTTTGCTCAGACCGGTTGATCTATTTTTTGGACTAATTGACTGGTTATAACATCCTAAAATTTCATAACCTTTGATTCTAGATGTAGCCTTTTTATTCAAAAAATAACATGTAAACCTTAACCTAATTATTTTATTATTAACCTTGACCCTTAACCTAAATAATTGCTTAAGTCATGTTTCCTGATTAATTTTCTTTTTTTTTTCTTCTTATTAAATATATCCGGAATCGATTTATTTTTATCGATATATTTTTCCTACCATGTACTCTAACCTAACCAAACTAAACCTAAAACCAAAATAAAATATTTCTACCTCTACCATACCATTTTACCCCTTACGTACCAAATTTTCCTCCCCCAAACACACTCCCTAAATCTCTCCACTTCTAATGCTACCACACCCTCACCCTCTGCTGAGCTATACTCCATCAGCCCATCACCACCAACTCACGAAACCCCTTCTCCTACTCCCCTTTTGTTGTTTGATTTTTCCTCTATCGAACCAACCTCCCTCACCACCATCTGCATACATATATACATACACACCTATGCATCCCCTTCCTTAGCTCCCTTCTACTTTCGTTCAACCACACCCCAATTATTCCTCCTACTCTGTTCTATTTTTATCCAAACAACACCTTTACCCCTTACCCTTTTGCATTTGCACCATCAACCAACCCAGCCCCCATCACCAACTCACATCCCCACCACCATCCTTCCTTCTCTCTCTCTCTCTCTCTCTCTCTCTCTTCTCTTTGTTCAAAACCTAACCCCTCCCCTCCATTTTTATATAATCCCTCCACCAGCTATAACCATAAAACCCTTGTACATCTCCTCAACCAAACAACCCTCTACACCTTCTGTAATACCCTCAAAATTCACTACTGAAAAATTTTATTTTATTTGAAAATTAGCGAAAGCAAAAAATCGTAAATCTCAAGGATATTACCGCCACACTTAGTACCAGACCAGTTTCCTCCTACTGTCCTAGTATCAAGTGTTAAGGCTAAAAAGAACAAAATACAATTTACTCAAATTCCACCTTCATTTAAATTAGAGTAACGCCTTAAATTTATTACAAGAGTGAAACCCACTATTGGTGGTTACAAGAATAAAATTATTTCAAATAAGGAAATAAAAGGTTAAAAACGAAACCCTGAAATCTTTAATAGACAATCCTTACGCTCTTACCCGATATTAGCCTGAATAACACCTACAACAAACCTACAAAGGACACTACCCATTGAAGAGGTAGGGGCCCACAAATGGAACCCTTCAGTGCTATAGTACTGAGAAACCCTTTATACCAAACCGAAAGGTAAGGTCCGCATGCAACACATCATACTTAAGTAGAAGTAAATAGAATATCATACGCAAGCATATAAATAATCATAGCCACGTAAGAGCGATTACACACATCAATCAATAAGAATTGTACAATATGAATTCCATTTACTTAACAACTCTAGCACTCACCAAGAATGACAAGCACCAAGGCCATACTTATATCATATCAATAGATCATGAGGATGAAAGTAACACTTTTGGTCTTAAGCCATTAATTAAACATCATTCAACATTATCTCTCGAATTATACCCATGTGAGTGTGGGAACTCCATTATTATAGCCGGTGGACCGGAAATACACTTTAGGGCAGAACACACCTAACCACTAGTATTCGCCGGTGGACCAATCTCTAGGGTAGAAGGCTCCTGACCACTATTATCGTCAGTGGATCGGTCTGGGCCTAACTCACATGGTGTTCTACTATAAGTGATTAGTATTTTCCATGATTAATTAACATCCATGATTTGGTTTATTGAGCTTGGGATCCCTCTCTATTATAGCTAGTGGACTAGAATATACTCTAGGGCAATACACACCTGGCCACTATTATAACCAGTGGATCGGTACACATAATATAATCTATCTAGGCCTGGCTCAATAATCTTTCACTTTACATAATTAGTGATTTCCATTTTATTAACACAATAAGTCCATTTATTTAACTTGAGGGGTAGATCAAGAACCCAGAAACACAAAGGTACACCAGCTATACCAATGCATACAATCAACACACTACCGTTCAACCATCAACCCAAGGACACAAAGGTACCATGATCGCACTGGTGCATGAGGACACATAGTACCCTACTGATAAGAACACATAATCCATAAGTATGCATACCCCCTAAACAGGTTCATAGAGCTAAATATAGTAAGATATAGGGTCTGGCTGGGGCACTAAGGCACACCAGCAAATGCCCGAACAATTGTGGGCTAAACCATATCTTTAGGGTAGCGACCCCTAAAGAGCCACAATTCCCAATCTCGTGGTCTTCCACTTTAATTATTAGTGTCTTAATTAGGATGACCACAAGAAACAAAACAACCACATACTTAATCCTTTCCATTTTTTTCTATTATCATTAAGTAATCCTTTTTCATATGGTTATCCATGTTAACTTAAATAGACCACTAATGCCATCCTTATATCATCCATTTCCATTTCAGAATTCGTATCCATTTATTCATTTTCCATGAAGGGCTATCATATCATAACCATAATACGGTCTTGGAGTCTGGTAGTCTATATCGAAGGATCATGGAGCACTTAAACCCTAACATGTACTTTTATCACATCCAACACATGTTTCCATGCATAATTAGTGATTAAGGTATCTCTTGCATTAATATGAGGTAAACACCATATCACACCCTTAATTATCCATCCAATCATATGTTATGCCATGTTCTTGTGATACTCACCGATTCATCAAAATACCCTTATCCTATTATTCAATATTACTTATGTCTTATTATGGAGACTTATTTAATCCATTGACATGCTATATGCAAGTTATCGATTTACCCCATTATCCTTACAAAATTATAGAAAATACCCATTGTTTGTAAAATTACCAAGTCATCCCTTTTTATTTGCCAAATTACCATATTACCCTTCATGTTTGTATAATTACCAACATACCCCTTGTATTTGTTAGATTACCAAATTACCCTCCATACTTATTAAATCATCAACTTTACTCATCATACTTGAAGTTACCAATTTACCCTTTTAGATGGTTAAATTAACGAACTGCCCTTTATACTTGTTAAAATTACCAAATTACTCCTCGGGTTTATTAAATTTCCAAATCCCCCTTTTTTTAGATAAATTACCAAGTTGCCCTTCACACTCATTAAAATTACCAAATTACCCTTTTAATTGGTTAAATTATCCAACCGCCCTTCATACTTATTAGAATTACCAATTTACCCCTCTGGTCTATTAAATTACCAAAAGACTCCTCTTACCTACTAAATTACCGGTTTACTCTTTTTTACTCACCAAATTACCAAGTTACCCTTCCTTTATGCCAAATTATCAAAATACTCTTATTCTTTATTAAATTACAGCTTTATCCCTTTTACTCACAAAATTACTAAAATACCCTTCCTTTATGCCAAATTACCAAAATACCATTTTTCTTTATTAAATTACCACTTTATCCATTTTACTCACAAAATTACCCAAATACCCTTCATTTATACCAAATTACCAAAATACCTTTCTCATTTAATGAATTTACCAAAATACCTTCTTATCACAAAAATTACCAAGTTATATATTTTCCATGTAAAATTACTAAAATGCCCTTCTTACTTATTAATTTACCATTTTACCCCCTTTACTCTTAAAAATTACCATTTCGCCCTTATTATGCCAAATTTACTAAATTACCCTTACTACGTAAGATATCAGTATCCAGGGTCTATATACATCTTCTAATACCATCAACTATTATTATTTATTATTAATACTCATTATCACCTACCACACATACTTATTTAGTCCACACCTTTTGCACAAGAAAAAATACCAAAATGCCCCTAGGGCTCATATTAACATTATCTATATAACAAATGACCATATTAGCTTATCATGTCGTACATATGTATTTAACATTATCATTAACAATGAGGCTCCTTCCTTAAACATTATTTCTACACATGACACATAAATTAACATGATTTCCTTTTCAACAACTAACACATGCTACAAGTCATAATACACTTAACATCACACAACATGCTCATAATCATATCAAAATTCTAATGTGTTAGCATACGTATATCCACACATTTTAGTAGAGTATAATGGTTACCAATTTCCAGTAATAATTAAACCTTACTGATACACTAATTAAACGTTTAAGATTTGCTTAGTAAAAATTAATACCTACAAATAATACCAAAAATTAGCATATTAAAAGTAGAAAATCAAAAGATTAATTAATACATACTAATACCGACTATTTTTATACCTCAAAAATTAACCAAATTTACCTAAAATAAGAAACAGGGCTCACGATGCTCATGCAGCATGAGCTGCATGCATGAAAATAAGGAAAAGGGGGTCAAAGAGGGGATGGGAGAAAGGGAGTGAAATGTCCTAAAACCCTAATTTTGAGAATATTACCTAATTAAGGATTTATTTTATAAATTAATTAAATAAATTATTTTATTAAAATAAGAGGGAGTAAATAGGGCCAAATCAATAGGAAATTTATAAATAATTTAATTGGAGAAAATTAGAGTGATTTGCTAATTAAAATGGAATTTAGGAAAAATCTTTCAAAAAATTCTAAATTAACATAAAAACAGAATTAATTACTATTTTATTGAAATATTATTATTTTTAAATATTCCAAAATACCAAATATTCTAAATATCGCAGCCCACCTATTTTTCTTTTTCCCTTTTCCCTTTTTCTTTCTTTTCTTTTCTTTTTCTTCCTTTTTCCTTTTTCTTCTTTTCTTTTTTCTTCCTCCTCCCCTGACCTGGGCAGCCCGCCAGCCCAATCCATTTCTCCTTCCTTTTTCCCTACACAACCCAGGCCTATGTCGCATCATTTTTTTCCCCGGTCAGTCCAGTTCTTCCCCTCTCCTTTTCTTTTCTTTCTTTTCTTTTCTAAACCACTGGTCTAACCCCCTTCTTCTTCTTCTTCTTCTTCTTCTTCCCTAGCTATCGTGACCTACAACTTTCTTCCCCAACCTTCGTCGTTATTTTCTCCACTGACCACGCCTAATTGACCGGCCATCTCTCCTCTCTCCTTCCCTCTGACTCACCTGTCGTTCGACCCAACCAATTCTCCTCCCTTCGTGTGTGCCATTTCTTCCTCACTGGCCAATCATACCCTACCACAAAACATACCTGCGACGGCCTACCGTCACTGGCCGGAGCGTTCCAACCCACCTGCCCTATTCTCCTGTCTCCCCTCTGACCTTATCCCCTTCCATGGGCCTATAAAAACCCCATAACCAGCCTTGGAGTCGAGTTTTTCCCAAAACCCAAAAATTTCTTCTCGTGCACCGCCGCCTTTTCAGATGCCCCCTCCGTCGCCGTCATCCAATGACGCAGTTCAAACCACCCACAGCACCACCCTCTACCTAACTACACCACCCTCCACCCTCGATTTGCCTTGCACAAGCCACCCCGGCCATATAAAGTCTCCTTTCCAATCAACCACATTTCCACCTCAGCCACCCTTCGCACCACCATTTGCCACCACTTCCACCACAACCACCACCTCCTACACCTCCCAAATTACCCTACAGACCTTCCTCCACATTCCCCTACCCTTCTTTTCCCCATCCTCCCTCTCCTCCTCCCTTTCTCCTTTTCCTCCACTCTCGGCCACCACAACCGCTGCCATACGCCACCACCTTTGGCCACACCACCACCCTCATTCCAACCCTCCTCACCTAGGAAACCTCTACCACCCTAATTTCCACTCTCATTATTCCTCTCCTATTCCCAATACTCAACTATCTCTCTTTTCTTCCCTTTTTCTGCCCACTGCCGTCATCACCGTACACCGCCGTCGGTGTTGTCAATCACCACCAACCCAAGGTGGTACCCTAGACCCTCTCAACCCTTAAACCTTAATTAATTAAGCTTTATTTATTTAATTATATTATACTACTATTATTAGATTATTATTATTATTATTATTATTATTATTATTATTATTTTATTACTACTACTACTACTACTACTACTATTAGTATTAGTATTAGTATTATTATTATTTCAATGTAGGGTCAAAACCCTACTTTACATTATTTTCGATTAATACCATTATTATTGTTATTATTATTATTATTATTATTATTATGTATAATTATTATTGTATTTATTATTATTATTATTTTTTATTTTTTTTATTACTACTACTACTACTACTATTAGTATTAGTATTAGTATTAGTATTATTTCAATGTAGGGTCAAAACCCTACTTTACATTATTTTCGATTAATACCATTATTATTATTATTATTATTATGTATAATTATTATTGTATTTATTATTATTATTATTATTATTATTATTATTATTATTATTATTATTTCGGTGAAGGGTTGAAGCCCTTATTTTACATTATTTTGAATTATACCATTATTATTATTATTATTATTATTATTATTATTATTATTATTATCTTTATTATTATTATTAGTATCATTATTATTATTAGGGTAAAATATCCAAACCTTATATTATCATCTTTTCCAATATTACTATTATTACTATTATCCTTAGCAATATTAGTATTTTGTTAGTGTTACTATTATTATATTATTATTATTTTATCTATAAGCCTAACCTTAGAATAAATTAGGAAATAATATTATTTTTGGTGGGAGGGAACCTAATCCTTAGTTTTTCCCTCTTATAGGTAAGACGAGTAAAAACCTTAAGGAGGCGTAGGAGCGTGCTCCAAGACCGGTATCATGTTAGGTAAGGGTGTAGCCTAGGCCTTATGTGTGTTGTGTGTTTTATATGCCTTGTATGCCATGTGTCATGATATGTTATGTATCTTATGCTTATCATTATAACTATTTTATGTGTAGTGTAGCTTGGAGTTGAGGTATGCTCATGTGTTATTTTATGGCATGTGTATAATCTGTTTATGCTATGATTATGATGTGATATGATGTGGCCCTTTAGGACATGCATGCTAGGTTATGTAATATGATGATATAGGGTGAAAGGATGAAAAAGGAAACGGGAAAGTAAGTTGACCAAAGGGGAATAAGTTGACCAAGGGATGTGGATTTGACCTAAATATTATATGATCCATGAATGGAATAATCTAGGGTTTTGCATGGAAAAATCTAGGGTTTTGCATGGAGGAATCTAGAGTTTTGCATGAAAGAATCTAGGGTTTTGCATGGAGGACTCTAGGGCTTACATGGGAGTTTTAGGTTTTTATATGAAAAAGTTTGAAGGGTTGCATAGGATATATAAAGTCTGCGTGGGGGTGAATTTTACGCATGGAAAGTTGATTTGGGGTGTGAAGAAGGTAATGGAAGAGTTGTTTGGGTGTTTGGACGTGTTGGATGAAAAATAGTACGTGAGACAGTATAAGGGTACATGGGAGATTGAGCTAGGGTTCGGGAGAAAACCCTAATATGAGAAGGTGGTAAAAAGGAGAAATAAATGAGGGTGAGTGGAGTACGAGATGATGATGGAAGTTATCATGTGAGGGATGAGCATGATTAGTATGAAAAAATAAGAAGTGGAAGGTGAGAAATGGAGGGGTGACATGTGGAAATGAGGATGCTAGGGTTTGGTGTGGTCAGCTAGGGTTTGATGTGGTTAGTTAGGGTTTGGTGTGGCTACCTAGGGTTTCGGGGTCACATGTGTACTTGGTGAGTAAAGTGAGATGATGAGGGACGAATCTAAGGGTTGTGATGTGTAGGGTGTTAAAATAGTTTAGGTTGTGTCAGGTGGAGAAGGATGGGCCATATAGGCCCAAATTAGGGTTTCTAGAAAAAACCCTAGAGCAATGTAGTGAGTGGACTTGGCAGTGTATGTTAGTGGGCCTTGACCTATACACTTAGGAGTTGGGTCTCTGGTGTGAGTTAGGGTAAGGAGGAAAGGATGTTGGGATAAGTTAGGAGGTGCATGAGTCTCTTGTTATAGGACAGGTCCTTTTGGAGGATAAGCATAGAGGGAGTTAGTCATGCATGTCTAGGGTGAAATTTCTGAATAAGACACTGTAAGGTATTAATCATGTAAAGTGGAAGACTATTAAGCCGGAGCTAGATTGATCCACCGGCATATAATAGTGGTTAGGGCATTTCACCCTATAAGTGATCGATCCACCAGCTATAATAGTGGTTAGGTGCATGTTGCCCTATAAGTGACCGCTCCACCGGTTATAATAGTGAGGGATCCCGAGCTCAATAAACCAAATCCTAAGATTGCTAAGACACATAAAAGACACTAAGTACTTACAATATAACACCATGCAACCAAGGGCCGGACCGATCCACTGGTATATAATAGTGGTTAGGGTGTTTCACCCTATAAGTGACCGATCCACCGGCTATAATAGTGGTTAGGTGCATGTTGCCCTATAAGTGACCGATCCACCGGCTATAATAGTGGAGTTCCCATACTCGCATGGATTGATAAAAGTATGGTGTGAAATGAGTACTGATCAAAGATTAAATAATTAATTGATTCAGATTATAATTTGGCCTTTATTTATTTATCTGAAGTGATTGTATGTTGTTGTATTATCATGCTTGGATTGTGTGCTTTTATGTATTGGCCTTAGTGCATGGTTACCTTACTCAGTACATAACGTACTGACCGCCCGTTTTATGGGTACTGCTCATTCCCACGATCAGAAGGCCCCTCTGACTTTGTGCAGGTTGGTGATACTTATTTCGATGCCTTTGATGTTCATGAGGCATTAGGCGGGGCTGAGTGTTGAGTACAGACTTGGTACGAGGATTGAGAGTGGCATGACCAGATTTTCACTTTTTTACTTCTACTTTGTTTTGAGTTTCCTAGAATTAACTTTTACCATCTGTAAACTTATTTCCTCTTAAGGAACTTTGATTTTGTACGTTGGATTATAACACTTTGACTCCGCACTCTGATTTATATATTTTAATGGTTTAATTTTTATTTGAATTCTTGCTTGGGATTGATTTATGATGATTATTAAATTCCTTTTAGCCTTGTGGTTAGTACGGAAACGGAAGTGGGTCGGGGTCGTACTAATTACGGTGGTAACATTCCCAAAATTTATAGGTTTTATTTTAATTGCTTCCGTTTAAAAAAAGTAGGAAATTTTGGGTTGGTTCGGTTAAAGGTTTTGGGGGTTGGGTTAAGGGCTTGTGGAGGGGAGTGAGGGTGGTGGCTGGGTACAGGGAGAGAGTAGGGGTGTCGGTGGTGGTTGGGTGTTGAGGATCGACGGCTTAGGGCAGTGGAGACAATGGCTGCAAGGCTGAGAAAATGGGGTAAAGGATGGGTAAAGGTGAAGAAGGAAGGGAAAAGAAGAGAAAAGGGGAGAGGTTGTAGGGGAGTTTCAGCCAAGAGGAGGCAAGGTGGTGGTAGGGGAGGTTCTAGGGGTAGAGTGGTGGCTGCTAAAGAGGGAGGAAGAAGTGCACGATGGTGGTGTAGGGTGGAGGCCAAGAAGGGGAAAGAAAAAGAAAGGAGGGGAAGGGTGGCTGCAGGGGCGAGTGAGGGTGATTGGGTGGTGTAGGGAGGCAGCATGGGGTTCTAGGAGGTGGCTATGGTGGTTGATTGGGCAGCAGAAGTGGCAGTTGAGGGTAGCGTAGCAAAAATAGGAGAGGAGGAGAAGAGGGGGAAAAGGGAATAAGAGAGAAAAGAGAAGATTGGCAGAGGGAGAAGGAGGGCTCGAGCAGGGGAGAAAATAAGCAGAAGAGGAGAAGAAAAGGAGAAGGAGAGGAGGTTTTTCCGGTCGGGTTAGGTGGAGGGTGTAGGGGGAAGGCGCATGGCCTGTGGTGGCAGGGAGGAGAAGAAAAAGAGGGGGAAATGAGGGGCATGCGGGGAGGGTTGTAGGGTTGTGTGTAGCTAGAAATGGAAGGAAAGGGACGAGATAGAGAGAGAGGGAGAGAGAGAGAGAGTAGGGCTGCATGGGGAGGTAGTTGGTAGCAGGCTGCCATGGAGGACAGTCAAAGAAGGAAGGAGAAGGAAAGAAGAAGAGAAAGAAAGGAGGCACGCAGGTCAGGTGAGGGAGAAAGAAAATGGATGGGCCAGCCTTGCATGCGAGGGAGAGGGGGAAAAGGAAAAGAGGCTGGATTGGCCCAACCAGGGGGAAGAAACGAAAAGAGAAAAAAAAAAGAGAAAGGGAGGTGGGCTGGGGTGATACAGGACGAGGAGAAGAGAAGAGAAAGAAGGGTTGGTGGCCCAGTAAGGAGGAGACAGGTCGGGCGGCCCAAGGAAGAAAAGAAGAAAAGGAAAAATGAGGAAAAGAAAAGGAAGGAAAAGGAGAAAGAAAAAGGAAAAAGGGGGAAAATAAAATTAAAATAATTTTTGGAATAAGGGTATTTAAATATTTATATGTATAAATTAATTTAATAAATTAATTTATTTAAAATTTAAGATATTAATTTAAGAGGGTAGTTTTTGTAAAATATGTGTTTGAAAAATTATTTAAATAAATGAGTATGATAAACTAACAAAATATTTATTTTAATTTATTAAATATTCATATCCATTTTTATACACCCAAAAGCCCACAAAATAATTAAATTAAATAAATTTAAAAATTATGTTATCTCAAATGAAGGTTATTTATTTAATTCTAGGTTTAAAAATTTTGAGGTATTACACCTTCTATCTCAACACACCTCTATTTCCACCTTTCTTCTTCCTTTAACCCATCCTTGCACACACTAGGCCATGCCCAACCACCATGTCCGTGCGTCACCCTTGCACTATCACCACCATCCATATCCCTTCCCCTAGCTCCTTTCCGCTTGCAAGAACCCAACACCACTCCAACCATCACCATTATCGGTCTTCCTCTTCTTCTTCTTCTTCTTCTTCTTCTTCTTCTTCTTCTTCTTCTTCTTCTTCTTCTTCTTCTTCGTCGTCGTCTTCTTCTTCTTCTTCTTCTTCTTCTTCTTCTTCTTCTTCTTCTTCTTCTTCTTCTTCTTCTTCTTCTTCTTCTTCTTCTTCTTCTTCTTCTTCTTCTTCTTCTTCTTCTTCTTCTTCTTCTTCTTCTTCTTCTTCTTCTTCTTCTTCTTCTTCTTCTTCTTCTTCTTCTTCTTCTTCTTCTTTCTTCTTCTTCTTTCTTCTTCTTCTTCTTCTTCTTCTTCTTCTTCTTCTTCTTCTTCTTCTTCTTCTTCTTCTTCTTCTTCTTCTTCTTCTTCTTCTTCTTCTTCTTCTTCTTCTTCTTCGTCGTCCTCTTCTTCTTCTTCGTCGTCGTCTTCTTCTTCTTCTTCTTCTTCTTCTTCTTCTTCTTCTTCTTCTTTCTTCTTCTTCTTCTTCTTCTTCTTCTTCTTCTTCTTCTTCTTCTTCTTCTTCTTCTTCTTCTTCTTCTTCTTTCTTCTTCTTCTTCTTCTTCTTCTTCTTCTTCTTCTTCTTCTTCTTCTTCTTCTTCTTCTTCTTCTTCTTCTTCTTTCTTCTTCTTCTTCTTTCTTCTTCTTCTTCTTCTTCTTCTTCTTCTTTCTTCTTCTTCTTCTTCTTCTTCTTCTTCTTCTTCTTCTTCTTCTTCTTCTTCTTCTTCTTCTTCTTCTTCTCTTTTCTTCTTCTTTCCCCTTCTCCTTGTCGCACCTTGCTTCTTCTTCCCCTCCCCTGCGTCCATTACTGCCGGAAACTACCTACCACCTTTGACACTCCTAGGTAAGACCTAATAAGAAAACAACAATAACAATGAGGATGATGGATATTTCTTACTAGTCTTAGAAATAAGTCTAATCTTTTTTAGACTAACCAAGTTATTCACCATGTCATTTATATTCACTATGTGTCTATCTTGAACCATATTCTTGAATTGGTTGATATCAACCTCTAGATCTAGAAAAAATGGTGGTTCTTCCCATGTGTCACAATTATGCTTACCCCATTTATGATGATCCCACTCCATATACCCTTAGAAAAAAAATTATGATTTTCACACCTTCGCGATTGATCAAGTCTCTTTTATAAACTTATGCTCATCATTTATCTGAATGGAGTGGAAACCTTAGTAGATGGATTCCTCAAGAATTTGAAGAAAATTCTAAACAACTATAAGGTAGGTAAGGCATCTACAAGATGACAACCATAGAGAAATGAAGGTTATGAAGCTTGTTCACCAAGCCATATCTTCATCTACCTTTACTTTATTTTGAATTTCAAAATTTTACTATTATTAATCCCTTTTATACTAACCTCTTTTCTTGTAGGAATATTAGTCCATCGTACTCTATATCTTCACACACGAATCTTAACCCAGTTCCATCTTCCTATGCATAGTAATTAACCCTTCCATCTTTCCTCAACATGTGTTCTCATTTAGAATTATGCTAGTATCACTTTGGATGATACCAAAAATTTATGGCTTTGATCGATAACTTAAATGTTTAGCTTTAGCTAACACCCCAAATATATGGTTTTGGCTAACACCTTAAATGTATAGCTTTCGATAAAGCCCCAAATGTATAGTTTTGGCCAATACCCTAAATACATGGCTTACTAAATCCCCAATATGAGATAAAATTGCACCTCATTCATCATGATATTCCCCTTTTCTAGGTGAGTAGATAGGGCGGTGGGTTAGGCTTTAAAAGGATTGATGATATGACCATTTTCCCAAATAAACCATTTGATCTTCATAAACAAGCCTAAAGAAATAAAACTAACTTGAGGGCAGGTTAAGCCTATCCTAGACACACCCCCAACGCATTGTGTTGTATTCAACTTGTTAGCTTAAGTAATATAGCTACTGGGCTGTCAGACTCATGTGGCACCAAAGACTACCTTTCCTACACTTTATCACTCTGTATTCCCCTCTTCCCCTTAGTGTGGTTACCACCTCTATAAATTAGAGGTATTGTATTTATTTTGTACATGAGAAAATAAATATGTGCACTCTCTATTTTGTGCTCTCCTCTATCCTCTCCATTTTCCTTTTGTCTTCACTTGTGTTTACCCCAACAAGAACATCTCATTTCACATCCTTCACACAACAATGTTCATGAAAAATGGCTCATATGCTTCTCAAATGAACAATAATACTCAAACATCTTTTTTCTAATCGTGCCTTATTACATTAAAAATGCTCACTAGTATAATATAAGCGATGATAAATAAATAAATAAATGGTGCCTATGCTTATCAAAGGAATAATAATACTCAAACATCTTTCTTATAATATTCTCTTATAGCAATACCTACAGTAACAAATGAGAAACAGCAATAGTTAATTCCTTACAATAATCTCTAGTATCAAATAACAAAAAACATAAGTATATATAATCACTGGTTTACAATTTTCATCAATTACTACACTTTGTTTAAATTCTGCATTACTTGAATGAAAAAGGTGTTACAATAATAAATAGTAACAAATAATAATACTAAAGTAACAAATGCGCAAAATATAAGTAGTAACTACTTTACATTAATAAACAATACTTAAACCTTACATTATATTAAACCTTTTGTATCATAATAATGTTTTAACAAAAGAGCCTAACCATAAGGTTTTATAGATAAATATTTGAATATAGTTTTTGAGTACTGACACCATAAGTGCATTGCTTGACCAATGTTTTAATTATAAAAGAATACCCAACTTTACAAGGATTTTACTAAAAAAAATAACATTTAACTTCTTTTCCATATTGTACCAAAAACATATTCATCACCATTCAAATTATTGTAAACTTTATAAAAAGATTTATGCACCAATAATCAAACTCAATCAGTTATATGTTAGTCTTGTTCATATATTCTTGAATGGGAAAAGGAATTTGTTTTGATACTTGACTTAAAGTTGGGATTTTGTTCCACTACTCTCTGTCTCTTGGTTGTTTTGCTCAAGACCTAAATTTCTTCTTCCTCCCAATTTGTCCTCTTCACCATATCCTTCCTTGGAATTTTCCTACTCTTACTTCCCTTCTTGATTATTATTTAACTTAAAACTTAAGTTGAAACATGTTGTGTTTTTCATGGAGCATCCCATTATCTATTGTTTCCTCTTCCATCCTTTCATCTTAAAGGAAAACAAATTAGCATGAGAAAGGTACATTAAGGAAGAAGATTAAGCACCTATTTAAGATTCCATGATGATTAGTGGGTTTTGGTTCTCTCTCAGTCTCACATAGATAGAGTTGTAAATAATTCCATCCAAGTTGAATACTGCCAAGTTTGGGCTCAGACTTAGCTTGTTTAATAAATGAGCCTAAACTAAGACTTCAGATTGTCTCATTTATGAAACAAATGAGCCAAGTCAAATCAACCTGATGAGTTCAGATTATAAATGAGTCAAGTCAAACATGTCTAGGCTCAGGCTCAAGCTTGGTTTATTTAATAAACAAGCCTAAAATTGAGGCTCAATGTTGTCTCATTTAATTAAATTAACAAGAAAACCAAGATTTTAACAAGTTGAGCAAGCTGACTCAATTTATTTACATCCCTACTCGTAGACAAATATTTAAACAAACATGTTTTGATTGATTTTGTTTGATTTGTTTTATATTTCTTTGTTTTGGCTGTTTTGTTGTAATTATTATTATTTTTTGTTTTTTTATGTTTGAATTTATTTGGAGTTTTTAATTACTTTATTTGTTTGCCTTGATTTATTTACTTTGATTTTGTTTGATTATAGTTAGCATATCTATTTTTAATCAAAAAACTTAGTTGATTAATTTTTTAGATTATTGATATATTAGTTGGTAAAAAAACATAGGTTGTATTTTACAAATTGTTATACAATATAAGATACAAAAAAATAATAATTTTTTACTATATCCCCGTGAACTCAAGTTGGTTATTAGTCAAAAATTTCTCATATGGAACAAATTCAAAGACAATTTTTATTTTAAAATTTAAAAAAGATTTTTCCTTGATTAGAACAAACCCCTAAAATTTCTTCCTTAATTGATATGTTTCTCCTTCACATTAATATAAATCATTTGCTTTAAAAGATCCTTAGAATAAAAAGAAAGACAAAAACAAATCACAAATCAAAGATGCATTTTCCCTAAATTATTTACTTATAGTGAATTTCTAACTTTCAAAGAGGAAGAATCTTCATAGAAGATGTGGTGTCAGTTTTATCCCCGTCATTAGTCAAATAATCATTGCAAGTGGATCATGGAATTTATTCGTAAGAGAATATCTATTTTATCTTTTCCTTTACTTACTTTCTTATTCGTATTTATGGAGAGAATATGTGAATGAAGGCACTTCCTCCCAATAAGTGATTCTTCAAGTTGTTATCCAATTATAGTTCTTTTTCTTTTGTTCCTTGTGAGAGGTCAAAGTCAACCATCTCATTTAGAAAGGTCCTGATTTGACAGTATCTTTCCTTTTGATAAATGAAAGAGAGCCTAATTGCCAACACCTTTGCCCACACACCTACTTCAACATGTATAGGCCACTTCTCATATCTTGTACCATATAATTTACCACCTAAAAAACAATAATTTTAGAGAGAAGGAAAACTTACCAATATATATGAGCGAGATTTATATGTGATAATTTTTCTAATAATAATTTCTAACCATTCATACAAGTGGGTATATTCTCTGCACCTTATTTCCATATCAAATTAGTAAAGCTGAAATTACATTTCAAGTAATAATACTTCCCCCATCCTAAAAATAATAGTTTTATTTAGTGTTTTGCACATATTAAGAAGGCACGTTTAATGATATATTTTATTATATGGTTTTCTATATTTTCCCCCACTATATAGGAATATTCTAAATTAACTTTTTTTAATTCCCACAAATCCACTACATCAAACATTATAATCACTTTATGATATGTATTTACTTAGTCAAGGGTATTAGAGGAAATAAAAATAAAAATATCGAAACAAGCTTACATTGTGAGACAAATTAAACTACAAACCTAGTCAATGGGGAGGGTGATAATTGTATTTTAGATCAAGTCAAACTATTAGAAATAGGTGAAGAGAATGGACCTTAAATCATATATATATATATATATATATATATTTATATATATGGAGAGGGTCCATATTTTTATTGAGGTTACTTTAAAATATGGAGAGTTGGTCAATATTTGAGGTTAGGTTATATATATATAAATCTTATGTATATATTTTTATTTTATGGACCTAATTTATTAACTAAAATGATTTATGCTTATAAAAATATATATTTTTGGAGTAATGATAAATTTATTTATATATATAGATTATGCTTATGTATATATTTTTATTTTATGGACCTAATTTATTTATTAAAATGATTTATGTTTATAAAAATATCAATTTTTGGAGTTATGATAAATTTATTGTATTATGCAATATATTATATATTTTTATAATTATAATTATGTATATATTTTTATTTCATGGACTTAATTTGTAATTTAAAATATGATCTCAAAATATATTTGACGGCCTTAATCATAACTCATTTGGATTTAGTTTACTTTTACTTTCCTTTTATTGGTTAACACGGGATTTATCAACTTGGATAAAAGTTTATTCTAATTTGTCAACTCGATCAAAGTTTGATTATAGCTACCCTAGTTTTAAAGTTTGGTTTATATTTGCCTACTTGATCAAAGTTTGATTTATGGAGTGGAAGGTATGCTATAAAGTCTCATTACTAATTTTGCATGTATTACTTATAGATTCATCCACCGTATAGACATCTAGTTCATATATATTACAAATATCTTCACGCTCAGTTAGGTCCCTGCCATGAGATCTTAAGGCTTGACCAAAATATATTATTAGAACCCGTTCTCAAACTTTCAAAGAAGATCGGGAAAATAGAATGGCGTAATGCTATTATTAAGCCTAGCCCAGTGCTTATGCACCCTGGCGTTGATTTACCAAAAAATATTCTTATGTGAGTTGATTAAAAATTACTCTCCCGTCTAAAATATAGTTCATTTTTTCAGTAATTTCTGTTTTTTAATTTTAATAATTGTACTCCTAAAAATGTTGTTTTTTACCTTTAAATTTTAAATATTGAAATTTCCTAGTTTTCATTTTTTTTATTTTTATTGTTTCATTTTTCAATTTTTTTTAAAAAATATCATGTTAATAAAAATATGTTTTATTCATATATAAAATAAATGATAAATAATAGTATATATATATATATATATTTGTGGAAATATATTTTTATTATCTATACAATCGTATTTATGAATAAAATAGTAGTATAAAATAAAATAGCGGTTAATTAGTATATGAATAAAATATTTATGGACATGTACGTTTCTTATCTCTAAAATCATATTTATAAGAAAATAAAATCAATTTAATGGATGCTTTTCTTAATTGGATTAATTTTAAATATGTATATGTTCATTTTAAACTCAAAAATATTTATTCATTAGTCAAAATAAACCTTAAAAATTTATTCTTTATTTGCTAAATATCTTTTTATAGAACTATATTGATTTCATTTCATTTCATTCCGATAAAAAAATAACTTAGTGTTGATTGGTTTTGCTATCTAAAATCTAATATGATTTGATATAATAATATATCTAAAGTAAAAATTGTATTTGGTAATGCATCTAACCTAAAATAAATTGATGTATATTACAATTTTACACATTTTTCATTATAATAAAATATATTCGTATAATAATCTTCATTTTCTTACATATTTAATTTATTATTATATATTAATTAATTAATTAATAATAATTAAGCATTATTATTATTATTATTAATGTTAGTTATTATTATTTAATAAAACACATTATTTCCATTATCATAACCATCTTTCGCCCTATACTATTTTTTATTTTATGTGAATTATCCTTGTTTTTGCCTCGTTCAACTCCTTCTTTGTGTTTATTGATCTCTGTGTATTATGTAGAAAATATTGGAACTAAGCATGGATTTGAACCAAAACCAGAGTTAAAGAGAGCATTATAAAGAAGCTACATAACCTCTCGGTGTCCTATAATACGGGGTGTTGAAGTGTGGAATAAAATACAGTGAAATTAAAGTTTCCAGACCCAACACGACTTACCAGTGTTGCCCCTACAGAATAATGTGGCTTTGCAATGTGATATTTGGTTTTTGTCTCCAACATAGCTATGTTCAACAACAACACTGGATTCTACGCAAGATTCTTTGCGTGCTTGACAATTACGTTTTGGGCTCTCTCTCTTTTTTTCAAGCTTCAAATGGGCATGCTAGAGAATAAATTTAGGGGAAGATTATTCATTCTTTCCTATCTCTCTTTTCCTGTATTATACTCTCTCTTATGCTACATACCCTAAATTATATTTCTCTTTCCAATTTATGATCTTCAATTATGAGGAATTAAAATATTACTGTTGACCTCCTAGGTTAATCAATGTCTTAAACCTTGTTTCAATGATAACAAATGGATTTAAATGAGTTAACTTTTAAAAGAGCAATCAAGTTTTAAAGTACAAGAAAATATTAAATCAAGGCTACCAAGAGTTAAGACCTCAAGGTATATACTTCATGTTTTAGGTTATCTTGTGAAGTAGTTTGAGCATAACACTTTTGATTTTAATTTCTTCATATATTTTAAAATCCTCTATAAATTTTATTTGATATAAATTTCTTATTGATTTTAAATCTCATATCCTTTTGGTTCTAGTTGGAACCTGATGCAGGTGCATCTATAGATTTTCAAGAGGGGAAACATTTAGCATACTTGGTTATAGATCCTATCACATTATTTATCTTTGATAATAATGTTAATAATATTTCTAACCCTCCTAATGAGTTCACTTCGAGTAATTTTTTCAGGTATGTAAAGTATTTGTGAGGAGGAGATAAACTCATTTTAAGATGTCAACATACTTAAGATTTTGTGTGTTACAAGTTATTACAAGTTATTACGAGTTAAAGGAAGCTATTATGCATGAAAGTCAAACTTATAAGTCAAGGATACCTAATTATCATTTTATATATAAATTAGGACTCTTGTTAGTTATTTCCATGTAATAATTAGCTAGGTTTGTTTTGTAATAATTCTCACTTGATTTATGAGTTATATAGTTAGTATTTGATTTTTAAAACTAATTAGACTTATTTAGTGTGCTAGTTAGCCTAACAACTATATTAGCGTGCTAATTAACATTACTTGTGACAACCCCTTGTTTCTGCCTATATAAGGCATGGTTGACGGTCATTTTTCACATGTTTTGAGCATATTGAAATCATAACAAGTGAATTACTTGGCTCATTATCTTTGTAAGATAAAGTCTTCATAGGAATTATTATTTCCTATCAAGGAATATTTAAATATATCTTGGAGAACATTCAAAGATTATCCTTCATTGTTAAAGCATTGAGAATCTTACTTGAAGATTCACACAACTTTCTTTCAATATTCAACCACCGAACCAATTTTTCCTCCTCAGACCATTTAGATCTTCAACTCTTATAAAAGATTCGTATCACAACCAGGCGACTAGACTCAAACATGTTAGGACTTTGAACGTCTAAAAACTTAAACTAGTTTAGAAATTAATCAACTGACTACAAAATTGATTGAATAATTTTAGAAACCAATCATCTAGTTTATATAATTAGGCTATGGGTTTTTCTCCTGCAAAACTCATTTTATCTCTATTTGAATACTTCAACTGGTTGTAAAATTGATCAACTAGTTTAACTAACCAGACTATGGATTTTTCTCCTACAAAAGATCATTTGTTTCAATTTAAATACTTCTACTAGTTGTAAAATCAACCAAATGGTTTAACTAACTAGGCTATGGATTTTACTCCTATAAAAACCCATTTTATCTTTATTTGATCACTTTGATTGATTCATAAAACTGATCGCCTGATTTGAGTAACCAGATTATTGGTTTTAATCCTCCAGAAACCCATTTTTGTCTCTATTTGATCACTTTAATTGGTTCATAAAATCAACTGACTAGTTGGACTAACCAATCTATGGATTTCAATCCTATAGAAATCCATTTTGTCTTGATTTGATCATTTCAATTAGTTTCATTAAAGTGATATACTAGTTCACAAACCAATTAGCTGGTTTAACTAACCAATATAAGGGTTGAGATAAAGTGTAAAATATTTTTTCCCTAGAACTAAACCAATAGACTGGTTTATTAAACCATTAGACTATTCATATATGTTCATAGGATCGAAAATGAACGGCACAAACTGATTGATTGGTTGCAATAATCAATCAACTAGTTTATGCAACAATAACATTTTTACTTCAAATTTGAACATATTCCATCTACTTTTTGACCAATCGATTGACTAGTCACGGAATCGATTGATTGGTAGCATTAAATACTAAAATATTTTCCTGTTGTTCATGTAACAGATATATATGTTTTACTCCAAAGACTACATTGTTGGGTATAAGTATAAATAGCATTTATGAGGCATCTTATAAAAAGAAGCTTTTTAGCTCTCATTTAATTGAATAAATTAATTCTTTACTCCTATTTGTAATTAAATTTCAACTATTCACTGTCATATTCATCTCAAGTTGAGATATTTTCAAAAGTCTTTATGCTTACTCTACCTAGCTATAATTTGCTCTATGATTGCAATATCTAATTCTCTCAAGCTAGATTACAATTACAAATTGTTATATCATTTCATATTTGTATAATTTACGAGATACATAATAATCAACCACAACTCTCCTTAGAACTCATTACATTTGAGGTTTCATGTTACCTAGTATTTCTAAGAAAGGTCATTAGATTATTAGATCCATAAACCTAGAAAAAATAACTAGGCTAACTTGTAAATAAGCTTCCAGAAGGTCATTGAGACAATAAGTTCATAAACAAAGAATGAGTGATCATCAATAAAAATATAGAGATTATAAATCTAAAAGGTAAACCATTTTGGTAGTGGATGAAAATAAATTTTATTCTCAAACCATTATACATTATGTGTTAAAATTTTAATTTATCATTTCCATTCATAAAACCCATTTCACTCCCTTCTAGGCTTCTTTCACTTACAATTCTATCTTATGATCTACATCTCTTTATTATCTTTATTATAACCATATCTCTTTATTTATTTGTTATACATTATAAATATATTATGTGTAAATAATTACAATTCTAGGGTGGAATTAGGTCCAACTATAGTTGCGAGTTAATGAATTGATACCATTATTATCATTAATTGCTCAATTTTATGTTATTCAATTATTAATATTTATTTGTAACACCCCAACTTTTTAAAACCAAAAATCAAATATTTAACCCTTTATTTAGGAATAATTTAATATTAAATTATTAATTTAATTATTTTTTGGACCTTTGATTTACAAAAATAGATAGAATTATTTAATAAATTAACATAATTATTTTTATCATTTTATATTACTCTTTTTATTTAAATAAATCCAAAAACCCATAATTTTACCAAAATTAATTTTTTTAAATTAATACCTTAATTTTTGAATAAATTAATTTAATATTTTCTCCATTAGTCAAAGTTAGCCAAATTTCTAATCCTAAGTATAAAAATTATTTTCTTTTTTCTTTTTCTCCTTTTTCTTTTTTCCTTTTTCCTTTACTTTCTTTTTTTTTTTCTTCCTTCTTCCTTAGGCCAACCCAGCAATTTCTCCTTCTTTCTTCTCCCGCTTGGGCCAGCCCAAAGTCCTTTTTTTTTTCTTTTTCTCCTTTCCCCTTTAGGTTAACCCAACCTCGCCCCTTCTTTCTTTTCCTCTTCTCTCACGCAAGCCGGCCCGCCTCGCCTTCATTTCTTTCCCTCCCATGCGACCCCTTTTCCTTTATTCCTTTCTTCTTCCCCTACAGATTGAGTCAAACAGCCCCTCCCCTACCTTTGCACACCTGCATCTTCTTCCTCCCGCGCCCTTACACCTACCAGCCTACACCTCCCTTGCCTAGCCATACCCCCTACACCACCCTTATCCCCTACCATCCCTTTCTTTCCCATTTTCCTCCTATATTCCCCCTCCTTCCCTTCCATTACATGCCTTTTCCTTCCATTTCCATCCATCCCTTTGCACGCCTTGCCATACCTGTCTATTACCCCCTAGACACCTATCTTACACGATTAGTAACCCCTCTCCCCTCCTCTTCTTTTTCTTCTCCTTCTCTATCCATTCTCTCCCTTCTCTTTTCTCTCTTTTTTCTCCCTTGTTTTTCATTTGACACCCCTCTTTGTCGTCTCCACCAACAAACTAGCCACCACACTACCTAAATAAATATGTATGATAAGTAATCATTTATTTTAAGTATGTTAATAGGAGTTTTGTGGTGTTAGTAATGCATGGTTGGGCATGATTATCAATCTATTATGACCTAGCGGTATTTTAGTAATTTTTCTTGTAAAATGGAGATTACCTAAATATATATGCATGGTAAGTAATAATTAGTGCTAAGAATGATAGTAGGGGTTTTGTGGTGTTAGTAATGCATGATTTGGCATGATTATTAATATTTTATAACCTAGGGGCATTTTAGTAATTTTACACGTGGAATGGGGGTTACCTAAATAAATATACATGGTAAGTACTAATTAGTTCTACGAATGATAAAAGGGGTTTTGTGGTGTTAGTAATTCATGGTTGGGCATAGTAATCAATGTTTTATGACCTAGGGGCATTTTAGTAAATTTTCATGTGGAATGGGGTTTACCTAAATAAATATGCATGGTAAGTAATAATTGGTGCTAAGAATGATAATGGGGGTTTTGTGGTGTTAGTAATGCATATTTGGTAAGATTATGAATAATAAATAACCTAGGGGCATTTTAGTAATTGTGCATGTAAAATGGTGATTAGTTTAATAAACATGCATGATAAGTATAAATTGATGTTAAATATGATAAGATGGGTTATTGACTTAGTATCATCTGTTCAAGAATGATTATGAACATTTTAGGGTCTAGGGTTATTTTGGTAAATTGGAGCATGCTAGGATGAATATGCTAATGAATATACATAGTTCAGGGTAACTTCGTAAATTAGGGTATGTTATGATGTTATTTTCATAAACATGAAGAAAGTGCATTAATTATTGATTAAGCATGAGAGTGTGTGTTGGTTGTTCTAGAAGTGCATGTTAGGGTTTTATGTCTAAAATAGTCGTTTGTTGTGTTGAGTAACTTAACTTCATAATCAATAGTATAATCATGGCATGTCGATGAAATAAAATGAAATTTGTGATGGAAATGGCTGGTAAAGAGGTAGCCTTAGTCTTAGGGGCATTTTGGTCATTTTGACCTAAGGCGCCTAAGTGTGAGTGTTGGAGCCTAGGATGACTTTAGTGTACTATTTATGTTAGCATTGACAATTATCCTAACTCTAATTACTTTATAATATTGGAAACAAATAAAAATGGTGAGTATGTGACTAATATGTGCTTTCGTGGTCACCTTAATTAAAATACTAATACTTAAAGTGAAAGATCTCGAGATTGGGAATGGTGACTCTTTAGGGGTCACTACCCTAAGGGCTGGGTTTAGCCCACGATTATTCTGGATTTTGTTGGTGTGCCTTAGTGCCCTAGCAAGGCTCTGCATCTTATTCTATTTATCTCTACGAACATAAATAGGGGGTATGCATACTTATGGATTAGGTATCTTTGTCGGTAGGGTACTATGTGCCTTCGTGTACCAGTGCGAACAATGTACATTTGCGTCCATTGGTTGGTAGTCGATAGGATATTGTGCTACTCTTATGTGCCAGTATGACCGGTGTACCTTTGTGTCTCCGGGTTCGTGATCTCCCCCTCGATTAAATAAAATGGAATTATGTGATAATTAAATAGAAATAAACTAATTACTTACAGTGGAACACCACGTAGGTTAGGACCACATAGATTATATGTACCGGTTATAATAGTGACCAAGATCGTTCTGCCCCAGATTATATTATATTTACCGATCTATTGATTAAAATAATGGCCAGGAGCGTTTTACCCTTGATTGTATCATATGCACTAATCCACAGTTTATAATAGTGGTTAGGAGCATTCTACCCTGGATCATATTATATTTATTGGTTCATCAGTCATAATAGTGGTCAAGAGCGTGCTGCCCTGGGTTATATTATATAGTTATCGATCCACTGGTGAGAATAATGGGGTCCCTGAACTTACGTGGATATAATTTGAGAGATGACTAATTTCTAAACTAATGGCTTAAGTCTAGATAATAATGAATGAACTATTATGACCTACTGATGTGATTGGCGGCAACTATGGTGCCTACCGGGTTGCATTGTTTATGGTGTCGTATTGATGGGGCTATGTGACTACCTATGAGTTGAGTGGATGGGGTATGGTTGAGTATGATGTTGACTCTCTAATTATACTACAAAGAGCATCGTTTTAATGTTCCCTTGGTAAATTCTGTTATTTCTAAGTAAATGAGCCTTTGTGACATATAATCTTGATGCATGTAGCAAGTTGAATGATCATTGTATTTCAATTTATATATGTGTAGTTTCATGTTCATGTGTTTGATGTGTTGCATGCGGGCCTTACATACTGGTCTTATATAAATGATTACTCAATACCAAAGTACTAAATGGTTCCTTTTTTGAGCCCCTATTTATTCAATGGGCATTGATGTATTTTCCTTATAACATATTGTATTCTCTTTTCATTGAATTTATTCTGTAACAATAATTAGTGGGTTGTATTCATGTATTCTAACTATTGCGTGACTCTGTTTTATGATTGTATCTTTGATTTGTGTAAAGTATGTTTTCAGCCTCAACACTTGGTATCAAAATGGTGGAGGAAAATTGATCTGATATCATGTGTGGCGATAATATCCCGAAACTTACCGTATTTGCTTCAGCAAATAACTTTTAAAAAAGAATTTTTTTTGTAGTAAATTTTGGGGGTGTTATATTATTGATTTGGGTTTTAATCTATTGGCCATTAATTTAACTCAGTAGGGTTGCTAGTTTGAATTGAAAGGTTAAATTGATGTCATAAACTAGTACTTAAATGGGAATTAGTTGATCATGAATGTAGATTTGAATTTTTTGAACTTATGGACTAACATGAATCAATTGGGTTTAATTCGTGCTAGCACCATAAAAATAATTTTTTAGATTGAATTAGGTATAACTTTTTGTTGTCAAAAAAGGCTAATAATTCTAATGAATTGAGTGGTTTGATTGATGATTGATTTGATTTGGTAATTCATATTAGAACCGTAACAAAAGTTGGATCCTAGACTTTTCTTATTTGTTGAAGTTTGTCATTATCATCATCAAGTATTTACATTATATTCTACTTTTATAATTGAAATCGCCACGTCAATTATTTTAACTTATGAAAAAGTAATAAAAATCAGTAATTAACGATGAAGTCCCTGGACATTCAACCTTGTATTGCTACATTGACATATGTGTGCTTGCGAATTTTAACAAACATCATCATCATTGTTGTTGTCGTCATTGCCATCACCACCACCATTATTGTTGTTGTTGTTGTTGTTATTATTATTATTATTATTATTATTATTATTATTATTATTATTATTATTATTGTTATTGTATATAATATAATTAATAAAAATAATTGATACTGATAATTGATTATAATTAAAATTAATATGTATATGAATAATTAAAAGTAATTAAAATTAATGATAATAATAATAATAATTAATGTTAATATTAGTTATTATCAATATTGTTAAAAATGATACATAATTAATAAATATGAATTAGTATTATTAGTATATTAATAATAAAAATAATAATAATAATTAGTATCATAAATTGATATTAATAATTCATATTAGTTAAATTTAACATATAATCCAAAGTACCTGATAACAATAATCAATAATTAACATTAATATTTTATTATTAATAATAATCAATATATAAAAATATATTTCTAATTATTAAAAATGAATAATATCAATAATAATAATTAATAGTAATATTTATTAGTAATAATTAGTATTCATTAATAAATAATAATAATAATAATAACAATAATAATAATAATAATAATAATAATAATAATAATTTGATTGACAATGAATATTAGTAATAACAATAATAATTGATATTAGCAATTGAAATGAATAATTAATAATAAGAAATAGTAATGAATAATATTAATTATTATCAATATTGCTCATAATATTATAAAAGGATTTAATAATTAATATAATTGATAATAATTAATACTATTAATTAATAATTATTGATAATAATAATTAATATTAATGTTAATAATTAATATTAATTAATATAAATATTATGAAAGATAATATATAAATAAATAAAAATTACTATTAATATTAATTAATAATGTTAAATAATGACAATAATATTAATAATGGTCATGTGTGAGTATAATTACTAAGTGTATGGGAATAACAGTGTAGGATAATTTAAATATTTAATAAAAACTTATAGATCTATTAATAAAGTATTAATATGGTATATCATATAGATAATAAAATTTTGAAATTATTATATAAAACAAACTAAAATCAGTTAAAAATAATAGTATAAATAATAAAGTGTGCAGCGAACGTCCACTCGCATTTAATGGGTTGTATAGCTTGGCAAGACATGTAAAAGTTGTGGGCCAGATTTTGGGCTCACCCTTCACGTGATGTACGGGCTCTCCTTTATTCATGTCCGCCTTTCTTTGAGCGGACACAGCTAAAAAATTTCTCTTCTTTCTCTTCCTTTAGCTAAAAAGAAGCGACGCAAGAACTTCATATTTTTCCTTTGAATTGAGAGTTGAGACTTATGAATTTGGACTTCGGCTAACGGAGAAAAAAAAAAAAAAAAAGTGTCTCACAACATTCTAATCTTGCCGCAATAAACAGGTCTTTATCATCGATTCTCACATCAATCTATTTACTTTTTCTTTTCATTTTATAAATAAAATAAAAATCAATATGAAAAGGATGAAAATACGGTAGACTTGCCTACTTATCATCATGGTGAATCACTTTTCCTACTTTGTATAAAGGATTTGGAATTGTCACCAATTATTTGCTTTAAGTTAATCGAAAGAAGCCATCACAACAACTCTCCAATAATCCAAGCCGGCGTCAACGCAAGCGTTGCTCCTAATCGTTTGCTTGTTTACTATATTATCATGAAGGAGAGGAAAAATGAAACTGTAATCGATTAGTATGGGACAGAATTTGCGAACCTATAATTTATGCACCATTACCTCCTCCATGTTTACCGACTAATAAATGAGAGATAAATAAATAATTATCTTAAATAATTATTTTTTATAATAACTTCAAACAAAGGGTAATTATTTTTAGAGACTTTTATAGTGTACTATATACTGAATATACATGAGTTATTTAGACTTCGATACTTGTATTTGATAATTAGCAGATAAAAGCCTCATATTTTTTGGGGTTAAGAAAATACAGTTGACTCCAACATTGCAAGTATTACATCCTACTATTAGTAACATGGTGATCCATATTTAAAGTTACTAAAACACGTATATTTATCACTATAAGATATGCATTTTATATTTATGAGACGTACATTTATTGATATAAGAAATACAACTATAAGATGTAAGTCTTGTAAAGATCTATATTCCTTTCAATAAGATTTATATTTATAACGTGTGTATTTGTTCCTTATTACTTTATTTGTAAAGGATGATATAAGATGTGCATTTGCCTATATAATATGTATGTTCACCTCTATATGATGTTCATTTTATATCTATGAGATGTGCGTTTACGGATATAAGATTTGTATTTACAACACATGTATTTGTATCTTGTTGTTTTATAAATATGATGTGTTTTTATATCTACAAGATATGAATTTATCAAATAAGATGTATATTTATATTATGGAATATGGATATTTTTATCTTTATATATAAGATATTTCAATATGTGTATCTAATCATAAAGAAAAATAAAATATATTTTCTGATATAGCTCTTTATTTTATTCATGACACTTAAATACAATTTAATTTAAAATTTTGAAGAAAAAAAATCATAAATGATAGTAACAATACGCATAGTGGTGTGAATCTTCTAAGGAAGAATAAAGATTCAAAGGTTAGAAGGAAGTAGAAGATTTGATCGGTTAAAGTTGAAGAAGAAGTAAGAGAATCTTCAAGCAAGATTCAAACAAGATTTAAAGAATGCTATGAATCTTCAAACAAGATTCAACAAGAAGATAACTTTGAATATTTCTCCAATAACATATTCAAAGTACTCTATCTAAGATTACTCCAAGTAGTGTTAGGTAGAAACTTTCACTCAAAGAGAGAAAAGATAGCCAAGTATTATACTTGTATTTGATTTTAAAATTTTGACTCATCATCTATGTTACAAGGTGTCAAAACATATGTTTATATAGATAGTTATATTTTTCTAAGTAGCACATTAAGGTAGCCAAAGTAATGCACACATGATTAACTATCACACTAACTAGTAATAACAACATATCACTAACCTATATGGTACATGAATCAAATTAAAATTTTATTACAAACAAACGTAGATAATTATTACATGGAAACAACTAACAAAAGTCTAAGTTTACATAAGAATGATAACTAGGTTTTCTTTGACTTGTAAGTTTGACTTCCACACATAATAGCTCCTTTTACTTGTAACACATGAAAGCTGAATTGTGTTGACATCTTGAAGTGTATAAATCTTCTCTTTGAAAATATGTTATATACTTACAAGAATTACTCAAAATACACTTCTCATGGTTAGTCATAATTATATTATTATCAAAAACACATATTGTAATAGGCTCCATTACTAAGAATGTAAAATCTTTATTATCATGAGAATCTATGGATGCTCCTGCATCATTCTCTCAACTTGAGAAGAATTTGTCATCAAATTGACATCACTATAATAAAGAGACAATTGTTAATATTAAATGTCCTTGAAAAACCACCAAAAGATTCTGGAAGTTCAAGTTCATAAGCACTTTCTCCAAAATTTCTAAGGATTTTAAATGGTCCATTTCCTTTTGTCATTACTTTTTGTTTTCTTAAATTAGGAAATATTTCTTTTCGTAAATGTGAACAAACTAAATCACTTGGAGAAATTACCTTTGGAGTATGATGTTTATTAGCTTGCTTTTAATACCTTTCATTAGCTTGTTTTATGTTTCCCTTGATATTTTTATGAAGCTTTTGAAAGAATTCAACTTATTCTTTGACTTCATAATTTCTAAACACACCTTTTTTCAAGGATATCATGTCAACTGGCATGTATGGATTCACCCTATGCACAATCTCAAATGGACTTGAGCAAGAGGTACTTGAAGGACCTCAATTTTAAGCAAACTCTACATGAGATAACTTAATATCCCAATCTTTAGTACTTTTACTTACCAATCCTCTTGATAAAGTGCCAAGAGTAAGATTTGTAACTTTAATTTTGTCCATCATTTTGCAGATGATGAGAAGTACTAAATAACAATTTAGTTCCTTGGATGTCATAATATCTTCCAAAAGTAACTAAGAAACTTGACATCTTTATCCAAAAAATGCTTTTAGGGATGCCATATAGTTTCATAATTTCTTTGAAATATAATTTACAAAACATGCATAGCATCATTAGCTTGATTATATGGAGTCAAATGAGCCATTTTAGAAAATCTATCTATCACAACCATAATAGAATCTTTACCTCTTTGTATTCTAGGAAACCCTAATATGAATTCCATACTAACTCATTCCTATATTTGACTAGGTACAGGTAATGGTTTATATAAACCTTTGTGAAAAAAACTTTTACTCTTTTTACAATTAACACGTTAGTTTACTATAAGTTGCACATCTTTAATCATGCATGACCAATAGAAATTATCTTGGAATATTTCGAATATCTTATGAGTACCAAAATTTCCCGTTGTAGCTCCTTCGTATATCTCTTTAATAAGTAAATCTCTTATACTTGATCTCGGTACACATAGTTTATTGAGTTTAAATAAAAATCCATCTTGTAATACATAATTGCCATGATATCAATTTTATTTTCATGCTCGATATTCATCACTAAAATCTTCATCTTTAGGATAAACTCTTTTAACATTTCAAAACCTAAAAATTTAGCATCTAATATAATAAGTAATGTGCACCTTCAAGAAAGAGCATCAACCACTACATTTTCTTTTCCATCTAAGTATTTGATAGAGAACATAAATGATTGTAAGAATTTTATTTACTTTTCATGTATAGGACTAATTTTCTCTTACCATATACATGTTTCAAAATCTCATGATCATAATATAATAGAAAGGGTTTAGGCCTCAAATAATGACTCCATGTCTCTAAACTATGTATGATGGCAAATAATTCCTTATCATATGTTGAATACTTTAATTTATCTCCATTTAATTTTTCACTAAGGTATGAAATAGTTATTTTTTCTTGTAAAATAACTCCTCCTATACCTAAACTGCTAGCATCACAAGTTACCTAAAAAACATGTCAAAATTAGGAATAGATAACACAAGATCATAGCACAATTAATCCTTGAGGATATCAAAGGCTTTAGTGGCTTCATTTCCCCAATCAAATTCTCCTTTTTTTCATGAGCTGAAATATAGGTGCAGCTATAGTAAAGTAATATTTAATGAATCTCCTATAGAAACTAGCTAACCTATGAAAACTTCTTGATTGGTGAATATCCTTAGGAATAGGCCACTCTTAAATAGCTTCTATCTTAGTAGGATCAACTTTAAAACCCTCACCACTAATAATATAACCAAGAAAAACTACACTTGGAAGAATAAATTCACATTTTTCTAATTTTTCATGTAGTTTAGTTTCCCTTAGTTTATCAAATAATGTCCTTAAATGCATAAGATGATCATGTTCATTCTTACTATATGCAAGTATGCCATCCAAATAAAACACAATGAAGTTACTGATGAAAGGGCCAAGGATTCTATTCATTAGTCTCATAAAAGAACTAGGTGCATTACACAAACCAAATGGCATAATAATCCATTCATAAAATCCATATTTAGTTTTAAAGGTGATCTTCCATTCATCGCCTTTCCTAATTATCATTTGATGATAGTCACTTATTAGGTTAATTTTGGAAAACACATGTGAACCACAAATTTCATCAAGTATGGCAGCAAGTTTAGGCATTGGAAATCTATACTTGATAATTATATTATTTACATCTCTATAATCTATGCACATGCTCCGGTTACCATATTTCTTGGGAACTAGTAAAGTATGTACACAAAAAGGACTCATACTTTATTTCACATAACCAAGTTATCATTTGATGATAGTCACTTATTAGGTAGTTTAAGAGGTAAGTCATAAGGAAATACATAATTATATTCATCAAGTAATCTATTAAGGTTAAAATTGTTTGAATTATTCTCCCCGAATTGAGATTCTTTTACTACTAAAGCATATAAAATATACTCTTCCTTAATGTAATTAATCATATCTTTTCCATCTAAGAATAAACTACTCTTAGTCTCAATAAGTTACATACGATCACATTGAGATGGTTTCAATTTATACTTCTTTTTATCTTTAAGCACAATATATTCATTAAACACACCATCATGAATTGTATTTCTATCATATTGTCAGGGTATTCCTAGTAAAATACCACAAGCGTCCATAGGCAATATATCACATAATACTTCATCATGATAGTCACTAATATTAAAAGTAATTAAGGTTTGCTTATCTACTCTAGAACCTTTTTCCTTATTAAGCCATTATAGTGAATATGGTTTAGGATGATTAGTAGTCACTAAACGTAGTTGCTAAACTATCATTTCACTAGCAACATTAGTACATGAACTACCATCTATGATGACACTACAAACTGTATCACCAATTTTACACTTAGTTTTAAAAATTTTATCCCTTTGTGTAGATGGATTATTATGTTGGATTTGTAATACCCTTTGAAGTAAAAAATATGGATTACCATCTTCTTCATACATACTCAAGGTATCATCATTAGTTTTAGTCTCTAGGTTATCATTATCATCACATGGCTCCAAACTTGCTATTTCATTTAAGGTTAAAACTCTTTGGTTAGGACATTCTCTAGACAAATAACTATATCCTTTACATTTAGAACATTTCTTATTAGATATCTCATTTACCTTTTTTTTTAACATTTTCATCTCAGTTAGGGTTGAGTTTCTTATCATTAGTTGAAGATACATGTGTCCTATATTTTGAAGTAGATGCATTTGAATAGTTTTATTTGAAGTAGAAGTTTAAGTATTTGTTTTAGCATAGGCCTTGGTAAACTTAGTTTATCTTTCACATTTTAAAGCTAACTTATTCAAATCATTAAGAGAATCATAGTAAAATGTTTTAACTTTTTCTCTAATCAATTTATTAAGGTCACTTAGGTATCTAGCATATTTTTTCTTTTATTTCTTGCATGTCAAACAAGAGTGCTAGTCTTTCAATTTTTCTAGTGTATTCCTCTACACTTAGTAGTCCTTGCTTAAGACTAATCAATTTAATATACATTTCTTGTTCATAATATTTAGGAACAAATTTCTTCCTTAGTTTTTTTTTTCAATTTATCTTATGACTTGATTTTACTCTTTTCTTACCTTTCACGAGTCCTCTTGAGATTGTCATACTAAACCCTATCAAACTTTTTAAATTTGAGAGTTGCTAACTTACATCTATGCTCATTATAATACTCTCTAAATTCAAATATAGCTTATATTTTATGCAACTATTTAAAAAAAAATAATTCTACATCTAATACACCATAAAAATTAGGGAGGTCAAGCTTAATACCTTTATCTTCAATATGATTATACCTTAGTTAGTAATTTGCATGGTTTCATTGATTGTGGATGAAGTCAATAGATCCATTCACGTTCACCCTTTCTTTATACTCCATTCAATTATTGATGTTTCCACCTCGTGCTTGGAATGCTCTTCTCATTATGCCTTCTACTTGATCATTAGTGGCTTCCATGGTGTTTTGCATATGTTGGAGTGTCTCTTGTTTGCTTACTCTTGCCTCTAATATTTGGATTTGGCTTTGAATGGAAGGGAGTTGTTGAAGTTATATGTTATTAGTATACACACTTACTATAAGTTGTTGAAGAGTATCAAACATAGCCTTCATAGACAGTTCTTCACCCATGGCTATTATACTTTCTAGAAACAACCTCAGTTAGATTCATTTGTTGCTTGATGTTGGTTCTTGATGGATTCTTAGTGGAGCTTCAAGAACCTTGGAAGATTTTTGGTCATAAAGATGAAGTAGGAATGGAAGGGAGTTTTTTGAGAGGACTACCACCAATTCTTGATGCATGGTGAAGGGTTCTTGATGGAGGAGGATCAACAAATGCTGCATGAGTAAAAATTACAAACAAAGTTGTGGAGAAGTTGAATAGAACCTCAAGAATGGTTTAAGTATTATTCTTGTGAGTGAATGAATGCTCAGATAGGAAAAAGAGAAGGAACAACCAAGTAATTTTTGAATGATGCTGAAGTAAATGTGGTGTCTTCTTGCTTGTTACAAGATGATGAAGAATGCCTAAATAAAGTTTGAAGATGGGCACTAGGGTTCAAATAAACATGGGAGAAAGAAGAAGGAAAAGAAGAGGTTAAGTCTCCTATTTTAGTAGTAAAAAAGGAGGATGAAGTTGTATTTGAATATCTAAAAGATATTTGGTAAAATTTGAAGGAAAGAACACGAGAATATCAAAGTTATTTAACTTTGAAGATTGAAGATTTAAGAAGAACTATGAAGATAAAATAAGAAGGTCCGTTAACTACACGTTGCATGCATTAGCATGGAGGAAATAAACCAAAGGAAATTGAAAAATAGGTTGGCTATTTGAATGATGGAAATATCCAAATTTTCTTTGATACCAAAATTTGGTGTGAATCTTCTTAAGAAGAATAATGATTTGAGGTTAGAAGAAGTAGATAATTCGGTGGGTTAAAGTTGAAGAAGAAGAAGGAGAATCTTCAAGCAATATATAAATAATTCTATGAATCTTCAAACAAGATTCAAAAAGAATTTAAAAAGAGTATATATTTGAATGTTTGTCCAAGAACACATTAAAAGTACTCTATCTATGATTACTCCAAGTAGTCTTAGGCATAAACTTTCACTCAAAGATAGAAAAGATAACCAACTATTATACTTGTATTTGATTTCAAAATTTTGACTCATCATCTATGTTACAAGGTGTTGAAACATGTATTTATATTGGTAGTCATAATTTTCTAAGTATGATATTAAGGTAGCCAAAGTAATGCACACATGACTAACTAATACAGTACTATTAATAGCAACATATCATTAACCTATATAGGACATGAATCAAACAAAAAATTATTACAAAAAAACAAAGTTAATTATTACATGAGAGCAACTAAAAAATCCCTAATTTACATAAGAATGATAACTAGGTCTTCTTTGACTTGTATGTTTGACTTCCATGCATAATAGCTCATTCAACTTGTAATAACATGTAATATATAAAAGCTTAAATGTGTTGACATTTTGAAGTATATAAATATTCTCCTTGTAAATATGTTATAACCTAGAAGAATTAATCAAAATACAATTGCTATGGTTAGTTATAATTATCTTATCATTAAAGACACATATTGTAATAGGCTCCATTACTAAGAATGCCAAATCTTCATTATTATGAGAATTTATAGATGCACTTACATCACATGGTGCTACTAGTAGCAAGATACAAACTTCCCTAACATTGTAACAGATCAAGATTATAATGATTGAAAAATTCAATCATAAGCTGAATCAATTAATTTGATAGACTTTAATTTATGTGTAAGATATTGATGATTATCTTCACAATTTTAGGATCTTTGAAATTGGATTGAAATTCAACAAATTCGACTTGAGTAAAGAAGGGTTTGAAGTTATACATTGAATGTTAATTCAAATGGTTGTGTTTTGATCTACTCCAAGATCAAATTCACTTCTAAAGAGAAATCTCTAATACCTAGAGAATTATTTCTAAAGTTCACTCCTCACTTGAGAGAAAAAAGAGGAAGAAAGAAAGCCAAGATTTTGACTCTCGCTCCTTTATGCGTTAAATGCTCAATTTCATTCTTCTATATCCATCAATGAAATGTGCAAGGTATATATATACACATGGTAATGAGGTCAATATTAACTCTCCTTAATTAAGCCTAAATAAATTGTCCTAATTATACAAGAGTTAAACCAACACATGTCCATATGGTATATATAATGAGTTACAATTACAATGACAAGATATTACAAAGCTAACATAAAATATCAAAGCTACATAAAACCTAATCATGATAATACATGAAATAATCAATAATCAAGCTCCATGTCATGTAGATTTGTCTCCCATGCAACTTTGTAACACTTGAATTATTATTGTCTTGCACATTATATATCATTGGTAAAGTTGTCTTCTTGCTAGCATATGTAATACATACAATAATCACTTAATGAAATATTATTAGCATTATTATAAAGGTGTTCAAGATTTTACAAAATAATTAGTAATACTATAAAATATGCTAACTCTTGACCTTCAATTTGAGAAGAATGAGATGTATATTCTCCTGCACCATTCTATTCTTTTAAAGAAGAATTTATCCTCAAGTTAACATTACTATAATATGTAGATAAATCACCAACGTTGAAAGTCCTAGAATCTCCTCCATAAGAATATGGCAATTCTAATTCATAAGAATTATTTCTAAATTTTCTTAATATTTTGAAAGGTCCATATGATATTGGAATTAGTAGATTCTTTCTTAAGTTATAAAATATTTCTATTCTTAAATGCAACCATACCAAGTCTCCCTGTGAAAAGATTTGTATAGTTCTATTTTTATTAGCTTTGTTTTGGTATTTAGCATTAGATTTTTCAATATTATTCCTTATTTTTTCATGTAGTTTTTTAAGATATTCAATTCTTTCTTCATCATCATAATTTTTAAGATCACCTATTTTCAATGGAAACATATCAATAGGTAAATAAGGATTAACTTCATAGACAGCCTCAAATGAAATCAAGTGAGTTCTATTAGAAGGACTTTTATTGTATGCAAATTTAGCATGTGAAAAATTTTATATCTCAATCCTCATTACTTTTATTAACTAACCCTTTAGTTAAGTTTCCAATATTCTATTAGTCACTTCAATTTAACCATCTATTTGTGGCTGATGAGATGTACTAAAAAACAACTTAGTACCTAACATATACCAAAGTTTCTTCCAAAAGTAAATTAAAAATTTCACATATCTATGTGACACTATACTTTTGGAAATATCATGTAACCTTAATATCTCTTTGAAATATAAGTATGCCATATGATTTAAGGCATCTATTTTATTACAATCTATGAAATGTGCCATTTTAGAAAATATATCTATTACCACCATAATAAAATCTTTTCCCCTTTGCATCCTTAGTAAAACCAAGATAAAGTCCATACTAACGCTTTCTCATAGGTGGCTAGGTACTGGTAAAGAGGTATACTAACCTTTAAGGAAGAAACTATTACTCTTTTGACAAGTCACACATCATCTAATAATAGCTTGTACTAAATTTATCATTCATGGGCAGTAGAAATTTTCTTATAATATTTTCATAGTTTTATAAACACTAAAATGACCAGCTATACCTTCTTTATGTACTTCCTTAATAAGTAAATCATGTGCACTAGAAAGAGGTATACACAACTTATTAAGTTTGAAAAAGAAGTCTTCCCGTAGCATATAATTAATACAATTATGATTTTTATTACATTCATTATAAACTAAAAAAAAACTTAATCTTTTGTGTATAATTCTTTCAACATTCAAATCCTAATAATTTAGCATCCAACATTACTAATGTGGTTTTTATCAAAGTAACGGAAGGTTGGATCAAAATTTATATTAGAAGCTTTCACCCATGATCTAATGCAAAAGAAACAAAGTGAATTGATGGATTATAGGTGAAGAATTTGAAGATACAAGTGGAAGGGTGTTCGACAAATTTGTAAACCTTCAAATGTGTCGAATTAAAGATAGGTTTGAAGAAGGATTAATCCTAAATTTTTCTCACTCAATATAGAACCAAAAGGGAGGATTAGAATTTAGCTAACTTTGCTCAAAGTTTGATAAAAAATTCTCATTCATTCTGCATACAATCATGCGCACAAGATGGTTTATATAAGGGAAGGAAGGCTCGCGGGTGAGCTAGCTTAACCAGCCGAGTTTACCTAATTAATCCAACCCATTAATCATGGTTGAATTAAGCCCATATTAACCTTAATCCAAAGCATAATATCATTGGTTAAATGATACTAAGAATTAACATTACAAAGCTATACAATTGACTAAGATGCATACATGAAATTATAGAAATACCCTAACTTACATAAAATACCCTTAGGGTTAGGGTTTACAACAAGTTAATACAAATAATGAATATCATCACTTTATCTTCTTGTTGTAATGTATCATCCCATGTATGTCATAGTCTTGCATGCTTTGGAATACTTGTACACATCAATGTGTATGAATATGATCTTCTTGCAAATATGTGACATACCTACAAGAATAACTTGAATGTTTTTTAATGTCAAGAATATAAGAATTATCAAGAATATTTAACATGATATGATCCCACATTAAGAAAGCTAAATCATCTTCCTTACCTTGAGGATTAGTATGAACATGACAATCATTATGTTCAATGGATGCTCCTGCATCAATTACAAGTATCATTGATCTCTTAGATAATGCATCTTTTATGACATTTTTTTTACCATCAAATGTTTAACAAAAAACACAAAGGATTGTAATAAACTAACCAATTTTTCATGCATGAGACTTATTTTCTTTTTCCTATGCAAATATTTTAGACTCTCATGATATGAATGCAAAACAAATGACTTAGGTCTCAATAATGACTCAATCTTTCCAATATTCTTATGATGGCATATAATTCCTTGTCATATGTTGAATAATTCATTTTAGTACAATTTAGTTTTTCACTAAAAATTGTAATGGATTTTTTTATTATGAGAGTACACCTCCTATTCCCACCCCACTAACATCATATGTAACTTTAAAAAAATTATCAAAGTTAGATAAATATAATACCGACACATTACATAACTTGACCTTTAAAATCTCAAAGGCTTTTGTGGCATCTTATCCCCACATAAATTCACCATTCTTCATAATATGTATAATTGGTGCAGTAATAGTTGAGAAGTCTTGAATGAATCTTATATAGAAACTTGCTAATCCGTGAAAACTCCTCACCTCATGAATATCCTTAGGTATTGGCCAATCATGAATAACTTAAATCTTTGTAGGATCCACTTTTATACCTTTGCTACTCACAATATATCTAAGGAAAACAATAATCAAAAGCATAAAATCACACTTTTCCATATTTCATAGAGTTTAGCTTCCTTTAGCTTATCAAATAATCTCCTCAAATGACTAAGATGATCATGCTCATTTTTACTATACACAAGTATATCTTCTAAGTATACCACAATGAATTTTCAATAAAAGGTTGAAGAAATTAATTTATTAATCTCATAAAAAAACAAGGTGAATTATACAATCCAAATGGAATAACTATCCACTCTTAAAGACCATATTTTGTTTTAAAAGCAATCTTCCATTCATCCCCTTCTCTGATTCTCATTTGATTATATCCACTCTAATGATCAATTTTAGAGAATACTTACACTCAAAATAATTAATCTAACATGTCATCTAATATAGGAACAAAAAATCTTTATTTTATAGTTATATTGTTCATAGCTCTAGAGTTAATGCACATGTGCCACGTACCATCTTTTTTAGGAACAAGTAATGCAGGTATACAACATGGATACATATTGTGCTATTTTCGCAAGCCCACGAATTTGTTATAGCATTTCAAGGTCGTATCCCACAGGGACTTCAAAATTGAGTACACTTCTTTAATATCTTAACAATCTAAATCTATGTAAATCAGAGATATGTAAGCAAATAACGAGGATAATTACAAAAATCTTTCTAATTATAAATGCTAAACAATAGGAGTGAAACCTAGGATCAAACTTCGGTCTCCAAATTAGTAATCAATGATAAAATAATAAATATGTCATAGTTTAATCCGTTAACTGTGAACAATTGGTTTAATTATATCCATTAGCCTCTTTCAAGGTCTAAGAATGTATTTAATCTAATTTGCCGACTACTTTCATGACTCATATTAAACTAAATCCATTAAGCATCACCAATTTTAAAGTCCCTAAGAATTAAACATCTACTTTCGTGATTGCTTAAATTCCTGTACACATGCTACTTTTTGATAATAATCTTAGCCTTTCAGTTGCAAATTATACCTAAAGAGGCCAGATTTCATCAAATCCACTTTATAACAATTAAACCTAGCATATGTAATAGTATAAATGAATTAAAAATATGACATAATACTTCAGTTCATCATATTGATCACTAAAAGGGACCTAGTTCAATCATAACAAAGAAGATTACTTACTCATATCTTTAAATAAATTTAATGAAATAAATAACATGATAAACATAACAACAACACAAATATACGAAGAAGAAGAATTATATTGAATTAACCATAATCCGGAGGAGACAAAAGTTGATTCCAAGTCGATCATACAAAAATATACACTTAAATCTCTAAAAAAACAAAAAAACAATGGAAACAAAGAAATTACATGAAGCTATAGCTCAGTAATGAGGAGTAAAAGTGCCCTAGAATCTCTCCTCTCTCCTCCTAAGAAGTTCCCGAAGTGTGCCTTCAATAATCCTCATCACGCCGGCCATATCGCACACGTTGATCAAGGGGGGAACCATCGCTGCACGACTGTGTGGCCCCTACACGACCTGACCATGCTTCTCAACTCTCGAACTAATAGGATTTCAGATCTTACACAACCGTGCGAGATGCGCACTGCCTGCCCAAGCAAGATTCTGAGCCTTGAATTTTTAGTACAAAATTTCACATGACCGTGCGATCTATGAACTCCTTCGCTATACGGATCTTCTTTTCTTTGAATATAATAGGGAGGTGCTGCACGGTTGTGTAATCAGCCGTGTAACTATTATTTCTTTGCATATATACAACTCTATTAGCTTCAAGAATCTTTCATAAACATGTTGGGTTGATTTAATCTCCTCCAAATCCTTCCATGCTAGGTCCTTTGTTATAAAAACATGTAATTCTTTCTTGGATTTGGCATTCTTATGGAAATTCCTGCGACATAAATCTCAAGAAAGTAGTAGTGCAAATAAAAGACTAAAAATATAAAAAAATATGTGAAAGAGATTATATGAAGTCTCAAAGCGAAGGCAAAGAGAGGAAAAATCATATAAAATATTCACTTTATCAATACATGATTTCTCTCACATATCCTTTTCCTATGAGCTATTGTATTAGTCTCTTTAATTCCTTATTTTCTTCTAGATTACATCTATAAGTAGGTCTATTAGGTAAAGAAATACTAGGTATTAAATCTATAGCATATTCCATCTCTTTTTTAGGTGGTAATTCTGGTGGTAATTCATTAGAAAACACATCCTTATATTCATCGATAAGCTCATCTACTTTAGTGTTATTTGTATTTTTCTCCCCTTGTAGGGATTCCTTGATAATAATAGCACAACAACTACCTTCTTCCTTAATACATTCTATTATAGCCTTTCCATGTAAAAATAAACTCTTTTTATTTTTGACTATGTTATCATTATCACACTTAGAAGGTTTAAGTTTATGCTTCTTTTTATCCTTTCAACAAGATATTCATTAGTAATACCATTGCGAATAGCACATCTATCATATTTCCATGGCTTACCTAATAAAATTCCACATGCATCCATAGGCAAAACATCACATATCACATCATCATGATAATTACCAATTCTAAATGAGATTATGGTTTATTTTCTTACCTTGACTCCCTTTGTCCTTATTAAGCTACTGAATAAAATGAGGCTTCAGATGTGGTTTTTTCTTTAACCCTAATTTCTTCACCATCCTTTCATTAGCCACATTTATACGATCAACTATCAATGATAACCTGATAAATTGTATCTCCCACTCTTCCTTTAGTCTTGAATATCTTCTTTCGTTGATTAGGTTGCTCATTAGCTTGCACTTAAAGTACTCTTTATAGCACATAAAAATCATTTCCTTCATCCTATTATTCACTTAGAATTTCTTCCTTGGACACAAACTCAAGATCTTAATCACACGTCTCCATAGCTTCAATCGCTGGCATAAATAATAGTCTTTATTTAGGAAATTCTCTAGCTAATTGTCCAAATCCCCAGCACTTAAAATATTATTTTTTAGGGACTTCATTGACCTTGGTATTTCCCTTTTTATCTCAGTTAATCCATTTTTTATTTTCAACATTATT
Source organism: Tamarix chinensis (assembly GCA_030549775.1). Lineage (NCBI taxonomy): Eukaryota > Viridiplantae > Streptophyta > Magnoliopsida > Caryophyllales > Tamaricaceae > Tamarix > Tamarix chinensis. The sequence continues at coordinate 86,530,399 of CM060177.1, read as the reverse complement.
AGATCTTGAGGCACTTGTCTCGTACTTAGTAGCTTGAGTACTTAAGTAGTACGTTATAGAAGAATTACCTTGCTTGGTCTGAGGCTTGGTAGATTTGATTTGTTTTTCAATTCTCAAAGATAGGTTAATCATCTCATCAAGAGAATAATATATACAATTTTCAAATTTATCTTGAATCATCATGTTAAGGTCACCTAGAAATCTAGCACATTTTTTTTCCTTCCTTTTATGGATGTCACATATAAGTGCTAACCTCTTGAATTCCCTAATATATTCTTTAACAGCTAAAATTCCTTGTCTAAGAGTAGTTAATTTAATGTAATTATGCTGCTCAAAGTATTTAGGTATAAATTTTCTTCTCAAATGTTTCTTAATCTTATCCTAAGATTTAAATTTAGGTTTACCTTCTCTTTCTCTAGTTCTCTTCAAGTTATCATACCATATCCTAGAAAATTTATTAAACTTAAGAGTAGCTAATTTACATTTTTACTCATCATGATAGTTCATGAATTAAAACATAGCCCCTACATCATATAACCATTTATGAAATAATTCAACATCAAGTTTACTATCAAAATTAGGAAGATAAAGTCTGATACCTTTATCTTCACTATGATGATGCCTTGATTGATGGTCATTGTTCCTGCTACCAGTTCCACTACCTTGTGATCTTATTCATACTCTACATATGAGTTCAAATTTCTTCCTATTTCTGTATTGATAGGATTTTCATCACTATCCTTTTTTTTTCTTGCAAAATTTGCCCCAAATCTTGATCGACAAAGTGAGACTCGATCCTTCGTAATTGAGTTTGCATTGTAGAAAGTCATTGAACTTGTTCATTAGTTGCTGACAAATTGATTGAGAGATTTTTTATTTCCTCAAAAGTGTCTTGAAAATTTGGTTTTCCTTCCATATGAATCAACTTTAGTAACACACTTAACAAAATGTTAGTAATTCACTAGGGTTTGATTATAACCCGAATATATCAAAGTCTTCCTTTGTTTTCTAGTTATTTATTGGCAAAAATTTTGATTCCAATGAGTCAAAAACACAATAAAAAATAATTATTATCACACACACAATCAAATCAAATCACCTGACACATTTTTTGTTTAATTCTTGATATAGAATTCATCAAAGCTCAATACCAACATTCAACACTTTCTAACAAATTTATGTATGTATTATATGTTCTGACATGCGATATGCCTAATGAAAATAAAAAAAAGTACCAAATATTTGAGGCATAAGAAATTATATAAAAAAATGTTCCAAATGATAAATTAAACTTCACTTATTTTAGCATACACACTAGTACACACTTGACTAACTAGTGATACTATGCATACCGTTTAGGGTTTTCCTTTCATTCAATTCTCATGCAACTAAATAGTCATGTAAAAATTAAATGACACATGAAAAATCAAATTACGCACATAAATAACATGAAGGAACAAATAAATTCTACACAAGTTGCACACACACACATTTCGTTTCACTAATAGACTCGACATACATGCCACCCATTATCTTCTTCAACTTAATTCTTTTAAATGTCAACTATCAAGATTCAATTCAAGATCAATATACTTCCTCTTCTATTCATCCATGCAAGAATAATAAAATCCATGCAATAATTTAAGAAATATACTTAAGATTCAAAGAATCAAATCAAGAAGTATTAAGAACCTCTTATTTTTATCGAAGGAAGTATGTTAGCTTAATTCTTCTCCAAGCCTTCTCCTTCTTCACTTGTGTTGATCCAACCTGGCTTTGATTCCAAAATTTTATGTGTAAGATATTTATGATTATCTTCACAATTTCAAGATCTTTAAATTTGGATTGAAATTCAACAAAGTTGACTTGAGTAAAGAAGGATTTGAAGATATATATTGCAATGTTGATTTGAATGGTTGTGTTTTAATAAAATCCAAGATCAAATTCACTTCTAAAGAGAAATCTCTAATACCTCTAGAGAATTATTTCTACAGTTCACTCCTCACTTGAGAGAAAATAGAGGAAGAAAGAAATATTAGATGCCATCTCTTGCTCCTTTATGCATTAAGTGCTCGATTTCATTCTTCTGTATCCATCAATCAATGGTACAAGGCATATATATATATATACACACATATGGTAATGAGGCCAATATTACCTCTCCTTAATTAAGCCCAAATCAACTGGCCTAATTATACAAGAGTTACACCAACATATGTTCATATGGTACAATTATAATGAAAAGATATTATAGAGCTTACATAAAATATTAAAGCTTACATAAAACCTAATTATGATAATATATGAAATAATCAATAATCAAGCTTCATGACTTGTAGCTTTGTCTTCCATACAACTTTTTAACTCTTACTTTATCATTGTCTTACACATTTGATATCATTAGTGAAGTCCTTTTCTTGCAAAGATATGTAATACCTACAAGAATCACTTTGATATCATTGGTGAAGTAATCTTCTTACAAACATATGTAATACCTATAAAAATCACTTAATGAAATATTATTAGCAGTATTATGAAGGTGTTCAATAATTTTCAAAACAATTGGTACTACCTCCAAATATGGTAACTCTTGAACTTAAACTTGAAAAGAATGAGATGGAGATGCTCTTGCATCACTAATGTATTGGGATGATTTTGTATCATTGTGAGTAAAATATTAATATGCAAAAGAGCTAATATCCATTTTATATGTGCATGCAAGACAAGGGATAGGTTGTTTACGATTTTTCTTGGTCCTTTCAGAGACATGCCTCATGGAGATATTAAAAAAGAAATAAAATATTAGGATCAAATAAAAAAAAACTTAGGTAGAAATGATGCTCTCTTCATATTTTGATTTGAATTTGGATATTTTAGATTCACACCATAGCCAAATGAAATGGTGATAGTAGTCCCATTATTCTATGTGATAATTGATAAATGTAATATTATGAAAATGCTTTCTAAATCATTATTATCTATATACATAACAAAAAGAAAAAGAAAAAAAACAAAGAAGAGGTTATAAGGTTCAATGAACGTCAACCATGTATATATGTGTGTGTTAATCACTTTATATATATACATAGAAAAAATATCATAAAAATATTCTAAAATTTATAATGAGCTACGAAAATAAACAATGATTATAAAATTTCTTTTCCCTCATAGCTTACCTTGATCATGTGTAGTCAGATGCATTGGCTACATAAGTTCATGACTCATGATAGGTATGAGACTTTAATATCTTGGTTGTAGCTTAGGTCATGAATTTTTGAACATATTTTTATAGCTTATAAGAATAGAAGTTCAGATTAATGTCAATAAAATTAAAGTAGAATAGCATCAATAAGATTATATCATATTAGATTAATATAATAATAATAATAGTAATTTAAAAATAATTTAATAATATATTATTATGATAAATATTATTAATAATTAATAATGTAATAATAATAATAATAATAATAAATTTAATAATATAAATTATAATATTTAAAATAATTAATAACAATATCAATAAATTCAATAGTGTAAAAAATAGTTACTAACAATGATAACATGAATTAATAGAAAAGTTAATTTTGTAATAATATTATTAATAATTAATAAAATAATAATAATAACTAATACTAATACTAATACTAATATTAATAATTAAAAAATATTAATTAATTTATCAATAATATGTGGATTATTTTGAAAATAAAAATATTAATATCAATATAATGATATAAAAAATATTAATAATAATAACATCTATAATTTTAATCAATTTAATAATATAGATAATAATGATTCATAATGATACCAATTAGTCTTAATATCAATTTCATAATAATAATAGTAATAACTAATGATTAATGATAATAATACTACTTAATAATAATATTACTATTAATAATAATTAAGAAATAAATAATAACTAATTTAACAAAACATATATTATTAATCATAATAATTTGTAATTTTAAGACTAATTTTATAATAATTATTAACACTTATTAATGAGATTTATAATCAATACTAACAATGAAAATAGATAATAATAATAATAATAATAATAATAATAATAATAATAATAATATTATTATTATTATTATTATTATTATTATTATTAATACAAACAAAAGAAACTAGTTAATTCGTGCTTAAAAAAAGGCCGCGCCTATCTCCTCTCACCTCTCTCCTAGGGTTGAGTGAGGCACACTAGTATGGCAAGGAGGAAGAAGTCACCATCTTCTATGAATGTTAATTGTCTTCAGTCAATGATTGGATCTAAGGGATCTACCAGTTCTTTACATGATGAGGTTTCCAAGAATCAGCCGGCTAATAACATAAAGAACTAAGGAAAGCAACCGGTGAATAGCGATTTATCTCCGTTACCCTATGATTCAGATTTGGTTGACGTGGATGTTGCCGATGGTGTGTTTGTCGATCTATTCCAGATTATGCATAAGGTTGGTATTAATTCTATTCTTTCCCAGGATGGGAATGAAGTTTCGCACAACCATATAGAGAACCATGCAAACCTAAACATGGCTTCGGACCATGTAAACCATAACCTAGTTTCGAACTCTGCAAGTGATGAGAAGCAGTCGGTATGGCAAAGGTTAGAGGTTTTTTCATCATCTAAAGGCCCTTCATGGAGGGATATCTTGGTAGGGAATCGCAAGATAACCCTAGGTGATCACCTATTATATGTCTCTCCTACCATTAGTTAATAAGGGCATGATATCCGTTCAGTGGGATAAAGAATATGTTAATTATAAGGCATATCTATGGAAAAGTACTTTAGTTGGTTAATTTTTGGGGGGATTCACAGACTTATAGTCAAATTTATGGCTATGCTTGAACTCATTGGAAGGAGGTTGCTTTGCCTCAAGTCTTGTTACATGCCTCGTGGTATCTTCTATTCAAATTTAAATGTATTAAAGATGCTATTTTGATTATGAGACATCATTAGACATATTTCAATAGGCCTCTAGTGCTGAAACCTTGGCATAGAAGGATGAAGATTGATAAGGATGATATGAAAGTGGTTTGTCTCTAGATTAAATTTCTTGATTTGCCACTAGAATATTGGGAATACAACTCGTTGAGCCTCATTGAAAGTGAAGTTGGGAGGCCGCTATGTACGAATGCCATCACTATATCTAAGGAACATGTTTCCTATTCAAGAGTTCTTATCGAGGTGGATGTGAAAAAGCCTTTTCTTGACCCCTTAGTGATCCTTGATCCTGAGGGTGGTGATCTCACTCAACGGATCAAATATTATTGGAAGCCATGCTACTGTCATCTCTGTGATGCCTTTAGTCATAAGGCCGACAATTGTAAACATCAGAACACCATTGGGAGGAATAACAAGGAATCTAAGGGTGAGTGGGTTTTAGTAAGGGATCCTAGGAAAGGAAAAACTATTGATATAAGAAAGGAAGGAGTTACCTTTGTATGCCTTGATCAAATAGTCATCTCTCCTAGCGCTGCTAAGGGTGAAGGTGCCACTTATAACCGTGGTTCTATTGTTATTTCTAAAGAAGTTATTGGAGGGCTTGGTGATCCTCAAAGGGTAATAAATCATGACAATAGCTCAGCTATCATTAGAGTAGGGGTAAGAAATAGCAAAGCACCTCCTTTTGGTGGGAGAATAAATGACACGAAGTAGAATTGCACAAGTTCATATGCCTAGTGCTAGTTCTCCTCTACTTGTTATCATAACTGAATTCAAGGGGGCGTGGTAGTGGTGCTATTGATCCAGATATAGGAGAACATGCTTAGTGCCGAGAATATAAGAGACTTAAATAAGGCTTCAAAGCATAAGGAAGTCATATATTTATATTCTAGTAATAATTTGTCTTTGATGAGCTTCTTGGACACCAGGGTTGAAGAAAATAAGAGTAGTAGGATTTTGAATAAGATTAAGAGAGGGTGGAACATTCTACACAATTATGATTTTCATCTGAATCGTCGAATGTGGGTAACTTGGGACCCTAATGTGTGATGCATAAGTAGCATATCTATGTGTGATCAAGCTATCTTGTATGATGTGAAGCATTTCTTTGATTCCTTCCAGTTTTCTGCTACCTTCATTTATGTTATGAATAGTGGTAATAAAGGAAGGAGGCTATGTCACTACTTAAGATAGGTTGTAAATAGCAATTTACCCTGGCTTCTTTGAGGTAACTTTAATGTTGTTCTATCTTCCAATGAGAAATTATAAGGGGACCTACCTCATGCTATTCATGTTCAAGAATTCCAGGACTATTACTCTGACTTTGGCTTATTTGAACTACATAGTTATAGTTATTTCTTCACTTGGTCTAGCAAAAGAGGGGGTGAGGAAGAAGTGATGTGTAAGATGGATTGGGGATTGGTTAATCTAGCTTGGTTGGAGGCCTTCCCAAATTCCAAGGCCAAATTTCAATGTCCTTAAGTTTTTGATCATTCTCTTATGGTTATTGATCTTCACGTTCCTCCCATTCAAGGAAGGAAACCTTTTTTATTCTTCTAGTTTGGACTGAAGATGATGCTTTTCTCCCTTTGGTTAAGAGAATTTAGCATCAACATCTTAGAGAAAATCTCTTGCTTAGATTCATGATTAGATTGCAAGCCCTGAAACCTGAGCTTAAGCATTTGAATAGGGATAAATATAGATCTATATCCCAAAGATTTGCAGATCTAAGGGATGAGGTGTCTTCTTTGTAGAAGTAATATTTGTGTAACCCTATTGATCATGAGCTTAGAGACAACCTTAAAGGGTTGGAGAAAAGATATTCTCATTTGCTTCATCGTGAAGAGTAGTTCCTTAGGCAAAAGGCATGCATTTAAAGGTTGCATTTTGGTGACTCTAATCATATGTTCTTTTATGCTCGAGTCAAAGAACAACGAAAAAGGAAGCTAATTAGTATTTTACTTGATGGTGATGACAGTGAGATAAGGGGTACACAACAAATTCAAGATGCATTCATTGATTATTTTCAGTAGTTGTTAGGCACTAACACTCCTTCTATTGGTTCTCTTAATGCTTCTACTTTGGATTGTTCTTTGTTAAGAGCCCAACAAGCTTTTATTAATGCTCTTGTCACCAAAAAAGAAGTTAAGGCTGATGTTATCTCTATAGAAGACACAAAGGCTCCTAGTATAGATGGATTTCCTGCAAGTTTCGTTAAAGTAAGTTGGGATGTTATAAGAGAAGAGTTGCTTTTGGAAGTAAGGGAATTCTATTCTACTAGTTTTATACCGAGCAAAGTGAATGTTACTACATTATCTTTGATTCCAAAGAAACCAAATGCCCAAAGGGTTACTGAGTTTAGGCCTATTACATGTTGTACTGTGCTTTACAAGGTTATCTCAAAGGTTCTTACATAGATTACAAGGCATTATGTCCTCCATTATTGATCTGGCTTAGAATGCCTTTATCTAAGGTAGGAGTATTGGTGAGAATGTCCTTCTTGCTCTTGAGTTGGGATCTTGCTCCCTAAGAAGGCGCTCCATCAATTTTTGAACCTTTGTAGGAACTTCTTGTGGGTAGGTAAATTGACAGCAAGGAGGTGAGCTTTGGTATCTTAGGAACAACTTTGTTTTCCTAAGGATGAAGGTGGCCTCGGGTTGTTGAGTCTTGGAACGTGGAATGTTTGTCCTTTAGGCAAGATTCTATGGCATATTGCCAGTAAAAAGGACTTATTGTTAGTAAAATGGATACATGCTATTTATTTAAAACATGCTTCTATATAGGAGTATACTACTACTACCTATACATCATGGTTGTTTTAGAAGATCCTTCAAACCAGACCTATGTTCCATAGTTTTGTTCAACATTGCATGGCGAGTGGGATTATTGATTATGGTATTCAAGCTACATATGAGGCGGTGCGGTTGAAGCAAGATAATAAGATATGGGCAATGTTGGTTTGTCATTCACTTAATATTCCATGGCATAGTTTTACCATGTGATTAGCCATATGGGATAGATTTCTTACTAAGGCCTAATTGCTAGATAATGGCCTTCATGTTGATAGTTCTTGTGTGTTTTGTCAGCACCAGCTTTAGGATAGAGACCATTTATTTATTCAGTTTCCTTTTATTGGTGCCATTTGCAGGAGGATTAGAGCTGGTGCAAGAAGAAGAGGTACTTTAGTTGATTGGCAGTAGGAGGTTCACTCATTGATTTCCCGGTTGAGGCAACAGAGTTCCCAGAAGCATGTGTTGGGTGCTCTCTTTTTTTTTTCTATGTTGTGAATGCATGGCATGAAAGAAACTTGAGAGTTTTCCATAACTATTTTAGACATGCTTCCACTTTAGCCAAGGTAATTATCCTTTCCATTGCTAGAAGATTATTCCACCCTCTTTGAAAATCTTGATTTGCTATGTGGGCTAGTTTTCTTGATAAAAAATTGTGTTGATCTTGTTGGGTTGTATTTGCACTTTCGATTTAAGTAATATACTTCTATTTATCAAAAAAAATAATATTAATATAAACAATAATTTAGAGAGGAGTTTTATCTTCCTAATATAGAGCATCTAGGAAATTAACATTGTGGGTAATTTAGCGTATAGAGATGTGGCTAAACTCAAACCATTAAAGACTCAATTCAAGCAATTGAATAAAGTTAATGGGATTATTTCGGTTAAGAGTGAGCTAACATAGAGGAAATGGGAGGATATTAGATTACAATTTGTGCAACACCCTTTGAATGCTAAAATAAAGAAAAAGAATTAGATAACAAAAACTTGGATGAGAAGTCTGCTAGAAGAGGAGAAACTCTTTCAATATAAATCCCATAATACTCACATAAGCTATGGTGATAATGACACTAAACATTTTTATGCTAATATGAAAGAAGAAATAAATAAGAATAGAATACACAAGTTACTTGATTCCACAAATAGAGTACTCACTATTGATCATAAAATAACAATTGGGCTCACTCAATTCTACAAACACCTTCTAGGTTGATCCTCAACTATACTAAAGAGTATTGATCTAGCACTTTGTAAGCTAGGTCTAATCTTCTCTACTAGAAGTGGTAATGTTCTCTTAAGAACCAAAAATACCAGAAATATAGTTGAAGATGACATTATTGATGCTTTGCAAATATTTTGGTGGAAAAAATTTCTTTTCAAACAACTTAATCCAGCTACCATTACCCTAATCTCAAAGATAGCCTGGGTTTGTAGAGATAGAGAATTTAAACTCCTTAAGTTGTGCAACATGATACACAATTTTTTTTGAAGGTTTTAGCTAACAAGATATTAATATGGATTTACATTCCCACTCCTACATGCAGCCACCATCGAATGTAACCCTCAATTTGAATGAATATAACTCAAACCAAAGAATAGAAAAAGGATATGAATGAAAGTGAATTCACCAAGTATACACTCTCAAACTACCAAATAAGAACTAACTTAGATTTCCTCACTTATGATTCCTTAGGAATATGACATAGAGTAGACTACCAAAAGTAGAAACAAATTTGAAGAAATTCACAAATAATATCTTCAACGACACATAGTGAAACTCACAATGATGAATGGATATGCACAACTTTAATTCATAAAGAATAGAACTTGAATAGAACTTACAAAGATAATTCTTATTAATCAAGTCAAATCTTCATTAGGAGTGTTGAATGTATGCTAAATACATAGGCATAACCCAAGAAAATGTATAGCGCATCAACCCTATAATACACGTTGGGATTATGGTAAAATTATTTAAGATCTCATATTAACAAACTTTAAATTATTCAAGGAAAATATTCCCCTAAATCTAGTTGTTACATTCAGTTGTTATCTAGCTGTAATTATAACTGAAAAATACCTATTTACAACCCATATTACACATATTTTAACACCCAACAAACTTAGTTAATATTTGATACAGTTTGTTACATAATATCTTAATTAACTAAAATTCCCTAGTTAATTATTTTTTTTATCAAGCTAGCAGATTTTCCAATGTTGCATGGCTATTTTTACACATCTGAGCTACATCTTTTTGTATCATGACATATCCCATAATATTACATATTACAATATTCTATGTTTGGATCATCATCTTGCATAATTATCACATATTTTTTCTCATTCTTAAAGAAAGTGTTGTAGGATGATCCAACACCTCCAAGAATGGCAAGAAACATGTTTAGATGTATAACTGAGGATGCACCGACATCATATGTAAGGTATCCTCTAAGCAATTATTAATTTCAACAATTCTACCTTGGTTTAGAGAAGGGTTATCTGTGATAACATTTTTATGGCATTTGCATTGGTTAAGCATTATGGTAGATAACACACGAGCCCATGTATGATACGTAAGGTTGATTTTTAAAAGGCATATGATTTATTAGAATAGGCTTTCATTAAACAAGTGTCCATATTTATCAATTATCCTTAGAAAGTTTTGGACATTATCATACAATGTATATCAACGATTAGGATCTCACTCAACATCATTGATTCATTGACACCTCTTTTTATGACCAAAAGACTCCTACACAAAGGGCCCCCTATAAGAACGTGAATTTTAGCTAAACCTAATCTTGAGTAATTAATATTGTAACCTAAATCTAATCTCAAAAAATTAATATTTCTACCTTACCCTAACTCCTTAATCTTAATTCTTAATTTAACACTAATATCTTCTTTGAATTATTAATACTTTATCCTAAAGGTAAACCTAGATTGTTGCTAATTAAATTATCCTAATACATTAATCTAAATTATTTTATTCAAACCCTAATTCTAATTCCACTTTATTTTCCCCTTCTCTTTTTTTCTTCCCCCACCATGTGACTTTCTTTTCCTACTTCTCCCCTTCTTTTTAAGTGAAATATTCCTTGGCCATATCCTCTACGATGCTCTTTGCTAAGAAATCACCTTTACCTTACCCCATCAAGGCATCAACACCCATACCCAGTGTTGATGGGTCATGTAGAAAACTCTTTCCCCAATCACCTATATCCTTCCCTCTCTACTGTGTGCATGTGTGTGTGTGTTTGTGTGTGTGTGTGTGTGTGTGTGTGTGTGTGTGTGTGTGTGTGTATATATATATATATAACACATTTAATGTCAAATGATCTCCACCAACCAAAGCTCCTCCCTCTTTTAATTCTTCCTCATTTCCATCACCAAACATACCAAAAAAACCCTTCACAATTAGCCTTTGTCGTGCCTTCCCCATTAGCATAGGTGATCAACATTGATGTGGAATATCATAAGAGAATAATCTTCTACAATGCAGGGCTTTTATTTTAGGATCACAAGTTTTAAAAGTCTTCACAAAACACTTGAATTTCGAATTGTATATGTGTTGAAATTGGTAGCTTGATAAGGTGGTATTGATCTAATCCTAAATCAAATCTTTTCAATAGAGAAATCTCCTATTTCTCTAGAGAATAATTTGTAACTCCTCAAGACTCACACTTGAAGAAGAAGAGAAAAAGAAGAGATTCAAACTCTCTCTCTCTCTCTCTCTCTTGTTGATTTTTATCTTTCAATTCATGTTATTCATTTTCTCAAGGTATAATACCGTATACACACTCACTCACTCACACACACACACAAACACAAACACACACATGCAGACCTTAGTTCACCTTTTACTAATTAAGCCCATATAACTGCCCTTATTAACAAAAGCTAAACCTATGCACGATTATAATATTAATATATATATATATATATAGTAATTATAATTATAGTTTACAAACATTACAAAGTATAAAAATAAAATAACAAAGCTACACAAAACTCTAAATATATAATACATTGACTTAACACACGTAATCAAGCTTTGTGTCTTGTAGCCTTGTCGTCCATGAAACTTTGTAATCCGTGTAACACCATTGTCTTGTACATCAAAGATCTTTAATAGTTTGATTTTTTTTGCAAACATATATAATACCCACAAGAGTTACTTAACAAATCATTAGAAGTATTAGGATGTTCAAGAATAATTGGTACCATCTCTAAGAATTCTAATTCATGTTCATCATCCTTAGAAGAGTAAGATTGAGATTGAGATGCTCTTACATCAAACACTAGAATCACATCTAAAACCGCTGTTGCACCCCACCTCCATTTGAACAAAGGAACCACACCTCCCTTTTTTCTCCACCACACACCAACTTCGACATCCTTCACCATTCCCTCACCCATATTATTGACCACTCTCACCAAACACCACCCCTAGCTTCGACCAAACCCACGATTCCCCCACCTTTTTTTTTGGCCATTTCCATTGAAGCACACCACCTTCCTTCAAGCCTTTCTTTTATTTCCCCTTCTTGAGCACCAGTCATTTTTGCCATTTACCACCCTTTAACAATGGCACAAATTGTCCTTGCTACCCCTTTGATTTGACAACTTCAACTATTGGTCCTCCCTTTATTGTGTAACATTCCACCAAATTCCTTACGTTGTGTTGGTTTAGTTTTTCCTCTATCCTTTCACTCTAATTTAATTTATCCTCTCATTAATTATATCATTATGTTTTAATGGTGTTTCATTATTGTTTTTAGGTGATTTTCTAGGAGTTCCAAAAAAGGCGGGATAGATTACAAGCTTAGAGATTGGTGGAATTTTTTTTTTGTATGGACACAAATCATAGTTAGGGTTTCATGATAAATGTCTAATATGCTTCGTGTATTATTGTTTTGTTTTTTTATGTTGTTAAATTCATGTTGATCAATATCATGATGCGGTAAAATGATATTATATGATGAAAAGTGAGTAACTTGAGGAGCATGCAATATTGTTATAATAGCTTCTATGTTAAAAACCCTAAGAGAACTAGTATCATTTATTTCATTATATTATGGTTTGAAATAGTAGGATAAGTGATAAATGATTATTTAAGATTTAATGGAGATAAATTAGATTGGGAAATAATAGTACCAAACATATAATAGTTTTATGAAATAGGGATAGTTGGTTATCCTTAAGGATATTTTGGTCAATATGACTCTAATATGAAAATTATGGTATTTTGATTCATTATATGGGTTAAAATATGCTATGAGCATCATGTGAATTTTTTTTATAGTAAATAAAATGACTTAGGCTCCTTAAAATGAGAAAATAGCTTAATTTAGGAATAGTAACTCTAAAATGGCGATGTTATTATCGCATGTGCAAAATATTAGAGTTAGAATATGATTTTTATATTTTTTTTGTAAATAAATGTATTTTAGTGAGGTAAATTGAATTAGGTAATAATAGGAATCTTATGGAAAAATTTATGATATATATGAAAATAGGATTTTATAATCCTTATAAATAGTAACTCTTGAGATACAGCTCTTATGGCATTCATAAGATGTTATATTTACATTTTTATTTTTTGGTATGTTGATAATACTAATATTTGAGGTAGTGATATACAATTTGGCGGATAAAATAGCAATAGAGAAGAAGTTACCTAAATATGAACTTAGGGTTTCTTAGGAAGTATGTGGACTTAAATCCTTGAGAACACCCCTGATTTCTATGTTCTAGTACTTTAGTTACATTTAAAGTGAAAGTTCATGTGATTCAGGTAAAGGCGTTTTATGGATTCATTCCACCAGACAAAAATAGTGGTTCGGGTGTATTTTTGCCTAAGAGGTGCATTAGTTTGTTCCATTGGATTAAGAATAGTAGGGCTTAAAATAAATGTGAATGATACTATGAATTGAGATAATGAAACTAATGGATAAGACATTAATTACATAAAGTGAAAAATTACACGAGTTAGGATCGAGGTGTTGTGTCCTTTCCACGAGCGATAATAGTGGATCAAGTGTGTTCTTCCTAGAGAGATGTTTCATACCATTCCACTAGTTTAAGAGTAGTTCTCACAAGCATGTTCCCCTATTTTATGTTAATCTATTCCATGGGATGATAATAGTGACTTGGGTGTGTTTTCTTAAAAGGTGCTTTATTCCGTTCTATTAGATTAAGAGTATTAGGGTCCCTAAACTCAATGTAAATAGATGAATGAAATATGTTATATATAATAATGAGATATGGACTAGTGATTACCTTGCATTGTTTTATGTATCTCACATGTATACTTATTTTCCACTGTGAATTCATATAATTATCTATATCCCGTACTCGATTATATATAAACCTTACTCCATAGATAGCATACTGACCGTCTTTTTCATAATTCCTACTCATTCCCATGAGTGTAAAGTCATGTTATTTGGTTGATAATTTTACACGAATACCTTTTCAGTCTATCTAATCTATAGTATTCCTTTATCTATAATTTTTATATTGTGCTCGGAGGTAATCTCAAGCGTATATTCATGTTTATGAATTTTCTCGCATTTTATATTTATTATGTTTTACTTTCTAAATGTTTTACCTTGTGATTGACATATGGATGGATTGGTAAGCCAGAATTGTGTCAATTATGATGGGAACACCCATCTATTTTGGTATTATGCTTTTAGTGTAAATGAAAAATTTCAATTGTAAAATTTCAAGTGCTACAAGTTAGTATCAAAGCCTTTATTTTGATTAACGTGCTTTGTTTTCAAAACTATGGTTTTCAAAATGACTCCTTATATAACTTTATTCATCTATTTCATATTCTAAGAAACTTGATTCTTTAAAAACTCATATTAACCTGTAAGGAATCGAGAATGGGCATCCTAGGTGATCTTTTAATGTGATTATGTGCAATGTGTGCTAGTAAGGTAAGAAAGATTTTTTGAACATGTTTTCTTTTTTAGTATTTTTCTCACCATGGCCCATAATGGTCATGTTGGATGTTTAGAAGAGGCTTTTGAGGCCTTTATCAAATTCTCCAAATGTCCACCATTGTCGCTTCAGCTTCAACATCCACCACCACCTCTATATTACCCATATAAGGGTATAGAAGAGGAATAGCTTCGGAGGGTTATAGGATATCAACCACTGATTTACGTTAGTAACGAAGACTCTATCATCCTAAAGTGATGGATTCAGATATGTCCATGATGTATGAGGTAGTAAACTATCCAACTACTTGGAATGTGAACATTACAACCTTATTCCTTCGTGGAGCCATATACACATAATGTGTAGGTCATTGTGTGCAAGAAAGACCGTTGATGTTCTAGAAGGAATTTGAGACAACAAATCATACCAAGTTTTATCCCAAAATCCTAAAATGGGATAAGTTTAGGGGCTCATGCAATTGATATAATGAATAATGACAGTGGTGTATTAGTTCATATAGGAGCTCCACTTCACTATTCGAAGAATGATGGGTGTCATAGGTTTTGAAGACTTAACCACAGTATATGAGTCGGCTTGCATAACCTTTGTAATGGATTAGGATCATGATTCCATTGTGGCAAAGAGGAATTCACAGGAACAAAGTTCTAAAGCTAGGTTCCCATTTTAGGGAGGTGGACTTTAAGGTTCCAACAACGGGGTTAGATTTTGTTATAGGATGGTCAGTTTTGACATTGAGGTCTAACGGGTAGTCAAAGAAAATTTTGCAAGATAGGACAGGGGATTCATATGCTATTACTACGGTTGGGATCATCTAAGGTGAGCCAATTAGGACACTCTTGTTCAATATAGGACGTGTGGTTAGTTTAGCAACTAATACTTTGAGTGCTAACATCATCAGGGTGAATTTCAATAGCATAAACCACTTATACCACAGTAGTAGGCCGATCAACCACAATAACATAAGCTATAAAGGCCTTAGCCTTATCCTCGAGGAGGAGGATAGGCCTAGGGTTCTAGAGGGTATTATAGAGGATACTAAGGAGAACAATCAGGCGGCCACCTAAATGTCATCAGCAAAGCAGAGGTTGATCAATAATTCAATGTTGTCACCGATGAATTTTCCATCCTCTTATTACTATATTATGTATTATATGTTTCAGGTGCATCTTTGTCATTTGTATCTACTGCATTTGTTATTAGAGCTGCTTTATCTCTATCTATTAGTATATCTATATCTGTGATATTGCCTTTTGGGAAAATATTAGATTGCACTAAGTTCTACTCGGTCATAGCCTTAGAGATGGGAGAGATAGACTTCCTAGTGGACTTGGTAGAGTTGGACTAGTGGGACTTCAACATTATCCTAAGAATGGAAATTTTGGGGAGATGCTAAGTAGTGATAGATTATTTACAGGAGTGAGTAGTGTTGTTGGGACCTTAGGGTGCTAGGGTCTCTTATTGGAGATGTAAGCCTAGGCCTATAGTGAAGGTTCTGTATGCCCATAAGTTGTATTATTCTATGCAAAGAGGTTACCGCATGTGTTTGTAAGGAGTTTAGGATCTAAGTAAGGATGCACTAGCATTGAAGGATATTCCAGTCACCCAGGATTTTCCTAACTTGTTCTCTGAGGAGAAACCAGATATGTTGCCGATACATGAGATATACTTCACTATAGAGTTAGCACTAGGGGAGGAGCCATTTTTGAAGGTAACTTATTGGATGACATTAGTAGGTCTGAGAGATGCAAAGACTTAACTTGAATATTTATTAGCTCACAAGTATATTTTCCCGAGTGTGTCTCCATGGGGAGCACTAATATTATTTGTGAAGAAGAAGGATGGAAATATTCATCTAAGTATCAATTATCGGGATCTAAACCATTTGACAATGAAGAGTATTTTTTTTGGAGAATCAATGACTTATTTGACCAACTTCAAGGTGCCTTGATTGTCTCACAGATCAACTTGAGGTTGGGGTATCATTAGTTACGCATCGCTGAGGTGGACATCATGAAGACAACCTTTAGAATGCGGTACAATCACTATGAGTTCAAGGTGATGACTTTTGGGCTCACCAATGCATATAACATATTTATACACTTGATGAATAAGCTTTTTTTGGTTGTTTCTCCCTTAGTTTGTTGTTGTGTTTATTAAAAATATTTTGACATACTCTCAAAGTGGAGAGGAGCATTAAATCATCTTCTATGAGTATATCAATCCTTAGAGAGCACAAGTTGTATGCCAAACTCTATAAGTGTAAGTTTTGGCTTCAAAAGGTTGCATTTGTGGGTCATGTGGTGTCAATAGGAGGAGTTGTCGTTGATTTGGCAAAAACTTTTGTCAAAGATTGAGCAAAGGTAGTAACCAAGCATCATAGTTTCCTAGGTTTATATGGCTACTATAGATTCTTTGTTTAGGAATTATTGAAGTTAGCTCATCTCTTGAAAAACTTCATAAAGAGTGCGACTATATTTTAGTGGGATGATGCATGTGGGGAAGCATTTTAGGAGTTGAAGCGACTAAAACACCAATTTTGACTCTACCATTAGGATCAGATAGGTTTGAGGTTAACAATGATGCGTCAAAGCAGAAATTGGGTTTTGTTTTAATGTATCATGGTAATGTATTGGCTTATGTTTCTTATTTGTTGAAGGAGCATGAGTATAACAACCTGACACGTGATTTGGAGTTGGCGGAAATCATCTTTGTGCTAAATATTTGGAGGCATTATTTGTATGAGACTTAAAATATATCTAATTTCATATCGGAACCATCAAATTGAGAAATTTATGCGGAATCAATCGGAATTTGATTCTTAGGTCAAAATTTGTGTGTAATGAAATTGGGCCGTATAATTGAGTCGTTTCGCTTAATTGATTTTATAATATCGTTTGAAATGTATTTAATTTCATATCGGAAGTGTTGATTTGGGAAAATTGTGCGTAATTGATTGGAATTAGATTTTTAGGTCAAAACTCTTGCGGGACTAAATTGGATAGTGTAATCGGATCATTTTATTCAATTGGTGATATAATTTACTTTAGAATACATTTAATTACATTTTCGAACCGTCAATTTATATATTTTAGCAATAATTGAACTAATTTGTATTCCGGGCTCAAAAACCCTAATTATGCTAAATTGGGTATTTCTTTTATTGGTTTTGGGCCATTGATTATACGATATGTCATAAAATATGTCTAATTGCATTTCTAAACATTTAATTTAAATAAATTAATAAAATTCAATTGAATTGTATTTTCAGGCCTAAAACCCTATATTTCAAGTGAAATTATGAAATTGATCATTTGTATAATTGTTTTTCTAAAATTAAATTTATAGAAATAGTTGAAATGATCCTAATTGCATTCTAATACCTTTAATTGGAATTAATTGATTTGAATTATCCAAGCTTGTGTCGTGGGCTTTAAAACCCTAATTTTGAAAATGGATAGTCTTAAATTTACTACTAGGAAGATTGTTTTGTTGAAATTAATTATCTAGATTTATCTAAAATTAGTTTAATTGTGTTTTAAAACTATCAATTTGAGGTAATCGAAGTGATTTGGTCGATTCGTAGTTTAGGCATTAAAAACCCTAATATTCGGGGATGGTTTTATAAAATTGATTTTTACTATGCGTCTTTTATCTAATCGATTTTTGGCTTTGGATTTTAAATCATTTGAATTATGTTTTAATCAAATTAGTTTGAATTTGGTTCTATGAAAATGGTTGGTTTACCTATTTAGTTGTAGAACCTAATGAATAAGTCATTTTCGGTAAATTAACTTATATTCGATTATTCTTTCTCAGGCTTTCCAAATTAATTTGACATGTCCCAAGTGATATGTGTGTTAATCCGATTTGATTTATATTTAATCTTAAATCTTAATAGAGCTATGCTCTTGAGTCCTAGGTTATGGACACGTTTTTTTTCAAGAGAGATCGTTTGTGTCCGTTTGCGTTTATTTAATTAGAATATGTGAATTATTAATTGATAAGATAGTTTCTAACCTAGTTCCGATTTCTATCGGTGATCTAGGAAAACTTTTTCGTAGATTGTCGAGCTTTCGATAGCTCTCGCTCTTTCTTAATTTTCTTAGCTAGCTTCGGATTTAGGTAAGTCATTACTTACCTTTACTTATGGCAGAATTTGAATGTATGTCTACTTGAAGTAGAAGGTGACGAGCATGGTTATTGATTACATAATTATGTCAAGCGTATTATGTGTTTTGTGTGGTAATTTTATGTATGTATGAATTCATAGCCTTAATGCCAATGCATGTTAGTATGACATTGAATATGGTATGTATTTGAGTATGTGAAGGGTTGAGTATGGATTTGAAACTATTTAATACCTTATGTTGTATCATTATGTCATGGAATTATTCATGTGGACCTGATTTATGGTCGGTTAAAATCCTTGAATAAGATACTAATAATTCAAAGTGGAAGATCATGTGAGTTAGGCCGAGGTGTAGGGTCCGTTCCACCGGACGATAATAGTGGCTCAGGTGTCCTGTCCCTGAGAGGTGATTCAAGCCGTTCCACCGGTTCAGAATAGTGGCTCAGGAGCGTTTTGCCCTGAGAGGTGTAGGGTCCGTTCCACCGCACGATAATAGTGGCTCAGGTGTCCTGTCCCTGAGAGGTGATTCAAGCCGTTCCACCGGTTCAAAATAGTGGCTCAGGAGCGCTTTGCCCTGAGAGGTGTAGGGTCCATTCCACCGGATGATAATAGTGGCTCAGGTGACTTGTCCCTGAGAGGTGCTTCAGTCCATTCCACCGGATTAAAAATAGTGGGGCCCTATACTCAACGTGAATAAAAATATGATATGAGTTAAGTAATGAATAAGACACTAATTACTTATAGTGAAAGATTACATGAGTCAGGACCAACGTAGGGTCTGTTCCACTGGACGATAATAGTGGCTCAAGTGTGTTGTCCCTGAGAGGTGATTCAAGCCATTCCACCAGTTAAGAATAGTGGCTCAGGAGCATTTTGCCCTGAGAGGTGTAGGATTCATTCCACCGGATGATAATAGTGGCTCGGGTGTGTTGTCCCCGAGAGGTGCTTCAGACTGTTCCACCGATTTAAGAATAGTGGGGGTCCCTGAACTCATCGTAAATAAATAAAATCGCATGTAATGATGATTATTATTGGAATGTTGGATTGGTGTCACTTAGCATGCGATCGTGATTTCTTGTACGCTTGTATCTTATGTGCCATCATGTCTAGTAATGTACTTGTAAGTATAAATCCCTAACCCTATGTTTTATTGTATGTAATAAATGTATAATTGAGCATGAGAATTGTAAGCTATAGTCTTTCATATCTTATGTGTTTCATGTTTCCTTCCATGAGTTGGGTAGTCTTAATTTACTCAGTACTAGACCCGTACTAATGCTACCTTGGTTGAATGGGTCCTGTGATGAACTACTGTTGGTGGGGAGCAGACATCTTATGTAGGTTTAAGATCGGATACTGTTTTGGGGTGGAAGGCTTGACTTGAGAGAGTAGGCAATTCGGAATTTGATCCGTCGGGTTTTATCTTGTTTAACTGTATTCATCTTTAGAAGTTACAAGTGTTGTATTTAAAGTTTCAAGGGTATTGTAATTAACTTTCAATTTCTCGTACTCTAATAAGCTTTTAAAATTCGAATTTATTTCAAAGGTTCCACTGATTAATTCAGCGATGATTTTATTTAGTGAATTTATTCACTTGCCATCTACCTGTGGATATCTCCTTGTGGGAGTTTATCCTTACGGCATAGATGTTTGAAATTTTGTTTGACAGGTTTTAGCCTTGCATCTAGCATGAGATAGATGGTGTATATTTATCTTGTGTTAGATGTGGCGGTAACATTCCCCAAATTCTATTCTAGCTTCCGCTTTATTCTTTCAAAAAAAAATTTCAGGAGTGAATTTTAGGGGTGTTACATATTCTCTAATCAAGATTCTATATTCCTTTTGTACTTTTAGGAGAAATTACGGAATGATATGGACACAATATTGAGGATAAGCACTAACTTCCACCCAGCTATGAACAAGGAGAATGAGAGGACAATTCAGACACTCAAGGATATATTATGAGATTTTGTTTTAGACTTCTAGAGTATATAGGATGTTACCCTTTGAGGTATTGTGTGGATGCAAGTGCCAAACACCTTTATGTTGGAGGGACATAAGCGATGCTATTGTACTTGGACCAAAGATGATTGAGGAGATGACTGAATAGGTTCAGTTGATCCAGGATAGGATTAGAGCAACTTAGAATCATCAGAAGAGCTAAATAGATTAGTGACACTATATTGCTAGATTTGAGCTAGAGGATAGAGTTTTGTTGAGGTTTTCACACACCAAAAGGGTATATAGATTTGGTTGGAAGAGTAAGTTGACCTCAAGAAACATTGATCCTTATGAGATTCTTAATAGGGTTGGTGAGTTTGCATACCACCTAGCACTTCCACTAGATTTTGGCTGAGCTCATAACTCCTTCCACATCTCTTAGTTGAGTAAGTACATTACAGATCCATCCTACATGATCATGCTTGATGAGATCAAGTTCAATGAGTCTTTATCCTACAAGGAGGTACCTTTGCTAATTCTCAACACCAAGGGCACCGGGACCAAATAAGCTCATCTCTACTTGTGAAGATCCTTTGGAGTTATCATGGAGAAGAGGAAGGGACCTAGAGATAGAGAAGAACAAACATGAGTTTCATCCTAAGATTTTCACCATAATTGTGTTAGTTTTCAAGGTTTTCTCTCTTTTAAGGAGGTACTCCCCGCAATTGTCGTGTCAAATCCGATAGAGTTAACTATTGAGATTGCCTTTCCTTGCATCCTATTTTACTTTTTCCCTAAACTCAACTTCTTAACTTTAAGGGAAGTCTATTTTAAGGAGATAGTGATGTAATACCCTAAATTTAGCTAAACCTAATCCCTAATAGTTAATATCATAACCTAATTCTAATATCAATAAATTAATATTTCTACCTTACCCTAACTCCTTAAACATAATTTTTAACTTAACCCTAATATATATTTCATGTTATTAATACTTTAACTTAAAACTAACCTCAAATGGTTATTAATTAAATTATCCTAATACCCTAATCTAAATTATTTTATTCTAATCATAATTATTATTCCACTTTATTTTTTCCTTCTCCTTTTCTTTTTTCCCCTTTTCCCTGCTAGGCAACTTCCTTTTCCTACTTCTACCCTTCTTCTTGCATGAAATCTTCCCCGACCATATCATCTACCATGATCTCTGCTAAAACATATCATCACCCGTACCCTGCGTTGATGGGTTGCATTTAAAATGCCTAGCACTATCACCTCTCTCCCTCTCTCTCTGCTATGTGCATGTGTGTGTGTGTAACACATTTAGTGCCAAACAATCTCCTTTATCCTTCTATTCTCTCTTGAAAAACTATGCTACGAAATGAATTTCCTCCCTCTTTCCATTCCTCCTCTTTTCTATTTCCAAATACATCACAAAAAACCCCCACCAACAACCTTTTCCTACCTTCCCTATTAGCACCGATGATCCACACCAAAACCACACCACAACCATCAGCCAAAACCACCACGTCACCCTACTTCTATTTTCCCAAAGCAACCAAATCTCTCCTTTTTCTTTACCACTGACCACCTTTGGCATCCTTCACCATTCCCTCACTTACACCACTAGACACTATCATAAAATGCCATCCCTAACTTCAGCCAAACAAACCATTCCCTCTCATTTTCCTTCAACCACAACCACCGAATTACGCCACCCCCACTTTGTCCCTTTATTCCATTTCCCATCCCTTTTCAATGACACAAACTACCGTTGTCACCCCCTTAGTTTCATAACATCAACCATTGCTCCTCTTTTTGGTGCACAATCTTCCACTAAAGTCCTTACCTTGTGTTAGTTTGGTTTTTCCTCTACTATTTCACTCTTCATTAACTAGTCCTTTATTTAATTATATCATTAAGTTGTAATGATGTTTTTATTATTGTTTCTTAGGTATTTTCTTGAGTGTCCAAAGAAGATGGGATAGGAAATTAGTCATAGTTAGGGTTTTGTGCTAAATGTATAATATGGTTTTATGTATTATTTTAATTTTCTGATCATTTTTTTTGACTTCATGTTTATCAATATTATGATTTGGAAAAATAATATAGAACATATGAGATTTATGTAAAATAAAGAAATTTGGTAATCCTTAAGAGAATTTTGGTCAATACACTTCTAATATGAAAGTCTTTGTGTTTTAATAAATTAGATGGTTTAAAATATGGAAAGAGTATCAGGTGGTATGTTTGGAGTAAATAAATATGGCTTAATGAGAAAATGGCTTAATTTTGGAATAATAACGCTAAAGTGGTGATGTTACTATTGCATGTATAAAATGTTAGATTTAGACCACAATTTTTAAATATGTTGTAAATAACAATATTTTATGGATGCTTATTCAATTTTTTTAATTATAGGAGCCTTATGGGAGAAGTTATGACATACTTGTAAATTTAGTATTTTCTACGCCATGTGAATAATAGGTCTTGAGATAGGGCTCTTATTATATATGTAAGCTATTATATTGAGGCCTTTATTTTTGATTATATGGATAATAATAATATTTTAGGTAGAGATATAAAATTTGGCATATAAAAGATAAATAGGAAAGAAATTATGCCTAAAATGTGAACTTTGGGTTTATTAGGAAGTATATGGACCTAAATCCTTTAGAACACCGTTGATATCTATGTGGTGTGCTTTACTTATGTTTTGTACCTATAAAAGCAATCATGAATAAAGAATTAATTATTTAAATTGAATGATCATGTGAGTCGGGAAAAGGTGTTTTATGGGTTCGCTTCATAGGACGATAATAGTGACTCGAGTGTGTTTGTTTCTAAGAGGTGCATAGTATATTCCAATGGATTAAGAATAACGTCAACTCAATGTGAATACAAATATGAATTGTGATAATGTAACTAATGGATTAGATATTAATTACTTAAAGGGAAAGATTACATGAATTAGAGGTGTTGTGTCTATTCCACTAGACAATAATAATGGCTCAATTGTGTTCTTCCCTACCAAGTGTTTTAGACTAGTCCATTAGTTTAGGAATAGTGTTCAGAATTGTGTTGCCCTATTTTATATGGTATTTCTTCTACCGAATGATAATAGTGGCTCATGTGTGTTTTACGTGAAATATGCTTTAGTCTGTTCCATCGGATTAAGATTCATGTCGCCTCTGAACTCAATGTAAATAAAAGAATGAAATATATTATCTATAATAATGAGAGATTGACCAATAATTATCTTACATTGTTTTATGTATCTCTCAAGTATGCTTATTTTTTGCTTTGAATTCATGTAATTATCTATATTGTCACCTTACTCAGTGCATAGAGTACTATCCAACCTTTTCATAGGTATTGCTTATTCCCACAAGAAGACAACCCAGATGTATGTGTGCATGTTGATAAGGTCCCAATGGATAATTTTTCTACTTATAAAGCTTTATGTGGGATGGAGTGACTTGTTGTATCAGGGTTTTGAGTGTAAAGTCATGTTAGATGATAGTTTTACCCAGATACCATTTTGGACTCTTAGATTCATGTTATCTAGTTTTCTGTATTTTTACGTATTATACTCAAACTTAATCTTCAACTTGTATTCATGTTTATGAAGTTTCTCTCATTTTCTATCTATCATGTTTTACATTCTAAATATTTTTCCTTGTGATTGATGTAAGGCAGGTTTGGTAAGCTAGACTTATGTCAATTTTGAAGGTAACATCAAGCTATTTTGGTATTATGCTTCTGTTGTGAGTGAATTTTTTTTAGTAAAACATGGGGTATTACACCACATCTTCCCATATATGTTTATGCTTTACATGGAGTATCTTCAATGGTCTTTGAACAAACAACAAGACAAGCTGGAATTCATCTGCCTTCTAGGATGTGTTACTTTAAAAATAATTAACTTAAGCTTTGTAGATGAATTTATATTATTTTATAGAGGTGAAATAAAATCCACTATAAAGATTAAATTGGTGGTTAAGGATTTATCTACCGGCTCAAGTCTTTCCATCAAGCTTACAAAGAGCAATATTTTTTGTTATAGTGTGACGGCTTTGGTAAAACTCTAGCTATAAGAACTTTTTGCTTGTTAGGAGGGATCTTTCCCTTTGAATTATTTGGGTGTTCCTTTAGTAACTCCATATATAGATCTTAATCATTATTAGGGGCTTAAAGAAAAATTAACATATACTATCTACAACTATACATGTAAATTCTTAAGCTATGTAGGATAAGTGCAACTTATTCAGTCTATCCTAAGGTAAAATCCATTTATGGGCTCAAGTTATGCTCCTAATTGTTGCTATTATTCATAAGGTATATCAAGTTTGTTAATGATTCTGGTTATGACAAGCTAATCACACTCCTCAAACACCAATCTATTGGTGTCCCATCTACTTACCAAAGGAGAAAGGATGTCTAGGTATTAAAGACTTGAAACTTTTGAACGTAGCCAATATCGGGAAATGACTCTAGAAACTAATAAAAATTAGGGAATATTCTAGATTATGTGGATTCATAGGGTCTCTATTAAGGGTACCTCTTTGTAGAGAATTTTTTCTATTCCCACTTAGCATTGGTTGTTCTGAAGCATGATGAGACTAAGATCATCAGTGTTGCAAAATCTTATTGGATTGGGTGATAACCCTTATTTAATTGAGAAAATTTATGATGATATTTGACATAGGGAGGAGAGGGAGACATAGTTTTCTCTAGTGTGGTAGCATGAAGGCTAGTTTATACATCAATTCGTCCATTAGCTTTCTTGCCATTATGTATTTCTCACTTGATAAAAATTGGCAAAGTAGAACAATAATATTATTAATTAGTGTGTTTTATGTTAGGATGCAAATAAGAAGGTTGATCAATTGATGGTTACTTATCCTTTTTCTCAATGATTTTGGTGTGTAATACTCACTTGGATGAGATATCAAAGAGTGTTTGGTAATTAGAATTAATTGCTTAGTTGGATGATTGTTCAAGGACTAATGGAACTGAGTAAAGGAAGGGTATTTTAGGCATGTTTCAATGTTATTACCTGTCTCTATTGGTACATAGAAACATATGTATCTTCTAAATAATGACAATGATACTAGAGTGATTTGTTAGAAGCATCATTGTGAATTTACCACAAGCTCTTTAATGGCGCTAAAGCTACTAACATTTATACTATAGATTTCTTTCTTAGCTTTTGTCAGGTTTGTGTCATCGAAAGTTTGATGTACATATTTCTCATTTTTTATATTAAGAAAATTCAATTAATTACCAAAAATATTATTAGTTTAATAAAATTAAATTATTTATAAAATAGTAATTTTTTATTAATAATTATAATTAATATTGACATTAATAATAATAACAACAACAACAACAACAAAAGCGATTATTTCACAAGTAAGAATGTATGTACATGATGCTTTATTTCAAGCTTAGTAGTATACCTCCAACCAATTCTACTCAATTTGATAAGCTTTGATGTGTTATTCTTCCTAATGATTTTTTTATCTTAATTATTGTATGGGAAACACATTGTAACTTTCTTCCTTTTTATTTGTTTGGAGTTTTTGATAGAGTGGTAATTTCCTTTCTCTTCATGGGGTGGGTGTGGATGCAAGTGTTGTGATCTATATTAGATTGTAATAAGAAGTTAGTGATAACCATTGAAGCACAAAAAATCCATTTGATCCATCATCACCATCACAAAAATGTCTCCCTATTATCATTTTCGTGTCCCTATTGTTTGAAATTGTATACTAATGTACTTCATGATTCAAAAAAGTATCATTTTTCCATTTCTTCACATCCCTGTTCTCATACCCATACAACACCAATGATAACCTTCACTTCTGTGTCTCTCTCCCTTCACTTCCTCTCAATACACACACTACTATCAAAATTCACACCCATATGATCCCTTTCATTTATCCACTTTCTAAAATTACCCTTATCATTTTCACTCCCCATGCCAACCCTCCCTCTTTATTATCTCTATTTCCCCCCTCTTTCATTCTTTCCTTAACCTCAAGGAAGATCAAAACAACAATTATCCACCAAATTTACATTCAATCATCATCCTTGAGGTCAACAAGCACTTTTTTTGCAGCTATTTTTTGGTAGATATTAGTATATTTGTCCATGCACGTAAGTGTAGGGTTTAATATTTATTTTTTTTTTAATTTAGGTTGTTATTTGTTAAAATTCATTTATTATATATGTAAATGAGCTTGGAATAAGTATTTTTGTAGTTCTTTTGGGACCTTTGAACACTGAAAATAGAATGATGAGAGGATTTATTGGAGAAGATGAACGACCGAACCAACCATATCTAATGACTATCAATGGCTGAACGAGCCATAGAACCCATAGATGAATGACCAGATGAATTTTATCCTCCCCTCCCATGCAGTATACCCAACCATATGTAGGCTTAAGATATGACTAACTTAGTTGTAAGTTCTCTAGACATGTGGTTGACCCATTATGCAGATCTGCAACAACCTAGCCATTCACCTTTTCCTTAACCTCAAACCTCAACCCTAACCCTAACTCTAACTTTAAAACCCTAAGCCAGAACCCAAACCCCAAACCATATATTATAAACCATAACCCTTAACCTTAAGCCCTTCTAGTTTGACTTGGTAGAATATTTTGATTTATTTAATATAAACAATATTAATGGTTTTCTTTTCACTATCATTGACATGTGGCAGGAAACAAAGGAAAATTAATTTTTTTGAGGGATGATAGTTTTGTTGGCAGGGTGTCAAAGAGGTTGTTAATACGAGTGCTAGAGCACAAGCAACCACAAAATGTGATACTTTGACTCAAGAATATGTGTCATTTGAGGAGGATGAGTACAAATTGATGCCTAAGGTATTGATATTGAGTATCGCAATCCAAGTAACAAGCTATCCATCTTCATTAGCAGTGAATGATGATTAGTGGTTAACTAGACCAATAAGTGTTGGTATATAGGTTCTTGATCTTATTTCTACCTCAAGATGCCATATGACATATGTCATAAGGATTACTGACCAAGTAGTTTTATTATTTTATGCATTAGTCAATATTTTCATTGACAAAATCATGCAATTGAAAATTTTAAAGTTATTCTTTTTGTAGGAACGACATATTCCACTAAAGCTTCATTCAAGGGTAACGAGTCTTGAAAAGATACCTTAGATCAATGTTGATGATGGTGATGGTTTCCATACCTCAATGCTACTAACTTGATGATTCTGCTTAACACCTACTTCTACTACCACAATAACCCACTTATATCTACTTTTTTTTAAGAGATGAAGTTTGGAGATTAGCACCTTTCGCCTTTTGTTTGGTGATATGACCATTAACTTGTATGACATAATTTTTCTTATGAATCTTAAATGTCATGGGTATGAGTGTTCAGGGATTGAACATCATAGTAATAGAGATGATGTGGCATTGGCTACGAAGATGTGGGATGAATATGAAATGATGATGAGGGGAGCCTATTTGAAGGATAATAAAATGACATTGGAATATATTCATCATAAGTTAATAGATGAAAATTACTAGGTGACTAAGGCTAAGGAGTAAGCTTGACTATATTTGCAGAGCTAGATTTCTTTCATGTTGCTCATAGGTAAGCCTAGAATCTATACTTTATTATCTTTGCTGAAATTAGTGGATCATATGGGTAGGTTAGACTCAGTTACTATTAGAGATGGAACTCTTGTGTATCTATATACGAAACTTAGTGTAGGTTACAGGGCTAGGGAAAATTATTGGGATGTTTAACATAATTAGAGATAACAAATTATTATTACTAATTAGTTATGGAACCTTTCTAATTATAGTTCTAGTATACTTTATTTGTGTTTTAAATGTGTACATTCATGGATTTATGAATATTTTTTGTGTTTTCATTGATCTCTTTCTAAAAGTTATAGCATTACATGAGATCCTAAAGCAATGAGATGAGATATGTCCCATATAAAAGTTGCCATCACGAATCAAAGGAAGAACTTATTTAGTATAGGTAGTGTCTCGACATGTTAAGGGTGATGAAGGTGAGTGGCATATTTTAAAGTTGGTTTTTAGTTTTAGTTAATTACAAATAATATTACTTTGCACATATTTATAGGTTAATTTTAAGCCCATCTACCGTGATCCAACAATGAGACATCTTGAGATGATGTACTATGATAGCTTATTGTTTATAGATATTATAATGTCGTATATGTTGAACCGTGTTATGAGACACTTTGGATACCCCTAGCTCATCCTAACCTTTCTTATTATACCAACTATTGGAGTTTGTCATAGTTGAAACCCTATGAAGTATAAAGTGGATTATTCTAGTTGCACATCATTCTAGAACATCTATTCACGTCATTGGATAGAATTTTTACAACATCTACATAAATGCATGTATCAGTATGATGCTTCTCTATAGTATATTACATGGTCCCACTCAATATTTAATCTTATAGCACCAAATATGGGACCATATGATTTATATTACATTCATACATTAATTTAGTTGAAAAATGAGATGACAAGTTTAGTGTGCTACTATTTGAAAAAAGAGAAGTTGGGATTCATCAATAAAATTGCCCTGGCAGATACATTAAAGTAAGTCTACTTCAAATTTGGAAGACCTATCCTCTTGTGAACAAGAGGTGAGGGAACCCCTTATTGATAATAATGTGGGTAGTTAGTCATGTTTCTACTATAGCTATATTTTTAGTGTTTAATGTGTACAAACTATTTTAACACTTTGTTCTAAAATGTGCATGGGTTGTTATTACTCTTGTTTATTTCCTAATTATGGTATTATCTTGAACTTCATCAAACACATAGTCAAGATAACAAACATCAACAAATACATAGATAACAAATGATAAGAAATACATAGTTAAGATAACAAACATCAAAAAATAATACATAGTTAAGATAACAAACATCAACAAATACATAGTCAAAGACATATATAACAAAAGAGAGGAAATAAATAGTAGACATAAGAAAACATAAACAAATACATATTCAAAGACATATATAAAAGAACACATATATATAGTAAATGGCCAAAAAATCCTCAGTCAAATTTGCCACCATAGTCACTTCTCATACTAGTTACAATCTAGTACATTTCAATACAATCTCAATGCAGCTTGTCCCAACAAATAGTGATTGGATTAGCAAAACAGTAATACGTATTAGATACTGGTGATAACATAGAGTTATCCATCATGGTTATCTACAAACAGATGAAGTTTAATTACTTAAATTAGAGTAAAAGAATCAATATGGAAGACTTTATGGAGATAAGAAATATATCAATACATAGTGGTTCAAAATTTTAAACTTAAGGTCATAATAATCTGATCAGGTTGTCGACTATCATGCACAACTCTATGCGGTAGACATGTAATTGATCCCCAATGGCTCAAGAAGAAAAATAGCACATTATATGTCGCCATGAAAAGAAATAAAACGTTAGGTGTAGGCCCAACTAGTGGATAAGGAATTCTATGTTTATAGCAATAGGGTTTAAGAAGGCATGCTTATACAATTCCTAAGGCTTAACAATTCTTTTTACATTGCTACCCTTACATTCTACCATTCTTCCTTATTACCTAGAAGTTGTAGTGCAATGACTCTAAATCCTCAATTTCTATCACCTGTAACTATAACATCCTAACATTTCACGCACGCACACATATATATATTTTAGTGGAAATATAATAACAACATAATCGTGTGTAATAGATATACTTGACATAACCCTGGCTTACCATACCATATTTATATAGAATATAAGGTAAAATAGTTAAAAATTAAAACAAGATAAAAGTGAGAATGAGAGAGGTTCATAAACTTAGATAAAATTTTATTGATCAACTCCAAGTACAATAGCCAAAATACATAAAAAGGGATACATTGGAAATTTAGAGTACCAAAAGGTTTCTAGACCAAAAGTGATAACCAAATAACATGACTCTACGACCAACCTCAATACATAAGAATCACTCTTCCATAAGTAAAGCTTCATAAGCAGAAAATTCATCAAAATGGTCCTCCATGACTTGCATAAAATCACCTAAGTCATTTCCTCATTAGAATGAGCTACATCCATGAAAATATGATCACTATGTTATATATTGAGTAAGGGAACAATACAGTTGCACAAATTACAAAAATACATAAGATCACATGGAAGAATAAGCATGCACAACGATAAAACATGATATGGTGCAAGAAGATATTTGAATCAAAATTCCATTGTTATTTATATACACAATCCATTTATTATTTACATAGAGTGCAAGACCCTACTATTCTTAATCAGGTGGAATGGATTGAAATAACTTCTAAGGCAAAACGTGTTTGGCCACTATTATTAAGCTAGTAGAATAGACTCATAACCTCCTAAGACAAAATGATCCTAGACACCTTTCTATCACCATTTGAATGGTTTAAAGCACTCATAAGTAAAAATGCACCCGACCACTATTATTAAGCTAGTGGAACAAACTCAACACCTTAGTGCTTACTCACTTAATCTTTCACTTTAATTGATTAATATCTTATTCATTGACATATATCTCAAGATAAGTAGTTGGAAACATATATATATATATATGAAAAACATATTGTCCAAATTAACATAATTATTCAAAACATGTAAAATACAACCACATGAATATTGGAACACCCTCCAAGGAAAAAGGCCAAATCTCCACTAAAAGACCCCCATTTCACAAGATAAGCATAACCTATTCAATAACACTAATTTAACTATCAATTTTATCATACCTAAGTAAAATATTATTATTAAAAACATATCAAAAAATTAAGATCTATATCCAACATCTTATATATGTGATAACAACTTAGCCCTAGGGTTACTATTTTACATTCCTTACAAAATCCTAATTTCACTAGGAATAAGTTTTCCCATAAACCTCATATGACCACAAAATTTAGTGTAAATTCCTATAATATCATTATTAACAACATATAGAAAAATAAGGTATAATTACAACATTTTACATATATAATAACAAACCCGCCTCTATGAAGCCCTAGTTTTACTAGTTATACATAAATTTTCCCATAAGACTCATATAACCTCCAAATTTTGTACACATTACTAAAAAAATAATTATTAAAATCATATATAAAAATAATGGTTCAAATATATATATTTATACATGCAATGATGATCTTACCACTAGGGTTATTATTCCTAATTTAAGTTGTTTTCCTTATTTTATTAGACTTATACCACTCATAATTACTCCAAATATTTTACATGATATGCTTATCATATTTTAAACCATTTGA
Source organism: Tamarix chinensis (assembly GCA_030549775.1). Taxonomy (NCBI): domain Eukaryota; kingdom Viridiplantae; phylum Streptophyta; class Magnoliopsida; order Caryophyllales; family Tamaricaceae; genus Tamarix; species Tamarix chinensis. Next base: position 86,498,253 of record CM060177.1, on the reverse strand, counting down.
TACATTAAATAACAAAGATTATATTTTTAACCCATATTGACCAAATTACGCCTAAGGATGCCATACACCCATCTTTTCGTGAAAATCCTATAAGTCACAACATTATTGATTTTCTACCTCCAAACACATACCCTCATTAAAGTTCTTAACCAAATATATATATATATATATATAACAACAATTTTATCCCAATCAAGGTACTAATTCATGCCAACCTGTTTGACTTACAAAAACCACCTTAGCCAACAATGTACATAATCATATTCTTTCACATTTTTCTCACTTTTTCATCATATAACACAACATATTGTACAACAAAATTATCATAATGAAATTATCCATATAACAATACCAAACATGAGAATTCATCAAAATATGCACATTGCATACAAAAACCTAGTTATGGTGTATATTCTTACCAAAAACATCTCTAGTCTCTAAAGCATGTATAACTCTAAGATTCCTCCTCCAAAACCACCAAAAGATCACCTAATAATTTAGAATAACATAAGGATAGAAATTAGGAAATTAATCAAGGAAACTTTAAGGCAAATATGGTGGAAAATTGAGAACAATTGAAGCAAATAGAACTCACCATAAAGGGAGCTATTCGTTTGGGAAAGTGGCACAACCAAGAGGGAGTTGTGTGAGAGTCTCATGAAGCTAGGGGCCTTCTATGTGAGGTCCTCATGTTAATGGATGGGGTAGTGTGAAGGCCTCACATTGGTTGGGCATATATAGTATGAGGTTGTGGTGTATTTGGGGCAGTTGCAGTGTGAGTTTGTGGTGTAGTTGGGGGTGGTTTGTGGGATTAGTTCATGCAACTAGGGGTATTGAGCATGGGATTTTGACTTAGCTAAGGTAGGTTGGGTGAGGTGATGGTTGTTACATATGGTTGTGACATGAAAACAATGGTGGTAGCGTGATATGTTGACATAGCCAAGAGTGATCTACATGGGCTTTTGACTCAACCAAGGCAAAACTACATGAGGATGTATAAACTACACACAGATTTGCTAGAAGAAAAATGGAAAAGCAATAACGAATGAAGGATAGAGGCCTTGAAGGAAGGAAGAGGGGGTATGGGGGAGTTGTGTGAGTTGTAAAATGAAGTAAGAAGAGGAGAGGATGGGTATTTATAGAGAAATAAGAGGGTCAACATGTGAAATGGGAATGGTCAAAGGTGTAGGGGTTTAGGGCATGTGTTTCTCTTAACAAGGACTTAGGGAAGGATGGGGACTCATTTTGCTAGTAGGTGGTGTAAGCTAAGTTGTAAGGGAGGTGTAGTGGCTATAAAAGAAAAGAAAGGGAGCCATGTGATAGGGGCATGCATGGCCCAAAATGGAAGAAGGATAAAAGAAGATTGTGACACGGGAGAAGGACAAGGAAAATGAAGAAGGAGAAAGAAAAGGGAAAAGTTGAAAGGAAAATTTACAAGAATAAAAATAATTTAGGGTTAGGATTAGAATTAGATTTAAATTTAAGATCCAAAAATTAAGGTATGATTAATTTATCAATCATTTGATCTTAGGATTAAGTTAAAATATTAATGACCTAGAATTACAATTAAGATCGAGTTCATATTTTGGATTAAGGAATTAGGGGAAGATAAAAATATTAATTAAATAGGATTATGATTAGGTTAGAATTTTAATTACTTAAGATTAGGGTTAGGATAAAATCTAGGGTATTATACTAACATCACACCATGATTCCACCCACAGAAGAAACACTATCTCTATATCAAAGGGCCATAGGAAATCATAGATGGATAGCTAACTCCTCTCAATACTATACCTCCCATTACTAGTTTGTCATCGACTACTCAAATGGCTAGCCAAAGAATGATCTTTATTAGGGGAAGAATGAACATGCCCTTATCTTGATCATACACGTCCCCTAGCCAAATTCAAATAAGCATGCTTTGTGTCCTCCCACTTTGATGGATCCTTCTTTTACTAATACTAGCGTGACCCCTACCTTGTTGATCATCTAGCTCAACCATAATTGTTGTAGCAGGTTTGAGAATCTTATCAATCAAATTTGAATATTGTTGAAGACATGATGGATAATGGTTAAGCATCATTTATATCTTGGATATAATGTTAAAACCAAATAGACTTACTTCAAGATCAACATTTTTTTACCTTGAATGTAAACCTTTCTCCATGTAGTCTCACAAAAGTAATAGTTTTCCAGAATTGATGCACTGTTGATTAGGGAATAGGTTGATGTTCTTCTTTGTACTAGAATATCTCATATGCATATAGTAGAATATGTGCCAACAATATATAATGCCTACACCCTAAAAGCTTAGAACTAACTACAATAAACCCTTTGTTGTCACCCTAAATTATGTTCGATGCTCTCTAGCATACTACATATGTTATTTTATTAACCAATATATCATGTGTAGAGTAATGTAGAATAATAAACCAAGACTACTCCAAATCTTTCTTCAACTCGTTAACTTGGATTAAAATAATGCTTCGATCTTTGGCTATAAAGTGTTAAAACTCAATCAAGATGATGTTATATACTTTCAGCTTAGCATGTTCACTTCCCACCCTACAATTCATATTTTGAAACATGAGAGTTCAATGAAAAAAATATATTTACAACAACATATGTAACACCACAAAATTTACTATTACAAAATTTTATTTTAGTAAAAGCGTAATAACAAGATAAATGGGTGTCACAACAATAATTGACATAAGTCTAACTTACTCTATCATCCTTACAATAACTACAAGAAAAAACACTTCGAACTTAAAATAATTCAAAGTAGAGAACAAGGGAACCTTTTATAAAACTTGGGTAAGCATTTAGAGATTAACTTTAAGTACAATATAACAAAAAATAATCAATAGTGATCCATTAGAACTAAGAGTTTAAAAATATATCCAAGTAAAACTAATAATAGGATAACATTGACTCTACGTCCAACACTAAGATAGTGAGATCATACCTCCACAAGTAGATTATCAAAAGAAGAAAAATCATCTAAGGAGTTCTGATCGACTTGCTCAACAAAGTCTAGACTATCTACTTTTGGAAATGAGCACCACCCATGAAATTGATAATCAATATGCTATGTATTGGGCCATAGAACAATAGAATCATAGCAAAGGTATACATGATACATAAGGTCACATGAAAGAATAATCATGGGGAATGCTTAAACATGACATAATGTAAGAGAATAAAAAATCCATATTTCCATCATTAGATATAACCACAATTCATTTTCTTATTTACTTTAAGGTTAGGGACCCTTCTATTCTTAATCTAGTGGAATGGAATGAAGCATCTTCCAGGATAAAACTCTTTTTACCCACTATTATCATCCAATGTAATGAACTAAAAACTTCTTAGAGCATCACACTTCTAGCTACTATTCTTATACTATAATGAGGTTAGAAATTGTGTATGTAATACTTGACATGAGTAGTAATATCAATCCTTTTAAGTATCCACCATCTCCCGCACAACTTAGTGTATTAAATGTTATGTCCCAAGCTATGTGAATGTGATGAAAGCTTAAAAGGATTGATATGACGACCTATATTAACAAGGTGTACCTTTATTTTATGGAAAACTTTCATTGGATATGTTTGTAGCTAAGCGTGCTTATATTTGATCAATTTAAAGATAGATGACCTCTTAAAAATTTATTGGGATGCATGCTAGTTGATAAAAAAAATTACAGTAAAAAGCATCATGTTGATCTATGCGGCTAATCATCAATCTCAAAATTGCTCTAAATAACTATTTTAATTCAATTGTGTAACACCCCCATTTCCTACTACCTAAAAATTTCATTTTGAAAATATTACGGAAGCAAAAATACAAATCCAACCTATGAAAAATAGGGTGATATCAAAGTATCTAACACAGTATAGGCACCTCACTGCCTACCTCATTCTAGACACAAGGCTAAGTATCCAACCAATCAAAACATAAGGAAATATAGAGTGCTCAAGGTAAGAAAAGTGATTGTTTACATCCTTGGGCTATAGAGGCCCAAATCCTTACAAGATACATATAAAGAAAATGGCTTATTAAAGCAAATAGATTTTAATGGAATACAACATGGTCACTCATGGGCTATAGAAAAAGTCTCCGGAAAAGCCTACGCTTAACAACCTAAGATTTCTTAGAGGAGGATGGACCACTCAATGGTTGTCCTTAGGAAACCTACAACCAACCTCTTGCTTGTGGGATTGCAACAAGAAACAAATCTACCAACCTCATGCAGACCCTAGTACAATCAAGACCCACACAACATACTCATGGTACAACTTAACAATATGTGCCTGTGACTTTCCTATCATGCCATTCATGCACAATTGTATAGGTCAGACAAGATATAAGAGGATCCATTTAATCATGCATAGTAATCATGTCAATGTACTAGGGTATACAAACTTTTAACATGCATATTGTCTACTCTTAGATTATGAATTACTTAGATTATCCATTTGACAGTAGGTAGAGCATAACTTCTATGGTGATGAGAAAATAGGATTTCATGTACAACTTCTAACCATGGATGGATCATGAGAATAATAATAATAATAGATCATGCAATAACTCATGGAACCATTCCAGAATACAGGTATATACCACAATAAACATCCTAGAGGGAAATATGATTAACATAAAATTCCATGTGGCTGAGCATAAAGTATACGACATACTTATAGCTTAATTGAGGTGTGAGCTCTTAAGTATTTGTAACAAAAGCATATGCCATATCAAATAAACAAAATCATGTAACAAGATTTGGCCAGTTACATCCCCTTTAAATCTCATTTCGGTCATCATCTTACTTTAGATAAAATGGAATTTCTTTACCAAATCCTTGACTAATAAGTGAGTATATAATTATTTTACCCCAAGTTCTTAAGCAATAGGTGGGATTATTCCGCATGGTCTCTCAATACCATGGAAGCCACTAAAATAATGGACATAAAGTCTTGGCACATGCAAAGGAAACCTGATGGACATAAGTACGGGTTCCTACCAAAGTAACATGGACAAAAGTCTTGGCTCATGCCAAGGAAACCTGATAGATATAAGTCTAGGTTCCTACCAAAATAACATGGACAAAATCCCTAGCTCATGCCAAATAACCGTCCTATGGTGACAAAACCCTTTAATATCAATACCCCCTATTACATCATTAGTGACTATAGTAGGAAAGACATCAGGATTTACAAGGACCCTAGAATCAACGAGGATCCTCCTCGAAGGCAAAAAGTTCCTAAAGGAAGACTAACCCCAAGTAGCTAATCAAGGACTAATAATCTAGACCTTTCACAATGCTCGTTTCACTTTAAGTGATTATTGTCTAATTAGCTTAGAAATGTCATTTCACATAAAGGCCCACAATAATATCAAACCAAGAACCAAGCCTTTTCAATTCAATACACTCATATAAGGTTCTCAGTGTTCCCATTAGGGTCTCGTTAAGAGATTATTATAGTATATAATCGATTAGGCCATGGGGCGGAATTATTTGATATTGATATTACCCATAATAGTTCAATCTAACAATTAAATTTCCATTTATTCCCTTGTTCACAATTCAACTCTAGTTCATACCAAGGTAAAGGTTATAGTTCATTTTTCAATCATAGACTTACCCATTTATTAAAGGATGTTCCCTTTAAATTCCTAAGGCCAAAGGTGAAGGTCTAATTATAGTTCAATTGGAGTCTAATCCTACTTTCCAAATGTTTATTTATTTATTTCATTAGCCAAGTGAAAATAACTAATCGTAGGTAAGGTTAACTCAAGCTATCGTATATGATAAGAATATTTTCTTTTATCTTTTCTAATTAATTTCACTTATGGGGTTCTCATTTTAAGGCTATGATATAATTCACTAAAGGTCTATCATCCATCATTTTAATCCATTACATCATTATTAACTATAAGGAGAATCCATTCTTAGTTGTTTAATCATCTATTCATGTTATGTTCAAGAAGAGAACCAAATGCTACACTAAGGTCAAACATTAAATAATTTCATTTTATTGCCTTTAATATATTATTTAACTTCATTAATCCAAATAATTTCATAACTTTCAGTTTACTCGATCATTATCCAAGTACAAGAGAATTCAAACATCACATTCGAGAATAAAGTATGTGAGAAAAGCAAAATTGACTAAGACCATTCAATCAAATTCAAAACAATTCCATGGGTTTTGTTGACCAGTTGACTAGTTTCATAAACCGATCAATAGGTCAGGGCGCTGCTAGCCTCCAAATAGTGGTCAACCAATTGGTCAGTCAACCTCACCAGTCAATGAATATAACACGAGGCTAAGACTTCTAGATTTTTAGACCAATCAATCAAATGGTTAACCTAATCATTTGATATTTCTAAGAACAGTCAATCAATTTGATCAAACTAGTTGTAACACCCGCCAAAAATCACAGTTGAAAATTTTCATTCGTTTAAGGAAAATTATACACCAAATAGGGGTGCTACCACTATGATTAGTATGAGTCAAGCCCCTGACCGGCCTCATACTAAACCACAAGGTTAAAAAGCTCTACAGAATCATAATAGGCGATGATTAAAAACATAGAGGAGTTAAACATTACATACAATAAAAACTAGAGTGTGTAAGAGCCAAAGTTAATACATCAATTAAATGAAATACAATATAACGCCCCCACTATGGTGAAATAAAAAGAGAAAACATGAAAGGGAAAGTAGTCTAAAGAACACTCTCTATAGCCCCAACCCTAGGACATCAGAACATCACTCTGCCTGACAAACTCATCATAAGTAGCAAAATCCTCTACTGCCTCATTGCCTACCTATATAGATTCAAGAGAGCCATTTTTGTAGGAATGAGGAGCACCATGATAAGGGTGATCGATACACTACGTACTGAGTAAGGTAAAAATATAGCTAAGATAGGGCACATCAACATAAAATACAGATATTATGCAAGTAGTATGTTTTATTAGATTAATTACCCCTATAAGAGTTTAAGCCATTAGTAACATCTTTACACATCTCTCGAATTATATCCACGTAAGTATGGAAACCCCACTATTATGACCGATGGAATGGGAATAACTACTCTAGGGCAGAACGCGCCTGACCACTATTATAATCGGTGGACCGGTAAACATGTACATCTCCAGGGCAAAATGCTCTTAGCCATTATTGAGATTAGTGGAACAGTAAATATCCTATGTCTTGTCCTGAGCCATGTGGTGTTTCACTATAAGTAATTAGTGTCTTTTCCACAAATTATTATTATTATCTAAGGGTTTAACTTATTGAGCTCGGGACCCCCACTATTATAACCGATGGAATGGAAATATTACTCCAGAAGAAAACACACCTGGCCACTATTATAACCGGTGGACTAGTAATATATACAAATCCAGGGAAAAACACTCCTAGCCACTAATATAACCAATGGGCCGGTAAACATCCTAAGTCTAGCCTCAACTCAATGATCTTCTAATTTAAGTGATTAGTATATTATTCATGTCTTATTCAACAAGTAACACCCATCAAGACATTCACACCCCAATGGACACTCCTGACTCATTACCACTCTACCAACCTGGACTCCCTGAAATACTTTATCCCTTAACTTAGGGTTCCTTAGTTCAAGTGGTCAGCGGAGGTCGTCGTGGCCTCATGACGGCGGTGCGGTGGTGACAGTGATGGTGGTTGAGATAAAGAGAAAAGGAAATGGAAGAAAGGAGAGGGGAGAAAGGGAAAAGTGGAGGCATGATATAGCAGGGGTCTTTCTGTGCAGGAAGGGAGGCAATGAGGGATATGGTAGCCACGTTGGTGGCATCATTTGCTGTGGAGGAAGGTGTAAAAGGGTAGCTTGAGTTGCCCACTTTGCATTAGTTGGGAGAGAGGAGGAAGGGGAAATAAGGGAAGGGGAGTGACTCATTGGGTGTAGGGTGTAGGGAAAAAGGAAGGGAGGGAGTAGTGATGACGACACATCATGGTAGCGTTGGCAGCAGTGGTGTTTGTATGGGAGGCGAGAGTATAGGGGTAGGGGAGAGGATTGGTAGAAAAAGAGGGGAAATAAGGGAGTGGGGATGGGTTTTTATAGGTGTAGGTGATGAAGGATGTGGATAAGAAGGGGAAGAAGATAAAGGGAGAGGGTTGGTAGCTGCCGGCCGGCGTGCAGGTTGAGGCAGGAGCGTAGGCAAACATGGTAGGGGAAGGATTTGAAGGGTTAGGGAGGCAGGTGAGGGGGAGAGGAGCCTCGTAGGTGGAGGGGGACTATGTAGAGACATGTTTGTTGCACGATCTACAGGGCCAAAAGAGGAAAGGAGGAGGGAGAGAGAAGTGGGGATAGCTGCGATGGTAGCACCGTGTAGGGTCGCATTGGTTGGAGGAAGAATAAGACAGTTGAAGAAGGGGGAAGAAGGGAAAAGGGAGGGTGAGAAAGGTATAGTAAGGGGTACACATGCAGTTGGGCTAGTTGGGGGGGAGGAGGAAAAGAGGAATTAGGCCAAGGAAAGGAGAAAAGAAAGAAAAGAAGGAGGAGGGTGTAGGGTCGTCGCTGGGCATAGCCCAATCGACGGAAGGAAGGGAGAAAAGAAGGAAAAAAGAAAAGGAAGAAAAGAAGAAAGAAAAGAAAGAAAAAAAGGGGAAGAAAAGGAAAAAAGAAAAAAAAAGGAAAAATGGAGTGGTAGTGTGTTTTGGATTTTTTTTAATTTTAGGGATAATAAAAAGTAATAATAATAAATTAATTTTATTAATTTGGAAATTATTATAATTTATTTATAACTTATCTTAGGTTAGTTAATAAATTTAGTGTCCACTAATTATGTCCCTACGTCTTTTTTCTTTCTTTATTGCCTTAATTTCAATTATTATTATTTTTATTAAAAATGGTACATATAATTAAAGCTTATTCATTAATTCCTTATTTTATTCTTAAATCCTAAAATAAGAATTTAGGGTATTAAATCACTACCCCCTTAAAGAAAGACTTTGTCCTTGAAGTCACTAACTTAATTCTGGGAGTAGAGAGGAAGGAATGACGGGCCAGGTGGTTCCAAGGCAACTAGCTATACATGTCTCTCTTTATAGGTCAAGGAATCATCAAACTTGACCTTATTAAGTTGTATCATATGGAAAGGATAGGAAACATACTTTTGCAGCTACGAGACCTGGAACACATTATGGACACATGCTAACTCTAGTAGGAGTGCCAACCAATAAGCAACCTCTCTAACCCATTCTAGAATCTCATAGGGTCCAATGTATATCAAGCTTAGCTTACCCTTCTCACTGAACCTCTACATACCTTTGTTGGGAGAGTCCCTCAACAACACCTTTTTGCTAGGCTCAATGTTGCCACCCTAGTGCATCTGATTAGCATAACTCTTTTTTCGACTCTAAGAAGCTCTCATCTAATCCTAAATCTGACGAATATGTCTGGTCATCTCCCTATTCATCTTAGGTCCCAAAAGCACTATCTCGTTGATGTCACTCTAGCATAAAGGGGTCCTGCACTTTTGTGCATAAAATGCTTTAAAGGGAGTCATCCCTATGTTGGCATGGTAGCTGTTGTTGTAAGAGAACTCTATCAGGTGTAGACTATCTTCCTAACATCCCTGGAAGTCCAAAACACAAGTTCTCACCATGTCTTCTAGGCTTTAAATAGTCCTCTCAATCTGCCCATCTGTGGTGGGATAGAAAGATGTACTCATCTTCAATTTCATTCCCAAGACCTCTTGCAACTTTCCCCAAAAGTGAGAGAGGAAACCTATTCGAGATAATGTCCTCAGGCACCCTGTGCCGACTAACCACAGACTTCATGTAGGCATTGGCCAACTAATCCATGCTCCAAGTTGACTTCATGGGAACGAAAGCTACTGAAATGGTCAATCTGTCCACGATGAACGAAATAGTGTCACAACCACTTTGCGTCGTAGGTAGCCCACTAACAAAGTGAATAGAGATTGAATCTTACTTCCATCTTGGCACTTCTAGAGGCTGAAGTAGCCCTGTAGGTCAGACATCTAGATACAAATTTAGCTACCTCTCGCTTTATATGGGGCCACCAGCACACATTCTTAAGATCCTTGTACAGCTTGTCCTCTCCTAGGTGGACGGAGTATGGGACTCAAGTGTGATATACATGAGAGGTGTTTCAGACCGTTCCATTGGTTTAAGAATAGTGGCTTAAGAGCATTCACTACCACGGAAAGGGGTTTTAATAACGGTTATTTTATAGTTTTAATAACGGTTTTCAACCGTTATTGAATCGCCCGTTATTAAATCTTTAATAACGGTTCATAACCGTCATGAAAAATACACAAAAACTCGCGAATATGTGCATAAACTTCATATTTAATAACGATTTTTTACTTAAAACCCGTTATTAAAACTCCAGTTTTTAATAACGGTTCTGATGAAAACCGTTATTAAAACGTAGGTTTTAATAACGGTTCTTATGAAAACCGTTATTAAAACCTATAAGAACCGTTATTAAAACTCCACTTCTTTTTTTTTTGCAGCTTTGTTCCTGCCCACATACACAGTTACCAAATCTGTATGTTAAAACAATTACCAAATCTGCAATGTAAAACAACATCAATTCATACCAAATCTGCAATCACACCATAATTTCAATCAATCTATAATTGGTATGCATGTCTCAATATACCAACTATACTTGCAATAAAATTAGTGGGCATACCACAACTTGGTAGCTCTACACCCCAAAGTAAAGAGTTCACATATCTAGGCTGGTAGACGAAATACAAACCTAAAAATGCATGTAGAATATATAGATCGCTACCGAATGAATGAGTGCACGTGCTTGGCCTCTAACTTCATCAATTTCATCAACATTATATTGTTGGCCTCGTGCATAGTAATTGGTGAAAAACTACAACACCCATGTTTCAATTAATATACAGTTAGCCATTAGGTATGTCATGATTCATTAATAGAAAAATATGGAAAAGCAAACATACATGGCTTGGATCTATGTTGACCAATCTATTCTAGACTATAAGATCCATTGCTCGTCTTCTTCACTTGAACCCTTAAAAACTTCAATTTCATCATCATCATCTAAGTTCCTTTGTCTCGAAGATTTTCAATTTTGGAGGTACCTGAAGCTCTTATCTCATCCATAATTACAATAAAGAGATAAACAATAGAGGAAAAACAATTCTGATAAAAGTAAAAACTAAAATAAATGAAAACATGTATTACCCTACATACAAAATAATACAAAAGTAGGCAACATATGTTACCACTATAATCAAGAGGTTATATAACACCATCATACCCTAAATTAAAGGTTCAATTTGTAAAAAAAGCCCTAAAAAGGTTGTATCACAAAAAAACCTAAATTTAGAGGCCAAAACGGCCTTTTTTGGGCTCCTATATTGGCCAAACCGGCTCCGCCAATTTGCCACATTGTAGATCTCGAAACATTACCCAAAATAGCCTCCTAGATCACCTAAATCCGAGGTCGCATGAAAACGTTATGACCCTCCAAAGTTTAGAGTTGAATCTAGCTCTAAATAACCTCAATAATGTCTTCTCTTTTGTTTATTATGGTTGTAGCTCTAAATAATGTTGAATCTATATTCTCCATACAAACAAATACAATAATAATATGTAAAGGTCTCGGCCAACACATGCATTTGTTAATATATAACAATAACGCAACAAATTCAACAACAAACATCAAAATTTTCAGCCAACACATTCAACAACACATTTTCGAACGAAACCCTGGCGACATGCATTTATATAAGTAGATAAAAAGTTACGAGAGGAAGAACAAACACATACATAAAGTGAGCTAGCTACAAACACGACGGTCAGAATGTTGAGAGAGGCAAGGGCTTTAAACACGACGGAGGATGAAGGTGCAAGTGCCAGCTAGCTTCGGAACAATGGTAGAGGTGTGGCGGTGCGAGGGTTTCCTTTACTTGAGAGGAGCCTGGTGGTGCGAGTTGGCGGTGCGAGGGTTTGCAAGGAGAAGGAAGGAGAGCAAGAGAACGAAAGTGCAGAGAGTCTGAAAATTTTGGCACGAAACAGAACCGAGCGAGAAATAAAAGTTTGATTTTGAGGTTTTAATAACGGTTCCTGAGAGAACCTTTATTAAAACATCTTTTAATAACGGTTCCTGAGAGAACCGTTATTAAAACATCTTTTAATAACGGTTCCTGGAAGAACCGTCATTAAAAGACCGCCATTCTAAGATATTGCTGCTCATAATTAATCACTATCTACATGCATGCATACATACATATCTATCTATCTATATGGGTATATTGTTCATAATCCCTATTATCATAATTAATTATTTACTTAAGCATATAAACTTAAAATGATAAAATATTAAATTTATAATTTATTTTAATCTACAAAGCTTACGTTGATAATTATGTCATAATACTACTCACCTAACAAGTACCCCACGCGTCCCCCGTACTTCGGTACTGGTCTTAATCAAATGAGATTAATTAGAATCATCTCCGATGTAATTTTCCTTTTCAGTTAGAATGACAGCAAACGTGGAGGCAGAACTAGTTAGGGGGGAGCAAAGGTGCAGCATATTACCACGATTGATACTCCTTACCAAACGAGAGGACCCGGTTTTCTTGTGAATAAGCAGAAGTTTTCACTTCAAGGAGGCAGGGTCTCATGGAAGACAATCTTTCTGTTTCGTCCAACAAAATAAATCTGAAGATCCGAGTCATTTGTGTCCCTCATCTCTTTTCCGGCGACCTCGGGGCCGGGAGAAAGAACATGGGTATAGCCTATATGCAAATTGAATAGGATAGGGCCGGGCAATCCTTTTACTTCAATTATTTAGTTTTGTTTCAATATTTAATAACTTTGGTTTCCGAAAGGGGTATCGGTAATGGGATGGGCGTACCAGCATGTTTGTGTTATGTTTGGTCCATTCGTAGTGACTGAATCTGAACTATTGAATTGCTAGTACTTTATAATTATCTTGTCCACTTTTAACGAAATGTAATACTAGTTCCTATATAGCGTAACATGTTTCACCGTAAGGGCACTTCTTCTTCTTCTTCTTTTTTCTTACTCCCAACACACACACACACACACACACATAAATAAATAAATCCTTGTATATGATAAATGAAGTCATTCTATCATTAATTTTTTGTATAAAAATCTCATTTAAAAAAAATTATAACTACTTTCTATTTTTATCCTCATTTAAAAAAAATTATATATGTATTAATAACTTTGTATATATATATATATATATATATATATATATATATATATATATATATATATGTGGCATACCATATACACAATGTTATATTTTTGTACAACAATATCAAAATTTTAGCATCACAGTGTTGAAATTTCACATCAATATTATTGGTACAACAATAGGGAGGATCAAGTGTAACAATTCATTTATTTCATTAAAATTTTAGTATAAGATCATTGTATTATTTGTATAATGTTATTGAAATTCTACCACAGTAACGTCGAAATTTCTACTTTAAATAAACATTTTTGTTCTTTTTTTTTCCTTCTTATGTGGCATACAGAGACACGAAGTATATCTGTAACTAATTACGACATATAAACAACTTTATGCAGCCTGCGTGAATCAATTAGAATTCCATATTTATTTTTTGAATCATGTCGGCGTTTGATAAAAGAGGACCGAAATAGAATATATTGGTCCGTTTAAAATAGAAGCTTGTGTAAAATAATCTGTGTATTTTATTTTCCCAAATTAATTCTTTTAGCTCAATTCTGAACAATGATCCTTCGGATGGTTAAAATTAAGTCAATTCACATATATTTTGGGAAAATTATTTTAAAATCCAACTAATTCAAACTATTTAAAGTTAAAAAATCTATTTAGTATTTATATCACTTTTAGTAGTATTCAATTTATATGTATATATATAGATAATATTATTTGTACGTTGTGTATAATTAGATCTATATATTGATATAATTATATATACGTAATATTTTATATTTAGAACCAAATATTTTATAATTATATTAATTTTTATCATATTAATTCTTTTAAGTGGCCTTCAAACTAATTTTCTCGATATATTTTTACCCATAACAGTCTCTTGATTCCTCTAAGACTCTAAGTGCCGGTTTGGTTACGAGATAATAGATGTGAAAAAATTACCCGTATATTTTATACGTCTTGTATAATTTAGTTAAAATTAAATATTTTTATTTTAATAAATATCAATTTTAAATATTAATTTAATCTAAAATAAATATTTTATTAAAAAAATATTTATTATTATTAAATATTTAATATAAAAAATATTTATTATTATTAAATATTTAATATAAAAAATATAAAATAAAATAAAAATTTTCTGCCACTATTAGTCTCGTACCAAGCAAGCTCCGAATCTAATCGTTATCTCTTGAAAAAGGATCCCCATGTGTCGTTTCAAACCGAATGTAACAGAGGTGGATCGATCGCTAGCTCATAACTCCAGCCGGTCATGTTACGTATTCTCAATTGGTTTTAAAATAAAGCATCATGAACAGTCATGCTATTCACTTACGTATTAGGCCCACATCTAGGTCCATTAAAAAAAATTGATATGGCACCAGACCAGGTGAAGAACTTAGCACAGATTGTCATCCTTGTTTGAGAAGTATTTGAAAGTTTGTTTGGAGTACAACTTAATAGTTAATAGATGGAAAATATGAGAGGAACTATTAAGGAATGACACACGTGTATTGTCTCACAATGAATATGATAGCTTGTGAAGTACATGTCAAAAAATCATGACATCCCGATATTGTCAAGTATAGAGGGTACCCTGCATATGAAATACAGTTAAAGAATGACCCATATTTGATTAAGACACAAATTGAATGAGAATATGTACGTGTGAAAGAGAGAATTGAACTTGATACCAACATAGCAACAAAAATAGCCGGTGGTGGAAAAAAAAATAGTAGATAACTATTATGCAAGCTACAATCGTCCATAGTAGTTTTAAACATTACCATCTACAATTAAATAAAAATAATAATAAAAGTTGCTTTAAAAAAAATACACGAATGATTAGACAACAATTATAGATTAAAGACAACCATCTAATCTTCCTCCATTTTTTTAAAAACGATTAGATAACAAGGTTCGACTAAAATCATCATATATGAAGGATAATTGATGACATTTTCAGCACACAAATTCCATACAATCCTTCCTTCACGGACAACAATTTTAATTTAAAACCAATGCCTATAGCCTTTTTTTTGTAAAAAAATATATATACTTGTACTACATGTACCAAGCACAATTCCCTATATAAAAAACCTTGCATATATTTAACTGATACACAAGCATCAATAGTGTGTATTCTAATTTAAAATATTAATTTTACACTATATCAAGTATCAACCAATCAGTCATAACATCAGTTAGTTTATATTAAAATTATACTTATATCAACTAGTCAATCATAAGATTGATCAATTTGCTTTGATATATCAAATAACAAAAATCCAAAAATAATAGAAATAGACATACATTTTAACAAGACATTAATCACATATAAGATATAAAAGTAACTAAATAAACTAACTCACAACATCAAACCTCTTAATGAGTTCGATCAACTACTTTGGCTATATATTATCTATATTCACACATTCATTTCTCGTGGGCTTAAAAAGAGATCTACCATGAAAAATGAAAATATCAATATAGATAACAAATGTATTTTTTATTTGAACTTTTCATCTCTTTTCTTTACCTTTCTTTCTAAATCTTCATCATAACCATTCTATTATGTGTAATAATGAGCTTTTTATTCTTAACTCTTGGATTCAAGAATTTCTATATAACTTAAGTGACACAATCAAAGTATTTTCTATTCTTTTATTAACTGATTTATGTATCGGATTTCATTTGCCCCATAGTTGGGAACTAATGATTGGTTCTATCTACAAAGATTTTGAATTTGTGTATAACGATCAAATTATATCTCGTATTATTTCCACTTTTCTCGTCATTCTAGATACAATTTTAAAATATTAAATGCTTTGTTATTTAAATCGTATATCACCATCGCTTGTAGTGATTTATCATTCAATGAATGACTAAAATCAAAAAGCATCTAGTCTAAAGTAATCGATATTAATCCAAGTAGAACATTTGTTACTTTGGTTTGAAGCAAAGAATACATATTTATACTGATTCTTTCTATGTCTACCCATCTAAGGCTCAAGGTTTTTCTAAGATTCTAGTAAATAGCAGATTCATGGATAGGGAACTAAATTAGCAACCTACTCTAATTTATTGTAGAAATTGTTAGGATTAATAATTCAACTATGCAAACTAAAACTCTACATACATTTTCTATTACTCGATCTATTTTTGTATTGCTCATGACATATATAATAACTAAGTCACCCAGTTCAAATGCATATCCCATTTTTACGCAGCATGGTTATAAAAATCCAAGAGAAGCTACTAGTCGTATTGTATGTGCCAATTGCCATTTAGAAAATAAGACTGTGGATATTGAGGTTCCACAAGTAGCCCTTCCTGATACTCTATTTGAAGTAGTTGTTCAAATTCCTTATGATATGCAACTCAAACAAGTTCTTGCTAATGGCAAAAAGAGGGCTTTGAATGTGGGGGTTGTTCTAAAATTACCCGAGGTTTTTGAATTAGCTCCACTCGATTGTATTTCTCCCGTGATGAGAGAAAAAATAGGCAATCTTTCTATTCAGAGTTATCGCCCCAATCAAAAAATTATTCTTCTAGTAGGTCCAGTTCTTGGAAAAAAATATATTGAAATCACTTTTCCTATTATTTATCCCTACCCTTCTACTATGAATACGTAGGCAAGAATAGGGGAAGGGGACAGCTTTATCCAGACGGAAGCAAGAGTAACAATACATTTTATAATTCTATAGCAGCGGGTATAGTAAATAAAATTATACGAAAAGAAAACGGCATATATGAAATTACCATAGCAGATGCATCTAATGGATGTCAAGTAGTTGATATTACTCCTACACGTATAGAAATCCTTGTTTAAGAAGGTGAATCTATCAAACTCGATCAACCATTACCAAGTAATCCTAATGTGGGTGGATTTGGTCAGGGAGATGTAGAAATAGTACTGAAAGATCCATTACACATTCAAGGTCTTTTGTTCTTCATGACAACTATTATTCTGGCACAAATTGTTTTTGTTCTTAAAAGGACACAGTTTGAAAAGGTTCAATTATTTGAAATGAATTTCTAGATTCGTGGATTTATCAACATAAAGTTTGTAACAAGAACTTAATTCATGTTGACAATTATATATGATCAAAGAATAAAATAATGTATGAAAGCACGTTTTTCAACTCAAATTCAATTGGAATGATATGACTATATAAAAAATCTCATTAGAGTATATAAAATCAAGACTTTTCTATTTGTTAATAAAATTAGATACTATACTGAGACTAAATGGAGAATATCATGCACAAAAATGAGTGTAGCAAACGATTCTAGAAGGAATTATTTTCCTTCCTAGTCTTCAACACAAGAAAAGGAATTCGAAACATCTTTTTCTTCTGTTGCAATAGTAATTATTCTTAATCTCATTCATTAAAGACATTTTTCCCTTTTAGCCTTCTTTTCTGGCCATCGCCATGCACCACCGCCGGTGCCACCCATCTCCGCCGACTCAAGGTGAAACACTAGACCTTCTTAACCCTTCTTTTCGATTTATTGTAATTATTATTATTATCATTATTATTATTGTTGTTATTAGATGTAATATTATTGATAAATTTTGTTGGTAGGGTGGAGATTATACTTGAGTTAATTAGATTATTAGTTTCAAATTTTATGAATTTATTTGAATTATTATAAGTTTATTATAATTATTTTATTATTAATGTTAATTATTTTAGGAGGGCCGAGGCCTTAATTTTTAATTAAGGTTCACACCCTTGTATTTTTATTACTATTATTACTATTTTTACTATTATTATGATTATTATCTTTAATAATTTAATATTATTATAAGTATATATATTATTAATATTATTATTACTATTATTGAATAGTACTTTTATTATTTGGGGTAAGGTCGAAAGCCCACCTTGTAATTTTAGGATTATATTATTATTATTATTATTGTTGTTGTTGTTGTTGTTGTTGTTTCTACTAATATTAGTATTATTACTAATATTTTATTATTATTATTATTATTATTATTATTATTATTATTATTATTATCTTTACCAATATTATTTTGGTGAAGGGTAGAAACCCTTATATCACAATTCGTTTTTAAATTACATTAGTATTATTATTAGTATTTTCAGTAGTATTTTGTATAATTAATTTTAGTATAGTATTATTTTAACTAAAAATCAAGTCTTAGGATAAGTTAGTATATAATAGCATTTTTAGGAGGGAACCTAATTCTAGTATTTTTCCCATAATAGGTGAGCTCAGTCAAAGCCCTCAAGTGGTATAGGAGCGTGCTCCAAGACCAATGACATTTTAGGTAAGGAGTGCTAAGGCCATATGTGTAATATGTGTTTTACATGTCATAGATGCCATGTCATATGATTAATCGTATATTTCATGTGTATATTGTACAACTATTATGAATGCAACATGGTATGGAAGTTGAGGTGTATTTTGTGTAAATAAATGTGGCATGAGAACGATGTGTATAAATGTGTTATTATTATGGTATGATGCGGTCTTGAGACGTGCATGATGGGGAATTGTATGGTGTTAGGGTTTTGTATAGAATTGCATGGTGTTAGGGTTTTGCATGGAATTGCATGGAGTTGTATGGTGTTAGGGTTATACATGGAGTTGCATGGTGTTAGGGTTATGCATGGAGTTGCATGGTGTTAGGGTTTTTCATGGACTTGCATGGTGTTAGGGTTTGGCATGGAGTTGCATGGTGTTAGGGTTTGCATGGATTTGCATGGTGTAGGGTTTTGCATGGAGTAGTGGCTGAAGGGTGGTATTAATGTTTGCATAGTGATATTAGGATTTTGCATGGTAGTTTAGGGTTTGCTTGGGAGCTAGGGTTTACGTGGAGTTAAGGTTTGCATGGATCCCCTCTTAGCCTTAGATTGTCATACACTAAACTGATTTCATAAGCTTGAGAAGGAGAAAAATTGTGAATCACATAATGGAGATTATCTCTTATCTTGAATAAATTTTTTTATGATCCATGATGTTGTAGATGGAATCTTTGCATTCCATATGGATTCCCCTTTTATATAAAACGTGTGAATCCACTTAACCCATATACTATTTTTCTCCTACTGCTATATTCCATATTTAAAGATCTAGCACCCCTAGTCCTCCCTCCTATTTTTGGAAGACATATAGTGGACCGAGCAACTAAAGCTCTTTTAGAGGGTCTAGCCTTTCCTGTCCACAAAAAAGTTCTTACATAAGCTTATAATCTTGAGGATGATTTTTTAAGAAGGATTAGAATCTGTCTCCAATACATCTGGATGCCATTAATAATAGATCTAAGCAGCTGCAATCTTCCTGCATAGGACAGGAATTTTGTGGACCAATGTTGTATTCTACTAGTAATTTTCTCAACTAACATCATCATTTGGTCAGCTCTTAAACGTGCAGAAGAGAGAGGGTTCCCCAAATATTTAAAAGGCATGGTACCCTCTGGGAAAGAAATGAACTCTGCGATTTTAACCTTCTCCCTCTCTATGACCCCACCAAAATAAATGAAACTCTTCCCAGGGCTAATATGCAGACCTAATACATTTCTGAACTGATTTAGCTAATTCATTAGTAAAGTTACTGACTGAAGATCACCCCTACAGAATAGCAACATATGATCAGCAATGGAGATATTGATAATGCACAACCTTTTGCATTTAGGGTGCCCTCTAAAACCTTCCATAGTCCATAGTTGTTACAACATTCTTGACAAATATTCCATGGCTATGACAAATAGATAAGGGAATAGTGGGTCTCCTTGCCTTAGCCCTTTTTGTGCTTGGAAAGGAGTGAGAATATCTCCATTAATAGAGAGATTATATTTGACTTGGGTCACACATGACATAATTAACTTCACCAAATGGGGAGGGAACATTAATCCCAAAAGGAATTTTTCCAAAAAAATTCCAATTGATGGAATCATAAGCCTTCATGATATCTACCTTCATCATGCATCTAGGGGAAGCATGCTTTCTACCATACATTCTTATTAGCTCATGAGCAAGTAGTATGTTTTCCCCTATTATCCTCCCTTTTAAAAAATCTAATTGAGAGGTACTTATAATATCAGGGGGTAAGTGTTGAATTCTTGCTGCTAGAACTTTGGATAATATCTTATAAAGGATACAGCACCAAGCAATGGGCTTAAAATCTGTGACTTTGCTAGGGTTATCATGCTTAGGAATAAGCACTAAAACAGTGGTGTTATAAAGGATGGAATTGTACCTGAGTAGAAGATTTCATTAACAAACTGACATATGTCCTCCCCTATTATATTCTAAGAAGTTTTGAAGAAACCTACTATGAATCCATCCAAATCAGGAGATTTTATATTTTCAATGGAGAACAAAGCTTGTCTGAATTCATTATAGTTTATAAGCTTGAGAAGATCATGTTGTTGCTCAGGGTTTAGAGTTGCCCCTCTTTGCAAGAGGTTCATGTCCACCTGTGGAGCATTAGGATCATTTAAATCAGTGCCTAAAAGGGAGTAATAATACTCAACAAATGCTACTTTGATGGAATTAGGATCAGTTGCCCATCCAACATGCATGTTCTGGATTTTTGTAATACAACTCTTGTTTTGCCTTGATTTTATGGTAGCAAAAAATAATTGATTGTTGGAGTCACCTAGCTGCAACCATTTTATGCCTGATTTTGTTTAAGGAAACTCTCCTCACATATAGCATAATGCTCATACTTCTTTATGCATTCCTCTTCCTCCTCTTGTAACTTGCTGCAGGTGGGATGATTTTTCATTCTATCTTGGATAGAAACTAGTTTCTGTCTCTGTTCAGCCACCTTTTGCATGATGCCACCAAATTTTTCTTGGTTCACTTCTCTGTATTTATGATTTATATGGTGTATGGCATTTTTAATCTTAGTGAATACTGAATTCCTTTTAGAGTTATGCCATACTTCCACCACCATCTGCAGGAAATTTTCATTATATGTCCACATATCAAAAAATTGAAACGACCCTTAGGGTGAGGTCTGTTAGGGTTTAAACACATTACTGCAGGATAGTGGTCTAAAAAGAGGGGAGACTGAAAATCAACTGATGTATTTGTGAAGGTTTCAAACCATTTTGTATTGCCCATAACCTTTTCAAGCTTACATATGATCTTCCCATCCCGAATATGCCTGTTGGATAATGTGTAAGTGTGGCCTGTATAATGTAGATCTTCTGTCATTACAATTTGCAAGCAAAATTTAAAGTCCTCCACATCCCCAGTATCTAATCCTACTCCTTGAAACTTTTCATTATTTTTCAAAACAATATTGAAGTCCCCTAAAACTAACCAGGGCATATCAGTAACAATTGTGGATTCCGGCCATTGCCAAAGATTTCTCCTTTCACTTCCTTAATTATGAGCATAGATGAACGAAATGAAAATAATAGTTCCAATAGGCAGGAAGGTAGCCTTGACTTGAATACCCTAAGGATGAGTGCTTATATCCTACACCTACCAAATGTTATTGTCCCATAGGCACCAGACTCTCCCATTGTAGTGATGAGAATAATTATCAATAGCTTGATATTGACTCCCCAATTTCCTCCTAACTACTGCATCTATAGATGACTTTATTCTAGTTTATAATACACCAAACAAAGAGACCCCATTAGCTTTGATCCAATGTCTTAATTCCTTTTTCTTAAAATGTTTATTAAGACCTCGGATGTTCCAAGAATAAATCATGTAAATAATGGTTTAGGAAAGATGTCATCAACACCTGGATTTTTCTTTCTCCTTTATCCATCCTGGATCTAAATCCAGTGAGAAAAATTTGTTATTCAGAAGTAAAACTAAATCTGAAACCTCATTGGTTTGTGTAGGCACAAAAGATTAATGTGAGTTTTGTCCCATGTCCTGTTGAGTTTGCCTAGGCTTCCACACAAGTCTTTTGTGGTATATACTACAAGATAAGATCTCTTGATCCCCATATTGGGTGGTATTATCTGTTGTGGTTCCCTAATAGAATGCTGCCCAGATTTTTGGTTTTCTATATTCATTTTGCCATTGGTAGGCTAGGTATTCTGAGGACATGATTGGTGGTTGTGTCCAAAGGTATTGCAACCACTGCAATATGAAGGTGTCCACTCATAAAGAATTGGTTGATTGATGATTCCTCCATCCAAATCTTCTATGTCCACAGACTCTATATATTTCTTTTTGTAACATCTACTTGCACAAGAGCCCAAGCATATGAGATCCTTTCCTCTGAAGTTGTTATCCCATCCAAAATAATTGGCCTCCCAACTGCACTTGTTATCCCAGTAACCTAAAATATATCAAATTTTAACCTAATTAAATTTATATGTAATATGTCATAATAATACATATAATAATAATATTTTTAGTATAAACACCCTATTAGTTTATAATTAGGATTTCTAAAAATAGGGTATTACAAAAATAACCAATGGAGAAGAAAAAAAGGAGGAAGTTTAGGAAGCAATAATTGTGGAAGGCTTAGAGGAAAAAGCAATCTGTTTGATAGATCTTTGTGTATGTTCGTACTTATTTCAGGAGTAGAAGAAGTACATTAGATTAAAAGTGAAGAATACATAAAGGAAAAAAAACTACTAAGGTATAGATAATAAAAAATAGAAAAAAAATCACTTTAAGGTATAGACGATGGTTGCACCCTAGAACCGTCATCTACATCCTTACAAAAATTGGAAAAAAATTCCTCTAAGGTATAGACAACGATGCTAAGTTACAATTGTCGTATGTACCCTTCTCTATTGTACTCGTATTATTGACGATATTTGCACCTTAGAGATGTTGTCTATACCCTTAAAAAAATTTAAAAAAAATATTACTAAGATGTAA
Source organism: Tamarix chinensis (assembly GCA_030549775.1). NCBI lineage: Eukaryota > Viridiplantae > Streptophyta > Magnoliopsida > Caryophyllales > Tamaricaceae > Tamarix > Tamarix chinensis. The sequence goes on along the minus strand of CM060177.1, from coordinate 86,475,170 downwards.
ATGACATTTTTAAGGTATATCTATCATCTATACCATTTTCCATTATGCTTGCTTTATAGTCAATATTTATAACTTTTCAATCATCGTCTATTTATTCAGCCATATATATATATATATATATATGCTTTTGTCTATGTTAATTTTTATAGTAGTGCATTGACCATTTCAAAAAATTGATGAAAATATTGGGTTTGCTCAATAATTAATTTAAGGGTGCTATCTTAAATAGATATTTACTCTAGAGAAATCAAAATAACATTTAACTCATCCCAAACTAGTACCAACGATAATATTTAGATTTTATAATTGTTAAAGGCTAATGTTCAGTTGTTATCTTAGATTTTCAAAAAGTCCAAAATTATTAGCATTGACTAGTAGTAGCAACATGGCCTTGATTTATAAAATGTAGGCAATCCAAAATTCTTTCCTGAATTTTAGGAGCGTTAGTTGGGCACTTTATATGTAATGCACATGTACATTTTCCCTTAATACTACTCGCTTTGAGTAGAGATTGTAAAAACTAAAATAATAATAATAATAATAATAATAATAATAATAATAATAATAATAATAATAATAATAATAATAATAATAATCATCATCATCATCATCATCTTGCTAAGGCTCCATTCATTGGCAAAATTGTTTTACAAAAATGAACTAAATCTTTTTATTAATTATTACAATAATACAACTAATGTGATATATTAAATTTAGACAATTAAAAACTACCATTATTATTATTTATTAGAATTTACAATAAAATTTTGTTAAACAAATTTTTAAAAAATAATAAATTAAATTGTAGGTCTAAGGAAACCAAAGAAGTTGTAGTCTAGTAATCAATAATGACGATGGCAACTAAGGTAGGATTCTAAGTGCTGACCTCTTGTTACACTCCTAATTTTCTATATACACACCCCTATACCCCCCCTTTTTCTAAATTTCCAAAACTATCCTGCTCAACATCTCCCCTATCTCTTATTATGCTCTTTGTCTTGTTATTGCTTGTTGTTATCCTCCTCTCTCAAGCATGTGTTGTAGGCAGATCTTCATCCTCTCTTCCTTTATCCTTTTCAAACGTAGTTTAGTTTTTAATATGATTCCCTCTTCTTGTTCTCCTTTCTGTCCTCTTCTTCCCTTTGCCTATTCCCTAGAAAATTTGATCCCTCCTTGTCCCTTCTCCTTTACTGATGTAAGTAATTTCCTTATAATATTTAGAATTTTTATATATCTAAATTCATTGTATGATATCTATGTGTTTGATTTTATGAATGAATCAGATATGTGTGCTATATTTTATGAATTAATGTATTGATTATTCTGTGAATTAAATGGGGTAGGGGAATAGGTGAGGAGTGCAAAGGGGAAAGGAACCAATGGGCAAGCCATCCGTTGTGGCTGCAACACTGCAAGGAATAATGCCATAATCCTCCTCACCCCTACAATGCAATGCCCTATAGGTCTACCCTACCCTATAGAGCAACTGTCTGAATGCTCCCCCTAATACATAGTAATGGCCGGAAGCCAACCCCCCCTTTGTAGCAACGGGTAGTATGTCTCCCCCTAAATACAGCAATGACATGTAGAGCCTCTCCCTTACTCAAATCCTAAACCCTTAACCCTAAGACCCAAACCCATAACCCTAACCTTAAACCCCAACCACTAAACCCCAAACCCATAACCCTCAACTGTAAACCCTCAACCCCAAACCTCAAACCCTTAACCCTCAACCCCAAACCCTTAACCCTTAAACCCCAACCCCAACCCCAAAACCTTAAACCCCAACCACTACCCCAAACCCTAACCTTAAACCCCAAACCCTTATCCCTAAACCCTCCACCTTAAACCCTAAACCCTAAACCCCAAACTCCAAACTCTTAACCACCAACCAAAAACTCTCAACCCCAAACCCTAAAACCTCAACCCTAAACCCTAACCCCAAACCTTTAAACCCAACCCCTAAACCCTTTACCCCAAACCTCTACCCCTTTTAACCTCAAACCCTAAACTCCAAAGCCTAAAGCATAGTTTGTAAATATGACCCTTATAATTTAATTTATTAACTACAATATTCAATCATTATTTAGTATAATATATATCAATGATATCTTTATTATAAATGGTAGATGGTAGAAAGAAAAGGAAAGGGTAAAGAGATTAGACATGACACTCCCGCTAGTAGGGTGTCTAAGAGAGTTGTGTCCATGAGTGCTAGAGCATGCGAAGCGGAAGAATACAGTACCGAGATAATGCCACATAGTTCTGACCCAAACAATATGCCATATGAGCATGACTATGATGTCCATGGTTGCGGAGGTGATATTGGCATATGAACCTCAAGTCAGGCAACGAGATTGTCTTTAACATCAGCAGTCGATGACAATTGGCAGTTAACTGGACCTACAGGCATTGGTTTAGAGGTTCCTCATCTTCTTACCATCATTAAAGGCCATGTGGCATACACCATATGGAATTATGATCAAATATTTTTATTTATCAATTAATAATTTAAAAAAAATTAATATTACTTTTTATTTCTTTGATCTTTTTTGTAGGAACCACATGGGCCGCTAAGGGTGCAGTTGAGGGTAAAGGCGTTTATGAGGCTACCTTAACTTACTCCTAAGGATGGGAATGTTTATAATCTCATCAACCGCATAGGGTTGAGAGATCTTCATGATAGCTACTTCTGCTGTCATAACTACCCACTGATATCTGCTCTTGTTGAAAGGTAGCATCCAGAGACTAATAGTTTTCATCTTCCATTTTGTGAGATCTCCATGATGTATTTTTCATTATGTACCTAAATTGTCATGGGTATGTGTGTATGAGTGAGTCGTTCGTATGCGGCAATGATGTTGAGACTTTACTTGTGTATATGTGGGGTGAATCCGAGATGGGGCTTAGGGGGACATATTTGGAGGAAAATTCGATCTCATTAGATGCCATTATGAATAAGCTTACGACTGAGCAGGTTGATAACAATGAGTCTTATACTCAACTCTATTTGTGGTACTTGCTTTCCTACACACATTTTGTTGACAAGTCCAGCAATCGTACCTCATTACTAGTGTTAGGATTAGTTGTTGATTTTGATAATTTATGCTATCGATTGATTGGAGCCACTACATTAGCATATCTCTATAGGTATCTTGGAGTAGCATCTATAGTCAGATGCAGGCAAATAGGTGGCTACATGAATTTGTTAGAGGTAATCATTTATGCTTACTTGTTAAATATAAAAGCTTTTACCTTTTAATGTGTATGATCTATATATTTTCTCTTTTATTGTTGTGAATATGCATAGGTGTGGATATATGAGTATTTTCCCTTATTTTGCTAGTCTTATTGCCTCACATTTGTAAACTCATAAGATGTTGGAGCAATGATATAGGAGACTTCCCATCAGACTTTCTCTCCCAATTCAATAAATGACCTAGTTTGGTATAGGAAGCATCTTGATACAGTAGGGATGGTGTAGGTGGTTGACTACCTTTCTCTTTTATTCTTCAATTATTATTAATTCCTGATAAAAATATTTTTCATGTATTTATAGGTTGATTTTTTACCCTTTAACATTGATCCGGTATCTATGTAAAAGGTGTCAATGTATCAAGGCAGCATAGTCTATGTTGATCTTGTAGAGTCATACATGCTAGATAGCGTTGCGCGACATTTTGGATACACCCAACTCATCCTCATGCCTTTTATTAGACCAGTTATTAGATTCTACCATGGTGCAAAGGTGCATAAGTATAAGGTGGATTACTCTAGTTGTAGGTTGTTGTGGAATAGTTGGCCAGATCATAAGTTATACTTCAATCTCTGAGCTACCCAATGTGTGTATCACCATGATGCTTTCAATGGCTACTTTACGTGGTTCTAATCTTAATCCCACCCAAGATTCCTTCGCATAAGAGATGAAGGACAATCTGATCTAGATTACATCGCTATAGAGGTGAAGATCCATAATGCAATGATGAGTGCGTACCAATACTGGTTCAAACAAGAAAGGAGGGGACTTATCAATAAAGACACCCTATGTGAAAAATTAAAAGAGGTGTACTTAGTGTTTGATAGGCTTGCAATTACCTCTAGTGAAGAGGATACCGACCAACCTATTGATGGTGATGGTCATGATTAGTTGGAAATTTTGTAGTGTATTTAGTTTTTTTTCTTTATTTAACAAAAACTTTCTGAATGTTAATAAATTGTTTTCTATAATGGCCGTGCCTCATGCTTCAAGGTTACTACTATAACATAACATGGTTAACACAATATAGATTTTTCAACCAAAGTCACCACCTTGGTCTTGTCTCATACCCGTTGCATTTTGGTACAATTGAATACGATTGCGATATGGCACATCCCATCCATTGATGCTTGGATCAGCATTAAGATACCACCTATTGGATATATGTGGTAACATTGCATCTTCCATTAAGGTTATCTACATAAATTTATAGAGAAACATAACATTAGTGTGAATAATATAGTATAATGAAGACTTTATTCAAATGAGAAACATGACATACCGATACGTAGTACGTAAAATCATTGCAATTCAAGATGCTAATAATGTGATAAGGTTGTTGGGAGTTAGGTGGAGCTCTATGTCACAAATATTTAACCGATTCAGACCGACTCAAGTAGAAGAATATCACATTGTACACAATTACAAATAGAAATCCAAAGTCATGCTACTTCCACCATTTCTTCATTGGAGCTAGTCCATAAAAATGGGTAAGGCACTCCTTATTTTGTGCAATCAAATATACAAAGGCATTATCATAAAATCCTAAATGTGTCACCAATTCCCTAAACATCTTCCCCTAAAATTGGGCTAGAGATCCTTGTTCCCGAATATTTGTTGTGTAACAACTCTAAATCAATAATTTCCATCCCCCACAACATTACACCATAATTCAACCCAGAGAAGCATCACTTTCTCGACATCCAATGGCCATGGAAAATCATATAAGGATCAGTGTGTCCTCTCAGTATTATGCCTCCCACTACTACTACTACTCTGTCCTTGACCCATTCCCGATTGACTGGGAGAATCCCATCCTCTACCACATCCTCGACCCGATCAATCACATCTCCTTAGTGAATTGGAATAAGTATGTGTTGTATGCTCCCACTCTAACGGTTCCCTCCTTATACTATTACTAGGGCAGCCCCTAATTTGTTGAACATCTGGCTCAATAATGCTTCTTGTAGTGGGTTTAAAGATCCTATCCATGATATTAGAATATTTCTCCAAATAGCCAGGAGAATTGGAATGTTCCAACATCATTTGTACCTAAGATATAGTGTTAGAATTTTAGATATAATACTTTTTTGCATTGGAATGGTTGTATTAAATTTATACCTTTGATATAATATTAGAGGCAAAGGGATGTGCGGTTAGAGGAGTGACTGAATCATTAACTTGAAATCTTTCTTTATCTTGTCTAACAAAAGTAAAAGTCTTCCAAAATTGATGGATTGACGTTCTAGGATAGGTTGATTATCTTGTTTGTACTGAAATATCTCGTGTGCATATTGTATATCGTGTGACAACCTAAAGTGACACCCACATCCTAAAGGATTATAACCAACCAAATCAAATATCTTTTTCTCCTCCTTAATCAAGTATAGTGTTTTACGACATACAATAGATGTGATCTCCTTGAATAATATGTTACGTGTAGAGTGATGAGGAATAATAACCCAAGACTGCTCTAAATCTTCAACTCATTCACTTGAATTTGAATCAATGTATATATCTTTGGCCATAATGTGTCAAAACTCATCTAAGATGATGTTATATACTTCTTCATCCTTGAATGCTCACTTTCCACCCTAAAATTAATATGTTAAAATATAAGTGTTGGGTATCTAATTGTAATTTAAATGGCAAAAAATATCCACACTAATAGAAATATACCTTTTGGTTGTATAAATGCCAAAGTGGAGCTCTTGCTCAACCCATACTAAAAAAAAACTCTCTGTATAAGGATTCAACAACAAAGTCTCATAGACATATTATCAGATGAGAAAATCTACCATATTTGTCATGCATCAATAAAATCTCATTCTCATATGTATGTAATGTGGTTGCCTTTATAATATTCCTCCATTGGATCATGAAATGTTCTTCGAATGCTATAATTCCTAATTTTTTGGATCATTCTTACCATTAGGCCATTTTCATAAGAGAGGGAATTTAGAAAGGCCTTAGGCATTATTTCTATCACACCTAGTTCTCTATTAGTGATGACAACATTTTTTTCATGGGGATCCATCTTCCTCTTCACCTTATCAAGAACCCATTCATAATCATTACCCTTTTTCTTCCCATGAATGCTAAATCAATGATAAAATTTCTACCACTAGACATAAAACCAATAACTTCTAAGAAAGGAAGGTTGTACCTATTGGTTTTGTATGTGTAATCCAAGAAAATGACATATGATAATGCACGCGATAGAGTAACAGAATCAGCATGTACAACAATATCACCATTATCCTATTATAATGTGTCAATGATCTCCATCGGTTTCACATTTATCGCAGTTAGTTCCTCTACCATCCTTCGTTCTTCTAGTGATAACCATTGCCTAAAAGAATTCCCTTGCCCAAACTTTTCCAAACTATGGTTATGTATGCCACATTCAACCTTCATTTCCCAACCATCATAAGGAATTTCTCTCATGCATATTCTAAATTTACAGTTATGGTTTGGTGGAGGAGATTTAGTAGAAGTTTTTGGGTGGTGTAGAAGGTAGTAGAAGTGGCGGATGTGGTGGTGGACGGTGGTTTAAAGGTTGCGGGATAATTTTTTTCTCGAGATGGACAGGGAACTTTGCACAGCTATGGTGGCTCATGTGAGAAGAATCAAAGGACGTGGAGAGCTTAGTTAGCTAGAGTGCAGTGTATGGAAGAATTTGGGAGGTAGAGGTGGCAACAAAGTTGGCTAACGGCGGCGAACGACTCGTCTAAAGTCACAGAGGCACACGGTTAGCTCTTAGGGTTTCGAGGAGAAAAAGTTTTGAAAACACCCACAATGGGGATATTTGTAGGGCTTCGATGGGATAATAGGGTTTTGGAGGTCGGTAGGAGGGTATTGGATGCTAGGTTTGGGGTGGCCGACGATGTTAATCGGTCAGCGAAAATTATGGTCTGGTCAAAAATTCGCGAAGCAAAAGAGAGAAAATGAGAGAGAGATAAGGGATGAGGATTATACCAAAGTGATCTGTGAGTCAAGAGGGAGATAATGAGGGGAGAAACGGCCGGTCAAAACCTGCGTGGCCGGCGGCGCCATTTTTAGATGTTTGAAGGCGTAGGTCGATGGTGAACGTTGAAGGAGGAAGAAGGAAGGGTTGAACCGGGCAGCCGACAAAAAGAAAGAAAAGAGAAGAACCGATCGGCCGACAACAGTTATAATTTTCTTAAATGAAATGCGGCTTCTCGGGAATAAAAGGCATAAAATGCAGCGTTAGGCTGCCTTAGGAAGAAGGAAAGGAATGGCACTGGGCCATGGGAGGAAAGAGGATTTGGGCCGCGTCTAGGCCCAATCTGGCGAGAGAAAAAAAAAAGAATAAAAGAAAGAAAAAGAAAGAAAAGAAAGAAAAAGGAGGAAAGAAAAAGAAAAAAGAAAAAGGAAAAAGGAAAATTTAAGTGGTTTGGGTTTACATAAATTAATTAGAATATTTTAGGTATTTAGAATAAAATATTTAATTAAAATAATATTAAATTTCCTTTTTAGGCTAATTTAGGGTTTTTAAAATATTTCTCCTAAATTCCTTTTTAATTAGCAAAAAGCCCAATTTTTCCTTTATAAAAATATTCATAAATTCTTATTAATTTGCCATAAATAAATCCTTCTCATTCCATATAAAATAATTAATTAAATTAATTCCCAAATAAATCCTTATTTAATTATATTTCTTAAAATAAATATTTTTGGGGCATTTCACCAACAAGCAATACACATAGAATTAACAAGTGTGAGAGAGTTGAAACTTTATAGTTCTCAACGGAACTATATTCCACACACTTCATGGGACTTTGGTATTACAACAGTCACAAATTATGCTAGCATCAAATGAGCCCTCAATATCAAAGCATTAGGGATGGAGTGTAGAATAGTAACTACTACACTATAGGTCTCTTCCTGTTATATATTTTATAATTATAATATACTTGATGAAACTAGTTAAAAAAATAAACGAAAATTTATAATTTATAAATTATTTGGAGCGAATTGTTTTAAATTAGGTTAAAAACTACTCGCCAAATATATTTTTCTAAAAAAAACAAGCTAGTCTTAATATACTAAAAATTAACTTGTAACCTACTTTTGTTCTCGTTAAACAAACTATTAATGTACTCTATAAATAGGTTTTTGGTGCCCAAACTCTAACACAATATGGGTCAACTAAAGTTTCATATGCATCCTCTTACGCATAGGTTAACTGAAATTTCATATTTATTTTTGGATAATTTTTTAACTACTTTAATATTAGAAATAATTTCACTTAGATTTTAGACGTATAGAATAATTTTCTTGTTGTATCATGACATTTTTAGTTTTTTATTTTATTTTAGTAGTATCCTAATGATCTTGTAGTTTTAAGTTACTAAAATAATTAAATTAATACAACCCCACATTTGTCTTCAATAATTTGAGAGCATATTGCCTCTTATATTATTCAATTTATTTTGTTTGAACTTGTGTGTGTGTGTGTGATATTGATATTGTAGCAATGTTTGCTTTTGTGAAAAACGTTTTAGGATATTTTACAATATAACATCATATTTTGGTAAAATTACATCATATATCATTGTTTTATTTTGTTAAGGCACAAAATGTTAATTTTTGTGAACACAATACATATGACTATAACAAAACAAAAAATAATAGGAATATATAGTGTAACTTTATGAAAAGTTTTAAAAAATATTCACATAATTAAAATCCTTCTAAATTAACTTAGAAAAATATTTGACATTTAAAAGACTATTAATTTTGTAATTTAAGATTAACATACTTCATTTCATGAGGGAATAAAAGGATTAACATAATTCATAAGATAGCTATTAAGTAAAAATAACTAAATTTAATCATATTACTTCATTGTGATTATTTAAACATTGTACATAAATGAAATTAGAATAAATTTATGATATACAGACAAAATTTATCCTTCCTTTATTTTTACAATCATGTCGATGTTTTCCAATCCTTCCGAGGCGAACAAGTGGTGGCAGAAATCTAAAAATAGAACAGTATCAAACATTTATCACCGGTTACGTTCGGACTGGACAGTCGTCAACGGACAAGGTTCGGTTTGTTATCTTGGATTTTCGATAGCTCCAGCTCAATAGCAGTAGAGCCTTGCTTGTAGGCAACTTGGATTTCATTCCCAAATTCCGTATTGGGGTTCAAATGCAATAGGCTTTTACGTATTGGGGTTGAGGACCATACTCACATACACCCAAATTAGTTTATATTAAATTCGATGTAAATTTGTCGCATCTTAAAAGTTCATATTCAGAACCAGATTCACCGAATTTGACGGATAAATGGATCCTAAACAGATTTTAAATGGATCTGACTATTTTTGAAAAAAAAAATTAATAATCTATGCTAATACAAATACATTTATGTTTTATATAACTTAATATGTATTTTTTGTTAAAAAAAATTTCCAAGTGAAAAAATAAATATATTAAAATAGTTACGTTAACTTTTCAAATGATATTTTATTGCTTTTAGAATACAATATTGTACATATTGCTTATAAAATAAATATACAAAAATAAAATTAAAAAAAATGAATAAGGAACTTAAATAAAATTAAGACAATAATGACAAACATAATATTATTATGTATTTATATATGTATATATATAAACACATACACATCTGTTTATTAAATGGTTTGGCAGGTCGAGTCTGTGTCTAGAACTACTGACCCAAATCCAAATCCTTTAAGATATATATAGACCCAGATCCGATCCAAATCCATCAGGTCTAAAAATCATAGACCCAGACCAGTTAAAAATAAGATGGGTCTAGTGGGTCTAGGTCGAATCCAAGATCCATTATCATCTCTAGGTGGGGGAACCACCAAAGCAACGAAAATGGGACTTGATTAGAAATGGCAATTAAATGAGTCATAAACAAACTTTAAATAAATTTAGTTAATAAAAGATAAATATTTTAAAATAATTACTTTAACTCTTTAGATAATATTTTAAAATTTTTAAAATAAAATATTATGTATATTACTTATAAAATAAATAGACATAAATAAAATTTAAAAAATAAATAAGGTATATAAATAAGCTTATAATAAAGATAATAAATATAATATTAATGTAAGTATATATATATATATCAAATGAATCTGGCATACCAAATTTGAATTTAAGATTACAAAACTTAAATATAGATCCATCTAAATATATATCTATCAATCTAAATTTTACCTAAATTTATCCGATTTGAAAATTACAAATACAACGCCCGAGGAGATAAATTTGACATATCTAAATCAAATCCGAAACCTAACATAGCTAGACTTTATGCCTGGACTACTGTTTGGCAAGGAGTCAACTATTCCCTCGGGCCACATGGTGAATCCCAAAATTAGTATTTTATTATTATTGACATAATCAATCATCTTTAGCCAATTAAAAGCTATCACTATTTTTTCTCATAAGAACTTATATTAAAATATTAGCAAACAAAAATTAAAATTAGAATTTAATGTTGAAATCATTGTTAGTAACGGAACTAGGGCACCATTTCATATGACAAATAACTTTCTTATATAATATCACATTGAGAAGGTTGATGAATAAAACTGTGACGTAATAGTAATGTATAGAAAACTTACTCTTGCAATTTTGTTCCTCTAGCCCTTATCCTAAATAAACCAATATAGGTATAGAGCTAATTTTGATTGATTAAATTCCTTTATCCCTTAGTTTTATCTTAAGTGTAGTAAATAATGACTTCAAGATCTAATCAACATACATAAATAAAAGGGTAAATCATATTTAACTAAAGATTTTCTAGTATGATATATACCAATTGAATGTCCTTCATCGACATTATTACATGATCATGGGGATGGAGATGTCTAGAAACTAAAAAAGGATATATTTATAAAACACACACACACACACAGATATATATATATATATATATATATATATATATATATATATATATATATATATAATAAATTAAAAAATTGGGGATGTAAAAATAAAAATATTTTTTTGAGAACTTAGACCAATGTCAAATAATTTTTTGTGGGTCCATATTTATCAATTGAGAACATTAGATTAATAGTTACCAAAAGAAAAATATAGGGTGAAAATTCCATTCTATGATGTTGCTAACAAATCGTAGAATAAAAAGGATGGGGGAGAAGGGATGTCATGTCATTGAAGGTATCAAACCCTTGGCATCCTAACTGTTGAGCATTGTCAAGTGATGGTGTCAATACCTTATCAAGTTTTGACCACATAAAGAAATGACCAAGGCTAGCAAGAAATTAAATCAAAAGTTTCTCCATCTCAGTCTAGATTCCTTCTTGCTCTTAGATTTTTCAATTTCTAGTGTTGCCCACTCAATTTACAGTCCCCACTATCCAAAATATAACGCACATAGAGATTATACAAAAGACAGAACTAAAACAATAGAGCGATCCATAAAAAAAGCATAAAGAGGATAGGCACAATGCGAACAAACCCACTATTTTAGTAAAGCCCCACTACTAAAAAGAATAAGGATAGATGAGAAACAAGCTATGAAAAGATGCAAAGGAAAGGCACTTTTTGTAGGATGCCGAGGGCATTCCTCTTTTATATTTGCTTGAATTACATTCTAATCCCATTCAATTTATAAATTATGTTGGAGGTATAGTAGGAAAAGTTTGCACCATTACTTTCAACCACCGGTTGTTTTCAACTTTACTAGGAAAAGCATGCAATTCCATCTTGGTTGTCAAATGTTCAAACACATCTTCTTTTTCAACTTCCTATATACTTGCAATTACAATAAAGCTTTTTTGAGCTGAATTCTACAGTCTAATGGCTAAGCTTGGGGGATAAGAATGCACATTTTTTTCATGTAACCATGAACAAAGAAATCAAATGCACAACATTCGAGACCCACAAGGTAGTATTGTTATATTTTGTACTAGATTTAACAATCTTTCTTGACTTTTTATGAATTTATGGGCACATCTAGCATCTTTGATGCCGTCTTAGGCATTGATGTCATTGTTAGAGGACACACCCAACAAATGATTAGTAGAGAAAACTATTGCTTCTTAAAAGTAGAACTAAAAGAAATATTAGAGATAGGGAATGATAAAGCCCCTAGTTTGGATTATTCCAATGCCTTCTTCTATAAGAAGTGTTGGAACACCATTTGTGGGCATGTGTGGTTGATTGTTTAAGAGTTTTTCTATATAAAAAAAATTCTTGGGGGACTTTATGTAGAAACTCTAACATTAGCCCCAATAGTTGAGGCAACCATGAAGGTAGAACAATACAAACCTATAGTATACTATAATGTGTTATATAAAATCATATCAAAGGTGTTCATCAACATGATAAATCATGTAACACACCAAAATTTTATACTGAAAAAATTATTTTACAAAATTAATAATTACAAAGTAATATGTGTTACACCCACTCCTAACGTAAGTCCAATTACCTCACATTTCTTATACCAAGTGCTAAGACTCAAAACAAGTCACATCAACACAAGCAACGGGAAGCCAGGACTATACATAAATAAAGGTTTATGGATAATACATCCTTTGTACAATGGTAATATATAAAATACATCAGAGACACATGAGTCGTAAGAAAAGCCATTCATAAAAGAGCACACAACAATGAGACACCATTTTGCCTTTACACCCATCCGTTCTACAAAATATATTACAACAACAAAGGTTACATGAGCAAGGATCCCCCCCAACTCCCTTAGTCTCCCTAATCATTTGAAAGACGCTTCTCATAATCCTCATCCACTACATAAAATGCACATACTCATTTGAAAAATGATAATGTTAGTACAAATTTCTTATACTGAGTAAATCATAAAGCTTCCAAAGAGGCAGCATGTCCACATTGTACATAACATATAATAATAATAAAAAGATTAACACACAGAGATGTGTATGAGCCACATACGATGACATATACAACATCAAGGCCTCATGCTCAGTACCAACATACCTAACCATTTCACATCCATCTCAAAACACATAATATCAATATCATAAAACATATCTAAAAGGTAGTGCACTATATATCTACCGACCAATCGACCAAAAAAATTTTAAAACTAAAGATAGCGCATAGAGGTAGCTACTAAACCAACAACCTAATACATACCATGGCCATCAAATAAAGTTACTTCATAATTATTTAATTTACTTGAGGGGAGATAATATCAACATGGGAACATTGACGTACACTCAATCATAATAGTGCACATAGGCACCACAATACCCTTATGCCTTAGAATGTAGAGACACTAACATACACCTAGACATTGTGTCACTTATAGGACACACAATACCCTTGTTCCTCCTAGGTAACCTAATCATTAAGTATTAATATCCCCTAAGAAGTCCAAAGAACTAATTAGAGTAGATATACAACCTTACTTGGGCATTAAGATACACCAACAAAAATAAATCAAATCGAGGGATAAATTCATTCTTAGGATAGCTACCCCTAAGGAGCCACCAATTCCAAACTTGAGGTCTTCTACTTTAAATATTAATATTTTATGAGGTGATCACAAATGTACAATAATACTCATTTCTATATTAAACAATTTGGCTTTATTTTTACTTATTTAAGCTATCCCTAAGGTCAGAAAATCAAGCTAAGGTAAAGTTAACACTAAGGTCAAACTAAAAACCTACTAAGGTTAATCTAATTCAATTATTCACATTAAGGAGAATTTTTGTCATAATGACCAAAATGATCTCCAAAATCCTAGCTACCATATTTTATCTAACTTATTTCCAACTTTTTTTCAAACATTTCCCATAAAATTGTGAGATATAACAATTAAACATATGTTTATCATGCAAGGAAATTCCACATCATGAAAAAAAAATATATATTACCCCTAAGCATGAACATAACATAATACACATATAAAACCCTAACATGCATTTCTAATATAGTATTGTTTTCATCATTAATTCCATATAACAATTTTAGATATGCAACATGACATATACAAATTTACATTTCTACCCTCAAAGCATGCAATACAAAATCATTAAAATTAATCTTAATAATGCTCTAAAAAGAACATGCTATACAACAAAAACTATCTAAAATGTATAAGGAATATATTAAACTTATTAGTATTTTAGGCATATGGCAGGGTAAAATAAACCTTAACCTTATACATGTATATTATTTCTACCCATAATTTATATATGGGTATAGGCATACATCATCATATTTATAATACTACCAAGACATAGATTAAAATTTATTTTTAACATAGCAACATATATTATTTTATACCTCACAAAACCTACACAGAAACATAATATTGTATACTTTCATTTTCTAGCCAAAATATCAAAAATAAAAAAATCTATAACGTCAACCTAGCATGATTTTATTCTAAAAATAACCTATCATATTTATACCCAAATTTTTATTGTCTATGAAGTAGTTACATTTACCTCCAAGCTACATAAATGGTACCCCAAGAATACCTTTTCTAAGGCCACTTTAAGCAAGATTGCAATTACCTAAAATCAACAACACAACCCACCCAATACACACACATACCCCAAGACAAAGTAATTAGATAAAAATTAATAGGAACCATGGGTTAAAATTAGAGAATTTAAAGCTAAATGTTGTGGATGCATGGCACAACCCTACACTACATGTGTAGGAAAAGCTAAGCAAAGCTCACATTCAATCTAAGAAAGGGGGCAGGTTGGTGGAAGGCTCAATAGTGGATCACTACTAGAATGGTGTTGATTGGAGGAGCTTAGTGGATGTGTTTGGAAAAGTAATGGAGGACAATGATGGTGCGACTCAAATGTTTGAAGGTAGCTATTTCTTGGTGAAGGTGGTGCATGTTGGTGTTGTTGCTCGAGCTTGGAAGGGTTGACAAACAAGTTGGTTAAAGTGGTGGTGTTGCAATGTGTGAGGGTGGAGGATGGTAGTTGCTCAAATAAAATGTAGGGAGAAGATGAAAGTGGGTCAATGAGTGAAGGGGATGGTTGGATGCATGGGAAATCAAAATCGAAGGGATGAAGGGTTGGTTGAGTGCATAACATAAGGTCAGATGGATGAAAGGAAACCAAGATGGAATTGGTTGCATATGAGAAAGGACTAAAGCAAGGGTTGAGGGCAAAAAAGGGGAAGATGAGTAAGGAGCATGGTTAGGGTGGCTAGAAGAGAAGGGAAAAAGATGAAGGCAAGGATGGGATGAGGAAATCAACTAGGGAAAGAAAGAAATAAAAAGATGATAACTTAGTAGAGGATAGGATGAGTTAGGATGCACTAGAAAAAAAGGGAGAAGAAATAAAAGAATAAAAAAAAGAGGTCAGTTAAGTAGGGTAGAGGAGAATAAATTAAAAAAGATAAGAAAAAAGATCCAGAGGAGAATAAAGAAAAAAAGAGAAGAAAAAAGATCCATCACAAAGAAGGTGGGTGATGGAACAAGGTAAGTTGTAGGGAGTGTTTGGAGGTGGGTGATGGAACAAGGTAAGTTGTAGGGAGTGTTTGAAGGTTGATTTAGGTCTAGCCGAAGGAAAGAAATACAATATCACATTTGGTAGGAGGAGGGGGTTAAGTGAGGGTAAAGTCAGTGCATGAGGAATGGGACAAAAAGGAAGTTTCATAAGGGTGGGGTTGTTTGATAGGGGGCTTGGTTTTGAGAGAAAAAAATATAAAAGGGGTAAGATTAGTTTTATCAATTAATTAATATAATTAAATTTAATAGGCTATTAAATGATAAAAATCTAACCTAATTATTGTTATCATCATCATCATTATCATTTTTACTGTTATTATGAGTATTATTGTAATACCCCACTTTTGGATTCCTTAATGTGTGCTAATCTAGGTGTTTAATGGTGATCTAAGCATTTTTGATCTTATTTTAGAAGTATGTTTAAGATTGGTATGGTTCTTGAATGAGCTTTGTTTGGATTAGGGAAAATACTTGGTTTTATCGAGAAACCATTTGACTAGTTTTAGGTACCGATTGACTAGTTTGTCCATTAAATTTGATTTTTTAAACTTGATGAACCGATCGACTAGTTTGGGGGTATTAATTGACTTCTTTAACTAACTTGGTTGTTTTTTTAAATTTTTTCCCCCTGTGAATCTGTCCCTAAAACTTTTTCCAACATCATAACTAAGATGAAACTTCTGAGCCTAATTAATCTTTTTTAATTATTTTTAATGAATTTACAATGAAGGAATTCAAGAGAAGTCACTTTTATGCCCTCAACTCATCTGTCTTCTTCTTCCCTATTTTCTCTCACACATACAAGATTCATGAGTGGATTAACTACTTTTTCAACCTTAGTATATTTGTTGAACTTTGTTTCTTTTCCATTGTCATCATCATTCCCTTTTCGTGTTCAAAATTTCTGAGGCACATTACCTAGAACCCTACAGTTTCACCAAACTATCTTAAGGTAAAAATGTTAGCTTTAAAACTTCAAAAACCTACACTTCGAATCTTTAATTCAGATTAGAGTTTAGGTGTCTTGATTTATACACTCCCTCACCCTTCTCCTTTAAGAATAATACCTCAGTAATTCAAACTCAAAGTCTTCATTTCTCTTTCTTCTTCCATAACCTCTAAACTACCCCGCTTTCCTTCACACTTACTTTACCATTTCCCCCTCCCCATGGTTAATTTTTTGATTGCCTTTTCCTCTTCTAATCCTCAACCTAGTTCTTTTTTGTTTTTATTTTAATCAAGATAGAGATACATTGGGGAAAAGAGTGAGGGTTAAATTTCATCCCTAGTGCTCTTTGTTTTCCCCATTTGGATTGTGGGTTTTCTCCAAGTTTCTCTCTTAGGTATCTGATTTTATTAAATCCCCTTTTTCAAAATTTCAAAAAGGTTTTCATTGAGTTTAATTAAACTTTTCATGAAAGGTATTTCAATGAAGGAAAAGGATTTGAAGTTTTAGAGACTCATGCTCTTTTGGTGTGTTGCTCAGTTTTTTAAGGTAAATCATTATCTTCCCTATTATTGTAGAAATGGTATGAGTAAGTATAGTATATTTGATATAATTTTGTGATATCCTGATGAGTTGAAAATGAAAATATGCCTACACTAGTTAGTATAGAATTAACAAATGGATTAATAGGAAGCTTGGTATAGAGACTCATTCACCCGAATCTCATATACATGATTCTAGCTTCAAAATTTCTTTGATATTCTGGGTGTCTTAAGTGACAATGATATATGCATTGTTGCATGGGGATGGGGATGGGGAAACAGGGATCGAAAGAAATGCATAAACATCATTTCTTAAAAATTTAGGAAAGGGGGACGGTAGAAAATGTTAAAAAAAAATATAGATCAAATATACTAAAATTAAGAGAGAGAAATAAAAATTTCTAAAATTATTATCTATATTAGTTAATTTTAATCATTAATACTTTTTAATAACAAATAATTAAATAATTTTAATATAAATTCCGATACTGAAAAGTTTCTGAAAGGGGAAATGCTTCTAGGATGGGGTATGACACCAAAGTTCTATTTCCGTGCATCAGAGGATATATGTGACATGTGGAGTAAATTGTTGCATAAAGGCCTAGTAAGAAGAGAATGTGATGCATGATTTCCTAATTAAAGTTCATAAAATGCAAGCGTAATTTGCTAAGATTCCTAGCATGATTTTGGTATGGTATTTTGCATGTTGATTCATGAATATTGTTTGTTAATAACCTTAAATGACTTTAGATCAATGTCTAAATTTTCTTGGACAACGTTATAACATTTAATCATGTGTAATTTATGTCTTTTGGGGCTACTTTCACCCCAGATTGATAGCCTGGTGTGGTTGACCGATTGATTGGTTGGTCTGTGACATTGGTGGTTTTGGTCTCGAATAAAACCAATAAGCTTGTTTAACCAAACCAATTGACTAGTTCTTAGAACATTTGACCAGTTGGGTCAACCAATCGATTGGTTGGTCAGTAACTCCAGTAATCTTAGCATCAGGTTAGACCCATCGAATAATATATCTAAACCGATAGATTAGTTCTTAGAACGATTGAATGGTAAGGTTGACCGACCAACTGGTTCACCACCATTAGAAGGCTGGCAGTGCCCTAACCGATTGACCGGTCCATGAAATCAATCGATTGGTTAGCGAGACCCATCGACTAGTTTTGAAAGCAATCGACTGGTTTTAGCCAATTTTGCTTTTCTTACCTATTTTCTTCCCAAATGTGATGTTTAAAATTCCTCATGCTTAGATAATGACCTAATGTGTTGATAGTTATGAAATTATCTAGATTAATGAAGTTAATTAATGGATTAAAGGTAATAAAAAAAATTATCCAATGTTTGACCTCAGTGTAGCATTTGGCCCTCTTCTTGAATATAACATGAATAGATGATCAAATAACTAAAAATGGATTCTTCTTATGGTTAGTAATGATTTAATGGATCAAAATGATGGATAGTAGAACTTTATTAACTTATATCATGGCCTTAAAATGAGAACCCCATAAATGACTTAGCAAAGATAAAATAAGATAACATGAACATATGGGATGACCTTGAGTTAACCTTACCTACGATTAGTGATTTTCACTTAGCTAATGCAATAAATAAAGAAACTATTGTGAGATTAGATTGGAATCTATTTCACCTATAATTATACCTTCACCTTTGGCCTTAAGAAATTACTTGGAGCATCCTCTAATAAATGGGTAAGACTATGATTACAATATGAACTATGGCTTTGATCTTGGTATGATCTAGAGTTGAATTATGAACAAGGGAATAAATGGAAATTTAATGGTTGGCTTGGACTATTATGGCTATTATTAACATTAAATAATTCCACCCTTTGGTGTAATGGATCATGTATTGGAATAATTACTTGAAGAGACCCTAATCAAAATATTGGATGATGTAAGAATCCTATATGGGTGTATTGAATTGAAAAGCCTTGCTGCTTGGTGTGATATTGTTGTGGAAATTTATGTGAAATGAAAATTTTGAGCTAATAATAAACTAATTAATTAAAGTAGATCCCGATGTCTTTCCTACTATAGAAACTGATGATGTATTAGGAGGTGTCGATACTAAAGGATGTGATCACCACATAATGGTTATTTGGCATGATCTAGGACTTATGTCGGTGTTACTTTTATGAACCCAAACTTATGTCCACCAGGTTCCTCGGCATGAGCTAGGACTTTATTTCCACTTATTTGGATGGCTTCTATGGTATTGAGAGACCATGAGGGATAATGACACCTATTGCACAATAACTTGGGGTAAATTAACTATATACTCACTTATTGATTAAGGATTTTGTAAATAAATTATATTTTATCTAAAGAAATATAATGAATGGAATGAGATATGAAAAGGAATTAACTGGCCAGCTCTTGTTATATGATTATGGCTATTTTATGAGCATAATACTCACTTTGGTCTATGAATATTTAATAACTTTCATGATGTGTGTGGGAGGGTGTAATTCTCAACTATGTGGGATTAATGATAGAATTGGGTTTAGATAGTAGGCTAAAGGCTCGTTGTTGATGAATTAGAAAATCAAAATATTTGAATATGATGGAATAAGGATGGGGATATTTTAAATATGGTATAGGAATGATGTTGATGATTCGGTGATGGTGATTAAATGATGATGATGGTTCGAATGTTGTTTACTAATTAGCATATGCATTCAATGATGGTATGATGCTGAAGTTAAGCTTCAAAGTTTAGGGTTTAGATGAAGTTTAGAACTATGGTTTAGGGTTAGGGTTAGGGTTTGGTTTGAAAAGAATGAATAAGCTGGCGTTTGGTTGGTATGGATGGTTCAGGGTTTTAGTTGTGTACACTGAATTAGAGATTTGATTAACCACAAATTCGAGTAGGATTTTGATGGTAATTATGGAAGGAAAATATGGATTAAGAATAGTATAAAATATATGGATTAATCACTAATTCACACAGACAAAGAGATTGAAACTTTCAAGCAAAACCATTCACACATATTCGAGTTGCTTGAGTTGAACTCACACAAAATTCATTCAATGTTGATCTTCAAATTCAATTCAATATTCATTCAATTATCAATATGCTTGAAATTCATGCATATTATAACCTTTCTACGACTAACTAAAGCATAATTCAAAAGATTTCAAGCTAAAAGATATGATACTTTTATGTTACTTTATGCTAACTTTATGTTAACTTTATTCTCCTACTTTACTACTTAATTAATAAATTAGCTAAATTACTTAATAATTCTCAAAAATTGTGCCAATAAACTCCCCATAAATGTGGTCACTCCCTCCTTATACGCCATGCATGCTTGCATATGCACATAGACACTTAATTGCTTGTTTGTTACGTTTTGAGCAACGTAACCATCCGTTGGTCTTCAAACTTCCAGAATACACTTTCCACATGAAGAATAATTGGTTCCATAATTATGAAAGCTAATTATTTACTGTTTTCTTTAGCATCATTCTCCCCTTGTTGATTTGAATTTGGCCTCAAATTTGCAATGTCATAATAAGGGTTAATATCTCTAATGTTGAATATCGTTGACACCTCACCATATGAATCTGGAAAATTGAGCTCATAAGCACTTTCTCAAAACTTATGAAGTAATTTGAAAGGATCATCTGCCCTTGGAATAAGCTTGTGTTGCGTTAGATTAGAAAATATCTCCTTCCTCAAGTGTAACCATACCAAATCTCCTGGTGGAAAAACATGTTGGCTCCTATACTTGTTTGCTCTTATCTTATACACTTCATTTGCCTTTTCAATATTGTTCTTGATTTTTTGATGTAGTTTTTAAAATAAATCCACTCTCTCTTGTGCCTCATAACTCTTCACCTCACCCTTCTTTAATGGAACCATATCAATAGGCAAATATCAAATAGTACCATATACAATCTCGAACGGAATAAAACTTGTTGCAGTAGAAGGACTTTGATTGTAAGCAAACTTCGCATATGCTAACTTTACATACCAATCCTTAGCACTCTTACTCACCAATCCCCTTATCAAAGTGCCCAAAGTTCTATTAATAACTTTAGTTTGTCCATCTGTTTGAGGATGATGTGACGTGCTAAATAGAAGCTTCATTCCTAATATATGCCATAAAGTCTTCCAAAAATAGCTTAGGAACTTCACATCTCTATCTGAAATAATACTTCTCAGAATTCCATGCAACCTCATGATCTCCTTGAAGTATAAATCTACAACATGTGTAGTATCATCGGTCTTGTGACATAGAACAAAGTGAGCCTTTTTTGAAAATCAATCCACTACAACCATAATAGAATCATTGCCTCATTGTGTCTTAGGAATCCCCAAAATAAAATCTATACTAACACCTTCCCATGGTTAAGTAGGCATAGGTAAAGGTATATATAACCCTTTATGAAAGAAAATATTGCTCCTTTGACACGTAGCACACTTAGTAACCATGTTTTGAAAATGAAGTGACTATATGTTTTTGGAAAGACATGCATCACTACATATTGGTATGCGAGTGTTTTTTGAATTTTTTTTCATTTCAATATTATATCAATGCTAGTTGTTATATTTTTGTGTCTACCAAGTATATCTTTTGGAAAATATTCCAATCCCACCACTACATGTAAATTGGAATAGATATCGTGACAAAAACATTTCATTATGGAATACACTATATTCTTTAAGATTCCAACAATGGCGCTCATTGGTTAATGATGGCACCCAAGAGCCATATCCTCTATCTTTAGACGAAACTTTTATCTAGAATTGTTGTAATTTTTTCTTAGTTTATTTGTGTTTACATTTTTTGAAACATCGACATGATTCTTAATACAAATTTGGTTTCTTATTAGCTGTCCATGATAGCCTAAGTATCTAACCTATGGTAATCGGATATATTTGTACTTTATTTAGTTTAAGTATCATGGAGTTCAACATAATTAATGTGGATTGAATAATACTTTCACTGAGTATATATAAAATAAAAACTATCTAGCATTAATTTTAACAAAAAATATTTTATTCAATGTACGTAACCATACAGTAATATATCAAGGTCACTGCAAACTCCCATGTACATGCCCACACCCACACTAAGGTAGAGTAAATCCTAACACATGCATAAGATTTTTATTACATGTAACTAGCTGCTAATACTTTTAATATGGATCTCCCCTCCAATATACTCCATGGATAGTTTTACATGCTTCATTTAGACGTCTTTTGGCTGGAATTTGATGCTCATCATTCAGATGTTTAGCCAAACATTCTTCCGTTGTTGCTAACACATACCTATAAGGTATAGGAATGTACCAATACATATATTCATGAGCCACGTCATTTGTT
This sequence comes from Tamarix chinensis, assembly GCA_030549775.1. Taxonomy (NCBI): domain Eukaryota; kingdom Viridiplantae; phylum Streptophyta; class Magnoliopsida; order Caryophyllales; family Tamaricaceae; genus Tamarix; species Tamarix chinensis. The sequence goes on along the minus strand of CM060177.1, from coordinate 86,452,540 downwards.
CTTGAAAAGTCCTAAGAGTTTCTAATAGGTCATTACTGGAAATAGATTGATTAACAGATTTCCCGTTGTTAGAAATTATGAGATTTCCTTCATATTATCAATTAAACACAATCACTGGCAGTTAAACAAGATCAATTTATTTTAATAGAACTCTGACAGACAGTAATTACGCAATCTAGTTATAAGAATATTACAGTATCAAAGAATATCAGATATATCAACAACACACACTATACATAATTTCTAGGTAAATATTAGATCGAAAATGATAGATAAGTGAGAAAGAACGATATTACCGTGAGCACTTAAACAATTAATCCAATTAATAAAGGACCCCCCTCTTCTTGGAGGACTTACTCCTTTCCCGAAACCAAAAGGTTCGCCGGTTACTTAAATTGTACACTTATCAAGCGGGACAGAATAATATTTTGAAAGAAAATTTTAAATTAATTATCACAGATAGTAGTATATAACAAAATACGGTTCGAGTTTACCAATCAGAAAGTACGTCTCAAGAATAGTCAAGATCCAAATTCTTGACCAAACCCTAATCGACAAATCACCAACGACTTAGGGTTTTCTTCCACAAAACTTCAAAATAGCAGACACAACACTCTGATCGCCGGCTTAAGTGCGATGGAAATCATTAAAACCCTTCGTCGTTTGCAAACCCTAAATTTCACACTTCAGAAGTAGGGTTAGCGAAAACAACAAATAATGAACCAGAAGTAAAAAAGAACTTAGTAGCAACAACTAAACCACGAGCACTCGAATAATCGAGGCTCTAATACCAAATGACGGAAAACCTATTAGGGTTTCTCAAAAAGGATCGAAGAAAATAATTGAGCGCGGGGTTCGATTCGCCGGAATCAGCCTAAGGAACTTTCCAAAGGAAGATTCAAGAACTCAGAAGCACAGCTTAACAACGGCAATTGAATTTGAGAAGCAGGAACGATCAAGAATCGATTGAAGACAGGGAGCAAAAGTGAGCCCCTTGACCCGAAGGCCCAAACTATGCACTCGGCGGCCAAGTCAGAGGCACAAGATTCCTTTCCAACTCGAGTCTTTCTCTTTAAGTAATTATTGTCTTATGAAATTTTAGGTTATCATTTTCTTTTAGAATATCGAGATTCATAAAGTTCAACTTAGTCAACAATCAACAAACATCATCACATCCAAAAGACCATGAGGTCGCAACCATTCCAAGCCAACACGGCCTAGGGTTAGGCATTATGCCATAGCCTGAATAATTATTTGATTCAATTTTCAAACAAATTGTCCAATTATTTCCAACATTATTTTAAGGCCAACACTTAATTTAACTAATCCAATTATCTACTTTGGAACACCTTTTTTTGCCTTAATGACCAAAATACCCCTCAACCTATAACTAGCACATTTTCCTTCACTTTTATTACCAAGTTTACTTACATAGGCTATTTGTCATGAATTGCTAGCATAAGATAACTAATGATACTTTACATTCGATAATTTCTTCAGTACTACAAAGGACTATATTATCCCTAACCATTTATCATACATGGTATATGTAAACACTATTAGCATGCATTTTTAATATTTCATAGGTTCATACAATTTCCACACATAAATTTCAAACACAACCATAGTTTATACAATGAAATATTACCTTAAACTACCCGTCTCATTTTACTAGCATCAATCCAAGTTTGTTACCATTAGCATACACGTTTTCACATTTAAGAATATCACTTCGACATATAAAAAAAATTGCATGATAACACATATTAATTTACAAATCATTATATTCATGTATGAATAAACTACAACATGCTCCCATATAAACTACATTTTACCTTAGACATATTCATCTCATTTTACTAGCATAACTCAAGTTCGTTATCGTTGACATACACTTCGTCAAATTTTTAGAATATTACTTAAGCATATGAAAAGATTGCATGATAACACATGTAAATTTACACATCATGATATTCATGTAGAAAATAATTACATCATGCTCCCATTTCCCACAAACATACAATAATTTGATAACTGCATCCTATCATGATTTAATCCTAGAAAACTAGCCTATCATTTTGACATAAAAATTCTACCGTCTACGGATTAGTTAGATTTACCTTGAGCTAAGAAATATTAACACCACAAGCTTCCTCCACAAATACTCTAAGCGAGGTCGAGGTTACCTAGAAGTGAATACACCATCCAAACTACAAGCATTAATATTTATGCAAAATAAAATAGTCAAAATACAACCTACATAAGCTAATACTTGAAAACGATTAGGAAATAAACGAGCCATGCATGAACTTAAGCACCGAACCCACAAAGGATAGAGTACTTACTCGGGGAAGAAAAATGGCTGCTTGGGGAAGGTGGAACACAAGGCAAAAGCTGGAATATTTTTGAAGCTAAATTCGGTGGAGGGGAGGGGAGTTTGGGGCTGCACTTTCTTTTCTTTTGTTGCTGGAATTTAGGGAAGGGAAAGAGGGGGCTGCAAGGGGAGAATTAGAGAGATTAAAGGGAGAGGGAAGGAGGGGGATATCTTCAGGTTGAGACTTAATAAAAGGAGGGAAAAATAGAGAGCAACAGGGCTGCTGCAAGGGTAAGTGCGGAAGGGTGCTGCAGGTTGGTTTTTGGGGATGAGGGTGTCGAAGCTTAGGAGAAGGGAAAGGGGCTGGTTGAATGCGTGGGAAAAGAGGAAAATGGAGGGATATATGGATGGAAAAGTGGGATAGGGGTGAAGGTTGAGAGGAGGGGAAGATAAGAGCTGCAACTTGGTGGATGGGCTGGGGTTACGTGAGATTTAGGGCTACATAAAGCTGGGTGACGTGATGGTTATGGCTGGGTTGTTTTGCTGGGAATTTGCAGGATGGAATGGCATAGGAAAGGAGGGAAAACAGGTGGGTAGATGATGGAAAGATAGAGTAGGGGTGCAGGTTGGGGAAAGGAGAGTTGAGGCTGCAAGTTGGGGGGAAATGGCTTGGTGTTACGCGACTTCTTGTTGCAAGATGCTGGAAGATGTGATGGAGGATGGCTGGGGGTTAAAGGATGCATTTTTGTAGGTGGAAAGGCATGGGAAAGGAGAAGAAATGGGTGGTTAAATGGCTAGAAGGTAGAGTAGGAGTGCAGGTTGGGGAAAGGAAAGATGAGGCTGCAAGTTGGAAGGGAAAGGATGGGTGTCGAAGGGTATGGCTGCAGGTTGGTGTGTGACGTGAGGGAGGATGGGCTAGGTTGATGGATGCAAAATGCAGGGCTGGGGGTGGCATGAGAGAGGTGGCAATGCAGGGGGGAGAAGGGATACGTTTGGGGAAGAGGGAAAGCTGCAAAAAGAGGAGGATAGTGCTGGACAAGAAGAGACATATGCATGGAGAGGAGAGGTAAAGGTGACGGGACGCATGGCTGCATGGGCTGCATGCTCTTCGACAGGTTGGGGGTGGCTTGGCTGGGTTTAAGTGGGGGAAAAGGTGGGGGTTTGATTAGGAAAAGATTAGCAAAAGCCTCCTAAGGTATTAAGCTAGCAAGTACGGTTATTAGGAAAAGAATTCCCACCTAAGCAAGGTTTAATTTCCTCCAAAAAGAAATCATGATACTATTATTATTATGATCAATATTATTATTATCATTATTTTATCACTTCCCTTATTTTATTTTATTTGCAATTATTTCTAATATTATTATTATTCTTACAATCCCCTTCTATTTTAATTACTCTCTTCTTATTATCGGTATTATTAACGACATCAATTTTTTTTAACTTCCTCTACCCTTTATTACATTTAATCCTGGTTATTTTTATAACTCAATATTTATGGACCTACTTGAGACAACAAGGTGATCGTTAAAAAAATAATGATAAATAAACAAAACAAAACAAAAAATAATCTTATGGCTTACTTCGCCTACTAATCAAACTTTAAGTCTTACGTGTCTAATTTAAAGATTAATTAATACGGGGTATTACAATATATATTAAGTTTATCAACCAACTTATCGATAAACAACAATAGGCTGATCAACCATAATAAGTACATGATCGCTTTTTCCTCATCCCTTAACTAGTATGATTCGCATAATTTTTATAGCCATTTAAATGGAATCCCACCCTTTTTAGTAGATTCATTCACTTGCATTTTCTTCATCCCAAACAAGGCACCCATTGCACCAATCAATTGCCCATGCGTGTCAACAATCATCTCCACATGTAATGGATTACCATAAAATCACAGCCCTAATATGCGATGTATATCTAAAAGGGTGACAATCATCTTACCCCATGGCATATGAAAGTTATTGGTGTCTTGTTTCCATCTCTCAATAAATGCTTAAATAAGTGGCATGTTGGCATGCTCAAACGTGCAAGCTAGAAGGTGTAATAATTTTTTTGGCATATCAGAATGAACATCCTTTCATTGACGTTACTGAGAAAAGTTTTCAGAATCTCCTGTCTAGTGTGGACTCTAGGACAACCACGATCCTAAAAAATAAAATCAACAGATGTAATGAATATATATGATTGATTACAAATAAAATAAGAAATATTTAATAATACTTATGACAAAAATACCTGTAACACCCCCAAAATTTACACATTTTTTTTTAAAAAACAAGACTTATAATTTAAAATCGTAAATTTTGGAGATGCTACTGCCACACTTAGTACCAGACCGGTTCACTCCTACCATTCCAATACCAAGTACTAAGGCTAAGAAAAACTACATATAACATTATTAAATAGTCCAAATTCATGAATACGGAAATCAGAGTACGCATAAGTCCTTACATAATTCGAAATACTAGCTCTTATTTTTTAGAGATTAAAAATAACAACAATAATAAAATTGTTTCTGCAAGCTCAAACATAATTAAAAGATAACACGAATAATAATCTTAAATGGAAAATGGCCATGCCAATCCAAGATCCGATTCAGCCCACAATCACTCGGCCCCACCTGATGTCCCATAGACATCAATAGCATCGAAATAAGCATCTCCTACCTGCAATATGTCAAATGGGCCTTCTGCTCGTTGGAATTAACAACACCCATAAAACGGGTGATTAGTACACTATGTACTGAGTAAGGTAACCAAGCACTAAGGCCAACACATAAACATATAGAATCATGAAATATAATACTCAACTTACACTTTCAAACCCACATATATAGTACATAAGGTTATGAAGAAAATTATACAACTTATAAATGATCAAGCCCACACGTAAAGGCCCACTTATTCTAGATTAATTATTTAAAAACTCTTTTATCAGAAATCGATTCACGCCATTTTGTTTATCAAGTCCATACGAGTATGGGAACCCCACTATTATAGCTGGCGGATCGGTGGGGGAGGGTAACATACCCTGCCACTACTCTATACCGGTGGATAAGTCTGGCCCCTTCTCGTACGGGGTGCCACTATAAGTAATAGTATCTTTTACATCTTAGCAACTGTAGGGTTTGATTTGTTAGGCTCGGGATCCCCCACTATTATAGTAGGTGGAGTGGTCATGAGAGTAACATACCCTGCCACTATTATACGCTGATGGATCGGTCTCTAGGATACTATAGTACCTGGCCACTATTATGTTGGTGGATCGGTCTAGGCCCGACTCAACATCTTCCACTATTAATGTTTTAAGTATCTTATTCAGAAATCCATACCAAGACATGCAAGTCTGCCTCCTTCCATGCTTACTTTTCAACTCGGGTTAACCACTCCAACCCTAGCTAACCACCCCCAGCATAGATAACCATGACATACCCTAACACCCATGAAAACCCTAGCTCCACATAAACCCTACTCCCATGCAAAACTGTAACACCCCAAAATTCTCCCATTTTTTTAAAACGGAAGTAATTATAATAGAAATATTTAGATTAGAACCCGTGAATTATGGGGATGCTACCGCCACACTTAGTACCAGACCGGTTCACTCCTACCGTTCCAGTACTAAGTGCTAAGGCTAAAGAAAACAACTCAATAAACATTAATAGATAGTTCGAATTCAAAGATACGAAAATCAGGTACGCACAAGTCTTTATTCAATTCCAAATACGAGGGTAGTTTTTCAGGGAAAATAAATAACTACAATAATGAAGTTGTTTCGAAAGTGCTATTCATAAATAGATAAGATAGTAATAATAAATTCAATGGAAAGCCGGCCATGTCACTCTGATAATCGATCCAGCCCGATCATCACTCGTCCCCACCTGATGTCCCATATACATCAACAGCATCATAATACACATCTCCTACCTGTAGGAAATCAGATGGGCCTTCTACTCGTTGGAATGAGCAGCACCCATGAAAAGGGTGATTAGTACGCTACGTACTGAGAAAGGTGACTAAGCACTAAGGCCAACACATAGCATATAAAATCATGCAAATAATAATAGGGCATAATCACCAACAATAACATAAAGGCAAATGAACGATCAGGTGGAAATGCCAAGATCCGATATAGTTTAAATTAATTACCTCATTAATCCTTTATCAAAATATTTTCACACCATACTCTTTATCAAGTCCATACGATTACGGGAACCCCGCTATTTTAGACGGTGGATCGGTCGCGAGGGTACATGCCCTGCCACTATTATATGCTGGTAGATCAGTCGTGAGGGTAACATATCCTGCCACTATTATATGTCGGTGGATCGGTCTGGTGCTTTTGTCGTACGGTGTTCCACTGTAAGTAATTAGTGTCTTTTCAAATCTTAACAACATATATAGTTTGGTTTGTTGAGCTCGGGATCCCCCACTATTATAGCCGGTGGATCGGTCGCGAGAGTACATGCCCTGCCACTATTTTAGCCGGTGGATCTGTTGCGAGGGAAAACATTCCCTGCCACTATTATGCCGGTGGATCGGTCTGGGCCCAGCTCAACATCTTCCACTTTACGTAATTAATATTTTAAGTGTCTTATTTAGTAATCATCAAGACTTACACGTCAGAGACCCACCATGCTTACTCCTCATCTTAGGTTGACCCCTCCAACCTTAGTTAATCATCACCACCATAATTAGTTATGACATACTCTAGCACCCATGTAAAACCCTAACTTCCATGCAAAACCCTAACTCTACGTAGACCATGCTTCCATGCAAACCCTAACATCATACCATTCAATACAAGCCTCTAACACCGTACCATTTCACTCAAAACCCTAAACCCATGCCCTTTCGTGTAAAACCCTATCACCCTACTATTTCATGCAAAATCCTAACACCATACTATTTTATGCAAAAGCCTAGCAGCATGCAACTCCATGCAAAACCCTAACATCATACCATCCATACGAAACCTAATACCATGTAGACATGAACTCCATGCAAAGCCCATCCCTTATGAAACTCCATGCGAACCCTAACAAAATGCAATACATTATTTCCATGCAAAACTCAACTCTCATGAAACTTCCCATCCTTATTTTACCATTAGATCATGTATTACTCAAGGCCACATCATATCGTATTGAAACACATTTACACATATCATTCTCATGCCACAATCATTTAACAAAACACACCTCAACTTCCATAGCATGTTGCATTCATAACAGTCATACAATAAATACATAAGATACACGACAAATCATATGGCTTGCATGGCATATAAATCATATATGATACAAATGGCGTTAGCACCCCTTACCTAAAAATGTCACCGGTCTTGGACCACGCTCCTATACCACTTGAGGGTTTTGGTTGGGCTCACCTACTATGGGAAAAATACTAGGATTAGGTTTTCTCTTAAGAATGCTATTATTTCTAACTTATCCCAAGACCTTATTTTTAATTAAAAATTATTATACTAGAATTGACTCTACAAAATACTGGTAGAATATTAATAATAAAACAAATGCAGTTCAAAATAAAAAGGTGATATAAGGGTTTCTACCCTTTACCAAAATAATATTAGTAAAGATAAAATAATAATAATAATAATAATAATAATAATTCTAATAACAACTAGATATTATAAATAAAGATAATATTAAAAATAATAATACTAATAATAATAATAATATATATAAGCTTTAAATTTAAAGTGGGGTTTCCATCCTACTTATAACTAATAACCTACTATTTATAAATATTAATAATAAAATTAATAACATATATAATATTACTAACATATTAAATATAATAATAATATTAGTATTAATGGTTATGAAAACAATAGAAATAATAATACTAAAATACATAAGTGCGAATATTAATACAAAATTAGGGCCTAAGATTTTCCAAAATAATAAATAAAATGATAATAATAATTATTCTAATAATTATAATATTAATAATAAGAAGAAGAATGATAATAATCATATAATAATTCAATTAATAACTTAAAATTCGAAACTAACAATAAAATTATTTTATTACCACTCTCCACCCTACAAGTAAAATTCAGAATAAATTTTATATCAAATAATAATAATATTAATAGCAAGGAAATAATTATTATATTCGAATAATTACTAATAATTAAAATAAAAATAGAAGAATTTACAATAAATAGTAAATAATTACTAAGAAGGTCTAGGGTTTCACCTTGAGCCGGCGGGAATGGGCGGCACCGGCGGTGGTTCATGGCGGTGGCCGGAAAAATGATCTAAGAGGGAAAAATATGAAGAAAAAGAGAGACGGAGTAGGGGGAAAAATAAAATAAGGTTATGGTTCGGTGGAGGAGTATTAGAGGGAGTTTTTGGCTAGTTCAAAGGGTAGTAGAAGTGGCGGAAACGGCGTCGGACAATGGCTTAAGGACTCGGGGTGAAAATTCTAGCAAGATGAGCAACAAACTTTGCACGGTTATGGAGGCCCGTGCAAGAAGAATTGAAGGTTGAAAATGGTTTAGTTAATTAGAGGAAATTTCAGGGAAGAAATTGGAATATTGCGGTGGTGCTGAGGTTGGCTATCGGTGGCGGAAGATGCGTCTGAAGTCATCGTGGCGGCAGCCTTCGCTTAGGGTTTCATGTGAGAAAAAAATTCCAAAACTGCTACAATTAGGCTATTTATAGATGGTAGATGGGATAATAGGGTTTTGGGGGTCGGCAGAAAGGTATTAGGTGCGAGAATTCGGGTGGCCGACGGCAGTAATTGGTCGGCAATCGTTTAGGTTGCATCGAAGTTTCGCGAGGCTGGGGAGAGGAAACGAGCGAGAGATAATGGACGAGAGTTATGCCAATTTATTCCTCGAGTCAAGGGAATACAATGAGACAAGAAACTACTGGTCAAAGTCCTTGTAGCCGGAGACGCCATTAATGGGGTCGAGAGATGCGGCCGTGTCGACGGAGGAGAAAAGTGGAAGAAGGAAGAAGAAGAGGAGGTGGACCGGTCGGTCGGGGAAAGAAAAGAAAAGGGGAAGAACCAGGCGGTCGGCGCGAGTTACTCCTTCATTAAACGAGACACGTCATCTCGACCTAAAACTGCCCCAAACGTCGCGTCTGGGCTCACGCTGGAAGAAACCAGTGACGCTGGGCCGAGGGGAGAGGAAGAAAGGGTGGGTTGGGCCGCATCCAGGCCGAACCGCAAAATAAAGAAGAAAAATGAAGAAAGAAAAAGAAAAAGAAGAACAAAAAAGGAAAAGGAAAAAGGAAAAAGGAGAAATTTAAGGTTTTGGGTTTAAATTAATTAATTAGAATATTTTGGGTATTTAACATAAAATATTTATTTAATAAAAATATTAAATTCCCTTTTTTAGGCTAATTTAGGGTTTTTAATATATTTTCCATAAATTCTATTTTAATTAGTAAAACACCCCAATTTTCGTCAATTATATTATTAATAAAATTATTATTAATTTCAAACTATTTTCTCCTTCTTATTTTAAATAAAATAATTTATTTAATTAATTCCCAAATTAAAATCTTAAATTATTTAAAATGCCCAAATTCCTCCTAATTAAAATACTTATAAATTTATTCTTGATTAACCCTAATTAATTTTTTTATTTTAAATAAAATAATATACTTAATTAAATTTTTAAATAAAACCTCATTTCAATATACTATTTAAAATTAGGAGTTTTTGGGGCATTTCTAAAACCCTAGCTCCTCGTAAACCCTACTCCCATGCAGAACCCTAGCTCCACATAAACCCTAATACCACCATGCGACCATTAATACCATCATGCAACCATTAATAACACCATGCAAACCCTAATAACACCATGCAACCCTAATACCATCATGCATACCATATAATGCTTAGACCAATCCCACATTACTTCATACCATAACACCATATCCCACAACCTACATGCATGTCTTATGGGTCGCATCAATTCATATTAAAAATACAACTTATACATATCATATACATGCCATAAAATCTCATATGACCATACTTCAACACCACATCATACTATATATATACTAGATACAAGAATACACTTAGAACATATTATACTGCATGTCACATGGCAAGTAAAGCATGTAAAACACATTACACACAATGGCCTTAGATACACCCTTATCTAAAAATGTCACCGGTCTTGGAGCACACTCCTATACCACTTGAGGGCTTTGACTGGGCTCATCTATTATGGGAAAAATACTAGAATTAGGTTCCCTCCTAAAAATAATATTATTTACTAACTTATCCAAAGACTTAGTTTTTAATAAAAATAATACTATACTAAAATTACTATACAAAATACTACTAAAATACTAGTAATAATACTAATGTAGTTTAAAACGAATGGTGATATAAGGGTTTCTACCCTTCACCAAAATAATATTAGTAAAGATAATAATAATAATAATAATAATAATAATAATATTATTATTATTATTATTATTATTATTATTATTATTAACAATAAAATATTAGTAGTAATAATAATAATAATAATATAAGCCTAAAATTACAAGGTGGGGTTTTTGACCCTACCTTCAAATAATGAAAGTATTATTTAATAATAGTAATAATAATATTAATAACATATATTACTTATAATATTAAAATAATAAAGATAATAATAATAATAATGCTAATACTAATAATAATAATAATAATAATAATAATAAAGATACAAGGGTGCATTAAAATTTAAGGTCTTGGCCCTCCTTAAATAATTACAAAAATAATAAAATAATAATACTACTAATACTACTAATACTACTACTACTACTACTACTACTACTACTACTACTACTACTACTACTGATAATAATAATAATAATAATGATGATGATGATGATGATGATGATGATGATAAAACGTATAATAATTCAATTAATACCTAAAATTTGAAACTAACATTCTAATTAACTTAATACTACTCTCGACCCTACCAAGAAAATATATCAATAATATTACATTTAAAAATAATAACAATAAAGATGATGATAATAATAATTATAATTGAATAAATATTGAAAATTGGAATAAAAATAGAATAAATTAAAATAAATAGGAAAGAAGGGCTGAGAGGGTCTAGGGTTTCACCTTGAGTCGGCGAAGATAGGTGGCACTGGCGGTGGTGCACGGCGACGGTGACGGTGGTCGGAAAAGAGGATAAAAAGGGGAAATTTTAAGGTTTGAGAAGAAAGGGTTGATAATAAGGGTGAGGGTTGAGGTGCTAGTGGTAGCCTAGGCTTAGGGGTGTAAAGTGAGGGTGGTTGCGCGGCAAGGGGCGCGGCGCACGGTGGCAGAGGTGGCGACGAATGGAGAAAGTGAATAAAAAGAGGGGAGGAGAAGGAGAAAAGGAAAAAAAAAGGTTATGGTTCGGTAGAGGAGAATTAGTAGAAGTTTTTGGGTGGTGTAGAAGGCAGTAGAAGTGGCGAATGTGGTGGCGGACGGTGGGTTGAAGGTTGCGGGGTAAATTTTTTTAGTTAGATGGATAACGAACTTCACACAGTTGTGGTGGATCGTGTGAGAAGAATCGAGGGAGATGGGCACCTTAGTTAACTAAAGGGCAGTGCAAGGAAGATTTTGGGAGGCAGAAGTGGCGGCGAAGTTAGCTAACGGCGGGGGACGGCTCATCTGAAGTCACAGTGGCGCACAGGTTAGCTCTTAGGATTTCGAGGAGAAGAAGTTTTGAAATCATGCCAACCAAGGCTATTTATAGAATTTAGAGGGAATGGTAGGATTTTGGAGGTCGGTAGGAGGGTATTTTATGTAGGGTTTGGGGTGGTCGGCGGCGTTAATCAGTTGGAAAATTTTTTGTCGGGGTTGACCCTTCACGAGAGAATAGGAAGACATCGAGTGAGAGATGAGGGAAACCAAATATACCAAGCTGATCTGTGAGTCATGGGGAAGATATTGAGGAGAGAAATAGCCGATCAAACCACGTGTGGCCGGCGGCGCCATTTTCGGACCTTCGAAGGTGCAGCTCGACGATAGAGGAGGAAGGAGGAAGAAGGGGGTGAACCGGACGACCAAGAGAAAGGAAAGAAAAAGAAGAAGAACTGGCCAGCTGGCGTCAGTTATAATGTTCATAAATGAGACGTGACGTCCCAGGGAAATAAGGCACAAAACACATCATTTCAGCTACCGAACGAAGAAGAATGGCATTGGGCCGTGGGAGAAGGAGAAGAAAGGAAAAGGGATTGGGCCGCGCCTCAGGCCCAATCGGAAGAAGAGAGAAAGAAAAAGAAAAAAAGAAAGAAAAAGAAAATAAAGAAAGAAAAAGGAGGGATGAAAAAGAAAAAGGAAAAAAGTTGAATTTAAGTGTTTTTTTTTAAATATTTTTCCTAAATTCCTTTTTAATTAGCAAAAAAAAATTTTCCTTTATAAAAATATTTATAAATTCTTATTAATTTTCTCTAAATAAATCTTTCCTATTCCAAATAAAATAATTAATTTAATTAATTCCCTAATAAATCCTTATTTAATTATATTTCTTAAAATAAATAATGTTTAGGGCATTTCATTACCTTTCCTAACCATAAATCTAAAGCCGCATGACTTCCGAAGATTGGGGTCAAATTAGAGATGATTGGACATCCAAGACATGGCCCAAGCAAGTACCATTCATCCTTTAACTATATACCCTAATCATCTTCATTGGCATCACCAACATCCCTATCATCATCATCACCATCATCGTCATCGACATTGTCGATGTTGGTATCATCATCAACATCATAATGATGCATGTACGTTGATGACAATGGTTGATTAGTAATGTGGGGTAATGATATTGAAAAATCCAATGATGATCTATAACCATCAACAATAGGTGGATGAATTGAGGATGAAGGTACTTTCATGTGAAACTATATTGGTGAGGTAAGAAAATATATATATTCTGTAGATAATGGATAACCTCCATACCTATAACCTCCGACCCTCTAACCTTTGCACCCCAAACCTCCAACCTAAAAACCATCGTACACCAAACCTATAAACCCTGAACCCCTTACCCCCAACCTCCATACCCTAAACCTTCATACCCTAAATCTCTAAAAATCAAACACCCTGCCCCTAAACCTCCAAACCATGAACCTTTGTTCCCCAAAATTCCAAAACTGGCCATAAAAGATGGATGACCTGCATAGTCATCACATGTTGGAATGGTATGAGCTTCATGACTAGACGTTAGTTGTTCGGGAGCTTCTGCATATTCTTGTTATACAAAAGCATCTCCTAGTTTTTGTCTATTACACTTTTTACCTCATCATAATCCTTTGATAAGACTTTTTCCCACACTTTTTAGATGAGGCATCAAAGCAGGTTATTCTATACCCGTTCTATTACATCGTGAAGACACGGTAATGAGATGCCCTTTGGTTCTATCTACTACTTTGTCTAGTCTGCGACTCATCTAAATTTCAATAATAAAATTAATCTATTATCCAATCAATATATTTAAAAATATTCACCAATAACCCTCACCACATAACAATATTTAATGAAAATATAAACAAATCTAATAAGTATAAAATAATATATAAATAATACAATAATGCAATTAAAATAGTATAATATATCTCAAAATACAATGAAAAAATTTAACCCAATTAACCATAATTAAGAAATACAACTAAAAAATATAATTAACAAACCATAATTAATAAACATAATTACCCATCCGAACGACTATCGAAAACCCTACAATACCTACAATTTTAACCAAACCCACATTTAATTAAAATAATATAGCATAATTAATATAGTATAAGATATTTAAAAAGATAATAACAAATTTAACCAAATTAGCCATAATTAAAAACCATAATCAACAAACCATAATTAATAAATATAATCACCCATCCTAAAGACAACCCAAAACCATAGAATACCGACAGTTTTCATCAAACCTATATTTAATTAAAATAATAAGGCATGATTAATAGAGTATAAGAGATATAAAAACATAAATAAAAAATTTAACATAATTAACCATAATTAAAAAATATAATTAATACAAATAATTACATCTCCTAATGATAACCGAAAACCCTACTATACATATAATGTTAGTCAGACCCATGTTTAATTAAAATAATAGAGCATAATTAACAAAGTATAAGAGATCTAAAAATATAAATAATAAATTTAACATAATTATCCTCCCACACACATCACGTGAGGTGAGATTTGAGAGAAGAAGGTGATAGCTAAGATAAAAATGAAAGAAAGAGAGAGAATCAAAGAGAGTAAGATGAGAGTGATCTATCAGTCTTAAAATATAGGGGAGGGGTAGAATTGTAAAAAAAAATATTTTTTGTATAGTAAAAATGTATTTTCTAAATAACATGCATGTTTGTATAATAAAGTTGCATGTTGAATATGGTTCCATGCGTCATCTCTCCAAGAACATTTGCATGAGACCATCTTTAATGGTGACCCTAAATTTGAAGTCTCAATTGTACTATCCAATCATTTTATCTCTTATCTCTCATACTTTTATCACTTTACCTCAAATATAATTCACCATTCTACATTCACCAACCTCAAATTAATAAATTCAATTACTTTTATCAATCATTTACACTTTATATTATTTAAATTTTAATTTATATCAATCTATACTTAATGACTAATAGTTTATGAAAATAAATAAAATTAATATTTAATTTTAATTATTTTTAAAATAACCTATTATAGTTTTCGACTACAATAATAATAATTAATAAAAATATTACAATAGAAATACAAATATAATAACATTACGAAAACATAAAAATAAAATACAATTACATTAACATTACACAATAAAAAAAATGGAAATAAAAATTAAATAACATTACAAAATTATAAAAACAAAAATACAAATACAATACCATTACGAAAGTATAAAATTGGAAAATACAAATGTAATAACATTACAAAAATATAAAAATAGAAAAATAAATTAAATAACTTTACAAAAATATAAAAACAAAAATAAAAATTAAATAACATTATGAAAATATAGATACAATAACATTACAAAAATATACAGACGAAAATAAAAATTAAATAAAATTTTAAAAATATAAGAATGGAAACACTAATACAATAACATTACGAGAATATAAAAACAGAAATACAATTACAATAGCATTAAAAAAATATAAAAATGGAAATAAAAATTAAATAGCATTACAAAAATATGAAAATGGAAATACAAATACAATAACATTACAAAATTATAAATTAATACAATGTATATAAATATTAGAACATAGAGAATCAATACGAGCAGAAACTATTTATTGTGCTCAAATTGCCATATTTCTTCCACCAACTCAGATTTAAGTTGGTGGGGTGAAGCATGATCGGTAACATGAGTAACTCTTTAAAAATATGAATCTATGCCTGCTATCAAACTATGATTAATCGTAGAAAGTGGTACATTATTATCAATGTAGTCTAAAATATCTTGAGGAAAATTACCTAAATATGTTTATCTTTCATTCTCAACAATCAAGTTATGTAATATGATGCACGTACACACTATATACTTCATTGTCTCTATGTCCCAAATATGTGATGGGCCACAAACAATTGCAAAACATCTTTGTAGCACTGCAAATATACGCTCAACATCTTTATAGTAGATTCTTGACATTATATAAATAACTTTCTTTTTGTTCCTTGAGGAACCGGAATGGTTTTGCCAAATATTGGCTAGTCTAGATATATATCATCTGCTAAATAATATCCAAGATGATATTATGTGTCGATGACCATATAATGAAATTCTGGTGCCTGTCCTTCATAAATGTCATTGAATACCGGTGAGCGAGCGAGAAATTTAAGATCATTATTTGATCTGAAACAATCAAAAAATGCATGTCATATCCAATGACCTTTAGATGTGATGGCCTCTAGAATGATTGTCAGGACACCATGGTAAATGTGACAAAACTGACCTTTCCATGCACCGAGACAATTTTTCCACTCCTAATACATAAAATCAATACTTTCCATCATACCTAGAGAGCCATGCCTTTTATCCATTTCAATTATGCGTTGAACATCATCATCATTGGGTCTTCTTAAATATTGGGAAGTGAATAATTCATTCACAACCCGAAAGAAATACCTTAGGCATTCAAGAGTTGTTGATTCTCCAATTCATACATATTTGTCTATTCAATCTGTTGGCATTCCATATGCTAGCATGCATATCACTGTAATACATTTTTGTAATGGAGAAAGTCCATTTCTACCAATTGCATCACACCTCATTTGAAAATATGAATAATAATTAGTAATAGCTTCGACAACCCTAGGGAATAAGGATCTTTTCATTCTAAATCTATGACAAAACTGTGTTGAGTTGTATGTTGGATTGTCTGAGAAATAATCATTATATAATCTTTGACAGGCTTCTTTAGGATACTAATCAATAAAGACTCGTTGTTTTCTTCTATTTCAGTTGAGCCTCTCAATTTCAACAATAGCATCTTTGATAGTTGTATCCATTCCTTAAATAAGTAGTATATCATCAAAATTTGTAGAGTCATCAAAAGATGTATTAGATGACATTGTTAGTTAAGAAGTATCGATTTTTATTTGAAGGAGATGTGAGGAGAGTGATTATAAATTTTTATTCTACTTTATCCAAGGTAATTTGTGAATGTATATGCAAGATAATTCTCTATCTATAAATATATGTAAGTGAATTTAATGGTACCTTATCAAATTAGCTTTAATCGTATGTTGAGGTAACAATATAATGACTGATATATATAAGGGAATTCAACGGTATATTATCACATGGGCTTTATTTGTACGTTGAGGTGACAATACAATGACTGATATATGTAAGGAAATCCAATGGTACGTCATCACATGAACTATGTTGATGTGGCAATACAATGACTAACATAGTCTTCAATGATACGTTAAGGTGACAATACAATGACTGATATATGTAAGAGAATTTAACGGTACATTATCACATGAGCTTTAGCTATACGTTGAAGTGATAATACATTGATAGGTATATGTAAGAGAATCCAACAATATATTATCACATGGGCTTTGGGCAATTTTTTCTTATAAATTATGAACTTCAACCAATCTCGAGTCATTCACAATTTATTTATATCAAACAAAAAAGTTATCAATGTCTTCATCTTCAAATGCCATTCCATCTAATATGTAACAATTCATACCTTGTAATTGTTCAGAGGAGGTTGCCAAGCTATGAATTTTGTGTAGTGAAAGTAACCCTAATTGTTTAGACTATAAATGTTGAACGTACAATTATTTTATATGGGCTCCATCAACCCCTCTAATATCGCCTCCAAACCTCATAGTCCAACTCAGATTGCTCAATATCAGCGAAGATATCTTACAATTGGTTGAGAGTTTGAAGGATAATGTATTTAAACTCAAACAAAAAGTGATGGAATATAAGAAAATCACCGCATGGGGAATTAGGAGGGGTATCATTGTAATTTTTTTTAATTTGTGGATATTGACAATTTTGGACATTTTAAGAATTTATATTTTTAGAACTTGGTGAATTTTGGATATTTTGGTTTGGAATTTCTCTTGAATTTGAATAATTAGGATTATCAAAAAGATTTAAAAAATTAAATTTAGTATGATCCACTTTTGTAAAATGAAAATATTGAAGATAAATGAATAAAATAAATATAACTAGAGAAATTAATAAAATAAATATAAGTAGAGAAAAAATACATATAATTAGAGAAATCAATATAATAAATACAATAAGAGAAATTAATAAAATACAAATAACTAGGGAAAATAATAAAATAAATATAATTAGAGGAATTAATGAAAATAAATATCACTAGAGAAACTGATAAAATAAATATAACTAGAAAAATATTAAAGATAAATGAATAAAATAAATATACGTAGATCAATTAATAAAAAAATATAACTACAGAAATTCATAAAATAAATATAAGTAGAGAAATTAATAATTAATAAAATAAATGAAACAAAAGAAATTAATAAGATTAATTATATAGATAAATGAATATGAGAAAGAGATGTAGAATAGATGATATGAAAATTATTGGATAAAAAATAATATATTTATAGACAACTATTTTACTGTCAATATTAACGGTCATATATATATATATATATATATATATATATATATATATATATATATATATATATATATATATATATATATAACATTCTAACGGTAAAAATTAGATTAAAAATATATCAAAAAATATTAAAAAAAACCAATTCTAAGTAACGATTCATGCATGCAACAAAAGTAGTCATGGTCAGACACGTGAGCCACACGCACGTGTGTGTGTGTGTGTGTGACTCGGAGCATAAGAGCTCCACGAGCCCGACTGTGGTAGCTTTTGATGCATGTGCAGACCAAGGAAGTTGCTTTATTAAAGATTGAGTGCTCAAAATTTTTAAATTTGCACCCAATTTAAGGATAAATTTTTTTCTCCTACAAACACAACTTCAAATTTAACATCTTTAAATTTGATATTGGAATAGTTTATATATATATATGCACACACCTATCGCGGATGCTCTGAGTCTTTTGCTATATACATAGCCTTTCTCAAGTAATATTTCCTTTATTTGACTTTTCAAAAAAGGCTACAAAGCATCACTTTTTCTCTTCGCTAGATTCTACGTATACATAGAATACTCCCGCGAGCTTGAATTTTGGTTTGTGATTTATATATATATATATATATATATATATATATATATAAACATAATAATTTTGACGTAATAATTAGTTTAAGTTTTTTTTTTTCGCATAATAATATTGATCCTTTTAAGTTGTGTTCATGCTTTGGTCTTCCCGTTAGTTTGAATTGTTAAATTTCAATGAGTTAATTTAAATGTTATTAAATATAAAATAGTCTTTCTACTACTAGCAAATATAGGAACTTGATATATTAGTAATGGATAGAACCTACTATTTTATAGATAGCATCATTATTTTAGTAGATTAGGTAATTATTAATTAGTATGACTTAACTAGAATATTAAATTTTATACATAAAAGTTTTGTACTACATATAGTTAATATTTATAGTATACTAGTTTTATTACAAGAGTATCAATTAATAAATTGGTATTGTGTGGATTATTTTCTAGGTGACATCACTTTTCAACTATATATATGTATATGTGTATGTAGGGGAGGGGTAACATACAAACTACTATTAATATACAAACATAAGAACCAATCTCATCCATTGGATCAAAATATAATCACATTCAAGATTTTATTAATACCAAACCAAAAAACAAATCCAAACCTATATCCAAACCTCTAAACCCTAAACCCTAAACCCGAAACCCTAAACCCTAAACCCTCTAAACCCTAAACCCTATAAACCCTAAACCCTAAACCATACACCCTCTAAACCCTAAACCATAAACCCTCTAAACCCTAAACCCCCTAAACCCTAAACCCTCTAAACCCTAAACCCTATAAACCCTAAACCCTAAACCCTCTAAATCCTAAACCCTCTAAACCCTCTAAACCCTAAACCCTAAACCCCAAACCCTAAACCATTTAAAACGTAAACCCAAACCCTAAAACCTAAACCCCAAACCCTAAACTCCAAACCCCAAACCCCAAACCCTAAACCATGTAAACCCTAAACCCTCTAAACCATAAACCCTAAACCCTAAACCCTCTAAACCATAAACCCCAAACCCTAAACCCTAAACCTTCTTGTGCATAACCTTGTTGGTGAACTGTCTTTGCGTAAGCACCAATTCCTTGCAGATAAGTCACGTAACTGCATGCAATTCATAAATCCGGGCCAACAAACAAAAGAAATAAGCGACAACATTAGCCATATAATAATACCGACCCAAAGATAAATCAGCAAATCATGTTAGACCCAACTATATTTAAACGATCCAAACGAAATCAACAATCTATGGCCCGATATGATTCGGTTTACGATTCATATGCCTTAAACATTAAAAATTAATTATGCAGCTTATAACCGCTTCAAACTTCCTACAAAAATTATAATCAATGAGCAATCCATACTAAAAGTTCATAATCCACACTAAAAAGTTGGCCTCTTCGGAGCACCAAACTAGTTCATGGCGAACTCTCCAGAACTCTATGCTTGTATCCATTGCCGGCCAACTCTTACGCCTAGCAAAGTATAGGAATGAATAAAGGATGGGCACCGGAACTACAGGTTTCATTTGTAGCTAACGAGAATGCTTCTGACAAGCCATGTAGAACCATGAGTCTTGTTACGTGTTCACGTACGATAGTGACTTGGTTTGCTCAATGAATGTTTGTTCCAAACAACAGAAAATAATAAATAAAGAACAAATCACTCGGCCAAAAAAACAAGCTGATGCTCGATGTTGCTGATAATGGAGATTATCGAACAAGAAACAAATACTCAGACATAAATCGGTAATACAACACCATACCAGCATATACTATGCAAACTATATAGCAAATTGACAATAATCTCTTTGAGATACCAGACAAATCAGCATAGAAATTAAATCCAAAATTAACAAAATCAGTCGGTAATACCAGAACAATCAGCACAAAAATCAAAGTAAAATGAACAACCGCACAAGAAAAGCCAAATCAAGCAAAAAAACTTATGAATTGGAGGAGAGAGGTCGGACGTATACCGACGGTGTGCGCTGAGGTGGCGATCGGTCACAGAGGTTGCGCTAGACTGCTGCGTTGGTTGTTCTAGTTGCAGCAACGGTGGAGCTCCTACTCAGGTCGCACTGCCGCTGTGCTTGTCTGTGTCCGCTATGTGGAGGTCAAAGTCAATAAGGGTAGAGGAAGGTTAAGAATGAAGAAGGTGAGGTGTGGTCGAACTAAATAGGGACATAAATGGCAATAGAGAAAGGGAGACGAGTGGTGCAATGGAGAGATGGAGACGGGAGAGATGGAGATGGGAGGTGCGATGGAGAGAGGGAGACAGGAGGTGTGACGGACAGAGGGAGACGGGAGACTAGAAGGGGGTCGGGTGCGGGATAGAGGCAGACAAGGGAGTGGGATGAAGAATGGCATAAAGAATCAAGGATATGCGTTTTCAACTGTCGGATATTTTAGATCCAACGGTTGAAAAACGTTCCCACGTTTGTACAGAAAAATGGTTTGCACATGAGCCAACTTCTGTGTATGTATATCTTAATTGTATATTCGTTTGATATAAATGGTTTTCCTGAGTTATGTGACCTCACGTGAATATCTATAAAATTATTATACTTAACCACTGGGGATATATCTTTGTTATAGATTCAATATAAATGAAGATTCTTGATTAGATTGATTTAAGGATTGTATTTTTATAAATGTGTTATAAAGGTATAATTGTAATATGCTTCATTTATGAGTAGGCGATTTTCTATAGAGTATGCGATAAAGGTGTTATCCTTATTATAAATACTTGTTACAATGATGATATTAGATATGATTAAATTATGCTTTGTTAATTATATTAAAGCCCATGGTGGGTATATTTTAGTTTGGAAAAGTGGATAAAGTGGAGTTAATGTAGTGGATTGTGTGCTTTTGATTAATTACCCTAAATAAAAATATCTTTACTTAAAGTGGAACATAAAGTAGATTTTAGGTCATTTAGTTTGGCCTCCTAAAGTTGGGGATCGGTGACAACCAATATTTTTTCTTGGTAAATATCTTTTTATTTTTTAATTATGTCTAGTTAAGGCTCATTATATATTCTATAGGTTTCTTCATACCCTATTAAGGGATATGCATATGCAAGGACATGATGACCAAAGTGGTAGGTCTTTAGAATTTTGTTATTTCCTTTAGACTATTCTCATTGGAATGACCTAGGTGGGACATGTAATCCTCCTGTGGTTAGTTATAGGTATTTGGAATTCAATTTTCCAAGTGGCCCTCTTATTGGTTTGTTACTTAAATAATTGGATGGCATGATTACCTAAAATAAAGATTTATTATAATACCCAGTATTTTTGTAAGATGTATAAAATAAAAAAGTATTATGTTTAATAATATTTGATCATGATTTGGAATTATAATTGGGATTGAGGTAAAAATGAATTTGAGTAAAGTTTGAAAAATTGAATAACACAAGTTTTCTAGCGAACTAATCGACTAGTTCTACGAACTGATCAACCTGTTTGTCATTTCAATAAAGGATTTTTGTTTGATCAAAAGAATCGACTAGTTTGGGAAAGCTAATTGACTAGTTAGTCAAGCTGAGTACTTTTTAAAGCTCGAATTTCTAAGAAATTTCTTACATAAAAATGGAACTTTGATAATCCAAATCATTCTTCAGTGATTCTTAACCTTTGTATCATTTATTAGGCTTTATTTACTTCCTCAATTAGATTCAAGGGCTTGATTTTGACAATTGAGGGAGAGGTTGACCTCACTCTTATCTTCTTCTTCCCCTCTCCTTTGCACACCTCTGGAAGTATACTTTAAATTCTAGATTAATCTTGCACGGTTGGGAGATTCCCTTCGCATGCTAATCTTCCATATGTTTGCTATTTTCTTGATGAGCTTGACCTACATTATCTAGAAAATCACCACTTGAGCTCTAAAATAGAAGTTAACCTATTATTAATAAATATGCTCATTTGACTTAGATTTAAACGGTAAAATTAGGGTTGTAGATTGTGAGTTTTGATTGGGTATTTGAGCAAAACTTAACATTGTGTTGATTCATGTAGGGTTTTAATATGGTGTTTTATGTGAGAAACACAGAGGTACCATGTTAATAAACATGAACCGTGTCTCTAAGATAAACTTTTGATATGTTTTGGGAAAAGTCGAAGGTAAGGAAATAAATACAGGGTCTTATCTTTCCTTAATACAGATCATGTTTTTCCTTATGTTTGAAACACGTTGTTTTGCTCCATAGGTTTTTTATTCTATAAAAGGAGACATGTTGAAACCTTATCCATCGAGAACCGTGCATCCCAACTTCTTCTTCTCTATAGAATTCTCTATTAAAAGAGAATTGTATATTTGTGTAATTAATTAATTAGTTTAATCATTTTTTAATTACACAAGAGCATGAATAAAAATCTCTATTTTTTCTTGAATTGTTATATTTTGTGTTTGAATTCTCAATTTTGAAAAATCTTGTTAAACTTGATTTGGTGAGAATCTCTCTAAGTCCATGCTAATTTTGTAATAATTTGGTATCAGAGCCTGGTTGTTAAAGAGATCTGGTAATTGAGATCGGTGCAAGATTTGATATTAAGAATTTTAATATATTCGTAAATTTTAGATTATGAAAATTGAAGATGTGGGTAATTATTATTCCGAAAAGATGTGAAAAAACCTATATCGGCCTATTTGAAGAAGCCAAAATTGATAATGGATGAGAGATTTAAAGAACTAGATCTAAAGGCCATATATACCATACAATTATATTTGTCAAATGAGGTATTGTGGGAAGTGGAAAAAGAATCAACGGCAGCCACCTTGTGGTTGAAGCTAGAGTCATTGTACATGACAAAATCGGTAGTAAATCAGCTATTGTTGAAAAGGTTGCTTCATGACCAAAAACTAGGTGAGGGTCAATCTTTAAAAAGTCATTTGAATGAATTTGACTCTATTGTTATGGATTTGCATAATATAGATACTAAATTAGATTATAAAAATTTAGCTATTATGTTGTTATGCTCTTTTCCTGTAAGTTTTAAACATTTTTGCGAGACAATTTTGTATGGGAAGAACAAGTTAGTCCTTGAGGATGAGTTGATTGATATTTAATTAACTAGCAACAGTACTTCTGGGGACTCATATAGAGAGGTAATGGTAGCCAAGGGAGGCCATAAGAGTAAGGGTCTGGTGTCGATAAGAATTCCAAATCTAAGAAGAAGAGTTGGCAAAAGAATATGACATACTATGGGTGTCATAAGAAGGGGGCATCTTAGGAAGTTTTATCCTAATAGAAAGCCTAGTCTTACGTTTAGTGAGTTATCCAGTACAAAGGATGATGCTATAGTTTCCCATGGTGATAATGATAGAGATATGTTATCAGCGACTTATGGAAAAAACAAGATAAGTGATAGATGGATCTTGGATTCTGGGTTATCTTACCATATATGTCCAAATCAAAGTTAGTTTTAGACATTTGAGGTGACTAATAGTGAAGTTGTCTTGATGGAAAACTATGTTGCTTGCAAAGTTGTTGTAATGATACTGTCCAACATGAGACATGTTTCAAAGATGACCTAGAATCTCATCTCTTTAAGTTCCTTAGAATATAATGGATATCGATGTGCTATTGAGGAAGATACATTAATAGTTACAATAGGGGCTCTAGTGGTGATGAAGGTGAAGCTGGTCAGGATATTATATGAGTTGGCGGGTTCCACTATTGTGGGGATAGATTTTGCGACATAATTGAGGTTGTCAAACTTAGATGTTACGAGACTTTGTCACATGAGACTTGGACACATGAGTGACAAAGGCTTGGTTGAGCTCTCTAAAAGGGTTTGTTGGATAAACAAAGTATAAGTACTATATACTTTTTTGAGTATTGTGTATTTGGAAAGCAAAAGAGGGTTAGCTTTTATATAGCTAAGCATAGTACAAGGTGCCTCTTGAGTTTATCCATTCAAATTTATGGGATCCTAAGAGAGTGATTTCTAAAGGTGGTTCATGGTACTTGCTCACATTCATTAGCGACTTGTCTAGAAAGATATGGGTTTATTTCTTAAAGTATAAGAACGATTTTTTTGGTGTTTTCAAATATTATAAGACCTTGATAAAGAAGTAGACCGAGAAGCAACTTAAGTATCTCAGGATAGATATTGGTCTTGATTTTATTAAGCCATGTTTCATTGATTCTACCAAGATCATGGGATATAGAGACACCACACTTGTGTTGGAAGACCACAACATAGTGGGATTGCTGAGTAGATTAACAAATCCCTATTGGAGAAGGTTTAATGCTTGTTATCATATAGGGAAGGATAGATAAATATTTTTAGGCTAAATCGGTTCATATGGAAGCATACCTAGTGAACTAGTCACCAAATTGGTCCATTGGTTTGAAGAAATCTGAGGATTTGTGGTTTGGTAAACCAGCTGATTATTTTAATTTGCTTACTTATGCTTATGTGAATAATGGTAAAATTGAATAATGGTAAAATTGAGCCTAGATCTAATAAGTGTATCTTTCTTGGCTTGACTATTAGGGATGTTACCTTCAATGAGTTTGTGTTCCTTCAAATGATAGAGTCTAGTGATGGTGTCACTAAGGAGGTGGAGCATGAGAGTGCTACAGGCAAAATGGAGACTGAGGTTGAGTTGGATAAAAGAGACCCATCTAATAGACCAACTATTCGTAAAGTTGATGGATCAATGCATCAAATGGATCAAAGAGGTGTTGCTCTAGGGAGAGGATGGAGGATTATCAAGTCTTTGGTTAGGTACGATTATGAAGATATGGCTAGTTATGCTTTATCTAATATAGAGACTGTTTTTCATGTGCATGAGAAAGCATCATTCTCAGAGGCTATTAAGAGTATTGATTCTGTTGAGTGGGGTGTTATGATGGTGGAGGAGATGGAGTCTTTATTGAAAAATCATACATGGGATCTTATGAAGACACTAAGGAAAAAAAAGGTTGTTGATTTCAACTAAGTGTACAATTTCAAATAAGGAGCTCCAAGGATTGAGATATCGAGGTATAAATCTCGTTTATTTGTACACGAATTTAGTCAAATTCTAGGCATGGACTATAACAAGGTATTTTTCTCTCGTGGTTAGACATAGTTCTACTCGTACCTTATGCTTGTGGCTATGTATGATTTTGAGTTAGAGTAGTTGGATGTTAAAAGTGCATTTTTGCATGGTGATCTCAAAGAGGAGATTCACATGTGATACTCTAAAGGGTTTATGGTTGAGGGGATGTGTGATCATGTGTGCCTATTGAATAAGTCATTGTATGAACTAAAGTAGTCTCCTAGAAAATGGTATAAAAGATTTGACCAGCTTACACTTGGGCATGGTTTCTCCATGAGTGAGTATGATAGATGTGTGTACTTGAAGCAGATGGAGGGTGGCTCTTTTATGTATATTTTTCTTTATGTAGATGACATGATTGTGGAAATAAAATATATTTTTTATGTTGATAAGGTGAAGATAATGCCAAAGAGTGAGTTTGAGATGAATTATCTTGGACCTAAAAAGATGATCCTTGACATGGAGATCATTAGAAATCATGAGCAGAACCTGTTGTACTTCTCATAGGATTCCTATGTGAACATGGTGCTAGAGAAATTTAATATTATAGATTGCAAGATAGTGAGGACTCCATTGGCTACTCACTTTAGATTGTCTACTTTGGATCGTCCCAAATACAAAGAGGAAGAGAAGTTCATGGTGACTATTCCATATTCAAATATTTTTGGTTGTATCATGTATGCTATGGTGTGTACCAGGCCTAATATTGCTCAAGTTGTTAGTGTTATCAGTCAATATATGACGAATTTGGAAAAGGCTCACTGTCAAGCATTGAGGTGGATCCTTAGGTACTTAAAGTGAACAACATTAGCTCGTATTGAGTATAGGAGATCAACTAATTTGCTGGTTGGGTTTGTAAATTCTTATTATGATGGAGACCTTGATAAAAGGAGGTCCACAAGTGTATATATATATTTATCTTAGTGTTTAGCTATTAGCTAGAGGTATTCCCTACATGATATGATGGCCTTGACCACTACCGAGGTAGAGTACATGGCTATGATAGAGGCTTTTCAAGAATCCTTATGGCTTGATGGTTTAGTACGAGAGTTGGGGTTTAGTTATGGTGATCTAGTTGTTCGTGGTGATAGCCAGAGTGCTATCTATTTAGCAAAGAATCATAATTATTTCCATTATCAAATGTAGCATATTAACATCAGGTATTACTTTATCAGGGGTATCGTTATTGTAGGCAAAGTTATATTGGAGAAAGTGGGTACTTAGGATAATATAGCTGATATGCTAATGAAACCATTAGCCGGAGGTAAGTTCGAGTGTTTCTCGGACTTGATTGGTGTTCATAGGCCATGAAATCATTTGCTGGTCCAGGTTTTTTTTATAGAAATCTTTACATGCATGCATCAAAAATACTTTGTTAGGGTGGAAAATTGTGAGTTTTGAATAGGTATTTGTATAGGTGTTAGAGAAGTTTAGTGTAGTATGGTGTTTTATGTAAGAAACATGAGGGTATTGTGTTAATAAACAAGGTATATGCAATGAGAAACGATAGTGTTGGTGTACGATACAATGAGTCAACTTAGTAACCCATAAATAAAATGAGGCTACGATGTCAATAGTTGTCCTCCCCCCATTTTCCCCATAGTTTCATTTTGGAACTTTTCTATTTTCATTTAGTTTGCTTGTAACAACTTAGGGAAGTCCACATAATTTTTAAATTTTATTTGGTTGGTAACCCCTAATCCATACCCCACCTGATTAATCTTTATTTTGATTTTTTTGTTACTCATTTTCTTTCACCTTTTTAGTTCTTGTGTTTATCTTGGTGGTTCTTTATTTTCTTTCCTTGATGTGTTTAATGTGATAAAGTTGGTTGAGTTATTGTTACTCTTCTTGTGTGGCCTTATGTGCTCCAAAATTCTAACTATAAACTAGATTTTTCATTTTCTTTGGCCTAAACCTTGAAACTAGGAAATATGGGTGATAATGTGTCAATTATTGATATGATTAGGGCTTTGGTTAATTATTTTATGTAATATCCCAGCCTTATTAGGGTCATGGGTAGTAACTTTAGATTTATTTTGAGATCAGTTGTTACTTCCCAAATTTTACCAATGAAAGCTTTACTTCTTAGTGCAAGCATAATACCAAAATAATAGGGTGTCACTACCGTATTTGACATAAGTTTGACTTACCTCACCATTCTTATGACAATCACAATGCAGAATGATTAAAATATAAATCATGATAAATAAAAAATGAGGAAAGCTTCATAAATATGAAGATGAGTTAAGATTAACCTTGAGTATAATATCCAAAATATAGATAAAAGGGATACTATGGATCTAAGAGTTAAAAATGTATCCAGCGAAAACTATCATCTAGATAAAATAGCTCCATGCCCAAAATCACTATTATATAATTCAATCAATACCAAAAAAAGCGTCATAAGCTATACAATTGTCCAATGTGCCCTCATTGACTTGCACACATAAATCTAGATCATCTTTTCATAGGAATGAACATCACCTGTCAAAATGATGATTAGTACACTAAGTACTAAACCAAGTGCAATATAGCTGAGTAAGGGATGCACACAAATACATGCATTCACAACTAAAAGTAAGCAAACGTGTGATATACATAAATTAATACAAGGTAATTATTGATCTAGACCTCATTATTGGATATAACAAAATCTATTCTTTTATTTACATTGAGTTTAGGGACTCATCTATTCTTAAACTGGTAGAACGAACTAAATTATCTCTCAAGAAAAGCACACCCAAGTCACTATTATCATTTGGTGGAAAATACCCAACACCTCTTAGGAAAAAACACACATGAGCCTCTATTCTTAAATAGGTGAAATGTTCTACAGTATTTCTCAAGGACAACAAATCTGAGCCACTATTATCATTTGGTAGAATGAACCCAACACCTTTGTCCTGACTTACATAATTTTCCACTTTAAATCATTAATTGATTATCCATTAATTACTTAACACAGTGTATATTATCATTCACATTGATATTATGGCCCTACTATTCTTAATTCAGTGGAATGAACTGATATACTTCTTAGAGCAAAACGCTCCTAAGCCACTATTATCATTTGGTAGAATGAACCTATAAATAACCTCGGCCCAACTCATGTGATATTTCACTTTAAATGTTTAATTTATTATTAAATATTGAAATGATATTTAAAACATATTTAAATCAAGTATAGCACAATCACATAGACAGTAAGGACATTCTTAAGGGTTACGATCCATATACTTTCTAAGAAACCATAATTTCACCTTTTAGGCATACCTTCTTCTGTATTTATTTTTTATCTACAAAATGTAGTATCTAGTCGTAAAATATTATTATTATTATTATTATTATTATTAACATACCAAAAATTAAAGCATATCTCTAATAAATTAAACATGCGATAACATCCCTATGTTAAAAGTTACTATTCATAAGGTTTACAAATCCTAATTTCACAACTACATAACTTTTCCTACAAGGTTCATATGAATACCAAATTTAATATAAATTCTAAAACACCAATAATAATAAGATATCCAAATTATGTACTCTAAATCTAACAATTCTAACATAGGATATTAACCTCCCCGTTTTAGGATTGCTTTCCCCAAATTAAGTTATTTTTTCCATTTCTCGGGATTTATTTCATTAATGACTACTCCAAACATTTTGTATGATATACATAGAATATTTTAAATCATATAACACATTACATTAGCATAATTTCCATATTAAACCCATATTGACCAAAATGTCCTTACACGTAACCAAATGCCCCTTATTTCAAGAAAATCTTATATGTTTAGGTATAGTTATTTCCAAATCCTCCATTTATCAACATAAATATTAAATATTATTTTCTTACTTATCATACCCCATTAATCCCATATTACAACCATAAATCACATCGATCTGCTTAGGGTTTCCCACGTAAAATAATATCGTAATGATATCGCATACTTCTTAACTCACCCATACTCTTCACATATTCTCATATCAAAGCATTATCAACATGCATTAATCAGTATAATAATAATAACATGATAGTATACACATTCAAACATAACACTAAGCAAATAATCCTTGGACTACATCTAGTATCCTTATAAAAAAAGACTTTAGTCTCTATACACATATATCATATCCCGCCTCCTCTATAACTTTCTTCAAATCACATAATTTCAAACATAAAAACATCATTAGAACTTAATGACATAACTAAGGAAAAGTTAAGGAAATAAATAGTGAAACGATCAGAGAAGAAACAAAAAAAATGCTTGAAGGTGTGGTTGGTAAAATGTTATGTAACAAAGAAGGGAGGGACAATTGGGGTTGCCAAATAAAAGGAGTTAAAAATGGTAGTTTGTGTCATTATTAAGGGTTAGGAAATGGTTGAGGATTCCAGTGATCAAGGAGAGGGAATGGCGAAAAGTTTTTAGGGGGATGGTGTGTTCAGTGGTATGTTCCAAAGAAGTAAGGGGGGTGCTAAGGTGATTTTTACCAAATTTAGGGACAGAAATGGTGTCTTTTGTGGTATGGGGTAGGATTGGTGGAAGGTGCTAGTGGTAGTGTTGAGGGAATGGTGAAGGAAATTGAATGTGGTAGGTGGTGAAGAAAAGAGGGGTTTCAATTGTTTTAGCCAAAGATAGTGGGGTGCATTTGATGGGTTTGCCAGTGCAAGGGGTGTGGAAATGGTGATTTTGGCTCATGGTTTTGGTGAGGCTTCGGTGAAGGTTTCTAGTGCTTAGGGGTGGTGTTCAATAGCGGCTGTCAAGGGGGTGTTGGTGGGTTATTTTGGCAAAAGTAAGGAGGAGGGAAAGAGGAGAGTAAGGCTACATTTATTAGTAAGTTTTTTAAACAAAAAATAGAGGGATAAGGGAGTTCATTTGGGACATTAAGTACATTATATATATATACATATAATAGAGGGTGAAGGAGACATATGATGGGAAATATTTTCAATGTAATCCATCAAATTAGGGAATATGTGAGGCATGCCTCTAGCGTAGGGTGTAGGTAATGGCATGCTATAGGCATGTCTATAAGGAAATGTCTCATGCAAGAATAAGAGGAGAATAAAGGAAAAAGGGATTGGAAGGTAGGGGAGAAAAAGGAAAGAAAAGGGGGAAAAGTGAAAGAAAGAAAAATAAGCGGGGGTTTAGAACTAGATTTAGGTTTATGTTAAGGTCTTGGTATAATTTATTTAAAAACTTTCTAGTGCTAGGATTAGGTTATAGTATTAATAATTTAGTATAGAGATTATGATAAGATAAAAGATTAATAGTGTGAGTTTAGAATTAGGTTACAATATTAATCACTCGAGATTAGATTTAGGTAAAATTTGGGGTATTAAATTAATGACTAGCATTATAAATCAATATGAGTTCTTATGAGCATGATTTTTTTAAATTCACATGTATTCCAAAAACGATTTTAAGAGGTCAACCATTTTTAAATTGCTCAAAGTTAAGCATGCTCAACTATGACATTATTTAATGATAAGTTTTTTGAAAAGAAGTTATACATTATTGACATAGGTAATCTTATCAATCCTTTTAATCCTCGACTATCTGATACTAATTTAGTGGTACTATAATTTAACACTATGTAATCATCCATAAGAGATATTTTGAATGAAATAGCTAACAATTAAAACATTGACTGAACCATTAACTAACCTAGGAAAAAAAACACTATCTTAAGGATGACCTTAAATAAGTGAGTGGTGATAGTTTTCCCAATGCTAAAAAAGCCATAAACTTTTTCATTACAAATAAGATAGAGAATCAGGTAATATTAACCTAAATATTCCTCAGTTATAAGGAAAGAATGGCCCCAATTCCTATCTAGAGTGATAGAAAAAATATTGAATAGGTGTTTAAGTATCATAAACATCTTAATGATAAAAGGATTAAACTAGCTATAGTGGAATTCATGAACTATGATAGCTCTTGATGAGATAAAAAAAAAACTAAGGAGAAAGAATGATATGATAAGCCCCTTATTAAATCTTGGAATGAATTGGAATCTATCATGCATTGTCGGTTTGTCTAAACTCATTACCATTGAGAATTGCATTAGCATCTTCAATTTCTTTGGTAAGACCCCAAAACTATTGATTAATACTATAAAGAAATGGAAATGCATCGTGTTAAGTGAGTATTTACACAAACTAAGAAGCCATTATGGCTTGGTTTATCAAGGGTTTGAATCCAAAAATTGTTATCATTGTTAAAATCTATCATTATGTTGAAATGGATGAACTGCTAAGTCTTACTGAGAAATTTGAAAAATGGTTAAGGAATCATAGATTTTGAAATAGGATCCAACCCCAAAAAAAAGTTTTCATTTGCCAAAGGTCATGATTCTTCTAATTGGAGATCGCAAACAGACTTAGATATGATAATAGAAACCCCAAACCTACACATCCTATGCCCTTAAATCAAAAAAGGAAGTATGTTTCTAGTCTTGGTAGGCATACCTCTTTTAGGAGTGTCTAGTGTTTCAAATGTCCATGGTATGGTCATAACCCTTTGTAATGCCCTAACAAATGGTTCATGATCAGAAGGATGGAGACATTGTGTTTGATTCTAAGGATGATAATGAAAACTAAATTGAGGAAACAATTTATAAAACCAACAAGGAATTTGAGCTTCCTATTGGTGAATCATTATTTATTTGTATTTTTATCACTTTTATTGGCTGGATTGAACCACATATTCAATAAAAATAAATTTGATCAAGACCTACTATTATGTTAATGGAACAAATAATCACCTAATCATTAAGAATGGTAGTTGCATCAATGTGGTCAACATAGAGTTGGTTCACAAATTAAGTCTTCCATTCATTAAACATCCTCGACCTTTTAAGCATCAATAATTGAGTGAAATTGGAAAATACAAGGTTAATAAGTAGTTCCACATGAACATTAATATTGAGTGATATAAAGATGAGGTCATTTTTTATGTCATATACATGCACACAATTCATGTCCTCCTAGGTTCTCCTAGGCAATTTGATAAAAAGGTCATTGATGATGGATTCAAAAATAAATATAATGTTTACAAGTAAGATAATAAAACACATCTCAATGCCCTTTATCCATAACCAGTCAAAGAAGACTAACTCAAGTAAAATTTTGAGTTTGATCACAGGAAAGGAATGTTGCAATCTAGTACTAGTATCATTAACCTTATAAAAAAGAATATGCATGATAACTTCTTCACTAAAAAAGGGATATCTCCCATGCATTTTCCAACAACATAACTATCTACATTCTCATTGACAAGAATTATCTAGATTCATCCTCTAATCATATCAACTTCTCGGATGTTCAACATCTCATTTCTCAATATTCGAAACTCTTCCCTAAGGAAACATCTAGTGGGTTTCTTCCAATTAGAGGCATAGATAACCAAATTAACTTCCTTCCTAATACTAGAATTCCCAATCACCCTGCTTATATAGATAGTACAAACACAGTAAAGATATTGATAAAAATAGGCCACGGAAATATAATAAAAGGGCTACATTAGGGAAAGCATGAGTCATGGTTTTGTCCTTATTCTCTTAGTGCCTAAGAAGAATTAAAGTTGGAGAATGTATGTGGATTCTTATGTTGTGAAAACAATTACTATCAAATATCAACACATAAATCCTTGCTTGGATGAGATACATAACCAATTAAATGGTATTTTCACATTTTCAAAAGTTAACCTTAACACTATTTACCACTAAATTTGGATAAAATAGGGTGATGAATGGAGAGCCACTCTCAAAACCAACTTTAGCCTACACAAGTGGATTGTCATGACATTTGGTCTATCTAAGTCCCTTATAACTTTCATGTGATTAATGAATCATGTGTTACACGAATTTATTGGAAACTTATTGTTGTTTATTTTAGTGATATTCTTATAGATTAAAAAAATGCTAGAGTGATCATGTCATGTATTTGAAAGTGCATTTGATGTGCTTAAACATAATCATTTGTGTACCAATATATCAAATACTATCATCCCCCCTTATTTATCTAATACCAATAAAGTGATATTCTTATATATCTAATACCAATAAAGTGTGCTTGTGTTTTTAGGCTTTGTAGTTAGTAAAGATTGTATTTGAGTAGATGAGGAACAAATAGTGCTATTAAAAAATTACTCATGCCTAAGAATGAGTATTAGATTAAAAAATTTCATGGGTTTTGTAGCTTTTGTAAAGACATCCCCCTAATTTAATACCATATCCACTTTTCTTAATGACTTTGTTAATAAGTCGGTAGAGTTTAGTCAGGGAAGACCTTTAACCACATGAAAGATAAACTTATTAATGCCTTAATATTAGCGTTACCCAACTTTGATAAGGTGTTTGAGGTTGATTGTGATGCCTTAGGAGTAGGAATAAGTGTTTATTTGTCTTAAGATTCATGAGGCATTTCCTATTTTAGTGAAAAATTGGAAGAGGACACCTTAAACAACTCTACCCATAAAAAGGAGTTGTATGCCCTTGTTAGATCTTTAGAAAATCAGCAACACTACCTTTGATTGATATTTTTTTATCATTCACAATGACCATCAAGACTTAGGTTATTTTAAAAGGCTACATAAGTTGAGCTATAGAAAATTCAAGAGGAGTGAATTCATTAAGTCCTTCCCTTATATTTTCAAATATAATAAGGGGGATAATAAGTTAGCAGATGCCTTGAATAGGAAACACACGCTTATAGATACTATTGATGCCAACGTATTGGGATTCTTGCATTTAAAATTGCTATAATCAAATGATGAGGATTTTGATGATTTACATGATAAGTGTCAAATTGCTACCTTTGAACAATAGTATTTATATAATGGCTACCAATTCTAAGAGAATCACTTGTCAATTCCCTGTAGCTCGTTTTGTGAACTTCTAATATCCGAGTCTCATTAGGGTGGGTAAATGGGGCATTTTAGCTATATAATGACTCTAGATATTATGAAAAAACAATTTTATTAGCCCCATATGAAAATAGATGTTCAACAATTCTAATCTAACTGTGTAATGTGAAAATGAGATTAGTCAACCACCAATCCCCATAGCTCGTATATCCCCATCCTCCCACTATACAACTTTAGGCCATTATTAGTTTTCCCTTTATCTTAATCCTTCCCCAATATAATAGGACTAATGAATCTATTATCATTGTAGTTGATTGATTCTCCAAACTAGCTCATTTTGTCAAACGAAGGATGTCATTCATACAAGTATCAAGATTTCAAATTTGTCTCCCATTTTTAGTTAAACTTGGGTACTAAATTTTTTTCTTGGCCTCATGTCACCTAGAAACTGATGGTTAAGTATAGGTTGAAATCAAAATTTGGGAAACATGCTTTGAGCTATCATTTATATCAACTCTAAAATATAAGATTTTGGTTTACATTATATTAAATTTGCTTATAAATGAGATCTCCACTCCACCATTGACAAATCCCAATTTGAAATGGTTTATTATTTTAAGCCCTTCACCCTTTTAGACCTCTTACTATCCCCCTATCCCTATATGAGTTTGTTGATATAAAAAAGAGGGACAATATGATTAAAGAAAATCATAAATTTATACAAAAACATATCATCGAAAGAGTAAGCTTAATGTGAAGGATGATGATCCATTTGTAATTTTGAAAAGGGTGAATGATAATGTGTATAAGATCGAATTACTTAAAATATATGGAGCTATTACCCCAACTTTTAATGTATTAACTTACTTGAAATATTTAGAGCTGTTACCCTAACTTTTAATGCTTCCGAATTACTTGAAATAGATGCATCTATTACCCCAACTTTTAATATCTTCAACATGCCTCCTTTGTTTATGGCGTGACCATAGATGGCACACAATTTAACCACTCTTTTTACAATGTTAAAATATTTGTGAGAAGTATATTGTTTTATGTTGGGGATTGAGAGGACTCATATTTTTTTGGTGACATATAAATAAAATCAAATAAAATACTGCATAAGACTCTAGAATTATTTGAAAAAAAATAAAGTACACATATGTAAGGTTTTAAAAAGAAAAAACTAATAAGAAAATAAAATCAAATAACATACATGGATGAATGCAATAGCGATGAGTGTGCTAGGAGAAACAAAATTCACCACTAGATTAGGTCAGTAAACAACAAATAATTCCAATGTCACTTATCATTTATGAAAAATATATTGACTAAGTTGAAAGATGGTAATGAATCAATATATCTTATATTACTTCCCTAAAGTAATTTATATGAACCAACACTAATATTAAATTCTAATAGTATAGTTTAACAAGCAACTCCAATATTTAACTAGTCTTAATGCATTAAGAAAAAGTGGAATGATATCAATCTAAGCACCCAAACTATTGCCACCAACTTATCTACCAGTATTCCTTTCTTTCAATCTACACATATCTAAACATTACATTAATCTAGTTAAAATCACAAAACTATTAGGTGAATTACTATTTAACTTAGTTGTAATGTATACACATGAATTATAATAAGTTTATATAGCCACCAAGAAAGTATATAATTCTACGTACTATCATTGTGAGGAAACTAGAATAAGACATGTACTATATAAATCAAGATTGATAGAATAAAATTCATAAATGATATTAATTAAAGAACAATCAAATGACAATCCTATGACAATTAGGGAAACATAAAAGATATTATTATAAGCTCAAATCATGGTTTAAGATTTCAATGTTACCTCTAACAAAAAGGATTTTAGCCACACATCATGTATATATATATATATATATATATATATATATCAGTTTAAGAAAATAAAGAATTGAAAAATAAAACAAAGATCTTCTCTTACACATACTCCTCTAGTGAAAACTTAAATCTTCATGGTGTTTTGTGTATTTTGTGGTACAATAAAAATTCAACCTAAAGGATTTATGGGTGATGGATTTATGGATTTATTAAGGAAATAATTAATATCAATGAAATATTGAATTGAATAATGGGGATAGAAAAAAGTTGAAGATGAACTCTCTATATGTGATTTTTATGATGGGGCTAATTGTGTGTGCATATGGGGCTATTGAGTTTATGATGTATTTATAGGTTTTGTAGAAGGGTTTAAAGACCTTTAGATCATGCTATAGGTAGGCTATAATATAACATTTTAATTTCAAAAAGATTTGAATTGAATATCTACATTTAAGGGAAATTTTAGGTGACACAATCATATTAAATTACATGGCCTACCGTGTTGGTCTCCACTTCAACATTTTTAGTTACTATGATAGCTTATGGTATTTTGATAATTAATTTATTTTATAACCTTATAATGATAGAATTACAATTTCATTTAAAAGATAACAAAATGATCCACAACTTTGATGTTTTATGTTTTTCTAAATTCATATTGGATCATGGCCAATATTTTGATTCTTCATATGTATAAATTCTTTTTATTATCGGGTCATGCATGTTTAAACCACCCATTATTGATCAAATTTCTTAGCAAATACCATGTTTTATCTACTTTTTTTTCATTATTGATCCCAAATGAGTACCTATGGTGTAAGAAATGTTAAATTATCTATTTTTAAGAAAAATTCATGTAAACTTAAGAGGATCAACACCTTAAAATACGATATAAAATACACTTATTGGTTGATTTTATGCATGTTTTAGGGATAAAACCCTCTTGGGTGGGTGGGGCCATAGTTCAGAGCTCACTTTGATAAAATCCTATCTTCATTGATTCTTTTACAAACCTATTTCTCTTCTTACTCAACCTAATAATTTTGTTTTTTATATTATTAGGTTGAACTGAGATTTGGAGTTGAAGGGTCATGATATGGTAAGTATGAAGAAATGTCTGGACATGTATTTCATTTTATTTTTTTTCAATATATTAGTTTATGGGTTGTTGGATCATAGATAGTCGGATTTGATAACTAGCTCATATGGGTTGCCATTGTAATTAAGAACTGATAACTAGTGTTTTTCTAGGGGGTATGTGTATAGTGGTCAATGATAATAAATATTTTAAACCTTGTTAACATTAAAGTCTAGTTTTATTGGCATTGGTGTAATCCTCTTGTCCACTGGGCTTGAAGAAGCATTATCCAACTACCTCCCTTAAACCTAAATGAAAATAGGTAATATGCTTTAAAACCTCCCTCACCTAAAATTTTGACCAAACTAAAATTTAGCTAGCATAAAAACCCTAGTTGATGCTTCCCATTATAATCTCTCTAATCCCCATCATTCTTTTAACCAAGAAATATCTTCATTTTACAATTGCTCCTATAGTTTGTGATTTCATCAACTTCAACCTCATCACACTTTCTTTGTGTGTTATTTTTTACTCGAGCTCGATTTAATACCCCACAATTTTATAATATTTTAATATCGATTTATAAACATTTTTAACCTAATATAAAACTTTAAAAGTTTAGGTATATCTTTTTGGCCTAACCCCAACCTCAAAATATTTATAGATTAAATTTTTAAAGATTTAAACCTAAACCTAAATCCAAATTCTAAATCTAATTTTTTTGCCTTTTCCCCCTTTTCTTCTCTCTCCTCTTCTTTTCTTTTCTTTTTTTTTTTTACTTTTTTCCTCATAGCACCACCCTACCACTAGCACCATCACCCTTTTGTTACCTCTAACCGAGCTCATTTCCTTTCTTCCTTCCCTACCTATTTCACTTGGCACCACCACACCTCCATGCCACATTTTCCCACCACCACCATGCCCTACAACCCTCACCAACACCCTTATCATATTTCCATCCGTCATCGTTAGCTCCATTACCGATTTCCCCCATACATTTCCTTCTTTAGCTCTCCTTCTCCTCATTCCCTACCATGATATATACCAAAACTTCAACCCCCACCTCCCTTTCCTTCCTTTTCTATCCCTATCACCGACCACAAAACCCTTTGTCACAAACAACCATCACCACCACTACTCCCTACCACCATCTTTCACTAGCCCCACTATCACCTCAAACCTTTCTTCTAGCCATATCCCCATCCTTAAGTGCCACCATCACCACCACCTTTGCCACCAAGACACTGCGATGGCTTGTTAGGGGATAAAATGAGTACTAGGAGAGAAGTTATGTTAAACTAATGAAATTAAGGTTTGTTAGGGGAATATAGCTTGGGAGGATATATTTAGACATGTGCCTTCTATGGTTATGTGTTTTGTATGATGATATTGGAATATATAATCATGAATAAGATATTAACCAATTATAGTGAATTATCATATGAGGTAGGACCGTTGTACTTGTCCATTCTACCAGACAAGAATAATGGCCAGGAGCATTTTGCCCTAGGTTGTATATTTATGCTACCATTTCACTAGTTGAGAATAGTGGGGGTCCTTGAGCTCAAATTTAATAAATCATTTGAATGATCAAAATCATTGATAAGATATTAATCACTTAAACAAAAATACCACATAAGTTAGGATCAATTGTTCATTTCCGTTCCATTAGATGAGAATAGTGGCTAGAAGCATTTTACCCTAGTTGTTCCTATCCATTCAATCGGATAAGAATAGTAGTCAGGAGCATTTTACCTTGGGTTTTATATTGTTGATATTGTTCCACCGATTGAGAATAGTGGAGGTTCTTGAACTCAATGTGAAAAAAATTATAGATAATGATCATACCATTACCATCGTAAGGCTTAAAAATCAATAAACGAGTTGGTATGTTATGTTATTCTATATACACACTAATATTTTGTTGTGTTATTATGAATTTGTTTGAACTTACTTGGCTGTAATGTTACCTTACTCGGTATGTAGCATATTGATCATCTTTTGCATGGCTGTTGTTCATTTCCATGAACAGATGACCTAATTGAGGTTGTGAAATTCATTGAGGTCTTGCTAGATAATTATGCTAATTATGATGATTTGATTGGGGGCAGAGTGATATATCTCATATATGGGGTTCAGGAATCGGAGAGCTATGTTATCCTATTCTTGTTTTAAATTGGATATCCTTTTGGTATTTTCCCAGGAGATTTCCTTTATGTATTTGAATCTTGTATTTAGAGTTAGCCTCCAAAAATCTTATTTATGGTTATGCAAGTTTCATTACTTTATCTTTCACATTCTATTTTTTTTCCTTGTAATTGATGTTGGGATGGCATATACGACAAATTTATGTCAAATACGGCGGTAACACCCATTAATATTTGTTTTACACTCCATCTTAACAAAATATTTTAGTTTTAAAATTTGAGGTATTACACTCAACCTTATCCGTCATTTTAAGACCACTCTTTTTACTGTCATATCATTTTACCATTAATCCCTTCTTAATTTTTAGTACAATATCTTCTTTAAGCTACCACATAGGCTATGCAAAGTTAGATATCTGCATTTTCTTGATTGGATATAAGCTTCATGTTTCATAAATTGGATAAGATGCCAAATATACTCAAAATATCTTATTGTACTAATATTTACAATTAAATGTTTATATTTGGAAAAACAATTACTATACTATGTGATATACAACATAACACACTATATATTTTTGGATCATATTATTTAGATATCGAATCAAATTTTTGGATTTTAATTTTTTTTTGGCATATCCCTAACTACTAATATAAATATATGATGTGGCATATTAAGCTTAAATTTTGGATGATATAAAAGACCTAGGCTAAGCCAATTTATCTAATTGTTGGATTTCAACGTATGGAATCAAAGAGTACTTAAAAATTTAGTTGAAATAAGTTTTGCAACACCCATTTTGCGAGATCAAATATGATCCTACAAGTTAGGTTATGTTATAAAGGTATACAACTATATTATAATTATAATTTTAATAACAAATGCGTAAGATTTTATTTCCTTATTTATAAGTGATTCAAGAATACCAATTTTTTCATAAATAAATATTGTAACTACTATAAAAAGTGGCTTGAAGGTTTTACAAAATATATTTTATCTATGGATGAAAATGAAAAGTATGTAAAAAAAAACATTAATATTTATTTAATTTTAGCATCTTTGTGTTGATGGTGGGTGTTTGAGAGATTATTTTATTTTTTCTAGGAACTTGAGACTATCTACTGTTGTTTTCAAAGTTCAATTGTGGTGTTTCTCCCCTCATCCCCTTGTATGCAATTATAACATCACTCACTATTACTCTTTTAATGATAATGGTAGAGTTATTTTGAAAAAAAATTCTATAAAGATATATATCAATACTACTTCAAAAGAGAAGCTATTTTGATAATTTAATTATCATGCAGATAAAAGAAAAAAATCCTTAGCTTTCAGTTACTTAAGATACTTATATGAGATATTACACTTTGAGAAGAAATTTGGAAAATATAGAATAGTTTTAGGGGGGATTTTACTTTGAGAAGATATTTATGTTCATTTTTTACTAAAGATAGAAAATGGTAGTCCTAGAATTGCAGGATAACTTGTACTAAGGTCATTGAAGTTTCTTATTTGAGCACCAAAAAAGAAAATACTTTGTTGTGGTATAAAATTTTCTAGCTATGCGTTAGTTTCTGTTTGGCGGACCAATCTATCTAGCCCATATAGAATTTGAACAATAAAAATGGGGGCTACTAGAAGAAGCAAAATGGAGAATCCAATCAAACTTAGACAATGCCACCCTATAGGTCACCCTCACACATAATGAAACAAGCACAAAAGGTATTCATCCATCCTTAAAGTTGACATCCAATAATAAAGCAATACATTAAAGGTAACATCCATGAAGGTATTCACTACTAGCACCAACACCACCCATTATTCCCATAGGTCCAGACCCTCTTTCTCACTCGCCTTCCCAAATTGGACAAATAAGATAAGCTTGGTTGGCTTAGATGGATAACTCATAGCTAGAAAGACTATTCATTTGCCAACTAGAGAGATGCTTTCTAGCCACCACTTTCCAGCAACTAAAATTCAATGGCCATGAATAGTCATATAAAATGATAAGGAAAAAAGCTAAGACAGAAGGGGAAATACATTAAAGGATCAAGGAATTAAATTTAAGGGTAAGGAAAAGGAAAGGAGGAATAAATAAAAGTAAAATTACTTTGAAGATGATGATAAAAAAGTATATACTACATTATGCTTTTTCACTTTATAGAGAGAGAGAAGAGCACTAAGATGACACTAAGAGGAATTACTTATAAGAGCCTATATGTATACTTGCCAAATTGTCTGCTACTCAATACAAAAGCCTAAAACAATTAAGAGCTAATAAAAGGTAGCATTGAAATAGGTAGTTCATGGAAGTAAGATGAATGTAAATCTAACTTAAAATTGATCAGTCATTGATGTTTTCAATGGAAGAGAAAAGTAGGAGCACTAGCTAATAAGAGCT
Source organism: Tamarix chinensis (assembly GCA_030549775.1). Lineage (NCBI taxonomy): Eukaryota > Viridiplantae > Streptophyta > Magnoliopsida > Caryophyllales > Tamaricaceae > Tamarix > Tamarix chinensis. The sequence continues at coordinate 86,410,052 of CM060177.1, read as the reverse complement.
AGTCATGTATGATTCAATTTGTTATTTGGATATGCATGGTCTATGTTAAGGACCTAGGGCCTTAAGAAAGGTCTATGTAGTAAATATTAATGATGAAACTAATTCAAAAATTCTCAATCATATATAAATGATAGAAACAAGTTCTATGATTCTCACATTTTCTATTTAGATAAAGAGTAACATTTGATCAAAAGCATGGGACATTATCAACTCCCATAATGAATATCTAGCATGTCAATATAATTTTCTCCTTTAGGGGAGCACACCCTAGTTTGATTCAAAGAGCAGTAAGAATCAAGTTAGTAAAAGGGTTGGGTTAGTAAAAGCTTATATAATCCAACTCATAAAAATAGGTTCATGGAGTAGATGGATTTAGTTAATATTTTGCATGGATTCACATGGCTTAACATATGGCCAGTTATAAATTAAGGTGGATTATTATAATGCATGGGTTGCCATATGTTTTCAAAAATGCACTATCACCACGATTATACTAAAATCATGCATCCCACCATAATCACCACCTCGTCCTTCCTTAACTATGCCAAGGGTTGACTTTATCTTGACCTAAATCTATTGTGTCTCTCAATCTTGACCTTACTTTGACCCATCCTAGATTCACTTCACCTAGGATTTCCCTATCCTAATCTAACTCTGCACATGTCTTCCACATTCTAACTAAAATCTATTCGAGTCAGCCTTGACACCTCCATTACCTATAAGGGTGTACAAAATCATATATCAGTATCCTTTAGAATTTTTTTGGATATCCATTCATGTATTTTATACTACATATCCAAATCCTAGATATCTAAAAAATACAGACCGGGTATGGATCGAATTCAAATATATCTAATATCATATGACAATACTATTTTATCAATTTTAATAACTTTTGCATGAAGATGTTAAAAAAAATAGAAAGTCATATATTAGTTAATAAAAATATATATATTAATTTAAGTGTCTTATTTTATCTATAAAAATTAAATATTATTATAAAATTATAAAATATAAAAATAAATAAATTTTAAAAAACTCAAAACTACAAAAACATAATATTAGAATGTATTATTGAAATCATAGTTTTAAAAATTGGTGTGGATTGGCTAGTTCGATTGGTGAATCGGTCAGGTCATTAGCCAGATTGCATTTACCGATTCACAGGATCTTAGAACTAGTGAAAACAAGTCAAAGATAGGCCAAAGAAGTGAAAAATGGTGAATTAGTCAAAAAATTTGCTGGTTTAAAAGGTAAAAAACTAGTTGGAAGCCAATCAAATTCATATATCATTTAAATTTTTTTTTGGATTTCACATTTTTTGTCTTAATGTGCACCATGGATCCAACCAATCCAAACCACTAGTTCAACCACTAATCCAGTGAACTTATTATGATACCAGTTCGATTACCAAAGTATTTAAAACTATGGTTGAAATAGCCAACAACATGTAGGATATTTTCTCGAATCAGATATCCTAAATGTTAGATCAATTTTTTTTTGGATATTAGATATGATTTTCATATCATATTTTTTTCCGTAATTGTTTGTATATCTGTAATACATTGAAAATCTGCTTAGCCTAATCTCATATCATTAATACCCTAATTTGATTCTAATCTTGAGAAAATCTTATTTTAGTCTTAGCTGAATTTCTTAAATCTTAATATCTTAACTGAATCCGAATCTTTAACCCCGAATAAAACATATCTTGCAACCCAATCTTAAATTTGCTAAAAAATTATCACTAATCCTATCAATTTTAGCTAATCCAAAATCATCTAAACTAATCTAAAAAAATTTTCCTTTTTCCTTTTCTTTTTCTTCCCTTATTTTTTCTCCCATCATCCTTGTCGTAACATTTGACTAGCCTTTATGTAACCTGCAACTTTCACCATAAAAAATATCCTATCACACCTCTGTAGCCACTATCATCCATCATTCCTCACCATATCTTATCCCCTGTTGCCTCAATTTCTCCTACACACACACCCCTATCTCCCTGCCACCATTTTCCTTCTTCACATAGCATACACTCACACACACCATCACCATCTCCTGCCTACACCGCCTGCAATCTCCCTAATACTCAACTATCATCCCTCATGCTCACCTGCCACCCCTTGCATTTTCTATCGCATGCCTCCCTCTATTTTCTTTCACTTGTCTGCACACCCATGTCCATATATGTATACACACTTCACTCTCCTTCCTTCTTCTTCTTCTTCTCTTCTTTTCTTCCCCTTCTCTACCCTATTTTGGTTATCGATCCACCTCTATCACCACCGTCCATTGCCATGCACCACCCAATGTTAGTGAAGCAACCACTCAGAGTCACCCCATCCTTCTCCATCACCTTCATAGGCCATCACAACCGACCACCACATCCATCACATTTTATATAGAATGCACAGCCTCATTCATGGTTGTGCAACACTAAAATTTCTTATCGCACTCCCATACAACCTAGCACAGCCTGCCCGTGCACCCTCATACGGCTTGCGCATGACTTGTAGTATACTCATGAATATCTGTTCAAAATAAGTCCATTATACCCAATGATCCATTCTAACTCTCGACCAAGGCGTGGACTGCCTATAGCACGGTCGTGTTGCTTCCCATTTCGACTATGTAACCCTATTTTCATCCCCAAACCTTATCTAAGTACCACCAAATTTTCACCATATCTCCCCTATACATTCCACCACATACACACACCTCAAGCTTTCATTTAAGTACGATTATTTTCATCTTTACCCTTATTTACCTAAATTTCTCTCTCAATTATAGTTTTCAAATCTAATTGTGTATTATGTTCTTTTTCGTAGGTGATATTCTAGTGATCTTAAAGGAGGAGGTCTAGGATTTACGTCCTTAGAGCTCAGTGTCCTAGTTGGTAAGGATATTAATCGATGTTTTAGGGATTTTGTGTTATTTTCTTGTATATTGATGTGAATTTCCATGATATTATTGCTATATGACTTAATGTATGTTGTTGATGATATGTTGTGATTATATGGAATTTGTGTTTGAAAGAAAGTAAGAATGGGTAAAAGGTATGGATATGTTTCTATTATAATAATGATGTATATATGTTATGGCATGAAAGATGAGTAAAATAAGCTATGATAAGTGGAAATAAGCATATTTATGAGGTTTGATGACAAGTGGTGGATTTGGAAAAATAATGATTTTGCAAGATGCAAGATTTCATAAAATAAAGGCTATTGGTTATCCTTAAGGCCATTTTGGTCATTATGGGATAACAAGGAAATTTGGGTATTATAATGTGTTAGGTGGATTAAAATATGATAATGATATCTTGAGAAATGTTTTGGAAGGATTATTAGTTGCCTTAAGTTCTTCAAGATGAGATAATGATCTACTTAAGGCATAGTGACCTAAAATGATAATCTTAGTAATCCATGTGTAAAACCCTAGACTTAATCCATGATCCTTGATATGTTGTTAATGTTGGAATTACAAGGATGCATATTGAATTTGGTATTCATATGAGTCTTATGGGAATAATTATGACTATCTGTGAAATTAGGATTTCAGTAATTTTGTGAGTAGTACCTTAGGATAAGATTATTATTATATATGTATGGAATGAGAGTTAGACCATGAATATTGGGTACAATAATAATGATGATATTTGAGAATGATAAATTATAATTTGTGGTTGAATAATCAATATGAGAGAGTGATGCTAGGAGTGTGAAATTAAGGTTTGAAGAGATTATAAACTTTGACCTGCGTGATGTGTTTATTTACCTCAATGTGTTCAATGCTTGTGAATCAATCATGAATAAGATACTATTCATTTAAAGTGAAAGAGTACATGAGTACGGCCAAGGTTATTTTTTCAAATCCATTCCATTGGAGAAAATAGTGGCTCAAAGCGTTTTACCTTGAGAAGATGATATTTTTAAATATCCATTCCACCAGAGATAATAGTGGTTCAGGAGCATTTTTCCTCGAGAAGGTGTTTCAATGTATTCCACCAAATTAAGAATAGTGGGGCCTAGCTCATCGTGAATGAAAATATAACACTATAACCTATGGATAAGGTACTAATGATTTAAAGTGGAGGAGTACGTGAGTCAGGACCAAGGTGTTGTTTTTATATTCATTCCATAGGAGATAATAATGGCTTGGGAGAATTTTACCCTAAGAAGGTGACATTTTCATATCTGTTCCATTAGATGATAATAGTGGATCAAGTATGTTGCTCCTGAGAAGGTATTTCAGATCGTTCCACCAATTTAAGAATAGTAGAGTTCCTATACTTAATGTATATAAAAGAAGGAAAATTGTTATATTTAATGAAGAGGCCTGGATCATTATCTATCTTATAAGATGTTTCATCTATTTGAATGTGTACTTATCACCTATTATGAATGCATGTGTTATTTGTAGCCCTAATTAATTAGTATTATTTCCTTACTCAATATGTAGAATACTGACCACCTTTTTATAGGTGTTCCTCATTTACATGAGTAGAAGACCCTGATTTTTGTGTGTAGGTCTCAGAAGATCCTTTAGATGACTATGCGGCCTATGATGCACTATTTTTGGATAAGTGATCTTATCTGTACTGGGTTTTTGTGTGAAGATTAATGTTATCTGGTAGATGTATTTACTTGAATACCTTTTTGGATTCTTGATCCATGATATCCCTACTTTGTATTTTGTTTATTATAACTCAAAGTTAACCTCCAAACTCATATTGTATTATAAATGTTTCTTCCATTTCTAATTTCCTTGTGTTACTATAAATGATTTTAGCATTGTGATTCGTGTAAGGATGGTTGAATAAATCAGAATTATGTCAATTATGGCATTAACTCCCAATACTTTACTTATATACTTCCATTGTGAAACAAAATTTTTTAGTAGTAAAAATCGAGGTGTTATAATATCCTGACCTGAATTTGTTTGAGCGTTCCCTATCCCAACTTGACTTTGTATTAGCTTGACTTATCCAAACTTGACCCACCCTAGCACCCTCCGCCTAAATCCCAAAAACTTTAACCACCTCCATCCATACCAAGATTGCTCTTTTCAACTTCTCTAAGGCTCACCCCATTTTGATCCAACTCCACATAGACACACTCTGTGCTAACTTAACTCCATCGAGAAGTCTTATACTAACCCAACTTTACCCAGACAAACCCTCCTCAACCTTATTCTACCTAAGTTTGCCTTATCCCAACCTAAATTTTTCTTATCTAGACTCCTCTTGGGCTTACTTACCCTTAACCCAAATCCTTCTAAACTCATTAGGTCCTAATCCAAAATTCCTCAAACCCACCTGTCACTTACTAACTCAGCTTAGAGATCTCCTTATCCTAATCTAATGAGGTAGCAATACCCTATAATTAGGTTTCAATAATGGTTATTTTATGCTTTTAATAATGGTTTTGAACTATTATTGAATTGCTCATTATTAAATCTTTAATAACAGTTCATAACCGTCATAACAAATATACAAAAACCGCGAATATGTGCATAAAGTTGGTATTTGATAAGTCACAATCGTTGTTAAAAATATATTTTAATAATGGTTATTATAAAAACCATTGTTAAAATGTCATCCAATTAGGGTTTTAATCATTGATTATGCATTTAATAAACCCTAATACATATTAAATAAGCATAAAATTGAGATTAAATGCCAACTTTTAATAACAGTTTGTATGGATAACCATTATTAAAAATTATATTGATAACGGTTTTAGGTGAGAACCATTATTAAAATGACTATAATAACGGTTGTTTTAATAATGGTTCTTACTTAAAACCATTATTAAAACATATAAAATAATGGTTTTAAGTAAGAACCATTATTAAAACTTATATGTTTTTTTTATTGTTGTTGTTTGGTTAGAGCCCACATACATAGTTGTATGTTCAAATATTTACCAAATCTGTAATGTAAAACAACATCAATTCATATATACATGCATATCTTCCTCCCAAATGATACTACATATTTTCAATCAATCTCTAATTGGTATGTCTCAATACACTGGGCATACCCAGGAATTAAAATTAGTAGGCGCACCACAACTAGATAGCTCTACACTCTAAATTCAAATGCTCATAGATCATAACCTAGATAACCAAAAGACGTAGATAAAATAAAATATTGAACATGCATGTAGAATATAGATCCCTAATACCAAATGTATGAGTGCACGTGCTTGGCCCATTGGTCTCTAACTTCATCAATTTCATTAATATTGTATTTCTAGCCTCGTACATAACCACTGGTGAAAAACTACAATGCCCAAGTTTTAATTATTCAGTTAGTACTTAGGTCAAATACCAAATATATATGTCATGATTCATTAATAAAAAAATATGGAAAAACAAACATACATGGCTTGGATCTATGTTGATCGATCTGTTTTGGACTATTAGATCCATTGCTCTACATGTATAGTATCCACAATTATCATTGTTCTACTGTTATGGACACTGTCAAATGAATTTAGTTAACTCTCTAACTATTAGATATTAATTTGAATTAAAAAAAAACTACAATATAGTTGTCTTCCTACTCACCATTATAGGCTCATATTCAAGACTCTTTGGGTTTGGGATACCATTCCCACCTCTCCTCTAATACGCCGTCCATAGTGCCCTAATAATAGAGTTTGATACACAATATTGTAAATATATGTAACTTAAATAATTAAAGTAGAATATATGCATAAATAAGCTAATGAAGTAAGATTTTAAAAGTATACTAACATGTCGATGAACTCCTTCCCACCACAATGAGCGACATCAAAGGGCAAGTCATAGGTTCGAAGGGAATCAAACACATAGACTTTATTAAGATCAGGTTGGATAGTGTACAAGACCTAATGTTCATTTGTGAGGTGAGGAATGAAATAAATCTTGTTTTATCCCTCAATCAAAATATGATCCTCAAAATAGTTTATGTATCAACCCTCTCTTATTGTAATACCATCAGCTATGTAGTATAGGCACACAAACACAATAGAGAATAACATTCCCTCCATCATAGCATGACTAGATACCAACCTATGGATGAGTTTAACAATGCATATTTGTTAATAACTAATAAATCATATAAGAGGTTATAAAAATTCCAATGCAATAAGAAGTGCTAAATTTTGAAATATGAAATAATGCTTACGTGACATAGACGACAACATTCACGGTTGACATCCATTCCTCATTATAAATGTCACTTATGCCAACCGATGTTAATGTATTAAAATTAATAACATTTGACATATAAAAATGATTAAATAAAATATCATAATTACCGTGACTTTCTGCCAAATATGCTCCTTGTGACTCTTTGGAACCTTCTTCCAAGTATTATAAGAGATAGGAACATGGTTATGCTTGACGAGTAAAATATATGTCAGAAACATGTCTGCATAAGTTCCAATGAGAAGATTGTAAGTATTCCATCACAACTCAACTTGTTCTCCTCTATTGCGCATGTTTGTGATGATTCTCTTAATAGTTGGTTTCTTTCCTTCTTCATCACTACTCTCCCTATTAACTTTTTTATTCACCATATCTCTACAAAAATAAATAAATAAATTATGTTAGAATATTATGTATTGACCATAATGTACCACTAAATTATTTTTTGATAAAATAAATATTCAATAAGGAAGGTTAAAATATGCATTTAAAAAACAAGCACACATATCATATGTTACAATATTATTACCCTCATTGCCTTCTTTTCCTTATTTTTTTCCCCTTATTTTAGGATTGGTTTTAGGATCTGATACATATATTACTTTACGATGATCATCCCGGACATATATTTCCTCCTCGTTAATTTTATTATTATCATAGTTCAATAATTGAGTTGCTTGCACAACTAAGACACACTCTTTATTCCAACTGGCATCATTTTCATCATCACATTCATTGGCATTTCTTTTCTTCGTAGATAGTACCATAGACCATCTATTATTAGTAGAACCAGTGACAAAGAATAATTGTGTCGCTTATGATGCCAAGATGAATGAGCCTTGTTTATGCCCTACCTTATTGAGATCTACTAATGTGAATCCATCATCATATCTAACTCCATAGTTATTATCAACCCATCTGCAGCTGAATACAGGGACTTTAAATGTAGTGTAATCTAACTTCCATATCTATTCAATAACACTATAATAATTCATATCTTCATAGGTTGGATTCTCATCCTTGGCACTAGCAACATGCATTGCCTCAGCCACTAAAGTCACCCCACTATTCTGCATTGTACTCTTCTAATCTTGTTGTTTTGTATAAAAAGTGTAACCGTTGATCACATAAATGGTATATGAAAAAACTTCATAACGAGGTTTTTGAGACAAACAATGCAAGGTTTCGGAAATTGAAGTTGGATAATGTCTGATGAGTGGAATGATGAGATATCTTATCCAATCGATAAAAGAAATATTATGTTTATCGATTATCCGTTTCTTAGTCTTTGATGGATTTTTAAATTGAAAAGAAAGCATATGTTCTTCAATATACGGCTAAACATCATCATTGTTGGGTAATACATATAGATGTACTTTGTGGAACATGTTAGGGTCTACATGCCCAAACTGTTTGCCCTTAATACCTGTCCTTTAATTTTTCCTGCATGTTGAGACTTAGGAATACTAAGAGCTTCAATATTTAATATGTACTTCATGAAAAACTCAATTGCCTCTTCTACAAGGTAACTCTTAACAATGCATCCTTCTAACCGATATCAATTCTTCATGTAACATTTTATCAACTTTATAAACCGCTCAAAGGGGTACATCCAGTGACCATAAATAGATCCTAGCATTTTTATCCCTTAAACTAAACAAATAGTTAGATATACCATAATGTTAAAGAATGAGGGTGGAAAATACATTTCAAGTTGGCACAAAGTAATCATAATCCCTCTTTGTAAGACATCTAAACTATTAGGATGTATGACTTTGGAGTAGAAGGCATTAAAGAACCAACAAAGCCTTGTGATAGTAATTCGAACACGCTTTGGTAAAATATCACGTATAACTATCGGCAACAAGTGTTGCATCAAAATATGGCAATCATGAAACTTCATGTTAATTAGTTTCAACTCTTTCATCAACCCAAGCCTTCTGACATTTGAAGAATACCCTTCCGGAACCTTGACACTATTAAAGAATTTACAAAATGAAATTTTCTCTTTTCTAGAAAAAGTATGGCACGCTGGTGGTAAATATGTTCTTCTTCCATTATCTCGGATTACCAGTTCCTGTCTAATACCCATTTCTTCCATATCCATTTGAGCATTGATGTCGTCTTTAGTCTTTCGTGGAACATTAAGTAATGTACCAACAAGGCTGTCACATATATTTTTCTCGATATGCATCACATCAAGGGCATGTCTCACGTACAGAGATTCCTAATAAGGAAGGTCGAAGAATATTGACATCTTCTTCCACCCAACTGATGGAGGCTTATCTTTATTATTCTTCCCAAACTTGACACTCAAATGTTTCATCTTCAGCCTCACTTGTCTACCCATCAACCAGATTGGTGCTTGCCCTTCTTCCCGGAAGCTATTAAACGCTTTTCTTTATTTATGAAAATAATAATTCTTAGATAAAAATCTACGATGCCTAAGGAAGATAGCCTTCTGGATATGTGTTAGCTAAACAAATGAAGTATTCTCCTCATATACCGGGCATGCATAATGTCCTTTCACACTATAACCTAACAAGTTGCCATACGCTGAAAAATCGTTTATAGTATAGAATAACATTGCTCTCAAAGTGAAATTTTCTTCACTGTATGCATCAAATACTTCAATGCCCATGTCCCACAAGAACTTGAAATCATCAATCAAAGGTTCCAAATAAACATCAATATCATTCCCCAGTTTGTTTAGCCCCGAAATGAGTAAATACGGCATCATATACTTGCATTTCATATAGAGCCACGGAGTTAGATTGTATATAACCAAAATTACCATCCATAAACTATAGGTGCCTTGATTGTGCGGATTTATTCCATCCGTAGAAAGCGCAAGACACATATTTCTTACTTCTTTATCGACTTCAGGGAATAAGCCATCAATCGTCATCCATTGTGGGAAGTCAGATGGATATCTAAGAAGTCTGTCATCTATCTTCTCATCAGCATGCCATCTCAAGTTCTTGGCATCTTCAAAATCATTAAACATCTGCCTTAATCTTGGTATTATAGGAAAATATCATAACACCTTAGCGGGTACCTTGTTCTTCTTGTATTGTGGTGCTTTGCATTTAGGATTTAGAAAAATATCTAAAGACACTTTCTCATTGCGATATAAAACACAATCATTAGGGTATGCATGTATCTTCTCATAACTCATGCCCATAGAGGAAAGACTAATCTTCGCTTCATAGGTACAATCGAGTAGAACGCTTTCATTAGGAAACATATCCTTTACAAGTGTTAATAATTCTGTGAAGCTCTTATCACACCATCCGTTACATGCTTTTAAGTTGTACAACCTTAAAGTAGTAGATAATCAAGTAAAAATCTTATAATCACCGTACAAAGGTTTCTCCGAGTCATTCAATAGCTTCTTAAACATTTTTGAACAATTCTGAACACTTTCCTAACCTTTTGAGTCATCTCCTTTAACAAATGTCCCTCATAGTTCTCAAATGATGATCCACTACTTTCCCTCCTAACTTCCTCATTATCATATTTAGACTCTGTCTCATCATGCCATATCCAACAAGTGTAACTTGTATCAATTCTATACACGAACAAATGATCTCTCAAATCATCAGCATTAACATGCTAAATATAAGCACAATTCAAACAAGGAAAAATTATTCTACTAGAGTCCCGAGCATGTTTAATTGCAAACATAATGAAAAACTCCACTCCTTTGTTATATTCTCTAGACAAACAATTTGCAGACAACCATTTTCTATCCATAGTTTTTCAATCTAAATGTATCCCATGCATAAGTAATTATTACAAATCAATTCAATTATAAGTTTAATAATTTACAAATCGCTTATGCTTAGGAAGAATTAATATCAAATGTATCATGCTATTCTGTGTGTGTGTGTGTGTGTGTGTGTGTGTGTGTGTGTGTGTGTGTGTGTATATATATATATATATATATATATATATATATATAAATCATGAGAACATGTTTCCAAAAAGATATCAATACTCAAACTACTCATACTTAGAAAGAGTTCATATATGTGTGTGTGTGTGTGTGTGTGTGTGTGTGTGTGTGTGTGTGTATAGATACATACATAGCAAAATATTATACAATGGTAAATTACAAAAGATATACATACTACGGGATTAAAGCAATAGCAGCACTATATAAATCAAAAGGCTGCTAAAGCCCAAAAGCCTAACTAAGAAAAACTCATAACCATAAAACTAAATCCCTCAATAGCCTCGTCCAACCCGACTAATAACTATTACTCTCAAAGTCCATTCATCTCGATATGTCATCTGTTCCCTCACATCATCAACAAATAGTCTAGTCACAGATACTCTACGGTAACCGAGGTGGATACTCGGAGGTAAGCTATGATGAAACCTCCACTCATCATCAATCACCATCAGCACTCTAAATATCCAATCATACTCTCTAGCAAACACTTCACTCTCAATAAATCTCGGGTGTAGTGGTGGAAAAACCAATGCAAAAAAGTAGATGTAGTGATCATTGCTTTGTCAGTGGCAGGGTTAATAGTAGGTGATGCAATATGAAATGGAATAGGTCATAGGATATGTCACTCATATACAATTGACCTCGCTCTTTGTATAACTATATGACATGAGTTCGTAGATCAGCATGTAGCGTCATGCATAGATATGATAGAGGGTATGTCATATCACTACCTACAAATGAGAACCACTAAATCTTATCATCATGGTTGTTCTTGAAAGGATCTAAATTACATAATATGTAAACTCTTTAACTATCTAGAAAAATCATAAATATATTCTACCATATCTTAACCAACTATATAAAGCTAACAACATGCCCACATATGATACTCATCATAAAACTTATAATCTTGAATTGATTTTTATTTATTTCTCAATTGATATAAATGTTTCATTAAATATCAAGAAAAGATAAATTACAAAACACATACTTTCATTTACTCCTACTAGATTTGTCAATGAGCTAAGTTGAATCAAACTTCCTCTTATTATACTCGACATGTTTAAAATAATGACATAATCTTGAGTTATATATTTAACAAACCAGCTAAACATCAAACTTTCATCAAATCGTTCAAGCTCTGTATAGTAAAATCAAGTAGATATTAATAAGATGATATATATAGATTAAGTATAGTAATATGATATTATTAAAAGTAGAGTTGATAATAATGTATATAATAGTTTGTTATAAGAGAACATATTAATTATTATATTTAGTATAATAAACACTAAACCCTAACCCTAATAAATTATAATAAAAACTAACCCTAAACCTAATAAACCCTAATCCTAAACCTAGCTAACTATAATTAAACCATAATAAATGCTATTATTATTATTATTATTAGTATTATTATTATTATTATTATTATTATTATTATTATTATTATTATTATTATTATTATTATCCACAAGTATTACTCTCTATTTAATTATTCACTTTTATATCTTCTTTATTTTGTATGTCTATTTAATCCTCATCAAATAAAAATCATTAGCATACATCTCTAATTGAAAATTTCATTTAATGATGTGCATATGTAAAATATATTTTCATTTAATTATATGACATTTCCTAATATCCTAGTGTCCTATACTTATTAATGAAAATGTATGTGTGTGTGTGTAGTTTTTATGAGTGACATTATTAATATTTTTAAGTATTTTATTTCTCTTCGTAATTAAGCACTACAACGGTGTATATATATGTGTGTAAGGTCGGCCAACACACTCATGCATGTTAATATATAACACCAACAATGAACAACAATATTTTTCACCAACACATGTTTCAACAACAAACTGTAATTTTTCAATAACAAACAATGTAACCTACATCAATATGCATGCATTTATATATAAGAAGAGAAAAACTACACGTGGAAGAACAAAACCATATATAAAAGGAGCTACAGCGAGTAAGAGAACCGGTGGCGAGCAAGAGGAGAGCAGCAACCACCTACGAACACACTAGAGCAAGAAAGACCAAGTGCAAGCAAGGTGTGCAATAATAGTAGCACATACAACACTGAAAATAGCAGTGGTGTGGTGATGCAAGCAAAAAAGTGGTTTCTCGGAGTTGGTGGTGCGAAAGAGAAAAAATGGTGGTTGCCCAGAGTTGAGAGGAGCCAAAGTGGTGGTGCATGGTATGGTGGTGCGAGGGTTTGTAAGAGAACGAGAGTATGAGAGGGAAGGTGCGGAATGAGAGAGTCTGAAATTTTTGGCACGAAACAAGAACCGAATGAAATGAGAGGTGGAGGATTGGGGTTTTAATAACAATTCTCACAGGAACCGTTATTAAAAGTTCCTTTAATAACGATTCTTCAAAGAACCGTTGTTAAAACATCTTTTAATAATGGTTTTTCATATACCATTATTAAAAATACCGTGTATAATTTTAGAGTGGAGGTTTTAATAACGGTTTTTAACTATAACCGTTATCAAAACTATCTTGCACATTAATTTTTACGCATTTGGCAATAGTTTTAAAACTACCGTTATTAATGTGCCGTTATTATTTTTCCTTTTTGAAGTGGTGTAGGTCAGGTAAGGTTAATAAGAAAGAGCAAGGCAAGGTGCAAATGGGTAGAAGGTGAGCCCAAGGGAGTCATGTTAGGGTAGAGTCGGTAGAGGTGTGATTAGCAAGTTTGTTAGAATCAATATTCAACTAGAATCAACAAGGGTTATCAGAATTGAATCATAGAATCAAATCATAAGATTATAAAAATACAACTCCAATATATTTGTGTGCTATAAAATTTCAAATTTGAATTTATATAACATTAAAAAGCTTATTCTTATGCTCTTTTGATCACTAATTAGTATCAACTAAAAAGTGTCACAAATTATCAAATTATATGTATACACAAAGAATGTATATATGGATTATGCATACTAAAAACAAGAGCTAACAACACACAAAAGAAAAAAAAGATTATTGTGAATTGAATAGAAATTAATAAACAAATAACATCATAAAATTTAATATATTTGTTTGACTGTACATATAGAGCTTAAAAGTTTTTATAAGTATGTTTTTCTAATAATGGCTTTGTTTTCATATTAACATATCACGCTAATGCACATCTGTTCAAAATAAGTCCATTTTCATATAATTAATTAGCATATTACTATTTTATGAATATTAATATTAATACAAATTAGTAACAATATTAATATTAAAATTAACCATAATATTAACATTAAAGTTAATAATATTATTATTATGAATATTAATGTTAATAAGAATAATATAAACAATATTATTAATTATGTTAAAAATAATAATAATATTATTAGTATTATTTTATTAATATTATAATTGATGAATATTAATAAAATAAATAAAATATTATTATTATTATGATTAAAAATCATAAGAATATTCATATTATTATTTCTATTAATGATAATAGTAATATTATTATTATTATTATTATTATTATTATTATTATTTCAATAGAAAAATATGTAAAAATCAAAGACATACGTTTATGTGGAAATTTGTATTTTCTAATTTTTTAATCAGAAAAAGAAAAAATAGAAGTTATGAATATATTTTATGAATTTATTAAAAATAGAAAAACATGTTTTGAAATTAAGATTATCCTTTGAAATGAATCGCACCCTAATAATGTCAAAGAAACATTAAGAAAAAATCTAACTATACAACTATAATAGTCACAATTTCTTACTACTATCGCACAAATAATTAACAATAGACATGTGATCCTAAAGGTGGGACCCACAATTTGTGGATTGTAAAAAGGTTGGAAATATTTTTATTTTAGAAGAAAGATTATTCGGTTGATGAATAAATTAATACTCTAGAGTCACCTCATGAGAGTTTATGAACTTAGGTTATACATGTTATGTCGCTAAAATTATAGGATCATTTTGTTAAATTTATTTACATAAAAATATATATAATATATTATATCTTATGTCTTATTTTTAATTCATAAGAAGACCATAAAAATTGTTACAATTCATCATGTAGGTAAATAATTACCATAAAAGTATACAAATACAACCATTTATGCTATGAATTTGTATCCAATAAGTATACCGAAAACTATTCCTTTTTTAAATATTTTAAAATAAAATGTCTATAGTTTGAGTTATTGAAACAATAAATAGAAAGTTATTTTTTATTTTTTTTTCTATAAATAAATATTTGTATTGATATACTTGAGATTGAAAAAAATATTCCCTCAATTCAAAAAAGGAAACCATCGTGTATTTTAAGGACAAACTTTTATCTTTAATTTTTTAAATATGATATATTATGATATAAAAATATAATTATTATATTCATATTAAAAAAATTCTATAATATTATTTTTGAAATATTTTTTAACCAATATATATTAAAAATATTATTAGTGAAATTTTATTTTTAAAATTTGTAATGACTTCCTTTCATGAATGGATGGAGTCATTACATCTGTGCCAGCAAAGAAAAATACACATCCTACAACATTAAACATATACCAAGTGAGGAACACATATCTTCCTAAAAAATTGCACACAAATTTGAGAACATGATATACATCTTTTTTATTTATACAAATATTAGAGAGAAATACATATTTTAGGAAGAAAGGGAAAAAAAAGAGAGGAGAAGAAGAAGCAACCATCTACTACTACTTCCACAATACAAGTCATTTAAATTATACTTGAAAACACACACATAAGTTAACGTACGTATCTAATGAGAATCATATTTTATGATGAAAATTGAAACAACTATAATTTTATGAGTTACCACCAACTATTGTGGATAGTTTCCACAATTTTTTATAATTAGTTTTTAATATTAAAATATTAATATCTAATATTTAAAAATATCACCGTTTTTTTCTATCTCTCAAATATTATAATTTTTAAAAGATTTATATTAGTTTTCTCTACCCACTTGAAATGGTTTATATTATATATTATGAGTAGTTTCATAACATGAAATATAAATATACAATATTTATAAAATTGTAATAATTTTTTACCACTCAAATATTATAATTTTTTGAGATATTTATAATAAAATTTTCCACTACTGAAAAAAAAATTTCTACATATTATATGTATTTTCCAAATATAAAAGATAAATATATAATATTTTTAAAATATTATTATTTTTTAATATTTAAACATTATAATTTTTTTAATTATTTATAGAGTGTGTGTAATATACAATACACATCGTATATTTGTATGTGCGACCATCCAAGGAATTCGCAGATTTATACCTCATAATGTAGTTTTCACAAATTGTATGTCTTATCCCCCCCCCAAACAAACAACTTATTTTTACCCCTAATAAAATTAAATTAATACTAATTAGATTTGATTAGAGAATACTAGATCAGCTAAATAATAATAATAATAATAATAATGATAATTGTTAGTAAAAATTAATAATTTATTTATTAATAATTAACAATATTAATTATCATTAATAATATTATTTTTATTT
Organism: Tamarix chinensis; assembly: GCA_030549775.1. NCBI lineage: Eukaryota > Viridiplantae > Streptophyta > Magnoliopsida > Caryophyllales > Tamaricaceae > Tamarix > Tamarix chinensis. The sequence goes on along the minus strand of CM060177.1, from coordinate 86,393,359 downwards.
TTCAAATAATAGTAAGAATAACACACTTATTATTAAAATTAATTACTTATTTATCTACTAATAGTTATGATCAATATTATTCTTAAAAATATTGATCAATACAGTTATGATCAATATTATTAAAACAATTATTATTCTTAATAATAGTAGTAGTAATTAATAACAATAAAACACTATTTATTATTATTATTATTAACAAAGATAAAATATAATCAACAACAATAAACTCTATTTATTATTATTATTAGTATTATTATTTAATTTTACTAATGATTACTTTTAGTTTTGATCAATGATAATATTATTAAATATTATTATAAATAATAATTTTCTCTTATTATTATTAGATTTTTGAATTTTTAATGGTTATCATTATTCTTAGTTGTATTCCCTTAATAATAATAATAATAATAATAATAATAATAATAATAATAATATCATCTAGTAGTAGTAAAATATTTATAATATTAATTAATAATATTATAAATATTACTCCATCCATTCTTTTATAGATTTTGTTTTATGTATTTTATGAGAATTAAGAAATCTGATTAAACTGTCTCTCATTAATTAATTGTTGATAGCAGTATGGCTTTACCACACTTCTCTGTCCTAACAATTAATTGTCCAGCTTTGGTCTTCTGTTTGGTATAAATTCTTCAAGGTCAAGTTTCCAACCAAAATAGAGTATGCCTGCAAAAAATTGAGTATGTGTTCCATCTGTTGTTCTTCCTCTATCATTAATATGTTATCCTCTATTAAACCTTTTAGTTCCAAAATAGAGTGCGGAAAAATTTTGAGATTAATTTGAACAAACAATTTCAAATGGAGCCAAAATTTGAGAAAAAAAATTAAAGGAACAATTGATGCCAATGTATACCACTGTTTATATTAGATAATTGTAAGCAACCTATTATCTCTATTAACATCATGGCTTCCCATAGAACTCTATTTAAACTAAATGAACTTCTGAATGAGTATTTGAATTTAGAATGTGCTGGTGAGATGGAGTTTGACAATCCAAATATAGAGCCCAACAATGAGGTGGTAATTAGATCATCTTCACGTGAGACTTTAGTTATTGATATGAATGTGAATGCAAATCAAGAATTTTAGTATCCAATATTGGACACGAACATGGATTATTTGCAAGAAGAACAAGAGTACCACTTTACATTTGATTATGGTAATTTTTCATTTTCACTTCTACTAGTAAAATTTCTTCGGTAAGAATTTGAATAAGGTTCTGCATTTGATTTTGATATTGTCACTATCATACTTCTTCTTCTTCTTCTTCTTCTTCTTCTTCTTCTTCTTCTCTCTCTCTCTCTCTCTCTCTCTCTCTCTCTCTCTCTCTCTCTCTCTCTCTCTCTCTCTCTCTCTCTCTCTCTTGTGTTTTGGTTTGGCATCTAAATGTGCATGTTGTTTCTCTTTTTATTCTTCTTTCTCTCTCTCATTTTGGTGAATGAGGTGCATTACTATTTTGATTAATGTAGGGTGTATAACCACCAAATTTATTTTGATTAATGTAGCTAGAAAAGAATCTTAATATCTTCCACCACATTCAATATCTTGCTCAAATTTGATTGAGTGTTGGATAACAAGTGTCCTATTTTTGTTGCTGAAATCAGGAATTTTGGCAGGAAATCGCAAAGTGTTTACCATCATTATGAGTCTAGATACCTTTGTCATCAGGATCTCCAAGCCATTTTCCCGTTATATGTTTAAACTTATCGGCTTTCCCTTCACTCCTTTTCCAATCTAAAATGACCCATAGATTCCGCCATCCATCTTCTCTTCCCATTAATAGAACTTTATTATTAGTGCATTGGTTTAGAACTATATGTTTATGTGGTCAATAATTCATGATCATATTTTTCTAATTACTCATTGATTTTTTCTTTATTTATTTTGTGTGCGTAGATACTTGGCATCAAATGATGGAATATCTCAAGATGATAATACAAAGGAAAAGGTTCTCATCAAATGACTAAAGATGCGCAATCTACACAACTTTATTAGAAAGAAATGTCAATGGAAAATTAAAATGGGATACGACTAATGGGGTTGCTTTGATATTTTCAGTACATATATGAACAATCCAAAAAATTTGGAAGTGGCCAAAAGACACTCCAAATGGCACAAGAGTTGATGTATCGCATAGAAAAACAAAACAAAAATTATGGTATTTCGTTAAACAAAAGAACAGCATTAAGGTCATTTGCTGTAGCTTTGAATGTTGGTCACATAGATGTATACAACCTTTTGAAGCAAGGGCTTATTCGATGTCACTCGAATGATATAAAACCACACCTAAAGGAAGAGAATAAGACAACTTGACTATAATTTTGTTTATCTATGCTAGAGAAAAATAGTTTTCCCCATGAGTTGAGATTTATTGGTATGTACAACGTTGTGCATATTGATGAGAAGTAGTCCTATATGACAAAGAAAACTGAAAAAATACTACTTGCTTCCAATGGAGGAAGAGGCTTTGCGTTCATATCAAAGCAAAAATTATATAAAAAAATGTAATGTTTTTAGCTACTATGGCTCCACCTAGATTTGACAATCAAGGAAATGAAGTATTTTTAGGAAAATAGGGGTGTTTCTATTTGTCATAAAGAAACCAATGTTAAGATGAAGTCGAAATAGAGAAGTCAGAACATTGGTGACAAAACCAATTACATCTGTTTATAGAGAAACTATACGAACATATTTACTTGAAAAAGTAATTCTGAAAATTCAAGTTGTGTGGCCATTAGAGGATTCAAGAAGTAATATATATATTCAACAAGATAATGCAAGAACACATGTGGATCCTAATGATGAAAACTTTCAAAGAGCCTCTTCACAAAATGGGTTCGACATTAGATTAAAGTGTTAGTCGATAAACTTGACAGATTTAAACATTTTAGACCTTGGATACTTCAATGCTATGTAGTCATTGCATCAGAAGGTGAATGCAAAGACCGTGGATGAACTTGTTCATGCCGTTGAGAAGTCATTTGATGAATACCAAATAAGAAAAGTGAAGCATATTTTTTTTAACTTTGTAGCTATGCATGATAGAGATCATGAAAATTAGAGGATCCAATCGATATAGAATTCCACATATGAATAAATCTCACTTGGAAAGAGAGGGTTATCTTCCTACACAAATTACTTGGGATCCACTTCTAATACAGAATATCAGGAACTAATTTCATTAAGCATATTTTGGTACTACATGAATCCCATTGTTGTTTAGACATTAGCCAAAATTTGAAACACCTTGTATGCAAGAATAATAATAAAGCCAATATCTATTTAATGATCAATGTTATTAGCTAAAATTTGATCATTTCAAAATACCTCACCCCAGCCTCTTTAAATTAAATTGAAACAAAAAACACTTCCAATATAGTCTTAATTCAAAATCATAGAATACTCATTTTTTTCTAAAACAAGCTGGGAATATAAATTAGAAACATAACCATAATCATTTGTTGTATTTCATCATGATTTTCGATGGATTCCAGTGAGGGTGTTGCTTGGTTTTTTAAGTCTTCTTGATTTGAATCTTCAACAATGAGTTCTTCCTTATAATCTATAACTATTAGGTCTTCAATTTAATCTTCAACAATTATCCCTTCAATTGAATCCTTAGCAATTTCTTCAACTACATCTTACATTGATTCTTCCATCTCCTCAACCTCCTTATTATGCATACTAATAATACCAATTTTGGGATGAAATGAAGAAGACCTATGTTTGGGAAAATTATTATGACCTTATATAGTGTCATTCTAGTAGAAAATCAGCAATGAATTGCTTTGAAAATGAAAGGGAAAGATAGCTACGAACTAAATGTTTGGAGGCTAGAGAAGTAGGAAGGTTATGAGACTAGTGTATATTAATTGCCTCAGCTGCTTTAGATCTAGTGAACGACATCTATTGATGAACAAAGAGAAAGTGGTAGAACAACATCTATAAAAGAGAGAAGGGAATATTAATTTGATGAATTGAGTTTAATGCTACAAAAGATAATAATTATGAAATAATTATTATTAACATTATTAATTTATAAATAATTATAACTATAATTAATAATAATATTATTATTATTATTATTAGTAATAATAATAATAGTGGTAGTAATTATTATTATATTATAGTAATAATAAATATAATTATTTATTACTATTAATGAAATTATATTGCTAATTATTTTCACTATTATTTTATTTTTATGATGATCAATTTTATTCTTATTAACATAACTTCTTATTCTTATTTATTATTATTAGAAAAAATACTTTACACATATTAATATTAGCTATTTCTTTTATTTCTTATTTTTTATAATTATTATTTTCTTATTAGTATTATCTTATAAAATTTAAACAAAAATATTATTACTTACTACCAGTAATAAATTTGATACGTAACAGAATGACTGGTTTTAAAAATATCCTATTTTATGTAATTTTATGATGATAAACAAATGATGAATTCTAAAATAAGGATATGGATGAAGGATCACATAAAGTAATTCTTCAAACTAGCTTTGAAAGCTTCACACAGATAACTCTCAATGGATCTCTAATGAAGAAATGCACATAAACTTCAATAGATAATTCAATACAAACCCACACAGAAAAGATATAGAGAGTTTCTAAATTATCACTCACACAGATAATATAATTTAGAAATAGATCTAGTTTACAACTGACACAGATAACGTAAACATAGAACAAAGAAGCTTACACAAGATTTCAATAAGGGAAAACTCGATTTAATAACTCAATTCAACCGTCATCCCTAAATAATGAGTTTACATAGGATATTTATAGGATAATATCCACCTCCTCCTATAACTTCCTCAATAATAAGATAAACTAAATCTAAATACTAATTAAATCACTAATTATAATACTATTCACATGAATAGTAATCTCCTATGATAATAATAATTAAATCTTAACAAAATCTTAAGATAAAATACATCATAAAATAAAAGATAAACCCTATCTAATTTCTTAATGATTAAGAAAATAAATTAACTAACCAATATCCTAAAATAATTATCAAATAAGTCAATAACAACTTAGCTAGTATATATGAAAAGATAATAGTGTCCATAATGCTAATTACGATACTTTATCCATTCACGTGTAAATATTCAACTTGACACACATATGATAAAATAGTCATAACTTTGTATAGAAAAGTCAGATTTGAGTTCCGAAAGATTCGTTGAACTTCTGATTTAATAAGTTTTCCAATGATATCTATATTGTAAGGTAAATTATTATCTTCAAATTTCATCATTGCTTCCTTCGATCGTGATTTATAAATCAATCTTCAAAATCTTGGAATATTTTTGTATCAAAATTATTAATGATATTAACATTAATTTTATAATTATGGCATTAAATAATAATCATCTCTAACCATAGATAATAATAATAGTATTAATAATGATGATGATGCTATTTTTTTCATTTATCATTAACTAATATTATTATTAATTATATTAGTCATTATATGATAATGTTGATACTTTTTTCCAGTTAACACCTAATTATTACGTTATATTAGGTAAATACTACTATGTTGGTGTGTTGCTCTTACTCCTACTCCTACTTCAATTTCTCCTCCTCCTCTTACTACTACTAATACTAATAGTAATAATTTTTCAATTCATTATAATTATCATTGTAGTTTATCCCTAATTAATATCATTATTATTATTATTTTATATCAATTATTAGATGATGATGATGATGATAATATAGATCATATTTTAAAAAGATGCCATGGTTAGAAAAATATCATGTTTGACCAATAGCGAATAACTAATGGAGAGTAGCATATTATATTAGCCGTTAATTAATAGTGGCTTATATTAGCTATTTTATCGGTAGATAATATTATGTAGTTATTAATGGGGTGAAAGTATAAATAATTTAAAAATAAAATTCAATTCTAAATAAGCTATTATAAAAAAAATCATTTTTTTAGTTTTTTTTTTAACATACAACTAATACCATTTTTTTGGGAATAGTAAAATTAAAAAAAAAATAGTATAACCAAATATTTAATTTATATCAACTCACTGAAGTTTTTAAAAGTCTTTACCAAGGGGATGGCCAGAGGGTTGACTTAGCCGGTGACAGACTTACAACCTTGTTTGATAGTGATGCGACCGTATAACAGAGCTCACTGCTGCCCGGCCGCAACATTTCCCTCTACTAAAATCCATACCCCTCGGCCCTCGGAGCTACCTAGTCCCCACGCCTCTGGCGCTCCGCTCGTCCGACATTTCTCTTTCTCTTCCTCTGGGTCATAGAATTTCCACCACCGAATGGAAAGCAAAAGAGCAGTAGCAATACAGTGTTATGCTACACCAAAATGAGGACAGAGACATAAAAATAGGGTCGAAGAAAAAACACTAATTATTAAAATATTATAAAACGAATACGTTAGGAAACAAGAATACAAATAAAATAAATATACCTATATTAAGACTGTATAATTTAAATTATATGTATAACTAATTAATTAACATTAACAATTAATATATTCAAAAGAGACTACACAAACAAAAGCTTAGTAAGAGGATCACTAGGTCCACCCGGTATCTAACCTAACCCTAAAAATATACGTAGCAAGCAACACCGACACACATCATTTGCCCCGATCATCGTCCCTCCCATGGAATCCAGTTCTCATTCAACAAATAATTACCTAATACAAATGATACTCCAGCTTTTCTTACTTTAACTCTAGCCACACTCAAATTGTAGTACGACGTCGGCCGGTGACTTAAGGAGTCACAACGACGACGTTAAGCGTGACTTATACAGATATGCTTTGCTAACAACGGAATTGAATCACAGCAATAGGGGCAGATGATGTTGAACTGAAACAGCTTTGCTGTTGCTAATTGATGGCCCATTTTCATTATTCTTTGTTAAGCTTATTCTTATTATTATTATGCTGTACATTTCGGTTCTAGATGGTCATTTCGGTCGGTATCATTCTACTATATTTTCAGGTAAAAATCAACACCAATAAAATTATATAATTTTTGTATAAAAAATGATTAATTTTATCATTAACTTTTTTTATCAAATTTAATTTCATTTTCAAATAGTAAAAATCTACTTTTTTGCCTTATTTTTTTTAATTACATATGCATTAAATGGATTGTTATATTTCAATGAAAGTTATAATTATGATTTTAAAAACATTTTTATTAGTTCTTTAAAAACTATAGAAATTGTTAGAATAACTTTCCTTTTGATATGCAAGGAATATTAAATTAGTAATAATTACTAATAATACTTCATAATTTTAATTTAACAATATAAAACTAATAACCATAAGATAATTAATAATAATAAGAATATTTATTCATATATTATTATGATATATATTAATAATAATCAGTTTAATAACAATAACTTATTTTATAGTATAAATACTAATATTAATATTAATAAATTATATTTATAATTAATAATAAATATTTATTATTAGAATTAATTTTGTATAAGAATTAATATAAACATCATAAGTATAATTACTAGCATAATTATTAACATTATTAATATTATGTTAAATACTAATATGATTATTGTGATAATAATAATTACTAACATAATTATCATTACAATATTAATTATTCTTAACAAAACAATTATAATTGTTAATATAAGTATTATAATTCTAAATATTTTTATATTTTTAATATTATTATAAAAATAATTAAAATAATTTTTATTATTAAGATAATTATTATACTTAAGAATATTATTATTATAAGTAATTATCATTTTGATTATTAGTGTTATTATTTTGATTATAAGAAGAATTATTATTCTTTATATTATTAATATTATTGCTATTTTTTATATACTTATTATAATAACTACCAATATAATCATGAATATAATAATTATTATTATAGAAATTACAATTATTGTTATAATAATAATAATAATTATTATTATTATTATTATTATTATTATTATTATTATTTGGAATATTATTATTATGAATAAATTGATTATGATAATAATAATTATTATTATAATTGAGAATATTAAGAATATGATTATTATTAATACTTGGATAGTAATAATAATAATAATAATTAAAAAGTGTTATAATGATTAATATAATTGTCATACTTAATTATTATTATGATTATTAATATTTATAATATTATAATTATTATTTTTGTAAGTACTAATCAGATTAATTAGAAAACAGCAACAAAAATTATAAATTGAGATCCGTTCAGTAAAAAACTAAGCTGTAAAGAACCAGCGTTAATAGTTGTTGCGACTTGCCAGTTGCTATTCACAACAGAACATGACCGAAGAAATTTTAGGCTGACAACAGAAATAAATAGTGAGAATTAAGACCTTTGAAAGCAAGAACCAAAAGGCATCTTCTTTTCCTTGAGCCTTAAATTTCCCACTTTTTCGATCCCTCGAACCCAATTATCCGACTTGCCATCCCCCTGCCCTTTTTCTTCCGTTTCACACTTGCCGCTGTTCTATTAAATTTACTCTCCTTAACCAAACTGCAAACAAAAAGTTCTTGGCGGTAAAACCATAGTCTCATTTCAAGTCCTAAAAAAAAAAGAAGAAAAAAAAAACCTGGGTCTACATAATTTTCTACTGGGTTTGTTGAAAATTGTAGTGGTTGATAAGGGAACACAATGGGTTTATTAAGGAGAATAGCATGGATGAACTCGACCAGGAAGAAGCAATGCAGGAGCTTGTTCTGGAGAGTAAGAGCAGCAGTGAAGAAAGCAGCAGGTGTAGGAGGAAGCTGCAAAAAACAAATGAAATTCCAGTATGATCCTTCAAGCTACGCTCTTAACTTTGACGATGGGTGTCAAGACAAAGATCATCATAATAGCAGGTTCATTATCAGGCAAGATCATCATCATCATCGTAATCATGTTAAACTTCAGGATTATGTTTCTTCTTCTACCAACAATGTAACTAAATCTGCTAGTACTCTGGTTTATGTTCTCTTGATTTTTAAAGCTCAGTTGAGCGAGCCTTAATTGATGAAAGGGACAAATTATTCATTTGAGTTGAGTTGGTGCGTAATTAACTTCAGTTGTGTGACGATTGAAAGGGGCAAATTTGCCTCCTGTTATTAAGAATTCTGGATTCTCAGTTGGAAATGGTAAAATCGTATCTGTTCGTCTTCTTCAGGTTTTCATTAAAAATCTTCTCTTTCATTTTTTTTTAATCCCTTTTTGGAGACATCATTCTTTCGCATTCCAAGTTGTCAAATGGAAATAATATTTTTGCAGTCTTTTTTTTTTTTTTCTCCCACTGTGTCTCCCTGAGGGACTTCATTGTTGGGAGACATATGTGCTCAGTCCTTGTCTGCTGCCATTCACAACATTGCTCAGCGATCAACATACACTATCGTAACTATCCCTACTACCAGACGACCAAGCCCGGAAAACAAGGAAGACAATTTACTTTTACTGCTGTCAGCTAGCTATTGCCGCTTGTACTTTCGCTACTAATTCTGTAGCAAGGCTTTTGCGGCGAAAGTTTCACTCACTTTTCTTTTCGACGGCACGAAAAGGCCTAAAATCTACTTATTTACTAGCAGCTTCTCTACTCTGATCTTACGTCCCAAATATTTAAAAATAATCAATTTAGGGTATAAGTATTTAGAAACTTTTTTTTCCTTCAATTAATCCACAAATTTTTAGACTTATTTATAATAAAATTTATGGGAGATTGTCCAAAAATATATTAAAATAAATAAAATTACAGTCTTGTATCTGAATAGAAATAGAGTCTAGAAATTTGTATCTTTACCTAAAAATCAAAAATATTTATATTTTTATAGAAACAAACCCAAAATATTTATGTCTTTAAATGTATTTTTTATTCCTTTTCAAAACTATTCTTCAAAGAATATATATATACATACATATATATAAATGGAAATATTATCATGACTTGTTATAAAATATTATTCAAATCATAATATAGATTCAAAATATCCTAATATAATAATTTACATCAATTTATTTTATTTTCGATTCAATAACTAGTTTACTAAATGAATCTTTAGAACGTTATGCTATGTGCACAAAACTCAACACAGCCACCCATGGCAGATGTAAAGCTTTTAAACTTCATTTGATAGCTAATTTGTTATTTTAAGAAAAATGAAATAAAATAATATACACTAATGATTCTAGTTATATAATTTTTTTTATTTGTTTATATCAAATACTTTATGATAGTATGTGATAAATAGAAAAGATAATTTTAAATTTCTTAGAAAATAATAAACTACAAATCAATGGTGGGTCAAGCAAAATCATTCAACTATTCATTGAATCAAAGGTGAGTTACATGCTTAGATCCAAGATTCAAAAGGCATTCAACAAGCCTTTTATATTGACCTACTTGGCAATCATCCTATTCCATTGCCTTCAATTTCTTAGGGTATCTTGTAAGTAGGGGTGTGCAAAACCGGATATCCGTATCCATTCGGATATTTTTTCGGATATCCGCTCCGCATTTTTTTAGACCGGATATCCGGGATGCGGATATCCGAAAAATATAGACCGGATATAGACCGGATTCGGATATATCCAATATCCGTATGAAAATACTATTTTATCAATTTTAATAACTTTTGCTATAATATTTTTAAAAATAAGGATCATATATCAATTAATATTCATATCTATATTCGTATAAATATCTTATTTTATCTAAAAGAAGTATTAAAATATTATTATAAATATTTAAAATATAAAAATAAATAAAATTTTAAAACTTAAAACTATAAAAACACAATAATATGGTGTATTATTGAAATAATCAACAAAATATCGGATATTTTTTCGGATCGGATAATCCAAAAAAAAACCGGATATCCGAATGTCGGATATCCTTTTAGAATAAAACCGGTTCGGATATCCAAAATGTCGGATCGGATTTTTAAATATCAGATCGGATTTTCGGATCCCGGATTTTTTGCACAGCCCTACTTGTAAGGACATATGTTGGATGAAAATATGACACATGAGTTCCTCAAGACTCTTGAAAAGAACAAGTTCAAAGATTCCATGTTTTCTATTGGTGAGAATAAGGCTCTAGGACCCGATGGTTACACTTTTGCATTTTTCAAAATTTATTGGACAATTGTAGATGATGATATTTGGCACATGGTGAATCAAGCCTTCCATTCAGGTATTGTACCATATTTCATAAATCATACAACTCTTTCTCTTCTTCCCAAATTAACCAATGTTGAAAAGGTAACTAAATATCGACCCATTTATTGTTGCATTATCTCGTACAAAACCTTAACTAAGGTTTTAACAAAAAAAAAATGCAACCCCTTCTACTAGCCATTATAGATGTGTCCTAATGTGCTTGCTTCAAAGATTGATCTATAAGTGAGAATATCTTACTTGCTTATGATCTCTTATGACACTATAGATGTAAACATATCTCTCCCTATACCATGATGAATATTGATCTTACAAATAGATTACAATACTTTGAACTGGGATCTTTTGCATCAAGCTCTCCTAGTCTTTCGATTCCCCCCCCCACTTTGTATGACTTATAATGGCTTGTGTACCATGAGCTTGCTACTTTATCTCTCTTAATGACAGCTCCTTACCTCATTTCCAAGGTAAAAGGGGGCTTCATCGAGAAGATTCAATGTTATCATATTTCTTCATTATTACCATGGATTATTTTAGCCAAATGTGTAAGAAACTTTGGAACAACCCTAACATCAAGAGGTACCCTCAATGCAAAAAACTAAGTATTGTTAATCTTCCTTTTGTAGATGATGTCCACCTTTTCAACTAAGGAGACACATTTTTTTAATATGCATTATAAACACCATGAGATGATTTAGCGACATGTATACTCTTCAAATCAATCCACAAAAAAGTGCACTATATTGTGGCATCATCTCTCCTCAACTTGTAGCTTATGTGATACAAGACTTATCTTTCCAAGTTGGGGACTTACTTTTTAAGAATTCCAGACTTCCTATTTCTGAATCTTATTTGAATACCCACTAAATGGTTGCTCTTAATATTAAAAGCACCTAAAAAACTTCCCATTAGTCATCCAAGATGTTATCCTACATAGGAATAAGGTTGTTAGAAATAAGATTCTACCTATAATTGATTTGGAGGCTTAGAATTATATTATAGAATCGAATCATAGGATCATAATATCCTACAAAAACCATAAATATATGAAATTTATATCTTCATATTCTTAATATTTTTAAGTTAAAAGAACACAAGAATTATACTCTTACGCTCATATATAGCCACTAATTGATTTGTAGCAACTTACAAGTAATATAAATTGTTGAAGTCGTTGTACATATTAGGAACTATATTAAAAGTTAAGAACTTCATAAATAAATTATTAAATGAAATGTAAAAGTGCAATGAGATCATGAGTAGAGGTTACATAAAACTCATTGTATTCAAAACATATATAATATTATTAGCCTTAGAAAATCACACAAAAAATGAAGAAAATAAATTATAATGAAGAAATAATGAGAGGACGTTATTTTCTATCATTTAAGATAATAAGACCCAGAAAAATGTTTATGTTGGATTTTGAAATTTTGATGAAGTAACATAAAAAAGTTAATAAAATGATTTTTTGGCTAGAAACACACATGTTAAACTACTATATAAACCATTTTTAAAGTATAAAATAAATCTAGTTTATATTATGATGCTAACATGAGCATAAGAAAAAAATATTAATATTAAATTTAATATGATTTAATATTTAATTATTTTGTAAAATTTAATATATTCATTTTACTCATTAGATGGAGATTATATTCTTTATCAATGTTTTATATCAATAATCAACTTAATTGTCTTAATGGTATCTCATTAATATTTTCTTTACTTTATCTCATTTTTTAAGATGTGTTGCAAAATAATGCAGGGTCAAAAAGCAAAGGATTAAGAAAGATATACATATGGAATAAGAGGGGGAATAGATTTTGAGATAAAATAATAAAAGTTATAATTATTTTATTGATTTGTAATCATAAGATTCTACTATAAATTGTAAGATTATATGGTAGGATTGTAAGAATTGACTATAGGATTATAAGAATATTTTATAGGATCATAAAAAGCTATTGTATGATTGCATAATTTAATAACTATTTAATATATCATTTTATAATTTTTAGATTGTAAAATTGTAGGATTGAATTGGAATATTAATAACTATGCATAGGAAGACTCCAACTTATTAATAATTTCCTCTTTGGAATTCAAATGTATTAGTGTCAAACCATTTTACTCCCAAAGAATGTGATCACTCAATTTAGTGCCTTGTGTTGAAGCTTTCTTTACACAAGTAATTACAATATCTCTTGAATGTCTTCCAAATATTGGGTTAATTATTGCTTACCTAAGAGTGAAGGAGGTTTAAATGTCCTAGACATTAATTAAATGAACATGGCTATAATTGGAAAATAATTATAGAACGTAGCAAAGAAGAAGGAAACATTATGGCTATAATTGGATAATAATTATTGCTTACCTAAAGAGGGAAGATATTCACTCGTTGCACCTCCCCATTGTTGTTGCTTGAACTACTCGCAAGATATTCCAACTACGTGAAGAGCTATTGCACGTTTTTGATATTATTATCCCAATATAACCCTATAACATTAGCTCTATCTACCACAAAATCCAAAGGTGAAGGAAGGTGCAACCATGGTGTCATACAATTTAGATTAATCTAACTACCCTAAAATGTAAGCTCATTTTTTAGCTTTTAGCTCATAAATAATTAGCCAAGGAGGATCGCATGGAAAAGTTTTAACTAGTTATGGATGATAGCCTCTTTTTTTTCAACTAAATTTAATTTTTTAAGCATCTAAAGATGGAATCCATAATTATGTGAAGCCTTATACCAACTTTTGCAAGGCTTATAGGGAAGCAAAGAAGAACTATAAGATGGTGTGGTCTTTGATGTTTGGTTACCATGACTCATACGTGTCTTAGACATAAAATGGTGGTTGTTAGATGTTTAATGACTATTGTGGTGAATGAGATTTGGAGGATGCTTAATAAAGTTATTTTCAATGAAATTTTTTCATTGAGTCATTTGGTTATGCGATTTCTATAAACTATGATAGGCATTGTTAGTATGGGTCTTAATTAGGTAAAGAGGGTTCCTATGTCCCAATTGTAGGTGTTTTCTTCTTATGATTGTAACCTTTGATTTTGCTAATGAAATACATATAATGTAGTGTTTTTTTATAAAAACAAACTACATTAGATAAAATAAATCAACAATTTATATGTGGTTAATTTTATACTTATAACTATAATTGTACAACTTGTTTACAAAATTCTCACAATGTGTGAGTCCCACATATATTAGTTTTAAATGTGGGACCCACACTTTTTAAGATACTTGTAATTAATTTTAAAAAAAATTGGTTGTCAGTTTAGCATTTTTGTTTATAAATAATTTAGTTAGCAAATGGGACATTAGTTTCTTACTTTAATTATTGTGTGAACATTGTGAAATCAAAATCCGGCTCTCAAAATTTTACTCAAGTCTTGCAAATATCTTAGAACTACATTAACATTAGGAGTGGGTAATTCAAGCTTTAGTTGTTGATAAATATTCCTAAAGCTAATCTGACTATGCTCGTCTAAAATCCATCTTTATGAAACCCAAATAATTCTTTAACCTAAACTAACTTGAAATTGATTTCATGATATCACAACCTAATACTTACTTAACAATAATGAACCTAACTCAAACTCAAATCTAACCTGATTTGATCTCGAACCAAGACCCAAGTCAACTTGAAATCCAAAACAAACCCAACCTAATATAACCCAAACATAATTGACTCGCCTTATATCAACCTAACATAACCAAACATGATATTGAACTATTTTGATTATGTATGCTAATGAGTCATAGACATAATCCACATCAGCACCATTTATAATAGGTTAGGTCTAACCTTTTTAGATCTACCTGGTTACTATTAGGCATAGGTAAATATGCTTTTAAACATGTTTGAGTTTGACATTTTCAAACTTAACCTCAACCTCTAGTATTGTTTCATTATATGCACATTAAAGTTGTGTACCATGTATTAGGCAATAAATTCAAAGTGGTGTTTATTTAATTTTACAAGAGAACATAACTATTTTAATTGTAAAATTGTGTTGTTTTTTAACCCTTATCTATACATATTTTTTTAATATATGTATCACATGTTGTTTGTATTATTTAGTCTTTTTTTCTTCAAAATTTATCTTGGCCCATTTACCTGCTTAGACTAATGGGTTTGGGATAAGGTAATAAAAATGGGACATAAACTTATCTAACAACCAATTTTCATTGTGATATAAAATAATTATAAGAAAAAATGAAAGAAAACACAAACAAAAGAAACCAACCTTATAAGTTTTATAACACATTTAAGCTATTGAAAATAGGCTATTTTTTTTAAAATTAAATTTTAATAAACGTCATAATAGGCATCTTTTTAAAATAATTATGTCATTTTTAATATATCAAAAATTATGAATATATGAAGAAAATTCATGTAGTTTGAATTAGGCATGACCCATTTTGAATTCAACTTGACCAAAACCATTACAATCATTGCTCATAATTTGAAAATACGTTAAATTGACATAATGGGACCTTAGCTAACCTAAAAATTAAGTTCATAACCAAAACAAGTCAAATGAATTAATACATTCACTTAAGGAAAACTTAAATCTAAAATAACTTAAGCATGATGTGGGTCAGTATGAAATCATAGCAAACCTAAACCTAGAGTAACATGACTTGGTTAAATAAATTAACCCAAAACTATCCTAACTAGAAATGACCCGACCTTACAAAATCCTAAAATTGACACAATGCAAACATGAAATGACCCATCCTAATACAATCCAAACCTAATTCAAATTCCACCGCTAATTATTAACATATAATAGGCACTTTCTAGATTCCCATTCTAATTTTTTTCAAAAAAAAAATATAATATATTTTATTAACTTTATCTTTAAATTAATCTTATTTTTATGATAATAATAATTACTTCTTTTTAAAAAAAATTATTTTTCTTGTGTAGAACAATAAATAATGAAAGGAAAAATAATCTTGTTCAAGAAAAGAGTATAAGACCAAACTCTTCATGGATATATCTATTTGTCTTAAATTTTGTAAAGTAAATTTGATGCATAAATTGAATACTCATGGTAAATATTCGTTTGGGTCTCTTTTTAAACAAATACGAAATGGATTTTAAAGGTCTGGCACTTGTTTGATTTGACATAAAATAGATGAAGAAAGGTTAAAAAATATTAAAGGTAAAGTGCATGCCTATCCATAACCTTCAAACAACCTTTTGGTAGCAAGCATGTTTTCATCTATGATTTGCAATTCTATGTCATTGGGCACATGAATTCCTAAGTATAAATGAATGATCCTAGTTCCTTAAATAGAAAACTAAGTGTCTTTGGATGACCAATGAAAACAATGGTTAACATAGTTTCTTAGATTTCCATAGTGGACAACTCTAGAATCAAGATGATTCCACTTAATAGAGGTAAGCTATGGTTGTTAAAAGAGAAAAACAAAGAAGATGAGATAAAGGGAAAGAGAAACATGATTAGGGGGTTGGGCATAGATAAGGATGAAAAATGACAACTACTTCTTTAGTAGATTTTTACTTCCATAAAAGAGCAAGATATAAAGTGGATAAATAATGAACTCTAACAATTGAGTGCTAATAGATTGAAGAAATTAAAATTACAAGTCAAAAAAATTAAAAATAAATAGTTGTGTGAATTGACTTTCAATCATTGTTATTTTTTCATAAATACAATAAATATATGTAATAGGTGCATCAATATTAGATATGGCTGATCCCTAAGTGATGAAAATAATATGCAAAAAATATTTAAACCTATTTAAAATTATTTAAATAGATAATAGTTTAAATACCATAATATTTCAATTACCATAAGAATATAGAATATTTCTCATACCCCCTTAAGATGATGCATGAAGATTCTGAATGCCTAACTTGATAAAAAAAAAGTAAATTGTGACTTTCCCAATGTCTTTATGAAAATATGTGTAAGTTGCTTACTTGTATGAACATATATAGAAAGAATGAGACCATGTTGTATTTCATCATGCATACAGTTACAATCAAACTTGATGTGCTTCGTATGTTCATAAAACATTGGATTTGGTAAAATATTATATGCACCATGATGTCACAATAATATAATATAGTGATATGATGTGAAATGCCTAGTGTCACTAGAAGATTCTTGAGCCATTTCAATTCACAAGTAGTCATGCACATATATCTATATTTAGCTTCTACAAAAAAAATGATATACAATGCATTTTTTTATTCGTCTTCCTTGAAATAGGTGAGGTGCCTAATGAAAGAAACCATCCCATAAATGATTGGTGAGTAAAACGGAAACTTTCCCAATTAAAACCACACTATATCACAGTTATCCTAGAGCGTGATGTTTTATCTTAGATTTCCTTTAAGATATCTGACTATTTAAAGAGCTTCTTCCTAATGCTCTATCTATAACACCCATATTTTTAAAACTTGAAAATGTAATTTAAAAGAGCTACTTGTGGATGTTGAAATATTTTTTTAAAAAAAAAGTAGATTGTTATGGCCACACTTAACATAAGTTTTATCTCCATTGTCACTGTTATGCTAAATACTATGACTAACATATTTCTCTACTTCATTTAAGAATAATGGTGAATAAGAAGCATATATGATATTACATTACAAATTATTACCAGTCCACTATTACAAAAAGGCTAAACAAAAATTGCAAAATCCAAACTGAAAGAAATATAGAAAGGGACATAAGAGTCTAAGGGATATCTAGATCAAAAGATGTTAGAATCGATATTAGATAATTCTAATGCTCAACCCCAAACCCTAGCCACCAAGCAATACCTTAAAAGTACTCCTTCAAAGTAAATATTTTTTATTAAATAAACATATGACCATAAAATAGAATCCATCATTACAACAGTACTGAGTAAATTATTATACAACACTAATCATGCGAATGCCACATGAAGCACGTAAAAAGCAAAACAAGAAAATTATGTCATGAATACAATAATGAATATATGCAATATGAGATATGATAAACATTCTATAACATATATAACATCAAGGCCACATGAACAATATACCATCACAATTAAGCAATTCAAAAACATCTCATAATCTAACATAACCATATCCAAAATGAAAACAACACGTATGTAATGTCCCAAAAATTTAAAACCTACAACTTAATAAATAACCCTCATTTAGGATAATTTCAATTTTAAATTTATTTGAATTAATTTTTTGTATATTTTTGAGTATATAAAAATAGATATTAATAGTTAATAAATTAAAATAAATATTTTTTATTTAATCACACTCATTTTATTTAATTATTTTTTCAAACCAATATTTTACTAAAATTACCCTTTTGAAACCAATATATTAATGTATAATAAATTAAATTATTAAATTAATTTATCTATCAAAAATATTAAATGCCATTATTCCAAAAATTATTCTATTTTATTTTTTCCTTTTTCCTTTTTCTTCTTCTTTTCTTTCCTCATTTTCCTTTTCTTCTTTTCCCCTTCAGACATCCAGCCTACGACTCTCCTTCCTCCCTCTCATTGGGCCACCGACCCACTCCCTTTCTCCTTCCTCTCCCTCGTGACTAGCCCAGCTCATCTCCCCTCTTCCTTTTCTTTTCCTTTCTCCCCCGGTTGGGCCAACCCAACTTTCTTTTTCTTCCCCCTCTCCCTCGAGAGAGAGCAGGCCCGCTTCCCCTTTTTTCTTTCCTCACCCCATCAGCCTACAACCCCCTACTCTTTTCTTCTTCCCTTATACCTCCTTTTTCCTGGACAAGGCCATGGTAGCCTACAACCTCCACCTAACTCCCCTATAACCCTTCCCCTTATGCCCTCCTTTTTCATTCATTCATTCATTCATTCATTCATTCATTCATTCATTCATTCATTCATTCTTCTTCTTCTTCTTCTTCCAGCCACCCTATGTGCCGACCCCTGCAACTACCTAACTAGCCACACCTATCCTTTTTCACTCTTCCTTTCCTTCTCCTTATCTACCCCTTCTCTACCCATTTTGACCTCCCTCATTCCCTCTTAACTCCCTGCAGATTTTCCCATCTTCTCTTATCTTATCCTCCCCTATTTTGTGTCACCACCTAACAACCGTCGTTGCTGTAGCCCAAACAACCACCGCAACCATCTTCTTGACACCCCTTCAACCTCCTTGCACCACCCCATCACCCCCACTCACCCCTACAGCCTCCTTCCCTTCCTCTTTTTCCTTTCCCCTCTTTCTTGGCCTTCACCTTACACCACCACTATCCACTACCCTCCTTCCTCTTCTGCTACCTCCACAATAACTAATCCACTCCCTAACACCTCCTCTACCACCTCACTTCCTCCCTTTGGCTGAAAATACCCTAGTAGCTCCTCCCTTCTCTTCTTCTTTTCCCTTCGTTCTTCTCCTCCACCCAACCTTCACCCCATTTTTCCAGCCCTTCAGCCACTATTTTCGCCCCCCTGAGCTACCGATCATCAACCCCCAATCACCACCTACACCTCTACTCCATCATTAAACCTAGCCACCACCCTAACTCCCCTCCACAAGCCCTCCACCTAACCCCTAAAACCCCAACCTAAGCCACCCCTTCCTTTCTCCCCACTTCCCCTCTTCGACCCCCTTCTTCCTTACCATCTTACATGCAACTCATGCTGCTCATACAACATGAGTCTCCTGCCTCCCCTTTGATAATGTTGACTAATCTTGTTGAGGTATAATAATGGTTAATAATAGTATGTATTTAATTAACCTTTTGATAAAAAAATTTATTCCATTGATTTTCTACTTCTAATATGATAAATGTTGATATTACTTTTAGGTATTGATTTTTACTAATCAAAACTCAAACCTTTAACTAGGGTATCAGTAAGGTTTGATTATTGTTGGAAATAAGGTAAATATTATACCCTACTAAAATGTGTGGATATACAGGGCTAACATATTAGGGTTTTTAATATTTTTATATGCATGATGTATGTTGTTAAGTATACTATATTTAGTGGCATATGTTGGTTGATGAAAAGAAAAGCATGTTAAGTTATATATCATGTGTAGAAATAATGTTTAAGGAAAGAACATTGTTGTTAATGATAATTTTAATTACATATGTATGATATGATATGCTAATGTGGCCATTTGTTACATAGATAATATTAATATAAACCCTAGGGGCATTTTGGTAATTTCACTTGTGCAAAAGGTGTGGCCTAAATAAGTATTTATGGTGAGTGCTAAAGAGTATTAATGATAAATAAGAATAGTTGGTGGGGTTAGATGATGTATATGGACCCTATATAGTCATATTATATGTGGTAAGGGTATTTTAGTAAAATTAGTATAATAAGGGCAAAATGGTAATTTAAAAGAGTAAAGGAAGTAAAATGGTAAATGGATAAGTAAGGAGGGCATTTTTTTAAAAAAATTTTACATGGAAAAGGGGATAACTTGGTAATTTTGTGAGTAAAAGGGGTAAAGTGGTGATTCAATAAAGAAGACGGGTATTTAATTAATTTGGCATAAAGAAAGGGTATTTTAGTAATTTTGTAAAAGTAAAGGGGTAAAATGGGGATTTAATAAAGAAGAAGGGCATTTGGGTAATTTGGCATAAAGGAAGAGTTGTTTGATGATTTGGCATAAAGGAAGGGCAATTTGGTAATTTAACAAACCAAAAGGGCAATTTAGGAACTTTAATAAATAATAAGTGCAATTTGGCAATTTGACCAACCAAAAGGGAAATTTTGTAAATTTAATAAGTATAAAGGGCAATTTGGTAATTTAACTAACCAAATGGGCAATCTAGTAAATTTAACAAGTATGAAGGGTGATTTGGTAATTTAATAAGCCGGAGAGGAATTGGGTAATTTAAATAAGTATAAAGGGAAGTACGATAATTTAAACAACCGAAAGGGTAAATTAATAACTTAACAAGTATAAGGGGATAAAGTTGGTGATTTAATAAGCATGGAAGGTAATCTGGTAATCTAACAAATGCAAGGGGTATATTGGTAATTATGCAAACATGAAGGGTAACATGGTAATTTATCAAATGAAAAGGAATGACTTGGTAATCTTACAAATAAGGGATATTTCAATAATTTTATAAGGATCATGGAGGTAAATCAATAACTTGCATATAACCTGTCATCGGATTAAATAAGTCTCCATAATCAGGCCTAAATAACATTGAATAATAATATAACGGGATTTGATAAATCAGTGAGTATCTCAAGATCATTGCATAACCTAGGGTTGGATGGACAATTAAGGGTGTGATATGGTGTTTATCTCATATTCATGAAAAAGGTGTCTTAATCATTAATCATGCATGGTAATATGGGTTGGATGTGATATAAGGGCATGTTAGGGTTAAGTATTCCATGATCCTTTAATGTAGACTATCAGACTCTAAGACCGTATCATGATCATGATGTGATAGATCCCTTATTGCATATGAATAAATGGAAACAAATCCTGAATTGGAGTTCGATGATATAAGGATGGCCTTAGTGGTTTCTTTAGGTTAACATGGATAACTATGTTAGTAAGGATTACTTTATAATAATAGAAACAAATGGAAGTGAACAAGTATGTGGTTGTTGTGTTTCTCGTGGTCACCTTAATTAAGATACTAATAATTAAAGTGGAAGACCTCGAGATCAGGAATGGTGGCTCTTTAGGGGTTGCTACCCTAAAGACGTGGTTTAGCCTACGATTATTCATGTATTTGTTGGTGTGCCTTAGTGACCCAGCCAGACCCTACATCTTACTCTATTTAGTTCTACGGACCTATTTATGGGGTATGCATACTTATGGATTAGGTGTCTTTGTGGGCAGGGTACTAAGTGTCCTCATGCACTAATGCGACCAGGGTACCTTTGCGTCCCTATATTGATAGTTGAAGGTACTATGTTGCTTGTATATACTAGTATGACCGGTGTACCTTTGTATCTTCGGATTCTTGATCTCCCCCTTGAGTTAAATAAATAGATTTGTTGTGCTAATTAAATGGAAAACAATAATCATGTAAAGTGAAAGATTATTAAGCCGGGCCCAGATGGATTATATCATGTGTACCGATCCATCGGTTATAATAGTGGCCAGGAGCGCTTTGCCCTAAATGAAATATATGGGCACTAGTCCACGGGTTATAATAGTTACCAGGTGTGTGTTGCCTTAGAGTATATTACAGTCCACCGGCTATAATAATGGGGGATCCCAAGCTCAAAAAAATAAATCTTGGATGTGAATAAATCATGGAAAATACTAATCACTTATAGTGGGACACGGGACACCATATGAGTTAGGGCGAGACCGATCCACCAATGATAATAGTGGCTAGGAGCTTTCTCCCCTGGAGATCGGTTTACTGGTGAACAATAGTGATTAGGTGTGTTTTTCCCTAAAATGTATTTTCGGTCCACCAGCTATAATAGTGGGGTTCCTATACTCACATGGATATAATTTGAGAGATGATATTGAATGATATTCATTTAATTGCTTAAGACCAAAGGATTTACTTTCATCCTCATGATTTATGGTTATAAAATAAGTTACAGCCTTGGTGCCTATCTCTTTCTTGGTATGTGATGGTATTGCTATGTGAATGGGCCTTATACAATGCAATTCTTACTATACAAGGTGTTGCACTATGTATTATTTCTTAAATTGCTTATGGTTATCTCCGTGCCCGCACATGTTATCATTTTATATCATTATTTATTATGTGTTGCATGTGGACCTTGCTTTTTGGTTTGGTATAAAGGGTTACTTAGTACCATAGTATTAAAGGGTTCTATCTATGGGCCCCTACCTATTCAATGGACAATGTCCCTTGTGGGTCTATTACAAGTGCTATTCGATCTCACATTGGGTAAGAGCATAAGGATTGTAGGGGAATGATTTCAAGGTTTTTCATTTACCTTTTTATTTCCTTGTTAAAATGGTTTCTATTCTTGTAACCACTAATAGTAGGTTTTATTCTTGTAAAGAGTTTAATGTGTACTCTGATTTAAATAAAGTCTAAAATTGAGTAAATTGTATTTTGATCTTTTTAGCCTTAGCACTTGGTACTAGAACGGTAGAAGGAAAGAGGTTTGGTACTAAGTGTGGTGGTAGCATCCCCAAAATATACGGTTTTTACTTCAGCTAATTTTTAAATAAAATAAAAAAATTAATTAGTAAATTTTAGGGGTGTTACTGTAATACCCCTAAAATTTAGTACTGAAAAATTTCGTTGAATGAAAAGGTCTAGCATAAGTGAAATAACAAAATGTAGATTATGGGGATATTACCGCCACACTTAGTACCATGCCGGTTCACTTCTACTGTTCCAATCCAGTACCAAGTGCTAAGGCTAAAAGAAATTAACATCAAACACCAGTCAATAATTAAAACAAGCATTCATAAAAGAAATAAACTGTTAACCATACAAAAAATCAGAGTGTGGTAACCAAAAGAGGTACAACCCAAAAGTGAGGATTTAAAGTTCCAAATAACAAAAAACATTGTATGACAGAATAAAATTAAAATATAGTTATATAGGAAAAAAAAGGAAGATAGACTCCGGCCATGTCACTCTAGACCCCCAGACTAGGTCCAAGCTCAAATCTCAGTCCCAGCCAATGCCTCGTAAGTGTCATGGGCATCGAAGATAGAATATTCGACCTACACTAAGTTAGAAGGGCCTTCTCCTCATGGGAATGAGCAGCACCCATGAAATGGGTGGTCAGTACGCTACATAATGAGTAAGGTAACCATACAACTAAGCCCAAACATATAAGGCACATAACACAAGCATGATCATATAGGCAACATACAATAATACAGACAATGAGACCATGTTACTTTCTAGATAAACTTATTCTTTAGATCTCTTAACAATATACTCATTTCACATATACTCTTTATTAATCCATGCGAGTGCGGGAACCCCACTATTATAGCCAGTGGACCGAAATACATACAAGGCAGAACGCTCCTGACTACTATTATTCGTCGATGGACCGGTCTCTAAGGAAAAACTCTTCTGGCCATTATTATTTACAGGTGGACCGGTCTGGCCTCAACTCACATGGTGTTTCACTGTAAGTACTTAGTGTATTTCCCACATCTTAGCTTCATTACATTTGGTTTGTTGAGCATAGAATCCCCCACTATTATAGCCGGTGGACTGAAAATCAAGCAAGGCAAAACGCTCCTAGCCACTATTATTTGTCGGTGCATTAGTCTCCAGGGCACCCCGACTCCTGACCACTATTATTCACCGGTGGACCGGTTTGGGCCCGGCTCAACAACCTTCCTCTTTAAATGATTAGTGTCTTATTTGATAATTGTTCACCCTTGACATGCATGCCACCAATATTCTACTTCTATCCTTCTAAGAGGGGCCCATCCCATATCTTGAGACTTCAGCACCTCCTAACTGCCCCAACATCCCTTCCTTATTCCACTACTCACACTAGAAGCCCAATTCCAAGGTGTGTGGGTTAGGCCCACTACCTCATACCACTAAGCCCATCCATAGTCCTCCCTAGGGTTTTCTCTAGAAAACCCTAATATGGACCTATGTGGCACATCCTTCTCTGCCTCACACAACCCAAACTATTTTAACACCCCACACATCACGACCCTTAGATTCAACCCTCACTTCATACCTCACTCATCCTCATTTATATTTATTATTTTCTTTTTCTTTTTCCACCTTCTCGAATTAGGGTTTCCTCCCAAACCCTAGCTCGATCTCCTATGCACCCTTATACTATCCCCGTACTATTTTTCACCCGAAGCCTCCAGTCACCCAAATGACTCTTCCATTATCTTCCTCATGCCCCAAGGCAACTTTCCATACATAAATCCCCCCCATGCAGACTCTAACCATCCCATGCAAACCCTCAATGTTTTTCATGCAAAACCCTAAAATTCCCATGCAAACCCTAGATTCTCCCACTCTTTTATTTTATTTAAGTCCCCTTTTACTCACTCACTCATGGATTATGGATTATTTAGGTCATTCCTACCTACGTTAGCCAACTTACTTCCCCTTGGTTATCATACTTTCTCATTTTTCTTTTTCATGCTTCCATCCCACATTACCACATTAAATATCCTAGCATGCATATCCTAAAGGGTCACATCACATCACATCATAACTTACAGCATATCCATATTAACATATACCATAAGAAAGCACATGAACATACCTCCGTTCCAAGCTGAGCTACACATAAAATAGTTAAGATAATAGCACAATATTCACAACATATCATTATATGTGGCATCCAAGGCATATAGGACACATAGCACACATAAGGCCCTAGCTACACCATTACCTAAAATGACGTCGGTCTTGGAGCACACTCCTACGCCTCCTTAGGGTTTTAACTTGATTCACCTATAAGAGGGAAATACTATAGGTTAATCTCCCTCTTACCAAAATTACCAACATTTCCTCTCTTACCCCTATTATGGCCTACTATTAGGGCTAATAAGAATAATAGTAGTTTTATAATTAAAAGTAGGGTTATTATTCTCAAAGAAATTAATCATGCCCCTACTAACCAAAGTAAGTCTTAGTGATATTCATATTATTTAAAATTAATACCTTCAATATTACTAATAATAATAATATTATTAGTTTTAGTAATGATACTAATATCGACCCAAACTCTAGTAATAATAATTATAGTGATGTAAATAACATAAAAGTAGTGACCATAATGATACTTATATTAATAATTCTAGTAGTAGTAATAATAATAATAATGATGATTCTAATAATAATAATAATAATAATAGTAATAATAGTTTCAATCTTGAGAATAATGTTAATAAGGTTCTAGAAATTATAATAATAGTAGCTTGGATGATGATATGGTCAAGTATTATTATTATTATTATTATTATAATAATAATAATAATAATAATAATAATAATAGAAATATAAATGATAATAATAATAGTAGTAATGATGATGATGATGATGATGATGATGATGATGATGATGATGATGATGATGATGATGATGATAATAATAATAATAATAATAATAATAATAATAATAATAATAACGCTAAGCATAATAAGGATAATAATCAAAAAGGGTAATAGTACTATAAGGGTCTCAACATTTATACTAATAATAAAGGTGATACTGGCCAAAGTTAGTATTAATAGTATTAGTAAGAAAATAATGATAGTAATAATGATAATAGTAGTAGTAGTAGTAGTAGTAATAATAATAATAATAATAAGGATAATTATAATAATACTAAAGTTGTAGCCTTTTAAATAATAATACCATTAGTTAAAAATATTTCTAAAATAAGAGTGATAACATAATAATACTAATACTAATAATAATAATAATAATAATAATAATAATAATAATAATACTTATTATTATTATTATTATTATTATTATTATTATGAGTAATAATAATAATAAATATTGAGAGTAATACTAAAAATTATTAACACTTATATAAAAAGGTTTAAGGGTTGGGTGATGTGAATCAAGTGGAGGGAAGGAAGCAGGATCTAAAACCAATGATTAGCTGCGTTGGTGTATTGAAATTGCATGAATCAGGTCGGTTCATATAAATTAAAGTTGAAAAGATTTCAAGTTGGAATGCTGGATGAGTTCGAATGGTTGAAGTTGCATTCAACTTCGAACAAGGATGTGGAAGAAATGCCCGACACTTCTGGATAGCTACTACTCCAAAGGAGAGACAAACAAGTTCCTAACTTGGTAAATTTTATTCAAATGATCTTCTCTTCCATATTTTTCTTATGCTCGACATGTACAAGGGTATACATAGGAAGGAAAGTAGCTGGCACATTTAAGCTTAAACAAGCCAGTTTCTTCCCTTAATTCAAGCTAAATTATCATGCTTTAATTAAGCCCATATAATGCTTAATATTAAAATATCATTGTCTAAATGATATTAATGACTAACATTACAAAGCCATACAATCTACTATGATACATACATGAAATTACGTCAAACCCTAGCTTACATAAAATATACTTAGGGTTTATAACAAGTTAATACAATTGATGATAATCATCACCATATCTTCTTGTTGTAAAGTATCATCCCATGTATGCCCTATTCTTGCATGCTTTGAATGCTTGTACACTTTAAGGTGTATTAACATCTTCTCCTTGCCTTGGTTCCAATATCAAGAAAGCTAATTCTTCCTTACCTTGAGAATCCATAGGAATATGAGAATCATTAGATGCTCCTGCATCATTGGGAAAATTAGAATACCACCTAGGCTTAGTGGCGAAGCAGGAGGCGGTGCGGCGGCAGCGGCGGTGGAGGAGGAGGAAGAGAGGTGGAGAGATGGGGGTATAGGCTAGAGGAGAGGAAATTAGGGAGAGATGGAGGTATGAGGAGGTAGAATAAGGTCCCCTTGTTGTTTTGGAGGGTAGAGGTGGTGTTATTGGTGGCAAAATTGGTGGCAGACGATGGCACGAAGGGTGGCGGAAGGTCGAAGTGGGTTGTTTGGGAGGGTGACTTTGCACAGCTAGGGTGCTCGTGTAAGGAAAGGAAAGGAAAGAGGGTGTAACACCCCAAAATTCACTAATTTTTTTTTAAAAGCGGAAGCAATTAAATTAAAAGCACTGAAAACCTGTGAATTCTGGAAGTGTTACCGCCACACTTAGTACCAGACCGGTTCTCTCTGACCGTTCCAGTAACAAGTGCTAAGGCTAAGAAAAGAAATAATCAATACAATTCAATTTCCAAATAAGCATTAAACGGTTCTAAAACAAAATCAGAGTACGCATCAAGAAATGTAATTCATTTCCAAAAGAGAATTAAACTTACAACCGATAAAAGATTAACAAAAAGAATTAGAGTCATATAAAGACTATGATATGGCCACAACTCTCTTGAATCTCGAGCCAAACATGCTCAACACTCAGCCCCAACTGATATTTCGCCCACCTGCATAAATTCAGAAGGCATACTACTCGTGGGAATGAGCAGCACCCATGAAAAGGGTGATCAGTACGCTACGTACTGAGTAAGGTAACCGAGCACTAAGGCCGACACATAAGCACACAATCCATGCAGAATAATAACAGGGCATAATCCAACATAACAACATAAAGGTATATGAACAATTCAGGTAAGAGTACAAAGGCCCAAACCGTTCGGATTAATTATTCAATTAATCTTTTTACCGAAAGTCGATACACACCATAACTTTTATCGAATCCATGTAATCACAGGAACACCCCACTATTTTAGCCGGTGGGCCAGTCACTTGCGGGACAAGGTCCACACCACTATTATTTGCCGGTGGACCGGTCACTTGCGGGACAATGTCCACACCACTATTATTTGCCGGTGGACCGGTCTGGCTCCTGCTCACATAGGGTTCCACTGTAAGTAATTAATATCTTTTAAGTGTCTTTAACAATCTCGGGTTCGTTTTTATTGAGCTCGAGTCCCCCACTATTATTCGCCGGTGGACCGGACACTTGCGGGACAAAGTCCACATCACTATTATTTGCCGGTGGACCGGTCTCATATAGGGTAATAACCCTAACCACTATTCCTAACCGGTGGATCGGTTGGACCCGGCTCAATAATCTTTCGCTTTAAGTGGTTAATATCTTAAATATTTTATTCAAAGATTTCACCCTGGACATGCATAAGTCATCACACATCACAAATTATAAAATTCCACCATCATAATTACACTTAAGTCACCACATACACATGATAACACAAAAACCCTAATCAATCACCACATACCTCAATTAACCACAACAAACCATAGTTAACCACTCCAAACTCTATTTAACCATACCAACCATAATTAGCCACTCCACGCCTTAGTTAATCATAACAAACCACAATTATCCACTCCAATCTTAGTTAATCACAACAACCTAGAGTTCATTACTCCAAACCCTAATTTAGTCTCTTCCGTACCCTCATAATGCTCCACGTACTATTTTCCGTCCAAAATAGTTTAACACCCAAATAACACTTACATTACCTTCATTACATCCCAAATTAACTTTCCACACATAAATTGCATACCCATGTAGACATTAATCTCCCCATGCAAACCTTCAAACCTTTTTCATGCAAACCCTAAAATTCAATCCACACAAAACCAAAGATTTGTCCATACCAAACCCTAGATTCAAATCACATAAAACTGAAGATTCATCCTTACCTTACAATTGATTAGGTTCTCCCACATAAAATCATAAATTAGAATCTCCCAAGCAAAACCATAAATTGGATTCTCCCAAACAAATCATAAATTAGATTCTCCTATATAATATCATAAATTACATTCTCCCAAATAACTTCATAAATTAGATTCTCCCAAACAGACCATAAATTCGATTATCCCATATAACCTCATAAATTACACTCTCCCAAATAAAACCATATATTATATTCTCCGCATAAAACCATAAATTATACTCTTCCACATAAAACCATACATTATATTATTCCTTATAAAACCATAAAAGTGGGTCAACTCACTTCCCTTAGTCAACTTCTTTCCCCCATTATCCCTTTTCATCCTTTCTCTCACCAACCATATCAACATACTCACATGCATGTCTTACAGGATCACAACACATATCATCGTACATAAATAATACGCATGTCATACAAAAACATACTTCGAACTCCATGCCATATCATATACCACATAGTTAATGATGATAACATAGCATATATAGCATATGCAGCACATAATGCATATAGACATACAATGGCCTTAGTAAACCCTTACCTAAATCGACACCGGTCTTGGAGCACATTCCTACGCCTCCTTAGGGCTTTGACCAAAATAATAACATATTAATAAAATAACTTAAACAAAATTCTAACTTTCATAAAAATAATAGAGATATTATAAACCTTGGTAATATAGGATTAAAGACTTTACCCTAATGATAATAATGATACTATTATAATAATATCAAAGATAATAAAACTAATATCAACGAGAATAATAATAATAATAATAATAATAATAATAATAATAATAATAATAATAATAATAATAATAATAACAACAACAACAATAATATATAAGCTTTAAAATTTAAAGTGGGGTTTTCAACCCTACTTATAACTAATGACCTACCACTTATTTAATATTAATAATAAAATTACTAACATATATAATAATATTAAAATAATAAAGATACTGATAATATTATCATCAATAGTTATAAGAACAATAGAAACAATAATACTAAAATAAATAAGTGCGAATGTTAATATAAAATTAGGGCCTAAGATTTTCCAGAATAATTAATAAAATGATAATAATAATTATTCTAATAATTATAATATTAATAATAATAAGAAGAAGAAGAAGAAGAATGATAATAATCCCATAACAATTCAATTAATAACTTAAAATTCAAAACTAACAATAATATTGTTTTATTACCACTCTCCACCCTGCAAGTACAATTCAGAATAAAATTTCTCATCAAATAATAATAAAACATATTAAGAATATAAATATTAAGAATAATAATAATGGTAATTATATGCAAATAATTGAAATAAATTAAATCAAGGCTTATAATAATATGGAAAATGGTTGAGAAGGTATAGGGTTCAACCTTAAGCTGGTGGTGATAGGTGGCACCGGCGGTGGTGCACGGCGGCAGCGACGGTGGCCGGAAAAACAGAAGAAAAGAGGGAAAGATGGATGTGGGGAAAAAGATAGGGAGAATTGAGGTGATATAAGAGGTGTTTATTGTTGCCCAAGAGGAGAGGGATAAAATGATGGTGGTGGTGCAGCCAAAGGTGGCGGCGCATGGCGGTGGAAGGTGGTTTAAGGCTTTCTGGGTAAAAATTCAGGCGAAACGAGCATCTAACTTTACATGATTATTTAGGCTCGTACAAGAAGAATCGAGAGGTTAGAATGGTTTGGTTAATTAGAGGGCGTTGCAGGGAATAATTTGGCATGCGGCGGTGGCGTTGAAGTTGGCTATCGGCGGAGGAAACGGCGTCTAAAGTCACGGTGATCGGCAGCTCGGGCTTAGGGTTTCGGGAAGAAAAATTCTAAAAACTCCTATAACAAGGCTATTTATAGATGTTGGAATGGATAATGAGGATCTGGAGGTCGACATGGAAGTTTTAATTGCAATAATTTGGGTGGCCGGTGGCGGTAAACGGTCGGTCGACGTTTGGTTGGCTTCGGGGTTTCGAGAGGTTGGGGAGGAGAAACGGCCGAGATTTAACGTCAAATAATTATATGAAGTTATTTCTGGAGTTAAGAGGAAGACAATGAGCCAAGAAACGGCCGGTATTATTCACCGTAGCCGGAGAAGCCATTAATGAGGTCGAAAGGTGCAGCATCGTCGACGGAGGAGGAAGGAGGAAGAAGGAAGAAGAGAGGGAGGCGGTCGGGTCGGCCGGGAAAGAAAAGAAAAAGGAAGAACCGGGCCGGTCGGGCGCGACGAGGTAAGGTTTTAAATGAAACGACGAGCTTCGGAGGAAACGGAGCCAAAACGCAGCGTTGGAAGGGCGACGAAGGGTGCCGCACGAGCTGGGCCACGCCGAAGAAGAAGAAGAAGAAAAGAAAAAGGGGAACTGGGCCGCGAGCTGGCCCAGTTCGGCGAGAAGAATAGGAAAAAGAAAAAGAAAGAAAAAGAAAAGGAAAAAGGAAGAAAGAAAAGAAAAAGGGAAAAAGGGAAAGAGAAAATAATTAGATTAGGGCCAATTAAATTAATCTAAATATTTAGGATAATAATATTTAAATAAAATAATATTTAAATCCCTTTTTAGGCTAAATTAGGATTTTTAAAAGACTTTCCATAAATTCCATTTTAATTAGCAAAACACCCTAATTTTCTTCCATTAAATTATTTATAAAATTAATATTAATTTGAAACTATTTTCTCCTCATTATTTTAAATAAAATAATTTATTTAGTTAATTTCTAAAATACAAATCCTTAATTAGCTAAAATACCCAATTTCTCTTAATTAACATACTTATAAATTTATCCTTGATTTTCCCTAATTAATTTCCTTTTATTTTAATCAAAATAATTTATTTAATTAATATTTATGATAAAATCTCATTTAAATATAATATTTAAGATTAGAATTTTTCGGGGCATTTTAGAGGGAGGCTCAATTATATAAAAGGTGGTGCAGGGAAGGCTTTGGTGGGTGGCGTGAGCCGTGGTGATGGAAGACGGTGGTGGAATGGCAATCTATTTGGGTGGTGGCTTAAGGTCGGGTTTTTTGGGCTGCAAGAATTGAAGCCCGGTTATGGCTGCCTATGGGGGTATATATAGGTCGATTGGAAGGGAAAACAACAGAGGGGAGCGGAAAATAGGGGCAAGGGGTATGGGTGCACCGGTCGGCGATGGTAGGCCGACGCAGGTATACTATTGTAGGCAATTTTTTGATAGCAAGAAGGGATGGGCATAGGCAGGAGAGGGAATGGTTGGCTAGGTTGAATTGACAGGAAAGACGGCGAAGAAGAGAGGGGAGGAATGGCTGGTCAAACCGTATGGTAGGCTGTGGAAATTTCAGCACCAATCGGGGGAGTTACAGGCATACGTCGGGGGAGAAGAAGAAGAAGAAGAAGAAGAAGAAGAAGAAGAAGAAGAAGAAGAAAGGGGGTTGGACTGGCAGTCCAGGAGGAAAGAAAGAAAGAAAGGAAGGAAAAAAAGGAAAAAGATGTGCCGGGGAAAAAGAAGGAGGCGGCGCAGGCCTAGTCCACGCAGGAGGAGGGGGAAACTGGGCCGCAGGCGGGCTTGCCTAGGTTGGGGGGGAAGGAGAAAAAAGAAAGGAAGAAGGAAGAGAAGAAAAGGGAAACAAAAGGAAGAAGAGAGGGAAAAAAAGAAAAAGGGAAAAGGGAAAAAAAGGAAGAGAAAAAGGTGGGTTGGGGTTAGTTAACATATTTAGGGTATTTTGGGATATTTAAAAAAATATTAGTATTAAAATAATAATTAAATTCTCTTTTTAGGTTACTTTAGGGTTTTTAAAAGATTTTTCCTAAATTCCATTTTAATTAGCAAAATACTAAAAAAATTCCTAATTAAAGTATTTATTAATTTCTCCTAGATTTGCCTTAATTAATTCCATCTCATTTTAATAAAAATAATTTATTTAATTAATTTTTCTAATAAACTCTTATTTTTCTATAATTTTCTAAATTAGGGGTTTGGGGTATTTCAATTATAATGTCCCACAACAGTTATGGTAGTGCACTAAGGAAACTACTAACCAATTACACTAAACCAATTCTAAATACTAAAGGTAGTGCATGAAGGCAACTAGTAAACCAACAATCTAAACATACCAAAGGCCGCCACATAAAATTTACATTTTCTTTTAATTACGAGAGGGGAAATAAGTGATACACCAAAAAAGTTTAAAATGCACTGGTCATACTGACATTTAATGTAACACAATACCCTTAAAGCATTCAACCTAGATATGTATAAAGTAAATCTTTGATAGCGGAATACTAAGGTGACATAATATCCGTCTACTTAGGACACCTAATCCCTAAGTATGCATACCCTCTAAGAATTCCCAAAAACTAATAAGAGTATACTGGGGCCTTAGTTAGAATGGCGAGACATTTGACGAAACCACTAACCAAACTAAGGGATCCTATTTTGTCTCTATGGTAGATAACTCTAAAGAACAAAGAATTCCCAATTCTCTAGATATTCTACTTTAAATATTAATATTTTATTAAAGTAACCACTAACCACATATAGGGCACATAATATTATATTTTCAAACTTAACCATTTTTCATTTATTTTTTATTATTTAAGTTAACCCTAAGTTCAATAATCAAAGGTAAGTCAAGGTTAACAACAAGGTCTTCTAGAATTCCCTAAGGTCAACCTAGTCTAACTATTCATTTTAATAGCAAACAATAAAATAATCTAACAATTCTTATGAAAAGGCTAAAAGATATAAATAATAACTCATTAGCATGGAATAGACAAAATGGTAAAATTTCTAACAATGGCCAAATAACTAGTTTACCCACATACATGAGTTAAGCATATTAAGTACATAAAACCTAAACACTCACACCTAACTTATCATTAATCACATGCTTTTCATACTTAAAATCATATAACACATATTATACATACATGATAGAAAATATATGCATGACATACATATAGGGATGGCAATTGGACGAGTTTTACCTGAAATCCGATGGGTTTTATCCGTCGGATATGTAAACGGATATAGATAAATATATATGAATATGGGTATGGAGGAAGGGGAGAAATATCTGCGAGGTTTGGGTATGGATATGGGGAAGGGATCCTCAAACCCGTATTCGTACCTGCATCCATTTATCCGATATAAAATTATATTTTTACCTTCATTTATGTAACCTTAAGTATATTTTCTAAGGCTAAAAGTGAATATATGATTAAGTTTTAATAATATAAGTATATAATTCTAACATTAAATGATTTTTACTTTATACTTAATGGTTTTTACCCGATGGATAGTTAAACGGATATGGATATGGATATGGATGATGAAAAAGAATACCCACCGGGTTTGGATACGGATATGGGTATAGGTTTTCTTATCGGGTTTGGGTAACGGATAGGGGGTACCCGATCCGTACTCGATCCATTGTTATCCCTACATAGATAAAAGTGAAAATTCTACCCTATGACATACATTATCATATTATGCATATATAAATCTAAACATGCTCAAACCTATCATGAGACATATCAATAATCAAGTAAATCATGCAATAGATCTAACGGAAAGCTTAACAATATGAGAAGATAATTTGGCCAAGACCAAAAAACTTAGGCCCAACCTTACACACCACACATGCATAATTAATTCACAATACTAAAACTTATTATAGTATGTTATCATGCATATATTAAAGTACATTAATTGAGCATGTTCTCATATGTTATTTTATGCTAGAATACTTAAGAAAAGATTATAGCATATCAAGACATATGCATATATATATTCCTCTAGGAATTCATATAAGATCCCCAAAAATAGGACCACCTAGTAGTTATTTTGATGTCGTAAAAAGTTAAATCACCCAATATAAAACACATATTCACAAAAATATTACCAAGTAGTCACAAAAAATAGTCTTAACAACTTCATTCATCACCAAATAAAGATATTACCTATTATAAGTGTGGAAGGAAAATCCATATATCCAAATATTATTGCTTAAATCAGCAAATTTGTGAACATCACCTTAATGAAGAAACTTTAGAAAAAATCTAAATTCTCCTCATTAAGTCTTTTAATAATGAATCTCAAGAAGAAAAACATTTTGAATCTAGTATTTAAATGGAATGAATTACCTTGCTATCTTCTTCCTTCTGCTCATAATATGAGGATGATAATCCCATGAGAATAAATGTCCTTTCTAGAAGGAAAAAACTTATGCTCAAAGTTATCTAACACATTTTTGATCCATTCAAATAGAAAAAGTACCTCAAAGTATTTGAAGAGACATACTCTTTTCTTTTTCTTTTTTTAGATTATAAGGACCATAAAAGTCATATCTATAAAAAAAATGCTTGTCAGTTTGGAAATCTCATTCAATCACATTGATCATATTGTTTGTGATTGCTAAAAATCTTAGAGAAGAAGGAGGAGAGTTTGTGTTTTGTTATAGGCACATATAT
This sequence comes from Tamarix chinensis, assembly GCA_030549775.1. Lineage (NCBI taxonomy): Eukaryota > Viridiplantae > Streptophyta > Magnoliopsida > Caryophyllales > Tamaricaceae > Tamarix > Tamarix chinensis. The sequence goes on along the minus strand of CM060177.1, from coordinate 86,357,444 downwards.
TTTATTGATTCAATCCTTGGAAGTATTGACTCTGCCTATTATATTGAGCATAATGGTATTTCAAAGTATTTCTATATGTACTAAACTAGTAGTATTCATGTAATTTGCCACTATTGATTGATCAATAATTCCAGTCAGGTGATCTAAAATCATACAAGTTCTTGCTAGCCTAGTTCCATTAATCTTTTCACATCTCATCAATATCATATTTCCTTGTGCATATACATCACAATAAGAATTAACTAAAGTTGTGAAAGAGAGAAGGTAATAGGAAATAATGTACTCTATCACTAGCTATGAAAAATAGGTTGGTGCATGTATGCACCACTGAGTAGTTAGTTATTTTATCTCCCTATTTCTATTGTGTAAAGGTTCACATTAATTACAAACTACATTAATTATTTTAATTTGGTCATATCACCAACAATAAATGAACTCTCTCTCTCTCTCTCTAATTAGTGAAAAACATAATATTTATATTATTTCTTCTTGGTATTTTAATATTAGAGATTTTGAACTAGATAGTATTATACAAATAAAATTAAAAAGCTAAACAAATATCTCTTTTTCTTCTCATGCATGGTGTATCCTTAGCCGATCACTAGCTAACATAGATGCAAGTGCACTTCATCACATCAAAATTTTAGATGATATAACTAGAAGATTTACTTTTAATCAATTCTAATATTCCCTCATATAACAACAAGATATAAGCCTATGGGTGGAAAACCATATAAATATTCAAAGGAAACTACAAAATAATTAATTTTGATATGCCCTTATTTTCCTCAAATCTCCTATTACAACTATTGTTTGTGTTTGTTTCTTCCTTACTATTTTAATATCTATTCTTTGTCTTGTTGTCAACTTTATCTTTGTGGTTGAATGCTTAAAAATGGATCTAGTGCATGTCATTTTTGCTTCTTCTTTCTTGTATTTTCTTCTTATGGGATTTTCTTTACTTTTTTCCTTTGTACTTATTCATCTTTGATTGATTTGAAATGTGGGCATTGTGTTTTTTTTTCTTAACTACCATATTATCTAGTATAATCATATACATTTTTTAACAAAATTTTGATATAAATTAGATGCTTTATTCCCCCTAATGTAGTTAGTATTTTACATCAAACAAAGAAAATGATAAATTATAGATTTGTAAGCCTTGAGTTAGTAGAGAATTTCAACAAGGATTTAATGCTTTTGTAAGAATGGATTTCGAAAAACCTATGTTTAATGGGAATATATTGTACCCATTCTCAAACTATTATAATCAATTTTACAAGAGCCACCCCAAGGTGGAATTTCATGTTATGTAACATGGTTTGACCAAAGGGTATGTTGATTGATATGACCATGGTGATGATATCCTTCTATCTAATGATTCTAGTGGTTCAACTATTCCATCAAGTGTTGGAATACATTATGTAGCAATCAATAGAGATGACATGTGATGTTTGATAAAGGAAACTATTAAGATTCCTACTAATTCAAATTCCAATATTCTAAGTAATATAAGCAAGGATTGTGAACTATCGCACTTTGATGGTCCTCTTTATAATAACCCATACTAAAATCATTCAAATTATATTAAAAATTATATTGCTATAAAATAAATTAGTTTTGATTTTGGAAATGGCTTGAAATTTGAATAAAATGTGAATTTCAAGAGTACTATTTGACTGGTTTCCTAAATTAATGAATCAATATGCTCAAGTATTGATGTTTCTACTCAACGATAATCCAGTGGATATTTTTGTCCAAACTCATTGATTGGTTATCTTGTGATTTCATATCCTTTTCTATTTTGGCTTTGCACATATTTCCCATGTTTTTAAAAATTTCTAATTAGAAGCTATTTGTGCTGATAAGCATAATTTGGTGCTTTAAGATTCTTTTTTATATTATTTAGATCAATCTATGATTTTATTTAGCTAAAATATCCCCTAAAATTATTTTTATGATATTCCACACCTTTTCTCCTTCACCCTCACTTTCTTCTCTTCTTTGGCAACCATGGTTATGTGTTTAAATTTCTACACCCTCTTCCTTGAATTACTAACCCTCTATGATATATTTCCCTGATTACACTCTACCTCCCTTAGCTCATTATATATTTCTATTACACTTGGTTACCCATACTAAACCCGAGTTATTCTTTTCTATCTCACACTTGTAATATCTACTAGCTCTCCTCTATGCACTATATTCCTTATTCATTTTCACTCCTTACCGTCTACACTTGCTCATTCTCTCCCTTCCTTAGTGAAAAAAATTTCTAAGTAGTAGACATTTCTCCATTTTTCTCCCCTATCTTTTCTACTAGAAAATAGAGGCTTGCCTTTTATTCTCTTTTTTCTTGGTCAATTCTTCTCATTTCTCTCTTCTACTTATCTTAGATTTAATTATCCCTTGTTTCTCTTAAGGAATGAAGGCTTAAGGTTTTAAAAAGGTAGAAAATCCTAGCTTCCTTCTCCTTAAAATTTTTTGTTGAGAGAAGGTTGGTTTATACCATTCTTCTTCCTCTTCTCTAATTAGGAGTGTTTTGTGCTAGAAGAATTGGTTTGGTAAGGCATTATTATCCCTAATATTAATATTTTTTTTTTCTGTTGTGGTTTCATGTTCTTAATATATTTTGGTGTCGTGTTTGAGCTAATAGAGTTCTTAAATTCAAGCATGTGGTAAATTTTTCACCTCTAAAGTTGTAAGCTTGTTTCATGTACTTTGATATTATACATGATTTCAATAGATTTGAGCATTATTTTGTTAGTTATTGATTATATAATGTACCAATGTGATTCTATATGTGTCGTATGTAATTTTATGTGTTTTATGACATAGAAGCATGCTAGGATTAATTTAGAAAAGTTGGTAATTTTTTATAAGTGAATCATGGGTCTGGGTATTGTTTTGCCCATATTAGTTGGTCGGTATGTTTGGCCGATCAATTAGTTGTGTCAATAGTCACTTAGTTTAGAACTCTTAATCCAGTGGTTGTGAGAAATGTTAGTTGCTTTAATAAACTAGTTGATTGGTTCCCATAAATAGTTGATTGGTTTGCAAACCCATTAGCTTGTGGCTTCGTGTCTAAAGTGGTTTAGTCTTTACTTATAACCATTGACTAGTTTAGCTAAACCCATCAACTGTTTTCTATGAATAGTCAATTGATGAGACCAAATAGTTGAATATTTTTTTAGTTTTATTTTTATCTCTGTTTGAGTAGAACCATACCAGTTGACTGGTCCTAGTGACTAATCGATAGGTCCACTTGAGTTAGCCATGCTTGCATGGTTATCTAATGATCCCTCTTTAAGACTTCTTTCTTAATATTTCCATGTAATTATGACATTTTAATCATGATTTCAACCTAACTAACTAGAATTTAATGAGTATCAAAATGATAATATTGAGTGCACTGTTTGGTTGAGCCCTTAAAACATCTAATTTGGTGGCTTGTATGCCTTTGTTATTGTTTGGTGTCAACACTTAAAACGTCCAACTAGATTGATCTTTGGCATTGAATAATGGAAACATAGAGGCTTTTCTCATATGCATACTTAGGGTTTAGTTATCTTTTTTTCCCTCTAGCCTAGTCATCCAAGTGTAGTGGATGTCAAATATCCCTGAGAAAAGTCACTTGACACTTGTGTTATTTTGGTGGGAGTTGCGATCTTATGTTTGTTCTAGTCTTAGATATAGATGATGTTTTGATTCTAAATAACCTTTTTAGGTGTTGTAGACCCAAAATTTTGCATATTCTCCCTCACCTAGGTACCTAGGTTTGGTGGATGTTGGAGATCCATTAGAAAAACCCATTGGCACTAGAGTATAGTGGTGGTGGGAGTTATATTCCTACACTAGTCCCTTTCATTGATAATAACATAATGTGGCTTATTTTAGAAACTCATTTATATGTACTCTAAATGCCTTGCTATTTCATATGTGTAGCTATGATTTTATGAGCTATGTTACTCTTGCTAAGCATGTTATATGCCATGTTATTATGCAACCTCAATGTGGATCATGGGCCCTTACCATGTTTTAGTCAGTAAATTTTACCAATATTTTACTATACTGATACTACATTTGTGTGGTCACTATGATAATCCTGCTTTGATTATGGTAAGCAAAGGAAAATTTGTAGGCTTATGATTCTTAGCTAGATTACTTTGAGGATGATGACTTGGTCTAGTAGCTAGCCATTTATTAGGGATTGAGATTTATAATTTATTAGTTAAGAGTTACACTAACTAGCTAGATGTGTTTTTCCCACTGTCCTGGGATATTTTTGTTCTTTCAGTTATTTAAACTCTTAGCCGTAGTTCCTTATTTGGATATTTTAACATTTTCTCATCTTGCTATTATTGTTGTTGTATTATTAGTGCATGCATATTTTAGTCCATTGTTCTATTTTGCCTTAGATTAGGTACGGATTAGGTAATGTTCACACCTCTCTTATGGTTGGTATGGTAGTAGCATCCCTTGGCTTTATTTTTTTCACTTATGTGTTATCTTAAAAAAATAAATATTTATTGTTAAAAATTGGGGGGGTATTAAATTCCTACTCTTGGTCAATCTTTTCCTCGTTCTAATACAAATGTTGACCTTGATAAGAGATTAATCAATGATTAGATGATGAGATAACACCCTTGATTTTGAACATTCTTATTCCTTTAAAATCATTTTGATTTTAAAATAAATTTATTATTTTTATAACTTTTTTTACATATTTCAAGGTTTTAACAACCTTAGTTACATTTTAGAAATTTTTTAAGTCCTTTGAGACTTATGATCCACTTTTGGCTATACTACTTCTACTTAATCATTCTTATCTATCCATATGTTAACTTCTTAACTTTTTCTCAGTCATTTAGTTTTATTTGAAATGATAAATGAAGATCATGATGAAAAAGTATGATTTAAATTTCATTTGTGCTTGTTAAATTTTCTTACAAGGTTGTTTGAGAAAACCTCTTTCGATTTTAATCTCCTGATATATTTTAAAATCTTCCTTAGAATTTATATTATTTAAATTCTTTATTAGTTTAAAAATCCAAACCTTTTTATTTTTTTTATAATTGTTTGGTTCAAACTAGAACTAGCTGACTAGTTTTAAAAGCACCTAATTAGTTTGTGTTTTCAATACTGAGACTTTTAACCTTCAAATTCCACTAAAAAATGGTCATATAGGTAAAAATGTGAAGCATTAAATTGATAGCTCAGTACCACAAACCAATTGGATGGTTTTTTCAAAGGTAAGTTTTTTATAAGGTCCTAACATATTTCTTTATCTCGTTATAAAAACATATCATTTGGTTAAAGTAACCATTTGTATGGTTCCCTAAACCAATCAAGTGGTCAATATTAAATGTTGAAAACCCTATCCATTATTCAAACAATGAATATATCCTTTATACCCTAATGTTCACATAGTTGGCTCATGGTATAAATGATGCTCATTGGGTAAAATAACAATAAATTTTGAGCTATCATCATTTGCACATTTATTTATCTACTCTCTCTTACATTTAAATCTCAACTAAACTTTTAAAATATGATTTTGTTGAGATATTCTCAAATTTTCTCTCTCTCATCTAACATAGCAAGATTTAATTATTATATTGTAATATATATTTCTTATATCTATACACTCAAACTCAATTAGAGGTTTTGTATAACCTAGCAATCTTGTAAAGATTAGTATAATAAGAACTTAGAGGAGATAACTAAATAAATATTGTAAATATTTTCTAGATAGGTCATTGAGTTAATAGGATTATAATATTAAAGAGAGATCATAAATACAAGTAGACGTGGGATTAAAAATCTAAAATTTAGTATAAATTACTTGGGTTATTAGTGTATGTAGAGTAACATTCCTTGGGTTAGCTTAGATCGGTATAAATTCAGTATGTTAATTTTATTTGTTCAATTTAGATCCAAAAAACATATTCACTTTCTTTAGAGTGTTTTTAAACCTTTATTTGTTTTTTGCCATTTTTATCTCATTTGATGATCTAAATTTTTCCTTCTCAACTTCAATCACATTTAGCATTTGTGAAACCTAATATACACATTTCAATTTCACCAAAATCAAATCCTAATTAACTCTTTATTATGTTTTTATATACCCTATAATGACATTTTAGATAGCACATATGTTATTAGGAAAAAATTGCTTAAGAAAATACTAAATCATTTTTTACTTATTTTTCTTCTAACATTTGTAACCTATGGTAAAATGATTTCTAACATAGTCTAGCATATCCAAACACCACCTTAAACCTCCTTGATTTCCTCTTTTATCTTGTAGCTTACCTATCCCATTCAAGTCCTACCCCAAATAAACCTCCCTTAGTTATAAAAGATTCTACTAATCATAATAGTATACTAAAAACCAAACTCTACTTAACACTTAGCACATACATCCGGCATCCCCCTAATGTCCCATGTCAACTCACTCTCTCAAATTCACACAAATGCACTGCCCTTAGTTATAAAATATTCCCTTCATAATTAGCTATATATCCCTTAACCAATCACAACACAACACCATAACATTTAACTCAACAACCTATTTTCTTCTCCATACGTATCCACTACATGTGCTACATTTCTAACCCAAATCCATCACCCTCAAGCTTGATAATCTAGAAAATATTCTCTCAATAATAATATACCTACATCCCTCAAAATTTGTCTTATAAATCCCTCCTAATATTCCTCTTTGTTTGACACACACAATAGCTAAAACATCACCATGGTTATATCTCTCTGTGTGTGAAATTTTTAGATACTTATTGTAGCAACCATCAAATGAATCATCATTCACTATGGTCTAAAGGAAAATGGTTATATGTGTAATCAACAATGGGTAAAGGATTTTTTACTTTATTATGTTGTCTTTAAGGGGCTTAAAATATAATGATTATGATCACTATTATGATAGAATTTTATAATAGGTGTTTGACCATTATTAATCTAAAAGCTTTGTTGATGTATAAGATATTTTACAAGGGGTGTATATGTTCCTAAATTATGTGACCATTATTGGCCTTATTTTATCCTCTATTTATGCCACTTACGATTCCATAAAACTTAAGCCATGATGTTCCACAATCCTCTATAAACCAAGTCCCTTCAAACATCTAAAATTCAAGGATTTAGTCTTATATCTAATTAGAAAAGAGAAGGCCTAAGGCCATGGATTTTATGAAATTATTAAACCTCCCTTATTTTTTTTTCAAGAATAAAAAAGGTTTAAAGGTAATGGTTCATCTACCCCTCTTTGCATTCAATTTCAAAATCTTTAAGTTAAGAGTGGTTTTGACTAGTTTTTCTTATATTATGTTATTTTCAAGGTGGTTTGAGGTATTAAAATCTTGCACAAGACATTATTATTTTAAGGCTAATATATTAACTTCTAAGGGAAGATAGAATTTATTTTTCTAGCACTAAAACATAAAATTTTCTATTATTGCATGTGTCTTAATACTTTTTGGTGATTTTGATGAATTTATCTTATTTATCATGTATATTTTTGTAATATGGACCAAATGATATTTTTAATGATTTTAAATACTCATATATGTTTCTAATAAGTTAATATAAGTTTAGTAATTTTTATAGGATTATTCATGAAATGTTTGACACAGAAATGGTTAAGGTCATCATGAAATTGGATGACTTTAGGTTTACAAATTTGGGTTAAACTCTTGAACAAAATTTTCTCAATTATATGAATGGATAGGTGAGAATAATATTCCATATCAAATATATATTTGTCTTATTTATCAAAAGATTTAAATTTCATGAATATTATTTATACGCAAAAAGTTATGATCATTCTTTCATAAGGGCGCAAATCTGTCAAAATAGCTATTTTGGGTATTTAGGATTAGGTTTAGGCTTACATTTAAAGAAATAGTTTGATTTGGGGAAAAATAATCATTCCATGATATTTATTGGAAACTTTGGGATAAATTCGGTACATAATATGCTTCCATTTGGGTTATTATAATATAAGTTATGATTATCTTAATATTGAGGAAGTTAGGCAAGTAAAATGAAAGTTTATCAAGGTTGTCATGAACATTAAAAAATTTCTTCACTAATGATGCAATAATCACCATGAGTATGGTTAGTAATTAATTAATTATTTTTAATCATATTAACTAAGAATTAATCATATATATTGGAGTTAAGCATGACTTACGTATAGTTGGGAATAAAATACCCTTAAGATGGTAAAATGTAGAACATGTAAGTAGTGAATATCAAACCCTGATCAATGAACTTGAATTTAACCTTTTCCTTTGATTGTTGACTCAAATTTTGACTTTTCTTCTTTTTCTTGGTAAGTAGCATTTTTTTTAAATGACATACAACCTTATTTTGGAATTTCAAACTTATTTAAGTTTGTTAAATTTAGCTTATTAGCACTAAAAAGGTACTTCATGGCTATTAGGTAATTATTGTGGGATTATTTAATTAGTGCAATCATAAGATAAGATATGTGTAACCTATAAACAAATAGGTTCCAATTTAGTGTAACTTAGAAATAATAAGTGAACATTCATAGTAATCTTTGAGCATATGTTGTGCGATATATGAACCACTAAGGTTTAGTGGAAGCAAGAAATATTATTTACCGGTTTAGGTAGGCTATAAACCCATGTTAGGAGATATGTCTTACGTTCAGTGTTCATGTAAGAAACACCTCTAAAGTTATACCACCTTTGTGCGATGTTAGACACTTAAATCTACACATTTTCATATCATTTTCGTGTGATCCTCTTCATGAGATAGTAAGCACATAAGTTTTCATAATTTTATGTCATCTTCTTAAAAATTTACAAATGTAAGTCTAAAACTTTTATATTATCTTCATCTGTCATTAAACACGAGTCATGGATAAGTATATGGGATAACTTTGTAGATGGCCTACGGGTTTTGATCTCTAGGAATCTAAATTGGTAAATCTTTGGATATGGCCCTAGGGTTTCATTCTCCTAGCCACACCCTTAGACATGACCTATGGTCTAAGTTCTCCTAGCTTCTGTATTGGTAAAGCTTTAGACGTGACCTTTAGGTTTTGGTCTCCTAGTTGTTGTATGAGTACATCTTTAGAAACGACAATTGGGAATCTATCATTCAGATGTTGTATTCATTAGATTTGGAAATGACCTATGAGTTTCAGTCTCTTAGAAACTTGTATTGTTTACTAGTTGGGATGGAAAGGGTTGATCATTCCCTTAAGATCAAGCTTTGAGTTTTATGTTATGCCTTGAAAAAAGTCCAAATATGTGAATGGTTTTATTTATATTTATTGATGAATGTGTGAACCTTATTTTATTAATTCATTAAATAATGTTGTTCTTGGATGTGTGTAACAAACCCATGCTTAATCCATTAGTAACACTTTCTTGATTATGTTTTAACATGTCTCATTTAAAATATTCTTTTGTACTCTAATTTATTACTATGTGAGTCTAATATAATTCTTGGATCATGTGTTAACCACACCTGACTTACTAAGGTATAAGAGTAATTTTATCCTTGCGCCAATATAGGTTAGGGAATGATTGTACCATCCTTATGTTGGGTGCAATAGTTTCATTCCCCTTTCCATTATATCTTTCATAAAAGTTTTCCAAATTAATGAAATTATCTACTTGTGAAAATGGGTGTCACAATACAGGTTGTTAAAGGTACTCTAGATCTTCTTTTGTCTTACAACTTTATACTTTAAATATATGTTTGGATGAATTTCCACATCCTTTACCATGTTAATTAAGTTATTGATTGATGCTCTTCCATAAATATTTGACTTTTTTTCATCTTTATATAAGGAAACTAAATTGATGAATCTATTGAGTCTAGGGTAAAAAAGATGTTCATACTTGTCCCAATGATTGTATGCTATTTGTCAATAATGATATGAATCATAATCATGATAAAAGTTGTATAATTTTCACTTTTTATTGATGGAAAATGAGTAATGGAGGTTGTGGTTAAAGGAAAATAAAAAGGTATGCCAATGTTTGAAATTATTTTTTCCTCTAACTCATAGAATCTATGTCTTCCAAGATAGTTGGATAAATGATTTAGCATGTAAAATAATGAGAAGTGATGGAAGGAAGCTTGTCTCTCCCAAGGTGAACAGAGTAAGGAGTACAATGTCCTTTCTCAAGGATCTTTCTCTTAAGCTCCACACACCCCCATGTTACACACCACCTATCACGGTATCTAATATTACCATCCTTGTGGATCTCAAACCCTTAAGCTCTACCTTGTGCAATACTGGTATGGATTCTCTTGAACTTAAAATAAGGTGTAATAGTGAGTGCACTCACTCTCTCCTCTAGACTCCTAATATTGATCAGCTTGATTTTCATCTTCTTGATCTCTCGATATAGATGATCTAACAATATAATTGTGCCTTGGGAATGTGATTTCTTTTAGCTAAGTGCATTTACCACCACATTCGCTTTACCTTCATGGTAGGTCAATTCTAGGTCATAATCGCTAACCAATTCCAACCATCAGTGTTGTCTCAGTTCAACTCTTGCTGACTGAAGATATACCTGAGGCTCTTATGGTGAGTGTAGAACTTACACTGAACTCTATAGGGGTAATGCCTCCAAATCTTTAGAGTTAACACTAAAGCAGCGAGCTCTAAGTCATTTGTTGGGTAGTTTCGTTCATGTGGATTTATTTTTTGTAAGGAATAAGCCACCCCTCTTCCATATTATATCATAACATAATATAGTCCATACTTGGAAGCATCACTGTACACCTCAAAACCATCAAACCCACTTAGAATTTTGAGTACTAGGCTAAAGTCAAATTCCTCTTCAAATCCTCAAAGGATTTAATACACTTCTCATTCCACGAGAAATGTGTATCCTTCTTCAGTAATTGAGTCAATGGTTGAGCAATGTTGGAAAAGTCTGCTAGAAACTGACAGTAGCACCCAGCTAATCCTAGAAAATGAAGCACTTCCTTGACATAAGTGGGTGTTAGGCACTTAGAAATAGCTTGGATCTTAGTAGGATCCACTGCCACTCCATCCTTGGAGATCACATGACTAAGAAAGGCGACTTGATCTAGCCAAAATTCACACATTGAGAGTTTAGCATACAATTGGTGCAATCTCAGCAAGGTTTAAGTTTGCCTTAAATTATATTCATGCATCTCTCAATTGTTGGAGTAGATGAGGATGTCATCAATGAACACTAAGATGAACTAGTCCAAGAAAGGATGAAACGCTTGGTTAATTAAAAACGTGAAATCTACAGGTACATTAGTGAGTCCGAAGGACATCACCGTGAACTCATAATGGCCATACCTTATCTAAAAAGTATTCTTAAGAATTTCTTACTTTGCTATCCTTAGCTTATAATAGTCTAATCGAAGATTAATATTGGAGAACACCTTAGCTCCCTTGATTTGATTGAACCAGTCATTGATCCTTGGCAAAAAATAATGGTTCTTCACCGTCACTTGATTCAACCCTCAATAATTGATGCAGAACCTCAAACTTCCATCCTTCTTCCTTACAAATAGCACCAGAGCTCCCCATAGTAAAATTCTTGGTTAGATATAACCCTTCTACAAAAGATCTTCCAACTGAGCCTTGAGTTCTTTCATCTCCGCAGGTGCTCTATGGTACAAAGCCTTAAATACTGCCTTTATTCCAGGCAATACATCTGTGGTGAAATCAACTTCTTGAACTTGTGAAATTCTTGGGATATTCTCAAGGAATACATCAAAAAATTCACGAACCACTACCATTTGCTCCAATGGCATCTTAGTCACTTCGATGTCTCTAACACTGCACAGGTAGAGTGGATATCCCTTACGTATGAGGTTGCTCAATCTAATTGCCAACATAATTCTTAAATAGAGATTAGGTTCACACTTCTAAATATAAAACCATAATACCCTTTAGTTCTCATAGAACCACACGTTATTACACACAATTAATCAGCGCTTCCTACTTTCCTAGCATATCCCTCTTAACAATTACCTCAAAATCATGCAACTCCAACTCTATAAGGTCTAATGGAAGTTCTACTCCTTCTACTACCAACATAACCCCTTGGTATAACCTATAGCATGCAATCCTATCCCTTGAAGGCAATACAATATAATTTGAAATGCTACCTGAAGGAGATAAAGTAGCTCTAGTTATAAAAAAAGATGCCACGAAAGAGTGCAAAGCACCAAAAATAGATAGCATGGAAGTAGGATAGGTAGATATTGAGAGCATACTAGTCACCGCACTGATCTAACGCTTTACTTCCACTTGACACACCACGTTCAGGTATCCTGTTGATGGGACTTCTATAGCACTAGCTGATCCATGCCTTTGTTGAAAAGGGTGAGGCCTCAGACCTCTAGGTTGACTAGTTCATCTAGTGGTACTAGATAGCTATGGAGGAATTCTTTGTATCTGAGTTTGTGGCTGCTGGATATATCCCCTGATCTGAGCTCTATTCTAGCTCCTCTAAATGCTACCACTACCAACTCGATACTCGTATGCCTTATTCCCCACATGCCACACCCATGGCACATCACCTTTTTGCCTCTATAATTGATCCTTAGGTGAACTAACCTACATCTCTTATAGTGGTAGTTCTTCTCCTCGGCACAACCCCTAAAAAATCCTCCAAATCGAGGTGTTGATCCCATGCTCCAACCAAATCTAGGTGGTAAAATACCTCCAGAGAAAACCTTCTTCATTTCACTGGGATGTTGGCAGCATTCTAATTTCTTCTTCCCCCTTACTTAACACTCCGTGCCTGGATGCCTCAGGATGACTCCAAGTCTTGCTAGAACATCCTAACCATATTTGGCGGTGTGACTCCCACTAACAACTCTTGGTATCAGATCCCCAGTTCGATCTTAAAATGGTGATTCTGAATTACCTTGATGGCCTCTACCTTCGACGTAAACTAGACCAAGTCCATGAATCAAGTATAGAACTCCTCAATGGACATATTACCCTACTGAAGCGCCATAAACTCATCGTACTTCTTCATTCACAAATGATTCAGGTACAATCAGGCTCACAAAGCCTCGAAGAACAGTCCCCACCCTATAGGCTCTCTACCCCTATGTTAGATACTGCTCCACCATGTGTCTACTCTTCCTCTCAATTTGTAGACTACTATTCCTACCCTCCTATATCCTAAGCAATCGCAGGCATTAAAGGCCTTCACCATGTCTTAGATCCATAATTCCATGATATTGGGGTCCTCCTAGCCCTCAAATATTAGTGGATGATGATGCCCAACCCTTATGAACAAATCCTCTGAATCCAGTGCAGTTACTTACACCAATGGAGGTTGAGGTGCTCGGATCTTACCTTCCATATATTCCTTAACAATATCCATAAAAGCTTTCATATCTCATAGTGGCGGTTAATGATCATCCCATCCTAAAGACTAGAAGAAGTAAGAGATAGAATTTAGTCTACTAAGTATTAAGAATCACACAATAAAACCCACAAGGCTATCTATAACGCATTTCTAGCCCCACTCTCACTCATAGACATTCCGTGTTTGAAATAATTAAAACTATCAGAAAATCATGGAAAAAGAATTTCAATTCAAGGCTAATACCATCATGTAGTATCAGCTTAAAATTATTTACAAGAGTAAGGCATTTTTAGTAAAACGCTTTGATAAAACCTTATAGTATTAGTTTAATAATTTTATAAAAGTAGAAAGTTTTAAGTAAAAGCTTCGATACCAACCTGTGGTATTAGCTTGATAATTCCTAAAAGTTGAAAATCTTTAAGAAATGTTCTAATACGATCCTATAGTACCCTAATATTTCACTACCAATTTTTTTGTTAAAACATTTGCGGAGGATGAAAATACACCTAGGAAAAATAGGGTGTTATTGTCGTGCCTGATATTGGATAGACATTTTTCACCCACCCCATATCGGCTACAAGGCTAGGACCAACCCAAATATTAAGACAACAAAAAAGTGCAGAAATAAGATTACATAAATAATTTAAAAGAGTGTTTACATCATATGACCATAATAGTTCCCAACCAAAACATTACAAAACATAATTAGATAAAGTATGGGGCTATAATAAAATGAGTTAGACTGTGACACCCAATTTAAAATCTCAATCTGCTATGGACCCCATCAATAACTTCCAAATTTACTTGATCTCAAGTCCCTACCTAATTACTGGCTATCCTCAAAGACCTACACATGGTCCTCTATTCGTCGGAAGGAGTAGGTGCCCGAGCACACGAGCACATTAGTACCCTATATACTGAGTATGCCTAGTTTCTCCCTCAATGTAAACACAAGTATGCCAAATTATCATATATGTATATGAAATACAACATGCATCATGAAAAAAATAGTATATATAATGGTAGGATTACATATAGGCATGCTATCATGCACAATTCCAACAAAGTAGAATATGTCATGCTTAGTTTCACTAGTTACTCAATCTGCATAAGAGACAGGTGAGTCATCCAATCAATAATCCATTACCTAACCAATTAGTTATTTCGACCATTAACCAATTGTATAACATAGATTTTGTTCCTTTCTGATCAATCATACCATTTCTTCCATTCTTAACTAAGTTTTAACCATTCACTTGTTCATCATTTATATTTGATCATCTAATTACTTATCATCCATATTTTATTATCATTGAGCGATGGGCTATGCACCACCTCATGGTCTCACATACCATAGAAGCCTATCCAAATAAGGGACATAAAGTCCAAGCATAAGCCAATCACGAGACATAAGTCTAGGTCAAAGCCAACCATCGGGGTAACCAGACCCTTTAGCATTAATACCCCATAATACATCATCATTGTCTATAGTAGATAAGGCACTTAGACCTCTTAGGATCCTACTAGAAGGCAAAGCCCCAAGGTACCAAAAACACCCAAAGGTATACTAACCTATGGTAGTTAATTGAGGATTGGGTAACCCAAATCCACACTCAACTCAATTATATTTTACTTTATGTGATTAGTATATTATTCATAAGGATGAGTGATCATGCAAGGTCCATACAAAGCAAGCAAGGTAATTTTCCATGTTAATTCATATCAATCCTTTTATTTTTTATTTTCCCAACCATGTGGGTTTACCATTTATCCTTAGCTAATATTATTCATGTCTACCATATTATTTAATTTAAGCCAATGCCAAGTTTCATTACTCTCTTCTCAATACAATCACTTATCATCAGTGGAGTATCCATTTAGCCTTTATATTACTCATAGAGTGTATCATAAATTATGATCCATTGTGTTTTATCCCATTAATAAACATGGTATAGTCTCAAACATACTCTCAAAGTATAATCAAGCTAAAAGGAAACAAATCATGTAAATAAGTTGAGTCAATCGATTGGTCTGGTCCAACCAATAGATCTGTTTAGGTTGATTAGTAGATCGATTTGACTCAACCAGACTATGTTTTCCTCAAATCAATCAATTGGTTTTACCCAACTGGTTGATGGGTTTAAGTAGAGAGAAAGACTAAGGTCTCTACAAGCTTATCAATCGATGGGTTGGGTCGACTAGTTAATTATTCTAGGAACCTGTTGATCGATTTTTCCTAACATAACACCAAACCATTAAATTTCATGCGGATTCTTACTTATAAACCATCCTTAACCACATTAAAACATGTGTCAACATAGTCTAACATATTTTCAACTAGATTAACATGCATTTTTCACCATGGAATTATCATATCCTAATTTTACCAAATTTATTACCTTTTATCTAATCATCCAAATCACTTATACAGACTATATTCATTCTTGCCAACATGAAAAATCAACTAAAGGCAACACCTAACATGAAGGAATACTTACTAAACATTTCAAAATAAGAATCGCTTACTTGATGTAGGCAAAAATCCCCTTAAAACTAGAAATCCCAATTTTGAGATTCTCAACTTTTAAAACCTTAAAAAAAATGTTAAACTAAGACGTTACACCAAAACCTTATTAAAATTTTGAATTTATAAATATAAATAAATAATAACATACACTTGAAGAAAAAATAGGGAAGAATTTAACTGAACCACTCAAGGTTTTTCCTAGAATCTAACTTTTCCTTGCTTGATAGTTGAAACAATAGAAAACTAGAGATAGGATCAAAAGAGTGCAAGAAAGTTAGTTGGCAAGGTTTGAAGTGCAGAATAAAGAAAGTGAATACAAGACTTAGAGAATTTGGTGGTTGAAAGAAAGGTACATAGAAGTGATGATTGGGTCTATTTATAGCCGACCAATTGAAGGAAAGCATAGAAGGTTCAGAAATCAACTCAAAACCCTATAGTTGACTATTTTAATTTGATCTAAATGGATTAATTTTGTCTAGAACTTGCTAACCTATTCTCTAGAGATCAAATGGAGTCTCTGAAGAATGTAGGTCAATTAGGCCAAATTTAACATATATGGGTGAAATAATGAAAGATCAACGTGGAAGGAATATTCCAACTACTCATAGCACATATAGGTATTGTTACAAATTTATCTAGAACATATAGGTATTTATATGATTTATAATGAATTTTTACTATATTTTTGAATCTTTTTCTTAGGTGTACTCTTATTATAATTAGATTTTTTTTGTGCTTATAATATTTCATAATCAATATTTTTGTTATATGTCTTGATGATAATGTGCTTTTCACATGATCATTCTCTTAGGATTGAACAAGTGCATAGTGATGTCTCAATTGTGTGGTAATAATGTAATTGAAGATGACATGCTTATTGGCATTGATAGAGAAGAGGTTGATGTTTGACAATATGAGTGTAATGCTATTAAAATAGAAGTGAGTGGTGATTCTATGGGGCAAGATGATGCTAATGTGAACTATCTTTGAGAAGATATACAAATTATAGGCACTCTCAATAAGTTTGTAAAATATCATTTTAATAGTTTCTACCCTTGATTTATTAGTTTGTTCAAATGAATCCAACTATAAATATATATGCAAGATATATATGTTGTTGTTGTTGTTGTTTTTCTATGTATACATATATTTATTTTCATATGAGCTTGTGTATCTTCTTGGTTATGGTAACTTATATATGCATGGATTGTTAGCTTGCTTATCTTCTTGATAAGGGAAAATACATCTTCTTGAATAGAAATTGAATTTAATTAGTTCGTTATGTTTTTTATTATATTATGTAGTAATTTTTTTTATTTATTTCAAATGTAGATGAACAAGGTAATGTTTAATAAAATAGAGGGATAATTCTTGAAAATTTTGTGCATTCTATGCCACCTATGCATACAATAATTCCACACTTGAATGATATGAATCATTCAATCAATAAATTTGGGGTTGTATTCACTAGGTATTTGGGGGAGCTTGTGAGGAAATAATCAATTTTATCCAAAATTATTTGTACTTGAAGTTCTATGCAATAAAATGATAAGATTTGTATTGTAAAAATTACCCAAGTATGTTTTTTATTCAAAAAAAATATCACTAAAGTTTTTTATTATTATTTAGAGTTAAAATTCGTTATTCCTAATAATGCTGAGGTGAATAAAATTATTTTAAAGAATTACACCAATCAATGGAAAGAGTATAAGGAAAACAAATGTGAATTATAAAAAACATATGAAAGAGGCTGCTTATGGTAATCATCTTAGTCTTATTCAAGATACTATCTTGAAGAGATTAATAGAGTTTTGGTATTCGTATACATTGAAAGTAAGTATGCACATGAATACCTTACTTTTCATTTCATATTAGTAATGCGCATATATATTCTTATATAGAAATTGTTAAAAAATAGCTAGAATGGAGCTACAAGTTCAGGGACTCATCCTCATACAATTAAATCTAAGAGTTTTGCAAGATTGAGAGATGAAATTGTAAGAAATAAAATAATGCTTTTTATTTTATATTAAAAAATAGCTATCTCTAATGCCATTAGTTTAATATGACAATGTTACAGGAAACAAAAATAAATAAAATAAAATAAAGATAGGTGAAAGTATGGCCTTCAAACATTTTCATAAGCATTGTGATGGGACATATATAAGTCTAGAGTCTAAAAAAATTAAAGTGATTTATAGGTGACTTGTATTATATCATTTAGCTTTGTGGAATGTTACTCTTAACACTCATTTTTACCTTGTTTCTTCATATTATCTATAGAATGATACTATAAGCATGATACAAATTAGTACTAGTTCTAATTTAATTTGTGAGGCACAATTGAAATTCAAGTAGAACTTCATTCAATGAGTAGACAAGATGATATTTTTGGAAGAGTTAGAAATTATGGCCTTGGAGTAACACAAATAATGCTTAAAGGTATTGCATACCAATCTTATAATGGTAACACTTCAACCAATAATGAATCAACCCTTAGAGTTTCTCTTTTTAAGATGATTAAAGTTGTTGAAGCATTGCATGCACAAATGTACCAATCGGAAGAAGTAATTCAAACATTATATGCACATATAACATCTAGAGAGGAGTGAACTAAAGAACTTAACAGATGAAGAGATTGAGACCACATTTCACCACAACAATGTGTCAAGTATATATATTGTGCTCCATTTTGGCTCAGTTCCCTCAAATAATGGAATGTTGGTTTGGTGATGAAACTGGTACTTCTACTTCCACAATTATGTTTCTTTGGTTAGGATTTTCATATTATTTCCTTAGTTTTATACTACAAGAATTCATTCAAATACTCCTTTCCCCCCTAAACTATGAATTAAAGGGTATTAGTGTTTTCCCATGTCAGTATATGACTTGAGATAACTACTTGAAGTAAGAGTATGTTGTGCTATATGTTGACTTCTTGTTCCTTAGCACTTTTAGCAGTTGCGCTAGCTACCTCAAAATAAATGGGTGATGTCAATAATTTTATTTAATTTGGTGTCCTTGATACTTGGTTCGTTTAAATTTTGACAATTTTTTATTTTGTATTCTTATCTCATAGGGGTTGAAGATGATTGTTCCAAACAATGCTAGTTTGATTGAGCATCTTTATTTTGTATGTTTATCTTGTAAGTATGTATTGGCTAGCTTGAGGATATAATTTACACTCTCTACTTTCCTTTATACATTAATTGTGAGACCATTTGTTTTAGAACAATTAATAATTTTAGTAACTTGTTTTTTAGTATAATGAATAATTGACTAATAAGACTTTGTAATTTTAGAGGTGGTTAAGTTTAACTAAATGAAGTAGGTTTTGATGTATTATGTAGGTTCGAATGTATGTAGCAAGTTTTGATTTATGGTGTCTCTTTAAAATAAATATAATGTGCAAATAAGCTACGTAAAAATCAAAGCAGGTGATTAGTGGCGTCAATATGTAAGTTAAAGATGCTATAAAATGTTGAAAAGTTAGTTGAAACAATTTAAAAAATGGCACAAGTTTTTTTTTTTTTTTGGTACGATGCTTTATGATGTTGATAAATTCTTTTAGCACAATAATGTTTGTAGAATCTATTGATGTAGCTAATAACAAGTGTGTCGATTGGCGAAGGGAATTTCAGATGTGGTATACTTGAACCTATAGTTGATTAAGAACGAACTCCACACTTTCAAATAAACCACGTATCAACCGAGATTTTGTTCCATGTTGACTTTGTCGTGAAATCAAATTAAAACTGATAGGTATAAGAATACCGTCGATAGTAATAAAGTAAATTACATAAAATGTTCCGTATTAGGACACCGTCTGTTCAATCTCAGGGTCGTAATACTTCTCTCGCCAAGTCTTCATCTGACATGTGCCCGATGTCAACTCCAAGTCACTTCAAATACAATTGCAAGGAATCAACATCAATCCATTCCTAGATTCCCACTTATGTGCAGAATGATGTTTGGTATTTTTTTATGAACTTATCCTACAACTGAAAAAATAATCAACAACAGCACAGAAATAAGAGAAACCAAAGTAGCAAATCTTAGCCAAAAAGATGCTAATGAAATTAATATAAAAACATAACGGCTAACAACATAGCAATAGAGAAAATAACAAGAAAAACTAGAGGGAAATTCAGGTATTAGTCGGTCACATCTCAAGTTCCCACATTTATAGTGGGATCACATGACATTGTAGCTTTAAGATAAAGAAGTGCGAATACTTGCTATAATCTTGCTACGTATGCTACCAAAATGCCCATGCAAGCACGTTGGTCATATTTGATTGTAGATCCTCAGGCATGGCTAACAACTCACAAGCTGACCAAAATTAGATCATGCACATAAACCCAATCACGACTAATTATCTAACTTAAGACGGAAAAAAATGACTATCCTTGCTAAATTAGTTTAAGAATGGTTTTATCGAGCTTATGCATACAAGGGCTAAGATGTGTCTTTAGAAAATCCACGTGTTATCTAGAGATATCATTAAACATATTAATGAAAATAAGGAGTACTAAGAAATATCCAAGGTTCAAATACCATGATTTGCCTTTAACAAACTATCAATGGCAAGACATATTAAAGAATGAACAAACACAACTATTTCAACTTTTTGTTTTTTGTGGTTTAATGAGAAAAATCATGAAATATATGATCTTAGTGATTCCACAATTAAGACCACCTAATATGATTCCTCGGCTGCAACCGACGAAATTTATCCGACAAGATCACAAGTTTATTCATCAAAAATAAATATTGAAATATATTTGCGGAAACATACATGAATCTGTATGAAACACAATAATCAAAGAGCTAAGTAATGTGATTAAATGATGGTTGAGTAAGACATATGTTACCTAATAAGATATTATGAGGTTTTCAGTAAGAAAATGGTATTTTGGATAATAAAGGTTAAAAATAGCATATTGATGATTTAAAAAGGAAATTAATTTTAAATAAGGAAAGTATGATACTCAGAATATTCGGAATAATGATGAGTAACATAAGTACAATAAAATGAGAAGTTATGCTCATCTTATAAAATTAGGTTTTCTCAAGGGAATTATGGACATTTTTATTAGGGAATGCCCCCATAACTACATGGTTGTAGTTTATGTTTTTCTATTATGTGTTGGTGTAGAGTCACTTTATTTGGTGGTTAGCTTTTGCTTGTGTATCTTTTTAGACTCTTGGTTTCATAAGATCATTTTTTTTGGGTACTTAGATTTAATCTACAAACTTTATCTATATTTATGAAACTTTGCTTATTCCTTGTAGATCATGTTTTGAGTCTTAACTTTTGCCTTATATTTGATGTAAGGATGGTATGGTAAGTCAAACTTATTATATGTATGGTGTTAACACCTAGCTAACTTAATATTACACTTCCGCCAAAAAAAAATCAATAGTAATTTTTTTGGGTGTTAAACAAAAGGTGACATCCCCAGACTAGCGTAATGATTGGTGTTGCTAGAACTCTACCAAATGTAGATGATCCTCCCAAATGACTTGGAACTAAAAAAATACAAGCCCATAGCATGCCCTTTAGTGTCTAAATCATCCTCTTGGTCTCCCCATCTATATTTGGGTGAAAGGTGGTACTCGTCCTCAACTTCATGCTCATAGCCTCTTGCAACTTTTCCTAGAAGTGAGAAAGAAATGTAGAATCATTATCAAAGACTAAGTTGATAGGTGCACCATGATTGCTCACCACATGCTTCAAGTAAGCATCATCTTAATGGATCCATGCTCCAGGTCGACTTTATCGGTACAAAATTTTTTGATTTAGTTAATTAATCAACAATAGCCCAAATTATATCACATCCACTACGTGTCCTTGGTAGTTTGCTCACAAAAACTATAAAGATGGAGGCTCATCTCCACCTCAGTACATCCAAAAGTTGGACCAACATTGTAGGTTTGTGGTGTTCTTTCTTGATCTTCTAACAAGTCAACCATCTTCACACTAACTCCACTACTACTCTCGCTTTATGAGAAGCCACCAATAAATCTGCTTTTTATATTTGTATAACTTATCCCCTTTAAGATGAACAGATTAGGGAGTACAATAACCCTCCTTTAAGATCTAGCGCTTCAACTCAGTGCAACTCTGAGGTACACACCAATTATTCTTATAGTAAATGCTACCATCCTCATGAATCCAAAATCCCTCACCTTAATTATCTTATATCTTGTGCTAAATCCTCTTGAGCTTGACACCCCCAAGCTACCCAATTCAAAGAACAAAGAACAAGGAAGTCAAGGGAAGGGAATGGGAATCTAAGGCAAGTTGTAGGAGTTGTGAAAATGAATTTAGATGGTAGATAAGGGGTATTTATAGCAGTTAGGTGGAAGTGAGGAACTCCTGAGGGGTGAAGGTTGGGGAAAGGTATTTGGTGTAGGTTTAATTCTGCGACACAGATCAAGGGAGAAAGGGATGGGCATATCTTCTAGTGGTGTAAGCTATGATGTAGGCTATAAAGTATAGCATATGGTAGGAGGCTAGTGTAATAGTAGTGTAAGGTTGGGAAGAGAACGGAACCATTGGGGGAAGTGTTTGCATTACTAGGAGGAAAGTGGGAAGGAGTAGATTAAGACAGGAAGAAGGAGAGAAAGAAAAACAAAATAAGAAAAAGAAGGAAAAAGAAAAGAAAAGAGTTTACAATTAATACTTGGATTAGGTTTAATTTAGATGAGGGAATTAGTGATAAATTTTAATTTATCAAACATTAACCAAAAATTAGGACTAGAATTAGATTTAGGATCTAGGAATTAGGGTAAAATAAAAATATCAATTACCCGATATTAAGAGTAGGCTAACATACTAACTAATTGGAATTATGATTATATCAAAATTTGGATTATTATAGTTGTCACTCCTTAAGCCAAAGAGTGTTGATGTGGAAAAAATCCATATCAATTATTATTATTATTATTATTATTATTATTATTATTATTATTATTATTACAAAAAGCTTTCCAAAAAGAATGGAAATAATACAAATTGATGTTAAATACAGTTAACTTAAGATACAAAATGCTTTCCAAACCCATGTCTAGCAAGTAGTATGGATAGAAACTTATCATTTCTTTAGTCTCTTTGAATAACCAACTATTAAAAAATTATAAAAGTATACTTAAAGGTATAAATATTTTAATTTTTTTATACATACATAAATATTTTAATTTTTTTTATAAGTACATGAGTATTGTGAATTTTTATATAAAAAATTAATATATTAAAAACTTTAAATTTTTGACAATTTGAATTATATTTATTAATCAAGTTTTTACATACAATGAAAGGGATACTCTATTACAACTTTTTATATCCGACCCGATATGGCATAAAAGCTATCACTAGAATATCTCATTTTCAATAGTCATTTTTATTTATATTTTAATAAAAATAAAATCCAAACATTTATAAATTCATTAAAAAAATTAATTATATATATTAATACAAATAAATCTTAAATATATATACATTTAAATATATATTTTTTTGACAAAAAGGCATATGGCTCCCAGTTTATTATACTCTAAAAACCAAATTTACGTTGGTCCAACTAGCAATCAGACTTGACGAATGACGAC
Organism: Tamarix chinensis; assembly: GCA_030549775.1. Classification (NCBI taxonomy): domain Eukaryota; kingdom Viridiplantae; phylum Streptophyta; class Magnoliopsida; order Caryophyllales; family Tamaricaceae; genus Tamarix; species Tamarix chinensis. Next base: position 86,333,921 of record CM060177.1, on the reverse strand, counting down.
ATAATATTGATAGATCATGCAAAGTCAACAACAGTGACTGCAGCAAGAAAATGCCCGAACCAGTAGGGTCTGGTTCTAAACTTTTGACGTGACAAACCTTAGCTTAAGACACTAGTATTCGAGCCGCCGACACCACTAGTATCTGTGCATTCTAACAGGTCTGCCCTTTAAGATATGCATGCTATGATATTTAATGTGGTAATGTGGGATGGAAGGATGAGAAAGGAAAAATAGGAAAGTAAGATAACCAAGGGGAAGTAAGTTGGCTAATGTAGGTAAAATTGATCTAAACAATCCATGATTCATAAGACGATGAATAAAAGGGGACTTCGATAAAATGAAAGAGTACGAGAATCTAGGGTTTGCATGGGAGAAACTAGGGTTTGCATGGGAATTTTATGGTTTTGCATGAAAAACATCGAGGGTTTGCATGGGATGGTTAGAGTTTGTATGGGGGCAAACCTTACATATGGAAAGTTGCATTGGGGCATGATGAAGGTAATGGAAGAGTTGTTTGGGTGACTGAAGGCTTCAGGTGAAAAATAGTGCGTAGGATAATATAAGGGTGCATAGGAGACCGAGTTAGGGTTTGGAAGGAAATACTAATTTCATAAGGTGGAAAGAGAAAAAAAATAAAAATAAATGAGAATGAGTGAGGTATGAAGTGAGGGTTGAATCTAAGGGTCGTGATGTGTGGGGTGTTAAAATAGTTTGGGTTGTGTGAGGTAGAGAAGGATGGGCCACATAGGCTCAAATTAGGTTTTCTGGATAAAACCCTAGGGTAAGGCGGTGAGTGGACTTGGGGGCATAAGGTAGTGGGCCTTGAACCACACACTTAGGAGTTGGGCTCCCGGTGTGAGTAAATGGAATAAGGGAAGGATGTCGGGGTGAGTTAGGAGGTGCAGAAGTCTCAAGATATGGGACAGACCCTCTTGATAGGATAAGTTTAGATGGAGTTAGTTATGCATCTCTAGGGTGAAATATGTTGAATAAGATATGGTAAAATACTAATCATGTAAAGTGGAAGATTATTGAGCCGAGCCCAAACCGATCCACCGGCATAATAGTGGCCAGGTGTAGGGGTGCCCCGGAGACTGATCCACTGGCATATAATAGTGGTTAGGTGTGTTATGTCCTATAAGTGACCGATCCACCTGCTATAATAGTGGGGGATCCCCAGCTCAATAAACCAAACCCTAAGTTTGATAAGACACATAAAGAACACTAAGTACTTACAGTGGAACATCATGAGAGTCGGGGTCAGACCGATCCACCGGCATAATAGTGGCCAGAAGCGTTTTGCCCTAGAGACCGATCCACTAGCATATAGTAGTGGTTAGGTGTGTTATGTCCTATAAGTTACCGATCCACTAGCTATAATAGTAGGGTTTCCGCACTTGCATGGATATATAAATGTAATCCCCCAAAAATTTCAAAACCTATATTTTAATAAATAACTTTGTTTGAAATAAAATTAGCTTGTAAAATTATTTATTTTAATTATTTTATGGATTTTGGAGTATGTAAATTTGGATAAGAGTATTTAATAAATTAAAAATAAATATTTTTCTATTTATCATATTATTTTATTTAAATAATCTTTTTCAAACTAGTATTTTACTATAATTATCCTTTTTAAGCCCATATATATTATTATATTAAATTAAATTATTAAATAAACTTATTATCAAAAATATTACATCCTATTATTTTATAAATTTAATTATTTTCAATTTTTCCATTTTCCCTAATTTCCTTTTCCTACCTTTTATTTTCTTTCTCCTTTCCCCCATTTCTCTTTTTCTCCCTTCTTCCTGGCTTTGGGCCGCCAGGCTGTTGGCCTGCTTCCCCCCCCTGCGCGTCGGGCCAGGCTCGTTCCTTTCCCCAGCCCCTCCTCCTCGCACGCCGTCCAGCAGCCCAACGCCCTCTTTATTTTTTTCCCTTGGACCGGCCGGGTTGCGCTTCTTTTCCTACGCCGGTCCATCCGCCCGCCAGCACCTCTCTTCCTTTCTCTCTTCTGCAACACCCGACCTCCATTTCTGCCATCGTCGACAGCAGCCCGACCACCTGCAGCTGCCGCCCGACCATCTGCGACTGCTGCCGCCTGCCCCTGCTACTCCCTCTCTCTACCCCGTCCTCTTTTCCCCTATTTCGAGCCAATCTACCCCTGCACCCTATCCATGTCTGTCATTCTCTCCTCCCCATCGCCACCCTCTCCCTGCCACCCTATGCACCGCCATCTACCCCCTCACCCTTCCTCTTCTTTTTCTTCTCCCCTTCGTCCATTTTTCTGCCCCATCTTCGAGCCACCTTCCTTCCCCTGAGCTCCCTCCTCTCTCCTTCTTCTTTCCATTTTTTTTTTGGTTTCTCCTTGCGCCGCCGTCGTCCGCCGCTCCAACCGCCGCTCCCAACTCCTGCGCCGACTCCTGCTACCACCCCCTACTGCCCTGCACCCCCACGCCGCCCCCTTGAGCCCTACACTTCCTCCCTCCTCCACCCCTTCTTTCTTTTCTCCCCATTTTTCCCCTTATCGCCAGCCATCTTCGCCGCCCTGCCGCCACCGTCTTCGCCGCCGCAAAACCATCCTTAGCCACCACCAACACCCCCTCTTCACTCCTGCATCCTTACCTTGCCTCCAAACCTCCCCCAACTACCCTCTTTTCTAGCCCAAAGACCTCAACCCGAAAATGGCTCATTTTTCTTCCTTCACCCCTCTTCGAGCCTTTTCCCCTCTCATTTATGCATGACACTCACGCTGCTCATGCAGCGTGAGCTTTCCCATTGTGTTGGAATTTGTTTGGAAAATTTTTGAGGTATATTGATAATTAATTAAAGTGTTTTATTAAATGAATTTCTTTTATAAAGTCTTATCCTTTTTATTTCCTTATTTCTAACACAATAATGATGGATATTATTTTTAGGTGTTGAGTTGCTAATTATGCTTGGTAAGATTTGATATTTTGCGGGATTAAGGTAATCGTTAAACCTCCCTTAAATGCATGGAAATGTATGCTAGCACATTAGGAATTTTATTATGATTTTATGTATGTTTTGTGAGCCAAGCATGATATATAAATGGTTGTTATATTTATTGAAAGAAAAAAGGGAAATGCATGATAGCTTTGTGCCATGTGTAGGTATGATAATTAAGGAAGGAGTTGATTATTGATGGAAATACTAAATACTTGCCTATGATGTATTATGTTGCTAATGTATGTGTAATATTATTGTCTAAGGATATTTTAGTGATATGAAGTATGTGATCTAATATATGTAGTTGAGTATCGTGTTGAACGATGACAAGTTTGGGGAGTTAAATGATAAGAATGGAGTGCAAATAGGGGTATTTTATGTAGTGGTGGTAAATTTGTAAAAATGGTGCAACAAAGGGTTAAGTGGAAATTTTATAAGTGAAAAGGGTATTTCGGTAATTTTATTAGTAAAAGGGTATTTCGGTAATTTAAAAAGAAAGGGGTTAATGATAATTCATAAGTAAAAGGATAAAATTGTAAGTTGTGAGAAAGGCGGGTAAAATGGTAATTTTGGAAGGAAGGGAAAAATGGAAATCTTAGAAAGGAAGGGCAAAATGGTAAATTTTGGAAAAGAAGGGCAAAGTGGTAATTTTGTAAGGAAAAATAAAAATGGTAACTTTGGATGTAAAAGGGTAAAATAGTAATTTGTAAAGTAAAAGGAGTGTTATGGTAATTTTATAAATAAAAGGGTATTGTGGTAATTTTCATAAATAAAAGGATAGTATGGTAAACTTGGGAGTAAGAGGGTAACTTGGTAATTATAATAACGACAAAAGATAATTTAGTAATTAAATTATGATTGTAGAAGGACAATTGGATAAGTATGATACTAGAGAAGGGTAATTTGGTAAATTAACCAATTAAAGGGCATTATGGTAATTTTAATAAAGGAGAAGGGTAATATAGTAATTATAAATATGGAGAAGGGTAAATTAATAATTATGATTATGAAGAAGGGTAAATTAATATTGGTAATTATGAAGAAGGGTGATTTGGGATTTATGATAATTAAAAAGGGTAAAATGGCAATTAAAATAATTGAGAGGGGTAAAATGGTAATTATGATAAAGGAGAAGGGCAATTTGGTAATTTATCCAACTAAAGGGACAATTTGGTAATTTAGCCGATTAAAGGGTAAAGTGATAATTATTTAACCAACTAAAGGGGCAGAATAGTAATCATGATAATGAATGAGGGTGATTTGGTAGTTTATCCAACTCAAGGGCAATTTGTAATTTAACCAACCAAAAAGGGAAAGATGTTAAGGTTAATAATTATGAAGGGTGAATGGCGATCTAAAGAGCGTAGGAGGTAACTTAGTAATGTAAATCGAGAAAGGGGTAATTTGGTAGTTACGCACCCTTAAGGGTAATATGGTAATTTATCAAGTAAGGAAGGGATGCCTTAGCAATTACATGAGTAAGGGGATAAATAAGTAATTTGTACCTAACTTGTTGTTGTGATTGTGGAATGTTATAATGTGATTTAAATAAGGCTGATTAGCCAAGTAAGAGTATTTGATAATTGATATGGCCTTAATGGTTTCTCAGTGATAGCTTGGATAACCACCTAAATAAGAAACGACTAACGATATCAGAACGGTTGAAAGTAAATAAGTATTTGATTGTTGTGCCTTTGTGATCACCTTTAATTAAGACACTAATATTTAAAGTGAAAGACCTCGAGATCGGGAATGGTGACTCCTTAGGGGTCGCTACCCTAAGGACGTGGTTTAGTCCACGATTATTCTGGTATTTGCTGGTGTGCATTTGTGCCCCAGTCAGGCCCTATATCTTACTCTTTCTAGCTCTACGGACCTAGTTAGGGGGTATGCATACTTATGGATTAGGTTTCCTTGTCAGTAGGGTACTGAGTTAGCTTTATGCACCAGTACGACCAAGGTACCTTTGTGTCCTTGGGTTCGTGGTTGAAAGGGTACTGAGTAGCGGATATGCACCGGTACGACCGGTGTACCTTTGTGTCCCGGCCTCCCGGGTTATCAATCTCCCGTTCGAGGCAAATAAATATGATTGATGTGCTGATTAAAGAAAAGGAAAGATACTATTATTGAAAGTGGAATATTAATGAGCCGGGCCCAGATGATTAAGATATTGAGTACCGGTCCACCGGTTATAATAGTGGCCAGGAGCGTTGTGCCCTGGATGATGATTCTTTATATATCCCGGTCCACCAGTTATAATAGTGGCCAGGAGCGTTGTGCCCTGGATGATGAGTTTATATATATCCCGGTCCACCGGTTATAATAGTGGTCAGGAGCGTTGTGCCCTGGATGATGAATTTATATATATTCCGGTCCACAGGAAATAATAGTGGGGGGTCCCGAGCTCAATAAAACCAGTTATGTATGTGAATAAAATTATGGGATAGTACAAATCACTTATAGTGGAAGAAGGGCTTAAGGCCTAATTGTTTTGAGTTGCGTTATGATATGGCTTAAGACCGTAAGTACCGATTGTTCGTAACGATATAATGATATGCTATGTGAATGTTAATTATGTGAATGTTGTATATGTATGTAGCTTGTTTCATGTGTTGCATTGCGGGCCTGCTTTTAAGTGGGACTTTAAAGGGTTACTCAGTACCGTAGTACTGAAGGGTTCCATTCGTGGGGCCCCTGCCTATTCAATGGGCAGTGTCCCTTGCAGGTCTTTTCAGGTGCTACTCAAGTGGGCAACGGGGAAGAGAGTAAGGTCTCATCCGGAACTACTAGGGTTTTTCTCTCTCTCTCTTTGAAATTTCTAGTTTTAAGTGTATATGTTGATACTGTAACCACCATGGGTGGATTTCATTCTTGTAAATGTTTGGTACGCTAATCTGATTTAAGTTTGTTGAAATTCTTGCAAATCGTATTTCATTTTCCTTTAGCCTTAGCACTTAGTACTGGAACGGTATGAGTGAACCGGTCTGGTACTAAGTGTGGCGGTAATACTCCCAAAATTCACGGTTTATTAATTTGCTTTCGCTAGTTTTCTTTTAATTAACGAAATTTTTCAGTAGTGAATTTTGGGGGTGTTACAATAAAATCTGAGAGATGATTGAATAATGATGAACTAATGGCTTAAGGCCCTAAAAGTATCGATTGTTCATTATGACCTATTAATATTTGATTAACTTGTTAAATATGTGAATGTACGAAAGTGAATATTATATATGCACCATTAATATCTTATTGACTTGTTAAATATGTGAATGTATGGATGTGAATATTATGTTGACACCTGTCGTTATGTATGAATATAATAGTGTATCATGTATTACGTTGCGGGCCTACTGTTAAGTGTATTTTAAAGGTTTACTCAATACAGTAGTACTGAAGGGTTCCATTTATGGGACCCCTACCTATTCAATGGGTAGTGTCCCTTTTGGGTCGTTTTCAGGTGCTATTTAAGTGGGCTCCCGGAAAATAGCATAAGAAATTATCCGAAAAGTCCTAGGGTTGTACTCTTTCTCTCTTAAATTCCTAGTTTCAATGTAAACGTTGTTTTGTAGCCACCACTATTGGATTCTATTGTTGTAAATGGTTTACAACGCTACTCTGATTTATATATGTTTAAGTTTCTCGTAAGTTGTATTTTCTCTTTTAGCCTTAGCACTTGGTACTAGATATGTAGGAGTAAACCGATCTGGTACTAAGTGTGGCAGTAATATCCCCAGAATTCACAATTTCGTTATTTCACTTCCGCTAATTATTATAATAAAACGAAATTTTTCAGTAGTAAATTTTGGGGATGTTACATGAATCATGAACAACCCTACTCTCAACATATCAGTTTTGGCATTTACCGATGTGTCATCGACTTTTAAAATTTTCTGAAGACACATTTACCTTAAATTCAATAGATATATAAATAAATATAAATATGCATATAAAAATCTAAAATATATCTATCAAATTTAAATATAAATATATTTAATAAATTTATTAATTTATACTCATATTATATTTATATTTATATTTATATCTATATTTATTTATCTAATGTAAAATTATTATTTTTACTCTTTATTTATATAATATTTAATATAATTTTTTTTAATTAAAAGTAAAATATAATTAATTTCTAATAATTTAATTATTTAATTATGCCATCATATATATATTTTTAAATCCGATGGATTTTTATCCAATAAATATATAAACAAATATAAATAACTATATATAGATATAGATATAGATAAGAAAAAAATATATGAATAGAATTTAAATACCAATATAAATATAGATTATTTTATCATAATTAAATAATTGATGGAATGTATCACATATAACACATTGTCATCCTTACTCAACACTTACCACATTATTATAAAGCAATAAAGCATCGTCTAAGTGATTAAATTATTTTCACAAAAATCTCCTAAACCATTATCCATCCTTCTTTTTTACAATTTTAAACCACTCCAAATAGAAGAATCCCATTATATAGGGGATGTAATTAGTTTTTATTCTTAGTATAAATTAAATATTTTACTCATAAAAGTTATAATGAACCTTTATTTCATGTTTAGATTAATATATAGTAGAATTATATTATATAAGTTTGTTGACAAGTCAAGTTAGCTTGCAAACTTATTTGATTTGGTTAGATAAATATTTAATTTGACTCGTTCATTTAATTAAATAAGTTAAGCCAAAAGTTGTTTTCAAATTTTGTTTATTAAATTACTCGAACTCAAATCATGATAGATTTGACAAGTTTATTTGTAAGTCGACTCATTTATAGGCTCATTTAAATGTTTGATTAATGATCATTTAAAATATAATTTTAGACACAATTAAATATTTATGAGATGCTTATTTGTAAGTACCACATTACATATAGTACTTATTTAGTCTTTTATAACAACTAATTTTAAACTATGTACCGTAATACATATAAATTAATTGAGTATAAAAGATATAATAATATATTATGTTTCATTAAAATCATATGTTAAAAAAAATTATTTGCATATATAAACCAAATTGAATCAATAAACAAGATGTTAATAGAATGAATTAAAATAACTCAATTTATTTATATTATTACAATGGGTTATTGAGTTGATTCATTAATCAACTAGACTTAAATGATAATATTTAGAAGTCGCCTAACCTTAAATTGGGATGACTCGACTCATCTAATAAATATGTCAAACCTAAGTACTTGGAGGTTTCAACTCAATTTACCTCATTAATAACATTGATGTCATACTAGCGGGAAGTCTATTTTGTAAAAAATGATGGCTTGTCATTCACTATCTAGGAGCATATGTAATCCCCCAAAATTGTTAAAAGCCTATAATTTAATAAATAACTTTTATTTAAGATAAATTAGCCTTTAAATCTATTTAATTTAATTATTTTATGGATTTTTGAGTACATAAAATTGGATATAAATATTTAATAAATTAAAATAAATATTTTATTATTTTATCATACTCTTTTTATTTAAATAATTTTCCAAACCATTATTTTACTAAAATTATCCTTTTTAAACCCATATATTTAATTATATTAAATTAAATTATTAAATAAATTTATTACCCAAAAATATTGTATTTTATTATTTTATAAATTAAATTATTTTATTTTTTCCCATTTTTCCTTTTCTTTTTCCCCTTTTCCTTTTCTTTCTCCTTTTTCTCCTTTTTTCTCTTTTCTTCTTTTTTTTTCCTTTTTCTTCCTTTGGGCCACCAGGCCTTGGCCTGCCTTTCTCCCCCTGCGCATTGGGCCATAGGCCCTTCTCTCCCTTCTCCTCTCCTTCCCTTTTCTTTTCCCGGCCTCCCCTACCTTCCTCAGCCCTAGGCCACTGGCCCATTTCTTTCCTTCATTTCCTTCTTCTCTCGCCCGCGTTGTTGGCCCAGACCACTCCCTTTCTTTTCTTCCTTCTCTTGCGTCCATCACCTAGCCCAGCCTCCCTTCCTTTCTTTCCTTCCTTCTTTTCTTCCTTTTCTTACGTCCATCACCTAGCCCAGCCTCCCTTCCTTTCTTTCCTTCCTTCTCCCTCGACCAGGCCGGCCCACTCCCCTCTTCCCTTTCGCCGACCTGCATGCACGCACCACCCCCCTTCTTTCTTTCTTCTTCTTCCTTTTCCCTGATGCCATAACCCAACCATCTCCGGCCACCCACCTACAACCCTCCTGCCCCTTATTGATCTCCCTATATCTCTCTCTCACCATTTTTCCTGCCCTACCTCGGCCCCACCACCTCTCTCTTTCCTTGCCCATGCCCCTACTTTCCCTTCCCTCTCCCTACCATCCCCATACTTCTACCACCCGGCCTTTGCCCTACCGAGTCACCTTATCCCCTCCTTTCTCTTCTTCTTCTTTTTCTTCTTCCCTCCCTACCTCAGTCTGCCATTTTCTAGCCTCCTGTACCATTCCTCGACCTTCTTTCCCTTCCTTTCTTCTCCTCCCATCTCCCTCCCTATTTTGTTCTGCCGCACCAGCTACCTGCACTACCCCCTACCACCCTCTACCTCGCCCTTGAACCATCACAACACCCCTCGAGCCAACCTGTAGCCTCCTTCTTCCTCCCCTCTTCTTTTTCTCTCCTTTTTCTCCCTTCTCGGTAGCCACCGTACACTGCCTCTTTCCTCCGCCTCAACCGCAACCTAAGCCACCAAACCAATCCCTTCAACCTCCTCTACAACCCCCAAACCTCCTTTGGCCAAAACCACCAACTACAGGCCTTCAATTTTCCCCTCCTTTTTCCTTCCTTCTCGACCCCCTCCATCTCGGCTCATCTCCGCAGCCACCTTCGCAGCCTCGCTACCGCCGTCGTTGTTGCCCTTAGCCACCTTCAACGCATCCCTGACCACCACCTACACCCCCTCTCCACCTATGCACCCTTCCTTTGCCTTAAATCCTCCCCCACATGCCCTCTTTCCTAACCCCAAATCCCTAACCCAAAAACACCACTCCCTCCTCCCTTTCTTGCCATTTCAAGCCTCTCACCCTCATTCCTTTGCATGCAGCTCATGATGCATGAGTAGCATGAGTTGCTGCATGTCTTGAGTTGTTTTGTTTAATAATTATTAAGGTATAATAATATTTTAAGTTAAGTATTTCATTAATTAAGTATTATAAAGTATTATTCCTTTGGTTTTCTTAATTCTAATGTGATAAATATTTATATTATTTTTAGGTATTGGTTTTGCTAATCAAAGCTTGAACCTTTAACCGGAATATAGGTAAGGTTCATTTTTGTGCGAATTAAGGTAATCGTTAAACCCCACTTAAACGCATGGATAAATGTATGTTAGCATATTATGCTTTTTAATATGTTATTATGCTTGATATATGTTGTTCAATATAATATATGTAGTTTCTTGTGTTGATTGATAAAAATGAAGCATGTTATATTATATGCTATGTATGGAAATATTGCTTAAGGTAAGAGTTTGGTTATTAATGAAAATGTTAAGTATTTATCCATGTTGTATTATGCTATTGTAATCTTTAATGCTTAGTTAATATTATTGAGAGCCCTAGGAGTATTTGAGTAATATGTCTTGTGCAAGAATGTGGCCTAATATATGTGGGTGCTAATGAGAATTATATTAAATATAATAGTTAGGGAGTTGGATAATGAGAATGGGGTATTAATACTAATATTTCATGTGGTGATGATAATTTAATATAAGTGGAGTAATAAGGAGTAAAATGGTAATTTGTAAGTAAAAAGGGTAAATTAGTAATTTTGGAAGTAAAGGGTAAAATGGTAATTTTGGAGGTAAAGGAGTAAAATGGTAATTTTGTAATTCAAGGGCAAAATGGTAATTTTATAATTAAAGGGCAAAATGGTAATTTCATAATTAAAGGGGAAAACGATAATTTTGTATGTAAAAGGGCAAAATGGTAATTTATAAGTGAAAATGGTAAGATGGTAATTTTGTATGCAAAGGGCAAAACAGTAATTTTGTAAGTAAAAGGATAAAATGGTAATTTTGTAAGAAAAGGGTAAAATGGTAATTTCAATAATGGAGAAAGGTAATTTGGTAATTTAACCAATTAAGGGGTACTTTGGTAATTATGATAATAGAGAAGGGTAATTTAGTAATTTAACTAACTAAAAGGGTAATTTGGTAATTATGATAATAGAGAAGGATAATTTGGTAATTATGTTAATAGAGAAGGGTAATTTGGTAATTTAACAAACTAAAAGGTAATTTGGTAATTATGAGAAGGGCAATTTGGTAATTTAACCAACCAAATGGTATTTTGGTAATTATAATAACGGGGAAGGGCAATTGGTAACTTAACCAATTAAAGGGTAAAATGGTAAATATGATGGTAATTTAACCAACTAAAGGGTAATTTGGTAATTGTGATAATAAAGAAGGGTAATTTGGTAATTTGACCAACTAATGGGTAATTTATTAACTATAATACAGGAAAAGGGCAAGTTGGTAATCTAACCAACCAAATGGAAAATATATTAAGTGTAACAATTATGAAGGGTGATTGGTGACCTAATAAGTGTGAGGGATGGCTTGGTAACCTAAACCGAGTAAGGGTGTGGTGAAGAACAACTATATGTGGGTTACATGCTTTGTGTGCCATGTGTTATGCTATATGGTGTACTTTATGCTTAATGATTAATCATTTATAGCGCAACTTGGAGTGAATATATGCTTATGTAACTTCCTTATAGCATGTGGATGATGATTATATTTGTTGTGTATACGATGTTATGTGATGTGACCCTCTAGGACATACATGCTAGGATATTTAATGTGGTAATGTGGGATGGAAACATAAAAATAAATAAAAAAAAGGGGGGAAGTAAGATAACCAAGGGGAAGTAAGTTGGCTAACATAGGTAGGAATGACCTAAATAATCCATGATCCATGAGTGGATGAATAAAAGGGGACTTAAATAAAATGAAAGAGTGGGAGAATCAAGGTTTTTGCATGGGATTGTTAGAGTCCACATGGGGGCAAAATTTACATATAGAAAGTTGCCTTGGGGCTTGAGGAAGGTAATAGAAGTGTTGTTTGGGTGACCCGAGGCTTTGGGTAAAAGATAGTACGTGGAATAGCATAAGAGTACATAGGAAACCGAGCTAGGGTTTGGGAGGAAATCCTAATTTGAGAAGGTGGAAAAAGAAAAATAAAATAATAAAAATAAATGAGGATGAGTGAGGTATGAAGTGAGGGTTGAATTTAAGGGTTGTGACGTGTGGGGTGTTAAAATAGTTTGGGTTTTATGAGGCAAAGAAGGATGGGCCACATAGGCCCAAGTTAGGGTTTCTGGATAAAATCCTCGGGTAAGGCGATGAGTGGACTTTGGGGTATAAGGTAGTGGGCCTCAACCCACACACTTAGGAGTTGGGCTCTCGGTGTGAGTAAGTGGAATAAGGGAAGGATGTTGGGGCAAGTTAGGAGGTATAGAAGTCTCAAGATATGGAATGGGCCCTCTTGGGAGGATAAGTGTAGATGTAGTTAGATATGCATGTATAGGGTGAAATATGTTGAATAATATATGGTAAAACACTAATCATATAAAGTGGAAGATTATTGAGTCAAGCTCAAACCAATCCATCGGCATAATAGTGGCCAGGTGCCAAGGTGCATTAGAGACCAATCCACCAGCATATAATAATGGTTAGGTGCGTTCTGTCCTATAAGTAACTGATCTACCGGCTATAATAGTGGGGGATCCCAAGCTTAATAAAACAAACCCTAAGTTTGATAAGACACATAAAAGAAACTAAGTACTTATAGTAGAACACCATGAGAGTCGGGGTCAGAGCGATCCACTGGCATAATAGTGGCCAAGAGTGTTTTACCTTAGAGACCGATCCACTAGCATATAATAGTGGCTAGGTACGTTCTGCCTTATAAGTGACCGATCCACTGGCTATAATAGTGGGGTTCCCGCACTCGAATGGATATATATAAAATCCGAGAGATTATTGAATAATTATGGACTAATGGCTTTAAGGCCCTAAAAGTATCGATTGTTCATTATAACCCATTAATAGCATATTGACTTGTCAAATATGAGAATGTATGGATTTGAATATTATGTTTACACCTGACATTATGTATGGATATAGTGGTGTACCATATGTTACATTGCGGGCCTACTTTTATGTGTGTTTTAAAGGGTTACTCAGTACCGTAGTATTAAAGGATTCCATTCGTGGGGGCCCTACCTATTGAATGGGCAGTGTCCCTTGCAAGTTATTTTCAGGTGCTATTCAAGTGGGCCCTCAGGAAAGAGTGTAAGGAACTATTTGAAAAGTCCTAGGGTTATCCTCTTTCTCTTTTAAATTCTTATTTCAATGTATTCGTTGTTTTGTAACCACCACTAGTGGATTTTATTCTCGTAAATTGTTTACTACGCTACTCTGACTTAAATATGTTTGAGTTTTTCATAAGTTGTATTCTTCTCTTTTAGTCTTACCACTTGATATTGGAACGGTAAGAGTGAACCGGTATGATACTAAGTGTGGCAGTAATATCCCCAAATTCATGGTTTTTTTATTTCGCTTCTGCTAATCATTTTAATAGAACGAAATTTTTCAGTAGTGAATTTTGGGGATGTTACAACATATCAGTCATAAAAAACTATAACATAATAACATCGAGATTAGTATATCTTAAGTTTTTTATTATTAAATGACATCGAATTTAATTTATATATTTCTCAAACGTTTTTAATCTATGTGTGATCAATTCTAGTTATTATAGTTTATGTGGGAAGGTCTAGAGTTTAGTATATGTTTTAGTTGATAATACTCTTGAATTTATATGCGAATACCTACCATTATCTCATAGTCCATTTTTCAATGAAATTATAAAAACAAATGAAAGTAATAATAAATTTTTATACTCTTAGTTTATTTTTTAATTACATTTTAAAAAATATTTATATTTCTTAAATAAATTTTTTCCTTCGTATACTTAATTGTTGGTTATACTTCTTTACAATTAATAAGAATAGGTTAAGATCTAAAATTTACTTTCAGTTTGGGTTAATTACATATTAGAGTCTAAGTCATACTACCAAACACTCTATCTAGTTAAAAGGCAGGCCTATACTTCATTATTCTGAATTTTATCCCATATATGAGTTATAAAAACTTTAGCATAATAAAATAAAAACTAGTATATTTTGAATTTTTATTGTTAACTGATGCCTTCTTAATTTATTTAAATCTTAAATAGTTTTTTAGTATGTGTAATCAATTATAGTTATTATGCTTTATAATTTACTAAATATAATGGAATTCTAGAGTTTAGTATCTATTTTGGTTCATGACAAGCTAGAGTTTGTTTGCTACTAGAAAAGAATACATCTAGACATACCCCTAAGTTTATCTACCATTATCCTACGAGTTCATCTTTTAACCAAGTTATCATAAAAAATGAAGCTAATAATAAATAAATGAATAAAAATGACGGTATTTTTTAAATTTTCAATTTAATTATTTATTTTATTACTTTAAATGCACTTAATTTAAATTCTTAAAAACAAAGGGTGATTAATAATACATTAATCATTTGTGATCTATTATTTAAATTTTAACTTCTTTTAACTATGAATATAAGCTTCCTATAAGTTTGGGTACCTAATATCACATGAATATACACTTAAGCATGAGCAATTTGAATGAGTAAAATACATTTATCCTCCAAGTCATTACTAAATGAAATAAAAAATGTACACCTAATTATACACGAAAATGTACACCAAAATTATATTTGTTATATAACTAACATTACTTTGATTATGCATATAATTATATAGTGTTTTTTTAATAGTGAATAATACATATCCATACCAAAAAAAATAGAAAATGAACATATCATATTAACCATATAATAATGAAAAATATAATAATATTATTATTAGTATTGTTGTAAAAAATTAATTAATTATTTATAATTATGATTAATATTATTCATATAAAGTATTTATCGATAACTACAATCAATATCATTCCTTTGGGTTATTTATTTATAACTATGATTAATATTATTATTAAATTTTTTTTATAGTGATGATTGATAATATTATGATTTTTAAGTATTAAGTATATGTAATACCTTGAATTTTAACTAATCTAATCTAGTATAATAATGCCTTAAACCAATTCTTATTTGAAGTAATTTATGTTTTAGCAATAACCTAATTCTTTAATCCCAAAGTCTTAACCTAATCCTAATTGTTAACCTAAAAAATTTATATTTCTTAACCTAACATTGATCCCGATTTATTGATATCTTTGATCTTACTTATTTTAGCTAATTAAAATTTAACTTAATATAAATCCTAACCTTCTCACTTTTTTCCTTTTCCTTTCTATCTCCTTTTCCTTTCTCCTTTCTACTCTGTTTTTTTTTTGTATGTATTTTTCTTAACTTCTTGCAACACAAAACTATCATCTCCCACATCTCATTTCCATAAAAAATTTTGCCCTGTCATCCCTCATGCACCATATCATTACTGCCATCACCTCCTTCCCCTCCTAATACCCTTGTTCTTCTTCCCTAATGATGCCGATCACCATTGCACTATCCTCCTCTGCCATTCTTATCTTCCTTTGCATGCTAGCACACGCGTGCACATGGATAGTAATAAGTTTATATTTTAACATATTTTATACCATTATAATATTTATTTTTAGTATTTTAATTAAATAATATAGGTAAATGAAGCCGCAGGAGCCAGCAACTGCAGTAGTCAGCACGGAAAACAAGAGGAGAGGAGAAGGGATTTATCCAGCGATGCAGGAAAATCAGCGAAGAAGAAAGAAAAGAAATATATATTCGCACGAAATCCTACGAAAGTGAGAAAATAAGAGTAGATAAAATTTATCGGATAGAATTTATTTCAGATAAAATTCAATAATTTCTTATCTAAATAAATTTTAGTCTTTTATTCATAATTAATTATAGTTATTTTTTCCTATTTTTAATTTATAGTTTAGATATATATTTCTGTAAAATTAATTTAATAATTATGGCTGACTAAATATTTATTATTAGCGAATAGATTCAAACCCTAGAATAGAGTTTGAGATATAATTATTTTATTTTTTTTCGTGGAATTGGTCTTTGACTCAATTATAATTGCTATCATATATATATATATATATATATATATATATATATATATATATATATATATATATATATATATATATATATGTATATGTATATGTATATGTATGTATGTGTATATATATATATATGTATGTATGTATGTATTATATATATGTATGTATGTGTGTGTGTGTGTGTGTGTGTGTACATATATATATATAGGGGAGGGGTCAGATACAAACTATTATTAACATACAAACATAAGAACCAATCTCATCCATTGGATCAAAATTTAATCACATTAAAGATTTTATTAATACCAAACCAAAAAACTAATCGAAACCAAATATCCAAACCTCTAAACCCTAAACCCTAAACCATCTAAACCCTAAACTCTAAACCCTCTAAACCCTAAACCCTAAACCCTAAACCCTCTAAACTATAAACCCTAAACCCTAAACCCTAAACCATAAACCATAAACCCTAAACCATGAACCATAAACCCTAAACCCTAAACCCTCTAAACCCTAAACCCTAAACCAAATAAACCCTAAACCCTAAACCCTCTAAACCCTAAACACTAAACCCTAAACCCTCTAAACCCTAAACCCTAAATCCCTTAAACCCTAAACCATAAACCCTAAACCCTCTAAACCCTCTAAACCCCAAACCCTAAACCCTAAACCCTAAACCATAAACCCTAAACCCAAACCCTAAACCTAATCCCCAAACCATACAAACCCAAACCCCAAACCCACTAAACCCTAAACCATCTAATTTCCATCCAAAGGCATGCATGTTTCAACAAAAGAAAAAAATACATACTAATTAAATATACTTTCATTTAATTATACAATATGATTCGAAATTTGACAATTCCTTAAAATTAAACCTTACACAAGTCTGGGAAAAAAAATTCCACTATCTTCTAAACTACAATGAAAATCATCAATGACCAATACCTTCATAAAGTTGAAAAAGAAAAATTACATCCACCTCTGGCCTTCCATTCCAAAATCTACCATTCACATATAAAAATGTACATTAGTGTTGAGAACAAACTATTAAGGTCACTCGATGTGCCGTGCATGCCTACCAACACATCTACACATATCATGCATCCCTATTACACCGTATTCAAGGTGACTGTCTAATAACAGTGATATCTCAGTAGTGTTTTTAAAAAGAGAATTAGTCAATATTGCGTCAAAAAATTAAATAAATAAAAACTTAAGAATAAGAATAAGGAGAACCCAAAAATAGAGTTTCATTCCAAAGTTAACTAACAATACACTGAAGCCAAACTAAGAATAGGATCTAAATAAACTACAAACAGATATGATTAATGAAATACCTTCAATAATCAACAATAATCAGAGTAACATTACTCTGATTATTAATCAAATAACATATAGCCATCCTATTAAGACTAACACTACTCTGATTAGTAATCAGATTAACATACAACCACCTAACAACACAAAAATTACTCTGATTATTACTAATTAGAGTAATGAGACTACCATACAGCAATCAGAATATGTACCGACATTGTCATTAAAAACAATTATCAGAAAAAAAAACATATACGAATCAACATAACATAATCAAAATTGACAAACCTAAATCTGTTTATCCTTGCCGAATCTAGCTGAAGGCCAATCTCGTGACTCTACTACTACACATCGACACAACAATCAAAACAAAAAATTGAAATAAAAAATGAAGAGATGTACAAAAATATGACACACACATACCACAACTGTCGTTGTGTTACCATATCTGAGTATCAATGAAACCAATTGTTTTTAGCTGAGTTAGATAGAAAATATAAAGAGGCAGCTTCGACAGACATATATGACGACGATGGAGCGAGTGAGGTAGAGATTGGAGCGGGTAGTGGAGAAACGGTGACAGAGAGATCCAAAGGGAGAAATGGCGATGGAGAGAGCGAGTCAGAGACGGCGCGCGACGAAAATGGAGAAAATTGAGAGGTAGAAGACGAGCGGGTGAGGGTCGGGAGGTTGGAGTGGACGACTTTCAGCAAGTCAGGGTTAGTGACTCAAGGTTGGGTAGTGGGTAGAGTATCAAGGGAAATCTAGAAGGAAAAGAATATGGGCGACGGAGGGCTACAGTGGGGGCAACCACGGGGGTGAACGGGCAGCGACCCGGGGGCCACGAGGGGCGACCGAGGGGGCGACATGAATGACAGCAGAGAAGATAAGAATGAGGCAGCAGAAAAGATAAAGACAGAGGGTAAGGGGTCGGGGTCGGGCAGAAGGGCGTGGAGGCTCGGCGAAAGGGGGAAGGCAAACCAAGTAGTATTATTCTTTCGACCGTTGGATCTAATTTAGATCCACGGTCAGTATTTGTTCCTACATTTGTCCCAAAAAAATGGTACGCACGTGAGCCTTTTCCTATATATATATATTTCTATCAAGTATAATTTATATGGTGCATGTCTTGTTCTAGTGTCCTCATAAGTGACAATATGTAGAATTATTTACTTGCTATGTGGCCATATAAATATGCTGAAATTTATATGTATAAATTGCAGCTAGGTTAGATAACAAATTATCTAATAGTTTTGTGACTCTAACCCAAGTAGTAAAACTTTTATATACGTGTGGGTCAAAAAAAGGAAATGCAACCAGACATGCTTAGTGTACTAGTCTGGGTACTTAGATTGAAATCCTTCTAATTATTCTTAATGCATTAAATCTAGTTAAATATAAGTGTTGCTTGTTGCTACTATACTTCTAGTATTTAATATGGTTAATCTTGACGCTTTATCATATTAATTAATTCAGGAAAGTAATATAAGGTGTATGGACTTACTTTTGGTGTATAACTTAGTCGATCTCTTTCTTATGATTAAATATTCACTTAGAAATTAATATTATATTATGACCTAATCTAGTGTTGGATTTCAAATTCTCTAGAACATTTATCATATCTATTGTTATCCATTATTTCTATTATTATTTTATTTATTTTATTATTTTTCTATTTTTATTTTATAACCCCTAGTAGTATTTTTCTTATTTATTTATTTTGTGTTATTTAGGATTTTATTTTTTATTTATTTATTTTTAAGCTGGTTAAATTGAGGGGGTTCTCTCAATCTCCGTTATAGAAATGATACCCTTATTTACCAGTACTACAATTGACAACAAGAGGATTTAAATTACATATCAGCTACGGCCACACCAGACACATGCGTACACACACATATATACATTGTCTTCTCACTCTCTTCCTCCCTTATTTATTGCCCTTTTTGTTGAGAGAACCAACCCTAAACCACCACCTTCTTCCTTTTGCCTATCTTACCTAGTTCCATCGACCGAACCATACGCCATTACCACCAAGCATCGCCATTGCTTGGTAAAACAACCACATCAATCACCCCATCAACCAGCTTACCATCGTTCACTATCACCAGCCCTCATTGTTGCCTTTTCCTCATTCCCAACTTGATTTGTTTTGTTTTCTTGAGGTGCACGGTCTTGCTTCTCATACACGCCCAATTATTCCCTCTCACAAAGTTTCATACACACATATGCTTTTCACACACAACCTGCTCATGCGTGCTCACATAACCCACACAAGATCTCGCACACACTCTTGTGTTCTCTTTTCTTCTTATCTGTGTGTCCTTCGCATGCATATGCACCATATTTTCCTTCTCACCCACAGAGACCCGTGCTTCTTAAGCACAGCCCAATCGTGTGTGTTTATTGCTATCGACCTACGCACCTGCGACTATGCCATTTCTTTGGCACAAATGTGCTTCTCTTTTAGCACACCCATGCTCCACTCAAACATCACCAAAATACAACCTTATCACCACCATACCTTCCACCACACTCCCATGCAACTTAAACTTTCATTAGTTCTAGTTAATTCCATTTTCACCCTCATTTATCCTAGCTTTTCCCTTAATTGTAATCATAGGTTCTAATTGTGTATTATTCTTATTTTATAGGTGATATTTTGATAATCTTGGAAAATTAGTTTAGGATTTCATGCTAAGATCCCGATATTCTTGTTGGTAAGGATACATATCATAGCTAGGACTTTATGTGCTACATGTAAATTTGTATGTGTTATTTTTTTGGAGTGTTATATGAATAAATTTTTTTTTATGAAATGGTATGATATGATATCTTGAGAGTAATAAAAATGTGTATGTTTGTATTTCTGATATAATGTTAGATTTGTGATATCTATATATACACTTGGGGTTTTATATCTCATATGAATATTGGCGATTAATATATATATTTGTGTGTGTGTGTTTGTGTGTGTATAGGGTTTCATAAAGGCCTTTAGGAGAGTATGATTACCTTTACTATCGTAAGGGCATAATGGTCATTTGAGGATAATAGTGATAATAATTATGGCTTTGAAAATTTTATGGTTGAGCTTATATGATTCAATTATATATCTTACATATTTATGTGAGTCCCGCATGTTGATCTCAAATATACAATCAACTCCAAATAAGATATTAATCATTTAAAGTGAAAGATCACGTAATTCAGGCTGAGGTATTTATATGGGTTCATTCCAGTGGACAATAATAGTGATTCAGATGTGTTGTGCTTAAGAGATGAATCAATCCATTCCACTAGATTAGGAATAGTAGCCCCCTTACTCAATGTGAATATGATTTAGAAATAAATACTAATAGATAAGACATTAATCATTTAAAGTGGAATATTATGTAAGTTAGAATGGAGGTGTTGAATCCGTTCTATCGAATAATAATAGTGGTTCATGTGTATTGTCCCTGGGAGGTGCTTCAGACCCTTACACTGGTTTAAGAATAGTGGCTCATAAGAATTTTTTTTCCTTAAAGATATTGTATCTATTTTACCAGATAATAATAGCGGCTCAAGTGTGTTGTCCTTGAAAGGTGTTTCAGACCGTTTTACTAGTTTAAGAATAATGGGGTCCCTAAACTCAACATAAATAAAATATTAGAATATAGCATATCTAATAAAGAGACTTGGAGTCAATTTTTATCTGTCATCATTTATGTTAGCGCATATATGATTATTTTTTGAGGTGAACTCATATATTTTGTGTAAACCTACTCAATTGTATAGTTACATTACTCTTAGCATACTAATCATCCATTTTATGAGTCTTCTCATTCCAATGTCCTTGTGCAGGTTGATGATGACCCCGTAGATGAGTTTACAGGTTTTGATGCATTATATGTGGGGGAGTAACTTTTGTATCATATTTTTTTTGGTAGAGTCATGTTATCAAGATTATAATTTTACCTAAATACCTTTTTGGACTGTTACTTTTATGGGATCCCTTTTATTGTATTTTGATATTGTACGCATAAGTGAACTAATCTCCAAACTATTATCTAATATTTATGAAAGTTCTCTTATTTTCTTTTTATCATGTTTATATCTAATTGTTTTATCTTGTGATTGATGTAAGTATGGTATGGTAAGCCAAACATATGTCAATTACGGTGATAATACAGAACTATTTGATAATACGCTTCCACTTAAAATAAAACATTTTAATAGTAAATTTTGGGAGTATTACAATGTGTGTGTGTGTGTATTAAACATTAAGTTAATGAGGGATAAAATTGTAACAAAAATGAATAGTAAAGAATTTCTTTAAGATTTAGATAAAGAAAAGGTAAGAATTAACTTTTATAGCTATCTAAAATTTTTGTAAATTTAGATATACTCATATTTTACCATATTTGAACAAAAAGAAAAAACTTTCTTTTGAAATTATTGTGCCCAAATACATGACATTATTGTATCGGAATTAAAAACTTTTGTAAAACTCAACTTAGCTTCTAGATTTTATAAATCTCAAAATCAAAGCATACATAATTGTAACCTAGTACATATATATATATTTATATATATATATATAGCAAACCTAAAAATAGATAAAAGGATAATGTAATAAAATGAGTAGTAATGTGGCCTAATATTAGGGAATGAATGTTTTTATCTCCATTGAAAATATAAGAAGAAAATAGTATAGATGGCAATAAGGTCGGGTTTGGGTCGGGTTATAGTGGGTCTGGTTGTCTATAGGTTAGATTATTTACAGGTCATTTGTCCTTTGTGGGTCTATTGTGGTTCGGGTTGGGTAATTTCGGGTTTGGGTTATTGCATATTCAGGTTGTATCGAGCTAATGTACCAAGTCGGATTAGGTTTGGGTTGAGATAATTTGAGTTTAAGTCAGGTCAGGTTTGGATTATTTAAGGTTAGCTTCTTGAGTCGGGTTGGGTCAGGTCTAGGGGTGTTAATTGGGCGGATATTACCCGAGACCAAATGGATTTTATCCATCAGATAATTAAACGGATATAGATAAATGGATATGAAGGTTGGAAAAAAATACATGTCAGGTTAAAGTACGGATACTAGTATGAAATATCTATATCCGTTTCCGTACCCATCCCTATATCTATATCAATACTCGTTTACCATATACATAATTACCCATTCACCATTAATTTTAAAATAAATATAACATAAATTAATGTTAAAATTATCATTTGGCTTAACTCTAAATTGGTGTATTCGTGAGGTGAAAGATTTATCCGCTAAATAAAATCCATTAACGAGTAAGTAGGTTATCTATCGGGTAACAAATATCCAACGGATATAGATATGGATGTGTTGGTGGATACTCTTTCGGGGTAGAGGTACAAATTTGGGTACAAAATTTCTTATCGGGTACAAGTACAGGTAGAGGTGGCAATCGAGTCGAGTGGGTCGGGTCATAGCGGGTTGGGTCATTATCGGGTCAGGTCATTTCGGGTCATTTGACTTTTGCAGGTCGGGTCGAGTCATTTCGGGTTCGGGTCATTTCAAGTCATTCAATTTGTCAGGTCGGTTGCGGGTTGGGTCGGGTCACATTTCAAGTTTTAACAATATTATATTTGATTGCTTAAAATATTTCTAAATTTTACAAGTAAAAATATTACATGTTTATCATATACTATATTTAATTGATTACTTAAAAAAAGATAATTTTATAAAATAAAGGTGAGCATAAAAAGAATATACAATGTATAATTATTATTTATTACATTGTAAATATTAGATACAATCATAAGATTACTAGTAAAGATAAATGAAATAAGAATATTATATGCGTTTTATTTATACAAAGGTAAATAATAAAGATATTTAAAAGTTTTAAAAGTATTATATTTGATTGCTTTAAATATTTATAAATTTTACAAGTAAAAATATTAGATGTTTATTATATATTATATTTATTTTATTGCTTAAAATATTTGATTACTTAAAAAAGATAATTTTATAAAATAAAGGTGAGCATAAAAAGAATATACAATGTATAATTATCATTTATTACTTTGTAAATATTGGACACAATCAAAAGATTACTAATAAAGATAAATGAAATAAGAATATTATATGTGTTTTATTTATACAAAGGTAAATAATTTATAAAATAAAGGTGAGTATAATAATACTATACAATGTATAATTATCATTTATTACATTGTATATATTAGATACACTCATAAGATTACTAGTAAAGATAAATGAAATACGAATAGTATATGTGTTTTATTTTTACAAAGGTAAATAATTTATAAAATAAAGGTGAGTATAATAATACTATACAATGTATAATTATCATTTATTACATTGTATATATTAGATACAATCATAAGATTACTAGTAAAGATAAATGAAATAAGAATATTATATGTGTTTTATTTTTACAAAGGTAAATAATAAAGATATTTATAAGTTTTAACAATATTATATTTGATTGCTTTAAATATTTATAAATTTTACAAGTAAAAATATTAGATGTTTATCACATATTATATTTAATTGATTACTTAAAATATTTGATTACTTAAAAAAAGATAATTTTATAAAATAAAGGTGAGCATAACAAGAATATACAATGTATAATTATCATTTATTACATTGTATATATTAACTACAATCACAAGATTACTAGTAACGATAAATAAAATAAAAATATTATATTTTTTTATTTTTACAAGGTAAATAAAATAATATATATATTTATAAGTTTTAATAGTACTATATTTGATTATTTTAAATATTTATAAATTTTACAGGTAAAAATATTAGATGTTTATCATATATTATATTTAATTGATTACTTAAAATATTTGATTACTTAAAAAAAGATAATTTTATAAAATAAAGGTGAGCATAACAAGAATATACAATGTATAATTATCATTTATTACATTGTATATATTAAATACAATCATAAGATTACTAGTAACGATAAATAAAATTAGAATACTATATTTGTTTTATTTTTACAAGGTAAATAAAATAATATATATATATATATATATATTTATAAGTTTTAATAGTATTATATTTGATTACTTTAAATATTTTAATTAAAAAAACTATACCAATACTTTAATAAAAAAAAACTAACAAAAATAGTTCGACTAGTTGAATATTTATTTAGAGTATTTGGTGTAAAAAAATATATTCTAATTTTAAATTCAAGGACTTTAAATTTAGAATTATGGTTATGGGAAAAAAAATGTACCCACAAATTCTGTGTGCTTAAAAATTTTCAAGTTCTCGATCTATGCATGCAGTATGTGGACCACGAGTGCATGTTGCCGTACGGATCATTGAAGTTTATTTTTGATACTTTCTAATATATTTTTAGCTAAATTTATACTATTAGAATATATATATATATATATATATATACACACACACACACACACACACATACACACACACACACACACACACGCTTATATAACGCGGTTAATATTAACAGTAAAAAAATTAACCTACAAAAGTATTATTTTTTTATCCAATAATTTTTATATCATTTATTCTATCTTTTTTTTTCATATTCATTTCTCTACATAATTATCTTATTAATTTCTCTAGTTGTATTTATTTTATTAAGTTCTCTACTTATATTTATTTTATTAATGTTATTATATTTATATTTTTCTTGTAATATTTTTATTAATTATATTATATTTGTATTTTTATTGTAATATTTTTTATTAATTATTATTATTATAGTAAAAAAAACAATAATAAGTTATTTTTAAAATAATTTAAATTAAATATTAATTTTATATATTTTCATAAATTATTTATTATTATATATAAATTAAAAATTAAATGATGTAAAATATAAATAATTAATATTATAATTAATAAAGATAATTAGATATTGTAAATTTAAAATTGATGAACGTAGAATACTAAATTATATTTAAAGTACATTAATAAAATTAAAAGAAAAAATATAACTAAAAGTTTAAATTTAGGGTTGTAACGTGAGATACTCTTGATACGGGGTATAGTTATTGCTTGTTGGATTGTGTGGGTGATAACAGATAAAGGACACTATTATACTCTTCTATTAAGAGTTTCTTCAAATAGGTGGATCAATGGATGTAATAGAACACTTTTTGAAAATTATTTTATAGGCTTACAACTGTATGTTTGTCTTTTTTATTTTGATTTTTTATTTATTAATAATATATCTTATTATGATATCATTAATAAATAAGAATATTTAGGGTAAAATTATGAAAAATAAGTATAATTTATAAAATACTATATTTTTAAAAGCTTTAAATGAATAATAAAATATGTGTAATTTATTATTATTTTTTTTTTTTATTATTATTATTATTATATATTTTGATGTCTGATCGGGTTAATGTTGGGTCTGATCGGGTGAATATCGGGTCGGGTCCGGGTCGGGTCCAAGCTGGTTGGGTTAATACCAAGTTGGGTCGGTATCGGGTCGAGTCAATAACGGGTCATGTGATGGGATCGGGTCAGGTCGGGTTTATTTTTATAAGGTTAGTGTCTGGGTGGGTCAATGTCGGGTCGGGTCTGGGTTGGGTCGGGTTGCTAAATTTTTCGGGTCATATCGGGTCAGTTTTCGCTCTGGTCAGGTCGGGTCGGGTTGGGCGGGTCAGGTCAACTTTTACCAGCTCTAAGTACAGGTATAGGAGTGTCTGTCATAAACCCGCTCTATTTACATCCCTATTAGGTCATATTTTGACCGAGCAAGCTCGTATTCAAGTGATTTCGTGTTCGAGTTAATTTTATGGATTAATTTTAGGTTAACTTTATAAATTGGGTCTTTTAGGTTTTCATGGGTTGGGTTACGTTTGGGCCAAGTTAATTCTAAATTAAATTACTTTCAATTTGGGCCAAATCGGACATTAACCATTAACCCCATAACCAAGGATTAATTTTAACTTCATGTAAGTATATAATTAATAATGTGTTATTAATTATTATTCGTTTATTATTATGACATTTTAATATTGTATTTTTATGCAAAAAAATAAGTAAAATTATAATATCATTGGTAAATAAGTAATTTCACAATAAAAGTAAGAAAAATAAGTAAAACTTAAATAATAATATATTTTTAAAAGCTTTAAATAAATAATAAGACATGTATATTTTATTTATTATCATAACTGATTAATATCGAATTTATTTTTGTTAAGTCGGTTCGAATTGATAGCAAAACAAGTTGATAGTAGGTCGGGTTAATAATGGATTAGGTTATGGGTTGGGGTCAGGTCGGATCACTTACATTTGGGTTAGCGTTGGGTCGGATTGAATTTGGGTCAGGTCAGGTTAATGAATTTATTAGGCTAAGTCGGGTTGGGTTTTATGCAGTTCGGATTATGTCAACTTTTTCTAGCCCTAGAAAATGGTAAGGAGGGAGGTGGATTGACAACGAGGAAAACACCTGTCAAGATAACACAAGACACCACTAGAGAAGGGGAAAAAAAGAGTGGTGTGAGTAAAATGGGGGAAGGGGTAGGGTTTTGTTTTAAAACATGAAAATGAACATAACAAAGGAACGAGTAGGATTAGTCATTGGACTTTAGACTCAAGTTTGGTCCAACCCAAAAGGAGAAGCTTATTTCCAAGATAGATCACTAAAGTTCATTTAATTATTAAGGGCATTACCTCTACTAGCTTGAAGAATAAGAGCATTGGTATAACACTGCCTAACCCAAAACTAAAATTAACGAGGTTTCAAAACTTTTATCATCATCAACCAACATGCCAATAAAAAATCAAGAATAATATTTAAAATAAACCCTATGAAGGAAAATGGATTAATTAGTAGACCTATACTATAACACCCCAATTTTCACAAATTAGAAATTTCTTTAAAACAAGTTTTTTGGATGCCAAAAAACAAAACAAGGTCTTACACTCCATCCAAGAAAGAAACAACACTCACCTAATTTATGTGTGATGTAATATAAAAATTAATTTATATCTAAAAATCAAATGTCGGATATACTTGATCCCACAACAATATAAATTATAAAATAGAGAGAAAAGAATAGAGACAATAGAAAATAGAAAATAGAAAATAGAGGATAAAAGTCCAAAAAGAGAGATATTTGAGTAATCATACACTACACTAAACTAAAACACCACTCACAACAATCAAATACATCAAACCATTATTTTTTCAATTATTAGAAAAATAATACAATAATTGCTCCTGGGATTGAACAACTCCTATAAAAAAATGATTATCAGTATACTACGTACTAAATAAGGTAATAATACATATCAATAAAATAAAACATGCATAACACATAGGGATCATATGACAATATGGATGACTATTCATTTTTAATACTCATGATATGAAATGGCTAAAAAAAATAGGGTTCGGCATTAAGTTATCACAATATTCCAATTATTTAATCGCATAGAGATTAGGGAACCATTTATATCATAAAATATTTTATTTCCTTCATTGATCAGAGAAAGATAGTCAACATCACTAATACTCTTTCATCTTGGGTAAAATACACTAGGGAACTGCAAAATAAATTTCCTAGTCCTTAATTATGTATATTCCTTATAAGTTAGTGAAATGGACATTATAGAATAGATCTAGGGTCACTTTGGTTATCACAATAACCACTAATCACAGGTACCATAGCAAATCGGAAAAAATAATATAACTAGTATACCCTAAATCATTTTATCTCCAAAATATGAAAATATGTTGATTTCCAAAGTTCCATAATGTTAATATAAGGAAAAGGGTTAAAATAAGGATTAAAATGTGAATAACCATAAAACAAGACAAGGAAGTAATTTTTCATCATAATCTTAGTTTGATGTTTTGCAAATAGCTATTAAACTCTAAAAAAGATAAACAATTGTCTAGTTGAAGTCGCATGAGAGGGTAGTGTCTTATGATTCTCACCTTTTGAAACAATGACCATACTAGTAACCACACCTAATGCTCTACTTTAGACTGGTCAATCACATTTAGGAGATCACTTGAAGTAGATCTAGTATGGTAGGGTAGTGGTTTATGCTTCTTGCTAGTTGAAGTCGTATTAGCAAAACTACCAAATTCATGAATTAGAGATTTTTGTATTAGTGTTCGCTATGAAGATCCTGAGGCATTATCCCCGTGGCATTTAGTGCAAATATTACATTGGCTATAAGAGCCTTAGATATACTTTCACCCCATGGGAATTGAACTTGAGGTAGTGTAGATGGTTGGAGTTGTTAAATGATTAGAATCTAGAGTTCGTCTATCATGAAATTAAGGCCAATGTGATGGAAGATGCTCTCGGCCAAAAGATGAAACACTTATTTATCACTACCATGTTGTTACATCTGTTGTGTCTAAAGCTCAAAAAGTTGGGTATCAAGTTGATTATGGCCAGTAGCTTGGAAGAAAGGATGAATGCTCCCGCCATCACACCTTCCATGTTTAACAATATATAACCTCATTGACTCAATGACATCAAGCTCAAGAGGATGTAGCATGGGATTGTGGAGGGTAGTGTTGCAAGGTTTTAGATTTACGATAGCAAGGATATCTAATAATAGGGTTAATAGTGTGTGCCATAGGGTTGTGAGGAGTTGAAGATAAAGATGTTATAGGAGGATAATTATAGTACTCCAATTTTAATCTATCCCTAGTTTAAGGTAATTAATATTTTAACCTAACCCTAAACCTAAATGATTGATAGTTAATATTACCCAAATATTTAGATCTTAGATATAAACCTAATTCTAATTGTAACCCTATATTCCTTTTTCTTTTTCTTTTTCTTTTTCTTTTTCTCTTTCTCTTTCTCCTTTTCCTTTCCCCCTTACCTTTCCTTTCTCTTTTTTATTTTTCCTATTTCCTTATCCTTCAATCCTGATCTCTGTTTATTCTTATTCCTCTTCTGGCCATGCCTCCTCCTCCTGCATGGTTTCCCTTCATGTACACTATCCTTGCATCTGCCTCTACAACCTAGCCCACAACCACCAGGCATAGCACCATCATGCTATGTCCCTTTCCTTCCCTAGTCCGTGTCACATGGAAAATGATCAAATCATGCATCCCTGATCCTTACACCTTCGAACATTCCTCAAGTTACACCTCACCCTATTCCCCTATAAATGCACTCTTCTCTTCACTCCATTCCTCTCATTTTGTTCATATTTTTTCTAACCTACCCCAACCATCTCCTTTCTTTTCCTCCTCCTTCCTTCCATTACCCTTGTTCTGGTTTCATTTAAATATCACTAGTACAACCATTCACCATCATAAACTACTTGAGAACCCTTCATTTCTCTAGTAACCAACACCCATCTACCTCCCCATCGATCAACCCCTCCTGTGGTTTCATCCGCACATCATAACATAGCCATCATCAGCAAGTTGTCGTCTTTTCCCTCCACCTAAACACCCCTATTTTTAGTCTTGTTTATTGCACATTCATGCACCCTTCCTCACATAACCGTACACCCATCTTCACACATCATGCACTTCAGATCCTTCTTACATAGCACATTGCCAACTAACTACCTCTCCTCTGGTTCCACTTCCGTCGGCACTACCATTTGTGTGTCACCACCACCAACACTAACACTCACATGTCACCACTAGCAACAACCACCATCTTCACCTCACACCATACTCCACTTTGATGTGTCAACCACCAATGCATTCACCCTCCTAGATACATGACACACCCACACAACCACTCCAATTGATGTTTTACACTTTTACTTAGCCACACACTTAATTGTGCTACATTTGAATACAACTAGATCAATTGGTGCCAATAGCTATTTGCTTCAGTTTTGCTCCATTTTTCATCCTTCTTTGCATCACATTTCCAAGGATATATGTCTTAAGCTCTAATTGCATGTCATTCTTGATTTACAGGTGAATTTTTGGTGGTATTATAGGAGTCATCTTTGAGTTTATATATGCTTAGAGGGCGATGAAATTTTAGGTAAGGATACGTGTAACACCTTCATTTTTTACCACAGAATAATTTATTTTCTAAAACATTATGGAAGCACAAAAATTTAAAGCACCTAGGAAAAATGGAGTGTTACTGCCACGTCTAATATAAGATAGACCTTTGTTGCATGTCCCATGTTAGATATAAGGCTAAAAAAGAAATCATTTCCAAATTTGACAATAGATTGCATAAAGATAAGATATGTAGCTACTTTGATAAAAACAATTTCAAAATGATACCTCTATAGGTCGCCCAAATATCTAAAGACATAGATAGGGTATTTGGAAAGTATGTAAATAAATTAAAACAAAACAATCAAAGGGTGAGGACCCAAAACTCTATTCCATTAAGGACCTACAAAGATCCCCAAGTGTCCACATTCTCAAGCCTGAAGCCCAACATAAGGTAGGTTACTACCGGTCATCCTTAAAAAAATAAACACGGTATTCTACTCATAGGATTGAGTAGGTGGCCGAACAAATGGACACATCAGTACATTACATACTTAGTAAACCAAGTTACCTCCTCAAGGAGAGTAAAAGGGATCAAGGCCAAAGACAACCAATGAGATGATACTGAAACACCATATCATGCTTACCAATACAACATAGGTATCATGGATAGTGAGGTGTGAATAATATCAATTCATTCCACATCTCTCTAGACTTTTATAATATTCACTTACAAGGGTAATTCCATGAGGTCCATTTTCTAAGTTTAAATGATCCACTAGATTAACTATTCACAATCATTGTTTTTTCACCCCCTTTTTTCTTTTTCGTTTTCGAGTGATGGACTAATTACTATTTCATAGTCTCACATACTATAGAAGCCTATCCATAAAAAAAAAAGCATAAAGTCCATCCAGATTAAATAAACTGCCTAGCTAACAAGACCTTTTAGTATCAATACCTCCTAATGCATCATTAATGTCTAAAGTAGGTAAGGTATCAGGATCTACTAAGATCCCACCTAAACGTACCAATAAATGCACAAAGGCAAACTAAACCATGATAGTTAATCTAGGATCAGGTAATGTAGGCCTATGCACAACTCGCTTATCTTTTATTTTAAGTGATTAGTGTGTCTAAAGTAGGTAAGGGATCGGGATTTACTAAGATCCCACCTAAAGGTACCAATAAATGCGTAAAGGCAAACTAAACCATGATAGCTAATCTAGGATCAGGCAATGTAGACCTATGCACAGCTTGATTATCTTTTATTTTAAGTGATTAGTGTGTTATTCTCTAAGGTTATGTTATCACATAATGCCCATATAATAACCAAGTAACACATCCACTTAATCATTCTAGTTTAACTATTTTTACCCCTCCATCCATGCAGTAGGACCTTTATTAATTCTTATCTATGTTTAAGTTAACCATTTAAAGATAATCCATTTAGGCTAAGATTCTAGATTTATATCATCCCTTTCTATCATCAAAGTATAAACATTTCAATTCTTCCATTAAAACCTTCCAAAGACTCTTATTGAGAATACCATGCATTATGAACCATTTAATCCAACCAATAGGCTAGTTGATTCAGACCAATATGTATATTATCATCATTAAAGAATCATATTATAGCATAATAAAAAGTCTCAAATCATATCAAGTTCAAAATAAACAAAAACAACATGCTTTGGTCGAACCAATCGGTCCATTTGGCTTAGCCAAACCTCTAGAGTTTCCTTGAACCGGTCGATTGGTATGGTTAGATCAGATGATTATGTTAAGATCATTCGATCAATTCTAACATATTGGTCTACAAATTTAAGCAAAGAGCAACCAAGGTCACTACAAATGACTCGGTTAATTAGTTTAGGCCAACCAGTCGACTATTCTAAGGACTAGTTGATTCATTTGGATTAAATAGCTGATTGGTTTTCTCACAAATGGCACATAATAGACATATTAAATATTATTAAAGCTATAAAATGTTGTCATATCCAAACCATAACATTTTCATAGTATAAGACCAATATTTAATATGCTCATATATTGAATCATACTTCATTTACAAGAAATCAATCCTATTTATCATGAATCAAGCCTTTTTTTTATCAAAAATAAAAATCGTAAGCACTCTAACATGCATCATTAAAATACCAAAATCTCATACATGCATATAAAGATTATAATTTTACATAATACACCAACTCACATGCTTATTCATACCACATTTAAAAGGTAAGAATGACTTACTTGAAGCTTAGTAAAATTTCACAGCAAAGAGGAAAAACCTTAAGTTGTAAGATTTTAAATTCTAAAAACTGAAAAACAAGATGTTGAAACTGAAAAATACTTAAATAATCTTTACAAATCAAGAAACTCAAATTAGGACAGAAAAAGAAATCATTGCCTCCAATAGACAACAGAGGAAAGAATCAAGTAAATGTAAAACTCAAACTTTTCCTAAATCTAACTCTATCTTTCTTAAGAATAAAATAAGAGAAAGCTAGAGAAAATATCAAAAGAGTGAACCAAGTTAGAGTGAAATCTTGAAGTGGAGAAGAATTGGCACAAGTGTTGAGAAGCTCAAGGTATTTTGGTAGCCGAAAAAAAATGTAAGGTAAATAGATGAGTAGGGTTATTTATAACCAATGAATCAGTTAAGGAATTAGTGAGGATATGCAATGGATCAAAAACTATACTTTTATTGTTTAATTCTGGACTAAATGGATGAATTTATCAAGAATACATTGACTTCCATTCTAGAAATCAAATGGTAGTTTTTCAGAGAATGTAGATAGGGTTCCTCTAGAAAAGATCAAACACAAGAAGGGAAATGGAAGATTAGCATGGGAAGAAATATATCCCAACCATGCAATGATAGTCTGGAACAAATCATATGTTCCAAGGTCATATATAGGAGAGAGGAAGAAGAAGATAAAGGTCGAGGTCATCATCCCCCTCTGTTATTGAAATCAAACCATCGAATTCACTATAGGTAAAATTAAAGCTAGATAAATAATCAAAAGGATTAAGGATTACTCAAGAACAATTCAAAGTTAGATTATCAAGGATCTATTTTGACACAAGAAATTTTCCAAAATAATAAAGCTTTGAAAAGCACTCAGTTCGACAAGAAATTCAATTATTCTACATATTAGTCGATTGGTTTACCTAAAATAGTTGATCAATTCTATCGAACCAAAACCCTAGCTAAAAATACAGATTGGTCAGTCAATTCATATAAGCAACTGACTAGTACGCCAATAAAACCCATTTTATTCCATTTTTCCAAAAATTTTCAGTTCCTTATTAAATCAAACCCAAACTATAGCTCTAAATAAAAATAAAATATCATCCAAGTTTCATCAAAAATAAGAATTTCTTATTGTATAAATCTTATAAATATAAGTTATTACAATATATGTCATAATTAGGGCTTTGTATGCAATGTGAAATTATGTGTGAAATATCACATTTGGCATCATTATATGAATTATGTCATTATGATAATTTCCTATATGATATGTTGTGATTCATAGTGAAAAAATGAGTAATACATGAAAACATGCATTTATGAGTATTGTTCTGTTAATCTAATTTGGCAAGTTGAGCAGTTGGTGAGAACCACTATCTAAATTGGGTTATGATATTATATTTTTGGTTAAAAAATTTTATGATGAGTTGTGTTGGTGGTAAAAAAAAATTATTCATATAAGGACTCGTAGGTTGTTTATGAAAATATGAGTGGTTTAGCACTTTTAAGGTATTTTGGCCAATATGGGATAAAAAATTAAATATTTGGTATTTCAACATGTCAGTTAGCTCAAAATATTTTAAGCATATCATATGGAATACTTGGAGTAATTATAAGTGGTATAAACCAAATAATATGAGGAAATGACTTACATTAGAAATAGTAACTCTAGAGATAGGGTTACTATCACATGTGGAAAAACGTTAGAGTTAGACCATGATTGTATGATATGTTGTTAATAATGACATTTCAGGTTGATGAAAAACTTTTTATGGCTATATGAGGCCTATGAAAAGTTTTATACCTAACTTGTAAATGTAAGATTTCATGGGAAATTGAAAATAGTAACCCTCAAAGCAAGGCCATTATCACATGTTTAAGATGTTGGAGTTAGAACTTGATTTTTGAAATAATGTTAAAAATAATATTATAGGATTGTATACTGAATTTGAATTTTAATGTGATTATAATGGGATAATTTATTTTCACCTTGTGAAACAAAAGTTTTCTTAAGGAAAATATGGCATTTTTCTTTACAATTGTTTTGATATTTGTGAGGTTGTGTTTTGAGCAACTATTTTAAGTCCTATTTGTATTTATTGTGCATTTATATGTCTTTGCATGATTATCATGATAAAAACAACAAATTATACAACAATAATCATAATAAGTGAAAGGTTACGTAAGTCAGAAGTAAGGTGTAGTGCTTGTTTCACCATACGATAATAGTGGTTTAGAAGCATTTTTTCTTTAGAAGTATTTTAGACCATTTCACCAGTTTAAGAATAGTGGTCAAGAGCATTTTTCCTTGGTAGTTATTGTGTCCATTATACCGGATAATAATAGTGACTTAGGAGGGTTTAGCAATGAAATGTACTTCAGTCCATTCTACCAAATTAATAATAGTGAGGTACCTAAACTCAATATAAATAATAAAATAGATTATGATTATATCTAATCATGGGTTTTTGGAATATATTATTATCTTGTATCATATTATGTTAATGCATATGCATATTTATTCCTTCATTGATCTTATGATATGATTGTAACATTGTTATGACTATATCATTCCCTTACTCAATACATAGCATGTTAATCATCATCATGATGGGTGTTACTCATTCCCACAAGGAGATGACCTAGATGATTTTATGCATGTCAATAAATATCTCTTGGATCACTTTACTACTTATGATGATTTTTTTGGGGAGAAGTGACCATGTTATCTCTAGTTTGGGATGTACGGTCTTAAGTCTGGATACCTTTTGGACACTTAGGTCCCAATGTATCCTTTTGATGTATTTTGTTAATATACTTAAATTTAACCCCCACACTCTTATCAAGTTTATGAAAGTTCCCTCATTCTCTATTTATCATATATGATGTAAGGATGGTATAGTAACCCAGACTTATGATGAATATGGCAGTAACACCCACATATATTGTTATTACACTTCCACTAGAATGAAAAATTTTAGTAGTAAATTTTCTGGTATTACAAGTTGGTATCAAAGATGTTATAGTGATGATTTTGAGGAAAAGGACAATTATGTTGACAATATCACCCACTAAGGAGGTGTAGAGGTTTGGTAGGAAGGGTAAACTAAGTCTGAGGGATATTGATCCTTACGAGATTATCGATAGAGTTGGCTCGGTCGCATACCGCTTAGCACTTCCACCAGAGTTCATAATTTCTTCCATGTCTCATAGCTAAGTAAATATTTTGCTGATCTTTCCCACATGATCAAATCCATCGAATCGAGATCGACGATTCGCTATCTTACGAGGAGGTGCCCTTGCAGACTCTTGACACCAAGGTATGATGGACCTGTGTGAACTTAGTTCCACTAGTGAGTATTATCCAGAGTTGCTATAGAGTATATGAGGTGACCTGGGAGATAGAGAAGGGCATGTGTGAGATGCATCCCTAGGTCTTCAACATAGATGTGTTAAATATCGAGGTTCTTTCTTTTCTAAGGGGTAGTACCTGACTCCCATTAAATTAAGTACCAAGAACACATTTCCTCATATCATTTTCTCTTCATTCCCAACATTAACTTGTTGACTTCTAGGATGAACTCTCTTTTAAAGAGATAGTGATGTAATACCCTAAATTTTATCTGCTCTAATGATTGATAAATTGATCTTACACTAATTTTTTACTCTTAAATCTAAACCTAATTTCCATCATAATGCTAAATTCCTTTTTCTTTTCCCCATTTCCTTTTTTCCTTTTTCTTTCTTTTTTTTTGTTTTCCTTTTTCCTCCTATCCTGATCTCCTTTTCTCCTTCTTTCTCTTTAGCAAATGTCTCCCTTTCGCACATGGTTTTCCCTTCATATCCATTGTCACTACATTTTCCCATAACCACCAAGCATAACACAATCATGCCATCTCCCTTTCCTTCCCTAGTCTATATCACATGGATAATGTTCAAACCATGCCTCCCCGATCATTACACCTTTAAGTCATCGAGCCACACCTCACCCCCATTCCCCCTATAAATACCCCCTTCTCTTCACTCCTTTCCTCCCATTTTGTTCTTATTTTTTCTAGCCCACCCCAACCATATCCTTTTTCGTTCCTTTTCCTTCCAATACCTCTATTTTAGTTTCATTTAGCCATCACTAGCACCACCATTCATCATCACCAACCGCTTGAGCACCCTCTATTTATTCCAACGACTGACAAACATCTACCTCACCATTGATCACCCATCATTTGGTTCTAGTAGTAGCATTGCCCAACGATTATCACCTAGCCGTCATCTTTTTCCCTCTACCCGAATGCCCTATATTTGGTTATGTTGATCACACAGTTGTGCACCCTCCCTCACACAATCGTACACCCTTCTTCACATAGTCATGCACTGTTCTTTACACGGTTATGTACCATTCATTACACACCGTGCCCTTCACAACCTTCTTGCACCACCCAACATCAAACACTTACCTCTCTTCTAATTCAACTTCTACCAACACCACCATTAATGTGTCACCACCACTAACTGCCAACTCCACCTCATACCACCCTCCACCTTCTTACATTGGCCACCCACGTAGTAATCCCCATACAAGCACACACTTGGTTGTGAAACTCTTCGAGTGAACTTGCTCCATTGGTGTGAAGTCCTATTTGCTTTGGTTTTACTCCATTTTCCATCCTTCTTTGCCTTACACTTCTATGGCTATTTTTCCTAAGTTCTAACCATGTGTCAATCATGATTTATAGGTCTTTTTTGGTAGTATTGGAGGAAGAGTCTTAGGGTTTATATGTGCTTAAAGGTCAATGACATTTTTGGTAAGAATACATGTCATGAATAGGGTTTTGTATGTAATGTGAAATTTTGCATGAAATCTCATGTTTGGAATCATTATATGGATTATGTCATGATAATAATGTCGATGTATGATATATTAAGTTGTATTATATTGTGGAAAAATGAATAATATGTGAAAGCATGCAATTATAAGTATCATTTAGTTAAGTTTTTTGTTATATATTGAGCAATTAGAATAAATCACTATCTAAATTGGGTTATGATGTGTGTGTATGTTTGTGTGTGTTTGTGGTTAATAATTTCTATGATGAGAAGTATTGGAGGTCAAAAATTGTTTATATTAGGACTCGTGAGGCTTTTTTGTGAAAATATGAGTGTTTTGGCACTATTAAAGGTATTTTGATCAATATCAGCTAAAAATAAAATATTTGGTATTTTAATGTGTTAATTGGTTTAAAATATGCCAATTATTTCGTATAGAATACTTAGAGTAATTATAAGAGGTATAAATCAAAGTATATGAGGAAATAGCTTAAATTAGAAATAGTAACCCTAGAGGTGGGCTTATAATCACATATGTAAGACATTGGATTTAAACCTTAATTTTTGGATTTGTTGTTAATAACGGTATTTTAGGAAGATGTACAAAATTTGGTGGATATATGAGTCTTATGGGAATATTTATTCCTAACTTGTAAGATTAAGGTTTCGTAAGGAATTAAGAATAGTAATTTTAGAGGGAGGATTGTTATCGCATGTGTAAAACATTGAAATTAGACTATGATTTTTAGATATGTTGTA
The DNA here is from genome assembly GCA_030549775.1 of Tamarix chinensis. Lineage (NCBI taxonomy): Eukaryota > Viridiplantae > Streptophyta > Magnoliopsida > Caryophyllales > Tamaricaceae > Tamarix > Tamarix chinensis. The sequence continues at coordinate 86,295,700 of CM060177.1, read as the reverse complement.
AAAAATAATATCTTACAAAATACGTACTAAATTTTATGGTTAAGTGAGTAGCATGGAGAGTTTATGCTCACCTTGTAAAACTAAGGTTCTTTTAAAGGAAATATCGCCTCTCTTTTTCTTTAGGTATGTTCTGATCTTTATGTGGTTATGTTTGATGTGTTTTGAGTAATTATGGAAAGTATAATTTGTGTTTATTAAATATTTATATGTGTGTCTATATGATGATCTTGAGAAAAACAACAATGTATTAGACATTAATCAATTAAAATTGAAATACTACATGAGTTGGGATTAATGTGTTATTTCCATTCCATTGGACAATAATAGTAGATCGGGAGCATTTTTTTATTGAGAGATGATTCATACCATTATAATAGTTTGAGAATAGTGGTTAGGAGTATGTTACTTTGGTAGTTATTGTGTCAGTTCCACCAGACGATAATAGTGGCTCGAAAGCATTTTTTCTTAAGAGGTACTTCATTTTATTCCACTAGATTAAGAATAGTAGGATCCCTGAACCTAACGTATATAAGAGTATGGATTATGATTATATATGACCATGTATTTCTAGAATCTATTCTTATATTATGTCATATTATGTTAACCTATATGCATGTATATTCTTCGTGTGAACTTATGACATGGTGTAACCTTGTTATGACTATATTATTCCCTTAATCAGTACATAAAATATTTGATTATTCTTCATATGGGTGTTTCTTATTCCTATAAGTATACAACCTATATGATTTTGTGAAGGTTGATGAGGATCATTTGGATGACTTTTTTACTTATAATGATTTGTCTAGAGATGAGTGGCCATATTATCTTTGGAGTTTGAGGCATAGAGTTATGTTATTTGGTTTATATCTTTTGGTCTAAATACCTTCTAGACTATTAGATCCCAATGTATCCCTTTGATGTATTTTGATATTGTACTCAAATTTATCCTCCAAACTATTATCTAAGTTTATAAAAGTTCCCTTATTCTCTATTTATCATATTTTAAGCTTAATAATTTTTTCTTTTATTTGATGTAAGGATGGTTTGATAAAGTAGACTTGTGTCGAGTATGGAGGTAACACCCAACTATATTGTTATTACACTTTTATAAGAAAAAAAAAATTAGTAGTATATTTTGGGGTGTTACAATCATTGTGCATCTTATTCTATCCACCTTGTAGGGAATAAGTTGTATAAGGACATAAAGAGAGTATATTGGTGGCCTGTATGAAGTAGGAGTTTGTAAATTTTGTTGTTAGATACTTGAATTATCACAAGGTTAAGATTAACCACAAGATAATTAAATGGTTGGTGTAGTCACTTGAGGTCACGGAGTAGAAGTGGGATAATATCTCAATGAATTTTTGTGGTTAGTCTTCTAAATACTCACAATGAGCTTGATTTGATTTAGATCATGGTTAATAATTTGACTATGCCTTTAAGTTCATTCCAATGATGTTAACTTTGAGCATGAAGTAGATGGGTAGTGCCTATGGGAAGCACATGGTGAAATTGCATAGGGTACCCAAATATATTATTCTAGACCATGATTCAAGGTTATTGTCGCACTTCTAGAAGAAATTTCAAGCTACAATCAAAACATATTTGAAGATGAGATGATCAGATGGAGAGGAACATTCAAAGTTTGAAGAACATGCATCAAGCATGTGTGTTAGATTTTAGGTTAGTTGGGAGGATTGTTTGAACTCAATTGAGTTATCCTACAATAATAGTCATCTTGTGAGCATAGGGATTACACCATTCAAGACCTTGTATGAGAGGAAGTGTTGTAATCTTTAATGCTAGAGCAATATCAGTGAGGCAATTGTGTTGGGACCGAATATGATTGAGGAGTCTACAAGATATATCAAGTTAATCCATTGTCAAATGAGGGTTAACAAAGATCTATAAAGAGTTGTGTAAACTTGAGGAGGATAGCAGATGTTTATGATGTGGAGATAAAGTTCTTTTGAGGGTCTCCACCACCAAGGAAGTGATAAGGTTTAGTATTAAGGGGAAGCTTAGTCTAAGACATATTGAGCCTTATGAGATCTTAGAGCAAGTATGTGAGGTAGCGTATTGGATATTGCTACCTATGGAGTTATCTCATGTACAAAATGTATTCCATATCTCTTAATTTAGGAAGCAATATAGAGATCCTTCTCACATCATCCAATAGGAGACGATTGAGCTCAACAAGCCTTTGATTTAGGAGGAGCATCCACTGAGCATTTTGGACCTGAGGAAGTGAGAGACGTGTACAAAGACCATTCCATTGGTCAAGTTCCTCTGGTCACGAAACCAAGGAGGATACTTAGGAGGCTGAGGAGGAGATTAGCATGAATCACTCTGATTTATTCTTGTAGGTGTGTTGATGGCTTAGTTTGTCTCTGTTTTTTAAGGGGGAAGTAAGCCCCTTGTCCTTCTCTTTTACTTATGGTGTGTGTATTGTGGATTTTAACACTAGGGTTTTGAGATCTTTTGTGTTGGGCTTTAGGGATGAAGCCTTTTTTAAAAGGGCTAGTGTAGTAATACCCTATTTATTAGGCCCTTTAATTTAATATGTGTGCTTAATTGTGACTTAAATTGGTTTAGTCTTGGGTTGGGTGTGTATTTTAATATCTATTTCTTCGTGTGAGTTTTAAAGGGAGACTTGGTTCTTATGGAAACTAGTCAAATGGTTTGGTCCTATACAAATTTATTGATTACCTACCATATAGTTTTTTGGGTTTGGAATGACCAACCAATTGGTTCTAATAGATCAGTCAACTAATTTATTAGACCTAGAAATTTTCATACCCGATTTGATTCAAATATTTTCCAAATGATCTTATAACTTGAAAATTATGCTTTATGGTGTTCACAAATTATTTTTCAAATTTTTATTACCCTCAATTCAAACGTTATTTGAATTAAATTGATTTGGGAAAAAGATTTACCAAAAGTTAGCTAGTTGACCTAATTCTCCTTATCATTTTATTCCTCTCTCCTCTTCTCCATAAATGGTTGGTTATCCATGTAATTCACTTGCAGAATCATCTAGAAAGCTTCTGATTATGTCTCATCTACCTTGTGTCTCTTTTTCTCATTTTGTGATAACAAAAGTTGACCTTAGGTATCAAGGCACTTCTTATATGCACCATTTTAGATCAACTCAGTTTCTACTCAAAATTTTCCATCTAATTATTCCACTACTAAATTATTTAGGGCTTGGGGAAGTAATTTTTGTGGTAATTAATCCCCTAAAGCCACCCTCTTAAACCTTGGCTTCATTTTCTCTCCTTTTCCCTTATATCTTCTATTATGTTGAATATTTCTCTAACTCACTATCGTCCTTCTCTACTCCATTGAATTTCCTCTCATATTCTTATTCATTTTTTTCTTCTCTCCTTCTCCAATCCTTCCTCTATATCCCTCTTGTTTCCCCCTTAAACAAGAGATTGTTAGATTTAAAAAATATTGAGAATTTGTGTGCCTTCCTCTTAGATTTTTTTTATTTTTATTAAATGTTGTGTTTTCCTTTTGATTCTCTTAATTTTTAAACCTTATTTCCATTATTAGGTTCCTATTAAAGGAATTTTTCTTTCTAAGTTTTCCTGTGTTGTTTCTTAAGGTACTTAAAGAGGTTGGAACCTTACACCTTCTAGTAGAAAGACCCTTCTTCTTTTCTTCTTCTTCTTCTTCTTCTTTTTAGATTTTACTAGAGTTTGAGTTAAATCATTTTTGTTCTCTTGTGTAATGGATGAAATGAAAAAGATTTTATTAGTGTGCTTTCTTTGTTAGCTTGAATACTTGTAAGAAATGTGATATTTAGCCACTTTTTGGTGACACTGTGCAACCATAAGTAGATGAACATGATATTAGGACCTTTTATGCATGTTACAAGATTAATCTGTAAGGTTTTATGATATAAGTGGTATATGCACATGGTAACATTTCTTTCAAGTTGTTTATATGATTTATGTAACATGTGAAGTAGTTTTCATATAGTTGAAGCAAGTTATAGGATTTTGGTCTTGGTTTGATGTTAATCATGTTAAAGCATGACCCTTGATGGATTGTATAAATTCAAGCACGAGTAGGTGAATAACATGTTAGATTCAAGATCAAGAGTGGAAAGACAATTTGTATAACTTGTTAGATACCTAGGATAAATTAGAAGAGAATTTCTAGGCCTTGACCTAAAAATGTGTGTTCGCTCTTAAGGGACCACTCATCTGGTTTGGGCAAGAACCAATCAATTTGTTTACCAATTAGGCAATTTAAGCCACTAGTTAGCTAATACAAGAACTTTGCATGTTTGGCTACTACAAGAAACCAATCAAGTGGTTTGGGTGAGTACTAGCCAACCAGTAACCAATCAAGTGGTTCAAGATTAGATTATCCCACTAGTTTGACCAGTCGACCGGCTAATCCTAAAATCAGTCGATTGGTTATTTTGCCTAAGATGCCTTATGTTTTTTATGTGGTTCCAAACTAGTATGTTGGTTTTGTGGACCAATCAACTTGTCTCTAATGATAGTATATGTTATTTTTGTTATCTATTTTTGGGAGTTAAGCTAATGTTTGACCTAGTCCTAGGTTTTTACCTAGACTTCTAATTATGGTAAATAGATTGAGTAATGGTTGACATGATTAGAATGCATGATTGTGTTTTCACCTTAAAGTCTATAAATGGTACATAAGTGAAAGACATGTAGTCCTCATAAGTGGAAAATGATGGATATGATGTATATTAGCCTATGAGATGAGTATCTCTCTTTAATAAAATACAAATCACTTAAAGGAAAAAGAGCTTGTTTGAGCCTACGTTTCTCTAACTCTCAAAGTAGCTAACCAGGGATAGCTTGTATTATGGTTCACCTACGAGCAAGGGAATCCTCATTGGTTTTGGTATCTCTTCTACTCTATATTACACTACAAGTGTATTTAAGGGGTGTTGTCACAAGGGTTATGATAACTAGCAATGCAATTATTGAGATTATGTTTCCTTTCTTATTTGTTAGGAGTTCATTTCCTATGATTAATGGTTGGAACTTTGTTTCCCATGGTGATGCCATGACTAGTTTCTTGGTGGAGAACTTAACAAAGATTATTCGATATTCTTAAACAAATATGGATTATGTGACCATCTCTACTTAAGATGATAATTGAAAAGCCTAATAATGCCTTGTATGGTCTTGTGTTCTCTACGTGCTACCTACAATGCTATGAATTGCTAATAAAATCTATGCAACTCTTTGAATATTGTGGCATGTACAACATTAGTAAGATATAATACGTGGACTTATTCAAGAATCATGTCAATTTAGCATATGTATGCATATAGTGTTAACACGTACATGAACAAGTAGGTGTTGTATAAAATGTCTACAAATATATCATAGTATGAGCATGAGAATATACCCTACTTGCTAATGCGATAACCTACTTTGTATTGATGCATATCCTTTAATACCATAATCTATATTTTAAGATAATTTACTCAATATCTAGCATACTAACATGTTAATTTATTTAGTCATCTATTCAATCTCACGAATAGAGAACCCCATACACATAAAAATAGTTGAATAGTAGATGCTTCTTGTTAAGGATATTTTGGGTGATTAAAGTAAGCAAAAGACCCATCTTTGTATCGTGTTTGGCCTCCCCTTTGAATATTGAAACTCTCATCATTTTCCTACTTTGGATTCATTTGTATTTCCTTCGTTACATGGTTAGATCTATAAAAAATTAACTATCACACACTTTCTCTTTACTTATTTTTTATTATAGTTGGTATCATTATCTCACATCTAGAATAAAACAAATGGATTATCTAATTTATGATTGGTACGGCAATAATATCCCAATGCTCCCTAATTGTTGGCATTTTACTTCTATGGGGCTTTATTTAAAACAAAAAATATATATACATAATAGTCCAAACAAAAGTGTTACAATCAATACGCATCATTTTGTTCCAATTTATTTCATTTCAGCATATTATTTTACCAAACAGTTCCGCATTTCTCATAGCCATTAGGAAACACCCACTTGGGATAGACGACATGGAAATGGAATGGCACAAATAACCACCTATGGCCAGTGGGAGGCATTTAAAGAAGCAAAGTAGAACGAAGAATTGTACTTATAAAAAACCTGCATGGATAATCCAGCTACATAAGGATGCTAATAGTACGGATATGGAGTTGAACTATGTTTACTGGAGGACCTGTTGAGGCTAAAATACAAGCTATAGAAAGCCAGGATTCTTCATCCATTTAATCAGAGGGATCTTCAAGTACAGCAGCAGATAAATCATTTATTCGAGGATAAACAGCTTTCTCATCTAGTTGATTCTGAGCCCATATCAGCATTTTCAGCAAGCTTGGGAGCTTTGGATCTGCATTATAAATTATCTTACAGCTACAACACATGATCTTCAAGGGATCTTTGGAATAAACCAAGTGTCATCAAATACTGAACGCCCACCCAAACATCAAAGAAAGAGGCAAGTGCTTACCCTTCTCATGGCTTTGGCTGGTTAGGATAGCAGCATTCACCTCACTTGCTGTCTTCAAACGCTGTGATATGTCTAATAGTTCACGAACAGGGCAGTTAGAGACATCTTCAAATGCGAGCAACGCAACAGTTCTCTCCAGCTCTTCTAAAAAGCTTTGCTGAACAAAAGCAATAATATGATTAGAACTATGAACATGATGCTTCCAACAAGTCTGCTTCCTGTCGACTTTGGAATCACAATATACAATTAGCTGAAAGCCTGAAAATGTATTTTACACAGAAAACAAAACAATGCATGAGAAAACAACTAGCAAAGCAACCGGAAATCACATTTTCTTCTCCCCTTGGCGCCAGTTCTTCTTGGGCAAATTCCAGAGCCTCCTCTATCTTTCCATTCCTGATTAACTCTATTAACCTCTGTTGTTGAAGATGGAAAAACAGCTGGGGATTTGTATCTAATATCTGCCCGAAAAAATTAATAACGTACAGTTAGAATATTACTTCACATAGAGAAACCTGCATAACACATTACTCGATTAACCAAGAGCACATGAACAGATGGCAAGTCTCTAGTAAACATATGCGATTATAGCACAACAGAATGTAGTTACTTGTTTAATTGAGGCAGCAATATGTTAGGGACTTGGAACATGGGGTAAATAAATGTGAAGAGAGATTAGGAAGAGAAGAGGGAAACAAGACAGAAGAAGGGAGGAGGAATTACACAGACTTTTATTAATCTCAATAGCTCAATCAGATCTATATACAATAATTGCTGGACTAGGGATCAAATTTAGGTCTAAGAAAATAAAACTGAAAGATAAAAGAAAAATTAATTCTAATATAGAATAATGAATCTCAAACAAAATATAACTAAAACTTGAAAAGATAATAGCTTCTAAAAATCAATATCTTTTCCTGAAATAGTTTTTCTGATATCTATCTTTTTCCAAAGGTCCTACATCATTTCTAGAGATAAACATAACACAGTTCAATCCGTAAACCAAACTGGAGGTCCTACATCGTTTCTAGAGGTAAGCATAATACGGTTTAAACCGTAAACCAAACTGAACCAAACCACAATTTTACAGTTTGGTTTGATTTACAATTTTTTTAAAAAGTTTGGTTACAGTTTGAAGTTAATATCACCATCAAATTAGTATTATAGTTATGTTGTAAATATATGCATTCAATAAGATTTTTCTCTTCATTATATCTTTAAAACAACACTTTTTCTTTGTCATTTACATACTTAAAGTAAATAGACTTGTTTAAAAATATTATATGGTTTGTGCATTATTTAATCATGTTTCTATTATATTTTTCTTACAACTGCAAATATAGATTAAATATAAACAATATTTATGTATAATATGTCAGATAAGTTTATAATATGTCAGATATTACTATAAAAATAATATTTTTCAATTACAAGTTCATAGTGATTGTTCATTAGTTCTGAATTTCATAAAAAAAATGATTTTAAGTCGAGTAATTAAATGTTGATATTTAATATGCAAAAACTGTAAATCGAACCAAACAAAATTGTAAACTGCTAATATGGTTTGATTTAGATTATTTGAAAAATGGTTAGGTTTGAAAATTTTTCAAACTGCAAAAATATGGTTTGGCTTGGTTTGAGGCCAAAACCACACCAAACCAAACTGTTTTCACTCCTACTCTTGGGTTGAAAAGAACTCAACTCAAGACTAGAGTTAAACTCTAGACACTCCTCCAACAGTGCGAGCCCAATCTCTTTAAACTCATCATCACCGATCCAGGTAACTTTAATTTCTAGAAAACCTTTTCATCAAACAAGATAGTGTTTAATTCCTTCAGTAGGGGAGGTAAGAATCTCATCGTCTAAAAAATACACAATCTTCAATTACTTCTGCTGTAGAGAAGGATATTTGGGTACATGGTCACCTATAGAAGAGCTAGAAGCACAACTAGGAGGCTCAAAGTTGCAACTGTCGAGTGATAACTCCTCCACATTAGAAACTAGACTAATACTCAAATGGTTAGGTAAACAAGTATAAATCCATTAGGTCCAAGTTTTTGCGTGATAAGCAAAGGGCCAATGGCCCAGATATGAAGTTTCTTTGAGAGTGTTTTAGGCAATCATTTCGGCTGAAAGCAAACCATAACATAGGCGCCAACATTCAATTCCTGGGCTCATTAATGTACATCAGCAAATAATTTATACTATGCAACATTAAGACAATTTTCTGCCTTAACTCCATGTGTAAAACTCAGATATGTTCAGCAAAGGTTAGCAGATTGAGGGGTGAAAAAGGAGCAATATAACAGGGTCACGGGGAAAATATTCATGTACAATCTCAGGTCTTTTGCCTATAGATCAATTAACAAAATTATTATAGGCGAACTCAACTATAGGCAAGTCAAATCCCAATAACCCAGTTTATCCCCTACGAGAATTATGAGCAATTCACCTCCCTCGGTCTAATCATAATCCTAAGGATGAAATGAGACACAACCACATATATAAACAGGAAGTGCATCCACAGCAAACCCTATCCCAAGGCTACTCACCTAAATCTCAAACTTAGTCTTACACTTGAATTTTTAGAAATTTTCAAATATATTAACGATTACCACCCCAAAATAAGCTCACACACCAATTTTAGAAAAAGATACTATTTATCACGTATAAATATGCCAAGAAGCTTAAATTTAAAAACCAATAAATTTTACTATTATCAGGGTTTACTATTCACGTCAATTTACTATTCTGAAAGTCGCATCAATGGTCAAGGTCAACCATTGACTCTAAAATATGTAATTAAGTCCTTTAGTTGCAAAAATAACTAAAATGCCCTTAATATAATAATTATGAATAAGATAGTAAACTAACTCCTAACATTAATAAATTAAATAATGAACATATTTAATCAATAATAAACAAAAATCAGATTTGCAAGTAAAAAGACTAAAATACCCCTAATCCCTAAAAACACCGAAAATGGCATAACTTTTATTTTGAGAATCCAACTCCTCAAACTTTGCTTAAAGGCTGAATTGCCCAAAATGCATTTAACAACAATTACAACATATTTAAGCATTCTAACCCATAAAAACCTATCTGCTCTTAGTATAATTGAAATGCCCCGAAAAATTCTAATCTAAAATATTATATTTAAATGAGATTTTATCATAAAGATTAATTAAATAAATTATTTTGATTAAAATAAAAGGAAATTAATTAGGAAAAATCAAGGATAAATTTATAAGTGTGTTAATTAAGAGAAATTGGGTATTTTAGCTAATTAAGGATTTGTATTTTAGAAATTAACTAAATAAATTATTTTATTTAAAATAATGAGGAGAAAATAGTTTCAAATTAATATTAATTTTATAAATAATTTAATTGGAAGAAAATTAGGGTTTTTGCTAATTAAAATAGAAGTTATGGAAAATCTATTAAAAATCCTAATTTAGCCTAAAAAGGGATTTAAATATTATTTTATTTAAATATTATTATTTTTAAATATCCTAAATATTCATATTAATTTAATTGACCCTAAACTAATTATTTTTCCCCTTTCCTTTTTCCCTTTTTCTTTTTCTTTCTTCCTTTTTCCTTACCTTTTTCTTTCTTTTTCTTTTTCCTCTTCTTTCCCCGACTGGGCCTGGCGCGGCCCAGTTCTTCTTTTCTTTTCTTCTCCCTTCTTCGGCCCAGCCCGCGCGGCTGTTTCTTCTGCCGACTCAACGCCGCGTTTTGTTTCTTTTTCCACCGAAACTCACCGTTTCATTTATCTATCACCCCTCGCGCCCGTCGCCCTTTTTCCGCCCCGTTCCGCGCCGCGTTTTGGCTCCGTTTCAGCCGAAGCTCGTCGTGCCATTTAACGCACCCTCGACCGCGCGCGAACCGGCCCGGTTCTCCCCTTTTCTTTTCTTTCTCGGCCGACCGGCCCATCTTCTTTCTTCTTCCTTCTCCCTCCGTCTTCCCCGACGCTGCAACGAACCTCGACCCCATCAATGGCCTCTTCAGATACGATGAATTATACCGGTCTTTTCTTGTCTCATTGCCTTCCTATTAACTCCAGAAATAACTTCATATAATTATTGGACGTTAAATCTCGCCCGTTTCCTCTCCCCAGCCCCGCGAATCTTCGAACCAACCCAAACGTCAACCGACCATTTAACGCCACCGGCCACCCAAATTCTTGCATTTAAAACTTCCATGTCGACCTCCAGCTCCTCATTATCCATTCCAACATCTATAAATAGCTGGATTGTAGGAGTTGTGGAAGATTTTTCTTCCCCGAAACCCTCGGCGAGGGCTGCCATCATCGAGACTTTAGACGCCTCTTCCGCCTCCGTTAGCCAATATCAGCGCCACCGAAACCTTTCATTTTCTTCCCTGAATTTTCCTCTAGCTAACTACGTTTCTAAAATTCCTCGATTCTTCTTGTACTGGCTTACATAGCCGTGCCAAGTTGGCTTCTTGTCTCGCCTGAATTTTTACCCAGAAAGCATTAAACCGCCTTCCGCCGCCGTTCGCCGCCACCTTTGGCTGCACCAACACCATCATTTTGTCCCTCTCCTCCTGGGCAACAATAAACACCTCTTATATCACCTCAATTCTCCCTATCTTTTTCCCAACATCCATCTTTCTCTTTGTTCTTCTATTTTTCCGGCCACCGCCGCCGCCGCCGGTGCCACCTATCCCCACCAGCTTAAGGTTTAACCCTAGACCCTCTCAACCATTTTCCATATTAGTATATGCCTTGATTTAATTTATTTCAATTATTTGCATATAATTACCATTATTATTATTCTTAATATGTTTTATTATTATTTGATGAGAAATTTTATTCTGAATTTTACTTGCAGGGTGGAGAGTGGTAATAAAACAATATTATTGATAGTTTCGAATTTTAAGTTATTAATTGAATTATTATGGGATTATTATCATTCTTCTTCTTATTATTATTAATATTATAATTATTAGAATAAATATTTATTATTATCATTTTACTAATTATTCTGGAAAATATTAGGCCCTAATTTTGTATTAACATTTGCACTTATTTATTTTAGTATTATTGTTTCTATTGTTCTTATAACTATTGATGATAATATTATCAGTATCTTTATTATTTTTAATATTATTATATATGTTAGTAATTTTATTATTTATATTAAATAAGTGGTAAGTCATTAGTTATAAGTAGGGTTGAAAACCCCACTTTAAATTTTAAAGCTTATTATTATTATTTATATTCTCATTGATAGTAACTTTATTAATTTTGATATTATTATATTTAGTATCATTATTATCATTAGGGTAAAATCTTTAACCCTATATTATCAAGGTTTATAATATCTCTGTTATTTTTAGCAAAGTTAGAATTTTGTTAAAGTTATTTTATTAATATGTTATTACTTGGTCAAAGCCCTAAGGAGGCGTAGGAATGTGCTCCAAGACCGGTGTCGTTTCAGGTAAGGGGTGCTAAGGCCTTTTATGTGCTAATGTGCATTGTGTGCCTCGTATGCTATGCATTCTATGTTTATGATTATTAATTATGCCGTATATGATATGACATGGAGTTGAAGTATGTTTTCGTATGGCATGTGTATTATTTGTGTATAACCCTGTAAGACATGCATGTGAGGATGTTGATATGATTTTATGTGGGAGAAAGGATGAAAAAGGAGGATGGGGAAGGAAGTTGACTAAGGGAAGTGAGTTGACCTAATTTTATGAATTTATGAGGAATAATCTATTGCATGGTTTTATTTGGAAGAATGAAATCTAAGATGTTATATGGGAGAATCAAATTATTATTCGTGAGGAAGAATCTAATTTATGATTTAATTGGGAGAATCTCATTTATAATATTATTTGGGAGAATCTAATTTGTGATTTGTCTGGTAGAATCCGATTTATGGTTTTACTTGTGAGATTCTAATTTATGATTTTATGTGAGAGAATCTAACTTATGATTTGATTGGGAGAATCTAGTTTATGATTTGTTTGGTGGAATCTAATTTATGGTTTTGCTCGGGAGATTCTGATTTATGATTTTATGTGGGAGAATCTAACTTATGGTCTTGTATGGAAAAATCTAATTTGTGATTATGAATGGGAGAATATAATCAATTGTAAGGTATGGACAAATCTTTGGGTTTTCTATGGTTTTAATCTAGGGTTTGGTATGGATGGATCTTTGGTTTTATGTGGGTTGAATTTAGGGTTCTGTATAACGAAGGTATTAAGGTTTACATGGTGGTTTTAATAGTTGCATGGTGGTATTAGGGTTTGTATGGTGGTATTAATGATTTCATGGTGGTATTAGGGTTGCATGGTGGTATTAATGGTTACATCATGGTATTAAGGATTGGCATGGGACGTATAATGGATGCATGGGAGTGAAAATTGCGTATGAACGTTGATTTGGGATTGTGAGGAAAGTAATATAAGTGTTGTTGAGGGGTTGAATACTTTGGATGGAAATAGTACATGGAGCATTATATGGGTACGTAGGAAACCGAGTTAGGGTTGTTGTGGTTGTTGGGAGCCTTGGTGGTATCATATACACTTGGGAATTAAAGTGTAATTATGAGGATGTTATTTATGAGTTGTGGTGTGTGGAGTGTTAAAATGATTTGGGTTGTGTGAGGTGGAGTGAGATGGGCCATTGAGGCCTGAATTAGGGTTTCGGGATAACCCTAGATTGAGATATGGAGTGGACTTGGGGGATATGTGTTGAAGGGAATAATTCGTGCATGTATATGGTGAAAGCTTGGAATAAAATACTTAAGACACTAATTACTTAAAGTGGAAGATCGTTGAGACGGGACCAACCGATCCACCGGTTCGGAATAGTGGTTAGGGTGTTTACCCTATGTGTGACCGATCCACCGGCTATAATAGTGGTTAGGACATGATGTCCTATGCGTAACCGATCCACCGGTTATAATAGTGGGGGTTCCCGAGCTCAACAACCGCAAACTAGAGTTTTGCTAAAATGCCTAAAAGATACTAATTACTTACAGTGGAACACCATGCGTGCCGGAGCCAACCGATCCACCGGTTAGGAATAGTGGTTAGGACGCGTAGTCCTATGTGTATCCGATCCACCGGCTATAATAGTGGTTAGGGTATGATACCCTATGCGCCTCCGATCCACCGGCTATAATAGTGGGGGCTTTCGTTTTCCCATGGATTTGATAAAAAGACATGATGTGTATCGAATTCCGATAAGAGATTAATTAAATAATTAATCTGGACTATGATTGGGCCTTTGTACTTTTACCTGAATTGTTCATATACCTTTATATTGTTATGTTGGATTATGCCTGTTATTATTCTGCATGGATTATGCGCTTGTGTGTTGGTCTTAGTGCTCGGTTACCTTACTCAGTGCGTAGCGTACTGATCACCCTTTTTATGGGTGCTGCTCATTCCCACGGGTAGTATGCCCTTCTGATTTGTGCAGGTGGGCGAGATATCAGTTGGGGCTGAGTGTTGAGCATGTATGGCTCGAGATTCAAGAGAGTTGTGGCCATATTATAGTCTTTATATGACTCTAATTCTTTTTGTCAATCTTTTATCGGTTGTAAGTTTAATTCTCTTTTGGAAATGAATTACATTTCTTGATGCGTATTTTACAACCGTTTAATGCTTATTTGGGAATTGAATTGTATTGATTATTTCTTTTCTTAGCCTTAGCACTTGGTACTGGAACGGTCGGAGAGAACCGATCTGGTACTAAGTGTGGCGGTAACACTTCCAGAATTCACAGATTTTCAGTGCTTCTAATTTAATTGCTTCCACTTTTAAGAAAAAAAAAATTAGTGAATTTTGGGGTGTTACAATAATTTAGTTTACCAAGCCCTTAGCTCCAAGATTGAGGAAAAATCGGCACAAATTCAAAACCTTGCACCAAAATTAACAAAAACCATCAAAAGACTTCAAAAATACAAAACAAAATAAATAAAAGCAAGAATCAAGGCTAAAATGGCTTGCCATTCTTTGGAAAGATTTATGAAATTAAGGAAGAGCTTAGAAATATTTTCCCTCAATCTCTTTCATTTTCAACGCTTAATTTTTTAAGAAAAACAATAAAGAGCTAAAAATCAAGAATAATGAAGTAAAAATCAAAACAAATACTAAACAATGGAAGAATGGCTTGAGGTTGAAGGAGTCTATTCTTGGGAGCTAAAGGCACAAAATTATGAAGAAAAAAAGAGGTTAGAAGATATTTTGGTTAAAGTTTAGATATTTAACAACTTAAAGGAACTTCATGCATATAATAATAGAAAATAATAATAAAAAACAAAAGAAGTCAGAGCAAGCTTGGAATGAAATCCTCATGGTCAGAAAAATAAAGTTCAACCTTTATTTTAGATATTTTAGGAAGATAAGAATTAGTTTTAGATATTTAAGATAGGTTTTGGTTTAGAGAAAGTTGAGTATCGGGGGCTAATTATGTCTAAAACTAGGGGAGTTATTCTAAAAATGTTTAGAACCCATTTTTCATTCATATTTAGCTTGAATATGTTAAAATATAAGTATCCCTTAAAACGCTCATTTCATGGTTTAAAATGCAAGTAAGGGTTAAGAAAAGGAAGTGAATAGTGTTTTTTTCATAAATCTCTATTTAAAAAGGCCTAGGAGACTCAGAAAAAGCCAAATAATTCAGATATGATCAAATTAGAAAGGTTTGAAAGAAGCTTGTTGGCCAAAAGTGGTATAAAAGTCTTATGGGACTCAAAATCATAAGAAGGATTAAACGACCGAAACAAAATGTTTTAAAAACATAACGAGAGTCGAAAGAATGAAAATTTTTTATTACAAATAATTTTTAATAATTATAACAATAAACACCTTTTTAAAAAAATTGGGGTATTACACTACTACCCTTTTAAAAATGACGTCATCCCCAAAGTCAGGCAAAACAAGGAAAACTTGCACACAAAAATGTTCTAAGGCATGCAATAGGGTACTACCCCCTTAAAAAGAAACCTTATTACTAAGGTATCTCACTTAATCAAAAAGCTCAAAATACTGGCATCGAATCTCATCCTTTATCTCCCATGTAGCCTACTCTGCTCCATGGCGCATCTAGAGTACCTTCACCAGTGGAGTCTCCCTTGGCCGAGTTTGTCGGGTCTTCCAATTGATGATCCAAAGCAGTCTCTCAAAGTAGGTTAAATACTCATCCAGCTCAATCTCGTCAGGATGTAGCACATACGATGGGTCTGCAACATACTTCCTCAACTGTGACACGTAAAAGACGTCATGAACTTGAGACAACTCGACTGACAACACAAGGCAATAGGGAACCTCTCCAATCCTCTCGACAATCTTATAAAGTCCGATGAATATTGGGTTAAGCTTTTCCCTCCAACCGAAACGCGTCACACCCTTCGTCGGTGAAGCCTTCAACAAAACTTAGTCATTCACCTCATTGCCCTCATGTTGTCGCCTTAAATCAACATAACTCCTCTGTCTATCCTGAGCTATCCTCAATCTATCCTGTATCAGCCGGACCTGCTAAGTCATCTCCTCTATTATCTCTGGTTCCACAACGACCTTGCTAATGTCACTCCAACATAAAGAACTACAACATTTCCGCCCATACAAAGCCTCAAATAGTGTCATCCCAATGCTAGCATGATGACTATTACTGTATGAGAACTCAATCAAGTCTAATTTGTCCTCCCAACTAACCTAGAAGTTGAGTGCACAAGATCAAAACATATCCTCTAAAGTCTATATCGTCCATTCTTTCTGACCATCTTTAGCTAGGTGAAATGTTGTACTCATCTCTAGCCTCATACCCATAACTTCCTGTAATTTTCCCCAGAAATGTGAAAGAAACCTAGATTCGCAATCAGAAACTATGTTAGATGGAGTACTGTGAAGTCTCAAGAATCAAATAGCAAAGGACACCGCCTGTACCGCAAAGTGGTCAAGGTCAGGGATCTCACCCATCTGCACCAACTAGAGGTGGTTGAGGCACTGGATCAACTAGAGGTAGAGGAGGATATGCCGAAAGACATTTGAGCATCATGAGCCACACCGAGGCTGATCAATAGGTTTATGTAGTGACTGGTACATTCCTACTTTTATCTATTCTAGCTTATGTGTTCTTTGATACGAGTGTTTTACATTCCTTTGTTTCTATTGCTTTCATTGTACGAGTTGGATTGATGCCTACTAGTGTTATTGATGCATCTATCATGTTGCCCGCAAGAGACTCTATTGCATGTTCTACCTTATTTTGTTGTGGCCTTAGTTATAGATGGTGTAGAGTTTTCCATGGACCTTATAAGGATCGATCTTCGAGACTCCGATTGTATTTTGGGCATAGACATGATGGGGAGATATAAAGCAGCATTAGATTGCACACAAGAGCGTGTTGTGTTGAGGATTCCTTCGAGTGCTAGGGTCTCCTAATAGGGATGCAAGCTTAGACCCACGGTGAAGGTGGTGTCAACCCTTACACTTGATTCATTAGTTCGAAAGGGCTATTCGATGTTCTTGTGCAGCGTTCGAGATCTAAATGTCAGTGTCACTGCCTTGGAGGACATTCCCATAGCTCGTGAGTTTCCAGACGTATTTCCTAAGTAGTTACTACTTACTAGGGTTGTCGCCAGTTAGAGAGGTGGATTTTACAATAAATCTGATATCAGGAGCAGAGCCAGTTTCTAAAGCGCCTTACTGTATGGGCCCTGCTAAGATGAGAGAGCTAAAGGCTCAGTTATTGCCACATGGTTACATACTCGCGAGTGTATCACCCTAGGGAGCACCGATTCTCTTCGTGAGGTAGAAGGATGACGGCTTGAGATTTGCATCGACTACAGAGGGCTCAATCAGTTGACTGTGAAGAATCGTCACCCGTTTCCATGCATTGATAATTTGTTTGACCAACTTAGAGGGTCTGGAGTTTTCTCCAAGATTGATTTGAGATCGGGACACCACCAATTGAGAGTAGCAAAGATAGATATTCCGAAGACTAGTTTTTGGGCACGGTATGGTCATTTTGAGCTCACGGTGATGCCTTTTGGGCTCACCAATGCACCTATTGTATTCATAGATCTCATGAACAAGATCTTTCGACAATATCTGCATCAGTTTGTGGTGGTATATATTGATGATATCCTAATTTTCTCTAGTAGTAGAGAGGAGCATGAGCAGCACTTGAGGATCATTTTAGCACTTCTTAGGGAGCATCAATTGTATGTTAAGCTCTCTAAGTGAGCTTTAACTACCTGGGATCACATTTCTTGGGCACATTGTATCAACTAGTGGTGTCACTGTAGATCCGATGAAGATTAGAGCAGTGGCAGATTGGAGCGCACCTACCAGTGCACCGGAGGTTTGCAATTTTCTTGGTTTGGTAAGGTACTACTGTAGATTTGTTCGAGACTTCTCACAGGCTACTCATCCGTTAACAAACCTGTTGAAGAATACACAGTTTTAGTGGGAAGACAACTGTGAACAAGCATTTCAGGATTTAAAGCATCATCTTACTACAGTGCCGGTGTTGACATTACCAAAGGGGACTGATGGTTTTGAAGTATATAGTGATGCTTTGAAGCATGGCTTGGGTTGCGTTCTGATGCAACATGGTAGAGTAGTCACTCATGCTTCTTGACAATTAATGTCGCATGAGCAGAACTACCCCACTCACGATTTGGAGTTAGCTACAGTGGCGTTTTCTTTGAAGATCTGGAGACACTAGCTTTATGGCATCCAATGCAGGTTCTACACTGACCATCAGAGTTTGAAGTACATCTTCACACAACGAGAACTAGAAATGCATTAACAAGATGGCTAGAATTGGTAAGGGACTATGATTTTGAGTTTACCTACCATGAGAGGAAGGCCAACGTTGTTGCTGATGCTTTGAATAGGAAGACTTCTCATTCCCTAAGTCCGATGATCATAGCTAGTAGACTTCATGAGGAGCTTTAGGATATGGGTATTGAGTTGATCTCTAGGGGTAGCCTTGAGGCTACTATGAGTGCACTCACCATCTTGCCTTTAATTTTCGATGAGATTCGAGCTAGACAGGTTGGAGATGCCTAACTTGAGGGTATCCAGAGTAGGATTGGTGAGGGTACAGTTGAGGGGTTTCAAATCCACGATGATGGTAGTGTCAGATTCAGAAGTAGATGGTGTGTACCACCCAGTTGTAGTAATCCAAAGACCAAGATACTTGAAGAGGGCTATTATACACCTTAGTTTGTCTATCCTGGAGGAGATAGGTTGTATAAGGACCTTAGGATGATGTATTGGTGGCCGAGCATTAGGAGAGAGGTAGCCAAGTTTGTTTTAAGATGTTTGACCTGTCAAAAGGTCAAGGCTGAGCATAGGAGGCCGGCGGGACTTTTACATCCATTAGAGATACCTCAGTGAAAATGGGACTCCATTTCCATAAACTTCGTTAGTGGGTTGCCTAGGACGAGGAGTGCCTTTAACACATTTTTGGGTAGTGGTTGATTGACTAACCAAGTTAGTCGTCTTTATTCCGATGAGATCAACATGGAGTATGGATTAGTTAGCTCGAGCTTACATGAGGCATGAGGTGAGACTTCACAGTACTCCATCTAACATAATTTCTAATAGCGACTCTAGGTTTCTTTCAATTTCTGAGAAAAGTTACAGGAGGCTATAGGTACGAGGCTAAAGATGAGTACAGTATTTCACCCAGCTACAAATGGTCAGACAGAGCGGATGATACAGACTTTGGAGGATATGCTCCAATCTTGAGCACTCGACTTCCAAGGTAGTTGGGAAGACAAATTAGACTTGATTGAGTTATCATATAACAATAGTCATCACACATGCATTGGCATGGCATCGTTTGAGGCTTTGTATGGACAGAAATGTTGTAGTCCTTTATGTTGGAATGACATCAACGAGACTGTTATTTTAGAACCAGAGATGATAGAGGAGATGACTCAGCAGGTCTGGCTGATACAAGATAGATTGAGGACAGCTCAAGATAGACAGACGAATTATGTTGATTTAAGGCGACAAAATGAGGGCTATGAGGTGGGTGACCATGTTTTGTTGAAGGTTTCACCGACGAAAGGTATGACACATTTAGGTCAGAGGGGAAAGCTTAGCTTGAGATTCATTAGACCTTATGGAAATTGTCGAGAGGATTGGAGAGGTTGCCTAACGCCTTGCGCTACCAGTCAAGTTGGCCTGAGTTCACGACATCTTTCACATGTCACAGTTGAAGTATGTTGCAAACCCATCGCATATGCTAAATCCTGACAAGATCGAGCTGGATGAATCTTTAACCTAAGTTGAGAGACCGCTTCAGATCATCAATCGGAAGACCCAACAAACCTGGTCCGAGGAGACTCCACTAGTGAAGGTACTCTAGACACGCCATGGAGCAGAAGAGGCTACATGGGAGATAGAGGATGAGATTCGACGCCAGTATCCCAAGCTTTTTGATTAAGAGATACCTTATTAATAAGGTTCCTTTTTAAGGGAGTACTATCCTATTGCATGCCTCAGAATACTTTTGTCCATATTGTCCTTGTTTTGCCTAACTTCAGGGACGAAGTCATTTTTAAAGGGGTAGTAATGTAATACCCTGATTGTTTTTAAAATTTGTTCATTATTATAATTATTAAAAACTATTTGTAATCAAATTTTTTCATTCCTTTGACTCTCATTATGTTTTTAAAACGTTTCATTTCGACCGTTTAACCCCTCTTGCGGTTTTAATATACAAACGTTTCATTTCGATCGTTTAACCCCTCTTACGGTTTTAATATACAATTAAATATCGGTCCTCATATGCAATATCGACCGATATTTATCATATTTTGGGACAACCGGTACGCGAAATTGATGATATGAGACGGATTTAGAATTTCACATATTTATTGGCGATATATTAGTTATCAACCGATATTTACCAATATTTACTAGTATTTGCTAATATTTATTGTGAAATAAAAAATAAAAAATCTCGGCGCGACAACTGTGGCATATAAAATATCATTCGCGATGCTCTGATACCGTACCACGACTGCAATTTTATTGCTTGGGTTTTAAGTCTCGTAAGACTTTTTTACCACTTTTGCCCATCAAACTTCTTCCAAACCTTTCTAACTTCATCATATCTGAATTCCTTGGCTTTTTCTAAGTCTCCTAGGCCTTTTTAAATTTTTAAATAGAGATTTATAAAAAATAAAATAAAAAAATACTATTCATTGCCCCTTCTTAACCCTTACTAGCGTTTTAAACCCTGAAATGAGTGTTTTAGCCATAAAAAATTAACGAAACTTTTGAGATACTTATATTTTCACATAATTAAGCTAAATATGAATTAATAATGGGTTCTAAAAATTTTTAGAATTTTTTAGAATAACTCCCCCAGTTTTAGATATAATTAGCCCCCGATACTCAACTTTCTCTGAACAAAACCTATCCTAAATATCTAAAACTAATTCCTATCTTCCTAAAATATCTAAAATAAAGGTTGAACTTTATTTTTTTGACCATGAGGATTTCGTTCTAGGCTTGCTCTAATTTCTTTTCTTTTTTTTTGATTATTTCTATTATTATAAGCATGAAGTTCCTTTAAGTTGTTAAATATCTAAACTTTAACCAAAACTTCCTCCAACCTCCTTTTTTCTTCATAATTTCGTGCCTTTAGCTCCCAAGAACAAACACCTTCAACCTCAAGCCATTCTTCCGTTGTTAATATTCGTTTTGATTTTTACTTCATTATTCTTGATTTTTAGCTCTTTATTGTTTTTCTTAAACAACTAAGCATTGAAAATGAAAGAGATTGAGGGAAAATATTTCTAAGCTCTTCCTTAATTTCATAAATCTTTCCAAAGAAGGGTAAGCTATTTTAGCCTTGATTCTTGCTTTTATTTATTTTGTTTTGTATTTTTGAACTCTTTTGATGGTTTTTGTTGATTTTGGTGCAAGGTTTTCAAGTAGTTGGAAATAATTAAATTTATGCCGATTTTTCCTCAATCTTGGAGCTAAGGACTTGGTAAACTAAATTATACTAAGAGTAGATAGGTTTTTATGGGTTAGAATGCTTAAATATGTTGTAATTGTTGTTAATTGCAATTTGGGCAATTCAGCCTTTAAGCACGATTCTGTGTTTTGGTGGTTTTTATTAATTTTTTATGATTCCAATGGATTAGCTAGGCTGTTTAGATGCAATTTCATATATTTAAAGTCTTGATTAGGTTTAGTATAATTAAAGTTATAATTAAATTAAGTTTTAAGCATGAATAAAGGGTATTTTGGTCATTTAACATCTAGACTACGAGATTGGTTGTTCTTTCTGGCCTAATATATTCATAATATTTTTAATAAATAGTGTGCAAAGTTTGAGGAGTTAGATCCTCATAATAAAAGTTATGTCATTTTTGGTGTTTTTAGGAATTCGAGGTATTTTAGTCTTTTTAATTGCAAATCTGATTTTTATTTAAACTTTTTTGTTCTAACATGCTAATTATTGATTAGATGTGCTTAGTATTTAATTTCATAATTTTTGGAGTTAATTTACTATCTTATTCATAATTATTATACTAAAAGCATTTCAATCATTTTTGCACCTAAAGAACCTAATTAGATATTTTTGAGTCAATGGTTGACCTTAACCATTGATATGACTTTCGGAATAGTAAATAAACATAAATAGTAAGTCCCGATGATAGTAAAATTTTTTGGTTTTTAAATTTAAGTTTCTTGGCATAATTCTACGGAATAGTGTTTGATGAATAGTAACTTTTTCTGAAATCGGTGTGTGGGCTTATTTTGAGGTAATAATCATTAATATATCTGAAATTTTCTAAAAATTTAAGTCTTAAGACTAAGTTTGGGATTTGGACAAGTAGTCTTCAGATGGCCTCTGAGGTAGGGTTTGCAGTGGATGTATTTCCTATTTATATATGTGGTTGTGCTACATCGTTAGTGTGTAGCGAGGCCTCTTTCTAGTCAATAGGTAACCTACGGGTCCCATAGGGGATATCCATACTTAAGAATAGAGTGTTCTTCAGTGGTTTTGGGATGCTTCCTGACCCGTAGTACTTAGGATTGATGTCATAGCCGTTAGTGATTCGACTTTAGTATTATTCCCTCTCAGATAAAATATGACCTCGTGAATTGTGTGATAACCAAATATGGATCAAAATAATCAGTGGACCTCGAATGTGTGTGGATTAAATCATTTCAATGCTTAAATTCATGTTATAAGTGTTTGTGTGATGTTGGGGTTTGTGATGAATAGCAATAAACAGTAATAAATAGTGATGAATAGTAGATTTTCATTAAGTATTCCATATTTTTAGCATATTTTCTTGTATTCTTTCGCTTTAGCATGTTTTATATGTCTTACGTGATTGCATGTTATCCGCTTTTAATAGATTTAGTTTACTCGGTATGCTAGTCGTACTAATTCTATTCTTATTGCTTTATTTTTCAAACATTTCAGTGGAGACCGACGTTGGTGAGACGACGTTGATTTTGCAGAGTTTGCATGAGGGGTTGGGGTTAGAATAGGAGTATCTGATACACCTTTTCGGTGTTATTTTTATTATCCAGATATAGATATTATTCTCCCTTATTTTGATATCTCTCTCTATATCTCTTTTGTCAAGGGTTTTACTCCTTTTTGGATCTCTCTCTCTCTCTATATATATATATATATATCTTTCCCTCCTTGTGTTATAAATTTCAAGTGTTTTGTGTTTGAATATATTAACCTTGCATTTTGTATAAGAAAGGCAAGGGAGCCGAACTTATATGAAACATGACAGTAACACCCGTGCATTTGAGCTAACTTCCTCATTAGAAAAGAAAAAATTGCTCTAAAAATTAGAGTATTACAAATTGGTATTAGAACGAACCCGCGACTGCAAGCTGAACTTGGATGAGCCAATCAGTCACCTAGTAGAACAATTCTGGGGATAAAATGTATTGAGATAGTTAGTAGTCGAGACGCAACGAGGACGTTGCGTTCTCTGAGTGGGGGTGAATGTAATATCCCAAGTTGAGCAGAATGTATATACGGATTGATCTGGCTACATATATCAACATGGTATACCATCATTTTGATGACTCCATCCTAAAAACTCTACAGTTAAGCGTGTTGGCCATAAAGCAATTTTCAAGATGGGTGACTCTCTTGAAAAGTTTTGGAAATTTTTAAAAATTTTCTCACGACATGTGTGAAGACAAAGCGCACTAAAAGGACTTGTGTTGATTTGTGGAGCTAGCCGATCATTCTAAAAGCACTCCAAAGTAGTCCCCGTGTAGTTGTATCGACTCAAGGTGTTATAATTTAATGCAACTATTTGTTTTGAATTAAATAAAAGCCATTCTTCGCACTTGTTTAAATTTTATTGTAAAATCATCTAATGAAGGGATATAACTCTTCACATGTACCTCCAAAATAGTTTTGTGTTGTTTGGGAATGTCTGGTAATTATTAAAATTAGTATGAATAAAATTGGAGATATATATGTATACATTATATATAAGTAGTGAATTACATATGCATAAACCTCTATACAATCTTCTGCAGGGTCATTTATAATCGTTTTGGCCTAAAATAAGTTTTAATAGGTTTATTCGGAGATCTATTATTTATTGTTGTGATATTGGATAGGTATATAAATTTACAAAGTTGTTAAACAAAAACTGTCCATAAACTGGCCTTTTTCCTCTTTTTTTGTGTGTGTGTTGAGGCTAATATGATTTTGTCTAAATTTCACCTGAAATTGAACAATTTATTTTAAAAACTTTTAATAAAATAGAATAATATTATTGCTTGGTAGAATTTGTGTCTTAAGGATTACTTTATTATTTTTCTTTATGTTGTACAAATGACATATAGAACATTGAAAATAGACATGAATATACATTTGGTTGAATAATGGTTGTGTTTATGTGAACTTTATGTCCTATCTGAGCACCATTAGCTAAAATACTAATCACCAAAAGTGGAAGATTGAGGGTAAGATATCCTTTAGGTTGCGTAACATAGAGGTGATAAGCATGCAAATAGAAGCATTCCTGGACTTACTTGCTCTTATTTTTTTATACATTAATGTACCAAGTTTTGTCCTCCCCATACATAGCCGCAACCAATCAATTTGTAGCTCTAGATTGGGGGTGTGCACACTAGTGACTTTGTTATCTATATGTTGGCCAACTTTTATTTTTGGTGATCGACGAGAGATTTTTCCCATGTCACCTTTAATAGAACAACTAAAGGGCTTCCCCACTTCCTCTAGCATTCTCTTCCCTCATGATTCCCATGATAAAATAAATAAATAAATATTTGATGATGAACTAGTTTCAAAACTCCTGACTAAACTGTAAGAGTAAAGTTAATAAGAGGACCTTACAGGAATTAGGGGGGAAGAAAAAAAAAAGATTATATTACTCAACTCTCACTTGATAAATGGATTAACTATTGTTAGTTATTTAGACGTATTATTTTATTTTGTTTTGTTTTTAAAAGTTGTAATTTATTTTTAGATTATATTATGTCTGTATGAGTTATTCCCCTCTCAATGGACTGATTTTTCAGGTGACATCATTGGATATTTGTCATGGTGTGATTGCTTAAGAACTGAGTGAGAAGCCACATGTGCTTCAACATAATTGGTTATATTTACTAACAACTAAATTGAAGTTTTTATTTGAGGTCGTACTATTTCCACAAAATGTTTGGATTTGATTTCATCAAAATTTATAATAAGAACTGTTTATATTGGTTTTATTTTACTTTAATTTAGACTTGGCATCTAAATTGGTTAGATGTGGTAATTCTAACATAGTTAAGTGTGGCAGTAACGCGCCTAGTTTATTTTATTTGACCTTCCACAACTTATTTTTATAGTGTTTTCAGTTCTCGGAAATCGGGGGTGTTACATCCCTAATAATTGTTAAGTTGCAACGATAATCTGGACAGTTTGATTTCCAAATTCATACTTAGTTCCAGGAGTTCAAACAAATAAAGAATTAATATAAATTTTGACTGATTCTTTTCTAATTTATTTATTCTGCATGACAAAGCAACAGCAGCAGCGTTGCCCCCTACATGATAATTCCTTAAATGAAACATCTCTCCACTATCATCCTTTCACCATTTACCATATTTCCACCAATAAATAAGTATAGTTAGGCTCTGTTTCGTAAATTAATCAATATAGTTACTTTTTCAGACATGTATTTTAGTCTTTTTAATTATTTTATGACATTTTAATGTAAATTATGATGAAATTCATAGTCTACCTGGATAAAATAGAATCATGGTCCAAAGAGATGATCTTAGCAAAGAGGACCCGGCAACTTAAAGCAAAGAAGTTGTGTGCATGTTATGTCACCTTTGTTGCCTCTGTTTGGTATAAAAGGAATTCCCGTATTATCGAGAATTGCTATAGATCAAATGCTTCAATGTTGAAAGAAAGTAGCTTCATTGTAGCTAGTAGGTACCTTTCCCCTAGTCAAGAAAATAATTATGCACAATGCAGAGGATGCATTGATAATATATTGATGTGATACAGCCAGTGCTGCCTCAGATTGGTTTGTCATAAGGTTTCGATCGATTGGTGGTGGTACTTCTTCCATTTGGGGCATGTTTGGTATGGGGGTAATAGGGGTGGAAAAATTTTCCCTCTATTTTATACCTCTTATATTAAGTATTTAATAATAATAAATATATTTTTAATAAAATACCCATTTTAGATCAAATTAAGATCTCAAATGGGTATTTATTAGAATAAAAATATTTAATTTTAAATAAATTATCTAAGATATATAAAATATGGGGGTAATTTTTCCACCCCTATTACCCCCATACCAAACGAGCACTTGGTAGTAAATAAATCTTCATTACTTACGCAGAAAAAAAAAATCATAGCCTTGAATTTTCCTAAAAGATAATGTGTCAAGTAATAAATTGCAAATAATCTAGTTACAAAAAGGAGCCTTGATGGCCAATTCACAGAAAGAATCCATTTTTTAATTAATCGACATGAGAGCTAGATTGGAGAATAATGCCAATGAGCTCTCAACATAATCATGATATGTTATAAAAGACCTAGACTGATATGGATTCTATGCTTTATTTCACATAGTTGGAACCAATAACACAGAAAATTTGTTGTCAACAACCTAGGAAGACCTAAACATTGTTTAATCAACAATGTAATTTATCTTATCCCAATGAAATAGGGATATTCCTTTGCGTATCAATAAGATGAGATAACTACAAACACAAGGTTTGTGGGAAATATTAAATGAAAATAAATATTGTATATAGGGTCATTAACATTGTGAAATGTGTTTTAATATCTTTTTATTTATTTGAGAATACTTTAGTGTAAATTATGATAAAAGTTGAGGGAGTTTCAAAACTTTCCAAAGGGCAATGAGTCACATTAGCTCAAAGATTTGGACATCAAACAAATAGATAGATTGACCACAATGTGTGATTTGGAAATAATAACAAGTCAAGGGAAGTGGCATCCCATTGTTTAGCATCATAGAAATACTTATAATTAAAAAGAGGGTGCAACCCATGCTCTCCTAACAAGGACCACAATCATCAAGTTCAAGCTTGTCGCTAAGTTGAATGGAATAGAATATGATAGAAATGCTCCTAGCAAGGTCAAAAATATTAATTACAAGGAAGCTCTTAGTGATGAAATAGATTTCTTTGTAGGGAAGATCACTTCTTTTATCAAGTTTTCGAAATTCGAATCATGTTTTGCAATGCCGTATTAGACCTGATGCAGGAGTATCTTCATCTCATTCTTCTCATGTTGGAAGTCAAGAGTTAGCATATTTGGAGATGGTACCAATTTTTCTTGAAAATCTTGAACACCTTCATAATAACCCTAATAATGTTTTATTAAGTAATTCTTACAAGTATTATATATGTTTGCAAGAAGAAGATTTCACAAAAGATATCTAATGTACAAGATAATGACAATGTAAGGGTTATAAAGTTGCATGGAAGACAGAGCTACAAGACATGAAGCTTGATTACTTAATTATTCAATGTATTATCATGATTAAGGTTTATGTAGATTTAATATTTTGTGTATACTTCGTAATGTCTTATAATTGTAATTATAAACCATTATGTATACCATATAGACATGCATTAGTTTAGCCTTTTGTTAATTAGGCCGGTTGATTTGGGCTTGATTAATAAAGGATGAGCTCGGCCTACATACATGGAGCTTGTACATTTGGTGGAGATGAATTGGACATAATGAATGAATGAAAGATTAGCCGAATTCTTAAGAAACTTTTGACTTCCATTCCTTCCTCTTCAAGTGAGTTTATTTTGAGGGAGTTTAGGTATTGTTCTTTAGAGAAAATTTTGAAATTTCTCTTTAGAATTCATTTGATCTTGGTGAAGATCAAAATTCCAATCGTGTGTTTGAGTTGAAGCTGATTACATACTCGATTCTTACCTCTACTTTGATCAACATTCTTCTTCAAAGAACAAAGCAAAAAGGTCCTGCATTGTGAAAGGTAACTCATCCATTATCTTCCACATCAGGACCTTTTCAGAAAAAGGGTACTTAAAATAAGATAGGAAGAAAGAGATTGATGACAAGATATTCTAATGTGGTTTAAGCACAATGCAGCAAATTAATAGGAGGAAAAAGTGGGCATGACATAAACACAAGTCCAACCTACCTCAGGATTCAAATCATTTACTTTCTCAATGGCATCTTCAACATTCCCACATTGTACTGCCTTCTTAACTGCCATACGATCTGTGATTGTTGCAAGATCTATGTCTGCTTAATTTCAATAAGGAGACACAAATAAAAGAAAAAGAAAAAGAGAAAAAAACCAGCATTATCAGTGAAAATGCAAGTTTCAACACTAAAATTGGCGAGAACAAACCATCAGGAAAATGAAAGGATACGCTCTGTTCCAGATTCCATACGGAACTTTTCTGCAGCATCAACATAACCTTCAGTCACAAGAAAGTTCATTACCAGTTTGTTCATATCCTCTTTCCTAATCTTTACATCATTCAGCTTTCTCTCCCAGTCTTCCCTCTTAATCACTTTCTTAGTTGCAGCCTGCTCGTCATAACATGTAAACAATTAGCATTACTGCCTAAATATAAAATGAGCATACAGTGAAAATCTCTTAATACTCTTTTTGTCCTTTGTTTTAAGATAAAAGTAGGTGTGGCACTACTAGATCACGGTACCAAATTGCTTACAATAAAGAAGAGACATTAACCAGGATCAGGCAGCATGACTGACAACTGGGCACGTTTTCATAGAGAACAAACTCAAGCAGATAGTTTCTGACCTTTTATTCCTAGATCAACATCATCTTTAACAAAATAGTAGGAACAAAACTACCTATCAATATTGTTTTAACGTTCTGCAGTTTGCATAGTCTCTGCACATCCCTCCAACTAAGTCCCAATGAATACAAATTCTTCTCTGATTCTTACATCCTATTGCTTCGGACTTCAGCACTCTAGCCATCTAAAAGGCATGAAGTGGGAACAGATCGATTTTTGTTCTTCCACAGTTTCACATGCATGGGATACCTCTAGAATATTACAGTTAATTATCCTGCTTGAGCCTGTTCTGGTATTTATGGATTCAGAGATCAGTTTTTCTCTATTCTTACAATCATTTCAAAAAACCTTAGAAGTTGATGCTCAGGCTTTGTGGTATGAATCAGCCCCATTGACAATACCATGGGAGATACAGTATTTCTTCACGATAGTATCCAACAGTTAATGCTTTACAGTCATAGAAAATTTGAAGTTATGTCCGAAAACTCATGCCAGGATTCTTACACATCAGTCTAAACTCTAAAGTCTTGTTTGGTTCTTAGCTATTCCAACTATCACACACAACTTGTCTGCTTACGAGGTGTAAGAGAGAGAGTAGAAGAACCTTGAATAGATGTTAACTAAGAAAGTGTAACTAGCAGATAAGTGAAGCAAGTTAATTGCAGATTCCACAGCACGCAAAACAAAACCAAAAAAAAATATATATATATATATATATATATATTCAATTTGTTAATTGTGGACATGGTTGAGGTTAAAACGTTCATGCATCAAATGCTTTTTAAGGACGTGCAATAAGGAGCAATACATTTGTAGAGAAACATCAAATATTAAAAGAGACAGCATTATACAGAATACTCACCATTGATTCAATATCTGCGAGCTGACGAATGACATTCCAAAACAGTGACATCACATCAGTACACCATCTCCAAACCAATCTGAAACCAAAGAACTAATTCTACAATTTCCCCTATAAATGCCGAATCATAAATACTATATCCACATTCAACACTAAGAGCAAAGCATCAAATCAATGAAGAATAACAGTGATTGAACGGCACAAGATTTAGAAAACCCTAATACTCTACTGATCAGATGGAACAATAATATAATTTCCAATCAACGAGCAAACTATCGCAGCCTTTTTGTTAAGATAAGGTGACTGACAACGCTTCGACCAAATTTGTCAATCCGAGCTCATAATTCCATGCAACAACATGCTTCGTAAATATTAAACGTAGCAGAAACCGTGACTAACAAGTCAAAATGGATACCAAATGAACCAAATCGGAAAAGCCAAAGCAAACAGTCAAAAACCTAATATGGAGACGTGAATTTGCATACCGGTTGCAAGCTCCGCCAAAAGTTAGCTGCGCATAGATGAACAGAAAGCACGGGAGATCGAAAGGAGGGGAAATGATTCAGATTGAGCGGTTGAGTGACAGTTCTTGATAGCGTGACGAAGAAAGAGAAGAGAAGTTTTTTTTTTCCGAAATTTGTAGCTGCAGCAGATTTCTTTTTCTTTTCTTTTCTTTTTTTTAATTCTTTTAAAAAGAATTTACAGCAGTTCTCTAGATTGTCTATACGCCTACAATTCAAGGTTTTTTCCTTCGCGATGGTGAATGAAGATGGCGATCGGAGTGCTTGGTTTTATGAGTGACTCGGCGGCACAGGCGTCGCAAGGTGAAACGATACCCTGTCCAAATCGAGACTTGCGGGTTGGGGTTCAATATTATGCTCAACTTTTGTCTTTAGTTTACTTAAAGAATAAATTCATTAAAATTAATATACATCTCTTCGATATGTAATTTGTGTTTTAATTTGTTGGAAACGCCCTAAGGTTCAAGTTTTAAGATTTTAGACTTGGTTAAAGCAATTATGATCTCTCTCTTCTTTTTTTCCTTTCTAGCATAATAGGAAGACTTATGTTATTACTGAGGCTAATATTTTAATTTTACATGCATTACACTTTGAGATATCTCATTTACCAAAAATAAAAACGTACTTTGTCCTCTAAATTCTATAACATTACGTGTTGCCTAATTCCTACTTAAGTCATATAACTCTCCTCACTGTGTTCCACCTTGTCATTTTTTCAGTTTTGATAATGACGGTACCAATCTCCGAACTTCACACCAACATCCATTGTTAGCCCATTAGCTAACCTCTTTATAACAATGTTTAACTTTTTATTTTAAAAAAAATTAATCTTTAAATTATTTATTTAATTATTTTTGTGAACCTTTGGCTTATAAAAATGGATAAATTTATTTAATAAATTAATATAATTATTTATATTATTTTATCTTACTCTTTTTATTTAAATAAGCCCTAAACCTATTATTTTACAAAAATTATTTTTTTAAATTAATACCCCAATTTTTGGATAAATTAATATAATATTTTCCTAATAGCTCAATTTTAATCTAATTTTTAATCCTAACCCTAAATATATTTTTCTTTTCTTTTTCTTCCTTTCCTTTTTCTTCCTTTTTTTTCTTTTCTTTCTTTTCTTTCTTTTCTCTTATCTTTCTTTTCTTTCCTTCTTCCTTCTTCCTTTAGGCTAGCCCGAACCATTCCCCCTTCTTCTTTTATTTTTCCCTCGGGTCAACCTAAGCCTTCTTCCCTTCTTTCTTTTCATTTTCCCCTTGCCTGATCCAACTCCTCTCCTCCTCCTTCTCCCCTTCTCTCTCACGTGGCCCAATCCTTCTCCTTTCTTCTTTCCCCATGAGGCCCAACTTCCCCCTCCCTTTGCCCGAGCCTATCTAAACACACCCTAGAATCCCCTCTGCACACACCCTCCTCCTCTTGCACATATACTACACCACCCCCTCTTCAGAGCAGACACCCTACACCAACACCCTTTTGTCGTCCTCTTCTTTTCCTTTTCTAGCCCTATAGCTCCACCAGTCCCCTTCCTATGTGCCCTTTTGCTGCCATTTCCGCCCCTTGTCACACCTGCCCTACCTCAACCTATCATCCCCTACACCACCACCTACCCTACACACCAAGCCCCCCATCCTCCTCTTCTTCTCTTCTTCCCTTCCTCTCTTCTCCCTCATGGTCTGCTCTCTCCCTCGACCCTCTCTTCACCTTTCTCCCTGCCCTTGTTTTTCCCCATCACTCTCTCCATAGCCACCTCCAGTGCTTCCACCACCAACCTAGCCTCCATGTCGTCAGCTCCTCCACCCTACATCCTCCCTACATAACCCCAAGTATCCAACACCTAGCCTCTCCTACAACCCTACCTTCTCTCCTTCTCTCCCCTTCGACGCCCCTATAGTCACCACCTTTCCTTCAGCCACCTCTCCCCCTCCTTTTCCTCCTCCACGCAGCTCCTCCCATAATACCTCAAAATTTTAAAACCTAAAAATTTAATGAATAACTTTCATTTGGAATAATTTAATTTAATTAATTTGTGGATTTTTGGGTGTATAAAAATGGATATGAATATTTAATAAATTAAAATAAATATTTTATTATTTTATCATACTTATTTTATTTAAGAAATTTTCCAAACCTATATTTTACTAAAATTACCCTCTTAGAATAATACCTTACATTTTAAATAAATACAATTATTAAATTAATTTATCTATCAAAAATATTAAATATCATTATTCCAAATATTATTTTTATTTTATTTTGCCCCTTTTCCTTTTTCTTTCTCTTTGTCTTCTTTTTTTCTTTTCTTTCTTTCTCCTTTTCTTCTTGTCTTCCTCTTCGGTCCTGTAATATCCCAAAATCCTAATTTCCGAAATTATGGCCAAATAAGGAATTATTAGGAAAATTAGTTACATAAATTCATTTATTAAAATGTAGAGAGTTAATTAAGGTAGATTAAGAGGAAAATAATAAAGAATTTAATTAGAAGAAAATTTGGGTATTTTTCCTAATTAGCATGGAGGTTTAGGGAATTTATCTAAAATAGTCTAAAATAAGCAAAAAGGAATTTATTTAACATTTTATAAATATTAATATTCTGAATAACCCAAAAATACCCCAATTTCCCCATAAGTTAATTTAATTATTTTCCTATCCTATTTATTTTCTTATCTTCCTTTTCTTCCTTTTTCTCCCTCCTCTTTCTTTCCTTTTTTTCTTTCTTCTCCCCCGGCTGGGCCAGCCCACCGGCCCAAACCCCTCTCCTCCCCCCGTCTCGCGCACAGGTCCAGCCCCCCTTTCTTTTCCTTTCTCCTTTCGCGGCCCAGCGCCGTGCGCTGGCCCTCGTACTCTTATGCCCAAAACGACGTGTTTCAACCCCGAGGATGCCGAAACGCCGCGCCGCGTCAAGTGCCCAAATGACCGTTGCCAGCCTACGACGCGATGCTGCGTTTTTCTTCCATAACCTGTAGTACGCCGCGTTTAGTTTTAAGAAAATCTTATAAACGCCAAACCGGTCGGGTTCCCCTTATTTTTCTTCTTTTTTCCCTTGGACCACCGGTCCACCCTGCCATCTTCTTCTTCCCCGACCTGCATTCGACGCCTGCCGCTCGAATCTCGCCGGCAGCCACCAGCCCAGTACCGGTTGTCCTCCCCTGCCTCTCTCCCGTCGCTTTCTTTCTTTTTTTCGACCCGACCAAGTCCCTCTCTCCCCTTCCCGCGTGCCCCTCTCTTTCCCTTTTCTTCTCCCCTTCCCCGACCTAGCCTGCCATGGCAGGACCTGCACCGCCTGCCATCGGCCGGCCACCTACACCCCTGCCCCGCACGCCTCCTTCTCCCTTCATCGTTTTCCTCCCCCCTTGGCCTATAAATACCCCCTCCCGAACGGCCACAGCAAGTCCTCCCGTTGGACCTTGCTGAAACTCTGTTCCGCCGCCGCCAGAACAGACGCCATGTCTACCGCCTCCAGCCACCGCCGAAACCACCTCTTCCCACCGTTATCATCCCTACACTTCCCTCTACGAAACCAAGCCACCAGCACCCCTCCCCTTGCCCTGCACGTGCCGCCATAGCCGTGCAAAAGTCCTAACCCGAAACTACAACCTCCAGCCTTCGTTGCCCTTGCGTCGCCTCTCACCGCCAACCCAACCGCCACCAGGGCCTCTTCCACCCTCCAAAATGCCCAGCAGACCTCCCTCTACCTTTCCCTACCTTCAAATTTCCCTGCCTCCCTCTCCTCCTTCCTCCCTCATCTTCCATCTCTCTCCACCACCCTCGGCCGTCGCCGTCACCGCCGCGCGCCGCCACTTCTTGCCACGCCACCACCCTCATTCCACTCCCCTTCACCTGCTGTTTCCTCCCCCACCTCAAACTTCTTCTTTTCTCCTCCCATCTAACCACCACCTCCATCTTTTCCCCTTTTCTCCACCTCCACCGCCGCCGCCGGACCACCACCGACCCTAGGTAGTTCTCCACTCATCCAAACCCTAATACCCCTTATATATAATTGCTACTATTTTCTACTAATATTAATACTAATATACTTATTATTATTACTATTATCCTTATTATTATTACTTTTATTATTATTATTATATTATTATTATTATTATTATTATTATTATTATTATTATTATTATTATTATTATTATCATCATCATCATTATTACCATTATTATTGTCTTCATTATTAATGTTCTTATCTTCCTACTAATAATAACATCCCTTTTAAACCCTAACTTGTATTATACTTAACTTTGTTCTTATTTTATAATTATTGGTATTAACATTATTAATAATATTACTATTATTACTTCTATTATCCTTACTACGGTTATTATTGTGGTTGCTAAACCTTACTTGGTTGTATTATTGTTATTATCATTACTACTAGGAGTATTATTATTATTATCGTTATTACTAGTTTTATTATTATTATTATCATTATTTTTCTATAGTTAGCATGAACATTATTATTATAAGAATAGAGCTAGCAGGTCTAATAATATAAGTGTAACAATAGGTATTAAAAATAAACATATTTTGACTACTAATATCTAGTATACTAATTCTAAGGTAAAAACCCTAGTTTTTGTATAAAACCACTTTTTAGTAATAAAAACCCTAACCTTAAACTAGAATGAGGATTGATAGTAATTATAAGGGAAACTAATACTTAGCATTTTCCCCTTTTTATAGGTAACCCCGACTAAAGCCCTAAGGAGTTAGAGAAGCGTGCTCCATGCCCGGCGCCGCCTTAGGTAAGGACGAAGCTATGGCCTTGTGTTATGTGTGATGTAATGTGTTGATGAATGGTGAGCATGCCATGTTGATGTGTATTATGCATGTGTTATGAATAACCTGCTTTGTGTAGCGTAGCGTGGATCATGAGGTATGTTGTGTGTGCCATTATGTTATACATGTATACCATGTTCCATGTTTAATGTTGATGTTGATGATGTGACTTGTTATGGCCCTCTAGGACATGCATGCTAGGGTTTTGGGTAGCATAAAATGATAACAAAAGAACAACGGGGAAGTGGATGTTGGGAAGTTTGCATAGGGGGATTAGACCTTGCATGGGCATGATTCTTACGTATGAAAAGTTGATTTGGGTTGTAAGTAAGAGTTTGGGAGAGTCTTGGAATGATTGGAGACTTAGTATGAAAAATAGTACATAAGTTGGTGCATAAGAGGCCTTATTAGGGTTTGGTGTGTAAGTGGGTGTTGGAGAGTCTGCATGGAGTGTTTAAATTATGCATGGGAATGAATCTTACGTGAGGAGAGTTGATTTAGGAAGTGAATCAAATAATGATAAAGGTATGGACCCATTGGAGACTTGGGTACAAAATTTTACGTGGGTCGATGTAAGGGTGTCTAAGGGACCCAATTAGGGTTTTGGGAGAAAATGAGCAATTTGAAGGGTACAAGGGTAATAATGATCAAGGAGGGATGGAGCATGGGGTTGAGAGTGAGAATTCACTTATATAAAGGATGAGTATGGGTTTTCTAAAGGAGAGGAGAGATTTGGGGTGAAAGAGGGAGATTATTTATTGAGGAAGTAAAGTGCTAGGGTTTTGGGTGGCCAACTAGGGTTTTGTCGGTTACACGCGAACTTGGGAGATAAAGTAATACATTTGGGGAGTTTCCTAATAAATATGAGGCGCAAGATAGAGAGCAAAGTAACGTCTGGGTAAGTAAGAAAGTGTTGGGCCACATAGGTCCGACTAGGGTCTCCGAGGAGGAACCCTAGAGGGATGAGGACATACAGAGTCGATATCATATGTGTTGGGGTAGCCTATATTCTTGGAGAACGTGCCTTACTATATGCCACTATGCCTAAGTCTACGGGGGATGGAAGTCGGGTGTGAGAAAAGGGTAAGTGTCTCAATATATGAGACGGGGCCACTTGAGAGGCAAGTAGCAGTATGTTTTTGGCATGCATGTTAAGGGTGGAATGCGATTCAATAAGACACGGATAAGACACTAATCATGTAAAGTGAAAGATTGTTGAGCCGAGCCCAGACCGGTCCACCGGCAAATAATAGTGGCCAGGAGCCGGGGTGCCCTGGAGACCAGTCCACCGGCAAATAATAGTGGTCAGGAGCGTTCTGCCCTGAGTGTATACTTTCCGGTCCACCGGCTATAATAGTGGGGGATTTCGTGCTCGACAAACCGAAGTAAGTAAGTTAAACCATGGAAAATACACTAAGCACTTACAGCGAAACACCATGTGATTCGGGGCCAGACCGGTCCACCGGCAAATAATAGTGGCCAGGAGCATTTTTCCCTGGAGACCGGTCCACCGGCAAATAATAGTGGTCAGGAGCGTTCTGCCCTGAGTATATACTTTCCGGTCCACCGGCTATAATAGTGGGGTTCCCGCATTCACATGGACTATTAAAGAATATGTGTGGAATGAACATGCTATTAATGAGAATAAAGAATAAGTCATGGAAAATACACTAAGTACTTACAGTGAAACACCATGTGAGTCGGGGCCAGACCGGTCCACCGGCAAATAATAGTGGCTAGGAGCGTCCTGCCCTGGAGACCGGTTCATCGGCAAATAATAGTGGTCAGGAGCGTTCTGCCCTGAGTGTATACTTTCCGGTCCACCGGCTATAATAGTGGGGTTCTCGCACTCACATGGACTACTAAAGAATATGCGTGAAATGGACATATTATTAATGAGGATAAAGAATAAATCATCGGAACATACTCATGCCTTATCTTGTGTGATATCGCACGTTGCCTATGTGATTGTGCTATGTATGCTATGTGGTATGATTGTATGCTTGGCCTTAGCGCACCTGCGCCCTTACTCAGTATTGTACCCATACTGATACTACCTTGATTGACTGGGTCCTGTGATGATCCACCAATGGTGGGGAGCAGACCTCCTGTGCAGGTCTATGATCGAGTACTATTTTGGGGTGGATGGCTTGACTTGAGTGAGTAGGTGATCCGGATACTAACCCTTTCTGGGAATTGCTTTGTTAGCTATACTTTGTATTACGTTTCATGTTTTAAAGAAAAAAAATATTATGGGGTTGTAATCCTAAATCGTATTCAAACTTCTATTGGACTTATATCTTATTAATAATTTATGATAATGTCATTTTGCATTTTATGATACTTTGTACTTATTGATGATCGGATTTAGCCTTAGCACTTAGTACCGGAACGGTAGGAATGAACCGGTCTGGTACTAAGTATGGTGGTAATACCCCCAAGTTTACAGTTTTAAATTCTTTCGCTTCTGCTAAACCTTTGATTTAAACGAAATTTTTCAGTAGTAAATTTGGGGGTGTTACAGGTCCGCCCGACCTACTTCCCTTCTTTCCCCTCATGTTAGGCCGCTAGCCCTTTTTCTTCTTTCCTTCTTCTCCTCGCCCCAGCCTCGCCGTCCAACCCAACCTACTCCTTCTTTTTTTTCTCCCTTTCTTTCCCTGGTTGGGCTAGCCCAACTCTTCCCTCCTTTCCCTCTCCCTCGTGTACACAGGGTCTGCTTGCTCTCTTTTTTCCTTTCCTTGCCCGACGGGATTACAACCCCTCCTCCCTTCTTCTTCCCTTCTCCTTCCCTCTTTAACCATCCTCCATGGCAGCCTACTACAGTCGCTTGCAACCACCTACCTCCCCCTATAACCCTGCTCTCTCTCCCTCTCTCTACCCTGTCCCTTTCCCTTCCATTTTCAAGCCAAACATAGCCCTCCCTTGCATTGCCTTCTCTTTCCTTTTCTTCCTTTTCCTCTCCCTGCCACCCTACACCTATCGACTTGCAACCCCCTGCCACCACCTATCTAGCACCCCTACCTCCTCTCCTCTCCCTCTTCTTTTTCTTCTTCTCCCCTACCCATTTTCTTCCCTTGAGCTTCTTCCTTCCCTACCTGCCGAGCCCTCTTTCTCCCTTATTTCCCTCTTCTCCTCTTCCCCTATTTTTGCTTTGCTATCTCCAACCACTGCTACTACCATCCAGCCAACCACCACATCTACCTCCTAACACCCCTACTGCCTCCTTGCACCCCCAAGCCACCACCACATGCCTCTATAGCCACCTTCCTTCTCCTTTCTTTTTCTTTCCCTATGCACCACCACAGTGCAACGCCATTTTGCCTCTTTTGTCGCCTCCACAGCCACCCATCAACTCTCTAGAACTTCCCCTACCACCATCCTTCCTCCCCTTGGCTAAACTTTCCCCTTCTAGCCATCCCTTCTCCTCTTCTTTTCCTTTCCTTCTTCTTCTTTTCCATCCTCCGCCCCATTTTATAGCCCTACAACCGCCACCTCCATCTCCTTGAGCCGCCAAACTTCAACCCCTAACCACCACCTACATTCCTACTCCCTCTCTACACCCAACCACCACCCTAACTCCCATCCACAAGCCCTCCACCTAACTCCCAAACCCCCTACCCGAACCACCCCTCCCTTCTCCCTACTCCTCCTCTTCGACCCCCTTCTTCCTTAATTGCCATCATGCAGCATGAGTTCTGCAGCCCTTTGAGCCACCTTTAAGTTAATTTTGAGGTATAACCATAGTTAATACTAGTATGTATTTAATTAAGCTTTTGATAAAATTTATTCCTTTGATTTTTCTACTTTGAGTATGCTAAATTTTGATATTATTTTTAGGTATTAATTTTTACTAATCAAATCTCAAACCTTTAACTGAGGTACTGATAAAGTTTAATTATTGCTGAAAAAAGGTAACCATTATATCCTATCAAAATGTGTGGGTCTATG
Source organism: Tamarix chinensis (assembly GCA_030549775.1). NCBI lineage: Eukaryota > Viridiplantae > Streptophyta > Magnoliopsida > Caryophyllales > Tamaricaceae > Tamarix > Tamarix chinensis. The sequence goes on along the minus strand of CM060177.1, from coordinate 86,256,738 downwards.
CATGCTAGCACATTAGGGTTTATAATATGTTTATATGCATGATGTATGTTGTTAAGTATAATGTGGTTAGTGGCATATGTTGGTTGATGAAAAGAAAAGCATATTAATTTATGTGTCATGTGTAGAAATAATGCTTAAGGGAAGGAGCCTTGTTATTACTGATAATGTTAAATGCATATGTATAATATGATATGCTAATGTGACTATTTGTTGCATAGATAATGTTAATATAAGCCCTAGGGGCATTTTAGTAATTTTTTTGTATAAGGGTATGGCCTAAATAAGTATGTGAAGTAGGTGATAATGAATATTTGTAATAAATGAGAATAGTTGGTGGTGTTGGATGATGTATATGGACTATATATAGTAATATTTTATGTGGTGAGGGTATTTTGGTAAAATTGATATAATAAGGATAAAATGGTAATTTACAAGAGTAAGGGGTAAAATGGTAAATTGATAAGTAAAGAGGGTATTTTAGTAATTTTACGTGGAAAAGGGGATAACTTGGTAATTTTGTGAGTAAAATGGGTAAAATGGCGATTTAATAAAGAAGAATGGCATTTTGGTAATTTAGTATAAAGAAAGGATATTTTGGTAATTTGGTATAAAGGAAGGGTATTTTGGTAATTTAACATAAAGAAAAGGTATTTAGAAATTTAGCATAAAGAAGAAGGTTATTTTGCTAATTTGGCATAAAGGAAAGGTATTTTAGTAGTTTAGCATAAAGGAAGGGTAATTTAGTAATTTTAATAAGTAAGATGGGCAATTTGGTAATCTAACCAATCAAAAGGACAATTTGGTAATTTTAATAATTAAAGGGATAATTTGGTAATTTAACCAACCAAAAGGGCAATTTGGTAAATTTAATAAGTATGAAGGGCAATTTGGTAATTTAACTAACTAAATGGACAATCTAGTAAAATGTAGCAAGTATGAAGGGTGTTTTGGTGTTTGATAAACTTGAGAGGTAATTTGCTAATTTAACAAGTAAAAAGAGTAGTTTGGTAATTTAACCAACTGAAAGAGTAAAATTGATAACTTAACATGTATAAGGAGTAAAGTTGGTGATTTAATAAGTATAGAGGATAATTTAGTAATATAACAAATACAAGGGGTATTTTGGTGTAACACCCCAAAATTCACTAAATTTTTTTTAAAGCGGAAGTAATTAAATTAAAACCTGTGAATTCTGGGGATGTTACCGCCACACTTAGTACCAAACCGGTTCTCTCCGACCGTTTCAGTACCAAGTGCTAAGGCTAAAGAAAATATTAACAATCAATTATAAAATTAAGACAACTAAACTTCAAATAATCATTAAATGGTTGTAAAATAAAATCAGAGTATGCATCAAGAATTGTAATTCATTTCCAAAAGAGAATTAAACTTACAACCGACAAAAAGGTTTATTAAAATACTCAATCGAGTAATGAATCATAAAATGGTAAATACTATACCAAAGAAATAACAAAAGAAATTAAATCGCATAAAGAATGAATACAGCCACGATACTCTCGAACTTTGAGCCAAAACACACTCAACACTTAGCCCCGACTGATGTCTCACCCACCTGCACAAAGTCAAAAGGGTATACTACTCGTGGGAATGAGCAGCACCCATGAAAAGGGTGATCAGTACGCTACGTACTGAGTAAGGTAACCGAATACTAAGGCCAACACATAAGCATATAATCCATGCAGAATAATAACAGTGCATAATCACCAACACAATAACATAAAGGCAAACGAATGATCAAGTGGAAAGGCTAAGATCCAATATAGTTTGGATTAATTACTTCATTTATCCTTTATCGAAATATTTTCACACCATACTATTTATCAAGTCCATACGTTTACGGGAACCCCACTATTTTAGCCGGTGGATCGGTCGCGATGGTAACATACCCTGCCACTATTATAGCCGGTGGACCGGTCGCGAGGGTAACATACCTTGCCACTGTTATATGCCAGTGGATCGGTCTAGCCCCTTTCTCGTACGGTGTTCCACTATAAGTAATTAGTGTCTTTTCCATGTCTTAGCAACTGTAAGGTTTGATTTTGTTGAGCTCGGGATCCTCCACTATTATAGCCGGTGGATCGGTCGCGAGGGTACATGCCCTACCACTATTTTAGCTGGTGGATTGGTCGCGAGGAAAACATTCCTTACCACTATTATGCCGGTGGATCGGTCTGGGCCCGGCTCAACATCTTCCACTTTACATAATTAATGTCTTAAGTATCTTATTCAAAAGCTTTCACCATGGACATACACGAATCATTCTCTTTATACATCACACATCACAAATCATAAAATTCCAAAATCATAATTACACTTTAATCACCAACACACATGATAATACAAAAATTCCAAGCAACCCCAACAAACCCTAATTATCCATACAAATCCTAGTTCGGTCTCCTACGGACCCTTATATAATCTCCACGTATTATTTTTCATCTAAAATGTTCAAACACCCAAATAACACTTTTATTACCTTCCTTACATCCCAAATCAACCTTTCATACGTAAATTTTACTCTCATGCAACCTCTCAACTTTTCATACAAACCCTAAATCCCATGCAATCATTAACTCCCATGCAAAATCCTAACTCCATCATGCAAACCCTAATACCACCGTACAACCATTAATACCACCATGCAACTATTAATACCATCATGCAAACCCTAATACCACCATGCAAACCATTAATACCACCATACAAAATCCAAGATTTCGTCATATGAAACCCTAAATTCAATTCCTACAAAACCAAAGATTCATCCATACCAAACCCTAGAATAGATCATCTCATAGAAAACATCAATTAGATTCTTCCATATAAAACCATAAATAAGATTCTCACATATAAAACCATAAATTATATTCACCCCCACAAAACCATAAATTATATTCTCCTATATAAAACCATAAATTATACTCTCCCACACAAAACCATAAATTAGATTCTCCCAAATAGAACCATAAATTATATTCTCTCACACAAAACCATAAATTAGATTATCCCATATAAAACCATAAATTAGATTCTCCCATATAACACCATAAATTAGACTCTCCCATATAAAACCATAAATTAGAATTTTCCACACGAAACCCTAAATTTTCCATTTTATTCTTCCACTCATGAATCATTAAAATAATTAGGTCAACTCACATCCCTTGATCAAATTCTTTCCCCATCCTCCTTTTTCATCCTTTCTCCCACACAAACCACATCAAAACCCTCACATGCATGTCTTACAGTGTCACAACATATATCATCACATATAAATAATACATATGCCATGCAAATACATGAAAACATACTTCAACTCCACATCATACCACATACGATATAATTAATAATGGTAAATACAGGATACATAGCATGCGAAGCATATAATGCATATAAACACACAAGAGGCCTTAGCACCCCTTACCTAAAATGACACTGGTCTTGGAGCATGCTCCTACGCCTCCTTAGGGCTTTGACTAGTCTCACCTATTATGAGGGAAAAGCTAAAATTAGATTCCCTCCTACCAAAAATAATATTAAATATTAACTTATTATAAGACTAGGCTTTTGATAAAATACTAAAATAATAATAGCAAAAATACCAAAAATAATATCAATATTAATATTAACAAGAATAATTAAAATAGTAACAATAATAATAAAAAGCATTACTCAAAAACATAGTGAAATAAGGGCTTCAACCCCTTTACCAAAATAATACCAATAATAATATTAGTAAAATAAATAACCAAATTTAGTAATAATAATAATGATAATGAAATAGTAAAAATAATAACAATAGTAATAATAATAATAATAAAACTAATAGTAAAGTATTTGTAATACTAATAATGGAATAATAATAATAATAGTAATTTGAAATAGTAATAATAAAAAGTAATTATAATTATAATAATAATAACATATTAGTATTAATAATAGTAATAATAGAAATGATAAAAAGAATAAAAATAAAATCAAATTAGAAATACAATAGGGCTTCAGCCCTCAACATAAATAATAATAAAAACATTAATACTAATAATAATAATAATAATAATACATATTAAAAATATAAATAATAATAATAATAGTATTTATATGCAAATAATTGAAATATAATAATTTAAGGGTTATAAAAATAGGAAAAAAGGCTGAGAGGGTCTAGGGTTCAACCTTAGGCTGGTGGGGATAGGCAGCACCGGTAGTGGTGCATGGAGGCGGCGGCGGTGGCCGAAAAAAGGGAATAAAAGGGTAAAAGTTGGATGCTGGGAAAAAGATAGGGAGAATTAAGGTGAGGGTTGGGGTGTTTATGGTTACCCAAAAGGAGACGAACAAAATGGAGGTGGTGGCGCAGCCAAAGGCGACGGCTCACGGCGGCGGTGGTGGTGGTCGAATGGGAGAGAAGAAGAAAGAGAGAGAAGGAGAGGGAGAAAGAGGAAAAGAAAGGTAGGGGAAGGTAGAGAAGGTTCTATAGAAGAGAATGGGAGGAGAAAGAAGCAGTGGAAGAGGTGGCTAATGGTGGCACAAAGGGTGGGGGAGGTGGAAAAATAGGTTGGTCAAAAAGAGCAATTCGCACAGCCGGGATGGCTCGTGCAGGAAAAATTGAGGGATAAAAGAGACTTAGTTGGTTAGAAGGCGGAGCAAGGAAGAGTTGGTAGCCATAACGGGCGGCGGTGTTGGGCGGAGGTGGCGGACGAGGCATTTGAAGTGGTGGCGGTGGCAAGGACGAAAATTCTGGGTAGGGGTTAAAGGCTCGATACAGGGCTATTATGGGGGGTATTTATAGGCTTTAGAAGAGAGGCTAGGGTTTTGTGGGTCGGCTATGGGGTAAGGCAAGTAGGGTTATGGTCACCGACGGCGACAAAGTCGGCGAAAATAAAATTCGGGGTAGGGGTTGTGGTCTGTTGGGAGAGAGAAAAATGCACGGGAATAGGGGAGTTGATTGGGTTTATGAGGCTACCGAAACAAGGGGAAGAGAAAGGGAGGAAAAGGCCGGTCAAATCGGCCGAGATCGTCGGCGAAAAACCAGGGCGGGCGGCGGTGCAGGTGCAGGTCGGCGGGGCTAGGCAGGTGCGAAGGAGGAAGAAGAAGAAGACAGGTGGCTGGACCGATCGGCCGAGAAAAAGAAGAGAAAGGAAAGAAGAAACCCGGCCAGGCGACAGGCTAAACCATTTTTTTATCAAGCGATGCGTTTCAATATAAAACGAACAAAAGTGCCGCGCTGAAGGAAGAAAAGGGAGGAAAGGAATGGGTCGCGCAATGTAGGCCCGGGGCAGGGAAAAAAAGATTTCGGCACTAGGCCACCGAAGAAGGAAGAAGAGAAAGAGGGAGTTGGGCTGCAGGAGGGGGAAGGCCCAAACGGGGAAAGTAAGGAAGAAAAAGAAAAAGAAAGAAAAAGGAAGAAAGAAAAGGAAAAAGGAAAAGGGAAAAAGGAAAAATAATTAGATTGGGTATTTAAATTAATTAAAATATTTTGGATGTTTAAAAATAATAATATTTAAATCCCTTTTTAGGCTAAATTAGGATTTTTAAAAGATTTTCCATAAATTCCATTTTAAATTAACAAATCACTCTAATTTTCTTCAATTCAATTATTTATAAAATTAATATTAATTTGAAACTATTTTATCCTTCTTACTTTAAATAAAATAATTTATTTTATTAATTTTCAAAATAAAATCCTTAATTAGCTAAAATACCCAATTTTCACCCTAATTAAAATATTTATAAGATTTCTCTTTATTTGCCCAAATGAATTTTATTTCACTTTAATAAAAATAATTTATTTAATTAATTTTCATAAGAAAATTTTATTTAAATATAATTTTTAAATTAGAAAATTTTGGGGCATTTCATTTGGTAATTACAAAAACATGAAGGATAATATGGCAATTTAGCAAATAAAAGGAGTTAACTTGGGAATTTTACAAATAAAGGGTATCTTAGCGATTTGCAGGGATGATGGGGATAAATTGATAACTTGCATATAACATGTCAATGGATTAAATGAGTCTCCATAATAATACATAAGTAATATTGAATAATGAGATAAAGGTATTTAATAAGTCAGTGAGTATCCCAAGAATATGGTTTAACTTAGGATTGGATGGATAATTAAAGGCGTGATATGGTGTTTATATCATAATCATGCAAGAGGTACCTGGTTGGTAAGTATACATAGAAATGTGCGTTAAATATGTTCGAAGTACGTGTTAGGGTTTTGTGTATGTCATGATCCTTGATATAGAATGCTTGATTCTATGGCTAGTTTATCTTTGTGTCTCCGGATTCATGACATTTTCCCTTCCCTCGAATTAATTAAATAGACATGTTGAGTAAAACATGAAAAAATACTTATTACGTAAAGTAAAAGACTGTTGAGTCTGGCCCAGACCGATCCACCGATGAATAATAGTGGCTAGATGCAAGATGTCTTGGAGATCGGTCCACTAGTGAATAATAGTGGTCAGGTGCGTTCTGTCCTAAAGTGTTTTCTGGTCTACCTACTATAATAGTGGGGGATCCGGAGCTCAATAAAAAAAATGTTCAATATTAATAAATTATGGGAAGACACTAATCACTTACAATGGAACACCATGTGAGTCGGAGCCAAACCGATCCATCAACGAATAATAGTGGCCAGGTGTAGGATGCTCTGGAGACTAGTCCACCGATGAATAATAGTGGTCAATTGCTTTCTGCCCTGAAGTGTACTCTGGTCCACCGCCTATAATAGTGGGGTTGCTACACTCACATGTATATAATTTTAGAGATAATAATTGAATAATGAATAATTAATGGCTTAAGACCAAAAGTATTGATTTCACCTTTATGATCCATTGATATATTTTAAGTTTGGCTTTGGTGCCTATCCTTGCTTGGGTATATGATGGGATTGCTAAGTGCATGGATTTTGTGTTATGCTTTTCTAATTGTATGTGGTGTTGCCTTGTGTATTAGTCTAGAAGTCGATCGTGATTTTCCTAATCCCACGTATGTTATCATTTTATATCGTTTATGTATGATGTGTTGCATGCGGACCCTACCTTTCAATCTTGTATAAAGGGTTACTCAATACCATAGCACTAAAGGGTTCCATTTGTCGACCCCTACCTATTCAATGGGTAGTGTCCCTTGTAGGTTTGTTGCAGGTGATATTCAATTGGATATCGGGTAAGAGCGTAAGGATTATCTGGGAATGGTTTCAAGGTTTCACTTTTAACCTTTTATTTCTTTATTTAAAATAATCATTATTCTTGTAACTACTAATAGTGGGTTTTACTCATGTAACAAATTTAATGCGCTACTATGATTTAAATAAAGTTTGAATTTGAGTAAATTATATTTTTTTTCTTTTTAGCCTTAGCACTTGATACTGAAACGGAAGGAGAAAACCACTCTAGTGCTAAGTGTAGCGGTAACATCCCCAAAATTAAGGCTTTTGCTTTAACTAATTTTTAATTAAAACAAAATTTTTTAGTAGTAAATTTTAGGGTATTACGCCTCCCAACTACCTGTTACCAGCCACCCACCTCCTGCATAATCATCCATAGCCACCCAATACCACTTCCATATGGCCTTCTCTCCTTCATCTTTTTCTCTGTTTCTTCCTCTTCTCTCCTTTACTTTTATTTACTAAACCTCTTAACAAAGTCTGAAGAGTTTGATTTGTAACCTACATTTGACCATCAATCTATAGATGGTGTGAAGTATTAAAAAATAACTTGGTGCCTAACATGTGCCATGAGATCATCCAAAAGTGACTCAAAAACTTTGCCTCTATCTAAAATAATACATTAAGGAACACCATGAGGTATCACAACTTCTTTAAAATATAAATAAGCAACATGTATAGCATCATCAGTTTTATGCCATGGTATAAAATGAGTTATTTTTGAAAAGCTATCTACTGCCGCCATTATAGATTCTTTACCATTTTAAGTTCTAGGAAACCCTAGGATCATGTCCATACTAACCCTTTTCCATAGTTAAATACACACCATTATCCATGCCTATTTATTACTCTATTTTTAATATTTATTATCTTCTCTCTATTTTGTATCCTGTATCGCAGTGGAATCACGTGCTCTCCACACCTGATTCCTAGGTATAAGGTTACTTTTTCCTTGCACTTGACATAGACTGGCTATAGGAAGTTCCTCTTCTATGTTAGATGCGGCATGACCCCCCCTACATTTTGTATTTTGGCTTCCACTATTAACTCTTTAAAATAAAATTTCTAAGTTCCAAAATTTTGGGGGTGTTACGGATGGTCAAATGTAGGTTACAAATCAAACTCTTTAGACTTTTTTAAGAGGTTTATTAAATATTTTTAATAAAAATTATTATTTTATTTTATCTAATAATGATATGGTATTTGTGATATTATTTTTAGGTATAAAATTTTATTAAACAGAGCCTAAACATTTTTACATAGTTACCGGTCAAGTTTGTTTTTGGTGAAAATCAGGTAACCTTTATACCCCACTAAAATGTTGGATATCGTATATTGCATATTAGGGTTTTTGACTTGCAATTTGTGTAGATATGATGTGTTGCAAATAATGCCATGATTATTAATGTTATCTTAGAAAATGGAAAAATGATGCATGTTATATTTTGTAAGACATTAAATGTGTGAAAGGGTGATTGAGAAAGGGTCTAATGTTGGGAATCGATGATGTATGTTACGTGTATATAAAATGTCAGGTTGAGTGTGTGTTAACACTTGTAGTAAAAATATTACTATTATGAACCCTAGGAGCAATTTGATCATTTAGACAAATCATGACATTTAACCCTAACTGTGATGCTAACATGTTATAAATATTGCTAAGAATGGAGATAGGAGTTTGATATAATATAAATACATGTATGGGTATGAATATTAATATTATATGACCTAGGGGTATTTTACTAATTTTAAATTTGTAATAGTGGTTATCCTAATAAATATGCATGATAAGTAATAATTTGTGCTAAGCATGAAAATAGGGGCTTGTGGTATTAGTAACACATGCTTGGGCATGAATATTAATATTACATGACTTAGTGGCATTTTAATAATTTTGCATATATTAAGGGGATTAATCAAATAAACATGCATGATAAGTATTAATTAATGTTAAATATGATAATATGGGTTTATTATCTTAGTATCACCTATTTTAGCATGATTATGAATATTATAGGTTATAGGGGTATTTTGGTAATTTGGAATGTACCATGATGAATATGCTAATGAATATGTATAATTTGTGATATTTATTATCAAGCATGAGTATGGGAATCTTTTGTATTAGATATGCATGTTTCAACGTAATTATTGTTATTGCATATTTTGGGGTATTTTGGTAAATTAGTGTATGCTCTGATATTTATTCTCATAAACATGCAGAAAGTACATTAATTGTTGATTAAGTATGAGAATGTGTGTTTGGTTTTCTAGAAGCGCGTGTTAGGGTTTCACGTGTAGAATGGTGTAAAAGGGAAAAATGGTCATCTAGTGTGTTGGATAACTTAACTTCATGATCAATAATTTAATTATGGTGTGTTATATTTTATATATCAAGTTTATAAAATAAAATGAAATTTGTGATGGGAATGGATGGTAAAGAGGTAGCCTTAGCCTTAGGGGTATTTTGGTCATTTTGACCTAAAGTGTGAGTATTTGAGCCCAGGATGGCCTTAGTGGACTACTTATGTTAACATTGATAATTTTCTTGATTCTAGTTACCTAATAATGTTGGAAATGAATAAAAATGGTTAAGTATGATGGATTGATTATACATGATTAATGTGTGTTTTTTGTGGTCACCCTAATAAAATATTAATACTTAAAGTGAAAGACATCAAGATAAGAAACGGTGGCTTTTTAGGGGTCACTATCCTAAAAGTGTGGTTTAGCCCATGATTATTATGGATATTGCTAGTGTGCCTTAGTGCCCCCACTTAGGCCCTACATCTTTCTTTATTTAGCTCTACGAAACTAAGTAAGGGATATGTATACTTATGGATTAGGTGTCCTTATTGGTAGGGTATTATGTACCTTCGTGTACCAATACGACTAGGGTACCTCTGCGTCCCTGGGCTGATAGTCGGTAGGATATTGTGCCACCCTATGCACCAGTATGACTGAGGTACCTTAGTGTAATACCCCAAAATTTTAGCTAACCTTAATTCTGAGTATTTAATATTGTAACGTAATTCTAACCTCGGGATAGTGGCTAGCGAGTTTATGATTATGTATCAATTCGAGTAGGGTCTCTATTTTAGTATCCATAGGATGATAGGTGTCGTGACTTTTTAGGACCTAGCCATGTTATACAAGCGAGTGTGTGTCACTGTTACTATGTTGTAAGAGTAGCCATCCATTCTGAGTAAGAGGAAGCCGTAGACACAAGGTTCTGGACATAAGATCTAGTTCCAAGGAGGTAGACCCCACAGATTTTAGTCAAGGATTCAGTCGAGTGGTCCTATTAGATGATAAAATCCATTGAGGTGTTCTTTTTGCTGATGGTGTGGCCGAGATCATCTAAGCTAGACTGTGAGGGAAGGCCTTTTCATTGTCACATTTGTGGTAGGATAGGACACCGAGTTTTTGAGTGTCACTAGTAGAGGGGCCTGTTCCAGTTGTAGGGATGTCAATTTCATCAAAGGTAATCACTTATATCATAGCAGCAAGCTTATATCAGCAATAGAACTACCAACAACAACCGTTTTAGCAGAGGGCACCAACCCTAGCCAGTGGATAGCCTAGAATCTCTAGGGGAGACCACATTGGTCTCGCCCTTTCTCTCAGAAGGGAGGGCATACCCAAGTTTTTGGAGGGCATCATGGAGGATACCAAGGGGGACAGTCAGGCGGGCACTTGAATGTCATTAGCCAGGCAAAAGCGAATTGACAGCTGAACGTGGTCACTGGTATGTTCTCCATCCTCTTGCTACTAGCTTATGTATTGTTTGATTCAAGGGAATCTTGGTCTTTTATGTCTATTGCATTTATTACTAGATCTATCTTGTTTCCATCTACTATGTTATATATTTTTGTGATGCTACCTTTTAAGGATAGATTGGATTACACTAGGATCTACTCGGATGTGATTTTAAAGATAAGTGGGGTAGACTTCCTAGCGGATTTGGCTGAGTTAGACCTTCAAGACTTTGATGCTATCTTAGGTATGGATATATTGGGGAGATATAGGGTAGTGATAGAGTGTGAAAAGGAGCGAATAGTGTTAGAGTCTCCTATACGAGATGCAAGTCTAGGCCTACGATGAAAGTAGTATCCGCCCATACATTGTATTGTTTGGTGAAGAGGGATTACCCCATGCATTTATATGGAGTTCAGGAGCTAAACAAGGATGTGTTAGCATTGGAGGATATTTTAGTTGCTCGAAAGTTTCATGACGTATTTCTGGAGGAGATTCCAAGCATGTTGCCAGTACGTGAGATAGACTTCACTATTGAGTTTGTACTGGGGGCCAAACTAATTTTTAAGGCACCTTATCGAATGGCACCTGTAGAGTTGTAGGAGTTGAAGGCCGAGTTAGAGAAGTTAGTGGAGCACGAGTACATTTGTCCAAGTGTGTCTTCATGGGGAGCCCCTATTCTATTCATGAAGAATAATGACAGGAGCCTTCGCTTGTGTATCGATTATTAGGGTTCGAACTAGATGACGGTGAAGAATCGCTATCAGAGTTCATAATGTCTTCGATATTTTATAGCTAAGGAATTACATCACAGATCCGTCCCACATGATCAGACTATATGAGATTGAGTTCTACGATTCTTTATCTTACAAAGAGAGGCCATTGAGGTTTCTTGACACTAAAATTCCAAGGACTCGAACGAGCTTAGTTCTACTATTGAAGATCCTTTAGAGCCTTCATGGAGCAAAGGAAATGACTTGGGAGACCAAGGAGGACATGCAGGAGACGTATCTTGAGCTTTTTAATACAAGTGTGTTAGGTTTTGGGGTTCTCTCTATTTTAAGGAGGTAGTCCTCTATAGTACTATGTTGACTCCGATAAAGTTAACCACCTAGCTCACCATCCTTACATCCTTTTTCTCTTCATCCCCAACCTAGATTTCTTGACTTTAGGAAATAAGTCTCTTTTAAGGGGGTAGTGATGTAATACCTTAAATTTTTAACCAACCTTAATTCTGAGTATTTAATACTGTAACCAAATTCTAACATCTAGAAATTTATTTATCTATCTTACCCTAACTTTTTAATCCTAAATCTTTTTTCTTATTTTAGGTTATTAATATCTTTCCTAACCTAAACCTAATTCCGGCTAATCATTTCATTAAATTATTCTAATACCCTAACCCAAATTATTTTTAACCTAAACCTAAATCTAAATCCACACATTTTCTTTTCCCTTTTCCTCCTTTTTTTCTTCCCTTATTTTATATTTTTTCTCTTTCCTAGACGATCTTCTTTTCTGCTTATTCTTGTGTGCACATTTTTTTTCCTGCTAAACCTATCCCTACCCCATCTTTTCCCAACCATTGTGGTTATGGGTTGGGGCTAAAATATTTTTTTCCCTTTTTCTTTTCTCTTTTTCTCTCTCACCTAGTCACTGCCCCTTTCTTCCCTCTGTGCATGCATATGCATATATTTTCACACAACAATAAATGCCTCAACCATCCTTTATCTCCCCTTCGTATGTTAAGTAATTTTGGCACAACCTTCTCCCCTCTTACCTCATCCTAGCCGTCGCACATCAGCTTAAGGATCCATTACCAACAACCTCCTCCCTCCCTCCATTTTTCTGTAAAAAAATCCACCACCAATCGTAACACACCCCTGCACCACCTTTATTGACCTTCTTCCTCAACCAAACGTCGCCCTTCCCCTATGTACGTCTCTGCCTTGTTTGGTACCATTATCTCTAGCCCTCCCCAGCCATTCACTTAGCCTTGCGCATGCTCCAACCTCTGCGTCATCCCCTAAATGCCTCCCTTTTTCCAACCAAACACACCCTTCAATCGGGCATCATTCTAGCTCCAACACCAGCCAGCCTTCTCTTCTTCCCTTCACTCCATTTCATGCATCGCCACCCTCTACACCATCATCTCCAGCTACCACCACCCATTCATACATAATGCCCTTTCTCCCTCTACTAGCTCCATTTGGTTCCCCTCCAACTGAGCCACTACTAGCCATTTCGGTTAGCTTCCATTGCAACTTTCCAGTGCCGCCCAACCACCATATCCAGCCACCATCACCCCCTTGCCTCACCCTTCCCCCTCATCTAAAATAGCTAGCCCACCTTCCTAACTCAGCCTTCCTGTGTACTCGAGCTCACACTACATGTGCAGTGTAAGGAGGGGTTTTGGGTTTCAAAATTTTTGGTACCCATTATAATAAGTAAGGGTATTTTGGTGATATTCAAAAATAAATATTATTATTATTATTATTATTATTATTATTATTATTATTATTTTATCTATTAATTGTTAAATCGTTAATTGTGGTTTTACTAATTGTTCTTAGGTGAATTACTTGGAGTATTGGAAGTGGAGGGATAGAATAAGTATGTTTAGAGACTGGAGCCTTTTCTATAAGGATACTAGTCGATGTTCAAGGTTTTGTGTTAAATGCTTGTATGGATATGTTTATTATCATGTTATGGTTATTTCACTATTAAATGCATGTTGTTGATGATATGATATATTAATATGAAGTATATAATAGGAAGAAAGTCAGAATAATGAATGATGCATTGATATGAGATTGCTACTCTAAGTCATATTTTATAGGTGAATAAAAAATGTGGAAGAGTAACGTAGGCCTAATAAAGTTTGATATGTGGGAAAATAAGTATATTTAAGATGTATGTAGGTAAATGGAGGATTTGGAAATAGTGATGTTGAAGGTATAAGAGTTTTGTAAAATAAGGATTATCGGCTATCTTTAAGGACATTTTGGTCAATATGGGTTAATATAAGAATTTTGGTATTTTAATCTATTAGGTGGATTACAAGTATTCTAATAAGATGATGTGGGGTGATTGGAGTGATTATGAATGTCATAAGTTCCTCAAAATGAGAAAATAGTCTAATTTGGGAATTATAACATTAAAATAGTAATGTTATTAAAACATGGGTAAATAGAGTTAGGCCACAAATTTCATATATGTTGCTAATATGAATATTTTGGGTATTTGTGTTAAATTTGGTAATTATATGACCGTTATGAGAAAATTTATGATGAGAAAATTTACGACTTACCTATACAATTAGAATTTTAGGAGCCTTATGAATATTAACTTTTGAAATATGGATATTATCGCATATGTAAGATGAGTGAGTTAGACCTTGAATTTTGAGTATATTCATAACAATAATATTTGAGAAAGATATAATGAATTTGGTGGGTAAATGACCAATAAGAGAGAAGTTAGTTCTAAATTGTAAATTTAGAGTTCTAGGGGAAAATAATCAACCTAACCTTTTAGAAAGGTCTTATTATCCATATGTTGATGTTTTTCCTACCTTAATTTTGTTTTGTACTTATTAGAGCAATCATGAATAAAATATTAATCATTTTAACTAAAAGATCCCATGAGTCAGGACCAGTAATATATGTCCATTCCATTGAACGAGAATGATAGCTAGGCTCATTCTGCCCTAGGGTTGTATATTGATAACCATTCCACCGGTTGAGAATAGTGGTCGGATGCTTTTTGTCTAGGGTTATATGTTATTATCGTTCCACCGGTAAGAATAGTAGTTAGGAGTGTTTTTCCCTAGGGTGGAATAATTGTTCCACCTGTTGAAAATAGTGGGGTCCCTAAACTCAACCTATATAAAAAAGAATGAATCAGGTTATATTCTAATAGTATAAATCTAACATCAGTAATTACCATGTATTGATTATTGTATCTCGCATGTATGCTACTTTCTAATGTGAATGCATGTAATTATATGTTTTTTCTATTTCGACTGTATTATTACCTTACTCAGTACATAGTATACTGATTATCCTTTTTATGGGTATTGTTCATTTCCACAAGTATATGACATAGATTTTTATATGTAGGTCATTGAGAACCCAGTTGATGAATTTGCAACTTTTGATACTTTGTATAGAGTAGAGTGACTTTGTGTATTAGGAATTTTTGGAATAGAGTTATATTATTAGGATGCTAGTTTTACTCGGATACCTTTTTGGACTCTTAGATCTATGATATCTCTTTTATTATATTTTGTTATTATACCTTAGATTAAATCTCCAAACTCGTATTTATATTTATAAACCCTCTCTCATCTCTATTCACTCTATTCTACTCTTAATGGTTTTTGGCCTTGTGATTGATGTGAGGATGGCACAGTAAACTAGACTCACATCAATTACAGCGGTAACACCCAATTATATTAATTATGCTTCTATTGTAAATAAAAAAAAATTAGCAGTAAATTTTGGGGTACTATACTTAGTGTCTCTAGGTTCTTCGATCTCTCCATGAGTAAATAAAAATAGAATTATTGAAGAAAAAAAGTGTTGATAGTTGAAGAACACGCAACATATGTCGTCAACCAATTGTTATGATCAGTCATTTGTGTGCATTGTCAGAAATGGGGCGGAATAAGCAATCAAAATCGAAAAAAAACTCTTATTAGATTCATTTGAACACAGTTGTACTCCAAATAGTGAAAAGGATAGTGATAGGGTTTTACATCGTTCGAATTTGACAAATGGTGAAGGGAGTTCATCGACTAAGGAAGCTGATCCGATGGTCATAGAAACATTTCCAGATTCTATTGTGGTTTCAAAGGAATAAGTGATGATGTAACATCTTTAGGCGATGGACCCAATTTTCCCGACTATCACCATTGAAATGGACTATGTTCCTGTACTGAAAAATAATTTGGATAAAATAGTGATGTCTGAGACTTCTCTTGTAACTCATGAACAAGAGGGGAAATGTATTTGGAGAGACACAGTTTCGATGAATCGTTGACCAAAGTTTGAAATTGATTTGCAATATATAACACTGATGATTATTGATGGTGTCTTAAAAGCTCAGATGAATGAAGTTGATTTGAGGGAGGAGGAAACCTGTTGGCAAACCACCCTGATAGGTTTTGTGGATGGTCAAACTCCTTCTCATTCTCAAATGATGTGTTTTGTCACCAAATAGTGGTCATCATTAACAAAGGTTCCTGAAGTTCTGAGTCATGATTTTGGCTACTTTCTCTTTCAAATCCAAAATATGGAGGACTTGCAGAGTGTTCTTGCTAGCCCTAATACCGGACATTTTGGTATCCGTGAATTCTCTTAGTAGGATTGGGATTCTAATAGGGAAACCTATTTGCATTGATGCTATTACAGTAAATGGGGAATGGATTTCATTCCCGAGACTCCTTGTGGAAGTAAATGTTACTAGACATGTTCTTGAGACAGTGGAACTTCTTATGCCTGATGGGAAATTATGGGTGCAAAGCATAGATTTTGAACGGAAACCTCCCTTCTGTACTCATTGTGAAGTGATGGACATGAAACTCATTACTATAGATCAAAACCTAATGCTAAGGCATATAAACAAGCTTGGGTAAAGAAGGAACACCAACATAATTCAGAATTATTGCCTAAATCACAACAAGATTATCCTATTATAATAATGAGGAAAGAACAACCACAACATGTAGAAACATCATCTTCATATTCTCTACCAGCAGTTCCAGACAAGGAGGTGATACTTTCAAATGAGACTTTAGTTCACACCCTATTTTCACAGGGTGGTGTTGTCATTAAAGAATCCTAATCTATACTTATTTAGAGACCTGTTACTATAGTTGGTAAAGGAAAAGAAAAGGCATGGATTTATCCTATCCATTCTTCCCCTTTGGCTCCAACTAGGCCATTTCAATTTGATAGAGGTGTTATCGAACAATTGATAGTTGGAGATTTAGACAGGGGAGGTGGCTCGAGTTATATGCCTAAGGACTTATGAATATCTCTTCATGAAATTTTAGAGGCTTGAATAAAACCCTCAAACATAAGGAGGTGAGCAACCTTATGTTGAATTATGCTCTTGATATTCTAAGGCTTATAGAAACTCAGGTGAAATAAGAGAAAGTTGAGGCAGTTAGGAAAAGACTTAGATTACAATGGTAGTGGATTCATAACTATTCCTACCATAGGAATGGTTGTGTGTGGATTATGTGGGATGATAATATATATCATATCACTTTAGTGGAGGCCATGGAATAGGGGATTCATTGCCATGTTACTAATAAGCCATTGAAGTCTGGTTTTTATCTTACTGTGATCTATGCACAAAATATTGGTCAATAGAGAAAAACTCTCTGGGAATGGTTGATACATCTTGGCATCCAAGTCAGCTTGCCATGGATTGTGATTAGTGATTTTAATGTGGTTTCTAAGGCTAAAGAGAAAATAGGGGGAAATCTTGATAGTGTTGAAGTTGAGGAGTTTGTTGACTGCCTTCAAGGGTGTGGTTTAGAGGATATTAATTTCACTGGAAATCTTTTCACTTGGTGTAATTAACAAAGTTCTGATAAGAGAATTTATTTAAGTTAGACAGGATTTTAGGTAATGGCCTTTGGTTGGATTATTTCCCTAATGTGTATGTGGATAGTGTGCACAATCCAGCTTTAGACAACAACCCCCTTATCTTGAAGTTTTACAACCATCAATCTGTCAGGTTGAAGCCCTTAAAGTTTGTTATTTTCTAAGTTGATAGGGATAAATTCAAGCCTATAGTTAGGGAGATATGGGATATCCACTTTGAGGGTAGCTGTACCTAAAAGGTAGTGTCTAAACTAAAACTTCTTAAGCAATGACTTAGACAGTATAATAAACACAATGGGCATATTTCAATTAAAGTTCAACAAGCTTGGCTTTCTTGGCAAGATTGTAAGAAGCACACAATGTTAGACCCGTTCAATGAGGATCTTGTTAATAAAGAAATGGAGGCACACATTGAATGGCATAGATGAGCAAGTGAAGAGGAGAATTATTTTAAACAAAAAGCTCATATATCTAGTTGGGGGATCAAAACACAAAATATTTCTATACCAATGTTCAAATGAGAAGCATCAAGAACAAAATTCATAAGCTTATTAGTGACTCAAATTAAGAACTTACCAATGATCAAGATATCCAAGAGGAGATGGTAGATTTCTATAAGAAGCTATTTGGTTAAGCATCCTGTACCCTTCAAGGTATCTCTCCGGATATGTGTAAAGAAGGTCCTTTGCTCTCCACTAATTCTACTACTTCCCTTACCTATGCTCCATCAACATCTGAAATCAAGCAAGCACTTTTCAGTATGGGAGACTTTAAGGATCTAGGCTTGGATGGGTTTAATACACTATTCTTTAAGAGGACTTAGGATATTATTAGAGATGATATTGTGTCTAGTGTCCAAGAGTTTTGGCAGTCAAGGCATCAATTGAAGCAAATTAATAATACAGCCATTACATTGATCCCCAAAGTCCCAGTTGCAAATAAAGTGAAAGATTTTAGACCGATAGCATATTGTAATATCTTGTATAAATTTTTTTGAAGGTCTTAGCTAATAGAATGTAGGGAGTTTTATTTAAAGTTGTTGATACATCTCGGGCTACTTTTCTAAAAGGTAGAATTTTCTATGATAAAGTTGTTATGGCAGTAGAAATTATGAAGCATTACTCAAGAAAGAACATCAACCCAAGAATGTTATTGCAAGTGGATTTACAAAAGTCCTATGATTTAGCGGAGTGGGCTTTCATAAAACAAGTATTGGAGTTTTATTGATTTGGTTATTCAGTGCATTTCTACTATGAGAATCTCCATTACTATAAATGGAGCTCTCACCAAACCATTCCTTAGTAGAAGGGGGATAAGGCAAGGTGATCCAATTTCTCCTTACTTGTTCGTTCTTTGCAAGGAGTACCTTCATTGAATGTTGAGAATATTATGGCCATTCTTTAATTTCCATGGACATCTAGGATGCAAAAATTTGAAGCTCATTGATCTTAACTTTGTAGATGACCTTTTTCTTTTCTGTAAAGGAGACGTTGCTTCTATAAAGCACATTAAAGAGGTACTCAATCACTTCTCTAACTATCTTGGTCTGATTGTAAATCCTAGCAAGAGCTCTCTATTTTGTGCTGGTGTGCAAGCAAGGGTGAAGACTGAAATTCTTGCCTTATTTGCTTGTCCTGAAGTTTCCTTTCCCTTCAAATACTTAGGGATTCCTTTAAACATAGCATATATGGGAGTTCATCATTATCACACCCTAATAGATAAGCTACTAGCCAAAATTAGAAACTGGACTTGCAGGTACCTTAGCTATGTAGGGAGAGTCTAATATATTGCTTCAATTCTCCAAGGGATTACAAGATTCTGGGCCCAAGTTCTCCCTATCCTTGTTGTTGTTATCTCACATATAGAACAAATTTGTAGAAGATTCCTGTGGACAAGAACTTTTGAGGGTCATAAAGCATTATTGTCATGGAGGACTATGTGTTTACAAAAGAAGGAAGGTGGCTTGTGTTTAGTTGATCTGCGAGCTTGGAATCAAGGTGCTTTGGGAAGATGGCTCTAACAACTTGTGCAATATAAAGAGAGTTTATGGATTAAATGGGTTCATGGAATTTACATAAAAAATAACGACATATCTATAGTTTTTGTTCATCCTCATCACTCTTGGTTGTATAGAGGTATAATGAAAATTAGATTTGCTTTATTACACCATATCATCAATGGACATTGTGGAATCTCTGATTATAAGATCCATAAAGCTTATGATGTGTTGAGATATTAGGAGATGAAGAAAGGTTGGTACTCTCTTGTATAGAAATATGCTAGTATGCCTCATCACTCTTTCACTAGTTGGTTAGCTTGTCATCAAGGAGTACTAACTAGAGACAAACTGAGCAGTTGTCATATGCAAGTTCCCACTAAGTTTGGGATTTGTGCTTGGGAGACTAAATCTATAGACCACCTCTTTGTGTTGTGTGGTTTTTCGAAGATTTCTTGGAAGTTATCTTTCAATTTTCTTGGAATTGATTATCATGGTGCAACTTGTGATACTTGGATTCAGCAAATGATTCATATTACAAATGGACAAGGTTGTAGGGCTGGAGTTTTGAAGGCTTTGTTTGGTGCTGTGGTTAATGAAATTTGGCACTGCAGGAACACATCTATCTTCAAAGGAAATTCCTAGCACTCAAGAAGTATGATTAAGGACATCATTAGGAGGCTTTTTTATTAGATTTCATTTATGTGAAAAGAAAGAGAAGTATATGAGCTTTTTATAGCATTTTGATTTATTTCCTTGTGATAGTTTTGTTTCTTATTTGACTTTGATGTACATAACGCCTTTTAGTATTAATGAAGTTCATTATTAATTACTAAAAAAAAGGAATTGTTTGATAATTGAATGGATCTGATTATTGGGATTATTTAGTAGTAGCCTTTGTGCCTACCTATGAGTTGGTAGTAGCCTTTGTGACTACCTGTAATTCGATAGCAGCCTTTGTGCCTACTTGTGGTTCGACAATAGCCTTTGTAACTACCTGTGATTCGGTAGTAGCCCTTATGCCTACCTATGATGATGTGTGTATTGGATTATGTTGATAGGCCTACCTGTGAATTGAGAAATTATGGGTCAATTAAGACAGTTGTGCATATTATAGAAGATGATCTGGCTTTCTAATTATACTACAAAGACCATCACTTGAATGTTCCATTAGTAAGTTCTAGTTATTTCCAGGTGAATAAGTATTGGTAGCATATCGTAACACCCCTAAATTTCACTACTGAATAATTTTGTTTTTAAAAGTTTTATGTGGAAGCAAGTATAGTAACTTTTTGGGGTGCTACAGTCACACTTAGTACCATATCAGTTTCCTTCCATCATTCCAATACTAAGTGCTAAGGTTAGAAAACATAATGTAATTAAATTTTAATAATGCATGTACAAATTAAAGAACACAGTAGTTATGAAGGTTAACTCACCTTCTAAGGAAAACCCACTAATTGTGGTTACAAAGACAATGTTAGTAGAAAAGAAATACAAGGAGTTTCATGAATGACACAAAAAGACTTCCTAGTTCAAAATATGGGTCAGCGCCCCAGATAACCCTATGCTCTCAATCCCAAAGATAAATCCCAAAAGGAGCATGTTGTCTAACCTACAGAAGATGCTACCCATTGAATAGATAAGGGCCTAAGAAAGGAATTCCTTTAGTACTATAGTACTGAGTAACCCTGTATATGAGACTAACATGTAAGGCTCGCATACAACAAATCAGATGTAATACATTGAACACGTAAATCATGGAATGGTACATATGTCATCTGAAATGCAATAATCATTTGGATAGCTACATGTGTTAGTATGTCATATTAGTTCATTCATTGTTATTTGTATTCAAGTTATTAGTATTGTAATTAGCCATCTCTTGAATTATATCCACGTGAGTATGGGGACCCCACTATTATGACCAGTGGACCAGGAATAACTAATCCAGGGTAGAACCCAGCTGGCCACTATTATAACCAGTAGACCGGTAAACATATACAACTCTAGGGCAAGATACTTCTGGCCACTATTATGACTGGTGTTTCAGTAAATATCCTATATCTAGTTCTGAATCACGCGGTGTTCCACTGTAAGTTATTAGTATATTTTTCATATATTATTACCATCAAAGGGTTTAACTTATTGAGCTCGAGACATCCACTATTATAACTTGTGAACCAAAAATAACTACTCCAGGGCAAAACGTACCTAGCCACTTATATGCGGTGGACTAGTAACATATATAAATCTAGGACAAAGTGTTCTTGGCCACTATTATAATCAATGGACCGATAAACATCCTACATCTAGGCCTTACTCAATAATCTTCTACTTTAAATGATTAGTATTTTATTCATGTCTTATTTACCAAGTAACACCCATCTAGACATGTATACTCTAATGGACACTCCCGACCTTTTACTACTCTACCAACCCAGAGTTCCTAAATACCCTATCCCTTATCTTGGAACATCTACACCCTATAAGACTCGAGGGACCCCCCCATATATTTTCCACCAACCTTATAATGAATGTAGAAACCTCACATACAACCCTAATCTAGCCCATGTGTTCATTGCCTCTCCTCTCCTTACTTAGCCCTCATCTCCCTTGATTCACGCACCATTACCATACTCACCCCAACTCCAACCTCATAGCTTAACTCCTCAATTTCCACATGTGATAATGACCCCTTAATTGGTCACCCTTGAAAACCATAATCTTCCTCCTTATTCTTCCACACCCTCTTCTCTTACACAGCTCTACCCTCCATTTGGCTTAACTCACACCCTTCATGTGGTACACCCCTCATCATGACACTAATGTTCAACTAACTTCCTCAACCTTTCCTCACAATACCCCTATCCTTAGGGCTATTTTCCCCAAAACCCTAGTTTATGCTCCTATGCACCTTCCCATTGTCCCATGTACTAAAACTTCTCCAAGTACACTAACCACCCAAAACACACTTTTCTCCCCATAGTTATCCTTCGATCAAGACTTCTCCACGTAAATTTTACCCCATGCAAAGTGCACCCATAGTGCAAAGTGCATACCTCCCAGGCAAAGCTCACACTTGCACCTTCAAATTACCAAAGTATCCCTATTTATACCCAATCATGCAGTATTAATACCATCAAACCTTATTTTCGTACTTAATACCAATTATTCTTAGTATATGTATCTATTTGCATAATCACCCTTGCACCTTCAAAATTACCATTATATCCTTACACCATATATTATCATCATTTATACCCAAACATAAAATACTAATACGACAAAACCTTATTTCGTACTTAACACCAATTATTTCTTAGCATGCGCATGTTTTTTACATAATCATCCTTGCACTTTTAAAATTACTAAAATACCCTTATGCCATATATTATCACCATTTACACTCAAACTTGAAATACTAACACCACCAAACCTTATTTCCATACATAATCACCCTTTAACACTTAGTATGTACATTTATTAGTATAATCACCCCTTATACCTCCAAAATTGCCAAAATACCTCTATTCTATATATTATCACCATTTACACCCAAATATGAAATACTAATACCACCAAACCTTATTTCCATACATAATCACCCTTTAATGCTTAGCATGTACATTTATTAGTATAATCACCCTTACACCTCCAAAATTACCAAAATACCCCTATTCCATATATATTATCACCATTTATACCCAATATGTATTATTAACACCTTAAACCCCTATTTCCATTCATAGCGCCAATTACCACTTATCATGCATACATATTAAGTTGACTCCCATTGCACAAGCTAAATTACTAAAATGCCCCTAAGCTATAAAATACTAATAATCATACCCAACCATGTACTACCAACATCACAAAACCCTTGATATTAGTCTTAGCACCAATTATCACCTATCATGTGTGTTTATTTAAGCATACTCCACTTTACATGCAAAATTACTAAAATGTCCCTAGAGCCCAAAATATTAATATTCATACCCCCACATGCATTATCCACACCACAAACCCTTATTGTTATTCTTAGCACCATTTATTCCTTAACCACCACACTTATTGTAATTATCACCAACATACATTGAAATTTACCAAAATACCCCTAGACCCTAAAATATTGATATTTCTATTATCACTTACATTTATAGTCCAC
The DNA here is from genome assembly GCA_030549775.1 of Tamarix chinensis. NCBI lineage: Eukaryota > Viridiplantae > Streptophyta > Magnoliopsida > Caryophyllales > Tamaricaceae > Tamarix > Tamarix chinensis. The sequence continues at coordinate 86,233,003 of CM060177.1, read as the reverse complement.
CAAACCCTCATCTCCACTCATAACAACATTCTTAACACATTAGGCATCCCACTTAAGTTTAAACACTAGGACATGTCCAAATAACCAAATTACCTCTAGGGCCCCTATTAGTTCTATTCACTATAAGTGTCCATACTCTCTTAGCCTAGCATGTATATACACATAACACTCATCCTCAACATCAACCCCTTTTTCTTAGTCACCACTTTAATATATATCACACCATATATAAGACAACATAATAGTCATGGAATTGGAAAGTAACACAACATATTTACATAAAGCACATACTAAAAATCTTAATGTGTTAGCATACGATAATCCATACATTTTAGTAAGTATAATGGTTACATTATTTCCAACAAAACCAACCTTAACTGGTATCTCGGTTTAATATGCTTAGGCCCCGATAAATGAAATTCTCTCCCTAAGATAATGTCACAAGTGCAATATTAATATTAGACAAATAGAAGATTTATTTTTACTAAAAATTATTACTTAAATATATATAACATTATAAACTAACTAGTACCTTAATATGGGATAAATATACCCAAAATTTATAGGGCTCAACTCAAGCTACCATAGTGTGAGCCATGAAATTGAACAAAAAAGAGAGGAAAAAAAGGAAGGAGGGGGAGGGGGAGGGTAGGTTTCAGGGAGAAGTGTTCGGGGTGGTTGTTAGGTGCAAGGGTGAGGTAGGGTATAGGGGTGGTTGGAGGTCGGAGGTCGGAGTGTGGTGGCTCAGGGCTGCGGTGGTTGTAGAAAGATGGTGAAGTGAAGGGAGGGAGAAGATAAAGAAAGGAAAAGAAGTAGAGAAGAAGAGGGGGAGGGGTAGGTGGCTCGGATCTAGTGGTGCAGGGCGAATATTGTGGGTGGTGTCTAGGAGCTGAGGGGAGGTTGAGGTGGTGGCAGAAGGGAGGAGGAGAGGTGGATAAGGTGGTGATGCAAGGGGGTTAAATGGAATAAGGAAGGAAAAGGGGAGGGTAGGTTGCAGGGTGGTCGATTTTCGTTGTTTAAGGTGGTGTAAGGGGTATAGGGTGTAGGAGGAGGGTAGCTTGGTGGCTGGTTGGGTGGCAGAGGGGAGTTGTGGGACTAGAGAAGTAAAAACATGTGGAAGAAGGAAAGAAATAAAAGAGAGGGTCGGTAGGGAGAGGGAGGGATCGAGAGAGAAGTAAGGTAGGGAGGAGGGGAACAAGAAGAAGAAAAAGAAAAGAAGAGAGGGAGGGGAGAGTGCGGGGTAGGTGGTGTAGGACTAGGCTTTTGTCACTAGCCTAGTATAGTAGGGTGATAGGGGAAAAAGGGGTAGGGGAAAGCCTACAGGGAAAGGGCATTAGGGTTGTTGGGCTAGAAATGGAAAGAAATGATGGTAGGGGAGGGTGGTGTGGATGTTAGTCGATAGTGGATGGTGCAGGCAGGGGCGTAGAGCATAAGGGGCGAAGGCATGCAAGGGGGTTAGGGGGTGTTTGGCTTAGGGGATTTCAAGAGAAGAAGAAAAGAAGAAGAGGGTCATGTGGGGGAAAGGGGGAGAAGGGGAAGAGCAGGCTAACCCACATGGGAGAAAAAAAGGAGGAGGGGAAGAAGAAGGTGGGCTGGCCTAAGGAGAGAGAGGAGGGAAAGAAAGAAGAAAGAAGGGGGAAGAAGAGGAGGTGGCGTGGGATGGCCCAACAGGAGGAGGAAGAAAGGAAAAGGGGAGGGGGTTGGGCTAGCCTAAGGAAGAAGGGATGAAGGAAAAGGAAGAAAGGAAAAAAAAAAGAATGAAAAGAAGAAACGAAAAAGGAAATGGAGAAAATGAAGATTATTTTTAGAATTAGGACTAGAAATTAGGATAAAATTAGTATTTGGGAGAAATATTAAATTAATTTATCTCAAATTTAGGTATTTATTTAAGATAAAATGGTAAAAATAATCATATTTAATTTATTAAATAATTCCATCTATTTTGTAAATCAATAGTCCTAAAATAATTAAATTAATAATTTAATATTAAATTATCTCAAATAAGGGTTAAATATTTAAATTTTGGTTTAACAAATTTGGGATATTACACATATGATCTTGAAGCATGTGGTTCTATGAATGATTATTCCATTTTGATTACTTTATGCATAATTCATTGTTCATATGATTAATGTGATGCATCTAGTGTGCTACATGTGGGCATTAAATATTATTTTGGTATAATGGGTTACTCAATATCATTATGCTGTAGGGTTCATTTTTTAGGCTCCTGCTTATTCAATGGGTAGTGGCCTTTGTAGGTTAGCTCACAAGATCTATTCATGGATTATTCATTGGGTTAAGAGTATAGGGTTATTCGGGATTCTGTTTGATAACTTGGACTGGAAGTTTTGGTATTTGCCTTATAATCTTTTATATTTCCCTTCCATTGACTTTTATTTTGTAACCACAGTTAGTGAGTTTTATTGGGAAGGTAAGTTAACCTCCCTAACCATTATGCTACTCTAATATATTAAGGTATTCTTGAATTTAAGTAAAGTAACATTTTAGCCTTAACGCTTGGTATTGTAATAGTAGAGCAAACCAGTTTGGTGTTAAGTGTGGTGGTAGCATTTTAAAATTTATTGTCTTAGCCTTTGCTTATAACTTTTAAAAATGAATTTTTTTGGTAGTAAATTTTGAGGGTGTTACATTTTTGCAATCAACTTCCACTGTTGTAATACCCCAAAAATTTACTTAGCCTAATCGTGCATCATTAGTGTCTTAATTTAATTCTAATCTCAGTAAATCTTATGTTAGCCTTAACCTAACTCCATAATCCCAAAATTTTAACTGATTCTGAAACCTTAACTTTGATAAACTGTAATGTGTAAACTAAAATCAAAACCCGCTAAAATTTTCATTAATCCTAATTACTTTGGCTAATCTAAAATCACCCTAAACTAATCCCCCAACCCTTCTCTTTTTCTTTCTCCTTTGCTTTTCTTCTTTCTTCTCTTCCTCCCACCAACCTCAAGCTACACACTTTAATTTGGTTGCAACTTGCACTTGCAACTTACACCATCCACTTGCACCATCACCTTAATTCCTTTCTCTTTTTTCTTCTTCTCCTTCTACTCCCTTATCCTTGCTCGACTACAACTAATCACACAGCCTACACACTCAATTTCCCCTACCATTGTCCCTTCTCATATAATACCTCCATCAACCATCACCACCCTTACCCTATAGCTACTACCCTATCCTTAACCATCCTCTGCAACCATCGCAGCTGCACCATCACCATCACACACCAGCCCTACCTCTTGTTCTTATCTTCCTTCCTGACTCACACCACTCACACACATGTACATGTACACACACACACACACACACACACACACACACACACACACTTTACACTCTCCTTATTTCTCTTTGGTTTTGCCTCATATTCGTGCCAAAGAGCCTTCTTCTCTCTCCTTCTTCTTCTTCTTCTTCTTCTTCTTCTTCTTCTTCTTCTTCTTCTTCTTCTTCTTCTTCTTCTTCTTCTTCTTCTTCTTCTTCTTCTTCTTCTTCTTCTTCTTCTTCTTCTTCTTCTTCTTCTTCTTCTTCTTCTTTCTTTCTTTTCTTTCTTTCTTTCTTTCTTTCTTCTTCTTTCTTTCTTTCTTTCTTTCTTCTTCTTCTTTTCTTCTTCTTCTTCTTTCTTCTTCTTTCTTTCTTTCTTTCTTTCTTTCTTTCTTTCTTTCTTTCTTTCCCTATTTTTGACTTGCGCACCACCATTTCCACCATCAAGCACCATATAGGCCACCACTTACTGCCCTTCAACCGGTGGAATAGGCACCAAGGTCATCCTAACCTTCTCCCTGATGTCTCTGTCCATCACCGCCGACTACCACCTCTTTTGCCTTCTTTTTCCTCTCGTGCATTGAAGGATTTTAGAGTGCATGACTTATGCACCGTCTACTGCATGGCCGTGCAGCACTTAAAATCTCTTTCTGCATAGCTGTGTAACCTTGCACCGCCAGACCATTCGCGATTTTTTCTCTCGGCTTGTTGCTTCACAGCCATGTAACTTTTACACTACCTAACTATGCAACACATTTTCTCTCAACTAGGAGCTACATTGCCTGTTGTATAGCTGTGCAACTTCATTTCCTTAGCTATGCACCCCTATTTTCACCCTCAAACCTTGTCTAAATACCACCAAAATTTAACCATATCTCCACCACACATTCCTCTACACATGCACACATCTCAAGCTCCCATTTGACTACTGTTATATCTATTTTTACCCTCTTTACCTTGATTTCTCCTTTGATTTAACTCTTCAAGCCTAACAGTGAGTTTTATTATTTTTTGTAGGTGATATTTTAGTAGCTTCAGAGGAGGAAGTCTAGGATTTGCATGCTTAGAGCCTAGTGTCCTATTTTATAAGGATACTATTGAATGTTTAGGGTTTTTTATGTTATTTGCATGTATGGCTATATGTGTTTTTCATGATATTGTTTATACATGACGTAACATGTGTTGATCTTGATATTTTATGATGATATGAATGCTATTTTAGTAAGAATTGGTGAGAAGTACCAATATGTTATGAAATTATTGTGATAATGTCATATTTGTGGGATTATATATTAAGGTATGAAATAAGGGCTTAAAAATGTTATGTTATTGAAAGAAAATAAGAATAGGTAAGATGTACCATTATTATTTGTTGAGGGTATGAAATATGGGTTGAATGGTGATAATGTCATATTTGTGGAAATATATTTTATGGTATGAAATATGGGTTGAATGAGTTTTGATAAATGGGTTTAAGGATTCTCATGAGGTTTGATGATAAATGGGAGACTTGAAAAATAATATGTGTGGAAGGTATAAGATTTTATAAAATAAGGGTTTTTATTTGTGCTTAAAGGGTAATTTGGTCATAATGGGATAATAAGAAAATTTTGATAATTTATGTGTTAGGAGGATTAATGATAATAATAGTATAAGGAATTCTTGGAAGTATTATTGTTATTTGGGGTCCTTAAATAATTTAATGGATAATTTGGGGCAAATCATCTTATGATGATAATATCAATATCCAATTTATAAGATCTAGAGGTTATACAGATTTCTAAACATGTTGTTAATAATTTGACCTTATGAGGTTATCTATCAGAATTGATAATCATGTAAATTTCGTGGGAGATGTTATAACAAATATATGGAAATTAGATTTTGGATATTTTTATGAGTAATATATTGGGGCAAGATTATTAATGTATGTGCATGGGAATTTGATCGTACATTTTGGGTATGATACTAATGATGGGATTTAGAGATGATATACTATAAGTTGTGTAGAATAATCAACATAAGAGAATGAATACTAAAGGGTGTGTAATTAGGGTTTGAAAGGACTTAAGGATTTGGAACTATGATATGTGTATCTCTATTTTGATGTGTTCTATGCCTGAGAATCAACCTTGAATAAAATAATAATCATTTAAAGTGCAAGAGCACGTGAGTAGGGCTAAGGTAATATATGTAATACCTCGTGTTAATAAATCCTTAATTTAAATATGCAAGACTTAAAATTTGATTAGCAGGCGTAGTAAATCATATGATTCTTTTTTAGAATGAATGTCTCATTGTTACGAGTAAGTCTATAGTTATTAAATTATGATAATAACCCAGACTAGTGTATATATGAGTAGGGGAAGATAAAAGTTGATGACGGTAATAATAACAATAATAAGAAGAGAGTAGATAATAATCAAAATAGAAAGGATGGTAATAACAATAACCTTATGATAAGTAACACTCTTAAAAATAATGCCGATAACAATAATTGTGAGAATAGTAATGTTAGAAATAATTATGATAATAAGGAGTGGTAGTGATAACACTAATAATAATAATATTGATCATGATAATAATAGTGAGAATAATGGTGAAAATAAAACCTTGAATAGGTAGGATTTTTCCTTAGTATCTATACTCTTAAAAGCCTAATACTATTGGATATTTTTGCTAACTAAATTCTAACCAATCCCCATCATTTTTCCCTACTCTAATTTAACCTAATCTCCCCCAACCTGTTAAGCACCCTTCTCCTCCCATGCAGCCAACTGCCACCTTTTTTCCATGCATGAGCACCACCTCTCCACTCTACACTCCTAATTGTCTTATCCACTAACCATGCGGCCTTTCTCTTCCCCTAACACATCCCATCACCTTCCCTACTACTCTCCTTCCTCACGCCATCCCAGCCATATGCAGCCACAAAACCACACGTAACCCATCCCTCCCACCAAGTGGCAGCCATCATCTTCTCCTCCTCTCAACCTGCGCACCTACTCAATATTTCTAGCCATCTACCCATCCATTTCTTTCCTTCTCCACTCAACCAACCTGCCCCTTTCCCTTCTCCTATGCATTCGACACCCATCTCCCCTAAATCAACTTACAGCATCCTCCCCAACCAACTCTTGCAGTAACCCCATTTTTCCTCTATTTTTCCCTTCCCTTCTTAAGCCCCAACCTGTAGCAAAGTCCCTCCTTCCCTCTCCCTTTTTTTCCTCTATTTTTCTCCCTGCAAATCCTCTCCTTCTCCCCATACTTTCAGCATTTGATACTCTTGTTTGTAGCCTCCAAACTTCTCCCTTTCACCACTGAACTCCTGCCCAAAAATCACCCAACTTGTAGCCTTGCCAAGCACCCCTCTCCCCTCATGATTTGCCTCTCCAAGCAGCAACCAATTCTGAGGTAATTATTCTACCTTCTAGTGTGCATGGTACGTAGAAATTCCATGCACCGACATCTTTGGGTAATTCCCTAATCGTATTTTGGGTATTAGTTCGCATAGGTTGTCATTTTATTATTTTATTTAGCATAGATATTAATGCATGCATAGTTGTGGATGGTGTTATTTATTTTTAGGTAACATCGACCTCGCTTAAGGTATCCTTGGAAGAAGCTCTTCATGGTATTATTTTTCTTATCTCAAGGTAAATCTAACTAATCCGTAGATGGTAGAATTTTATGTGAAAATGATAGGTTAGTTTTCTAGGATAAAAATCATGCTAGGTTGAGGATATCAAATGACTTGTACTTTGTGGGAAATGGAAGCATGTTGTAGTTCATTTCTATGTGAATATTATGATGTGTAGACTAATATGTTACCATGCTAATATTTCTATGCCTAGGTAGTATTATAAAAAAGAAATGTGCATGTTTAGGGATAGAGTCCAATAGAAAATTTGTCATATTTTATGGTAAGACCTATAAATGAATTAAATGTGTTTAAATGGTGATTATTATGTGTTGCATGTTCTATGGGTAAAAATGTAAATTCTATATACCACGGTTCGTATTTGAAAGTTATTTGTAGAAATTGCATGAATTTTATGAGATACTTGAAATGCATGCTAAGAGTGTATACATGTACCATGTATGGTGAATGCTTGGTCTTTTGTCGTACTGAAAAAATTATTGTATGTTAAATTATCATTAGCTATTTTATGTTAGCTTTTTTATGACAAATATCCTATGGAGATAAACCTGGTAATAAAGTAAAGGAAAATGTAGTAGTTATAGGTCAAAGGGTATTTTGGTCATTAGGGAAAAAATGTGATTTAAAGTGAATAATTGGGCTAGTTGACTTAAGTGTCGGCCTAAGAATAATTTTAAAAATAATTGGACAAATAGATTGAATAACTGAATTAGATAATTATTCGGGCTATGGCATGGTGCCTAACCCTAGGTCGTGTTGGCTTGGAATTGTTGTGACCCTCGTGGTCTTTTAGATTTAACATTTGATGGTTGATTGTTATGACCCTCGTGGTCCCTTGGTTGATTGATTGATTGATGGCTAAGTTGTAATATTATGAACCTTGTTCTCAAATTTATAACTTGGAATTTCATAAGACATTGATCACTTAAAGAGGAAGACTTGAGTTGGAAAGGAATCTCATGCCTCGGATTTGGCCCTTGAGCACATAGTTTGGGCCTTCAGGTCAAAGGCCTCACTTCTGCTCTATAGGTATTCCATACACCCTATAGGGAGTACGCGTACTTAAGGACTTAAGTTCTAATGTTTAGTATAGATGATTGATATTTTGTGTGGCTTCCTTGGCGAGCTTTGCCTTGGAATTGAGTGAATTATTTTGGTACCACCTCCTTGATGATAATTGTCATGGATATGGGATTGTATTCCACTCGATAATTGTTATATAAATGGCATAACCGGATTAGACACCCACCATAATACTTCTGTAATAATTGGATTAGGAGTGAGTTGACCTTGGTTAGATTGTTTGGGATGTCACCACTTCTTCCTATTATGCTATAAGTATGGTCGTTGGTGAGTTAAAATGGTCGTAAGATTTACAAGCATGTCTTCAACGCCTTTGCTAGGGATTTTGATCTAATCAGTATCATTAATTGTGATGTGGAATTGTGTCATAAAATCATGGCTTTGCATGTGATCCATGTTTTATTTGAATGCCTTAATTGTATGATGATTGTATATGTGGGTATGCTACCTCTCCTGGGGCGTTGTGATTTACTCAGTATGAGGAAGTCGTACTGATGCTATCACTTTTCAGAGAAGTACGTCCATGGCATACAGTTGATGCACTGTCCTATGCACAATAAATTTAATAAATAAATCCTAATTTCCAAATATATAGTGTATAGCAAGAAGGAGTCAAACCCACAAGGAATGGTATATAATCAATAATTCTATAATCGATGTTAGAACCCCAGTTATGCAATAACATATAATTCTGTCATCAATATCTAAACTATGGATAAATAATAAAACATTGTACTCACTAATTAATAAATAAGGATAGGAAGGTATTGATTATGGAATTAGGATATCAAATAATCATTGAGAAAAGAATGATTCTAAATGATTTAATGTTGACCTGTAGAAACTCATAATAATTCATCCCTTTGCTTTCTCTCAATTCTAATAAATTGAATAAGCTCTCAATTTATCACCTAACCAATTAACAACCTAGGTTAAGAATGCTAGATTCAATTAATGGCATCATTACGAATGGAAAGCAGTCAACTACGACCATAATCACATAAGTAGTCAACTTGCAATTAAAAGAGGAATGGAGAAGAACTTATCTACTTGAATTGTAGAGCGTTGATTGTTCAATTGAATACAATGGCGAGAAAGAGAATTGGAATTACAAATTACATGTGGTATATAGAGAATATGGAGATAAAGAGAGAATCCCATTCTCAAACTTCCTAAAACCACACTTTCGAATGTTCAAACTTTAGAAATATATTAGGGAAAAGTTGCATGAACAGTTACAGAATTTAAGAAAAACACGGTCCGTGTTAGGAAATATGGGACCTCTATGGTTTTTCTTGAATTTTCTACCAAATGTTGAATTTTAAAAGCTGAAAGTTTGCATGCTGACAGAAAAACACCAGGGGGCGTGTTTATTGTTCCTTCATTATTTCTTTATGAAATTTCAATACAAGCTTCCCTTTGATATATATTCTTCATTTCCGGTCTTTTCTTCCATTGATTCCATATCTTTTGATGTGTTATTTGCTTCATTTTCTCTTTCCATTGATTTCTCCTTTGAATTTCTTCATTTTTATCTTTTCCTACAAAATTTATCCAAAAGAGAAAAACTCAAGAAAAGATTAAATCTCATAAAAACAATGAGGAATAAATGACATTTTTACTTAGGAAAATAACATATAAATTCCATATATCAGCAGTGGTTGAAATTTTTTTAGGAAAATCTTCTAGATGACTAGTTAGGCTAAGGGAGTGGGTGGACCCTATCCCTATTTCCTTTTCCTTGTAACTTTGATAGAGCGGATGAGTGTAAGGCAAACCACTGTTGCACCTTCATGTGCTCTTTTTTTTTTTATTTTCTGAAAATTGTTAGTTACTTAATTATCTAAATGGACCTTTTGTATGGATAATATTTATTTGTAAAATCCTTGATTATGTATTGTAATTCTCTCACATTTTGTTGGTTTGACTTATTTTAAGCCTTAACACTTGATATAAGGATAGTGAGGAGACCGGACTTATGTTAAGTGTGGCGGTAACACCCATTGTTTTACAATATCTGCTTCCACAAAGCAAGATTTAAATGAAAATTTCAAGTCATGATTTTGGGGTGTTATAATATATATATATGTATTTATCCCATTTCATTGGGGAGAATAGTGGCTTGGGAGCATTTTGTCTCGAGAGGATGTTTTTAATCTCCGTTCCACTAGAAAGAATAGTGGCTTGGGCTTGTTATCCCCGAGAAGAGTTTCAGACCGTTCCATCGATTTAAGAATAGTGGTGTCCCTACTCATTATGAAATGAAAATGTATCATTATAACTTATGGAAAATATACTAATGATTTAAAGTTGAAGAATACGTGAGTCAAGACCTAGGTGATTTCTTTTTCTATATATATATATATATATGTATCCCATTCCACCTAAGAGAATAGTGGTTCTGGAGCATTTTGCCTTGAGAGGTTGTTTTTAATTTTCGTTCCATAGGAAAGAATAGTGGCTCGGGTGTGTTGTCTCAAAGAAGAGTTTCAGACCATTTCACTGTTTTAAGAGTAATAGGGTTCTTGCACTCAATGTATATAAAAGAATGAAAATGGATTATACTTAATAAAGGAATCGGGATCATATTCTGTCTTATGAGATATTTTTTTATTTGGTTATTCCTTTATTATTAAATGTGAAGACATGTGCTATTTGTATTCTTCTTTCAAAATTATTGTTCCCTTACTCAGTACGTAGCGTACTGACCACCTATTTTATGGGTTCTGCTCATTCTCACGAGCAGATCTACCCTATTTTGTAAGTGATTAATGATTATTAGCTTGATGTGCTTGCCTTGGGTGAGCTCTAAATGATTTGGTAAATGATATAGTTATCTAGATATCTCTATCTCTCTATTTGGACTCTTAGTCCTCTGTTCTCACTATTTATTCCCTTCTCTCTTTTTCGTATCTTGTATTGCGATGGAATCAAGTGTTTCCCATAGCTAATTCCTAGGTTTGAGGTTACTTTTGCTTTGCACCCGACATTAACTGGGCATAGGGAGTGCCTCTTCTATGTTGGATGCGATGTGACACCCCTATGTTTTGTGTTTTGGCTTCCGCTATTAACTCTTTGAAACAAAAAATTTTAAGTTCCAAAATTTGGGGGTGTTATAGATACCTCGAACCATCTTTACTCCTTAACAAGTTGTAGAGCCTTAATCATTTCACAACCTTTAAACTTTTATAAGTTTTCAATTTCCCCTTGACACACTCCTACTGGAATATATTTAATAACCCTATTCATCATAACATACCAATTGAAGTCCCTATTTATTTCTTCCATTTATATATGCACTCACATTGATCTTCCATTACCCCATTAGTAGCATGCAAATGAGGTAGTATTAAATGTAGATCATCCTCCTCCCTCTAAAATGCTGTGAACAATTATCTAACCATATCATCCCTAGCTCTAGTCTTACTGTTGAAAATGAGATCATTTTTTGCTCACTATATAACCTACAGTCATAAGTATGTATACACCCAACATGTGACCCATTCATCTCACCTGCAAAACCTCCCAATCCATTCACATAGCTACATGCAATCAACTAACCTTACACCTTCATTGCAAATATTCCCATTTTTATCTTAAAAGTGTGCATTAAAAAATAATGTGATTTGTAGTTTTGATCCTCCCACACATTAGACATAATGGGCAAATTGTCATTCTCCATCACTCCAAATTCATACATATGGAAATATCATTACATCAACCCATATAGAGTTGTGTACTTGTAGCAAGGTAATGTAATCTGTCATTTTTAATTAACCATAACTGGAACCCTAATTATAAATATGTTATTATTATGTGAACTAGTATTGGGTATTAGGTTATGAATTAATTAGATTAAAATTTAGTAGAGATTAGGGTTTTTGGTTAATCGGTTGACCGGTCATCATCCAACAACATTATGTTCATCTGAGGCTTGAGTAGTTGATTGAAGGTGCCAATTGGTAACTGGCCATTTTTCAATTGTTCTATTTTATGATTTTTGATTTGTTTTGACTCTAATTTGATTATTTTGCCCAATATTTTTATATATTTGGGTTCATAAATTTATTTTACACCTTTGCATAAATTTTGGAAAATTTTAAATTTAATTTAGTATTTCCATTATTTATTGATATTACCTAGATTAAAAGTAATCTAAAATTAAGAAAAATACCCGTGAGCCACATAATTTCACCTTAGTATTCTTTGATCAAATTATGATTTATTTCATAATTTATATTCTTTTGATTCTATTCTTGATTTTATTATTACTTATTATTTCTAGCTTTGTACTTTTTTTTGTATTTCTTGCACTATAATATTTCTCTCTTTTTCCTTTACCTTACTTCTACCAAACCAGACCTCCCTTTCCTACTTGACCATTAACCACCCATCACCACCCTCCTTTTTGCTTGGTTGTTTGGTTTGTCATAGTTTCATTCAACCACTTTATACTCTACCACTCTACTTGATTCCATTCAAGTGTTGTGCAAGGTAGCCCCTCTGCTCTATCTTTAGCAGATTTTGACCCTCACTCCTCCCCTTATGCCTTTTTTTCTTGATTTTTCGTAAGAATTGAAGCCTATTTCCTTTAGCTTGTTTTGATCCCACCTCTATGATCTCTTTTAGCCTTTATTGTGTGTTCATCCCTCTTATTCTTGTAGCCCTTAAACCAAGCCCTCTCATTCTCTTTTCTTTCTAGTTTTCCTTATTCCCTTCTATAATTCCTCTTAACTAGTCTCTCTTTATTTTTAATTAAATAAAGGATTTTCGATTTGTCGGTAATTTTAAAGGTTATATTTGTTCTTCCCTCTTGATTGTTTCTTGTCATTTTCTTAAGGGTATGATTTTGATTGTTGTATTATATGTTTCTTATTATTGAATGCTTATGGATAAATTCTAAACCTTATAAGGTTTAAGAGCTCCATATACTTTGGGTGGGTTCATGAATTTGTAAGGGTTTCCCTCACATCCAACTAACTTAGCCCATATAATGGCATTATGGGAGGATACCATAGCCTCGACGTATAGCACGATTGATTCAAAAATTGGCCATTGTATACTTTGTTTGAATGTGACTTAGCTTCCCTCTATTTTCTATCACTCACCACCTCTAATAGTGCCCTAATCCCTCATAAATGAGTAGGTTGTGAGCCTCAACCTTTATGAATAATAGAGTCATGAGGCCCTCAAAAAATAAGGAAGTAATAAGTCAATTGAAGCAATCTACCAAGGAAGCAATTGATCAAGTAAAAAAAAGGTATGCCAAGAAATCACAGCTTACTACTCACACTAAGCAGTCCTCTACTAAGTCATTTAGCTCTCAATTATCTCTACTCACTATAATCTGAATGGAAAATATATAGACACCTTTGGCTAGGGACCCTAATCCCTCTACCATTGGTGGCCACACCTTTAGTGCATGAGATAATTATTAGTTGGAATCCTTTATACTTGAAAATGTAAAAGTTATTTGTTTGTAGTTAAGGCATTCATTATGAGGCTTTTCTTTATAAAATGATATGCACTTCCTAATTTGATTCATTTATGCCTTAAATGATGGCTTAGGAAGGAAGAATATATGGTCATGGATTGATTAAGTTTCAAATCAAACTCAACCATGACTACTACCGCCAGGTAACTTTAATGTGGTAAATTCCATAGAGGAGAAGCTCTAAGGAGGTCCCATACTGACATTGGATATTAATTAACGAATTTAACTATTATCTTTTAACCACTAAACTATCAAATCTAAGCTTTTTAGCCCCTTTTTGTAACATTCCCATTTTTTTACTACTTAAAATTTTCATTTAATACTTTGCGGAAGTGAAAAATATCATACAGACTTAAGAAAAATAGGATGTTACTGTCGTACCTAACATAAGGTAGACATTTGCCACCCATCCCATATTAGATATAGGGCTAGAACAAAACATTCAATTTAAAATAAAGTGTGCAACTTAAATTACATAAATATTTAAAAGATTTTTTACATCAAAGGACTTCAATGGTCCTCGACCAGGTCAAATATAAGAAGATAGATAAGTTAAGAATACATGACTATGTTGAAACAAGGTTAGGGCGTGACTCCAAAACTATGGTTTGTCACAGACCACAAAAAATCCTTCAGATGTCCATGCTCTCAAGCCTCGAACCGAAACTGAGGTAGGCCTACTATTGGTCATCCCTAAAAACCTACACATGACCCTCTACTCGTGGAAAGGAGCAGATGACCGAGTAAACGGACACATCAGTACACTAATTATTGAGTAAGCCAAGTTGATTCCTCAACTAAAATCCCAAGAATGCAAGATTTTATCATAGCATGGAGATAATATTTGTTATGCATTATACTAATTCCATACACATAAAGGTAGTAATGCGTCAGGATATATTATCATACATAACTTAGGTAAGAGACAACATACTCCTAGCTACTTAATTGGTGAAAGGTTATTCAATGAAACATATTTCTGCTCGGTGAATGATCAAGCTGGACATGAGGAAGGCATATAATACTATTAGTTGGGAATTCTTGGTGTAAACTTTAGCATCACTCAACTTCCCAACTAACTTCATTAAGCTAATTATGGGTTGTGTCACCTCAGTGAATTACTCCTTACTAGTTAATGGTAGCCTACAACCTCCTTTTAGAGCTTAAAGAGGTTTGAGACAGGGGGATCCTCTCTCTCCCATATCTCTTTATAGTTGTCATGGAGTATCTAAATCAAACCTTGGAGGAGCTATGGACAAATCCTAAGTTCAGGGCCCATCCTAAATGTAAAAACGTGAAGCTAGCTCATCTTTCATTTGTAGATGACCTCCTTTTCTTTAGTTATGGCAATGATGCCTCAGTGCAATGCATTTGTGATATCTTCCATCATTTCTCTAAACTTTCAGGGCTGACTCTCAATAACACTAATAGCAATATCTACTATAGCATATCAATGCCTTATAAAGAGAAGGAAAAAATTTCCTAGCTCTACCATTTTCCTGAAGGCAAACTTCATGTTAAATACCTCGGTGTGCCTTTATCTTCCAAGAAGGTGACCTATTAGGATTGTAGGGAATTGATTGAGAATTTTACATCTAAAATTTGTGCATGGAAATCAAAGCTATTGAGTTTAGCTAGGAGATATCAACTTATTCAATCAGTTCTTTTTGGAGCCCAGGCCTATTAGATTTTTTTTATGCTTCCTCAAAAGACTATATATGAAATTAACTCTCTATGTCAAGCTTAACTTTGGTCTAGAGCAGAAAAGTCTTATAGATCACCCATTGATTGGGACATAGTTTGTCTTCCTAAGCAATAAGGTGGTTTGGGACTTATGCAACTACAATTTTGGAATCAAGCTACATAAGGTCGGTTGCTTTGTTGGCTGATAGAAATGAACAAGTTTTATGGGTCCGATGGGTGCACTCTTACTATATTAAAGGTAGAGACATTTGGAAGGTCAAAATTCCCTCAATGACTTCTTAGAATCTTTGAAATATCATGAACTTGAGTAATTTCCAGGAATTATTTTAGGACCCGACAACTAGGAGAGCATGCAGTAAACGGGGTGATTATTTCATATCTAAAGGCTATGAGCTAATCCGTAGAAAGGAAATGAAAGTCCTATGGTTTAGCACTATTTGGAACCTATTGAGCCTACAGAGACATAATATTCACCTTTTCCTTGTCATTCATGGTCGTTTGTTGACTTGAGACAGAATGATTGTGATGGGCTTAAATACACCATAGAACTGTAGCCTATGCGAGGATGAAAGTGATCTCACCAACATTTATTTTTTAGCTGTTCTTTTTTAGCACAGATATGGGGGAGTTTGGCCACCAACATGGGCAATTGACATGTGATGCCACAGTGGTGAGGCAATTTACAATGGATGGAAAAAGGAGGAAGAGGTCCCAAAATCCAAAAACAAACTTTAAGGGAACTATTTTCTGCCTGTACCTATCATATTTGGATGGAGAGAAATGGTGGCACATTTGAGGAAAAGAAGAGAATGCCTTAGTAGATTATCTGCGCCATTACTATAGAGCTAGCAATGAAAGTGGAGTCTCTATCATCTAGCCTTTCTTTTAATAGCTTGAAGGAGTATGTTAATTGTTTGGTCTTGTTTATTTTATTTTTAAGTCTTTGAGTTTTCTAGAGTTTTGGAGGTCATGTACAAATTGACATACAATTAATAAAATTGCCACAACTATTTACAAAAAAAAAACTCAGGCAACTAATAATGTATCATGCTTACCTTCATATTATAATAACATAAATAATCACACACATACTAGGTAGATTAATTTAGATTACAACTAGGTTTTATTTTCCAACTTGCTCAATCAATTAGGTTATACCATTTCCTTATCCATATATTAATATAGGTCAATATCCGGACAATCCTTCAAATTATTAACTAGTTGGTTATTTGAGCCATTATATAAGTGTTCATTTTGACTTTTACTGTTATTATCATTCAGACCATTGTTCCCATCATTATCTAATTATTTATCATCCACTTAGTTAACATCCATATTTTATCATTGAGCAATGGACTTTGCACCACCCCATGGTCTCATATACCATGGAATCCTATCCAAACTAAGGGACATAAAGTTTAGGCCGAACCTAGTCACTAAAGTAGACATAAGTCAAGGCCGAAGCTAATCTCCACAATAGACATAAGTCCAAGCTGAAGCCAACCAATATAGATATAAATCTAGGCCGAAGCTAACCATCTAGGTAACTAGACCCTTTAGTATTAATACTATCTAGTACATCATTAGTATCTAGAGTAGATAAGGCATTGGGATCTCTAAGATCCTGCTTGGAGGTAGACTAACCTCCGGTAGCTAATTGAGAATTGGGTAACCTAGACCTATACACAACTCGATTGTCTTTTCCTATCACATTTCATAAGTGGTACACCTATTTAGCCTTTACAATTCTCATTGAGTATGTCATAAAACATGATTCATTTAATCCATTTATTAGATCACTAATCCATGGTAAAATTCTATTTTATCCTCTTAATAATCATAGGACAATCCCATGTATAGCCTCAAAGCATAATCAAACTGAAAGGAACTAAATCACATAAACCAGCCAAACTAATCGATCGGCTTGGCTCTACCAGTTGATTGTTTGCACTAACTAGTCAATCAATTTAGGTTGATCAGTCAACCAATTTAGCTCGACTAAACCGTATTTTTTCTCAAATTGGTCAATTAGTTTGGGCAAGCCAGTTGACTATTTATAGACTAGTTGATAGGTTCTTCCCAACTAATTGATAGGTTTAAGTAGAGAGTAAGACCAAGGTTTCTACAAGCTTATCAGTCGATGGGTTAGGTCAACCAGTTGACTGCTCTAGGAACTAGTCGATCAGTTTGATCTAACTAGTTAATTAGTTTTCCTTACAACAACACTAAACAATCATTTTCATGAAGATCATGCTTATAAATCTCATCATACTACATGGGAACATATATTAACATCAAATAACATATTTCTAGCCTATTTAAATTACACACCTCAATAGTAATCATCACAATCCATATTTTACTTTTCACTCAAAATGCCCAATTTAACCATCCAAATCAGTTCTATAAGCTATATATATTCATACCAACATATAGTATAAACTTAAAGAGTTTTATATCATGTTAGATTACTCATAACCCATTTTAGAAGCAAGAATAACGTATTTTATGAAGGAAAAATTTTCCTTAAATTAGAAATCTCAGCCAGTGAAAACCTCAATTTTTAAAACGTTAAATCAACAATTTTTGACTTAGAAATTTGTGTATAACTTTTTTAATTTTGAACTTGAAATAGAAAGGACGAATGAACACACCACACCCAAATAAAAATAGAGGATACTTAGATGAACTACTCAATCTTTTTCCTAAATCTAACTCTTCCTTGCTTAATAATTAAAATAAGAGGGAGTTAGAGAAAGGATCGAAAGAGTTAAAGGAATACAACTATAAGGTTAAAAGTGTAAAGGGAGAAGGTGAATACTAGAAAGTTATGTATTTTCGGTGGCTTAAAAGAAGGGAAAAAAGTGATGATCAAGGCTATTTATAAACAACCAATCAATATGAATAACAATTTGGTCAAGAACAATTCAAAAACCCTAATTCTTGCCATTTGAATTAGAGTTAAATGGACGGATTTCATCTAAGATATTCTAACCTATACTCTAGAGCTCAAATGGTGATTCTAGGGAAATACAAGTGAAACTAACCCCAAATGGAGTTTGATAAAAATTACACAATAATCGCAAAAGCAACCGAACAGGGATAGGGATAGGGTGATCAGTACTGCCTGATCTAAATCCTCAAAGCAGAGAATAACAAGGTTGCCGGAAACCGACAATAAACGATGCAAAATCGTAAGAATTAAGCAGATAGCTTTATTTTATATACTAAAATCTAGTCGAGCAAGTTGCCCTTTTACATCAAGATAGAAGCTTTATATAGGGCAGCAACTAGCCAGGAAATAATGGGAGCCGAACGTTGGGCAACGGTCAAGAAGGAGGAGTGGCCATAGTGGATTAATGGTGGGTAATCACCATTAATGGTGAGCGTCGAAGAAGGCAGAGTTAGAGGAAAGGGACGACCAAGGAAGGGACTGAATTTGGTCGAGAGTGAAGGAGCGGCCTTGATGCCGCATTTGGCTTGACCGTTCAATGCAGAAGAACGGTTTTAAGGGCTGTGTTTGACCGGGGAGACGGGGAGAGTGTGTGTGAGGTTTGGGTTTGGGCTTTTTTAGTTGAGACGAAATGTGGGCTTGGAGTGTGGTATGATTAAGGCTAATGTGGGGGAAATGAAGGTAGTTTAATGATGGTTTAGGCAAGTCCCAACTTGACTAGCTGCTTAAAACCCTTATTACAAGATAAAAAAATACTAATAATAGAATTTTGCTAATTGGGCGATAATGCCATTATTTTTGCTAATAATCTTAAAACTCGAATATTTCTTCTCAGCAACAAAATCCCGTTTCTTGATAGCACCGTCTTAAATCCTTTTCCCCGCTTGCTTGGCTAAATTGTCAATTTTCTTGATTATCCTACAAGACAACGAGAAAAGTATAATTAATTATTTTTAAAGGATAATTGGTGCTTTTTATAGTAAGGGTACTAAGAGTATTTGGGCTTTCATCAACAAGTCAATTGGTCCATAAATGCAATTCACATGAGAGGCAATGGATGGTTAGTGTGGAAAGAATCTTCTAATTGGGCATAATCAAACCCGAGATTAAAGCAATGATCTTAGAAATGTGTAGAGGAGAGAGGTGGAAGAAGACAAGACTGAGGTCATCTCCCCCCCCTAAATTGTCCCAATTGATCCTCCAAATAGTTATGAGGCTATATTTTCAAGCTAAATGCATCATAAAAAAGGCTAATAATCTCTTAGGAACAATTTAGCATGGGTTAAAATAGTTCCATTTCAGTATAAGAGATTTTTTGAAAAAATTGAGTTTCAAAAATATGCCTAATTCGACAAACTAATTGATTAATTTGGCCTATCAGTCGACTATTCTGCAAACTAATCGATCAGTTTTCTAACTAGTTGATCGGTTTAGTTGAGTAAAAACTATTTGGCTGAAATGATGAACCAGTCGATCGGTTCTCCTAAAAACTCATCAAGTTTAATTGTCCAACCTCATTTCAAATCCAAATTTTTCTTAAACCAAATCATAATACAAATCAAAATCAAACACCTAAAATTGGCATAATTTATCATTTAACACTTTCCAAAAAGATGGGATATTACACTTTTTATGTAGTCAAATAGGTAGAGTAATGATCATATAATCTATTGTAATTTGGATAAACCCTAAATGGATTGACGAGCTTAGTGATTCTTTTGCAAAATTCCACTTTTTATATATGATCATTCTCCTAGGACTTACATTATTAGTTACATCCCAACCCAATGTTTTAAACCTATTAGATCTTATAACAAGTGGGTTGAGGAGGATGAATTTTTGCAAATTATCTATGATGTTTGAAAAGCAAGGATCAATGATAATTCTTTGTTGATTATAATGAACACTCTCAAATGGTTAAAAATCTCACCCAAAAGCTTGACTAACTGAAGTATGGTACCATATCCTTAAGAGTCATTGAAGCAACGAAAAGGCTCACACACACTAAACTCTAGCTGTCACACGACCCATTGAATAGTATTTTGATGCAACAAGAGAAAGAAAAACTACAGTATTATCATTTTCTTGTTAAGTGTGAAGAATTTTTTTATAAGAAAAAGTAAAGAATTCAATGGCTTACTTTAGGATACAGTACTACAAAGTTCTTCCACTCTGTTGTTAATGGTAGGAATAACTAAAATAAAATATTAGCAATCAAAGACCAAACAAGAAGGGAACATACTAATCAACCAACCTTTTTGGCCACCCATTCTAGGTTTTTCATCTCTCTTATGGGAACCAAAGGTACACTCATAGGTTATTTTTAATAAGAAGTCATTAATAGAGGGCCTTAAGTTAATTATCCATCAACAACAATTTCTTCTCTACCTGGTAAGCAAATAGGAATTTTCACATGTCATTTCCTTGATCTCAAATAAAAAAGCTCTAGGTCTAGATGGTTACAACGTATTCTTTTACAAATTAACTCATCATTTAATAAGTGATGTTGTGTGGAGGGTATTTCTTACTAGCATAATTCCATAGGGTTTAATGTTTCATATTTAAATATGATCCCCAAAGTTCAAAACTCATACAAACCCTCTAACTATTATCCTATAGCATATTGCAATCTTTTTTTTATAAGATCGTTGCCAATATTATTATTAACAACATGTAACACATCGTGATATATTTAATAGGTAATTCACAATTTACATTCACTAAAGGGATAAATATCAATGAAAATATTGTCATAGCTTTTGAGATGGTTTTGAATTACCAACATAAATCATTATTCCCTAGAAGCATGATCAATTTGGACATAAGGAAGGCATATGACACTATTAACTGGCGTTTCCTCCACATTATGCTATTAGTATTGAATTTTCCCTCTACCGTTGTCAAATTCATAATAAGTTATTGATGCACTGTCGTATGCACAATAAATTTAATAAATAAATCATAATTCCCAAATACGTAGTATATGGCAAGAAGGAGTCGAACCCACAAGGAATGACGTTTTAATCACTAATTTTGCTATTGATGTTATAACCCTGTTTGTACAATTTCATTGATTCTTAAACTAAATTCAATTATACTAAATCTTTAATCACGAATTGACAATTAGGGGAGGATTGAATTGGTGATGGAATTAAAATGCCATACATTCACATAAAAAGAATGATTCTAAACAGTTTAATGTTGACTTAGGAAATTCAGAATAACGAATTCCTATACTTTCTCTCAACCTTAATAAATTAAATATGCTCTCAATTTATTTTTGCACCCGTTTAATAACCTAGGTTATGAACACTAGATTCAATTAATGATAGCATTATGAATGGGAAGTAGCCAACTACAATCATAATCACAAAAGCTCGGATCATGCAATTGCACGAATTAATGGTCTTCTTGCTACTATAGACAAATTAATTAACAATTACGGGTTAATTTCATTGTCTTAGCAAACATTAAGTCCTAAACCAAATAGGTGATCAATCTAATCAGTTCAAGAATCTTAATCTATGATATGAAATCATTCAATTCAAACCATTAATTCAATTAAACCTCATGTAGAATCAAACATTTAAATTATGAAATGATAATTAAGTTATGATTCCATCTTCAATTCACCCTACCCTGTTCTAATTACTCAAATTTCTGCATATTCACAATTCATACAATTATACAGAAATATTAAAAATTAATGACAATAACACATTCACAAATTCTATTATTTCAACAATTAGATAATAATGAAATGATCACAAGTAAAATTACACAAAAACTAATTAGATTCTGCAAAATGAAGATACAGAAATTTACAAAGGAATAGAGGAAACTTATCAATTGAAGTGTAGAATGTCAAATCATCAATAGAATTCAAGAAGATCAAAGGTTGGAATTGTGCATTACATGTATGTTCTAAAGGAAGAAAGGAATAAAAATACATTCCAAATGTTTTTCGATCCTTTCTCTCTATCTCCCGAACTCTGTTTTCATATCAAATTTATCAGGAACAAGTCGCGTGGCAGTTACACGTTTTTAATCGAAAACACGGTCCGTGTTTATGAAACACGGAACCCCCGTGTTTTCTTCCAACTGCTCTACTGACAAGGCTTTACAGACCGATATTCGGGATTAATAACACGGTCCGTGTTATGGAAACACGGGACCCCCGTGTTTTTGATTCTTCCACTCAATTCCTTTGAAAGTTTCAGCTTAGCTTCTCTTGATGTATTTGTTCCCTTTCCAACTTTGCTCTCCTTGATTCGGCATTTCTTGATGTGTTCTCTACTTGATTTCTTCTTTTCATTGATTTCTCCTTGAATTTCTTCAATTCTTTTCTTTCCTATAAAATTTATTCAAAGGAGGAAAACTCGACGAAAAGATTAAATCTAGTAGAATAAATGAGGGATAAATGATATTTTTAGACATGAAAATAGTCAATAAATCTCATCTATCAGTTATATTATAATAGTTTCTTACTCTCTCATGCTCAATGGAATACTTCATTAACTTTTCAAGGTAGAGAGAGGAGTAAGACAAGGTGATCTAATATCTCATTACATATTTATTCTCATTATGGAATAACTTGACAGGGCTTTAAAATGTCTTGGGGCGCAAAGGAATAATTCAAGGCTTATCCTATATGAAAAAAAATGGAACTCATTGACATGATGTTTGCTGATGATCTCCTATTTGTTTATAAGGGAGATCTAAACTCATTTTTATCTCTACAAGAGGTATTTTGTCGCTTTTCAAGCATCCCAAGTTTGCAACTAAATTCCTCAAAAATCTATATATTCTACTAGGGTTCAATGGAATCATCTTTAAAATAATAAATGTTTGAAACTCTTCAAATCCCTAAAGGTTCTTTGCCTATGAAGTACTTAGGGACACCTTTTTTAGTGAATTCTCCGACTCTTAATCAGTTTCTCCCTTTGATTAAGAGTATTAGTTTGAAGATAAGGTATTGGCATAATATATTCCTAAGCTATGTTGGTCGATTGCAATTACTATCTTTAGTCCTTTATGGAATTTAAGCATTTTAGAACCAAAATTTCCTCTTCCCTAAGAAATTTATTCATACACTCAATTCCCTCATTAGGTCCTTCTTATAGAGTGGTTCTTACTCCATCACAAGAAACTATCATGTTGCATAGACTAATCAAAGGAAGTCTTGAGGTTATTAAACCTAGAGTGGTGGAAATTAGATGGGGAAACTTAATTGAGTAGTAAATGAGAAAAAAGTTTGGGTTTTGGGGGTGTTAGATCTATGATTATTATGTAAACGGTAATGACTTATGGACTATGACACGCATAATCAATGTATCTAGTCTGTTTAAGAAAATTATCGATCAAAGAGACTTTTTCCATATCCTTTTTTGCTCACCATAGAATACTCAAATATGTATCCATGAAAAATATTATATCATATCAAAGGTGTATAATAAAATGAGACTTTGAGAACCAAAGATGGCAAGGTTTCACATTATACGGAATGAGCTTAATTTTCTAAGGCATAGTTTTGTCCTTTGGTTTTTAATGCATTATGGATTGAATGGGGAAGGCAATCTATCCCTAAATTTGTATTTTGTAAATATTTAAATAAATCTTTTCGCTGTTTGTTATTTTCTTGTGAGTTTTTCCAAAGCTATATAGATTGTGCTCATTCAAAAATTTAGCAGATGCTAATTAGTTGAGGATTAGATTAATATTGTTCAATGGATAAAGAGGAGAGGTAGAAATCCATATGAAAGAAGATTTGTATTGATATCCCTCTCTACTATTATTCCATATAGAATTTGAACTAAAATGAGTAACATAATTTTCAACCAAAGGAGATGACAAAACCTCAACTTGGTTGGTTTTTGGTGTTGGATTTAGCATATAAGAAGCAAAAGTTACATAAAAGTGAATCTTTTGCTAAGGTTACTAAATATTTAGATAATATTTTTGGTTAGATCCTCGCTTTACCTTTTTTTTAGATTTATGTCTTTATTTTTTAGTATTTTATTGGTGTGACTAAACACTTTCTATTATAAGTAATAATTAAGTACATTACTTGCCAAAGAAATAAAACTTCCTCTTACCACTTATCTTAGGAAATATTGATTATCTATTACAATTGAATTCATACCAACAATTATGTATTATTCAACCACCTAGAATTGTATAGTGGTTAATAAAATCAAATATACTAGAATCACATAAAGGAAAGAGAAGCCATAAGGAAATATGCCAAGAATAAAAGGAGATAATACATAGGTGAAAAGACTAAGGTGTCCTTAAAAAATCTTAATCCACAAATATGCCATAACTTCACCCAAAATTCTCACAAATCCTCCAAATTTATCACAAAATCTTATAATATCATACTAAACACAATATCAAAATATAAAGATTGAAATCTAATGTTTCTTAACATAAAATACCAACCATATCTATAATACCCCTTTCTCAAAATCCTTCAACATGTATTTAAAATTATATTGATATAAAAGAAGATTAGTTTGGTTTAGAAGAGGGCTTGATATTTGGGTAAAAGTGTAAAATTTTAGGAGTACAAACCAAATGGTTTCTTAAACTTATTGACCAATACAACTAGGGAGTTGTTGTAACACCTTGTGATTTGAGATTTATTAAGTTTAAAATTCTTTTAATGGAATGGGGATGGTTTTTGTTCTTAACTTGAAAATATTCTTTGGGTTTTATTTATAAAGGAATTAAAAAATATTATAAAATATGAGAGAGAATGGGTTTTCTTGGCGCACCAGTCGATTAGTTCTATGAATTGATCAACAATTCTATCATTTTTTGCTTGAGCTTAGTTTGATAGAACTGATTGACTAATTTAGGAAATTGATTGATTGATCTATAAAGAGTTGATTGGTTAACTAAGTTTATCGGTTGATTTGTCAAGCTAATTGGCTTTTTAAGCCTCAATTTTTTATGGAAAAAATTCTTCTAATATTTTAGAATTTGGTATGACTAAGCATAAATTACTTTTTGAGTAATTAATATGTATCCATTTATAGCATTTACCCCAACTTTTCCTTGTCTTGAGTGGAATTGAGGTCTAATTTTGATAGAAGAGGGGAAGGATGTCCTCACCCCTTATCTATTTCTTCCTCTCTCCTTTGTACGACCTCGAGGTAGATAATTTGTTCAATATCACCCTTATACAATATGGGATTTGTTTCCCACACTAATCTACCCAATTCTTGCCTTTTGTTTGACATTTCTTTGAAACATCTTGGCCTACATTCTCTAGAAATCACCATTTAATATCCAAGAAGAAAATCAACCCTATTATTCATAAATCTACCCTATATGGTCCAATTTTTAAATGGTAAAATTAGGGTTTTGATCTAATGCATATCTCTCCTTTATTAAGTAACTACTTATCTGGTTATAAATAAGCCCCATCCTCTTTTCCATTTATCCCTTTTTAGCCACCAAAAATATTTTGAGTTTTCCCCCATATTGTGTTCCACTCCTTTTGTTTCAAGCCCTCACCCTAATTCATTTTCCTCTTCTAATCCTTTCTATATCTCCATCTAGTTTTGTCATTAAAAAAGAAAGAGGTTGATTTGGGTGTTTTTAGATGATTTATAATAACTTCCTTTGAGGTTTTAGATTCTATTTTCTTTCCCCTAATTTGTACTTCTTGATTTATTATATTTGTAAGATGGTTTCTAAGTTTTAATCTCTTATTTTTAAGATTTTGAAAGTTGAAATTTTTAAGGTTGTCTTTCTTTGTGTGGAATTGTGCTAATCTTTTAAGTCATTATTGCCTTTGAAATGTGGTATGGCCAAGCATGTGGGATAATGTACTTTGTAAATTTTTGACGTTTTCATGCTTATGTGGTATTATCAATATCCTAGTGATGCATGTTAGAATATTTAAGGACTTTGGAGAAAAAGTATGATTTCATGATAAATATGGTATATTCTCTGTAAACGCAACATGATAAGTACATGAGCATGTGTAATCCTTTATTTTTATATAATATGTATGTTACATTGTTGATATGGTTAGATTTTAGAGCCTTAATCTTGTTTTAAATGCCTTTAATATAATTTTAGGAGCAAATTGATTTTCTAATCGAGCCAAAATAATCAACTAGTTCTTAGAACAATCTATCAGTTAGTCTAGCTAATTGACTAGGTTGTCTACAATGACTTTGGTTTCTCTTTAGTTAAACCCATCAAATAATTTGTTAGAACTGACTGACTAGCCTTCTAACAATCAACTAGTCTAACTAACTAATTGTAATACTCCATATTTCACCACTAAAAAAATTTCATTTTACATCAAAAGTATATAATGAAAATACTAGGTATTATAGTCATAATTGAAATAAGTCTGGTTTACTAAACCATCCTAACATCAATTACAAGACTAGAACCATTTAGAGTAAAATAAAGTAATTAGAAATGAGAGAAGATTTATAAATATAAAATAGATTTTGGAGATTAAATCTGGGATATAGTAACAAAATAGAATAGAAAGAGACACCATGGATTGAAGAGTCCAAAAGGTATTCGAATAAAAATATTATCTGGATAACATGACTCTTTGCCCAAATACTCAATACAATAAAATTCACTCCTCCCCATATAATTTATCAAAGGTAGTGAAATCATCCAACTGTTCCTCATAGATTTGCACAAAAGCATCACGATCGCCTACTTGTGGGAATGAGCAGTTACCACAAAAAGGATGGTCAGTACGCTAAGTACCTGATAAGGTAATATTATTATTGATTCAAGGATATAGTTAAATATATACATTCATAACATATGATAAGTACGCAAACAAAACACATACAATATCACAAGGTATGTATTGATCTAGGTCTCTTTATTAGGTATAACCATTTTCATTATTTTATTTACATGGAGTTTAGGGACCACACTATTCTTATATTAGTGGAACAGTTTGAAGCACATCTTAAGAACAACACACCTGAGCCACTATTATTGTCTGGTGGAATGAACCCAACACCTCTTAGGGTAAAATTCTCCCAAACCACTATTCTTAAAATGGTTGAATGGTTTGAAGCACCTCTTAGGGATAACACACCTAAGCCACTATTATCGTCTGATAGAATGGATCCATAAACACCTTGGTCTTGACTTATGTAGTCTTCCACTTTAAATTATTAATATATTATCCATTAGATTACATATCTCAAATCATATTCTTATTCACGATGAGTATAGAGGTTCATTATTCTTAATTTGGTAGAATGGTCTGAAGTACCTGTTAGGGATAATATACCTAAGACACTATTTTATCTGGTGAAACAAACCCATAAACACCTTGGCTTGACTCATGTAATATTTCACTTTAAATGATTAATGTCATATTCATGTTTAATTTGAGAAGTATAGAATATGTTCTAAACAAGTAAGGCACATCACAAGATCATAAGGCCAATCTCTAGGGTTAAGACCCTTATATTTCCCCAAAACTCTAATGTCATACTTTTATCATACATCTTCTTCTATTATTATTTTAATCACCAAAATTAGTACCTCTTCCTCAATTATTATTATCATTGTTAACATACTTAAATTTCAAGGCCTAACTCTAAGGTCTTACATATGCGATAATAATCCTATCTCAATAATTATTATTCTTGGGGATTATAAACCCCAATTTAACAAATCCATCATAACTTTTCCTGTAGGGATAAAACAATTAATAAATTCAATATGCATCCCCAAAATACTAATGCTAATAACAAATTCAGATTGCGTGGTCTAACTCTACCGTTTCATACATATGATAATAGCCTTTTCAATTTAGGATTACTATTCCTAAATCAAACTATTTTCATACTTTATCAAACTTAGGTTATTTGCAACTATTCTAAACACTTAATACAAATTCCTTATCATATTTTAGATGATATAACACCTTAAAAATACCTT
Organism: Tamarix chinensis; assembly: GCA_030549775.1. Classification (NCBI taxonomy): domain Eukaryota; kingdom Viridiplantae; phylum Streptophyta; class Magnoliopsida; order Caryophyllales; family Tamaricaceae; genus Tamarix; species Tamarix chinensis. Next base: position 86,204,875 of record CM060177.1, on the reverse strand, counting down.
AATTCTCTTACTAAATAAATATTGACCAAAATGCCTTTATTAATAACAAACTCTTATTTCATGAAAATCTTATATGTTTGGTAACATTATTTCCAAATCTAAATTTTTCTCCATAGATATTATTATACTCATTTCACACTCATCATGCCATTAATAAACCCATAATACAACAATATTTCACACCGAGGGTTTTTTCTACATAAAATAACAATACTTCATAATCTTTATTTACTCACTTTCTATCATAGAATATCAACTGCATTAACAATCATATATTAATTCACATAATAAAAATAACATGTTATACCAAAAAAGCATGCATAACACTTAGCAATAAAAAACCCTAGACTACAACAAATATCCTTACAAAAACAACTCTAGTCTTTATGCATGCTACTCCTATTCTGCTTCTTCTTGAACCTTAGGAAAATCACCTAATAAATCATAATAAAACACCATTAGAATTAAAACACATGATTAATGAAATATAAAGGAAATGGAAGGGTGCAATAATGGAGGATTAAACAAAGACAAACCACTTTGAAGAGAGCTTGCATAAATAAGAGAGGAGTGTTAAGGTGTGGCGAGCTAAGGGATGCTAGCAATGACACAAGCAACCATTGCTATGGGGGATCTAATGGTGATGGGGTCTAAAGAAAGTATGGGGTGGATGTGGTGGAAACTGCCAAAGAGGGAGGTGTGGTTGCTGTGAATGTGGCCACATAAAAGGAAAGAAAAAGGAAGGAAGGTGGTTGTAGGTTACTTGGCCAAAGGATGGAGGGGTGCACTTGTTATTTTAGCTGGTGGTTGAGGGTGATGTTAGGAAAGAATAAACAAAGGGGAGGGGTGGAAAATGGTGATAATGATGAAGGTGGTTGGTGGTGGTGTTGGTGTCTTTTTTGGGCTCGCTAATGGTGGGTTTTGGGGATCCTTTTACAACGAAAGAGGAAGAAGGTGGTGTTATTTCTACAAAAAACAAAAGGAGAGAAGAGAGGTGACTGGGGCATTTATTGATGGATATATATGTGTGTGTATATAAATATACATGTACATGCACAAAGAGTAGGGGATACGATCAACCAAAAGAAAATCAAACCCAACCCACTATCCTAAAAGTTGGCATTTGATAGACTGATGGGGTAAGGAATGGCTTGGCAGATGATAGGGAGGTGATAGGGCATGCTAGGCATCATCTGTGGATAATATTTCCTATAGGAAGAAAGGGAAAATAAAAATAAAAGGGAGAAGGTCAGCCAAAGGAAGAAAAAAAAGGGAAAAGAGGGAAAAGAAAAAGAGAGAATTAATAGGTTTGGTTTTTAATTAGGATAAGATTAATATAATCTAGGTTATGATATTAAGATAGATTAATTAAATGATCATCTGGGATTAGATTTAGAGTTAAAAATATATTAATGACCCAAAATAAAAATTAGGATCAAGCTAAGATGTAGAATTTAAAACTTAGGGTAAGATAGAAAAATAAATTTCTTAAGGTTAGAATTTTGTTACGATATTAAATACTTGAAATTAAGGTTACCTAAACATTCGAGGTATTACATCACTACTCCCTTAAAAAAAAGACTTTATCCTTGAAGTCCAGAAGTTAAGGTTGGGGAAGAAGAGAAAAAGAATGTAAGGATGGTGATCCCAGTGGTTAACTCTACTGAAGTTGCTACTATACTACCAGAGACTACCCTCTTAAAAGAGAGAAAAGCCAAACCCTAAAGCACCTGAGCCAAAGAGATTTGAGTGAAACTTGTGCATATCCATCTTGGTCTCCCAAGTCACCTCCTCTACTTCGTGGTGCCTCTAAAGAGCCTTCACAAGCAGAACTGAACTCATCTAAGTCCATTGAATCTTTGTGTCAAGGATCTGTAAAGGCCTCTCCTCGTAGGACAAAGAGTCGTCGAGCTTAACCTTATCTAATCTAATCTAATCACATGAAATGAATCTGCAATGTACTTCCTTAGCTGAGAGATGTGGAAGACATTATGAACTCGAGCCAACTCTGCATGGAAGTCCTAGGCAGTATTTAACCTCACCAACCCCATAAAGAATGTTGCAGGTATCAATATACCTTAGGCTCAGCTTATCCTTCCTACCAAACCTCCATTCCTCTTTGTTAGGTGAGGCCCTTAACAAAACTCGGTCTCTTAGCTCAAATATATCACTAGGGTGCTTCTAATATATGTAGCACTTTTGGTGATTCTAAGTTGCTCGCATCCTGTCCTAGAATAACTTAATCTACTAAGTCATCTCCTCAATTAAATTTGGTCTAAGTACATTAGTCTCACTGATGTTGCTCTAACACAAGGGTGTGCGACACTGACATCTATACAATTCCTCGAAGGGTACCATCCCTATACTAGCGTGATAATTATTGTTGTATGGGAACTCAACCAAACGTAGATGCTCCTCCCAACTGCCCCAAAAATCCAAAACACAAGCTCGTGGTATATCCTTGAGTGTATGAATAGTCCTGTTATTCTGTCCGTCCATATTTGGGTGGAAGACGGTACTCATTCTCAATCTCATGCCTATATCCTCCTAAAACTTTCCCAAGATTGTGAAAGGAATCTTGAATCCTAATCAGAAGCTATGTTGGTAGGTGTACCATGACTACTCCCTATAAACCTCATATATGCATTAGCTAGATGATCCATACTTCAAGTGAACTTCATCAGCACAAACCTAACTAATTTAGTCAACTTGTTGATAGTCACCTAGATCATGTTACACCTGCTGCAAGTCCCTGGTAGCCTACTCACAAAATCTATCAAGATGGATTCCCACTTCTATCATGGAACACCTAAGGGATGGACTAACCCCACAAATCTTTGATGCTTGATCTTAACATTCTACTTGGTCAAGTATCTTGACATAAACTCTACTACCTCTTGCTTTATGTAAGGTCACTAATAGATCCTCTTGAGGTCCTTATACAACTTATCTCCTCTTGGTTGGATTGAATATAGAGTACAATGATCCTTCTCTAAAATCTAACACTTTAGATCAGTGCAACTTTTATGTATACATCAACAACCTCTGCAGCAAATGCTATCACCCTCATGAATTTGGAAACCCTCACCTCAACTGTCTTAAATCTTTTGTTAAATCATCTCAATCTTAACATCTTTGGGTTATACTGCTCAGATCTCATCAAAGACCATTGGCGTAATCGTTAAAGCACACATCTAGACCTAGAGGTCACCATATTGGATCACCTTTATCCCCTTATCATTGAGCTCCTTTAGAAGTCAATTAGTCACCACAAAAGCACTAAAGTAGTGTGTCATCTTCCTACTCAAAGCATCTATAATGACGTTGATCTTACTCTTGTGGTTGGTCAACTCAATATTATAGTCCTTAACCAATTCTAACCATCTCCTCTACCTCATATTCAACTGTTTATGGGTGAATATATAATAGACTAGGGTTTTGAGCTTTGCTTTATTGTTTTTTTTTTATCTTTGTTATATTTCTGTGCTTTTAGTTTACTTTCTCCTATGAATTTCACTATTTTAGGGGTTTGTTGTGGTCTTTTATTACAAACATTTTTCTTTATACTATCTATATATTATATTATATTCTTATACTTATTTTGATTGATTTTCTTAGCCTTATATATATATCATGGAATATGAGACTAATGTCTATCGTATGTTAGGTGCTTGTTTTTACTAGGGATGTTTGTTACTTTCTACTTCCATAATATTTTAAAAAAATTTAATGGGGCTGTTATAATTAACTTTTTATTTTTGGAATAACCAATTGAATGATTACCCAAATCAATCGACTAATTATGTTATGATTCTATATCCTTTTCTATTTTTATTTTGAGTCTATTTCTAATGTTTATAGAAACTTCTAATTAGAGTTTTTTTTGTGCCAATAAGCATGATATTGTGGTTTTGGGTTATTTTCACATTGCTTAGATCATATTGTGGTTTTGCTTAGCTAAAAATCACCCAAAGATACTTTTGAGGTACTTTCTCACCTACTCTATTTATTTCATACTTCATTTTTTCCGCTACTATTATAACTATGTATAGCACCCCAACTTGTACCTTTGTCACCTGTTGTCTCCACCTTACCCCTTTTATAGCTTGATTATGCTTTATCTCCCTTATTTTCATCACTTTTTCTTTCACTTTGGTCCCTTACGTTTGACCAAAGTTAGCTAATTCCCCACTCTCTTCCCCTCCTTTTAGTTGATCTTCATGATCTCTCAGCCTTTAATATCTAATATACTCCTACTCTCTAACACTTGTTCTCTCCTCTATTTTTGATAAATTGATTATACAATGTGCTGTAAAATGTATCTAATTTCATTTTGGAATCGTCAATTTGAGAAATTTATGCGGAATTACTTGGAATTGGATTTCTAGGTCAAAATCCGTGTGTGATGAAATTGGATTGTATAATTGAGTTGTTTCACTCAATTGATTTTACAATATCCTTTGTAATGTATTTAATTTTAGATTGTAAGTGTTGATTTGGGAAAATTGTGTGAAAACATTGGTAAGTGTTGAACCCTATTCTCCTCTTTTCTCCCTTCCTTTTCGACTAAAAACATTGAGGGTCCCTACCCTTTGATTTAGTTGAGGTTCATACTCCCTAACCCTCTTTTTAATCTTTTCTTTATCTCTTCCTTGATTTCCTGAGCAAAGAGAGGTTAAGGTTTGGAAAGATTAGAGTATTCTCGTCCTTTTCCTTTATCTTGGTTCTCCTTTCTTGGTTTGAGGGTGAAAAAAAGGTTCTTCATCATTATTCTTATTTTTCATTTTTAAAGAGCTTTTAAATGAGTATTATTTATTTTTGATTCTTGGTTATCTTAGGATAATCAAACATCTTGGTAGAAGCCATCAAGGTAGGAGTTATTGATTTTGCTAGAAGGTTTCACTTGAGTTAAGGTATCTTTATCTTTAATATGACTACGAGTTTGTGCTATTACTTGTGATTTTATAATCTGGTCAATCCCATGATATTCATGTGCTAGTTAAATCCTTAAAATTTGAGTATGTGGTATGGTTCATATTTTATATAAAATTTAAAGCATGTTTGAGCTAATTTGGTCTTAAGCATGGAGTTAGTGAGTTAAGTATGAATTAAATATATATTGGTTGATTGTTATGAATCCATGTGTTTTAAGTGTTGAGCATGTCTTCATATGTGATTTTAAAGCATAGGAGCATGCTAGGTTTATTTAGAAAGAGTATGTAAATTTGGTTAAGGGTGAAAAATGTGTGGTTTTGTGGTTGTTTTGTATAGAATGGTTAATTGGTTTGTAGAGTTCAATGACTGGTTCGTATGAATAGTCGATCGGATAACTATATACATCAATTGGTTATTTTGATTCCAAAGTTGTTTTAGTACATCGATTAGTTTAGAAAAACCTATTAACTAGTTCTTATAAATAGTTAATTGGCTTGACCAAACATTCAACTAGTTTTTCTACATTATTTATTTCTTCTTGGGTTTGATACACCTAGATTAGTCGACTATACCTAGGGACTGATTGAGTGGTTCCTACTGTCTTCTCTATGATTGTTTATTCATTGTTGATTCTTCCTTGAGGTTTCCATTATAAGATTTCCACTAGTTTTTGAAATTAAATCCAAATCTTGGCCATGTATAATTAAAACTAGGGAAATATTAAAATGGCGAGTTATGTAGCAAGGATTGGAGGCCTTATTTAGATGAGTTTGGTATTATCTTCTAAACACCTAATTTGGTAACTTGGATACCTTTGTTTGTGTTTGGTGTTATCACATAGAAATACCTAATTAGCTAGTAATGGGATTTATTTGTGATTTGTGATATCACCTGATAACTATTAATAATGGAAATTAAGATTTTATTAACGCTTTTTTCTCCAAATCTTAGGGTAGGTAACTAATAGTTGGTGGGCTAGTAGTCCTTGTGTTTATTATTTATTTCAGTCTATACCTATTTAATTTTTTATTGAGTTGTGTTTGGTAGGAGTATGCACATATTTATAAGGTATACAATTAATACTATTGTAGGCTAGCATGACATCAGTGTCTAGTTTAGGTGGGTGTGGTATCCCAGTACAAACTTCTCAGCTCTTCTAATGCCTATATCTTTGACAGGTGAGTTATCCCATGTTTTTTTGTGTTAGCCATTGCTATATGAGTATTCAAGGTGTGGTGGGTGTAGCATCTCTTGAGAAAGCCTTCGCAATGTATTCTGACCATGTATAGTGGGTGTGGTATCCATTAGTGTGTTCTGTCGTTATAACATTTGTTAATGGTGGAGAACTGGACGTGTTCGCTCAAATATCTTAATAAATGGAAAGTATGTGATCTAATGATGGAAGAATAAGAATATATCTTACCTTGTATGAGTTTGGCGTATTGATTTGTGTTATTATCCATGTACTATGATTCATATGCAATCATGATCTATATTATTGTTATCATGTGCCATTAACATGTAACATGAACCCTTACCATGTGTCTGGTAGTTTGTTATACTAGTAGTTCACCATACTAATACTATTTTTGTGTAGTTAGTGTGATGATCCAACTTTTATTTTGATGAGGAGATGATGACTTATAGGGGCATAACTCTTAATTGGAGTATACTGAGGATGATAAAATGAGTCAATAGTTGACCTTTACTTGGGGATTGTGATTTATATTTTTCACTCTAGTTAAGAGTTAGGCCAACTACCTTAGAATCTTTTTTCCACTGTGTTTGGATGCTTTTATTTCTTTACTTTTATTTAAACTCTTCACTTTGGTCCCTATATTTTAATTTTCTATATTTCTCTCTTTTATCATATTCTTATCTCTATTGCCATTTTTATCTTATTAGTGCATGCACCCTTTTATTTATTCCTTCTGTTTTTGACTTGCATTAAATATGTATTAAGTGATGAGCCTTGCATTAAGTGATGATCACAGCTCTTACGTGGTTGGTATTTCAGTGGCATCTTCCAATTTGTTTTCAAACACTTCCTTAGTATCCTTAAAATAATAAAAAAAAAAGTTTTAAATTTTGGGAGTGTTATAATATCCCTAAGGTTTGTTAGATTTTTTTAAGCTATTTTCATGTAACATTAGTACTTATGTCAACCATTTTAACCCCAAATAATCACATAACACACTTATCACATTTTAAGCCTCATAAAATTTACGCAACTTCAATTTTCCTAAATTATCCTTAAATGTAAAATGACGAAGATTCCCTATGTTTTTCACTTAGTTTGATCCATACACAACAAAACCTTTAGGCATTATATATCAAATTTAATGTAAAAATAAAATAAAATCATAGAATACATTACGATACTTATTTTGCACATAACTCACTTATTTGGTAGATATTCCCTTATAGCTAGTTCTAGCACCATAAACCCATAATTCAACTTTCACTAAACTTTTCCAAAATTACACACCAACTCCAAAATTTTATAAAACACCTAAAGATGTATTTATCTTAAATTGGAACACCTAAACTCCAATTGAAAGCTCATAGGTCAAGAACACCTATAGGCCCAAAAATCACCAAACCAAGCCTTAACATAATATTTTTCCCAAAATGCCTAACATTATGATATAACATTTAACAACATTCTTAACAAGATAGTAAAAATATCAAACCATGCACGACACATCAAATGAGACTTATCATGGCCTAAGCATGCCATTCAACACAAACCACATAAATCACATGCTTCTTAAGAAATGATAAGAATATATAATATGAGCCAATAAAATTCTAAAATTTGACTCAAAAGTAATGTACAATAACAATACAAATGACATAAAAAGCTCACATAACACCAAAAATTTTAAACTAGAGATATGCATCCTTACCTAGATATACCAATCTCTTTGCAAAATACTCCTAAACACCATCTTAGAGTCACCTAATGGATCAAAGATAAGAGGTTATAACAAAAACCTCAGTAATAGTAACAACAAATAAGTAAGAAAGGTTGAGGAAGGATTAAAGGAAACTGAGGTTTTATAGGTTGAAGGATCTCACATGAGAATTAGATTTGATAAAGGGGGTTTAACATAAAAGGGTTTCTTAAAGGTTGTAGGGTTATATGAATGGATGGGCTTTGGTGGATTGGGGTTTGTGTGAGAAGGTAGTGTTGGTTGGTGTGTATAGCATGAGGTGGTGGTGCAATGTGGGGTTTCTACATGAGTTGGTGGCATCATAAAAAAGGAGATATATGAGGTGGTGACAAAAGGTGGTGGTGGTTGCTTATGGAATTGCCATTGTTGTGGTGGATTGTTGTGTGAATGAGGTTAGACAACACGAGTGGAGCATGATGAAAATGGCAAACTAGTGGAGGAGGAAGAATAGGAGTTAGGGGTTGGTTGTGTGATAATTTTAGAGGAAAACCAACTAAAGGAGGGAGTGCAATCTAATTGGTAAGGTGTAACACCCCCATTTTCATAACTAATATTTTTTTTATTTCATAAAAAAATTTATCGTAGATAAATAATAAATACATGGTGTTACACCCTTATCCAACATAGGTTAGGTACAGTCAATACCTTACCTATACTCGGTGCAAGGCTAAAAATTAAACTCATATCCTAAGAGATAAGTGTGGGTGTCACGTGACTCAAGTACACTACAAGAATTACAAAATAATACAAGATCAAAAGGAATAGAATTTGGGATCTGGAGGATCTAAATCAAAATGCATATTGAGTTGACCAATGACTCACCACTCTTAACCCTAGAAGTGTAAAGCATAAGAACCTACACAAGAATTAAAAGAGTGTGGTATCGGTACGACAAGTGTACTGCAAACATAATCTACTACAATTGATATCATGCATACATAATGCACGTAGTACATGTTGAATAGAGAAATATTCATGATACATACACAAATAAAGGAGTATATATGAATCATGTTGGTAAGATAACCACATTGGGTAGATTTAGAGGTGGTAACCTAGGGTAGAAAATAATATAAAATCTATTATACCCCAAATCTATACCAATTAAAATTAAGGAATCACAAATGATTCAAAAAGAATGGAGAGGGATCAATCAAAGTATATAGACATCTTTAGCATGCATTCAATCATATAAGGGCATCCATCCTACCACAATGGGCACATAAGCTAAGGGAATAATAATAATAATAAGTCACATAAGCCACAATCATATATGCACAAACTCCGAGGCACAAACCTGATCATCCATTCCTACCACCAAAGGACAAAACCTATAGGTCACAAACATTAAAATAGAAAATAAACATAAAAATAGGGCATAAAAGATAAAAGTATATAGGGACCCTAACGTCCTACCACAAATGGACAAAATCCAAGTGTAAAAATAATAAATCAAAAGAGCATCTCGCTCAATTGCATATGAGCATATATGCAAGGGATTTATACATAGATTACAATGTTTGCCTACGCTAGAATATAAACATGTCACCATGGGTCAAATACATCATCCACTACCAAAGAACTCTAGCTAAGGTAGTCTCGCCAAAATTTATCCTAATCCTTAAATTTTCTCACCCCTACTGAGGTCAATAATTATATATAGTAGAAAATGTACCAAACTATTATATGGCTAGTAGCCCCTGGTATTTAATGGAAACATAAAATGATAAGTCCAAAAGACTATGTCTTTTGTACTTTAATACTAAATGTGTCCACAAGGGAATAACTCAAAGAGAACATAACTCACATATCACATAAGGGTTTAAGGTTAACACTAAACCTTGAGAATGATCAGAGATAATCTAAACTAACATAAATGGATAATCCAAAAGATCATAATGGATCAAAAGATCCAAAAAAAGTCTTTAGTAAAAACCCACAATCAAAGGCTAAAGTTAAGATTTGAAGATAAAATAAAAATAAAATTGAAGGCCAAAAGCCACGAGAACTACTTTTTAGCAATCAAAAGTAGTGCACCCTTTACCACGTAAGAGTTCTAAAAAACAAACTGATAGCTAACTTATGTTAACATGATCTTAAAGTCCAACCTAATTCGTTATTCATCTTTTTAGTCAATAAATGACTAACATACACTTTATAGGACCTGATCCACTTTCTAGGTTTAGATATCCCAAAGCCCAAATAAAATGCCAAAACCTACTTTTTACCACAAAGACTAAAATAAGCAAAAAAAAAGGATATTATGACTTAACCAGGTAAAAAAAAAAGGTCCCGTCAAATTTATATATTCAACTACTCACAAAAATACTATTGATAAATTGATGACAAATAATGTTTTATTTTGAGAACTTTATATCTAAAAGCTAAAAATATTTTAGTACCAAGAATTACTATTTATTAGAATCACTATTCATCCTCAGTTACTATTCATAAAGGCCAAAATACAAAGTTCATGATCAACATTTGACTCTCAAATCACGCTAAAGGCCTTTTAGGGGTAAATTTTGTCATATTTTGAATAGTTACCCTAAAAGCATGATTATTCACCTATTAAACCTTAATAGAGTAATTAGAGGCCAAAACTCAAGAAAATTTTGAAAACAAAGAACATCATTAACACAAACTAAGCTTTCATAACTTTCAACTAAACCTTTGAGCATCGGAATAAACTCAAATCAAATCATCTTTTTATGTGAAAATTATCTACACCAAGCTACTATAACATGGTAAAATCAAATAAAGCAAAACAATAAAGGAGACAAATCTCGCCTAAAAGGCCAAAAATCCCAAACATGACATAAACCAAATCAAACACAATTAAAAATGTTAAAAATCACAATTTCTATCTGCTTATAGTAATATTGTGTTTACTTAAGCTTTTGCTCCAAAAAGAGGAAGAAAATACAAGCTTAAGGAAAATAACGGTTTCTCTTTATCACCAATGATTAACCTTTTTTTTTTAAGCAAAAGCACAAATTTTATTCCTATTTTAAAAAGAAGAAAAGAAGAATAAATGGAGCATTTTAGTGGTAGTTATGGTAATGAAAATGGTGGCTAAAGGATAGAGGTGATTTATCAGTTTAAGGAGGAAGAAGATAGAGTTAGAAGGTGGAAAATGATGAGACGTTAGGTGGATAAGATCAAATGAGTAGAGGTTAGATATTTTAGTTTCTTAATTAAAGTTTATAGGGGTTTCTTAATTAAAGTTTCTTAATAATTAGCTTTCATAATTATGAAACTAATTATTTTTCATTTGGAAAGTGTCGCTGTAACACCACCCCAAAATTCACCTTATTTTTTTTTTAAGTGAAAGTAATTAAAATAGAAATACTTAAATTAAAACCCGTGAATTCTAGAGATGTTACCGCCACACTTAATACCATACCGGTTCACTCCGACTGTTCCGGTACCAAGTGCTAAGGCTAAAAAAAATATTGATATTAAATTCAAACCAAGAGTTCATAAAAGAACTAGAAAAAATCATACATCAAAAATCAAAGTACGTGTAAAAGAATCATGAATCAAAGTACATGGCCAAAATTCCAGAAAAAGAAGAAATAACTCTTTCATAAGATAAAAGGTTCATCTAGAAAACTCAATACGAAATGTTCACTCATAAAGGGAAGGATATGATACAAAAAGAATAATAGAAATAAATAAGATAACAAGAAGAGCGGATCCGGCCACACTACTATCAAACTTCGAACCAAAACATGCTCAACCCTCAGCCCCGACTGATGTCTCGCCCACCTGCACAAAGTCAGAAGGGCATACTACTCGTGGGAATGAGTAGCACCCATGAAAAGGGAGATCAGTATGCTACGTACTGAGTAAGGTAACCAAGCACTAAGGCCAACATATAAGCACATAAAATCATATAAATAATGTAGAAGAAATAAAAGAGCATAATCCAACATATAAGCACATACAATCATTCGGGTAGATACATAAAGGCCCATTTATAGTCCTGATTAATTATTTAATTAATCTTTTATTGGAAGTCGATACACACCATGCCTTTTATCAAATCCATGTAAATAGAGGAACACCCCACTATTTTAGCTGGTGGGCCGGTCACTTGTGGCACAATAGTCCACACCACTATTTCTGACTGGTGGATCGGTCTGATTCTTGCTCACATGGTGTTCCACTGTAAGTAATTAGTATCTTTTAAGTGTCTTAGCAAACTCTAGTTTATGTTTATTGACCTCGAGGTCACCCCACTATTATTGCTGGTGGGCTGGTCACTTGCGGGATAATAGTCCACACCACTATTTTTCGCTAGTGGATCGATCACTTGCGGGACAATAGTCCACACTACTATTTTTGATTGGTGGATCGGTCTGGACCCGGCTCAATAATCTTTCACTTTAAATGATTAGTGTCTTAAATATATTATTCGAAAGCTTTCACCCTGGACATGCATGAATCATTCCCTTTACACTTTACACATCACAAATCATAAATTCCACCATCATAATTACACTTTAATCACCAAATACACATGATACTACAAAAACCCCAAGCAGCCACACCAAACCCTAATTGTCCACACAAACCCTAGCTCGGTCTCCTACGTACCCTTATATTGCTCCATATGCTATTTTCCATCCAAAGTGTTTAACCACCCAAACAACGCTTACATTACCATCCTCGTGTCCCAAATCAACTTTTCATACGTAAATTTCACTCCCATGCAGACTTTACACACCCCATGTAACCTTTCGAATTTTTCATGTAGAACTCTAAGTCCATCCATAAGAAACCCTAAATTCTTTCATGCAAAGCCCAAGATTCATCCATACCAAACCCTAGATTCGACCATATAAAGCCAAAGATTCATCCATACCAAACCCTAGATTCGACCATATAAAACCAAAGATTCATCCATACCAAACCCTAAATTCAACCCATACAAAACCAAAGATTCATCCATACCAAACCCTAAATTCGAACCATATAAAACCAAAGATTCATCTATACCAAACCCTAAATTAGATTCTCCCATATAAAACCATAAATTAGATTCTCCCATACAACATCATAAATTACATTCTCCCATATAATATCATAAATTACATTCTCCCATACAACATGATAAATTAGATTCTCCCATATAACATCATAAATTAGATTCTCCCACATAACACCATAAACTAGATTCTCTCATATAACATCATAAATTAGATTCTCCCACATAACACCATAAATTAGATTCTCCCATACAAAACCATAAATTTGATTATCTTATATAACATCATAAATTAGATTCTCCCACATAACACCATAAATTAGATTCTCCTATACAAACCATAAATTAGATTCTCCCATATAATCTCATAAACTAAATTCTCCCATATAATACCATAAATTAGATTCTCCCATACAAACTATAAATTAGATTCTCCCACATAACATCATAAATTAGATTCTCCCATAGAAAACCATAAATTATATTCTCTCACATGAAACCCTAAATTTTCCATTTTATTCTTCCACTCATGAATCATTAAACTACTTAGGTCAACTCACATCCCTTGGTCAACTTCTTTCCCCATCCTCATTTTTCATCCTTTCTCCCACACAAACCACATTAACACCCTCACATGCATGTCTTACAGGGTCACAACACATATCATCACATATATATAATACACATGCCACATAACAACACAATAACATACTTGAACTCCACATCATACCATATACAAAATAATTACAATAATAACATAGGATGCATAACATACAAGGCATTTAATGCACATCAACACACAATAGGCCTTAGTAACACCCTTACCTAAAATGACACCGGTCTTGGAGCACAATCCTGCATCTCCTTAGGGCTTTGATAAAATAATAACATATTAGTAAAAATAACATTAACGAATTTCTAACTTTAGTAAAGATTAAGAAATAATAGAAATAGTATAAAAGTTGATAATATAGGGTTGAAGACTTTGCCCTAATAATAATAACAATATTGATACCAAAATAATAATAGCAAAGATACTAAAAATCATATAAATGATAATATTAATAAGAATAATAATAATAATAATAGTAGTAGTAACAATAATAATAATAATAAGGGTATTACTCAAAAATAAAGTGAAATAAGGGATTTGGCCCATTTACCAAAATAATACTAATAATAACATTAGTAAAATAAATAACAAATTTTAGTAATAATAATAATAATGAGGTAATAATAATAATAATGATAAAAACCATAATAATATTGCAAAAATGATAATAATCATAATAGTAATAATAATAAGGATAATATTTGAAGATAAAATGAAGTAGGGTTTCTACCCCAAATTGAATAATAATAACACTAATAAATAATAATAAACGCAAATGATAAAAATATTAATAATAGTAAGACTTAATATTTATAATACTACTACTACTACAATTCAAAATAGTCATAATAGGGTTTCATCCCTATATAAAATAATAATACTAACGCTTGAAAATGATAATAATAATAATAATAATAATAATAATAATAATAATAACAATAATAACAATAATAATAATAATAACAATAATAACAATAATAATAATAATAACAATAATAACAATAATAATAATAATAATAATAGCAACACTAATGGTAAAATAGTTGTAATAATAATAATAATAATAATTTCAAAATAGTAATAATAATAATTATAATTATAATAATAATCACATATTAATAATAATAATAGTAATAACAAAAACCATAAGAAGAATAATAATAAAATCGAAATAAAAATATAATAGGGCTTCGACCCTCAACAGAAATGATAATAATAATAATAATAATAATAATAATAATAATAATAATAATAATAATACATATTAAAAATAGAAGTAATAATAATAATAGTAGTAGTAGTAGTAGTAGTAGTAGTAGTAGTAGTATTTATATTCAAATAAATGAAATAAATTAAATTAAAGCTTGTATAAATAGTGAAAAAGGGTTGAGGGGGTTTAGGGTTCAACCTTAGGCTAGCGGGGATGGGTGGCGGCGGTGGCCGGAAAAAGGAAAGAAAAGGGTAAAAGTTGAATGTTGGGAAAAAGAGAGGTAGAATGGAGGTGGAAGTTGGGGTGTTTAGAGTTGCCTAGAAGGAGAAGAAAAAAATAAGGGTGGTGGCGCAGCCAAAGGTGGTGATGGCCGAATGGGGAAGAAGGAAAGAAAGAGAGGAGGAGAGGAAAAGAGAGGTAGGGGTAGGTAGAGGAGGGTCTTAGAATAATTTGGGAGGTGAAAGGAGGGGAGGCAGCGGCAAAAGAGGTGGCTAGTGGTGGTTCGAAGGGCGGCGGAGGTTGAAGAGAAGGTTAATCGGGGAGGGAACTTCTCACAGCCGGGGCGACTTATGGAGGAAGAATCGAGGGGTATGGGTGATTTGGTTAGTTAGAGGGTGGTGCAGGGAGTACTCGGGTGGCCAAAACGGGCGGCGTTGTTGGCCGGAGGTAGAGTATCTAAAGGTAGGTTTTCTGGGGAAAACAACTAAAGCTCGATATAGAGCTCAAACTGGGGGTATTTATAGGGTTTAAATGAGAGGTTAAGGTCTATGGGATGATGAGGGAGTAGGGCAAGTAGGGTTAGGGTTCGCCGGCGGCGTCTGGCTGGCAAAAATCGAGGTTAAACGGGGAAGGTTCGGCTGGCTGGGAGAGGGAGAAACATGCGAGGAGAGGGGGAGTTAGTTGGGTGAAAAGGTCGATGGTTCAATGGGAGATGAGAGAGGGAGAATGGCCGGTCAAACGGCAAGATTTTCGGATGAGTGGTGGAGTTGCAGGTACAAGTTGGCGTCGACAGGGGGAAAAAGTAAGGAAGGGCTGGACCGGCGGTCCAGAAGAAAAAGAAAGAAAGGAAAAAAGGGGGAAAGAACCGAGCCAGGCGTGAGGCTAAAGTTTTTTTTATAAATAAAACGACACATTTTGGGGAAATAAAGGAGGAGGAGCGGTGTTTCGGAGTCGAGCCGTGATGAAGGAGAAACGGATGGGGATTTGGGCCACAGAAAGAAAAAGGAGAGAAGGGAAGAAGGACTTAGGCTGCTGGGCTAGCCCAGATCAAGTAGGGGAGGAAGAAAAAAGAAAAGAAGAAGAAAGAAAAAGAAAGGAAAAAGAAAAAAGGAAGAAAGAAAACGAAAAAGGAAAAGGGAAAAAGAAAAAAAAAGGGTTAGGTTAATTAAATTAATCGGGATATTTGGGATATTTAAAAATAATAATATTTAAATAAAATAATATTCAAATCCCTTTTTAGGCTAATTTAGGATTTTTAAAAGATTTTTCATATATTCCATTTTACTTAGCAAAACACCCTAAATTTCTCCAATTAAATTATTTATAAAAATCTTATTAATTTGGAACTATCTTCTCCTTCTTATTTTAAATAACATAACTTATTTAATTAATTTCCAAAATAAAATCCTTAATTAGCTAAAATACCCAAATTCCTCCTAATTAAAATACTTATAAATTTCTTCTTGATTTGCTCTAATTAATTTTCTTTTATTTTAATAAAAATAATTTATTTAATTAATTTTTATAGTAAAATCTTATTTAACTATAATTTTTTAAATTAGAAATTTTAGGGCATTTCAGTTGCCCGTAAATTTGAGGACCAATAGATGGTTACGTTGCTAGAAATGTAACAAACAAGCAACTAAGTGTCTATGTACATGTGCATGGCATGCATGGAACGAGTGACCACGTGTATGGGGAGTTTATTTTAAAAAATTTCAAGCACTAATATTAATATTAACTAACTAATTAATCAAGTAGTAGAGTTGGATAATAGGTAAAACATAAAATAGCATAAAGTTAGCATAAAGTAGCATAAAGTTAGAATAAAGGTAGCATAATATCTTTTAGCTTGGAATATTTTGAATTATGCTTTTAGCTAGTGGTAGAATTGATATAAGCAGCCATAGAAGGCATAAGTATAAGACATTGAAGTTTAAGATCAATATTGAAGTTGAATACAAGTGAATTCTATGTGAGTTCAATTCAAGTTAATTAAATCTGTGTGAACGATTTATCTTAAAAGTTTTAATATCTTCGTCTATGTGAATTAGAGATTAATTCATATCTTTTCTACTCTCCTTAATCCATATTTTTCCAACAATAATTATCATCCAAATCCCAATCTAATTTGAAGTTAAGTGAAGCCCTAATTCAATTAACACATTAGAAACCCTAAACTACCATTCAAAACCCTACCACCTTTCATCCGAACCAAATGACACTTTATCTTTTCTATTAGAATCAACCCCTAAGCCTAACCCTAAACCATGATCTCATCCTTCATTTAAAACCTAACCTTCTAAGCTTAGCATCATCAATATACCATTATTGAATGCATATATTAATTACCACAAATCATTCAAACCATAACCATTAGTAAACCATCACCATCAATTCATATCTATTTTGTTCGAATCATCACCACCATCTTTCCATCCTATTCAAATGTGTTAAACCCTAATACACAACCATTGAGTCTTATTCTAATTATTATCATCATAATCGAAGCATATTCTCATCAATTTGAGAAATCCATCATCCCGCCCACATCAAATAGGTTCATCCACCATTGTCACTTAATCTTTCATTTTGAATGTTTGCCTAATTTAGATGTCAAATGAAATATTATTTTCAAATATTCTCCCAATTTTTGGTTTCATATTCTGTCAATGGTTTATGGAGAGGGAAATGGATCTTCATTAGCTTAGATACTCTTTATGTTTATCTCACTACATATTTAGAGTTTTTTGAGGTGTCCTCAACAACCTATGTGTTCTCTTTCCTTATTTTCTTAGGTTTATAAGGGTTGAAGATTTAGTTGTCGGTGTTCAAGGAAAATGGGGTCGAGGAATGGTGCCACTAGATGGAGGGGTCAAAGAAGTTGGTTTTAGTACTAGGATGTTCAATTATAAGGGGTAATGTTGCAGTACCTACGAATTTATCACATTTATAACTCAAAAGTAAAGTTAGAGATTGGGATTGGTTTAATATGTGAATTTTAGGGTTCTTTATCTTGATAAAGTGAATTATTTTTTTTTATTTTGATTAGCTTGCATGTGGAGTGGATATTAATTTGTTATTGTTCAATTTCTATCATATTATATTTTGATGATATTTATGGTGAACTATTTTTCACATAACAAGATAAAGGAAGAAGATAGCGAAATGGAAAAGATTGAGATATTTTCCCTTAAAATTAGAAGCATACAAAGGTAAGTGAGGGTAAATTGTAGGATTCATTAAGAAGTTAATGTTTTCAATAAAATATGCAATATAAGGGTATAGTGTGCATAAAATTTAAAATATAGTAGCATTCAATAAATGTAAATTTGACGAAAGGTATGTGGAGTTTTTACTTAAATATAGGGGAATCTCATATAATATCCTTATAAAAATTCTAAATTGAAGTCTAAAAATAGATTAAAAAAATTTATATTATATGGATATCATAAGAAATATCATATTAAAAAGTTTTATCCTAATAATAAACTAGATGATAAGTCTATTGAGTCATATACACAAAAGATGTTATTGTTATTGCCCGTGATGATAATCATAGTGATGTGTTGACTACCACTAATAAATATATCAAGATAACAAATAGTTTG
The DNA here is from genome assembly GCA_030549775.1 of Tamarix chinensis. NCBI lineage: Eukaryota > Viridiplantae > Streptophyta > Magnoliopsida > Caryophyllales > Tamaricaceae > Tamarix > Tamarix chinensis. Next base: position 86,186,337 of record CM060177.1, on the reverse strand, counting down.
ATCTTGAATTATGTGTGCTCCTACCATAATTTCCCAAATAAGGACTAGTTTCAAAATTACAAGATGACTCAAGGTAGAGTTGTCTTGGAATGTAAAAATGTTGATGACAAAGTTGTTAGGATTGGGGTTATACAAGTGAGGATACATAATGGTGTAGTTAGAACAATGTCTAATTTTTTACTTTTCTCTAATATGAAAAAGAATCTAATTCCATGGAATTCCTTATATTGTAGCACATATCGTTGCATGCTACGGAATAGCTTGATGAGGGTTACTAAAACGGCTATTGTAATATTGAAAGGAAAAATGGTTGACTCACTGTATGAGCTAGCTTGTTTGACTTTTAAGGGCACAACTATAGTGACATATGAAAGTATGTGTTACTTAGATGTTACTAGACTTTCGCAATTATAATTGGGACACATCAGTGCCACATGCATATCTGAGCTCTCTAAGAGAGGGTTGCTGAATGAAAAGAGTATGGGTATTATGGACTTATGTAAGAGATGTGTGTTGGAAAAGAAAAGTGGATTATCTTTTTTATAGCTAGACATAGGATAAAGATGTCTCTTAATTATATCCATATAGACTTGTGGGTTCTACAAGGGTGGTTTAACATGCTTGCTAACTTTTGTTGATGATCTGTTCTATTGATTTAAAGATATAAGAAGGGGTATGGTCAAGTGAAATTACTAATTATTCTATTTTATATATTTTTGGGTGTCTTGTCTATGCTTATGCAAATGCTGGAAGCTCAAGCCTAGATTTAAGAAGAGCATTTTTATTAATAATACATCTAAAGTAAAGTGATAAAGGTTGTACGACCCAAATACATCCTAATTTATGGCTGGTAGGGATGTCACCTTCAATGAGTCCATGTTACTTATAAGGAATACTCCTGCATCATCCTCCCCTTCTTGAGAAGGTTCCATATTATCCTTGAGGTCTATTCATGAAAAATAAGGAAGAAAATCTCCCACATTAAATGTGTTTGATATATCTCCCATTTCAATTGTTAGTTCAAGACAATAAGGATTATTCCCTATCTTCTCATAGATCTTAAAATGCCAATCACTACAAGATAAACGCTTGTTTCTCCTCTTATTTGGAAACCTCTCCTTTTAAAGATGCAACCACACAAGGTACCATAATTTAAAATTTTGCTCTTTTAGGTGCTTCTTTGTCTTATTTTTGTTCATCTCATTGATGCGCTCTATTTAGGGCCTTACCTATTCATGAATTTGCTTAAATGCCTTGGCCCTATCACTAACCTAAAAGTTGGTGTGTGCTTAGATGGGGTAGTGGTAGGATCTCAACGGGAGTGGTAGGGTTTTCACCATAAAAAACTCACAATAGAAGCCCGTGGTGGAATAAGTGGGGGATCAATTATAAGCGAACTTTGCATGGCTTAACTTAAGATCCCAGTACCGTAGGGATTTGTAAACCAAGCTCCTCAAAATAATTGTGATTGTTTGGCTGGTAACTTTTTTTTGAAGTATTTTTGGTGGTGACAAGCAATACTAACTAAAATTTTAGTACCAAATAACCACTAAAGAGTCTTCTAGAAATAGCTAAGAAAATTGGTATCTATATAAGAGATAATTATTTTTGGGATACCATGCAGCCTAACTATCTCCTTGAAAAAAAAATTGTCTATATAAGAGGCATAATCCATCTTATGACAAGAGAAAAAATGAGCCATCTAAGAGAACCGATCTACCAACACCATAATAGTATCATTTTGCCTTAAGGTTTTATTCATTGCTACTATAAAGTTCAAATTGACGTGGTTCCATGGTTTATGACAAGTAATGGATTTTAGACTTTTAGCAAGTAGAACATCTTGCCACTACCCCTTGTACATCCCCCACCATCTTAGGCCAAAAATATGTTCTTAGAGTACATCAAAAGTCTTATTGATGCCAAAGTGTCTAGCTAGTCTTCCACCATGTAATTCATGAACCTACAACTCTTGGATCGAACTCTTGGGGATACACAACTTCTTGTTCTTAAGGAAAAAACTGTCAAGTATTACATAGGTCCCCAGAACCTTGTATTGATAAAAAAATTGGAAAAATCTTCATCTTTTCTGTAGAGAGGGAGTCGACTATAATATTTGCCTTGCCACTCTTATACTTGGCTACAAAGGAAACCGATTGTAAAAACTTGACCCACCTCGTATGCCTAGGGTTGACCTTATGTTACCCACTTATATATTTTAGAGATTAATGATCTTTATACATTAGAAATTTTGATGGCTCCCTAAAATTTATGAATGCATTAAAAAGGTGATTTATATGCATTACAAAAGTGATGTGAGGAGAGAGGGATCTAAACTTTTGAAGTAAAGATATTGAACCTTTAGATGAGAAATATCTAAAGATATATTCCAAATGTTTCAAACTTGCTATTTGATACCAATTGGATGCATAAGCTAAACAATTAATTCAACTAAAGAAGGAAGAGAGGTGGGTTGGGAATCGGACACCTCAAATGAAAAAGAGAAGTGAGGATGATGGAGATTAGAAGATAATTATTTGATCTTCAAGTAGCCATTGAAATCAAATACTCACAATCACAATGTTAGGTAACAACACTATGGATAAAGAGTTTGAGATTTGGAAGACTTAATACAACACTCTTCACTTAAGTTTTGAATTAGAGAAATAGAGCAACTCTTCTAAATTTTCAAATGGTGTGTAGTGTAATCTAATTCAAGGATGGATAACATATATATGAGGATGCGTTAGGCTCTTTGAAATACAAAATTACCATACTACACCCCATGGATAACTAGATTACTACCCTCCTAATACTCGATTACATAAAGATCTAACTAACTAGTTTAAGTAGAAATTAGCTCTTCCCTCTAGTTGATTTGGAAACCAATAAGCAAAAAAATAAACAAATTATCCTGCAAATACTTATCTTTTATGGGTAGTTACAAGGGGATTTATACATTACATCAATCTACTAATGACAACTAATTATAAGTAGAAAAAGTGAACAAGCTATAAATGGTTAATTTGCTCTGGTTCTTGTACTTCAAATTATCCTAAAGATAATGGTATTTGTGCTGCCATTTGAAGTTACTCAATCAAGTCTGCATATGATACTACAAATCCTTATTTTCATAGCCAAAAGTGCTAAAATGGTTGCATCATGGATGACTATGCAATGTCTAGATTTTCAAAGTCCTTGCTAGACTTTGTGGCTAGAACTTTTGACAATCTTGTATATAGATCTTGATGATCTGATGTGTTTTTATTCATTGGATTACTAGCCACATTGAGTTACCTTAAGTCATAAGAAAAGGAGGGTGACTTATTCGACTTCATGCATGGATTTCATGGCTTAAACCCCTAGTTAATTATCTTAGTTTATGTTAGGAGTGTTTTGGCATTTTATAACCTTGAAAAGTTTATTAAAGGCTTATATTATTTGTAGGGAATGCTTCTACATCACTTTTCCAATGTAAATTCAAAGTATATTGGTTCAAATGGTAGGGTTAATTCTCTTTAACTTTGGGATCAAATATTCAATAATACCACTTTGATTTTAAGGAGAAATCACAAAGTTTTCTCTCTAGAACAACCTCAAATCTCAAGATCAACTCACTTGAAGAGAAAGGGAGAATCTAGAAAATTATTAAGCTTTCATTCAAATTGATTATTAACATGTACAAGTTTGATAACACACACATACACACACACACAAAGGTGGACTAGCTTATCTTTCACTAACTAATCTCTAACCCAACTAGCCTTAAGCTAGTTAGATTAACATGTTTGTAAAAGAAGTAAACTAATACACTACACCCCCAATATTATACATATAATAAACTATAATTACAAGTTACAATAAATTAAAAAGTATACATAAAATCTCAAAGCTAAACAAAAACCTAACCATGTAGTACATGTATTAACCATGTAACTAAGCTTTATGTCTTGTAGTTTTGTCTTATATATAACTTTATAACCCTTTTTCTTGTACACTATATATCTTTGGTGAATTATTCTTCTTGCAAACATATATAATATCTACATGAATATTAGTAGCATTTGCATTTTTAAGAATAGTTGGTACCATCTCCAAGTATGCTAACTCTTAACATCTAATAGAAGACGAGTGAGATGTTCCTACATCACTGACCCACCAAATTTATTATAGGTAAAATCTCTATTATAACAACCATGACATAGTTGTTGAAATGATACAAAAAAAATTCTTTGGCATGTGATTCCTAAACTAACATTATTGATGAATTACATAGGTTTTCCATTATTTATGGTTAATTTAGGTGTTCCATCATTGTTTGCTCACATATGCCACTCATTTTCTTTGGTTCATGCAACTATAGGGGTGATTTTATGTTACATTTATAAATATCTTAGATATATAATCAAGGAATGAATCATGATTAGGGTGAGGCATTGTTGATTAATCTATAAGAAAGACAAAACTAAAACTATAAGTGTTAGAGGGATATTGGTTTAGTGTCAGTCTAAGGGCATTCCAATGCTAACATAAGTATAATAAGGTTTGAGTAAATGGTAACTGAAAAGAAATGAGTAGAAAATTTATGAGTAACTTGGTGTGACACTGCCATTTTCAAGATTTAAAATTTCATTTAATGAAGTAATTATGAAAGCTAAAATAATAAAAATGTAGAGCATTACCGCCACACTTGGTATAATTCGAGTTTCTTCTACCATTCTCATACAAAATTTTAAGGTAATAACTATTACTCTACTTAAATTAATAGCATAATTACAAGAATCAGAATAGAGAGAACAAACATATTGATATTGTTCATAATAGAAACAATATCAACAGTTACAAAACTTAAGTGAGAGAAAGTACAGGAGGATATAAAAGTCCAAGAACAATTGGAATCAAAGATACCAAAAAGGACACTAGATAGTCATAATCTCAACCTAAAATACTAAACTTAAGCTGATCTCACAAACTAAACTGTAAAGACCACTATTTATTGAATAAGGAGTATCTCACAAAAAAGAAGCCCTTTAGTATAACAATACCGGGTAACCCGTTATACAAAATTCATAGAAGAAAATCATATAGAACACAAAAAACATGGAAATATAAATGCAATGATTGAAATGCAATAATAATATCAAATAACTGAATATTACTAAGGCCACATACTAATCATACTCATTCATCTAAAACATACTAATACTTACCAACCGAACATCCAATGGATGCTCTTTGAAGTAATGATTAGAACCAATATCAACCTAAGAACCATAAAAATTATAATGTATCGCATATCTCATTTTCAATACCAATAAATATAATGACATCACAAGTAGGGCTTACAGGCACAATGACAATAAAAACCCATAACAACATAAGTATGTATTAGGGCATGTCCTTCAAAAACCTTGCATATGAGGGCATTTGAGAAATTGCATCAACAAAGGGAATGTCAATATGCAATTTTTTTAATATTTCCAAAAGCTTTCCAAATTTATTGTTGAGTTTGTCCTTAGCTAACCTTTTAAGGAAGGGTAGGGGAGGCTTATAAGGTGTATGTGGAACATATTTTCACCCATTTCTTTTTTATTACTAGTTTTGTCCTCATCAATTATGGGGTCTTCAACATCATTGTCAAGACTCTCATCACTCCTCGACATCTTAGGTCCTTCTATCTCCTTCCCACTCCTTAATATGATATCACTAACATTATTTTTAGGGTTTATTTTAGGTTGCCCCAGAAACATCCCAGAAGATCTAGAAGATGAGTTGGCTTATTGGGTTACTTGCATGATTTTGTTTTCTAGCAGCTTGTTATGTGTAGCTAGTGAATCAACCTTAGAACCTATATTTTTAATAACATCACTCATGATTTGATTCTAGTGTCTAAACTCATCTATTTTCTTCTTAAACTCTTCATTCTATTTTTTGTGAGTCATCACTAAAATTCTCCATCAATGTTTCCAAATTAGACTTTTGGGCAGGAGGGTAGGGAGGCCTTTAATTTTGGAAACCTTGAGGGACATAATTAGATTATGGCACAAGATTCTAGGGAGGATTTCTATAAGATAAATTGTATGATTCCTCCACTCAGGGCTATAAGTGTTGGAAAAAGGATCCCCTTTTTGATTAAAATTATTCACATAATTAGCATGCACATTAACACTCAATTCAAGAGAAATCAATGTTCCAACTTGACACTCTATGGTAGAGACCAATGAGTCCACATATTTCACATGATGCTTGGTTAGTATGAGAGGATAAGGTATTAACATTCAATTTTTCAAATCATATGAACAAAGTATCTACCTTAGATGCAAGATGATCTAGTGCATCAACATCATATCTTCCACTCTGTTTGGGTAAAGAGCGCTCGCTCGACCATTCAAAATGATTTAGGGCCATATCTTTAATTAGTTTTCATGCCTCTTGAACACTTTTTTTCATTAGTGCACCACCAGCTGCAGCATCAATAGTCATTCTAGTGTTATAGAGGAGACTAGTGTAGAAGATATGGACAATCAACCAGTCTTCCAATCCATGGTGTGGACATATCCTCAATAGGTCTTTATACCTCTCTCTAGCATCATATAAGGATTCCCCTTCTTTCTATGTAAAGGTTATTATTTGATTCCTCAATTGTATTGTCTTGCTTGGAGGGAAATACTTGGTAAGGAATGCTTGTGAGAGTTAATCCCAAGTAGTGATAGAGTCGGAAGAAGTGATAACAACCAAGCCCTTGCCTTGTGCCATAATGAGAAAGGAAATAACCTTTGCTTGATAGCATCATCTGAAAATCCATTCATCTTCAATGTATCATAGTACTCTAGGAAGATTGAAATGCGCAAATTTGGATATTCTGTCAGGCTACCACCAAATTGATTTAGTTGCACCATATTAAGGAATGTAGAGTTCCTACCACCAAATTGATTTTGTTACACTATATTAAGGAGTGCAGACTTCTACATGAAATTGTTGGCAGAGAAATTTGGCTTTTTAATACTAGATTGCATTCCATAAGCATTAGGGGATGGAAACTCCTGAAAAGAGCAATTTTGCTTATCTCCTCCATTTGTGTCAGCCAGGAATTCAGAACTTTTCATTAACATTTTAGCTAATCCGCAAAAACTTAATGGTTGCTAATCCACAAGTGCACGACTTCGTTGTACATGATAATGTCGTATCCATAGGGACTTCACAATTAGTTATCGATTTTTCTTATTTTAGCTATCTAGATAAGTATAAAGTGGGAAAATGAAGTTAGATAATAAAATGACTAATAAATTGTAGATTCTGCTCGTCTCCTCCATTTTTGTCAGCCATGACTTCGGAACTTTTCATTAACATTTTAGCTAATCCATAAAAACTTGATGGTAGCCAATCCACAAGTGCACAACTTTGTTGCAGCAGGATAATGTCGTATCCATAGAGACATCACAATTAGTTATCAATTTTTATTATTTTAGCTATATAGATCGTTATAAAGTAGGAAAATGGAGGTAAATAATAAAATGACTAATAAATTGTAGATTCTGAAATAGTAGATGCAAAGCCTAGGATTGAATTTTGGTCTCATTTCGGTATTCAAAACTAAATTAACAATATGTTATAGTATAGTTCAAGATTGCTATGAACAATCAGTCAATTATAGTTCATTAGCTTCTTTCAATGTCTAAGAGCATACCTGATCTAATTCATTGACTACTTTCATGACTAATAAATTAGATTAAATCCATTAAACACCATCGATTAAATAGTCCCTAAGAATCAATTATCTATTTTTGTGTTTAATTGAATTCTCGTTCATATATTAATGTTTTGACATTGATTTCAACCTTTTAGCTATAGTCAATGTCTATACATACATACATACATACATACATACATACATACATACATACATACATACATACATACATACATACATACATACATATATATGTATATATATATATATGTATGTATGTATGTATGTATGTATAGTCAGACTTTTTCAAATGTGACTTATATCACTAATTTTTAACATACAAAACAACCTATATGAGCCATACATAAAACATATAATTTAACTCATTATATTTATATCGAATAGAGCCTAGTTCAATAATAGAAAAGATAATTACTCACTCATGAATTAAAAGAAATGCAAAAAATAAATGTAATTGGCATACATATTACAAATATAACATATAACAAAAAAGAAAATTAAAAGATCAAACTATAGATTGAAGGCAAAGATAAGGATCTATAGAGTTGAGATACACCCTAACTAATCTTGATTGAAGAACAAAAATAGCATAAGAGTCAAAAGGAAATTACAATGGGTTGTTTTTGCTTGAGAATAATACATAGAATTCAGCATTCTCCCCTCTCTTAATATTATCGTCCCTCCTTCCTTTGATACCCCATTCAGTTTGACGTAGAAAAGAGTGGAAGAACGTGGGAACAAATTGTATGTTGTGCTTGATAATTATTGGCACCACGGCCTTGCAAGGCTACACTGGCTGGCAGTGCATCTTTTCAACTCCCAATAAAATACACATGCATAGTTGTGCAAGGGTATACTATGGTCGTGAGAGGAAATGTTGTGCTGGTTGTTGTTTGATAGTTGCATGATTGTGCAAGGTTGCACTGGCTAGTTGTGCAAGGTTGCACCGGCTAGCTGTGCAACTTTCATAGTCTCAACATAATAATGAATTAGAGTTGCATAGTTGTGCAAGGTAGCACTAGCTAATCGTGCCACCCATTTCTTCCTCCTCATGCTTCCTTTTCTCCTCTTTCTAACTCTTAGACATTCTTCACTTTTCCAAAAATGTGTGAGGTTGATTCTCTTCATTCAATCCTTTTCGTATTTGATTATTTTTCTTGGTTTCATGCACCATTTTGTTGGATCTTTGCATTTGTGTGAAATTTCTTGAAAACTATTATCAAGAAAATAGTAATACAAATAAGATGTCAAATAAGACTACATAAATGAAGGGAATGTTAAATAAAAATGTGGGAACAATTTAGTTTATCATAATGAAGTACTAGTAAAATATATTACCTAAAACATGGTAACAATCATGCAGCATATTGAAGTCGCATAACATCATGGTGATCTCATAAATGTACAACTTAACACTTAATCTCAAGTAGTAGTACAACAAGACAGGCTTGCATCGATATCATGGAAATATAAAGATATGGTAAATATATAACACTCCATACAATATAAACCATATTAGAATTTCTTCATTAGTGACCACACAATTTCATGTTAATAAGATAGTTCGTTCCACTACACCTAATTATCTAACATGAACAAAAGTCATGGCAACATAAATAATCACTATGGGATGCCACACCCACGACACAAAGTCAGGATATATTAAAGGGGCATTCTTTGGGGATATCACACCCACTACACATCGAATTCAACTGCCAAAAATCAAGATACCATGCCCACCACATGTGGTGAAAGTACACCAATGGGGTTTGTACTAGAATACCTCATGCACCAAACTTTGAATGTCTCCACCGTAAGGGCTAAAAAGTTGGTATACAACACTCGCCTAAGCAATGTATAATATGAAGTGATAGGGGTCTTATACTAGGATACCTCACCCGCCCAAATGAAACACTGATGCTATGCCAACATGTCACAGTATCATCCTATACCTCAAAGATATATGCATACCCCCTACCGACCACAACCCAATAGAGAAAGAAATAGAAATTGAGTGAAAACTAAAATCACAGCGCGACCCTCCCACCAAATCCTGGTAGCTACCTCGAAAGCCAAAGAAAAAGGCTTAACCAAAATATTATACCATTAATATATTTTTTCAAGTTATATCACAAACATAATAAAATCTACACATAATCAACTAGGTGTTTCCAAGTGACAACATCAAACACAATTAAATTCCATTATTAACCAAACTAAATGTTTCCAAGTGATACCATCAAACATATCACAATGCATAAGAGCTACCAATTGGGTGTTTCTAAGTGCTAACACCAAACACATCATAAGGCATAAAAGCCACGATTTTGGTGTTTAGAAATGACACCAAACTTAAATAAATTCAAGTCTTAAATACCATCATGATTATTATTATGAAATTAGGGCAATCATAGTTGAAATCATAATTCGAATGTTATAAATATATGGAGGTATCAACATAAAAGGCTCAAGAGAAACATAATAATTTATAAACAAACTAGGATGTATTCAGCCAGACAAGTCAATCAATCCCTAGGACTAGTCAACTAGTCTGGTAATATCAGACCTGAACCAAAGCAACATCAGTGAACTAGTTGACCGGTTAGCCTCACTGATTGACTGTTCATGGGAATAAGTCGACTGGTATGGTCCAACCAATAAATGGGTTAAAGTAAAGGCTAACTCATTTTGTCCTGCAAAGAAACCAGTCGATGGGTTTGACCAACTGATTGACTGGTCATAAAAACCAGTCACCTAGTGTGGTCTAACTGGTTGATGGGTCTAAGTAGATACCTAACCATTTTGGTTTGTAGGGACACAATCGATGGGTTGAAAAACTCATCAACTATTCATCAAAACTAGTTGATTAGTTTTTCAAACAAATTAACTGATCTCATGACCAACCGATCCAAAACTCTAAACAATTCAACTGCTCGTATAACTAGTTAATGGGCTAGAGGAACCAATCGGTTGGTCTGGGTAAAACATTATCGAGATTTTCAATACACACACTGAAATTTACCACGCTTTAACATATTAATTTTAACATGCTTCTATGTCATAATAGACATAAATATACAAGTTGCACACATAGAATCATATGGATACATGGTAATGTGCATGCTCAAATGGCCAATTTATGTATAAAAATCAGAGATATCCAGCAATGCTAACTTAGGAAGAATTATATCACATGCTTAGATGATTGAATACAAATTAGATCATACTCACATATACACCAAACACATGAACCCCAATACACCACAAAATCCCATTTATGTTAAAGATAAGAATGCCTTACCTTAAAGCAATTATTCTAGCATAAAAGCTCCTACTTGATGGCTATCTAGAAAAACCTCAATTCTAAAGAGATTAAAAGTTAAAACCTTTAAAAATAATCTTTCAAAAATTCTTTAAAAATAAGGAAAAAAAAAGAACAATAACAAGAAACACCAAACATTTTCTCAAAAATAGGATGCCAGGGAAAGGGTTGAAATCTTCAACCTTTCTCAACCTTAATTCTTCCTTGCTTAAGGAAAGAAAGAAATAACTAAAAGCGAAAGTGATATTATAAGAAGAAAAAGGAACACTATTGTCACACAAAGAAGGGAAAAAATAGAGCAAGTCCCTATTTTTCTTAGTTGAGATGAGAAAAGGGAAAATGAAGGGATGCTTAACACATGAGATATTTCCCACCAATGAAAGGGATAAGAGTGTAAGAAAAATAAGTGAGAAATGAAAATGGATCAAAAACAAAAGGTATAAAGGCAAGTCCAAGTCAACATTCACAAGAGAGAGGGAGATGAGACTAGTAAGGTTGAGTGCGGACAACAATGAAGTGAGGGCTGACTTAATAGGGTGATGGGGGTTGAGTGTAGTCAGGAATGAGCATGGCAATGGGTTGGTAAGTTAGGAGATGGTTCAAAAATTTAATCTTGCACCCCGACTGCCAGAAGACAGAGGGATATGTAAAGGAGAATAGAGAAGGTGAAGTTTACCTCAAAAGTGCTTTTTGGAAAAATTTTGGCGATTTAAAATTATGCAATGATCTAAATAATATGAAAATAATCCCACAGCACTACAATATGCTTATTATCATATTTGGACTATAATTATAAGTTTTCATAAACATTAGAGAAAAATTCAAATCAAAATCAGAAATGGATATGAAATCACAGGACAACCAGTCGATAAATATGGCAAACTAGTTGACTAGTTTGTTAAGAACAATAATGTTAATTCCTTAGTGCACTGGTCAATCAGTTAGGTAAACCAATATATCGGTACACCTAAATTTACATTTTTATTAGAATTTTGAGCTCATTCCAAATGCAAAACAAATTTATTTTATATTAACATAATTTTAAACATATTTTGAAGTATTTTGGGATAGGGTATTATAAGTAGGAATAAATATTGCTATTGAACCATAGGTAGGCACAAAGGCTAGTATCAACTAATCTAATAATAAGAATTTCCATTTTTATTTTACTTGAGGGGAGATCATATCAACCTGAAGACACTAAGGTACTCAGGTTATATTGGTGCCAAAGGCAACAAAGTATTCTACCAGCTATTAACATTAAGGTAACTTAGTCACACTAGCACAACAAAGTAGCACAATACCCTACTAACAAGGATACATAATCCAAAAGTATGCATACCCTCTATAAATCTACAAAGATAAATAAAGTAAAATATAGGGCCTGACTTCTACACTAAGGCATGCTAGTAATAATCCATAATCAATTATGAGTTAAACCATATCTTTAAGGTAACTACCCCTAAAAGGCCATCATTTTCAATCTCTAGGTCTTGCACATTAAGTATTAGTATTTTATTAAGGTAAAAATAAAATTACAATCAATCATATAGTTCCAGTTTCCATACTTAACCATTTTTACACATGTCCCAATCATTTAAGATGACCATGACTAAGTTTAACACTAAATTTAACTCACCATCTACTAAGGCTATCCTAAGTCTAATTATTCACAATTGGGTTTATTAGACTAAAAATGACCAAAATGCCACTTTTAATATAATTACAACAATATCATACATTTCAAATACTAATTACATTATATTTTTAATTTGTCAAGAAAATGCTAAAACACAATAATTAAATCATTTATCATGAAATTAAATTATCAGTCATGCCACATGATTTTGCATGTAAAACCCTAATATACATATCTAATAATCCAAAATCACATAATCTCATGTTCAACATTATATAGTACCCATTAAGCATGCTTATTAACACAAATAATAAGATATACTTAAAATAGACCAAATTACTCCTAGGGCGCATGCACACTGATATTAATAATGCTAGAATATGTGTAACCATGCTCAACCTATCATTTTACACATATATATCATATATAATCTTTTCCTAACATTTAAACCATTTTAATATACTTTTTTACTCATAATATGTTACATAAGATATCATACTCACTTTTTCTAATTATCATGTCAATAATAATAAGCATATAATCACAATGCAATGAATCATTCTTGACCTAATTTATACACCAAAACCTAATGCATTATCATGAAATGTCTATCATTTTAGTGAAGTATAAAAGTTACCCAATTTCTAGCACAATCACTAATTATATGTAACCTACTAGAATTTATTAGGCTCTGCTAATAAAAATTTTATACCTAAAATAATACTACATTAGTGATATTAATATTTAACCAATAAAATAATAATTTATATTAAAATATTTATTTAAATAAAAGTACCAAAATGCCCTTAAGTTGAAAATGGATAATTTTTTAATAAAAAACCTTATGATGTTTACGCAATGTGAGTTTGGACATGGAGGTTGTGGAAAGGGAAGAAGGGTGCTCAATGGTGGTTGGAGATAGGACAAGAGAAATCTGCAATGGAGATGGAAGGGTTGTGGTGGTGGTGGTGGTGCAACAGGGAATGTGGAGGTAGATGGTGGTGGTGATGGCTACTGGATTGATTGTGTAGGCAAGATAAGGGTGATTGGAGATGGTGGTTATGCTAGGAATTTGTGATCATGAGTAGGTTGAGGTAGGCTAGGGGTGGTGAAGTTAAGGTAGGCACGGGCTGGATGGTGGTGGCAATGGCATACTTCGGTGAAAGTGGTGGTGTGCTGGATATAGGGAAATATACAAGGATGGTAGAGGTGTTCCATTGAGTTGCAATAGAGGGGTTGGCGTAGGCTAGAGGATGCAACTGTGGGTACCAAAGAAAAGGGGGGAATGAATGTAGAGGAGGAGAGGACATTAGTGGCATGTATCAGTGATGGGTAAGGGATTGCGGTGAGTAGTGATGATGATACAAGGAGAATGGTGAGGTGCTGTTTGAGAGCTTATGGGAGAAAAATGAAATATGGTTGATGAAGGTGAAGGTTGGGATCTAGAGGAAGGGGCACATGGTTTGGTGAACGATTAGGACATGGGCAATGCATGCAAAATAGTGCATAACTAGGTCATGTGTTGGTGAATAGTCATATAATACATACAACCACAAATAGAATTGGGATAAATAAAATGAGAAGGAAGAAGAGATGGGGGTTAGGCGATAGCAGAGGATAAGGAGATCCGTGGTGATGGTAGTGGTAGCAATGTCGATATCGTCAATGGTGATGGTTATGGATGATGTTTGTTAAAGGATGCTAAGGAATTAAGAAAAGAAATGAAGAAACAATCAAGGGGTTTATCTAGGAAGACCAAATGAGAATATTGGAGAGGGAGGAGTATATATAGTCATTTGGGGGGTTCGATAAGGAGGTGAGGTGAGGCATAAGAAGATGAGGGAGACAAGGGGAGTGCTTTTAGGAAGGAAAGATAGCATGATAGGGGTAACATGAGAGAGAGGGTTGGAAGAGGTAGGATAGTATTATTTTAGTTTAGGTTAAGTTTTGTTAGGTTAAAGTACTAGTTAAGACAAATAAACTAGTTTAGGATAGGTTTCAGAAAAAGAAAAGTAATAAAAATAATCGGGGAAAGTATTTAAGAATCTATCTGGGTTATAGAATGAAGGTTAATAATAAAATAATTAGGCTAAGGTTTAAGGATTAGTTTTTTAATAAAATATTAAAAACCCAAAAGTTATGGTTATGAAATTTTGGGGTGTTACACTTGGTTATGGGATCGTTAAGGTAGTTCGACAAATGATAGTAAAATGATCAAAGTCCTTGGGTGAAGGTAAGATTAGAGGTACTTAAAGAACCTAAATGAGAGAATTATTGAGCAAGTAAGCTAATATCACAAGGGGTTTGATTGCCTTAGTGAATTTGAATGATGTGTTATGTGTTGGGGAGGGAGGTAATCTCCCTATTCATAGAGCCTGATAACCATATAACTGTTTGAGATTATATGGACAAGGTTATCATTATGGTTGTTATTCTTCTACTATTATGGGATTAATGCTAGTCATTTAGAAGTCACAAGGAAACACTTTGTATTTTACCTGGTCATGGTGTCTATTATGTGTGAGATTAAAGTGTAGTGGGTAAGATTGTGGGTTAACTCTTTAATTTGCTTGTATAACAAAACTAGTAAGTTAGGCTAACACGACTTAGTTGTACTTTTGGGATAATTCCTAAGGTCTTGTTATTATCTATTTATGGGAGTAAATTAGATCATGAGACCTCATTATTACCTCCATAATGTCCTAGAAAGACTATTATAGATCGTTGATCCTCTTTTAGTCATAATGGTAGTAATTTATTTGTTATGTATTATTGTTTTGGTTCATTTCAAAAAAAAATAATGTTATGTTCATTATAACACCCAAAAATTACAAGTTAATTATTTTTTATTTAAAAATACTCTTTCAAAATAAAAAACCAGAACATGTGTATTATCGCCACTCTTAGGACATGTCCAGTCATAGAGCCATTATCATCCCAAAAGTAAGGCTAACATAATTTACAAATAATTTAAAGAATAAATACAACAATATGAAGTAAATATACATATATCAAGACAAATGTTAGGTGAGATCAACTCCTAAAATAGAACAAAAAGGAGGCAAGGGACATAATAGTCCAAAAAAATTTAGATTACAAAGATCCCAAAGGCACTACCTAATAGATACTACTCTACAACCCTACCTATATATAAGATATCACTTCATCCTCATTTGGTATTTACTTTAGATCACCTACAAGTACAATATCAGTATGTTAATTTACTGAGTAAACAATACCTCCCCTATAGAGGCAACATGCAACAAGGGCATAGTATAAAAAGGGTAAATCATGTTATACATATAGACATAATATCATAGATTACTCATAATCAACTCATAAAAGAACCCCATCCATAGTCATAACTCAACAAATGCCATTATCATAACATTTTCATACTCACATAAGTGGACTATCTAACACTTGTTAACTTAATATAGATAGTTAGTGCATCTCAATAAAGGTGAACTAAAACCATCAGCTAATCCAGTATTGATAACTAGTGTAGCTCAAGTAAAGGTGGATTAATACCACCACCCAACCTAGTATAGGTAATCAATGTAGCTTAAATAAAGGTGGGCTAAAACCATTAGCAAACCCAATATAGATAACCAATATGACTTAATTAAAAGTGGGCTAAAACTACTAACTAACTTAATATAGAGAGATAATGCAACTCAAGTAAAGGTGAACTTAAACCAATAGCTAACTTAGTATAAATAACCAACACAGCTAAAATAAAGTTGTATTAAAACCACCAACTCTCCCACAAAAGGAACTTAATACATAATTTCATTATCTTCAACTTAATCAATAATGTATTATTTAAAACCAATACTTAATGTCATACCATACATCCAAACTTAAGACACTTATTTTTGACGTGTCATTTTTGTCCAAACTTTGAGCACAAAGCCTATTTTGAAGGGGGTAATGATGTAGTACCCTATATATAGAAAGTAATTTTGTATAAATTTTAAAGAAAAATGAATTGTGAAAATATTATTCAAAGCTAGGAACTAATCGACTAGTATTACAAAACTAGTCAATGGGTAAACTATGGCTTTGCTTTGTTGATTTTAGTAAATCATTCAATTAATATGCTAAAATCAATCAACTAGTTCTGCTAAAATTTACAATATCTATTTTATTTTCAAAATTGAATCTCTTTAATCCATACCTAGCTTTAGAAATTTATTATACTTTCATTATAAATGATTTTTAGAGAGTTATAAACTCTCATTACAAACTAAAATTCTGATATAACACTTGTCTGACATAGGTCCCACACCTTTTCATTTTTTCCACTCTTTTCCTTGATTTCCTCTTCCTTGCTTGTTGATCTTATATTTTCCCTATAGATCACTACTTCTAGCCTAAATCCCACCTTTTAGAGATCCTTTTTCATTTGATCAAAGATATCCCTAGCCTTTAATATAACATAAGTGTACCCCTTTTATAGTTTTTTCTCCTCACACTCAAGTATACTTTATTCCTTGTGTTCCTCTTGCCTCCTTATTACTCAAACCAAACTCCCCCCCTTTCTAATGTACTCAAATGAACCTATGAAAACCATATTGAAGCTGCCCTCCTTCCTTTGCAAGAAAAGCTCAAGCAATCTTTTGTTCTCTTTCTCCACGCTTCCTCCCTTCTACTCCCTCTCCATTTCTCTATTTTATTTATAGCTTTAATCTCTAAATATATTTTGCTAATTTTTTTCTCTAATTCTTGTTTAGGATAGTTTTGTGGGAACACTCAAGATAATCGATAACAACAAGGAGAAAAACATGTTTGATTGTGTAAGAAGATGATAAAATTTAATTAATAGTATTTGTGGCATGTTTGGGCATAAAATTCAAGAAAAAATGAAGCAGCAACAATTACCATTTTAGGTTGTGTAGTTAGTATATGGAGCCACTTCTTGAGGACTATTGGGAACTACATTTTGAGAATAACAGCAAGATAGATTAATATAGCATTATGGATGACCTTTATAGTTTGATTAAGCCCTAAAATTAGAGGAGATAGGAAGGATGTTAACAATTAGCTATAGGCGGAAAGCATAATAGTGACTTTCATGTTTTTTAGTAAGGTTACTTTTACTATAGTTGTAGTAGTTGGATTTAATAAATTATCTTTTACTTAGCTTTTAGGATTAATTAGAATCATCTTATAAGTATAGAAAGGGCTGATTGCACTTGATTTTGACAAGATAAAAGGTCAATGGCTAATTGCACCCTTGCTTAGATTTAAACTAGGTAAATTAACTTCTCATAGGAAACTAGTTCATTTGATTATATAATCAAGCTATCCCACCTATGTCTAGTTAAGTTTACTTATAACCAGATAAGACCTATCACACTCTTATAGAGTGTTAATCCCATATATAAATGAAGGAACAAATTTGCTTGCCCATAGTTTTCTCCCTTTTGGTGAGATAAACCTTCAAACTTGAGTGTAATTTGAATAAATTTTATCCTCAAAATTTTACCTTCTTTATTCTAAGAGTTGAATACATTAGATGGTGATTATAAATATATAATCATAGGAGGTGCCTATTGATCATATTTCTTCTATTTTTCTCATCTCCTTCTTTTTTAATTTGGTGGTAACATCCTTAAAACAACAAAAATCTAATAATGATCTAATTTTCCCCCATATATAATAAAACCCAATCCACTAAATCCATTTGGTGTAGACACACACACATATGTACTTGCATACATAAATATTAACATACTAATCTCATGTGTTTTCATCTATTTTGTGATCTTCTTTAACCTCCGAGTTTTTTTCAAATTTATTTATGTGCTTTTACCTTATACTAGTTATAAATCTTATGATCTCATTCAATTCAAGGATGCCTTCAAATAATTAAAAATAAATAAGGCTTACAAAATGAATTAAAACTTTTACCTGTTATGTGATTGAGTTTACAAATTTTAAAATTTAGAAGCAACAAATGACAATGCAAAACAATATAAGATATAAATAAATATTCATAAATGACTAATATACTTTATGTCATGGAAAATATTAAAATCATATGGCATACTAAGTAAAATCTACATATTTTGGGCAAAATTTTAAAGAATACATTTGTAGAATGCATTGATCACTATATTATTTCCCATTATTAATATAAATATGCATTATAAATGCAATATAATGTTAGGATGAATTAATCATAAGAAAAATAATAAAATATATGAAAATATGTTATTTTACTATTGAATAAATAATATATAACACATAAGCTAAAATATAGATACCAATTATTTAAGGATTAAATTTTGAATAAATATTTTCTTAAAGAAACTTTTAACAAATAAAAGCTAGTTTTATGAGTGTAGGAATGCATGTATACAATTTTAAGTGACTAAAAGCTATTTTTGATAAATACCTTAATGCTATAACTATGATGGTAATATTTAATGTATTAAAATTTGGATGAATAGAACAATAAGTTAGCTAAATACACTATAGATTAGTGTTTATATAAAAGGGTTAAAAACAATATGGGTTTGATACACACACATAGTTGTAATATTTTATTTACACTAATCTTTATTTTAATAGCATTAATAATATCCAAAAATTAGGTTAAAGGTGTAAATGTTTATTAGTTTACATAAAATATATAAAAATAAAAGAGAGGTTAAATATTGATTATTTTTAAAATTCACATCTAAAAAAACACTAAAAGATTTGAGTATATTTTTAACATTTTGCTTATTTTCTTTTCCACACAAACTTACCAACAAAAATATCCAAACTGAAAATATCAAAAATAAAACTTTTAACCATAGATCGAGTTTTGAGCACATGCTATTAACATCCATCTCATCTTAAGTACATCCTTAAATTTTATATAGCCTATAAATCTCGAATGCGCCACAAAAAATTTAACATATGTGTAAGTCTAACTCCACCTTTAAATCAAAGACCCTTCCAATTTAGAAAATTTTGATAAATAATAATAATAATAATAATAATAATAATAATAATAATAATAATAATACTTATATATGGAGCTTTCATATTCCATTGTTGAATATTGTATTGATACAAGAGCATCTCCATCTCATTCTTCTATTATTGGAAGTAAAGAGTTAGCATATTTGGAAGTGGTACCAATTGTTGTCGAAAATCTTGAAGACAGGTAACTCCCATGATGTTTTGTCTAGTAATTCTTAGATGTATTATATATGTTTGAAAGAAGAAGAATTCACAAAAGACATCTAGTGCATAAGACAATGGAAATACAAGCATTGCAAGGTTGCATAAATGATAATGCTACAAGACACGAAGCTTGTTTACTTGATTACTCAATGCATTAAATGAGTAGGGTTTTGTTTATCTTTTCTATTTTATGTAAACATTGTAAAGTCTTGTAACTTGAAATTATATATCATTATATGTATAATATGACATGTAGTGAACAATTTTAGTTATTTATTTAGCTAAGGTAGACCGGTTGGGCTAGGTTTGATTAATAAAGAGGGAAATAAAGCCTCATGTACATATATAAATACATATTTGTTGACATATACATCATAACATCAATAAGAAATCAAGTGAAATCAAATTTAAAAATTTTTGAAATTATTATTCATCTTTAAATGAGGATTATCTTGAGAGTTTGGATTTTGTTCTTTAGAGAAAACTTGGTGATTACTCTCTAAAATTGAGAGGCTTTGTTGAAGATATAAACCCCAGATTGCAAGTTGTCAAATGCACCAACGTATTTGAGTCTCGAATTTTCTTCTAAAACTAAAACAAAATATCTTAGTTTTGTGAAAGATTAATTCTCAATTATCTTCCACATAAAATTTTGGTTTCAAAGCTGGTTTTGGATATACCACTATTAGAAGAAAGCTCATCTTCAATGTGGAGTCATGCAAACACACCACTATCAATCTTAAGTTGAGGTTCTTGGTTTTCTTATTATAATATTTTGAATCTTGATTGTTTTTCTTGAGATATTGTGTGCATGAGTTTGATTTGAAGTGAACATGTATAGATTTTCTTAATGTGGTATATGAATCTTGGAAGAATCTTGAGTATTTACATGCATAAAGAATGAACAAGATAAATCATTTTCTATAGGGTTTTTGAATATTTTGAAATGAGATAATTGAGTATATGCATTTCCTATGTGTATTTGCTTTGATGAAGAACCTACGTGATTGGAACTTATTTTTCATGAAAAATACTAGAATTTTTTAGCAAGTTTAGAATAGAATAATTAACTAGATAATTAACTCTAATCATAAGTTGATTGTGAGATTTGTGTTGAAAACTTATTTACTACATATCAAACCATTGAGGCATAAGTAGTCCATGATTTGGATGAGTTAAGTTGTGGATTATATACATATGATGTGTGCAGATTAGTGCATTCATCTTACCTCAAGCATATTACACAAAAAGAACATAGATAATGTGCATGAAGATTAAAGTGCATTGAATGAATTAGATGTTGTTTTGTTGAATTCTACTTCAATAATTTATCAAGAAAAGTACAAGGTGTAATAATACAATTGTGAGTGTATTATATTTTATTATTATTTATGTTTTTGATTCATTAGAGTCTAATTTTCTATAAGAACTAATCAAGAATCGATTTAGGGTATTAATTGATTTGGGTTTCTATTGAAACCCTACAAATAACTAACCATTGTGTTAAGTGTGTTAGCAAATTAATTTCAATGGAAGGGGAGCCACATTTTCAAGATATATTTAAGGCAATCCAAAATCTTTCAACCAACCTAGATGCAACTAATGCTCAACTTAAACAAGCCCCTATAATGTAAAATCAATTGCAAAGAATGAGTCTCAATTTGTCGAGCAAGATTCTATCCAAAATATACAAGAGCAAAGGGATTTCTATGAAGAACAAATGAGAGGGGCAATAAAGTCAATCAACCCAGCAAGAGTGAGATATTTTGTAATACCCCCAAAAATCATAGTTGAAAATTTTCGTTTAATTAAAACATACACAAGTACAGGGGAGTACAACTAGTATGACAAAAGCTAAATAAAGAAGAGTCCAAACTACATCGCTCTTGGAACCCATGCCAAGTTCCAAAAAGGTCAACACTCAACCTTATCCGATCCCTCAAATGCATCATAGAAATCAAACACAATGTCTCCTACTTACACCAACTCATAAAGGACATCTACTTATGGGAATGAGTAGCACCCATGAAATAAGTAATCAATACACTATGTATTAAGAAAGGTAACCATGCAGCTAAGGCCATATAGGAAATATAGATAACACAAGGAGGTAACCGTCCCAAAAAGCCACACATGAAAGACAAGTGGTACATGTAATAATTTAGTCCGATTAGATATAATCATTAGATCTCTGGTCATTATTCCCATTTTGACACCATTCTCTTTATAAGTCCATGCAAGTACGAGAACCCTACTATTATAGCTGGTGGATCGGAAACATCCAAGGTAGAATTCCCCTAGCCACTATTATTCGTCTATAGATCGTTACCCAAGGCAAAGTGCTCTTGGCCACTATTATGCCTATGGATCGATTTGGCCCTAACTCTCATGGTGTCTCACTATAAGTATTTAGTATCTTTCCCACGTCTTATCATAAATTAGAGTTTGGTTTATTGAACTCGGGATCCCTCAATATCATAACCGGTGGATCAGAAATACCTAGGACAAAATGTACCTAGCCACTATTATTTATTAGTGGATCAGTCTCCAAGGCACCCTACACCTGACCACTATTATGGTGGTGGATCAATCTCGGCCCTGCTCAATAATTTTATACTTTAAATGGTTAGTGTCTTATCCATGTTTGATTCAATAAATATTTCCACCCTAGACATGCATACCCCATAGACTACCCACTTATACAACCCATCTACTACTATTATCCTAAAAGACCCATCCCATATCTTGGGACCCCTACATCTCCTAGTACATCCAAACGTCCTTTTCCACTTTTCCTTAATTACCATGAATACCCACCCATATACATGGCTCGAGGCCCACTTTCCCATATCTCTGGGTCAACTCACTATCGCCCTCTAGTATTGTCCCCAAGAAACCCTAATCTGGCCTATATGGCCCAACCTTCCTCTATCTCACATAGCCCATACTTTCCTAACCCCCAACTCATCACCTCACTCGATCCATTCCCAAGCATCCCACTTTACTTCCCATTTTGCACATGTGGCCATGAAACCCTAGTTGGCCACCCTAAACCCGAGCACCTCTCTTTTATCATATATTGTCCCTCAATCACTCTCACTTACCATTCCCTCTTCCACATGATACACATTCACCCTCCATATGGCTTCCTTCCACTCTCACCCTATATTCCAATCCTTCCCATTATTTCCACAATCTCTTTCACTTGGGGTTTTCCTCCTAAACCCTAACCAAGCCTCCCCCATACACCCTTAGACCAACCAATGTACTATTTTTCACCTATGGATTCCAATTACTCCCAACAACTCTTCCCCTACCTTACTTGACCCTCAAGTCAACTTTTTCCATGTAAGGATCATCCCCATACAAAGACTATCTATCTCATGCAAACCCTAGACTCCTCATGCAAGATTCATTTCACTCTCTTATTTTATTCATACTAACCTTTTATTTGTGCACCCATAAGTCATGAGATACTTAGGTCATTCTTACTTTTCTCTAGTCAACTCACTTCCTTTACCCCCTTTCATCTTTTCACCACCACACTATATCTTTAAAAGCCTCCTAGCATGCATGTCGTAAATGGCCATATCACATAAGCACCACAAAGTACAAGACACATTATCATATTACACATGTCATAAAGAGAACACATACAATTTACCTTAACTCCCTACTTAACAAGTTGCGCTACAAGTACATAGTTCATAACCATATAAGGTACACAAATATATCATCACACATAACATATAATACACACATAATACATATATTAGGCATTAACCACATCCTTACCTAAAATGATATCGGGCTTGGAGCATGCTCTTACGCCTATTTAGGGGTCAGACTTGGTTCACTTATAATAGGGGAAATACTAGGGTTAACTTCCCTCTTATTAACATTTTCATTATTTGCTACTTACCTCTATTATGAACTAGTATTATGGATAATAATAATAATAATAATAATAATAATAATAGATTTAGTAGTAAAAATAAGGGTATTATCCTTAAAATGGTTAATTATGCAATTATTAGCCAAAATAGGGTTAGGTAGTTATATTAGTTAATGATAGAATATTAGTAATAATATTAGTAATAATAATGATAATAACTCTAATAATAATAATAATAAGGTTAGAGTAATAATTATATTAAATAAATTATATGTAAGGGTTAGGAAGGGTTAGGGCACAACCTAGTGAGGGTGGCAACTAGGTGGAGGAGGCGGCGGCACAAGGCGGCACGGTGGTGGAAGTGGTGGTTTTGGGGAAGGTGGGTCTTTTAGGGCTACAAGAGAGAGGGTGAGATGGTGGTTATGGTGGTGGTGGACTCTCTAGGCTGAGAGGATTGCAGTGGTGGTGGCGGCACATCAAGGTGGTAGTGCAGGTAGAGGTGGTTGTGGTGGCTGAGGGTGGTAGAGAAGGAGGTAGGAGGAAGGAGAGGGAGAAAGGGAGAAAGGGAGAAGGAAGGGTAGGGAAGATAGATGAGGTTTTGCTGGGTTGATTGGGTGGTAGGGGAGGTGGTGATTTTGGTGGAGGAGGTGGTGCATGGTGGCGAGAGGGGTAGCAATGGGGTGTAAAGGGTAGCTCGAGCTGCCTACTTTGCACAATTGGGGTGGCTTGTGTAGGGGGAGTTAAGGGTGGTGAGTGGATTAGTTTGGTGGAGGTTAATGCAGGGAAGGTATTGGATTATGTTTTGGGTGGCGATGTTGCACGGTGACAACTAGGGCAACGTTTGAAATGGCGGTAGCAAAATGTGCTGAAATTTTTGGGCAGAGCAAAGGAGTGTAAAAAGGAGGTCGGTATAGGGTATTTAAAGGCCAAGGGAGGGAGAAGAAGACAAAAGGCAAAGAAGATAAGGGGGTAAGCATGATAAGGGCTCGCCGACCAACGATGGTAGGCCAGCACGAGCCTACGGATGGCAAGGTGCAAGCGGTAGGTAGGGGAGAAAAAGGAAAGGAAGGGAAGCATGCGAGGGAGGCAGGTGAGGGAGCTGTTGCTCAAAATGGGAAGGAAAAGGATAGGGGAGAGAGAGAGGAGGAGCAGGTTGGCAGTATAGTGTTAGGAGAGGACGGTGGCAAGTCGTAGGTGCAACCTGCAATGCAAGGAACGAGAGAAGAAAGGAGGAAGAAGAAGGGGGTTGGGCTGGCCGGTCGGGGTAAAAGACAAAGAAAGAAAATAAAGGAGAGAATCGGGTAGGCAAAGGAGGAGAAAAAAAAGGACGAAGCAGGCTGGTCCGCGGGGAGAGAAGAGAGGAAGTGGGTTGGGCTGCATGGGTGAGGCCCAACCAGGGGAAGAAGAGGAGAAAAATAAAAGTGGATAGGAGAAAAAGAAAGAAGAAAAAAAGGAAAAAGGAAGGAAAAATGAAAAAGAGGAAAAAGGAAAATAGGTTGGTTGGAGTTTTTAGGATATTTTGGTATTTTTACATATTTAAAAATGAAAAAATTAGTAAAATAATAATTAAATTCCTTTTCTTATTAATTTAGAAATTTTAGGATAAATTTTCATAAATTTTATTTTAATTAGAAAATTACCCTAATCTTCTTTAATTATTATTTTCCTCCTTTTTTATCTTAATTATTCCCATTATTTTATTTAATTAATTTCACTAATAAATCCCTATTTTACCATAATTTTCTAGATAAGGGTTTTGGGTGTATTACATATTTAAACTTATGTGTAGGCTATAAAGAAGATTCACAAGGGAGTGGAAGCAATTGAAGGTTCTATAACCATAGACCAAAACATCATTAGAGAGAAGAAAAAGGTATCAAACTTGATCTTTTCGATTTTGATGGTAAACTTGATGTTGATTTATTTCTTGAGTGGCTACATGAGGTAGAGTGTATATTTGAATTCAAGGATTATCATGATGAGAAAAAAATATAAACTAGCTACTTTTAAGTTTAAGAAGTTTGTTAGGATATGGTATGATAACAAAAAAAAGACTAGAGAAAAAGAAGGTAAATCTAAAATTAAATCTTGGGATAAGCTTAAGAAACATTTGAGAAAGAAGTTTGTACCTAAATAATATGAGAAAAATAATTACATTAGATTTACTAATTTTAAATAAGGACTTATAAGTGTTGAATAATGCTAGGGAATTTCAGAGATTAACACTTATATTTAACATCCATAAGAATAAGGAATAAATGTGTGCTAGATTTCTAGGTGGCCTTAACATGATGATTTGAGATAAAGTTGAAACTTGTTTATATGATCCTCTCAGTGATATGATTAAGTTATTTTTGAGATTTGAAAAGAAAATCAAGTCCCTTAAGGCTTATGATAAACAAAGTATTTCTTTTATAGAGTACTACTTGAGTACACAAGCTATAAAGTATGGGGTGGGTACCTCAAGCTCTACAAATGTTAATAAGAAACAATGACTTACTATAGAGGAGAAAGGAAAGGCCAAGATCAATGAGGTCTCTACATAAAAATGTTTTAAATGCTGAGGATATGGAAACTTCAATAGAGAATTCCCTAATCAAAGAGTGTTGTCCATATAAGAGATTGAAGCTATGGAGTCTTAAGATGAAGATCCTAAGATTGAGCCAAAGGAAGTAATTTCAAGTGATTTTGAGGATGAAGGAAATTCTTGTCATGTACGATAAATATTTATTCAAATTCAAGCTTGTGAGCAACCCAATCTACTAGAGAAGGTATTTAAGACCCAATGAAGAGTTAGCTTATTGAGTTGTCACTAATAGTAGATTGTGTACAAATGTAACTAATGAGAGGATGGTCAAGGAATTGGGATTAGAGACAATGCTACATCCAAAGCCTTATTCTCTTCAATGGCTTAACAAGGACAAATGATTTAAGGTAACAAAACACACCCCAATCTCAATTTGAATTGGTAATTATCATGATGATGTGCTTTATGGTTCTTTACCTATGGATGCATGTGGAATCTTATTTGGTAGAATATGGCAATATAATATATGTGCTATTCATAATGGTATTATTAATGAGTATCTTGTTGAAAAATATAAGAAAAAGGATAAACATAAACCCTATAAGTGTGATAATGATAACATAGTCACAAATAAAAAATGCTTATTTTTACATGAAAAAGGCTATGATAAAAAGTATTAAGGAAAAAGGTAGTTGTTATGCTTTTATTAGTAAATAATCCCTACAAGGGGAGAAAACTAAAAGTAATCCTCAATTAAATGATACTTATTAATGAATACAAAGATGTATTTTACAATGACACACCACCTAGATTACCACCTAAAAGAGGAATAAAACATATTATAGACTTATAGCCTAGTATGACTTTACCTAATCGCCCTGCCAATAGATGTAATTGGGAAGATGCTAAGGAACTACATATACATATAAGAGAGCTCATAGGAAAATGATATATGAGAAAGAACACGAGTCTATGTTGTGAACCTAGATTACTTGTTCTTAAAATGGATGGTATATGGAGCATGCGTATTGACTATAGAGTTGTGAACAATATAACTATCAAATATCGATTTTCTATGCCTGGATTAGATGACATGTAAGATGAATTATGTGGAGCATAGGTATTCTCCAAAATTGATATAAGGAGTGGATATAATCAAATAATAATAAGATAAGGGAATGAATAAAAATTACTTTTAAAATGAAATATGGTCTTTATGAATGGATAGTGATTCCATTTGGATTGCGTAAGACACATAGTTCTTTTATGAGACTAATGAATGAAGTTTTTTGACCTTTTCTAAGAAAATTCATTGTGGTATACTTAGATGATATACTTATGTATAGTAAAAAATGAGCATGATCATCTTATTCATTTGAGGAGATTATTTAATAAACTAAGGAAATCTAAACTCTATAGAAAAATGTGGCTTTATGCTTTTGAGTATTGTTTTCTGAGGTCATATTGTAATTAGAAAAGATATAAAATTGGATCACACAAATATTCAAGCTATTTAAGATTGGCTTACACCCAAAGAGATTCATGACGTAAGAAGTTTCCATGGGCTAGCAAGTTACTATAGAAGATTCATTCAAAACTTCTCAACTATTGTTGTGTCAATAAAAACATATCATGAAGAAAGAGGAATTCAAATGGGGAGAGGATGCAAATAAAGCCTTCAAGACTTTGAAAGAATGACTATGTAATGCATCAGTATCATTCTTGCTTAAATTTGATAAATTATTTGATGTTACATGTGATGTTGGTGGGGTGGGGATAGAATGTGTACTCTCATAAGAAAAACAGGCCATTACATTTTTTATAAGAAATTAAATGGTTCCAAATTACATTATTCCACATATGATAAAAAAATTCAATGCCATCATAAGAAGCTTAGAAACATGGAGTCATTATTTGAGACAAAATCATTTGTTTTGCATTCGGATCATGAAAGTCTAAATATTCACATAGGCAAAAAAAAAGTTAATCCTAGGCATGCAAAATGGGTTAGTTTCTTAAAGTCCTTCATGTTTTCTGTTAAACATATTGAAGGTGAAGTAAACGTGGTAGCAGATGCATTATCAAGAATATCTTTTATACTTATTATGTTGGATGCTAAGTAATTAGGTTTTGAATTGTTGAAAGAATTATATGTAAAATATGAATATTTATTTGAGATAAATGATGCATGTGAAAAGAATCATAGTCATGGTAATTATTTGCTTTAATATGAGATTCTTTTCAATTTTAATAAATTATGTATACTTCATTCTAGTGTTCATGATTTACATGTTAATAAAGTACATGAGAGAGGTATAGTTGGTTATTTAGTTGTTCATAAAACTACAAAAATATTACAAGAGCATTTCTATTAGCCACAAATGATCAAATTAGTACAATCAATTATTGGGAGATGTGTGACATGTCAAAAGAGTAAGAGTTTCTTCCATAAAGGTTTGTATACTCCTTTACTTATTTCTAGTCAACTGTGGGAGGGGGTTAGTATCGACTTTATTCTAAGGTTACCAAGGATAAAAAAGGGTAAGGATTCTATTATGGTAGTGGTTGATAGGTTTTCTAATATGTCAAGATGCTGCAACTCATGTGGCAGATTTATATTTCAAATAAAAAATAAGGTTACATGGTATTCCCAAAATTAAAGTGTTAAATAGAGATGTCAAATTTTTGAGTGACTTTTGGAAGACACGTTGGCATATATGAGATACTAAGTTGTTGTTTAGTACAACACAATCCATCATCCACAAATGGATGGTTAAATCAAAGTGACTAATAAGACCTTAGAAACTTTACTATAAGAATTAGTTAATAATAGTACAAAGGATTGAGATATAAAATTTACACATGCTAAATTTTCATATAATAGGAGTCCTTTTGGTACAACTCAATCGAGTCCATTTAAATTTTATGTGTAAGATATTTATGAATATCTTCACAATTTCAAGACCTTTTAATTTGGATTTATATTCAACAAAGTTAACTTAATTAAAAAAGAATTTGAGTTGGATGATTGCTAGTGGAACTCATATGGATGTGTTTTGATAGACTACTCCAAGATCAAATTCACTTCTAAAGAGAATTCTCCAATTTATCTAGAGAATTATTCCTAAGATTCACTCTTCACTTGAGAGAAATATAGGAATAAAGAAAGAAAAGTTTTGACTCTTGCTCCTTATTTTAGATAATGCTCGATTTCGTTATTTTTCATTCTTCAATCAAACGTACAAGCACACACACACACATACACAAACATATGGTAATAGGTTGAGCTTAACTCCCTTAATTAAGTCAAATTCAACTAGCCTAATTCTACAAGAGTTAAACCAACATATGCCTATATGGTATGTATAATGAGTTACAATTATAATGATAGGATTTTACAATGTTTATATAAAATATCAAAGCTACATAAACCCTAATCATAGTAATATAATTAATAATCAAGTTTTATTTCTTGTAGCTTTGTCTCCCATGCAACTTTGTAACTCTTGAATTGGATTGTCTTGTACATTAGATATTATTGACGAAGTTATCTTTTTGTAAACATATATAATACCTAGAAGAATTACTTAATGAACTATTATTAGCATGATTATGAAGGCATTGAAAAATTTCCTAAAATAATTGATACTACCTCCAAATATGCTAAATCTTGA
Organism: Tamarix chinensis; assembly: GCA_030549775.1. Classification (NCBI taxonomy): domain Eukaryota; kingdom Viridiplantae; phylum Streptophyta; class Magnoliopsida; order Caryophyllales; family Tamaricaceae; genus Tamarix; species Tamarix chinensis. The sequence goes on along the minus strand of CM060177.1, from coordinate 86,156,387 downwards.
CCTTCAACTTGAGAAGAATGAGATGGAGATGCTCCTACATCATTCTTCCCTTGTAACGAATACTTTTTCCTCAAATTAGCATCACTATAATAAGGAGATAAATTACCAACGTTGAAAGACCTAGATACTCCTACATAGGATTCTGGTAATTCTAATTCAAAAGCAATATTTAAAAAATTTCTCAAGATTTTGAAAGGTCCATCTAATCTTGGCATTAGTTTATTCTTTCTTAAGTTTGATTTTTCTTAAATGCAAACATACCAAGTCTTCCACTAAAAATATTTGTACAATTATATTTTTGTTAGCTTTTAGATTTCTTAATATTATTCCTTATTTTTTCATGAAGTTTTTTAAAGAATTAAACTCTTTCTTTAGCATTAAAATTTTTAATATCACCTTTTATTAATGACAACATATTAATAGGTAAATAAGGATTAACTCCATAGACGATGTCAAATGGACTCGAGTGAGTATTACTAGAAGGACTCCTATTGTATGCAAATTCAACATATGAGAGTTTTATATACCATCCTTTGTACTTTTACTAACTAACCCTCTTAGTAAAGTTCCCAAAGTTCTATTAGTTACTTGTGGATGATGAGATATACTAAACAACAACTTAGTACCTAACATATGCCAAAGTGTCATCTAAAAGTAACTTAAAAATTTTACATCTTTATCCGACATCATAATTTTAGGAATACCATGTAATTGTACTATCTCTTTGAAATATAAATCTATCACATGAGTTTTGTTATCCATCTTATTTCAAGGTATGAAATGTGCAATTTTAGAAAATCTATATACTACCACCATAATAGAATCATTTACCATTTATATCCTTTGTAAACCTAAGATAAAGTCCATAATAACACTCTCTTATAGTTGACTAGGTATTGGTAATGGAGTATACAGACCTTTATGGAATAAACTCTTACTCTTTTGACAAGTCACACATTTCCCAATAATGGCATATTATTCATAGTCAGTAGATATTTTCTTTTAATATTTTTATGGTTTTAAAAATGCTAAAATGACCATCTATACCCCCCTTAGGTACTTCCTTAACAAGTAAATTATGTACACTAGAATGAGGCATACACAACTGATTAAACTTGAAAAGAAAGTCATCTTGTGGTACATCATTACCACAACTATGAATTTTCTTACATTCATTATAAGCTTCAAATAAATCTTCGTCTTTTGCATATAATTCTTTCAATATTTCAAATCCTAATAATTTAGCATCTAACAGTACAAGTATCATAGATATCTTATATAATGTATATGCTATGATATTTTATTTACCATTGAAACGTTTGACAAGAAACACAAAGGGTTGTAAGAAACTAACCCATTTTAAATGCCTAAGGCTACTTTTTTTTTTATGGTATAAAATTCCTTGTTATATGTTGAATAATTCATTTTAACACCATTTAATTTTTCACCAAAAATTTAATGGCTCTTTTTCTTATAATAGTACACCTCCTATCCCTACCCCATAATCATCACATATAACTTCAAACAATTTATCAAAGTTCTGTAAAGATAATACTAGTGTATTACATAGCTTGCCCTTTAAATCTCAAAGGCTTTAGTGGAATCTTCTTCCCACTTAAATACACCTTTCTTCATAATACGTGTAATTATTGTGGAAATAGTCGAGAAGGCTTTATTAAATCTTCTACTTGTTGATCCATAAAAACTCCTCACCTAATAAATATATTTAGGTATTGGCCAATCATGAATAACTTGAATCTTTGTAGGATCCATTTTTATACCCTCACTACTTACAATATACCCAAGAAACCAATACTTGAAAGCATACAAGTACATTTTTCCATAGATTTTAGCTTCCTTTAGCTTATCAAATAATCTCCTCAAATGAATAAAATGATCATGGTAATTTTTACTATACCCAAGTATATTATTTAAGTATAACACAATGAATTTCCCAAGAAAAAATTGAAGACCTTCATTTATTAATCTCATAAACGAACTAGGTGTATTACACAATCCATATGGCATAATTGTACATTCATAAAGACGATATCTTGTTTTAAAAGTAGTATTCCATTCATTCTCTTCTCTTATTCTCATTTGATTATATCCAATCCTTAGATAAATTTTAGAAAATACTTATGCTCCACATAATTCATCAAATATATCATCTAATCTAGGCATATCCGCATAGGAAATCTATATTTGATAGTTATATTGTTTACAACTCTAGAGTCAATATACATACGCCACATACTATCCTTTTTAAGAAAAAGTAATGTAGGTACACAACATAGAATCTTTCTTTCTCTCATATATCCTTTTCCTATAAGCTCTTATATTTTTCTCTCTAATTCCTTAGCTTCTCCTAGATTACATCTATAACTAGGTCGCTTAGGCAATGACATACCTAGCATTTAAGTTTATAACATGTTCTTTCCCTCTTTTAGGTGGAAATTCATTAGGAAACACATCCTTATAGTCATCAATAAGCTAATCTACTTTAGGATTATTTACAGGGATTCCTTGATAATCATAGCATAGCAACTACCTTCTTCCTTAATGCATTCTATCATAGCCTTCTCATGCAAAACTAAACTATTTTTATTTTTGACTATGTTATCATTATCACACCTAGAAGGTTTAATTTTATGCCTTTTTATATCCCTTTCAACAATATACTAATTAGTAATACCATTATGAATAACACATTGATCATATTTCCATTGTATACCTAATAATATTCCACATGCATCCATAAGCAAAACATCACATAGCACATCATCATAATAATTACCAATTCTAAATGAGATTATAATTTATTTTGTTACCTTAACTCCTTTTTCCTTATTAATCCATTGATGTGAATAAGGATTTGGATGTGGTGTTGTATCTAACCCCAATTCCTTCACCATATTCTCATTAGCCACATTTGTACAAGATCCACTATCAATTATAACTTGACAAACTATATCTCCCACTCTTCCTTTATTCTTGAATATATTATCTAATTGATTAGGTTGTTCATTCAGTTGCACTTGAAGTACTCTTTGTATCACATAACAAGCATTACATTTATCCTTTGATTCACTTAAAATCTCGTCCTTTGACTCAAATCCAAGATCTTTATCACAAGTCTTCATGGCTTCAATCTCTCGTATAGATGATATTATTTGGTTGGGAAGTTCTCTAGCAAAGTTTCCAAATCCTTATCACTCAAAACATTATTTTTTAGAGAATTCATTGACCTTGGTCTTTCACCTTTCCTCTCAATTAATCCCTTATTTCTTCTCAACATCAGTAGAGCTTGAGGTACTTGTCCCGCTGATGTAGGAGCAAACACTCAAGAATTTGCTTTCATAATTATGGAATCAATTATTCTTCATTTGAAAAGTATCTTCCACAAATTTGAAGACCAACGGGAGGTTACGTTGCTCGAAACATAATAAATAAGCATAAGGGTCTATGTGCATGTGCATGGCATGTAAAGAGGGAGTGACCACGTGCATGGGGAGTTTATTAGCAAGATTTTTGAGCATTATTAGGCAATTTAACTAATTTATTAATTAAGTAGTAAAGTTGGAGAATAAAGTTAGTATAAAGTAGCATAAAGGCAACATAATATCTTTTAGCTTGGAATCTTTTGAATTATACTTTAGCTAGTGATATAAAGGTTATAATATGCATGAATGTTGAGAATATTGGATATTAAATTGAACTGAAGTCAATGATCAACATTGAAGTTGAAAAAAAGTGAATTCTATTTGTGTTCAAACTCAAGAAAATAGAATATGTGTGAACTGTTTAACTTGAAAGTTTTAATCTCTTCGTTTGTGTGTATTAGAGATTAATCCTTATCTTCTCTACTATTCTTAATACATATTTTCCTACCATAATTACCATCAAAATCCTATTCTAATTCATGGTTAATCCAAGCCCTAATTATGTATACATAACCGAATCCCTAACCTTTCCATTCGAAACCCTAATTTCCCATACCTACCAAACGCAACCTTATTCATTCTTTTTGAATCAAACCCTAACCCTAACCCTAAACCGCGACTATAACCATCATCCAAACCATAACTTTCAAAACCAAGCATAATCATCATACCATCATCAAATTCATATGCTAATTAGTTCACACCATTCGAACCATCATCATTATTAAACCATCATCACTCTTCTACCATATTCAAACCACTCTCATCCTTATTACATCACCTTCAAAGCTTTACTTTCTTAATTCACCATCAATGAGCCTTTCTCATAATATTTAAACTCAATTCAAACCTTAATCCCACAAAATTGAAAATTACACCCTCCTACACACATCACCCGCACTTAGTAGTTTGATTACTTGAATAGTCCTTTGTAAAAGAATTACCTTGCATGGCATAAGGATTAGTATATTTGATTTGCTTTTCAAATCTCAAAGATAGCTTAATCACATCATCAATAGAATCATATAGACAACTTTCAATTTTATCTCCAATCATTATGTTAAGGCTACCTAGAAATCTAGCAAATGTTTGTTCCTTCCTCCCATGGATGTGACATATAAGTGCTAACCTCTCAAATACCCTAACATATTCCTCAAAACTTAAAAGTACTTGCATAAGAGTATTCAATCTAATATTATTATCTTGTTCATACTCTTTAGGTATAAATTTTCTTCTCAAATGTTTCTTAAGCATATCGTAATATTTAATTTTAGATCTACCTTCTTGTTCTCTAGTTTTCTTCAAGTTATCATACCATATCCTAGCAAACTTCTTAAACTTCAAAGAAGATAACTTCAATTTTTTTCTTATCATGATAATACTTGAATTTAAAAATAGTCTCTACCCCATATAAACATTTAAAAAATATTTTAACATTAAGTTTACCATCAAAATTAAGAAGATCAAGTTTGATACCTTTATATTCTCTATGATGATGCCTTGATGGATGATCATTGTTCCTTGTACCACATCCACTACCTTGTGACTCATATTCATATTCTACTCATGAGTTGTGTACCTACACAAGTTGCACATATACATGTATACTCTTTAGGAACAAATAAATTCTACACAAGTTGCACATATACATGTTTTTTTTCTCTAATCTACTCAACACATACACTACACATTATCATTTTCAACTTGATTATTTAATTATCAACTTTCAAGATTCACTTCAAGATGAATCTACTTCCTACACTATTCATATATTTGACCACTCAATATTAGTACCATAAATCAAAGAATTCAATAAAGGTAATCAAGATTCAAAGAATCAAATCAAGAAGTATCAAGAACCTCTTTTTCTTATTGAAGGAAGTGTGTTTGCTTAATTCTTCTCCAAGCAATCTACTTCTTTACTTACAATCCAAACTCGTGCTTTGATATAAAAATTTGATGTGTAAGATATTGACAAATATCTTCACAATTATAGGACCTTTTGATTTAGATTGATCTTCAATAAAGTTGACTTAAGTAAAGAAGAATTTAAGTTGGACGATTGCTAGTTAAACTCAAATGGATGTGTTTTGATCTACTCCAAGATCAAATTCACTTCCAAAGAGAAACTTCCAATTTTTTTAGAGAATTATTCCTATGATTCACTGCTTACTTGAGAGAATGATGAGAAGGAAGAAAGAAAATTTAAAAATAATGCTTATTAAGTAGAATTACCTGAATATTATGGGGGAGTTTCTAGGAATTTCAATGTTGATGATTTATCTCCTTATTATAGTGATGATAATTTGAGGATAAATTCTCTTTTACAAGGGGATAATGATGCAGGAGCATCTCCATCTTATTTATCTATTGCTGGTGGATAACAATTAGCATATTTGAAGGTGATATCAATTGTTTTTTGAAATATTGAACACCTTCATGGTAACTATAATAATGTTTTGTTTAATAATTCTTGTAGGTATTATATATGGGTGCAATAAGAAGAATTCACCAAAGACATCTATTTTATAAGTTAATGGCAAGACAAGGATTATAAGGTTACATAAATGGTAAAGCATCAAGAAACGAATGTTGATTACTTGATTATTCAATGCATTATATGAGTAGGGTTTTGTTTATCTTTGATATTATGTAAATTTTGTAATGTCTTGTAACTTGAAATTGTAGATCATTGTATGTATAATATGGCATGTAGTGCACAAGTTTAGTTATATATTTAGCTAAGTTAGATCAGTTAGGCTAGGTTTAGTTAATAAAGAGGAAAATAAGGCCTCATGTACACACACACACACACACACACACACATGCATCGACTTGTACATCATATCATCAACAAGATATCAAGTGAATTCAAATTTTAAAATTTTCAAAATTCTTCTTTATCTTCAGGTGAGGATTATCTTGAGAGTTTGGATTTTTTGTTTAGAGAAAATTTGATGATTTATCTTTAGAATTGATTGGCTTTGTTGGAGATACAAACCCACAATTCCAAGTTGTCGAATATATCAATATATTTGAGTCTCAAGTTTTCTTCTATAACTAAAACAAAAGGTCTTACATTTGTGAAAGATTAATTCTTTTTTATCTTCCACATCATTTATCTTATAAGCTTGGTAGGACTAACTATTGAAATTTCACATGAATTGTAAAAATCATCAAGTTGTCTTATATATTGCTAGCTCTAGATCATAACACCCCAAATACCTTTTCATTTTCTCTTCACTCACCCTTTCTATAATGTTTTCTACTAACATAATCACAAAATCTTTATCTCAATTTCCTTTCCAACTTTGCAATCAACTCTTCCATAACCTCATTTGAAATCCTAAACTCTTACATAGAGATACTAGGCTAGCTATTTCTCTTACTAATGTCCCTTACCAATCGTTGTTATAACCACCTAATGGAAACTTATAAATGCCAATTCAAAAATCAAACACCCTTTAATACAACCACATATGAGAAGATAACTTCCATTCTAGCCTAATGTAAACTAACCCACATAAGAGAATAATTAAAATTAGAGAGTTACTTTTCTCATAGGTACAAAAAAAAACATCTAAGAGTTTCTTGTATTGATAAATGATATATTTTATCCTTCTAATCCTATTGATTCTCCACAATGAAAAAATATAAATACAACCATAGTTTTAAAAACTAGATCGATAATTGAACTGGTATGTAACTGATTTAGTGGTTAGACCAATAGTTTGGACTAGTCAAATTAGTGGTATATATTAAATAAAAAAGTATGATATATATAAAATTTTAAACTACTTATGAATTTGATCATCTTTTAATCAGTTTTTTGACCGGTTCACCAGTTTTCACTAGTTCACCCCCACTTTAACTGATTTTCAGTCGATATATGGATTCTGGCTGGTGGCATAATTGGTTCGCTGGTCGAACCGCCCGATTCGATCCAGTTTTTAAAAATATAAATACAACACACCCATAAATACATAAATATACCTCACCCATAATTGATTCCATTCACCTTTTTTATCTCATGATGAGATTTCCAATAAATGATGGAGGGGGAATGTTAATATGATTTCAATTTCATATGACCTTTTTTTTATTGAAAAAAGAATAGGTCAATAGTTAATTATGTCAATATGATTTCAATTTCATATGACCTTTTTTTCATATCACCATCAATATACTTTAAAGTCACATGTTTTAAAAGTGATGAAGTAACTTAAAATATTAATGCTTATCTATGAATGTTTAAATTGAAAAAAAAAAGTAGAAATTTTGAGAAATTTTGGTAGGAAAGAGGTTAAATCCCACAAAATTGAAAACTATAGTTCTTTTTCAAGGTAAAAATGTATGCACAATTTGTCATGTAATTTCTTCCAAATGTATTGAAATACTATTAGGAATATTAAGAAAGTTGAATAATTTCTTTAAAATGTTTATCTTTTATTGGAAGAATGTTTTCAAACAAAAATTATATGTTAAGTTGTAATTAACATCCACAAATTATTTATTTCTTAAAAATTAAATAAATAGCCAGATCCATAAAGCATCTATTTACTTGCTATAGACCTATGGATTTAGGTCTAAATTTTTACGACTCACAAGTTTGGATAGACTCTTTATTTAGATATTATAAATAAGTCTGGAACTAAGTCAGGGAGACAACTTTGTGCATTTGCTCGAAACGACAGCCAGCTGAAGCCAGAAACGCAGCTCGGTCAATTTAAGGAAAAATTGTTTTCATATCATAATAACATAACCCATACGTAATGGTCGGTCGAAAAGTCGCACAATCCCTCTAATCCCGGAGTCCATTTTCCATCCGCGTCCTTTGAAAACACTTTGTACGAATAAAATTAAACCATTGAGAAAAGAATACAAGAGAACGACAAAAATATTCTTCTCGGCCGCCACTTTGTCTCCTGCGTTCCCACTCTGCAACAAATTCTTAGTTTCACGTAATCACAAGGAAACCGCAACGAACTTTCCCCAAACATTCACTCGTTTTTCTTCCTTTTGAATTCACTATAAGCAAAAAGGGAAAGAAAATTTACCTTCATATGCATTCACGGACATGATATGGATCGATCATTATAACCTTGCTTCTTACGGAAGGAAACTGCAATAATATCGCTTCATAGCCGGACGTGGTCGAGTTTTATATTGGGAGATTAATGATTAGGGTTTTATTTATTTTCTAGTGTCGAGCTATCTGGGTCGTCGATGTTGATGATGACGACGACACCAGACGACGGAAGCTCAGAATTCTGGTCGAATAGGGATTTCTTTGGTGCTTCTAGTAATGGTTTTGATGATACTGTTGATCTCGAATTTTTATTTCCGAATCTCGACGAGTCCAATACGCCCACCCCGCCTCCGCCAACACAGCATCAGCAGCTTGAGGATCCGTCGCAGGTTAGATCATTTTTGTTTGTGGATTTTTCTTGGTATGGGATGGTTCATGGTGATTTCAAAATCTTGGGAGTTCTTGATCACGACTATTGTCGATGTTCAAATACTGGGCGTAGGTGATCGGATCTTGATTAATTGTGATTGCTTTGTGTCGTGATCACTAAATTGAGTAGCTAAAATTCTTGTAAGCAATAGTGGAACAGCGTGGAGAAATTTAAGAGGAATGGGATTGACTAATTCAGTGCGTTATTTAAATGTCATCAATTGAAACTGGTTGGAGGGGATTGAGTTGAGGGGCTGCTCTTATGAATTTAGATCGGAGGGATTTGTTAAAGTCTTCGTTTTTCTATAATGGCTTTGGCAATTGTGGGCTGCTTCTGATGTTTGTAAAAGGGTCAAATTTTTGCCACTTTCCGATGTATTAGTAACTATTGCTAATTATGCTAATTTGGGCCTCACCTTAGGGGAAGGAAGGCACTACTCTTCTTTTGTTTGCATGTTAGGAACTCTATACATTTGGAAATTTGGATATAATTTGGATCGTATGTATAGATTGTAATGCGTTTTAGTTGGTTGAAGTAATAAAAAGCCTGAAGATTAGCAAAATTCTTTAATATTAATGAGTAGTTCAATATAAGTTTTCCCTAAAGCCACCAATTCAGTGAGATCTTAAATAAGAATTAATATTAAAGGAAGTATTCTTATGGTTATCAAGAACATGTATAGCTTTTAAAATTGTATCATAATGTATAACTGTAGCAAAAAATGTACATGCTAGCTCCATACATGTGCCTCCAATGTCTTGTATTATCATTGTGAATAAATGTTTCAGCATTCTGCATTGCTGATGTTAACATTTAAAATGTACTTCTCGAGAGCTAAATGATTTGGGTGGTTTCTTTGATGAGCACGTGTACTCATTTCATCACCAGCTTAGACAAGAAGTTGAATTGCACTCTATTTTACGGACAACCTCATTATAGGGTCTGTAGCATGACTCTGATTTCACTAAACTATGGAAGTAAGACCAAGGATATGCCTCTATCCTTTTACCCAAACTTAGGAGATCCAGAGTTTTTTAGTTCTTGTTTTCATCTACTTGTTTAAAAGGATTTTGGTATTGTTCTGTTGAGATTTTATTCTATATTATTATTATTATTATTATTATTATTATTATTATTATTATTATATTTAGGTTATCTGTGTTAAGTCATTTTCCTATAACAATGGTCTAATGTAATGGTTATCTTGTTGTTCTGATTTCATACTTGAGTGGTTAATAAAATTAGCTGGTTTTTTGTTATAAGAGAAAGGGATTTGTTTGACCTTAGCATAAAAGTTTACCCTGCACCAGTGTGGTATCTGAGTTAGCTATTGTTGAGGTTCATGCTGCTGTCAAGTCTCACCATTGAACTAAACTTGCTTTGCCAATCGAAGCTTGTTATTGCGGCAAATCTGAAGATTCATAATTTATTTGTTCTTAAAAAGGGGTTTCAAACAAGACTAAAATGAATTATTGTGATGAAAAATTCGTATTACATAGTATGTGTTCCGTCTTCAACATGGTCTAAGTTGAAGATCTCAAGCCTGACAATTGACAGGTGATCTGTGAACTGAGATCAGGCTGCATCAGTTTGATAGACTTAGAAGATTTTGGAGGTAGGATTCTATAAAGCTGATGATGCAATGAGTGAGCTTGCTGCTGCCAAGAATTTGGATGAAGCAATAGGATATGAGGTTTTCTGAGCTCATTTTTGTTCCAAGTACTACCTTACATGCTCAATGTGCTCAACTACCTCATTTTGGGCGTATTCCTCCTTATGGTGCGGAAGTTGTTATTTTTCTATCTATTTGATCTGCTGTATGTGCAAGCCTAAAAATAAGTTTAGCTCTGGTCGTAAGTCTTCCTAAAGACTTGTAGTTGAGAAGCCTAAGTTTTTTTTTTCCTCCCAAGTTTGGCACCTTGACGAAAGAGATGTCTAACACGAGGAACCAAACTTTTCATCTAGAAAAGAGTTGTCCCATGAAGCAACTTTTGTGCTTCTAAGTTCATGTTTGAACTTATTTCTTTGTGACAATATGTGGTTGATGTGCCACCTCATTGTAGGTTCTATGGTTGTAGCCCTAGTTCTCTACTAGAAAGAAGATCTATATCCAAATGAATGTGCTGCTTTTTGAAGGCCGGAGATTTAGTAATGTTTAGTAATTATTTAGGATTGCTTATTGATTAGGATTCAATATTATTTTGTTGAGATTTTATATTTGTATCATTTATCTTAGATCTATTCCCTGTGAAAGGACCTAAGGTAGTCATCATTTGGTGTGTTATGTTTTGAGAAATGAGTACTTTGTGGAAGGAAATTTTTTAGTTTGGGCTAATTTTACAAGTTTTGTATAAGTTAGGTTCAGTTTTTATTATTTAGTTATTTTTATTTTTTTTTGGGTGGAAAAAAATAAGTCATTTGAATTATGGAAGGGATATTAGATAATGGAATATTTACATAGTTTGCCATAAGTATTTATGAATAAACACCGTTAGGTTAGATAAGTTTTATAGTAATATAGGTTGAGTATATATTTATAAACTAGATTAGATTAGATTAATTCGGTTTTATAATAAAAAATAAAATGCTAGTTATACATTGTATATCGTCATTATTATGGAAATAAATATTAGTTTTTGATATGAAATCTTTCTTCAATATGAATTATTTCTCTCAATACAATAGCATTCTTAATGCAAAATGTAACTTTACCAGGCTGGTTTTTTTCTAACCTAAATGATAATATTATTTAACATTAATGGTGTACTAGTTATCCTAATTATATACATTCCACTATATAGTATCATTATTTAGGTTGGTATCTTTGACAAGCCATAATAGTATCATTGCTTAACATTGTATGTACATTAGTTATATCCCAATTATTTATAGTTAATTGTATAGTGCCATTATTTACCATCGATAAAATAAATAAAATATATTCATTAGTTGTCATAGATTCTTGGTTGAATACTTATCTTATCTAGGTCTGGAAGGCTGCAACATTTATGGTCCAAATATTTTTCTTTCCTAATATTTGTGAAGATAGCGATAATCTTTACATTGCTATGCTATAACTTGAAGAATAAAATAGAAAAATCAACTATAGAAAATGACCTAATTTATACAGAAAAATACTTAAGATTAATGAGGAAAAAAAAGTACTCAAAAGTGATCTAAAATGTAGATTGTTATTTATGAAGTTAATTGCTTGTGTTATAAGCGAAGAGTTTTGTGTGATAACTCCAAAAATAAGAGTTTATCTGCATTAAATTGCTTCATGCAATTTGAGTAAGGTATATTTAGTGGGTGCATTGAACTTTTAGGACCTGTCCTTGAGTGACAGATAACATATATTTTGCTATTAACAAAAATCTGTTGAGACTAATCAAATTACTGCTTGTAGCTTGAATCATCGGTTTAGTTCTAATGGTTATGGTTGGAATTGCTTGTGTATAGATTGTAATGCAAGGTTTTTTCGGTGAGGTAACTGTATTTTATTGGAGGATTGTTCTGGTGTGGTGGAGACGCTTAGACTGCACAGGGAAAAGTCATATCACGTCCACAATAGATGCTGAAATGCTAATATAAATATGGAGTCCATAAACGAGTAAGATTGTGCTTAAAAAGACCAAAAATGGAAACAGCTTGGTCATAGACTCATAATGCATATTATAGGAGATAAATTATCAACTGTTTAAGCTTTATCAATATTTTACGAACACTGGAAAGCTCCTTGACTAGCTGGTAGCACTTGTAGCAGAAAATGAGAAAGCTTCATTAAGTTGACTGTTACTGCATCAAACTGACACTGGCCTGTGCAAATGTGTGTCTTGTGTTTTTCCTGAAGCTAGGAATCTGAATCATCATTTTCTAATTCAACAAAATTGACAAATAGCTTTTCCCATGTTAATCATTCTTCTATGCTAAAGTTTAGTTTCTGTGTTTGGTTATTAATGCTTACTTTAATAGGGTGACAGTTAAGTGCAGTACAGTGCCTGAATGATGTAAATGCTTGAGAAACTCTTTTGATCAGTTCATAATTGGCTAAGGATTCATGACTCCTTTGTTTGTGGATGTTTATAATTTATGCCTTATAGCCATAATTACATTAAAGCTTATATTTGATCTTTGTTTGTGGAAAATATTATGCTTTTTAGCCTTAATGACATTATAGCTTATATTTGATTGGAAAAAATTGCTTTGCTTTATCCATTCATGATTCAATGATAAGATATCAGGACAATCAGGTTTTCTTATTTATATCAAGACCTATGCTTTTCTTTTGTTGGAATTCACATGTCTATAAAACAACTGTTTTTACTAATTAGCAGGGCTTTCTTGAACTTCTTTAGGATATTGTTTTTTTCTTCTTCATTTGGCAGTTCACTTTTTTGTATAGTGACCAATTATGGATTTTAGCCCGCACTATTGAGTTATTTATATTTCCTATAGCAAAAAGATTGATGGGGTATCCACCTGAATGGAATGATATAATAGTTATTCATAATTTTTTTGAAACCAGGAAATATGCCAAGTCCCCATAAGTCTCCATTTTGCACTGATTTGTGGGAGCTTTTATTTTAATTTATTATAAGCTAATCGTTTTAAAAATATGTTACTATTTTTTACTTGGTTTAGAGGTTGGTTTGATTAATTAATCAAGAAAACAAAGAAGATTAAAAGTTACATGTATATAATTAATCAATTTTAGGATGGAGGAACTATACCATCTTCAGAAGATAAATCGATTAAATCATTTTATCAAACTTGAACCGAAGAAAAACAATGGAGGTTGTGTATATTTGAAATGAAAGAATATTCATATGATCTAAAAAGGTTGAGTGGTTTATGGTGAGAGATATGAGGAAAGATAGGGCTACACTGTTAGGAATATAAAGCATGTAGAGGATGGGCGGAAAAGAGCGTGCATTCCATGGAATCTGCCTCTAGTTCGAACGCTACTTCAACAAGTAGTAGTAACACTGCTTATGGTCAGTTGTCTCTGGATCATCTTTCTATCTCTTTTTCCGATGTATACAAAGTTATCTCTCTTTTTATTATTTCCTAGAAAGTTGAAAAGCTAAATTCTTTGTTTTCCATCATTTTAAAGATGTCCAACAACCCAAAACTAGTGCGGATGTTTTTGTGGTCAGTCAATTCCTTCTAAACATGGTGACTCATGTTAGGGGTTGGAAGGTAAGAGGCCTTAATAAATCCTCTAAGCATAGGAAGGTGGTGTGGTATTAAAATTGTTCTAATGAGAAGGAGAGAAGCTCTAAAAGCCAATTATGAGTCGGTCCATACATAGAAGGAAAAACCATTCATGTGATCACATCATCTTAAGATCTAGAGAAGGGGAAATCAAATGCTACGATGAAGCTTCTGGCCAATAAGGGATCGAGGGTGGTGTCATTAGATGGAGGTCACCGTGAGGGATAAGATTTAATCTCAAATCAAAACGTACACATTGCTAGGTAAAGAAGATTTCGAGAAAGTATGCTAGACACAGGGTGACTAGACAATGAAGCTTCCAAGAAAGAAGGTAATATACGTGGTGGCAAGGTAATGGAGCTTTCATGAAAGAGTGTAACATGCAGATTGTGACAAGGAATTAAGGTAATTGGCCTCCTTAGCTTGCTCACCAAGGTAATCTTCTTTATAGTTGTATGAGAAGTTCTTAGAGCACAAGTTAAATCCTGATAACTTATTATTTTTTGATCTTTACTTTTGTTTGCATAATCATCAATGTTGGCATTGCTATTTTTTAAGAATCCCTTTATCTCTATAACCGATGGTGTTGCCTTTAGATTTTTGAGTGATGGGGTTGATTCCTCTATATTCAAAGAGGGTAGATTCATCCTATAGTTTTCTAAGCGGGTTTGATTCCTCTATCTTTAAAGAGGGTAGATTCTTCCTTTAGTGTTTGAAGTGGTTGAATTTTGTATTCCTTTATCCTTAGCTCTTCTTCCTTAGCTTTGGTGGTGGACATATCCTTCTCTTTTCTTTTCAATTTTGTAGCACCACTTTGTCATATCTACAAACACAAATACATTCATTTTTGTATCTTTTGTTATCAACTTAAACCTATCCATTCAAATAAATTGAAAAACTTAAATCAAAACCTTCTATCCTCAATCTTATCCTCATTCATATCATATCATACCATCAACCTCTTATCATCCTGTATTTTGTACCTTCATCCCATGACTACGTTTTGTATTCAATCTTCAACCATCAACACTCTTCCGTCACAATTTCAATCATCTTTCTCATCCATTAGTTTCTCCATCTCTAAAATTCCATAGACCTTAATTCACCTATTTAATCATTTTCCATCATTGCTTTTCTTTGTTACTTTTTATATCATTATATTATAGCAAAGACCCTAATCCACATGCATCATTAGGGACTGGATATGTAGGGAAAAATTGTCTTTATTTGGTCTACTGAAGATCAGAGTGAAATGACATAATTTTATTGATGCTTTTGATAAGGTAGCAAGGAGTTGGAATTTCTTGAATAGTTATCATGACCTTGCAAATGTTAGGATTTGTTTTATTAGGAATCCTTCAATATATAATGTTTCTTTAGTTGGTCACAAGGCATAATGTGTGAAGTTACTTTCTAAGCTACTACCATTTATGCAGATATATGTGACTGAGATAGACAAGGGTTGTGTGATTGGCTTATTTTGGTACATGTTTCAAATGAACCTTGGATTCTGTGGATGATTTCAAGATGGTGATGTCAGTAGAGGAGAGTTTTCAGTAAGATGCTCCTTTGATATGAGTGAGTTCATTAGTTGTTGTCAGACCAGTTAATGGCCTGAGAGGAGTGGGCTGTTGTTATACCTGGTCGAGCCAAAGAGAAGGAGAACAACCTGTGTTATGCAGGCTTGATAGATGTTTTGTCAATTTGGCTTGGCTTAATGCTTTCCTTGATTCTTATGAACCATTTCCCATACACCCTTATTTTGTTTTAATAGCTCAAAATAAATGGAAACAACCTCTCACTAGTGTTTTGAGAAAATTACGAGGAATGAAATATGATTTGATGAAACTAATCTTTGGGAAATATGATAGTTTCTCTCAATAGTTTAGCAGTGTTTGAGAAGAATTGAATCTACTGCGGGTGTATATCTGCAAACGAGAATTAAGCGAAGGATTTTCAACAGTTATATAATCACCTTCTTCTGTGCGAGGAATCTTGTTGAGCAGAAGTATAATGTGAATTGGTTGTATGTGGGAACACAAACTGCAATTTTTTTCTGAGCCAAAGTCAGAAATGTAGAATAAGGTATGGGTCTCTTGTTTAGCCGGTCTTGTCAGGGTTTTGATCATATCAAGAAGCGGTTCATGTATGTTTAGCGGAACTTGTTGGGCAGAGAGGAGTATACTGGAGGAGTTATATCTACTGAGAAGAACAAGTTTATGGGTTTTTCTTTGACTGAACACCAGAAACATTTTGCTTGTACCCACTACTAGAGAAGTAAATTTTCGTTCTCAGTTGGTGATAGCAAGGCTCCTGGAGTGCATAGATATTTTTCCTGGTTCTTCAAAAGGTTGTGGAGCATTGGCGAGGCTAATTCTTTTTCTTACTGTAAATAACTTCTTTGCTACTGGATGTTTGCCACTAAAGATCAATACAGCATCACTCACACTTTTTTCTTAGAAGCATAATGTCTCTAAAGTGGGTGAATTCAGGCCTCTAGCTCGCTGCATTGTCATCTACATTATTATTTCTAAACTTGTCAATACCATACTACAATTACAACATGGAAATAACAATCTGCTTGCTTATGAAGTTGTGAGGGACCATAACCTTGTTGTATTCTCAAATTGGATATTCAGAAGGCATATGATATGGTGGATTGGAACTTCTTGTATCAGTCTTACATGCCTATGGTTTGACTTTGTATATAGTGAACGTGATTATGCGATCATTATCTCTTTCTCTTTGGTTACTAATGTTTCTTTACATCTCCCTCAACTAGAAAGAAAACTCTAGACAAGAAGACGTCTACTTTCTTGATCTATTTGATTGTTTAAGAATATTTGGCTGCTCCCTATTTATTTTCATGGATGCTTCTTTGGTAGCCTCTAATTAGATAAGTGAAACGATGGTTACGCATTTATCCAAGAAGAAGAAACTAACAATATTGTCCTTGCTTATGGTTATTTTGGCTAATTGATCTTCCAATGTGCTAGTTTCAACAATTTTCGTTCTTAACATTTCTTCTAGGCTACCTGATTTATAGTATGTATCTGGTTTACTGCCTTAGGTATTAGTACTATGACTTTTGATCTAAATGGTTTCTATTTCAACCAATTTGTATTTGACAACTAAGGTTGTGTAATTAATACCTTGGTTGACATCCTTAATTGTGGTAACCTTGGTACGGAAGTCATGCATGATTTTTATGCTCATAACTAACCTCTAGATCGAACTGCAATTCAAGCTCTATCTTCTAATTTGTTAGGTTTTTGTCTTAGTGTGTTCAAGTTTTTCAAAAGAAGGGAGCAATATCAATCCTCTTAATAGAAAAGTAATAGTAGTTTTGCTTACATAAGCATGATTTTATGTTTAATTTTAATTTATATATACTTCCATTTCAATAAAAAACCCTCTTAATTTATGATTGCTCAGCCTTTTTTATTTGAATTGTAATATATACTCTCTAATTCTCTCTCTCTCTCTCTCCCCTCCTCTTCTTCTTCTAATAAAAATAAAATTTAAAGATGTGGGTGTAGAAAAGTGGATCAAGGTAGTGGATTTTGTATTTACCACGTGTTTGATTTCTGTTATTCACTTTTATGTTAAACTATTGTGTGGAAGTGGCTCCATTTCAATATGAACAACAACAATACAACAGACTAGTCATTGTGAGCATGATGGTAGATACCTTATACCAAGTTATCATGCTTTCTTTTCCTACCTTTTTGTTAAGCTTATCGATTTCATTTATAAATGTTTGGCTATAAGAGTTCCTTTTTTTTTGGGCGATCGTGTCCCAATTGATTAATTTTAAAGATGAATAGACTTATTCTATTTTCTATCCTATGTACAACACCGGTGAAGATTAAAATTATCGTTGTATTCATTCTTTTTTCTAGTTCTTCATCCAAGTTTAGGATAATCCCAAGGAGTGAGGGGTTTTCTCTACCAATTGGGCCCCCTTCACCACCCTCATGAGGTTTTCTCTTACAACAATCTTACATGCTTATGGTTTTTCTTTGTCCATTGTGAAGTTGACTATGAGTTATTTTACCTCAATCTCTTTATCTTTGCTTATTATTTTTTCTTTAGCAGCTCCTTTTGCTTGAAAGAAAGGTTTGAGACGATGAGACTTTCTCTCCTTATTTATTTATTTATTTATTTTCATTTGAGGGAAACAAGATACACTCGGGGGGAGGAGCCTTGAACCCTTTGGCATAATAATGAATTTCATGGACATTTAAGATGTAAATCCTTCAGGCTTATTATTCTATGCTTTGTAGATGGTACGTTAATTTTTTGTAGGGGATCCCTAAACACAGCCAACTTGCTCATGAATGTTTTACACAATTTCCCCAAACAGCTGGTCTCAAAATTGATCCAAACAAGTATTGCTTAATTTGATGGAGTTTCCTCATTAGTGAAGTTTGAGATACTCTTACTGTTGGGCTTTTTTGTGGGACACTTTCTTATCACCTACCATAAAGTCTTATCATCCACAAGAGTTACAAGTCAGCAAATGTCTGCTGTGATTGAGAAAATAACTTCAAGACCGAAGAGTTGGAGCATTTACCCACTGTCCTATGCTGGTTCTGTAGTTGCTAAAGCCTAATAGTTTCAGCATACAAACTTTTATTGGATCCAAGTAGTTATAGTCCCAAAGAAGGTGCTTATCAAATTTATTATCCTATGCAAGGACTTCCTTTGATTTGGTAAGCTAGCAACTGCAAAGAAAGCTTAAATTTCATGCCAAGGTTTAAATTTAATTGATTTCAAATGATAGAATATTAGTTCCTTTGGAAAGCTTCTTTGGAATGTTCACTCCAAGAAGGATACTCATGGTTGAAGTGGATCCATAATATTCATTTGAAGGGGGATCTTACATGGAGTTACCATCATACAAGCTCATGTTCCTGGATATTGTATCTAAGGCGATTCCTATAGCTGATTCTTAGACCTATTGTCCATGAAGCTTTGTCTTGTGAAAATTACAACATCTAGCAAAATTATGACCAGAATAAACTTAGCAGAGTGAAGGCATGGCGGTACAGGTTAGTTTTGTGTGCATTAGTTGTGTGTGGATGTTAGTTTATCCTTTTGTTAGTAATGCACAAACACTTGCTTTATAAGTAGAGGTTATGATATTTGGTGGTGCTATTGATGTTTCTATTGTTGTATGTGACTCATCTAGTATGAAAATTCATCTTTGTTCATGAAGTGCCTTTTCAAGGTTTATCTATGGAAAAGTATTAGAATAGCTGCAAATAGAAGATACCCATTTAGCCATGGTAGGATGATGTTCATTGCTTGGTTGGTAGGAGCAGGCAAAGCAAAAGGAATCGTGTGCTTCTTTCTCATCCGTCATAGTGTAATTGTAGAATATTTTCTAATAAGTAGAGTGAAAGTGAGTCCATGTTGAAATGCATTGTTATCAATATATATAGGAGGGGTGTGTATAGGTCAAGATACCATTACTATAGTGATTTCGATTATTCCCTTGACAAGATTGTTTGATCTTGGACAGTTTGTTTGTAATGCCTTTCTCGGTAGTAAAGAAATTTATTCTTGCTAAAAAAGCAAAAAAATTGATGATCTCATCTCATCTAAACACCAAGCAAAACATATGAAGCTGACATATATATGCATAGTTTTTATCTAATACATGGGCATCAGTGTTTGAAAAGGCTTAAGGCGCACCTAGGCGCTAGGGGTCTTGGTAATCTTGTTTGAAAATGCGAAGGCGAAGGCGCATGCCTAGGCGATGTGAGGCGCCAAAATTACTCTAAAAAGCTAAAAAATGATTAAATGACTTAAGTTTTTAAAAAAAAGTATACCATGAGAAGAAAATACTTATAAAAATACCAACCCATGAGTTTAATACTACCAATACTAGCAAGCTACTCAAAAAACATTGTCCTCTATAAGTAAATCTTCATCATCTAATGCATCTGATTTTGATTCTGACCCATTACCAATACTAGCAAGCCTATTTGTTTTTCCCTATATCTGCAAAAACTATATGCAGATATACCTTTCTTTTTCCCTAATGCCTTATCTGTTTTTATTTTTTTGCTGATATACTTTTGTTTTTCTGGTTTTTCCTGATTCTCTCTCTGTTTTTTTTTTGTTTTTTTGTTTTTTTTGCAGATGTAGTGATATGATACATTGTTTTTTCCTTTTTTTTGGTATTAGGAAGAAAAAATATCTGCAAAAAATATATAAGACAAAGGGGGACCAGGGGGAGAATAACTGAATATAGATAAAAAAATATAGGACGAAAAAAGGCATATATGTGCAAAAAATACGGGGGGACTAGGGGCAACCAGGCAAGGGAGAAAGAAAAATGTGTCTTTGATAGCAGATAGTGTGGTGTGGTGGACCGTGGATGTGGACCACTTGCTTTCTCTGGTTCTCAAGTCTCAGCTTGTTAGGACCAAAATAACTATTTCTTTCTTTAAGATGGTGATAGCAGACTCTGTAGTCTCTGCAGCCTACTTTTACCTTTTCCAAAATAAATCTTGCTCTTCCCAATTCCCATATTAATTGCAGAATATTTTCAATGCAATCAAGACTATAAATAGGCTTACATTTTTGCAAAAAATGATTATTTAACTCCCTTAAGTCCCTGCAGGTCTGCATGTAATTTTATTTCTGTTGAAAAGTTTTTTTACCCCTCTTCCCTGAGTCCATACTTCCTACGTGTCTATTGAGCTCCCAAGTCCTTGCTTGATTTCATGCTAAGGCGTGCGCCTCATTGCCTCTGCGCCCAGCGCCTATACGCTCTTCACTTGCCTAGCCTCGCCTAGCACCAGAAAAGCCCCAACCCCCATCGCTTTTTCAAACACTGATGGGCATAACTAAATGATACATTAACTAGATCATTTTAGGTGAAACTGGTTAAAATTGAACATGAAAATGCATACATTTTTGGATATCTACTTGGTAAATTGAAGTGTCATACCTTTGCATACAAATCGTATATGATATATTCAGTTTCTTTTTGGATATTTGTAAAAGAAAATATCTGATGATGATGAGATAAGTTATGATAGTTATAATAGGCAAATGATGAGATAAGTTATGATAGGTGCGTAACACAATATCTAACCAGGGAGGCTTGTATGTGGAGCTATTGACGAGTTGAACCTCCCCTAGCTTGAGCTCGAGTTGATTAGTTCAAAACGAAACAAATGAGCCCGACTCAAGCCCAACTTGAATATATTTTTTAAGGCTTGAGCTTGACTTTAGTTCAAAATGAGTCAAACAAGCCTGACTCAAGCTTGGATTGAAGGATTCGTGAGCTATTTTGCGTAGTTCATTTAACGTAAATAAACCAAATAAGTTCGATTTGATTTGTGGCTTGACTCATTTAACTATTTGACTTATTTGAAAATTTAACAAATTAGATCAACTTGTTTAAGTATTCAACTTGATTAATAACTTATTTAACTATTTGGCTTGATTATTAAATAAATTCTATACAAGCCTGCTTGATCTTCTATACAAACCTTTCAAATTCTATATACAAGTTTATAAACAAATATATAAATGAGCGACCTATGAACTAGCCTATAAACAAATATATAAATGAGCGACCTACAAAGGAACCTATAAACAATCTAAAAAATGAGCCAATCTGAGCTTGAGTGACATTTGAGTTGGCTTGCAAGCAAACAGGCTCAAGCTTGATTTGTGTACCTAAACAATCGAGGAGAGACAAATGAGTAGAGTCGAACCCTTAATGAGCAGAGTTGAGTTGAGTTAGTTTGGTTTGTCAAACAGCCCTACTTGTATATTGATGTATGTTTGTTCGTTGGTATTTGCTTCTTGAACGTATGAAAGATTGTATGTATTGCCTTGGTAATCTTGTATGCAAATTGCACATTTTTGTCCCATTGCTTGGTGAATGTGGTTAATGAATCATGAGGGATTGTCGCTATTATCTTTTTTCTTTCATAGTAATGAATTTCAATTGGAATATTAATGTGCATAATGCATCTGTTCTTGATTTTCATTTTAGATCTCTTAAATGTGTCATAGGCTGCTCTTCGTACGATCTTCAGCTGCCCTCTACAATGCTGCTTTGTTCTGTATGAGTCATCTTCCTTTCAGTGCTGAACTTGTGCATTGCTCTTGCAGATTAACTCATTGAACTTATCAGGGAAGAACGCCCCAAATTGTTGGTCATCTGTTGATTTTATCAATCTTGATGGATCCCGTTCTCATGCTGGTAAGTTGTGTTCTTTGCAGTCCTTTTTTAGCTCAAAATATCATCTAATCTGGGGCACCACTGGCTTTTATTTATTTATTTATTTATTGTAGTTCATCACTCAGATTGCTGTGCAGTGCAGTGCAGTCAATAAGATCATAATCCTCAGTAATACGACTCCTTATGCCAACAGGAACACATGAATGTGTATTACCTTTGTATAAAAAAGAAAGTCATTCTGTCATTTTGCACACTTTTTAAGAAAGCAATAACAATAGTCTTAAAATTACACTAACACCCTTCATTGAAAAATAACAAAGCATTTAATGCATATATAATTTAAAAAAAAGTAAGGGTAAAAATGGAAAATAGACTTTAACTTTTCTAAATTGACTTTTTTTTTTAATACAAAAATTTGATGACATAATGACTTCTTTATTGATACAGAGGGAGTAATAATTTCGGGCAAAATTATGAAATAGGAGGAACATGGTGGCCTCCATGTTTTCATCTATTCCATGCCACATGCTAATCCAAAGCTAGGAACAACCTAAGCAACAAGGGTGCTGACTGTAGTAGACTCATATTTCTAGACTGGGCATTATTGACTTAATTTTAGGATATTTATTTCATCTTGTTTAGAGTTTTTTCAATTGCTGAATGGTTTAGTATTGTAGAGAATTCAACCTTTAAGCACCTTTCTGTTTTTTTTCTGGGTAAGTAAGGTAGGAGTATGTATACTTGCCAAAACTGCGTGAGGACTATAATGCCTTAGATTCTACACTAACAAACTGGTTATACAAGCAAATAATCAAAGTCAAGAAAAAGAATGGCTGTGGGAGATCATATTGTAGAACAGAAAGGAAGAAAACTAAATTGGTATTGATTATCCTGCTAAGTTTTCATTAGATTGAAGAAGGGAAGTGGAATTTTCATAATTTCTTGACAATACATGATTGTTTGTACTATTGCAAATGAACTAATACATATTTGCTGTTGTGCTGTTAAAGGTCTGTTGTAACTTAATGACGCAAATGAAATACGTAAAAGATTGTCATTTAATGATATGAATAGATATCAGTTATGTAAGGAAAAATATTGGTGATGATCTGACTGATAAGTATGGCATGTAAGGAATACTGTTGGATTGCCTTGTGAAATTTATGATCTCCTGTTGATGACTATGATTGAATCCTTGTCTAAATCTACATTTTTGATTTTGCATTATGTCAATGATCTAAGCTTCTGGTGCTTTAATTGTAAAATCATTGTACCTCACTGCTTCTGCCCTTTCTTTTATCTTGCTGGGTACTTCAGATGCATTATCAAGTCCTGCTGTGGGCACTTCATATCTGAACATTGGAAATTGTGGTCTGTCAAGTGAAAATAGTGCTGAAACCGTTGAGGTGCCTAAAATCTATTTGGGTCCATATCCTACAGAGTTGTCCTTAATCGAATCAAATGAGGCTTCATGTAGTGGAAGTGTTAATGTCATTACCACTGAGGTCTGTCGGGCATCCGAATCTGTTACTGCTGATCGTTGTTCAGTTATGCAGCCTTACTGGTCTGCAGATGCTGCTGATTTTTCAGGGCAGCAGTTACATAATAGTACAAGCAATCAATTTTTCATACCTAACAGTGGAGATATGCTCACTACTTTGAGGGATGATGTAGAGGACTATCCTTGTTTAAATGGTAAAATTGTCTCTATGAATTTGTTTGGAGGGACAAATTCAGCACTTTCAGAAGATTCTACAATTGATTTTTTTGTTTCAGGCAGTGATTCTGTAGAATCTGTTGCTGTGAACTCATGTTCTTCTGGTAATACTAGTCCATATGAAGTATCAACACAGCCATTGCACCGGACACTGCTTGAAAACCCCCAGCAATCACTTGAGAAGAGTGAGATGAACATTGAACCTTTCTTTATCAACAGCATGAAGCATCTTGTAGCTACGAGTGTAGCTCAGTGTGGGGGGAGCTTTGTTGGCTTTGATGCTGGGGGGTCTGCTCAGGAATTTGTATGCAGTGGGCAGATGAGTCCACTGGACACCAAGACGTTTCTTCCCTGCTGGCCACCTCCAAAATCTTCATTCACTGACTTGTTGCATTCTGATGATTCAAATTCCATGAAAGAAGGATTAGATCATGCGAGGACTCAACTCACATCTGTGAGTTTTGGTCCTTCCAGAGTCGAACCGGAAGTAATCTGGGGCCAGACTAATTCCATAGACAATAGGTGTAATGATGATGATGACATAGCTGAGATAAGTGGTATTGAATATCTTAGTCAATGTGCTAGTGCAAGTGCATCTTTAGCTCATCAGAAGCCTCTTACTCATCAACCTACATCTACTCCTCTGCGTATCATGGGTATTAGTGGCAGCAGACTGAAACATGATGAACACTTGATTTATCAAGCTGCACTGCAGGTCTGTTTATTCTGGACATATTTGGCTTGTATTTTCAGTGATGGGATCATCTTGGTTTGTGCGGGGTTGTTTTATCTCGTTTGTGCTTGTAATACTTTAATATGTTGTGTTTCTTAGAACTCATTTATGATATTCATTGAGTCTGTTTAAATTCTACAAATTCTTGGAAAACTGGATTGTATTGATGGCGTGCAGTTAAACATTGGCCTCGATATGCAATATTCGTTGATATTGATCAGATTTTGGGTTAACCGATACTTGAAATTGGATATAAATGACAATTTTAGAATTTCATGTATTTATTGACAATATATTGGTCATTGGCTAATATTTGCCTATCTTTGCTAATATTTTATTATGGAAAAAAAAATGATTTGCGACATATAAAATATCATTTGCGACACTCTGATACTACAACAACAATTGTAATCGCAGTTTTATTGCTTGACTATTGGGTGTTTTTGAAAGAGTTTTGGTCCCAAAACACAGATGTTGAAAATTTATACTAATTTTATAATAATGACCAACAGCTAATTGCAACAGTTGGCCAAGCAGCCATGATTGCAGTGTCACAAACAATAAATACTATGCTCATGGCATGATTTCCTTATCTTTTATTTATTTTCATATTCTTGCCTGGCTATAATCTGGCATTCTGTCACTTTCATTCTGTAATTAAGAGAAATTTGCTTAGGATATCACTGTAAAAGTGTTTTTTGGCTGTTTAGATTTTAAGCTAATCTCTATCTGACATGCATTGCAGGATCTATCTCAACCAACATCAGAAGCTTCTCTTCCAGAGGGTGTTTTGGCTGTACCCCTCTTAAGACACCAGGTCTGTTGTGATGCTGGAACTTTATATTCACCTCCTTCCTCCTGCTTATTTGGAGTCAGGAAATTTCTGCCGTGCATTAAATACTTTTTAGAGGGAGAGCTTTCATTGCAGCAGTGTTGGTGCTGCAATCAATGTGGGCTTTCTGTTACTCATGGCTGTTACTAGACCACATTTTTTGTGAAATTGGTCATTCCAATTAAACAGTGTGTCATTTCTAATCACAGCTTAGCTGGTTACTTATTCTCTATTTGGTCAAAGATCTACTAAGATACCTAATCTTGATCATTCAATCTTTTCTTTTCTTTGTCTGATTTTTTGTCATCTCATCTGAAGTATTTGTAAATTTTTGTTAGTAGTTTTATCGTTGTCATCATCATTAGTAATATTTTTATTTGAAATAATATTTTATTTTTCCTGCTATGATATGATCTAAACATAAGGCATATAGAAGAGGCCCTGAGTTACTCATCATTATTGTCATGTTGAATAATTTATGCTCAGCTCTTTGTACCCTACAAATCATGCCCTAGTAGACAGCCTTTTGGCCATTTTGAAGAGTAGGATTCGGGATAGCATGTTACACATTGCCAGTTTTCCACCATGCAGGGAAGATGTGTTAAGACGGATCCTTGACAGTATAGAATATGAACACATGGAATTTACCACCTGAATTACATGTTGCTTCTTGAGTAGTTCCCACTGGTTGGGGGTGTCTTATGAATAGCATGCTGAGAACATACATCTCTTGTTCCATAAAATCTTAAACATGTTAAGTGCCTGTAAACCCAGCTTCCCAAATCCAAGCCTGGTTTCTTCTGTTTATAATGTTGCCTAAGAGTTTGCTATACCTGCAGCGAATTGCATTGTCATGGATGGTGCAGAAGGAAACAGCTAGCTGGCAGTGTTCTGGTGGTATTTTGGCAGATGATCAGGTATATGGCTTTTCAGTAATGCCTTTTAAGAACATGAAATTGGTTGCTTTTGAATTAATTAGACTACCTCACAGGGATTAGGGAAAACAATATCAACAATTGCTCTTATACTTAAGGAGAGGCGTCCCTCTGCGAAAACTATATCAGATATGGAGAAGACTCAACCAGAAACCTTAGATTTAGATGAGGATGATGGTCATTTGCCCAAATCTGACATATTAATGAAGAATGGCGACGAGGCTTTGATGAGTCAAACTACGTCTCATGTGGCTAAGGGGAGGCCAGCGGCTGGAACCCTTATCGTTTGTCCCACGAGTGTACTTAGGCAATGGGCTGATGAACTGCATAATAAGGTAACTAGCGAGGCTCATCTTTCTGTATTACAGTACCATGGAAGCAATCGTACAAAGGATCCTTATGAGTTGGCCAAATATGATGTTGTGATAACAACGTATGCAATTGTAAGCATGGAAGTACCGAAACAGTCGCGTACGGAGAAAGATGAGAAGAGGATGCTGCTATCAGATGATGTCCCTCCTTCTACATCAAGTAAAAAAAGGAAGCATAGTCCCAATTCTGATAAAAGATCTTCAAAGAAGGGATTAGATGGTGCACACCTTGATTTCAAGTCTTGTGCTCTTGCAAAGGTTGGTTGGTTCAGAGTTGTACTTGATGAGGCTCAGAGCATAAAAAATTACAGAACTCAGGTTGCCCAGGCCTGTTGGGGTTTGCGAGCGAAACGTAGGTGGTGCCTTTCAGGCACACCTATACAAAATGCTGTCGATGATCTTTATAGTTACTTCAGATTTTTAAGATATGATCCTTATGCTGCACACTCGTCCTTCTGCTCTATGGTTAAGGCTCCTATCAGTAAGAATCCGTTCAATGGGTATAAAAAGTTACAAGCTGTATTAAAGACTATAATGTTGCGCCGTACAAAGGGTAAAAGTCTGTCTTTCTCTTAGTAGTGCAATATCACTAGGTCTGTTGGTTAATTATTTCCATATTTCCTGTTCTAAGGAAAAAAAATCATAATTGCACAGGATTCTTTTGGCTAACATAGTATTATCATCAATTCTATCTCTAGGTACTCTCCTTGATGGCAAACCTATAATCACTTTGCCTCCAAAATCTGTGAACCTGAAGAAAGTCGAATTTTCAAATGAGGAAAGAGATTTTTACATGAAGCTGGAGGCTGATTCACGTGCTAAGTTTCAGGTATGACTTCCGATATCTTACTTCCCAGCTTCTCAAAAATGACAGAAATTGTTTTGATCAGTTTTTTGGACCCTTCTTTTCTTTGTTGACAAGTAGCAGGTTCATTTTTATATTTTTGTCAGGATTATGCAGCCTCTGGAACTGTGGAACAGAACTATGTTAATATATTGTTGATGCTCTTACGGCTTAGACAAGCATGTGATCATCCCCTCCTTGTCGGGGGATATGACTCTAGCTCAGTCCTGCAATCGTCACTTCATATGGCAAGAAAGCTTCCTCAGAAACAACAAAGTTGCCTTCTGAATTGCTTGGAAGCTTCTTTGGCAATTTGTTGCATATGCAGTGTATGTTATGGTTTTGTTCCATTGGTTGCTTTATGGTTTACTCTGTTTTAATTTTTATTTTATTTTATTTAATTTTATCTAACTTGATGTGGGAGCAAATAGCCAAATAGGACCATCTTACTCATCTTATTTATGAAACCTATCTTTCATGGATTTTTTTGAAAGAAGACACTAATTTCTTCAGATTCTTGAAGACAAGAAGAATCAGGATTAGTCATCAAGGAGGTTATTTTGACTCAAGCAAGTGGAGGGTAAAAGCTAGTCAAGTGGCATGTGGTTCGACATGTACACATTGGTTTTAAAGAGTATACATTGGTTGTTTAGTTATTAGGAAGTTTTGCATGGGTTTATTTATTTATTTATTTCTTGTGACTAATTTTGTATCATAAATAGCTAGTTTGTTAATGTTTGAAGGCCTATGATAATTTGGTCATAGGTTTGTTGTATGACTTGGGCCAAGTTAGTTAAATTTGTTATAATAGCTAAGGACTGCGTCCAAGGGTTGCTACAAGTTGGTTGGGGGTTGTTCCAAATTAGTTAAGCTTTTAACAAGGTAGTTTAGACCTAGTTTAACCCTATGAATAGGGAGCTACAAAAGTTAGGAGATAGATGTGTGTGTGAATATTCATAGTTAATAAAATCACTTTGCGATTCTTTTCTTCAAATTTTCTTTGTGGGTTTTTGAACCCTCTTGAAGATATTCTGGTGATTAGTATATTATCAATAGTTTATTGAGTTTTAGTGTCTATAATTCAAACCCTTGTTTTTATTTTTCCTTTGTTTGATTAAAAGTGATATACATTTAAAGGTGTGCCTAAGGCACAAAGAGATGGGGGTTGGGTTCTTTTATACGAAGGCGGCATTAGCAAGGTGCACAAGGTGCTAAGGCAGTAAGGTGCTCACCTTTTAGCAGGGTTTATTTTTCATGTAGAAAATTATATTATTACACAATTCATATGGTAATTAAATCTTAGGTTGGAAAGGAAAGAGAGAAGGGAAAAAGGAGTATTGGAAGGCCATTAGACCTTTTTTGGGAAGGAAAACAAGTACTAAGAAATAAAAGGGCAGATTTTTTAGGAGATCAAATATCTTCGCCAAATAAAGAGAAAGAGGAAAGGCATGTAGATATGTGATGGGAAATGCTATCAAAGTTGGAGCATACAACTAAATATTGGTCCCAATACACAATATCAGTTGATATTTATCGAATGTTGAGTTAGCCGATACGTGAAATTGACAATATGTGACGGATTTAGAATTTCACATATCTATTGGCAATATATTAGTTATCAGCTGATATTTACCGATATTTTACTGATATTAACTGATATATGCCAATATTTATCAATATTTGTTAATATATATTGTGAAAAAAAAATCGTGATGCGACATATAAAATATCGTTTACAACACTTTGATACTGTGACATTGCAACGGCGGCTGCAATTTTATTGCTTGAGTTGGAGGACACTTTCACCCAAAAAGAGAGATGTTCTTTAACAAAAAACGGATAGCTCTTCACCAAACCAAAAAAAAAAAAAAAGATAAAGAAAAGAAGAGAATGACTATTATCAAGCTCAAGCTTTGAATTTGATTCTCTGGAGATGAAATACTTTGTAGATACTTTCTTTCTTCCTCAATTGTTATCTCTCATCTTCTTTTTTCTCTCTTTTAAATTGGTTTCCATTTTTTTTTTCCTTTCTTTATCCCCATTTCCCTCTCTGTTATATGCTGTTATATATTTTTTCTTCCTCCTTTTTTTATCCTTTATATTTTCCCTAATGTTGGCTCTGTTTTTCCTCTTATATTTTCTGCATTTTATTTTCCTGCACCTCTATTATGTTACCTTATCATTCCTATTTTCTCTGTTTTCTTCACAGTTAGAGTTCATTTTTTCCCCTTGTTAGGGCTAGTAGTATATGAAACTTATAGGTTTTTATTTACTTGAGTACTTTTCTTATTATGGCATATTTTTTTTTTTAAACATAAGTCATTTTGAGCTTCTTAAAGTAATTTTGGCGACTCTAAGACCCCTATTGCCTACATGTGTCTTTTCAAACACTAACCATGACTTACATTTGTGCAACAATTACTCATCAAGTGTCAATTGGTATGCATATGTAGTGTTCTGTTTCTTTTACTTCTTTCTTTTTGTAGTAACATTGTTGTTTTTCGGTGTTTGTTTATGTTTATTAAAAGGAAAAATCAGGCTAAATTTTTTATATTTTTTTACTTTCCCTTGTTTTTCCCTTGGGATTCATTTGATTATAATAAAATTTTGAGGAAAGAAAATTAAAATCAAAATACTTTCTTTTAAACTTTTCTCAAAGAAAATCAAATAACTAATATTTAACAATTTTATTCATCACTTTTTTTCTATTTCACTAATTTATGTAAACCAAACATAAAAAATTGTTTTCCTCTTCATTTTCTTTCTTTTCTTTAAAACTTTCCAAAAACCAAATGGAGCATTAATGTTTTTTTGCCTCCTCTCTCTGGAGGTGGGGTGGGGTGGCTGATCTAGCATTGATCTTGGATGAAGATGGGCTGGAATCCTAAGTCTATAATTTAATAGATAGTCCAATGAAGTAATGATCAATTTAGAGCTTCTTTTGTTAAGTTGGGTGGCCTTACATATAAAAGATCATCAGTCATGTCTTGGTAGCAATGAAGTAATCGGCAAGGGAGCGTGTATGAACTCAAGGAAGTTGTGAGATCAGCGAGCACCAAAGTGAGAATAAGTTCACCAGATTGTGTAGGGTGGGCAGAAGAGATGGATGGTGTTCATCTGAGATTTATTGCTGTGATTCTTTTCTGTTTTCAGAACATGTGATGGCCATATGTCTGGACAATTATTATGGTATGCCTGGTTGTTTCCTTGAGATTGGTGCGCTCCTGATGATTTACTGGAGTCGGTGAAGATTGAATTTTAAGAGGAGAGGGGGGTAAATATCAGTTTTCTTTAGGCATACAAAATGTTGTCTTTTGCTTATTTCATTCTTTGCATGCATTCTTTCACACTGTTTGATTTTGTACATATTAATGGAGCTTTTAATTCATTGACATAGAGAAATATGTGGTCAGTGGTAGAACAATATCCATTTTGCTTCATATAAGGGATTCCTGTACCTTTTGTTCACCACTCGAACATTCATCTGCTGCGTTACCTCTTTCAAAAATTGGGTCACTCCGCTCATCAATTTTTTTTCACATTCCTATAGGATCCCCCTGAAGATGCTGTTGTTAGTATATGTGAACATGTATTCTGCAATCAGTGCATCTCTGAGCATCTCGTGGGTGATGACAACCAATGCCCTGTGATAAACTGCAAAGCTCCGCTCAATATATCATCAGTGTTCTCTGGAGCTACATTAAAGCATTGTTTAAACGACCAACTAAGCCAAACAGAGTTTTCTAATGGTACAGCGGTGGTGGGACCTTGTCTGGGAGATCGACTGTTTGAATCTTCTAAAATTAAGGCTGCTCTTGGGGTCCTGCAATCACTGAACGAACCTCAGGAGTCCATATTGGATGATGGTCTTGTGGAACCAAAGGATTGTGATTCTTGTTCTTCAATGGCTCCTCTTATTGTTCCTGGGAGCCCTGAATTGAACAAATGTCCAAAAGATTCTGTTTCAGTTGTTAGAGAAAAAGCAATTGTCTTCTCTCAGTGGACAAAGATGCTAGATCTGCTTGAATCTTGCCTGAAGGGATCTTCCATCAAGTACAGGAGGCTAGATGGGACGATGCCCGTAGCAGCTCGAGATAAGGCTGTTAGAGATTTTAACACAATACCGGAGGTTGTTTGACTGCTTTAGCCTCCTATTTGAATTTCCTTAGAAGTCCGTTTTCTATGAAAGGGCACCATATTATATAATTCTTGTCTGACCTCAAATTACTGCTTGTGGTTCTTTTTGATTGATTTTCCTGTTTTATTGTTGCAGATAACAGTCATGATTATGTCTTTGAAAGCTGCAAGCTTAGGACTAAACATGGTTGCCGCTTGTCATGTCATTCTTCTGGACCTTTGGTGGAACCCTACAACCGAAGATCAAGCAATTGACAGAGCACATCGTATTGGCCAGACTCGCCCCGTCACAGTGGTGCGGTTGACTGTAAAAGATACAGTTGAAGATCGTATCTTAGCACTCCAGGTATTTTTTGCTTGTATATATGCAGATTTCTGTTAGGCTGGCTGTTTTTTTAATCAGTATGACTTGAATACAATTTTGTCCAATCTACCCATAGCAATATGACAGCTTACTGTTACCCCTTTTATGTTTGTTAAAAGAAAACATTACTTGATATCTTGAGAAGCTTACTTTTCCTAGAATCTAATGGATTTGTCAAAATTTCATTACTGTTTATGCTGGTTTATTCTAGGCAACAAATTGATGCATGATTTGTTCTATCCACAATTTGATGCAAGATTGCAATGAACAGCTGTATGCCTCCTGTTTATTTGTGGTGTGATGTGTCACGGTGAACATTTTTGTCTAGAGCTACTGCACGAATCTGGTGTGGAGTACAGTTTCAGATAGACCAATGCTGCAATTGTCTTGCTGCTTGCCTGAAACTATTGTTACATAATTTTCAAGGGGCCTCACTAAGACGAGTCTTAGTCTGAAAGCCTTGGAATTTTGTTTATAAATAAGTAGTAGGCCTTATTTTTATTTATTAACAAGTAGTAATGGTCTTCAATTTTAGTTCAACCACATAGCTACCCTGCGTAATAAAACTGCAGTCACAAATGATATTTTATTTCTTGTGATTGTCGCGGCTTGGTTTTTTATTTTAGCTTTTTAACAACAAATATTTACAAATGTCAGTAAATATTCACAAATACTAGTAACTATCGGTAAAATATTGACAAATATTAACCGATAACTGATATATTATTGATAAATATGTGAAATTCTAAAACCATCACGTTTCTCCAATTTAGCGCATCGGCTAACCTAAAATTCGAATAATATTGTGTATAAGGACCAATATTTAATTGTGTGAGCTACCCACAACCACCACACCCCTCACCACCATAAGTCAACCTGTGCCCACCATCCTTGTAACTACTACTACCCCCATGACCTTCCTCGATCTTATCCCTTTCATTAGCAAGACCGTAGGCACCCTTTTGGACCTTCACCGGCCTTGTGCCAACCCCACCACCAAACTTTAACCCATAATTGCACTACCTCCACCTCAGTGCTTGAAAAGGCATACCAAGGCGATTGAGGTTGGGCGCTTCTTTGGACCTATGGGAGGCAACATGAGTAAGGTGTATTGAGGTGCACAAGGCACACACCTATTTTTAGGTTTTTAGCAGTGTTTTAAGTTCATTCAAAATATTTTACAATTAATCTAGTAATTAAATTTTAGGTTGGGAAGGAAAGGGAGATGGGAAACAAGATTCTAGCTAGGCCAGTAAACATTATTTTGGAAAGAAAAATATTTATTAGGAAAGAAAATATCTAAATTTTTGGTAGACCAAAAGTCTTCACCAAAAAAAGAAGGAAAAGTATTTAAATGTGATGACGGTAGTAGGAGGGACGCAACATATCAAGCAAAGCTGTGATTCTTCATGTGCTCACCACAAAGATAGAGAACAAAGAATGGCTAGAAAAGAGTGCAAAAGAATTATTATATGGTACTCAAGTAACAACTTATCTTGTGATAATTACGGCTAAAGCCTTATTCATATAGTAAATTGTAACATATAACTCTATACTTTTGTTTCTTCTTATATCTTTGTACATGTACATTAACATTTTTTTTTCTTTTCTAATGTGATATGATATAAAAATTATTTGACATTCATATTGAATGAGACAATATAGTTTGAAGTTAAGATTGATTGTAAATTTATAAAAATAAATTGTAAAGTTGAGGTTAAATAGTGAAAATATAGTTTTTTATGGTAAAATAAATATTAAAACCAAAGGGCATAAACTGCAAACTAAGCTGTAAAATTATGCTTTGGTTCGGTTTACAATATTTAGAGTATAATTTGATTTGGTTTGAAATTTTTTCAAATTGCAAAATTATGATTTTGTTTTCTTTGGGGCTCAAATCAACCCAAACCAAACAGTGTATGCATCTAATTATGAAGTAGTTTGACAAACCAGCTTACTGGGGAAAAGGTTGGTTGGATGGATAATTTCTTACTAATACCCCCTATAAAACCTTAGGAACATGCTTATATTTGAACTGACTCATGCACACCTAAGTGGGACGCGTTTAAGCTTGTTCACAAACAAAGACTTGAATCATTCCTTTCTTATTCATAGATGACTTTGTTCCAAGTTATATAATTAGAAAAAAATATTACTCTCTCAATTAATTATCAGTTATGTGTTAGGGTTTATGACCTATTAGCTATTTATCAATGCTTGAGCATAATAGACAAGTTGAAGAATTAATTAATTAGGTTAACTCACTAGCCTCTTGTTTTGCTGTCTTCATCTTTCAAGCCCTAATCCTAGTCACTAGTCTCCTTACTATAAGGGAACTATTAGGAATAAAATTAGAAGACAAACAATATTTTTTCATGGATAAAAAAGGTTTTTGATATTCAAAATTTTAAATCAAATCTCAAACAATATTTGTGTATTATTTGAAACTTCTGTTTAGATCACGAATTAAAAATGTCAAATAAAATTATCCGATCAATATAATAAAATGATCCAAATGAAGATGATAATACACGTGGTAATGATTTGATTCGAGTCTTACATCACATTATGCTTAATTAATACTTTCAAATATCTAATAATAGTTAAATATTTAACAAAAATAGAAATTACAGAATTTAAAATTTCCAACAACAAAATAAATAAATAAAACATTTAATTGATGAAGATGCACAACAATCTTTACAAATTATCTATCATGATTAAATTCTTTGCCATTAATTATCACTTTTCAAATTGTATCATAAATGGAACTTAACTATTTTCTCTAACTCTGCAATAGACAAAATAGTCTAATGGTAAATTTATATATGTATAGACACACATACACACAAACATTATGAAAAAATAAATTATTTTTAAAATACACATACATATGTATGTATGCTTGCATGCATGTACTTATGTATATAATCTTTTTGATCAAATACTATCCATATTTGTTGGATTGAATATTCAATTTATTTGATTCTTTGTTGGTTTTTTAATTTGGGAAAAAATATTGGATTGGTTATTTATTTTTTAGATCTGGTCTATTCAGATATCTGATATTGTCGCATAAATAACCTTTGCCATGTCGTTCCTCTTCTAGAAGAGCAAGAGCTCCAATTCTAACACTTAAGGCTTTGTTTTGTAAAACTAGCTAAAAACTTTTGTTTGGCAAAACTAGCTAAAAACTATGTTAAAGATTAAAAGTTAGATAAAGTTTAAAAGCTATAAGCTTCTTTTATTATCTTTTTAAAAATTAGATTGAAAAGCTACTTAACTGAATAATATATATAATATATATATATATATTTTCAAGTCAATCTAAAATTTATCTTATTTGTTGCCGAATACACATTTAGCATCTCAATTCATCCATGCCATCACTCGATCAGTAGCTTGAGACTATAACAATCGGTATCAGTGCCAAATAGTTATGGCATGCAATAATGCTTTGAGTAAGATACCGTAGTTGTTACCAAAGTTTGTGTAAAACTTGATAAACCTTTAGCAGGCATGGAAATTTCTCATGGAAAAGGGGAACAGACACACCAAGCCATGGAAGCTTTTAAGGTATAATAGGAAGAGTCTCCTAGAGAATCAAAGGAAAGACATGATGATGCTGTGAGCATGAAATGTGAATCTAGGAAGTTGCTTCAAGAATCAAACTGACAAGTTGAAGAATCTATTTTGATGCAATAATCAAACAGGTTGGTTGATAAGATTCTATGTAAGGCAATTAAGTTACTAGGAATCAATGATGGAGGGTTAACCACCATACCTCCTGGCGACCTCAGTTAGTTGATACCAACCAATCCATCACCAAACTTTTATTTAATGCCCACACTACCTTACTTGTGGCACCGCTCTGCCTCACTAGAGAACCTTGTCATTACCCCTAGCCTTTTACCTTTCATTATCATCCTAGCAGATACCTTCACCCATCCAATTAAATAATGGTTCTGCTATAGTGTAGCGACCACTATTTAGCAGTTTTTGAGTTAGCCGTGACGCTACATTACTAATATGCTACAGATTTAAAATTTCACATTTATTGGCTGGTAAATCATTGATAAATCGATATTACTGATAAATTGAAAATATCGAAGATAAATTGGGATAAATTGCTGACAAATCAACAATTTATTGATAATTCTTAAACCTATTGAAAAAAGTATGCATGATAATTTTTTCTTATTTATTTGCTAGATATAGTTGAACCAAGTTACTAGTAAAGTATTTTTATTTATTACCTTTACATGTCCTACTAAATAAAATGCATTTTTTTTTATCCTAAGGTAAATTTAGGGTTGTTAGGACAATTTAGCATATAATAATAACTCCTCACTTAAATACTTCTAATATAATATAAACCACTAGTTTGTTGAATATTTATATTCAAATGATAAATAAATAATAATTAAAATACAGAGTGATATATAAATAAAAATTCACGCCATGACAACCGTGATACATAATTTATCGTTCAATTGCTCCAATATCGCGACCACGATTGTGATTTTATTGCCTGCCTTAGGCACACCACAACTGTGTGCAATTGCTCCTAATCCTTTCCTTGAGACTACCACATTAGGTGTTTAAAAAGGTCTCTCAGATGCTAGTCACTAGGCACACTAAGACACAAATATACTAAGGGGCTTCAAGAAGCGATGGGTTCATTGGAATCAATAATGAATAGCTAACCAACACACTGCTTGTCAGCCTCAACCTGCAGCGCCAACCTCCACACCTACTACCATAACAACCATAGGCCTTGTTAACCCTTTTTGAAGTCCAAAACCCCATGCCATCCCTCTATTGCTATCATACAGTCCTTAGCTATATTGTCAGTAAGCTTTACTGCCCATGCAAAACCATTCATGATGTAGGAACATACCCCGTAACTGGAAGGTACCCAACAAAATATCCTTGAAGCACTCTATGAGAGGGATGGATGTACGGGAGGGATGGATGTCCATAGATGATAAACCTTACAAGCAGAGGGATACTTAACCGTGGGGTAGGGATGATATCCCCTATGGTAGGATATTACACCTTAGGATTGGGCCATGCAAGTAGGAATGGACTACATGGAGCTACTTAGGTTTATGAAGCATGGGAGGTCGGGCTTGATTAAGAAAGATTTAGTTAGTTAATTGTTATTTTCTTAGTTTAAGTTAACTTATTTTATAGTGTGAGTCATCTTATTACAGGTTGTTAGTTGATATAAGATAAAGTTTGTATGGATTTTATTTAACTATTATGTAAGAGTTTCTACTTATGTGATGTGAATAGTACTTAGTTATTAGGGAGTTAAGTGTTATTATCTAATTTTTTTTTCTTAATGATTAAGTAACTTGTTAGGACATTAGAGTTTGATCTTTTAAGAGTTAGTTTTATCTTTTATGTGTGATGTGATGCTAATTGCTAGGGCTGTTCATGTTATCCGATATCTGCTTATTTGATCCGATATCCGAAGCGATCCGATTCGAAAAAGCAAATAACCGATTCGATTTTTTTTTTCAAATCAAATATCCGATCCGGTCAACAAAAAGTCAAACAAACCAAATATCCGATCCGACAAATACAAATAATATCCGATCCGAAGAAAAATATTTATATATTTTTTTATAATTTTTTATTTTATATATAATTGTATATAAATAAATTTAGATGTGTCTGTGTATAATTTTTACTTACTTTATTTATTATTTGAGGCAAAATTTAATTTAATTGAAATTATATTTTTAATAGAATCCCTTTTTAGATATTATAAAAATAAAAATAAAAATACTCTGCATACCAATATACTCCATCTACTCCTTTCTTATTTTAGTTTTAACATTGGATATTTTTTGAGTAAGTCGGATATTTGCTAAGCGAATCGGATATTTTCTTAGCATTCGCTTAACAAATCGGATAATATAAAATATATTTGTCATTTGGTAATTTTTTTATATTTGAAATTGTATTCGAATAATATCGGTTATATTTGATATTCGATGATATCCGATCCGAAAATTCAAATATCCGATCTTCCGGATATCCGAAGTTTCAAATCAAATATCAAATATCATTTTTAGATATCCGAAATTTCAAATATCCGACAATCAAATATCCGAAATATCGGATATTTGAACCGTGAACAGCCCTACTAATTGCTGATTCTTATGCATCCATTGGAACTAGCTTAATATTAGGTGACATTGTGTGTGCGTTTTCTTCTATTTTTTATCTTATCTTCTATAATCAACATTGCTAATCATAGTCAAGTTATTAAATTGAGAATTCTCTTTTGAAAATTTGTGTGCTTTCTACGTTTATGTTATTTGTGTGAATTATAAACTAAATTTCCTCTTTAATTGAAAGGCCCTTTTAATTATTTTAAACTGAGAGTAGCTTGTGATTATTAAATAATCACATTTAGATTCAACACCCATCAAAACCTATAACAACAAAACCTAACCCATGTATTTACATCAATTTGTGTTAATTCACCCATAAAACTAACCATTCACCACCAAACCACTCATTCTGCCACGTATCACTTCAACTAACCATTTTTGTCCAAATTAGGGCCATGGTATGATCCTTGCAATACCCAACCTTCTCTTATTGGATTCAGCAAACACTCGGGACTAGCTATTACTACTCATTCTATTTAGGTAACAATTTTTTCGTGTTCGAGAAGACACTGCAAATGATACTAGGAGTCAACTCCATCTAGGTATTAGTTGAGATTATGTGCGAAGTAACCGTAGAAGCCCAATATCTATTGGATGTGATTCAGAGATGTTCTTGGTTGGGCCATTTTAATGTAGACAAATAGCCCATAAGATGCTCATCATTGTTGACTAATCCACCAATTTGGTGTCATTGGTTTCTGTTGCCCTGACCAACCTAGTTGGCTAGTTTTGTGGCCACAACTCAACGCTTCATGACGCAAAACCTAATTTTCCTATTCTACTTCATATTGGGAAATTACATGAATGTTACGATCCTAGCATTTGGCTAAAGTTGTGTTGGGTCGGATTAAGAAGTTGTGTCTAACTACTGATAAGTTAGAGCAACAATTAAGTTTTAGTGAGAAAGGGTAACATTTTAGGTTATGATAAGGATGGTGGGTTGTGTGACTTGCTGAATGTCAATGTCTCCTAGGTAAATGCCTCATACATGACTTATATTCAGTTATTGGTTAGATATGACTTGCATGTTCACTCACTTATTGCTTGGAATTATTGGTCGAATGGAGTGGATTCCCAATGGATAGCTATTGTGGAGTTCTTCAGTGCTTCCTGTTACTTTTTTCCATTTTACAAGCTTGATGACAATGTCATTGTAACACCCCGAGTTGATACGACCATGTGGGGGCTACCTTTGAGTGCTTTGGGATTGATCGCTGATTCCACAGATTAATACGAATTCTTTCAGCACGATTTTTTCCTACTCATACACTTCTTGAGAAATTTTGAAAAAAATTCTGAAACTTCTCAGGAGAGTCACTCATCCTAAAAATTGTTTCACTTCCAATACGCTTAACTGTGGAGTTCTTTGGACAAAATTACCAAAAGGATGATGGTATACCATGTTGATATAAGTAGTTATATCAATTCTTATAACATTCTACTTAATTTGGGAGTATTACATTCACGCTTACTCAAAGAATGCAATGTCCTCGTTGCGCTTGCATCACTAACTGTCTCAATACATTTTATCCCAATAATTATCCCGCTAGGTGGCTGATTAGCTTATCCATGTTTTGCTCGCAGTAGTTGTTTTGCTTTGATACCATTTGTAACACCTTGAGTTGATACAACCACATGAGGCTACCTTGGAGCGCTTTGAGGTTGGTTGGCTGGGTCCATAGATCAATACGAGTTCTTTCAACATGATTTTTCCTCACTCATGTGCTTCTTGAGAAATTTTTAAATTTTTTTAGGAGGGCCACCCATTCTAAAAATTGCTCCACGACCAGTATACTTAACTATGGAGTTCTTAGGATGGAATCACTAAAAGAATGGTATACTATGTTGGTATAAGTAGTTATACCAATCCTTATAACACTCCTCTTAATTTGGGGGTATTACTGTTATTTTCTAGGGTGGGAATAATGCTATGAATCTTGTTCATGGGCTGAATTTACGACTGGGCCAGTTTTTATTAATAAGTGGCCTTGGTTTTTATTAGGTATTAGTGCTGAGTTCGTTGGCATTTCTTGTTACTTCTTTCCTTATTACAAGCTTGATGACAAGGTTGTTTTCTAGGCTGGGAATAATGCTACGAATCTTGTTGTACTGGGCCACTTTTTATTATTCAGTGGCCTTGGTTTTTATTAAGTATTGGCAGACCTTTGTTAATTAGCTAATTCATGTATTAGGGTTTATGGTTATTATAAATAAAAGGCCTGTTAGTTATTTAAAAGGGCATGAATCCATTAGCTTGTAATAATAGCGTATAAATAGAAGGCTAGAGCTTCAGTAATTACAGGTTGGAGAATTAATCCACCTAGTCTCTCTACTCCAAGGGAGCCACTGACCGTCATCTACTCTCCTCTTCTCTTAAAAGATCAAGAACCCAATATTAAATATTCAACATCCTCAATTCAACCGCTCCATAATTTGATTCATTGTCTGGGACTGTAGGCTGTAGCATTGTCATGTTTTATTACTCTGTAAGTAGATCCCTACTCTTCGTTGTTAAACCAGATGTGTTTACACAACCCGGAAAAAAAAATTCAAGCAATTATTTTCATTTAAAATGTATCAATGCACCTGAAACTAAGGTATTTTGACTAACGTCACGATAAGGTTTATGTGATCCATTTAGCTCTAGTCGATGTTCAGTTATGATAATTTAGGGATATAATTGTTATTTTTTCAAATTCTATGCATTTTTAATTGAAGTTGACCCTGTCTTAGTTAATTGCAATGATGGAGATATCAGGGAAGAACTGCCTGCTTGCTAGTTGGATAGTCCCCTTTTCAATTATCTACTTAGGTTTTCTCCTCTTATCGCTTTTGGTGATGGGAGTGGGGGTTGAATTGCAGGATACCTGGGAGAGTCCTGATAGCACCCTCTGAATTTGGTTACTTTGTCTGTTGTGCAAATTATGAATTTGCCTCTGATTTGATACATCTTCTCTTTTATTGAAGTATTCATGATCAAACTGATTTCGTGCGTTTGGGATTTTTATGTGACGTCACTTGTTAAATTGATTAGAGCACCTTGTATTCTGTTTCCTTTTACTTCTATAGAGTTTCTACCTGGTATCTAACTATTCATCATGCCTTATATAATCCATGACCTACTCTGGCTTTGTAAATATTCCTAAAAGATACTGTTGGTTGCTGCAGCAAAAGAAGAGGGAGATGGTTGCATCTGCTTTTGGAGAAGAAGAGATGGGCAGTCGTCAGACTCGACTAACCGTGGATGATTTGAAGTACCTGTTCATGGGGCGTAATCCTGGTGCTTTTTCTGGGACTGTTAATCATACGTTTCAGCCTACATAGATTACTGAATTGATGGTGTACAGTGGCAAGGAAAGGATAGATTGAGGATTAGACAGATCAGTTGACTGGGTATAGCTCTGGCTCATATCATTTTTTAGAGACAGGTTATTCACCTAGGATTCATAGAATGATTGCTTTAGAAATTATTGGTTTGGTGTGGTTGCTGTTGTGAGCATACATGTCTGAACCTGTATAGGCAATGCAGCAGTTAAAAAGATAGTAGACTAGAAGAGAGAGATTTGAGCCGATTCTTCGCCTATTCGTAAATGATGGCTTTTGTTCGGGGGCGGTGGTGGTTTGGCATTTAACTGTCTCATATTTATTTCTTAGCTGCGGTGATTTTATTTCTATATCTGTAAATGCTAATGCATTATTTTCCCAGCAGTTATATGCAGTGTGAGTTTTGCTTCATCCGTTTCTTCGTCTCTTTCCCTTTTTGTTTATTCGCGTGTTATACTCGCATATTCATTTATCTGCCATAAATCCCTCTACTTAAAGACCTCAAGTTTGAATCTCCTGTTATGCGGTACTCTCTTCTGATCTTTGGGAAGGAATTACTCGGCCAGCACACAAGTTTAGTAGGTGAGGTGCCTACTTTATAACTCTAATATGTCCCTTTTAAAAATGAGATTTCTAACTTTTTAAGGATCCTTTGGTTGGGGTAATTCTAGGAAAGATTTCAATAATAGAAGTTCCGAAACAAATCCATATATTTTCTCTTCCTTACAAATATTATTTTGGACTCAACAATTTATTGTAGCGTGGTCTCTGGATTCCTGGGCTCCTTGAATATCATGGGAAATTCAGGTACATACATTACAGCCTGAAGGAAGAAGAGTCTGAAACAGAGGCCAATACATGGAACTTTGCGGTTGCGGTGGCCTTGTAGGTTATTTCAAATTATTTTGCAACCTGCATTTGCGAGTGCATCGAATGTTTTGACTTCTATAGCTATAAATACAGACGTATCTTCCTGCGCCCTTGGGATGAGTCAGAGCGGAGAAACGCATCATCGTCAGGTTAAGACAAATTTGACTGCATTTCGTCGTCTGTCACATGGTCTAGTGGTTAGCCCGAGTTCAGATCTAGGTGGGATCTTAATTTTTTAACAAATGCGACCATGCTGAAAGGTGCCAATTGCCAACTTTCTGCCTCTTTATGAATGATGTAAGGTGAGAGAGTATGCAGAAAATGAATATTTTAAAAAATTTAATCGAATACTGAATATATATGAAATATTTAATTATATTAACATTTATAAGTAGATGCATATATTTGGAAAAAAATATTACAGTACAATATCATATACTACATAATATAGTATAATATATAGAAAATATAGTATAATATGCTCTAGTATGCATTAATACAGTATAATATACTTTTATATACTCAAATAGAGTATAATATTTTAAATATATAATATAATATAATCTAGATGTAATACAATATATTAAAAAATTAGATATTATACCTATTTAAAATAATCCTATAAAAAACCAGTTCAAATATTTACTTAAGTTGGAACTAGGTACTTTTGGATCAATTTTTTTTTATTTTTTTTTTATTACACTTGATCTGTAACAACCTCATTTTTTCCTACCAATTTTTTTTTATTTTAAAATAGTATGGAAGTAGGAAATACAAAGCACACTTAGGAAAAATAGGTTGCTACCATCGTATTTAACACAGGATAGATGTCAAATGCCCATTCCATATTAGATACAAGATTAAAATTAAATTAACAAATTTAAAGTAGTGCGTAAAATCGAGTTACATAAATATTGAAAAGATTATTTATAACATAGGACCTTGATGGTCCCGACATAGTCAAATAAGGGAGATTGATAAGCTAAAAATACAGGGTTATATTAGTAGAAAACAAGTTAGGGCATAACTCCAAAATCATGGTCCATCACATACCGCATAAAAACCTCTAGATGTCCATGATCTCAAGCCCCAAACCCATGATAAGGTGGACCTACTACTGGCCATTCTTAAAAACCTGCACATGGCTCTTTGCTTATAGTAATGAGCAGGTGACCTAGCAAACAGACACATCAGTACACTATATATTGAGTAAGCCAAGTTACCTTTTCAACATAAGTCACAAGCATACAATGTTCTATCATTTTGTGGAAAACATACTTATCATGCATCTTGCTAATACCATGTAATTAAGTGTAGTATTGCATCAGGATCATGCATAACTTAGGCACATTACAATATATCATGCTCATCTCCATAGTACAACATCATAGGTATTCACACACACATACTAAGTAGATTATCTAGATGAACACTAGGGTTTATTTTCTAACTTGATCAATCGATTATGTTATACCATTTCTTTATCCATATACTTATATAAGTCAACTTCTAGTTATTTATTCCAATTATTAACTAGTTATTCATTCAAATAATTATCTAATCAATCATTCCAACTTTTACCATTATTACCTCCAACCATTTGTTCCAATCATTATCCAATTATTCATCATCGAGCGATGAGCTATGCACCACCCCATGGTCTCTCATACCATAAAAGCATATCAAAACCAAGGGACATAAAGTGTATGCCCAAGCCAATAACCACAATGGACATAAGTCCAGGCCTAAGCCAACCACCTAGGTAACTAGACCCTTTAGTATTGATATACCCTAGTACATCATTGGTGTCTAGAGTAGGTAAGGCAATGGGATCTACTAAGATCTTGCTCGAAGGTAAAGCCCAAAGGCACCAATAAAGACCCAAAGTAGACTAACCCTCGGTATCTAATCGAGGATCT
Organism: Tamarix chinensis; assembly: GCA_030549775.1. Taxonomy (NCBI): domain Eukaryota; kingdom Viridiplantae; phylum Streptophyta; class Magnoliopsida; order Caryophyllales; family Tamaricaceae; genus Tamarix; species Tamarix chinensis. The sequence goes on along the minus strand of CM060177.1, from coordinate 86,111,825 downwards.
ATTAACCTATACACAACTCGATTGTCTTTCGCTTTACATGACTAGTACATTATTCATAAGTTTACATGATCACACAAGACCTATAAAAGTTTAAGCAAGATATTCACATACTTATTCTATATTAATCCTTTCCATCCCCCAACCATGTATAGCTTTTCCATTTATGCTTGTCTAATATCAATCATGCTCATTGTATTATTCCATTCAAGCACATTCCTTATTTCACCACCCTGTTTCCTAAGAGCAATAACATTTTATATGCGGTACACCCTTTAATCCTTTACAATACCCATTGAGTATGTCATGAATCATGGTTCATTTAATCCATTCATTAGGTCATTAATCCACGGTAATATATATATATATATATATTATCATTAATTGGTCATTTAACAATTCTATGTATAATCTCAAAGTATATCTAAGCTAAGAAGAAAAAAATCTCACAAACCAGTCAAACCAGTCAATCGGTCTAGTCCAACTAGTTAATAGGCTACATCAACCAGTCAATTAGTTTGCCTTAACTAAACAATGCTTTTCCTCAAACTGGTTGATCGGTTTGGGTAAACCAATCAACTATTTATAGATCAGTCAATCTGTTCTACCCAACCAGTTGATGGGTTTAAGTAGAGAGCAAGACCAAGGTCTCTATAGACCTACTAGTTGATGGGTTTGGTCAACCAGTCAATCGGTTTATCCTCTAACAAAACCAAATAGTCATTTTCATGCAAATCATTCTTGTAATTCTTTATCATAGCATATTGTAACATGTTATAACATCACATAACACCTTTTTAGCTTACCTTAGTTGCACATTTCACCCTTAATAATAACAATATGATCTTTACTAAAGATTCATGCTTTTTGCCCAAAATGCACAATCTAACCATCCATTATAGTTCTATAAAGCTATATATTCATGCCAACATTTAATATCAAAATTAAAGAGTTCCACACCATATAAGTTTACTTATAGTCCATTTTAGAAGTAAGAATGACTTACTTGATGGTGGCAAAGCTTTTCTTAAATAAGAACACTCAATATGTGAAATCCTCAACTTTCAAAACCCTAAAAACAACAAGTTTAAGTCAAAGATTCGTGAATAAATTTTATAAAATTGAACTTGAAATAGAAATAAAAGAATGAACATACCACACCCAAGGAAAAACAGAGGGTAAATCTGCTGAACCACTCAACCTTTTTCCTAAATCTAACTCTTTCTTACTTGACAATTAAAACAAGAGTGAGATGGAAAAAGGATCATAAGAGTAAAATAATTTACAATGGAGGGCTCGAAGTGAAAAAGGGAGAAGGTGAATGCTAGAAAGGTAAGTACTTTGGTGGCTAGAAGAAAGGTGAATAAAAGGGGCAATTAGAGCTATTTATAGCCAACAAATTTATACAAATCACAAGTGTGGTTAGGAATAGATTGAAAAAGCTAATTCTTACCATATGAATTTAAGTTAAATAGGCAGATTTCATCCATAGGCAGATTTCATCCAAGATATGCTAACCTATCCTCTAGAGTTTAAATGGTGATTCTAGAGGAGTGTAGGTTAATTGATCTAGAAATGTAATACAAAATAGGGGAAATATAAAGTTAGTGTGGAAGGAATCTCCCACTTGAGTAGAAAACGAGTATAATATTGAAGCAATGATCCTGTAAATGTGTAGAGGAGAGAGGGAAAGAACATAAAGCTGAGGTCATCTCCCCCCTCAATTGTCCTAATTGACTCTTTAGATTGATCCGAGGTTGTATTTTTAGGCCAAATGCATCATACAAAAGGTCAAAAATCTTTTAGGAACAATTCAACATAGGTTAACAAGGTTTTATTTAAGTATAATTTGTTATTATTAAAAATAAAGTTTTAAAATATACCCAGATTGACAAACCAATCAATCAGTTTGGCCTACCAATCGACTGTTCTATAGTGCAGTCGATCAATTATCCAACTATTCGATCAATTTGATCAAGTAAAAACTATTTTGTTGAAACGACAAACTAGTTGATTGGTTCATGGAACCAACCAATCAGTTTACTAGAAAAACTTATTTAATTTAGTTTTCCAACCTTGTTAAAATTTAACTTTACCTTAAATCCAATCATAATCTCAAATCAATATCAAACACTAAAATTTAGTATAATTTCTCAAACACTTTACAGAAATATGGGGTATTACAAGATTAAATTTTTGCTTCCTAACTTTTTTTATACAGCCCTAATGTAAGATCCTCTACTTTTAAGAGAACAAAAGATGGTAAATGAATTGTGTTTTGTGGTATGATAGTGTAAAATTTTTTTCCAGTTAAATTATATTGTAATATCCTGCTTCTTTCACTTTATTTTTTTTGGTAATTAGCTTCACAAATTATTTCTAAATATTTTAACCTTATTATTCATTCCATTATTTCAAAAATTTAGCTTTCTAACTTTTTTTTATTAAAACATTGAAATTTTTTATGCTATTGGATACTTTTTTTTGTCTTTGCTTATTTTAATTATACATTTAGGTTCTTAAAATTATTCTACACATTTTTTTTCTATTTATTTTGTAATGTTTATAATTTTTTTGATAGTTTTTCAATAAATACATCCTCAATTTACTTCTGCCCATATAAATTATCTAAAATTTTTTGTAGTCAACCATTGAGTTGGGGATCAATATGCATAGACCATGCCTTGTATAAGATTAGATTCTTAGCTTGTCCTCAACCTTTATCCACAAAATATTCCACAAGTATGCTCAATATACATCTGACATTGTTCTACCTACTTTACCCCACTATACCTCTTTGCCCACACTCTATGTTTGTCGCTCATCACTCCAAAGTTAGGGGAATAAGTTTTTTAGCCCTTTCTCCCACCTAATTTTGTGGCCTTTATGTTGTCAGAGAGGGTGATAATTTGTTATTTACATTGCACACACATTTCAATTCTTACCCCCTCATTTCATAATTGTTTGTGCTGAACCCCTCCTCTCTTCTTGATCTTACTACATGAGATCCTTCTTCATCTTCCCTCTCTGATTTTATTAGCTTCCTAATTTTATTTAGTTTAATTCATTAATATTTGCTTAAAGTGTCTAGGATTAAGGTTTAGTGAAAGGTGGATGATTCATTAGCTCGTTCCTTTGGCATTGAAGAAATTTTGTTAGGAATGTGTTCTTATTCCTTTTTCTTAGGCTTATAATTTTTTGAAATCATTCCCCATTTTGTATTCTTGGGTTTTCTGTGGTTGTGCATGTGATTGCAGTCATGATTATATGATTTAGTGTTACAAGGATGGTATATTTTTCCCTTATGAATTTATATGAAGCATGACAGTTTTAAACTTGCCTCTATTGTAAAACATAAATGGAAGCTTGTAGTTGGAGTTTTGCATGTGTTAAGATGTCATATGAAAAATTAGGATATCTAGTTTTTCACACTCTTTTTTAGATCATGAGTATGTAAAAAATTATGGTTAAAATCACAAGAAGTGTCAAATATGTTAACTAGAAATGTTGTTTGGACTAAAAGCATATTATGCTTTTTTGGCCTTATTTTTTACTTTATCCCGCTATATGATTTTTTTAAATATTTCTTAGAATGATGATAAAATTATTATGTGATGGTTAAATGGTCCATAAATCAAGACTATTATTTTATGAATTTAGGATTGAGAAATGGTTAAAAATCATGAACATGTGTTATGATTCTCTAGACCTTTGGGCTATTTAGGTGATCTATATATATATATATATATATATATATTTATTAAAAGTATTCCATGATGTTTAATAGGATTTTAATTAAATTTTAATACATAATATGATAGAATTTTATCATGTTTAGGGTTTCTTATGACTATTGCAAGTTTGAACATAGCTAGATTTTTTTTTTACTTAGTTGATGTATTTTGACGTATATTGGTCTCCTAAAGTGTTTATAAATTATATCCACTTTAAAAATATCATGTTAAGCCCGAGTGAGTTTTATGTATTAATAGGTGAATAATTTATGACATAGGGGTGATGTAGTCTTTTTACATAATTTCTATAATTTTCTCACCAAGCATGTTATATACATGTTATTTTATATTATGTATGATAAGCTTGTGAAGTATGGTTTGTTAGTTATGCATAATTAGGGATAAAAGTGGTATATGGGTTTAAGTGTGATTAAATGCAGTTTAGTCTTTTTTCCATTTCTAAAAATTTCCATAAGTTGTCAATTACATTTAAGTGACTAATTTTGACGTTGTTTTATTTTGGCTTGGTATGAGTTTTATAAATGTATGGCTTGAATTTAAAATGTTTAAAAATAGGACAATTGACATATAAGGGTGTTTTGGTCATAAGTAGCTAATTATGTCTAAATGTTGAATAATTGGACTTAAGATGACCTTAGTCGGTTATAATTGATCTTATTTTTGATATTTTATCATATCTTTTGTGGAAGTATTATATCTATCAATATTATTATCCATATTTTGATGATAACAAACATGTTTAAGGATCAAATAATGTTTGATTTAGTGTGTATGTATTACAACACTCATGAGGATAACAAGCAAACACTTATTCAAACTATCTCTCATGTGTAAAGTTTTAAAGAGCAATCAAGTTTCCAAACATTAAAGAAGGTTTACAAAATATGCCTAAAGAATCAAGCTTCATAGGTTTAATATTTGTTTTAGGAATGTTTATTTCAAATACTTTACTTTTGGCTTGAACTATTTGAAATATGTTAACATTATTCCCTTGAATTAATTTGATTTGAATTCTTTCTTAATTTTATCTTTCAAATGTTTTCTAATTGTTTTTGCAACATTTTGATTCCAATAGAAACCAATCAACTAGTTTATATTTTTATCGAGGAATTCAACCTTTAAAAACCTAGAAACCAATTAAATGACTTAAATCCTTATTGATTGGTTCCTTCGGAAATTTCATCCTAGAAAATGTTGTTTGACCTCAGCTTTAACACATTGACTTTTTTCCAATAAATTTATTTATTAGTCTACCTAATTGACTCATTTGCTCAACCAACATATTGGTTGAATTTTTTACAAAATAAATTTTTCCTTAGCTTTAACACAGCGAATGGTTTTATAAATTGATCAACTAGTTTGACCAAAATAATCAACTAGTTTGAGTAACTATGCCAAGAGTTACATAAGTTGAAAAATAAAAGTTTCCTTAAATTAAAAACATCAGTTGGTTTTTCCAAATTGACCAATTAGTTTCCCAACCAGGCCCTTGATTTGCATAACCATTTGACAGGTATTTGAAAATTTTCATGGAGAAAAAATTATGGCTTAAGCTGATTGATTAATTTGAATAAGTCGATCGACTTGTTATAGAAACAATAACATTTCCAATCATATATGATGTAATACCCCCAAAATTCACTACTAAAAAAATTCGTTTTATTAAAAGAATTAGTGAAAGCAAGATAATAAAACTGTGAATTCTAGGGATATTACCTTTCACTCATACCATTCCAGTATCAAGTTCTAAGGCTAAAAGAGTAAATTACAATTTATAAGAAACTCAAGCATATTTAAATCAGAGTAGCGTAGTAAACAATTTATGAGAGTAAAATCCACTAGTTGTGGTTACAAAACAATGAATGCATTGAAACTATGAATTTAAAAGAGACAAGGTAAAACCCTAATAGTTCCGGATAGTTCCTTACACTCTTTCCCAAGGGCCCACTTGAATAGCACCTGAACATGACCGGCAAGGGACACTCCCTATTGAATAGGTAGGGGCCCCATGAATGGAACCCTTCAGTACTACGGTACTGAGTAACCCTTTAAAACACACTTAAAGGTAGGCACACAATGTAACACATGATATACTACTATACCCATACATAACGACAGGTGTAAACATAATATTCCGATCCATACATTCACATATTTGAAAAATCAATCAGATATTAATGGTGCATAAGTAATATTCACTTTCGTGTATTCACATACTTAACAAGTTAACCCAACATTAATAGGCCATAATGAACAATTGATACTTTTAGGGCCTTAAGGCCATTATTCCATCATTGATCAATCATCTTGGATTATAAAGATCCATGTGAGTGCGGGGACCCCACTATTATAGCCAGTGGATCGATCACTTATAGGGTAGAACGCACCTAACTATTATTATATGTCAGTGGATCGGTCTCCAGGGTAAAACACTCCTGGCCACTATTATGTTGGTGGATTGGTCCGACCCCTACTCTCATGGTGTTCCATTGTAAGTACTTAGTGTCTTTTATGTGTGTTATCAAGCTTAGTGTTTCGTTTATTGAGCTCGATATCCCACACTCTTATAACCAGTGGATTGTCACTTATAGGGCAGAACACACCTAACCACTATTATATACTGGTGGATCGGTCTGGGTCCGACTCAATAATCTTTCACTTTACATGATTAGTGTTTTACCTTATCTTATTCAAAATATTTCACCCTAGACATGCATGGCTAACTATATCTACACTTATCCTCCCAAGAGGGGGCCCGTTCCATGTCTTGAGACTTCTGCACCTCCTAACTCGCCCCGACATCCTTCCCTTAATCTACTTACTCCCATCGGGAGCCCAACTCCTAAGTGTATGGGTCAAGGCCCACTACCTCATACCCTAAAGTTCACTCACCGCCTTACCCTAGGGTTTTCCCCAAAAACCCTAATTTGGGCTTATATGCCCCATCCTTCTTTGCCTCACACAACCCAAACTATTTTAACACTCCACACGCCACAACCCTTAGATTCAACCCTCACTTCATACCTCACTCATCCTTAGTTATTTTTATTATTTTCTTTTTCTTTTTCCACCTTATCAAATTAGGGTTTCCTCCCAAACCCTAGTTCCTCTCATGCAACCCTAGTTTCTCCCACTCTTTCATTTTACGTATGATCCCCCTTTGCTCACCACTCATGGATCATGGATTATTTAGGTCATCCTTACCTACTTTAGCCAACTTACTTCCCCTTGGTTATCTCTCTCCCATTTTTCTTTTTCATGCCTCCATCCCATGTCACCACATTAATTATCCTAGCATACATGTCTTATAGGGCCACATCACATCACATCATAACTTACAACATATCAATATTAGCACATACCAAAAGAGGGCACATGAACGTAACTCTATTCCAAGCCGCGGTACACATAAAATAGTTAAGATAATAGCATATAGTACACGATGTATAATTTTACGAGACATCCAAGGCACGTAAGACACATAGCACACATGAGGCCCTAGCTACACCCTTACTCGGTTTAGGTTACCAAGCTATCTCCCACACTTGTTAGGCCACTAATTACCCTTTGTAATTCTTATACTTAATATATTTTCCATTTGGTTGGTTAGATTACCAATTTCCTCCTTTCCTTTATTATAATTAACAAATTTCCCTTTAGTTGGTCAAATTACTAAATTACCCCTGTTCGTTATCCTAATTACCAAATTACCCCTTTAGTTGGCTAAATTACCAAATTGCCCTTCTCTATTATCATAATTACCAAGTTACTCCTTTTCAATTTCCACCTTACCCTTTTATTTACAAAATTACCATCTTACCCCTTTACTTCCAAATTTACCATTTTACCCCTTAACTTCCAAAAATTACTATAACACCCTTTTACTTATAAAATTACCATTTTATCCTTAATTAAGAAATTACCATTTTACCTCTTTTAATTTCAAAATCACTATTTTGCCCTTTAATTATAAAATTACCATTTTACCCTTTAATAAAAAAATTAGCATTTTACCCTTTTATTACAAAATTACCATTTTGCCCTTTTATTACAAAATTAGCATTTTTTCCCTTTTAATTACAAAATTACCATTTTTTCCTTTAATCACAAAATTACCATTTTACTCCTTCACCTATAAAATTACCATTTTACCTTTTTACTTGCAAATTACCATTTTTCCCCTTATTACACCACTTATATTAAATTATTATCACTACATAAAATATTAGTATTAACACTCCATTCTTATCGTCCAACTCTACAACTATTATATTTAATTTAATATTCATTAATACCCATACATATTAGGCCACATTCTTATACCTGACATATTACTAAAATACTCCTAGGGCTCACAATAATAATATTAACCATGCATTAAAGATCACAATAGCATAATATAACATGGATAAATACTTAACGTTTTCATTAATAACCAAAGTCTCACCTTAAAAAATATATATCCACAAATAACATATAATCTAACATACTCCTTTTATCAATCAACACACGAAATCACATATATTATATTAAACAACATATATCAAGCCTAATAACAGATCAAAAAGCCTAATGTGCTAACATACATTATCTATGCATTTAAGTGGGGTTTAACAGTTACCTTAGTTCCCGTAAAAATGAACATCACCGGTATTCTGGTTAAAGATTCAAGCTTTGATTATCAAAACCAATACCTAAAAATAATATCAAGATTTATTATATTGAAATAATAAAAATTAAAGTATAAGACTTTATAACACTTAATTAATCAAATACTTGAATTAAAATATTATTATACCTTAAAATTATTATCCAAATAAATCAAGAGATGCAGTAACTCACCCTGCTTATGCAGCATGAGCTGCATGCAAATAAATGAGGAGGAGGGGCTCAAAGGTGGGTGATAGGAGGGAAAATAGGTTATTTTCGGGTTGGGGTTTTGGGGCTAGAAAAGAGGGCATGCAGGGGAGGATTTAAGGCAAAGGAAGGGTGCAGAGGTGGAGAGGGGGTGTAGGTGGTGGTCGGGGATGGGTTGACGGTGGCTAAGGGCGGTTGCGGCGATAGCAGCGAGGCTGCAATGTGGGGCTGCCGAGGTGAGTCGAGATAGAGGGATAAGGAGGAAAGAAACGGGAGGGAGAAAATGGAGGCCTACGGGTGGTGGTTTTGGCCAAAGGAGATTTGGGGGTGGTAGAGGGGGTTATACGGGTTGGTTTGGTTTGGTGGCTCAGGTAGCGGTAGAGGCGGCAGAACAGTGGTGGATCAAGGCGGTGCAGGGTGGCTACAGAGAAGGGAGAAAAAGAAGAGGGGAGGAAGAAGGAGGTTGTGGGGTGGCTCGAGGGGTATTGTGATGGCTCGGGGGTGACGTAGAGGGTGGCAGGGGGTGGTGCAGGTGGCTGTTGAGTCGGTGGTAGTGGCGTAATGGTGGCGGCGAAGTAAAACAGGGAGGATGAGGGAAGGAGAAGAAAGGGAGAGAAAAGAAGATTGGGGCAGCATGTGAGGCTCGAAAAATGGTTGAATGGAACAGGAAGGGAAGAATAAAAAGAGTAAAGAGAGGAGGGAGGGGATAGGGTGGCTTGGTAGGGCGGCGACAAGGTGGTAAGGGAATGGTGATGGCAGAGAGAGGGAGGAGAAGAGAGGAGTATAGGCAAGGAGAGGGAGAGGTGGTGGGGCCGGGATAAGGTAGGAAAACGAGAGAGAGGGAGAGAGAGAGAGATAGGGGGAAGCAGTAGGGGGAGAGGGTTGCAGGTTGGGCGGCGAAGATTGCGGGGTGGTTGGGCTTTCGTCGGGGAAAAAGGAAGAAGAAGAAAGAAATAAGGGGAGGAGGGTTGGTGATAGTGGGCGGCCAAAAGGAAAGAAGAATGTAGGCCGGCCCGGTCGGGGAAGAAAGGAAAGAAAAGAAAGAGGGAGGCGGGCCAGGTGACACGTGAGGGAGAAGGAGAGGGAGGAGAGGAAAATGGACCAGCAGCCCATGCGTAGAGGGGAAAAGGGCAGGCCGGTCGACGACCCAAGGAAAGAAAAGGAAAAAGAAAGAAAAGAGAAAAAGGAGTAAAAGGAGAAAAAGGAGAAGGAAAAGGGGAAAAAGGAAAAAGAAAAAGGGAAAATGGGATTAAATAAAATAATTTAATTTATAAAATATTAAAATATAAGATGTTTGGGTAATAAATTTCTTTAATAATTTAATTTAATATAATTAAAATATAAGGGTTCAAAAGGATAATTTTAGAAAAATAATGGTTTGAAAAATTATTTAAATAAAAAGAGTATGATAAAATAAAAAATATTATTTTAATTTATTAAATATTTATATCCAATTTTATATACTCATAAATCCATAAAATAATTAAATTAAATAGATTTAAAGGCTAATTTATCCCAAATAAAAGTTATTTATTAAATTATAGGCTTTTAAAATTTTCGAGGGATTACATGATCATTATCATTTTGTTGGTTATACTAACTGATCGACTAGTTAAGGCATATTAACTAGTCACTAAAGCTAAAATTATTTGCTAATTATTCTGATAATAGTAATATTACTTGTTGCCTCAACAACTACATGATTAGTTCAAGGTATATATAACACTAATTGGGAATAATTAAAAACATCTTTTGTGAATAACCTATTAAATGATCAATTCTTATACTCTCTTTCAATTAATTCTCAACTTTTCAAATCTTATTTTCATAATTTCATATTTGGTCGAGTTTTTATCAAAAGTGTTATTTCTCAATCACTCTTATTAGCTAGAAACAATTATCCATTGTAAGAAATTATCTTCTTCTAGCTAGATTACATCTCACTTAGAATTATTTGGCTTTAATATCTTTTTTCTAATGATAACTCTTCTATGCACAACCCCCATTCTTAAAAAAACTCATTACAAGGGACTTATACGTGTGCTTATCCTTCTTCTAAATATTCTAAGTGTAAAATTTAGATGAGATAAATATGTTATGTTGTAAATTGTTCTAAAAGAGTTTATTTATATTATAAGGCTCATAAACCTTGTGTGAAGATTATAAATAAACATGCGAAAAAATTTCAAAATCTAATGGGAATACATTTTGTAGTTGATGTAGAGAAGCTTAGACTCTTGAACTACTCTAAATCATGTGTTAAAATTTTAATTTTACAATTTTCATTCAATTTAGCCCTATTCACCCTCTCCAAGGTTTTTTCAATAGGTATAAAATTGGAAATCTCTCAAAATATATAACAATTGAAGGTGTAAATATCAAGCTCAATGATGGATTTAATAGGTTTGAGTAAAGGATTTTCCACCACCAATCCACCATTATTTGATAATGAAAATTTTAGGCATTAGAATAACAAAATTATATTCTTCATCAAGTTATAAGAATATGATATATGGTTTATGGTTATTGAATGACCATATAAGGTCACAAAAGAGTTCAATGTTATATAAAGGTGAAAAAAGGGAATAACTTACAACTAGAGATAAGAGGAAGCTTACCCTTAATCACATGGCATTCATGATCCTCCATTGTGATCTCGATAAAAAGGAGTATCATTGGATTTTAGCATGCAACAACATAAAGAAAATATGGGAGAAATCTTATCACAACTCATAATGGAACAAGACAAGTGAGACAAAAATGAATTTCTCTCAACATTATAAAGTACAAGCTATTTTACATGAAGCAAGGAAAATTATTTATCTCTCCCGCTTACCACGTCATCACAACCATCAATCATCTACATGCTTTGAGGAAATCAATCATTAAGGAAGAATAATTAAGGAATTGTTTGCAAGCTCTTTCCAAAGAATAAAAACCCAAAATAACAACATTTGAAGAGCCCAAAAGCTTAATAATGATGACTCATAACAAACTTTTTAGGAACCTCTTGGTTCATGCATCCAAGATGAATGAAATTATTGAAGAAAAGATGAAGAATTTTATTGATAATACTTAGGGCATGTATGCTTTTACCTCCTCTTAGAGTGCATTTTTATCTATTTTTGACAATCATAAGGATGTAGGGTATGGATCCCTACCAAAATTTCCAATCTTAAAAGATTGTGACAACTAGGTGAATAAAAATAATAATTTTCATCCTTAAGACCCTAACTCAGTATTGTGTGATTAACTTATGATCTTCTTAGTGTTTCTAAGGGAAAAAAATTCTAATGTCTCTAGGGCATCTTATAAAGTAGAGAATTTCATCATAAGACCTAGGTATTTCCCTTTTGAAAAATGCCACAATTGCTTCTAAGAACCTCTCATAAGCTCTATTTAAAGTTAATCCAAATAAATATTGGAAGAGGCATTAAGGAATTGAAAGACAAAATCATAATAAAGTGCAAAGGTTGATTGAAAAAGGAGAGGCATCGATAGAGGAAGGGTTTCATGACTAGTTAAAGGAATAAGAAGAAGATGACATCAAGCTAAAGCAAGGTGTACCCTATCTATTTTTCCTTGATTCACTTATTCTCTATCTATTTTATACATTGCTTTGCTATTATGGAGGTAAACATGAGCTAAACCTATTTTGTGGGGAAGGATCAAACTGGTTCTAATGTTATCATTGACCCGACCTAAATTATCCAATCTAAAACCCAATCTAGAACAAACAATTTAAACTAACTTGAATTAATATGAATCCGACTTGAATTTAGTTAATCTAATTGTGACCCGTATCCAAAATGACCAAAACTGAAATAACCCAACCAAAAAAGAACTCAAACCATACTAGAAAAAGCCTGTTAATGACATGATCCAAACTTACCTGACTTAGGCTCGACCCATACCCAAATATAATTCCAAACTTGATTAAAATTAAAGTCAAATTTTATCCATAAATATAACATTATAACTTATATAAATTGAGACATAAACACCAATAAACTATCTTATTAATATAATTTTATGTGAACAAAAGTATGTTACCTATATAACAATAAATGAAACAAAAATAGTAAAACTCTATTCTACTCACTTTATTTTAGCATCATATTAGCATCGATCAGATTAGGTATAGAAATTTCTAATATCATTATAGTTATAATAATTATAAACATAAAAATTGTATTTGTAAATATAATAATAATAGTAATAAATCATACAAATTAATTTATTATTTGTATTAAATTAATAACAATCAATGCCAATATAAATTCTAAATTAAAGTAACTTGATCCAAACCCAATATAGCCTAAAGTTCGCAGACGCAAATTCACATAACCTAGAGTTTGTAGGCTCGAATCAAATGCAAAGCTAAAGAAATTTGATATATAGAACCAAACCTGATCTAATATTCTCCTAATCTAAAATAATCTGACCCAATATAAACCCGACCCAAATCACTGTTATTCAAATTGGACCCAAACTTGAATGTAATACCCCAAATTTTTATTACTTTAAACTAGAACGTTTAATCTTTTATCTAAAAAAAATTTAATCTTTAATTATTGATTTAATTATTTTGTGAACCTTTAACATACAAACCCAAATAGATTATTTAATAAATTAATATAATTATTTTAATTATTTTATCTCACTCTTTTTAATTAAATCAACCCTAAACCTATAATTTTACGTAAAATTATTTTCTTAAATTAATACCCTAAATTTTAGATAAATTAATATAATATTATCCCAATAACCCAAATTTAATCTAATTTCTAAACTTAACCCTAAATCTATTTTCCTTTTCTTTTTTCTTCCTTTTCCTCTTTCTTTTTCTTCTCCCTTCTTTTATTTTATTTCCTCAATCCAACCCAAGTCTCCTCCTTTTTTCTTTCTCTCCTACATTGGCCCATTCTCCTTCTTTCTTTCTTCTCCTCCTCCTCCTCCTCCCTACACAACCTGACCTCCCTTCTTTCCTTCTTTCCCCCATTTGTGCCCTTTCCAAACACGCCACAATTCCCCGTACTCGCATGTCTCCTTGTCCCCCTCCCTTTCTCCTTTCTCATTCTAAGCCAAAAAGAGCTTGGTAGTGCTGCCTATGCATGACCCTCTTCACTTCTCAACCATCTGATCATCACCCTTATAGCCTCCTAGCCCCTACACCTCTTTCCCTGATTTCTCCTTGCTTCCCTCACACGTGACCTTTCCCTTCCTTCTCTTATTGCAACATCCCTTAACAATCAGTAACTATCCACCCTGCATCAATTGGCCCTACCAATACCTCCCCCTACAACCCCTACCATCTCAACCTAATTTCCCCAAACTCTCCCCAACCCTTACCTTTGCATATACATAACACTCCACCCCTTCCTCCTCCTTATATTGAAACACAACTCTCCTTTCTTCCTTTGTATTTTCCCCAAGGAACCACTAACCATTCACCATATCCTCCTTTTGCCCATGTCATCTATCCACTAAGCCTCCTCTCTTCCTCCTCCTCCTCCTTCTTATTCTTCTCTTCTACCTCGTGCCCTCTCTCCCCCGACCCTCCTCTCTTCTTTCCTTCTTCTTTTCATTTCCCTTTTATTCCCTTACCACCTCCACCTAGACCAACCCCTATGGCCTCCACCACCAATCCATCCTCTACTTACTAGCTCCTCACCCTACATCCTCCTTACATGACCTTGAGAAGACACCTTTAGCCTCTCCCTATAACCTTGCACCCTTCTCCTCCCTTTGATATCTCACCATTCTTCCACCACCTATATTTGTTCGCCCATCCCCCCTCCATTTTATCCACCACCATAGCTCCTCCCAACTACCTACCGCCAACCACAACCACCACCCACCTCCTACATAATCACCTACAACCACCCAAACACCACCTTCCTTCCTTCCTCTTCTTATCCCTTTCTTCTCCTCCTTTCCCTTCTTTACACTACCTCTCCCTACAACTAACATTGCCACCACCGCCTCCACTTTCGACCAACCTACACCACACCCTCCAACCACCATCTATCTCTAGCCCCACTTCCTACACCCAACGGCCAAAAACAATGCCCCTAACCATCTCTTCCAACCTTACCAAAACCGTTCCCTCTCCCTTTGCATGTATGGCTCAAGCTGCACATAAAACGTGAGTTGTGGCTTGTATTCTTATTAATTTTGGGTAATATTTGCTCTTACTGAAAATTTGGATATTGTATGTTATCATATTATGGTTTTGACATATGATTTGTGTTAGATAGGACCTATTACAAATATTTATGCAATTATTAACATTATCTTAAAAAATTGAAAAAGAAGGCATATTATCCTCTATAAATGTTATGTGTGTAAAAGTGTGATAAAAATGGGTCTAATATTGGGAAGTTATGTTGTATGTTATGTGCATGTAAAAATATTTAGGTTAAGTATCTATAGACACACTTGTAGCAAAACTATTGTCAGCATGAGCCTTAGGGGCAATTTGGTCATTCAGACAAACCATGATATTTAATCCTAATTAGGATGCCTAATTTATTATAAATATTTCTAAGAATGGAGATAAGGGTTTGATGTCTTAGAAACTAATATCAGAATGAATATGAATATTATATGGTCTAAGTATATTTTAGTAAGTTTGAATGTATAATAGTGGTTATCATAATAAATATGCATAATAAATGTTACGTGATATTGAGAATGAGAATAGGGATCTATGGTCTTTAAAACACATATTTGAGTGTGAATATCAATATTATATGGTCTAGAAAAAGTTTGGTATTTTTTAATTTATAATGGTGGTTATCATAATAAATATGTATAATAAGTGTTATATGATTTTGATAATGATAATAGGGGTTTGAGGTCTTAGAAATACATGTTTGAGCATGAATATCAATATTATATGGTCTAGAGGTATTTTGGTAATTTGAATATATAATGGTGATTATTCTAATAGACATACATGGTAAGCCTTAATTGATGTGGAGTATGAGAATAGGGGTTTGTGGTACTAGAAATATATGTTTCATCATGAATATCAACATTATATGATCTAGGAAAATTTTGATAATTTTAAACATATTATGGTGATTATTCTAATAAATATGCATGATGAGTATTATGTGATGTTAAATATGAAAATAGGGGTTTTTGTCTTCGTATCACATGTTTTAACATGATTATCAATATTATATGGTCTAGGGGTCTTTTGGTAATTTTACATATACTATGATGATTGTCCTAATAAACCTACATGATAAGTATTATTTGATGCTAAGTATGAGAATAGGGGTTTGTTGTCTTAGTAACCCATGTTTCAAAATGATTATCAATAATTTTATCGTCTAAGGATATTCTGGTAATTTTGAGAATATTATGATGATTATTCAAATAAACATGCATGATGAGTGATATTGGATGACAGGTATGAGAATAAGAGTTTTACTATTTTAGAACAACATGTTCCAACATGATTATGAATATTATAGGGCCTCGGGGTATGTTCGTAATTAGGTGTGTGCCATGGTGAATAATTTAATAAATATGCATGATATGTGATGTTCGTTATGCGATATGAGTATAGGGATTTTTGTTGTATTAGATATGCCTGTTTTAGCATGATTTTTACTATTGTATGGTTTAGGGGTATTTTGTTAATTTAGAGTATACTATGATGATTATTCTCATAAACATGTAAGACATGCATTATTTGTTAATTAAGCATGAGAATATGTGCTGGGTTATTTTAGAAGTGCATGTTAGGGTTTTACGCGCAAAATGGTGTATAAGGGAAAAGTGGTCATTTGGTGTGCCGGGTAACTTAATTACATGATTAATAATTTAATTATTGTGTGTTATCCTTTTTATGGCAAGTTGATAAAATAAAATGGAATTTGCAATAGGAATGGATGGAAAAGTGGTAGCTTTAATGTAATATCCTAAAATTTAAAAACCTAGAATTTAATAATTAACCTATATTTAGAATAATTTAATTATGTTGTGGGCCTTTGATTTATAAAAATGGATATGATTATTTAATAAATTAAAATACATATTTTATTATTTTATCATACTATTTTATTTAAATAAATTCCCAAATCATAATTTTACTAAAATTATCCTCTTAAATTTATACTTTAAATTTTGAATTAATTAATTTAATAAATAGTTTTTCCATTTACCTAATTTCTAATCCTAACTCTAAAGATTATTTTATTTTTCTTTTCCCCTTTTCCTTTTCCCTTTTCTTTCTCCTTTTTCCTTTCCTTTCTTTTCCTTCCTTATTTTGGGCCTACATACCCTTTTCTTTCCTTTTTCCTTTCCACTGTTGGACCACTGGCCTTCCTCCTCACCCTTCCAATTTCTGCTGCTTTCTTTTTCTTCCATTAGGCTAGCCCAACTTTCCTTTTTTTTTCTCTCCTCTCCCTTGCACGGGCCTACCTACTCCTTTCTTTTCTCCCAACTCGGCCTGACTTCCCTCTCTTCTTCTTCCTTTTTCCCTACATGTCGAACCAAAATCCCTCTCCCCATGCATGTACCTCCCACTTGCTACCATAGTCTACACTTGCTATTACATCCCCACACTTGCCTCTCTCTCCCATCCCTTTCCCTTCCATTTTCAACCATGTACAACCCTACAGCCCTTCCCACATGCCTTCCCTTTCCCTTTTCTTCTTCCTACTCCTTACCACCCACTAGCTAACATGTAACATCCCTTGCACCCACCTACCTCAAATGACTCAACTTGCCTCCTCCCTTCCCTCTTCCTTTTCTTCTCCTTCTCTTCTTTCCCTCTGCCTTGTCTCTCACCCTTGAGCCCTTCTTCTTTCCCTGCACGATCACCTTTCCTTTCTCTCCTTCTCTTCTCCCTTGTTTTGTTTTGCTGCCCCTAACCACTATCTCTACCACCCAACCAACCACCAAACCTACTCCCTTGCCTCCCCTAATTCCTCCTACACCAACCATGCAACCACCACATACCCCGACAACCAACTTTCCCCTTCCTTTTCACTTCTTCTCCTCTCAACCCCCACCTTGCACAACCACCTTACACGTTTGTCTCCCCTATTCTGCCGCTACTGAAGCCACCCCTCAACCACGTGACACCATCCCTACACTCACCTGCCTCATCTTGCCTGAGATCCCCTTTGCAACCCCCTTTCCTCCTCCTTATTTTCCTTTTTTCCTCTCCTTCTCCCTTTTTTACACCCTCTTTCCAACCACTGTTGCCTCTGCCTCCACGGCTCTGAGCCTCCATTCTCTGACCCCCAACCATCACCTACACCTTTCCACTCCTCCTACACTAAACCACTATCCCAATTCCCCTCCATCACTTCCTCAAATCCCTTACTTAAGACCCCCTTTTCCCTTCGTCCAAAATTTCTCACCTTATTTTCACCCTTTCGTGCCTTGTAAACTCATGTTGCCCATGTGGCATAAGTGTTGCTGCACATTTTAAAGTTATTTGACAATTTTTTGAGGTATAATGTAGTTAGTAATAATATGTATGTAAAAAGCTTTTCTTCAATAAGAATTTATTCTTTAATCATCTACTACTAATATGCTAATGGTGACATTATTTTTAGGTATAATTTTTGCTAATCAAAGCTTAAGTTTTTTACTAGGTTACCGATAAAGTTTAGTTATTGTAAAAAATAAGATAAGCATTATACCCTACTAAAATATGTGGAATTACGTATGTTAGCATATTATGGTTTTGGAATGTGCTTTGTGTGTATATTATGATGCAGGAGCAAACACTCAAGAATTGACTTTCATAATTATAGAACCAATTATTCTTCATTTTTAAAGTGTCTCCCATAAATTTGAAGACCAACGGATGGTTACGTTGCTAGAAAAGTAACAAATAAGCAACTAAGTGTCTACATGACATGCATGTCATGCATGGAAATGATGACCATGTGCATGGGGAGTTTATTGGCAGCTTGGTTGAGCATTAATTAATTAGTAGGATTATATAATAAGAAAAGTATAAAGTAGCATAAAATAGCATAAAGCTAGTATAAAGTAGCATAAAGTTAGCATAAAGGTAACATAATATATTTTAGCTTGGAATCTTTTGAATTAGTCTTTTATCTAATGTTAGAATGGCTATAATCAGCCATAGAAGGCACAAATATGACATTGAAGATTAATATTGAAGTTGAATGCAAGTGAATTATGTATGAGTTTAATTCAAGTTAATCCTATTTGTGTGAACGATTTAGCTTGAAAGTTTTAATCTCTTTTTTTTTGTATGAAATAGGGATTAATTCATATCCTTTTCTACTCTCCATAACCCATAATTTTCCATCCATAATTGTTATAAAAAAATCACTCTAGTTTGAGCATAATTGAATCCCTAATTTGGTTTAATCGTTAAAAACCCTAAACCACCATTCGAAGCCCTAAAACCATTCACCTGAACCAAACATCACCTTATTCTTTCTATTTGAAATAAACCCTAACCCTAACCCACAAAATCAGCTTCCTTTAAACCCTAGCATTTGAATCATCATCTTCAACAACACATCATTGTCAAATCAACATCATAATTAACTCATCACATTCGAATCATCTTCATCATTCATCCACCATCACTGAATCATCACCATCATTTTTTATACCATATTTGAACCATACTCATCCTTATTCCATTATATTCAAATATTTAATTTCTTAATTCACAATCAACTAGCTTTTATCCTAATATCTAAACCCAATTCGAGCCTTAATTCCACGTAATTGAGAATCTTATCCTCCCATATGCATCAATTTTGGTATGAAAGACATTTATTGGTGGTATTGCAATTAATCTTTAATATTTCTTTCAATATTCTTCAAGATTTGTCAAGATCCTTCAAGAGAGTGTCTTATCTTCATGAATGTACAAGAATTCATCAAGAAAGTATGAAAGGGTTGAGCACTTAAGAGTGTGTTTGGGAGAGTTATATTGGGACGGTAAGGAGTAAGGATGATGGACAATGGAGAGGACTGGAGGGATACTCTCAAGACCTTGATGGATGAAATCAAGGAGGTTAAATTATATGTGGGGAGAATAGAATCCTCCTAAGCCCACGAGTCCCATGTGCAGCCACAAAACCAAAAGGAACAAGTAGAGGAAGACTGTGTGAGAAGGCCACAAAACCAAATAGAAGAAGAAGAAGAGAGCGTGGGAAAGTACATAAGGCCATGTGACACTTCAAGGAAAACTTATGATGATGTAGAACAAGGAATCTGCTTTGGTCTTCCTAACTTTGAAGGTAATCTCAACCTCAATTCTTTTCTTGAATGGTTGCAGATCATCAAATCTATTTTTAAGTAAAAGGAAATTGATGATAAGAAGCAGTGTCGAATAGCAATATTATAGTTTCAAAAATTTGCTAAAATGTGGGATGATAATTTAAAAAGGAGATAGGGGAGAGAAGGAAAATCAAAGATTAGGTCATGGGAAAAATTAAATAAATGTTTGAAGATGAAATTTGTGCCAAGGGAATACAAGTAAGACAATTTTATAAAAATGACTGCATTGAGGCAAGGGTTACTTGGAGTTGAAGAATACATTTGGGAGTTTGAAAGGTTAGCTCTAACATGTGATGTCCAAGAAGAAGAGCAAAGGTGTGCATGATTCATCGGGGGTTTAAATATGAATCTTTGGGAGAAGGTAGAGGTATACCTTATGAAGTGTTTGAAGACCTAGCTAAGCTAGCTATCAAGTTTGAGAAACAGTTGAAGAGGACAAAGCCATCAAGCAAGTTAACCAATGCTCCATATGGTTCAACTATCAAGAGTGTGTTGAAGCCACTAATTTCTCAAGTTACAAACCAAGACAATGCTAGAAGGTTCACTCGGGAAGAAAGGGGCAAGGATCAAGTGATTAATAAGATGACCAAATAATGCTTCAAATATAGAGGTTATGGTCATTTTGCTCGGGATTGTCCAAGCTAAAGGGCATTGACATTGAAGGAGATAACAAATATGGAGGCTTGTGAAGAGAATGAAGACTTTGATGAAGACTTCAAAGAAGAAAGTGATAGGTTGGAGGATTCTTTGGAAGAAGGCTAAGTGGATTGCTACGTGTTGCAAATGGTGCTCTAAGTAAAACAACAACCTTTACTTCCTTAGCGGGAGATGATTTTCATAGTCAAGTGTAGAGTGGGTTATAAAGTGTGTGAGTTCATCATTATTAGTTACTCATGCACTGATGTTGCTAGGGAGAAGATGGTGAACAAGCTCAGTTTGGAGACCAAGGGTCATCCAAGACCATATTAACTCTAATGTCTCAATAAAGACAAAGGTGTAAGGGTAACCAAACAAAATCTTTTTTCTTTTAAGATTGGAAATTATTTTGATGATTTTTTATATTATATTCTACCTATGGATACTTACCACATTTTTTTGGAGAGGCTGTGGTAATTTGATAAGAAGGTTGTACATGACGGGTTCATTAATAAGTATGTGGTATGCAAGGATCTAAATAAGTTTAGGCTAAAATGGGGGGGATTCAGTTTTGGGGAATGAAAAGGGGGAAAGAACCGAAAGCATGAAGCAACAAAAAGAAAGAAAAAAGAAGAAGATGCTGAGTGTAGGAAGGGAAGAAAGAAGAGTAGCATGTAGTTGTTGATCCTTATAGAGTATGAGATGAATAAAGCAATCAAAGACAAGAAGATATGATATGCATTAGTGCTAAAAGAGGTCCCTTCCTACACTAAGGTTATATTTTGTAGAGTACGAGTCTATGTGGAGTTCTAGCTTTGTTGGTGCCTAAGAAGGATGGTGCGTGGAGAATGTGTATTAACTTGAGAGAAATCAACAACATCACAATCAATTACAAATTTCTAATGTCGAGATTGGATGGCATGTTAGATGAGTTGCAGGGTCCAAAGGTGTTCACGAAGATTGATCTTAGAATAAGTTATGAATAAATAAGGATAAGGGAGTGGGATGAGTGGAAGACAACTTTCAAGACTACGTATGGATTATATGAGTGTTTGGTGATTCCACTTAGGCTATGTAATGCACCAAGTTCTTTCATGAGGTTGATGACTGAGGTACCTAGACCATTCCTTGGAGTCTTTGTTGTTTACCTTGATGATATCTTGGTATATGGCAAGAGTGAGTTTGATCATATACAACACTTGAAGAGAATATTTGATAATCTTAGAGAGGTGAAGCTCTATGTTAATATGGAGAAGTGTGATTTCATGATGGAGTGGGTGGATTTTCTTGGTTATATTGTGACGGGGGATGGTATTCAAGTTGATCTATCTAAGGTAGAAGCTATATGATTGTGGCCTATTCCTTCTAATGTCCATGAAGTTAGGAGTTTCCATGGGTTGGCCTCATTCTATAGGAGGTTCATCAAAGACTTCTCTACTAATTTAGTACCTATCACATAACTGATGAAGAAAGGAGAGTTTCATTAGAATGATTAAGTGATAAAGGCTTTTGAAGAATTTAAGATAAAGCTATCAACTGCACCGGTATTATATTTACCTTGTTTTGATAAATTATTTGAACTAATGTGTGATGTGAGTGGTGTAGGCATTAGGGGTGTGCTTGTAAAAGAAAGGAAGCCAATTCCTTTCTTTAGTGAGAAGTTTATTTGAGCAAAACTCAACTATTTAACCTACTATAAAGAGTTCTATGCTATAGTGCGTTGTTTGGAGACCTAGAGTCATTACTTGTGACCCAAGAATTTTTTACTTCATTTGGATCATGAGAGTTTGAAGTATTTGCATGGTTAGAAGAAGGTGAGTCCAAGACATGCTAAGTAGATAATCTTCTTACAGATATTTGTGTTCTCTATAAGAAATATGGATGGTAAAGAAAATGTTGTGGTAGATGCATTATCGAGGAGGACCATAGTACTTACCAAGGTGGATGTAAAGCTTTTGGAGTTTGAGATGTTGAAGAGTTAATATTCTATGGATGATGATTTTGCTATAATCTTTGAAGATTGCAATAAACAAGGAAGTTATGGAGCTTATGTTATTTAAGATGGGTTCTTATTCAAGTAGAACAAATTGTGTGTGCCGAAGACTTCAGTTCGAGGCTTATTAATCAAAGAGGTGCATGAAAGAGGAATTATAGGAAATTTTGGAGTTCATAAGACTTTAGATTTGCTATAAGTACATTTTTATTAGTTGAGAATGCAAAAGGGGGTATTCAAGATAGTCAATGTTGGAGACATTAGCCCTTATTATGGCAATGCAAATTTGAGGGAAAATTTAAAAAAATAAGGGGAAAATGATGTAGGAGAAAACACTTAAGAATTGGCTTTCATAATTATGGAACCAATTATTCTTCATTTGCAAAGTGTCTCCCACAAATTTGAAGATTAATAGATGGCTATGTTGCTAGAAATGTAACAAAAAAGCAACTAAGTGTCTACGTTCATATGCATGACATGCATAACATGTATGGAAATGATGACCATGTGCATGGGGAGTTTATTGGCAGCTTGGTCAAGCATTAATATTAATATTAGCTAATTAATTAATTTAGTAGTAGGATTGGATAATAGGAAAAACATAAAAGATAGCTCAAAGGTAACATAATATATTTTAGCTTGGAATCTATTTAATTATGCTTTTAGCTAATGTTAGAATGGCTATAATCAGCCATAGAAGACATGGGTATTACATTAAAGATTGAATATCAATATTGAAGTTGAATACAAGTGAATTTTGTGTGAGTTCAATTCAAGTTAATCAAATTTGTGTGAATGATTTAGCTTACAAATTTTAACCTTTTTGTTTGTGTGAATTAGAGATTAATTCATATCCTTTTCTACTCTCTATAACCCATATTTTTCCATCCATAATTTTCATCAAAACATCACTATAGTTTGAGAAAAATTGAAGCCCTAATTTGGTTTACCTATTAAAAATCCTAAACCACCATTCGAAGCCCTAAAACTCTTCACCCGAACCAAACATCACCTTATTCTTTCTATTCGAATTAAACCCTAATCCTAACCCTAAACCATGAAATCATCTTCCATTAAACCCTAACATTTGAATCATCATCTTCAACAATGCATCATTGTGAAATCAACATCATAAGTAACTCATCACATTCGAATCATCTTCATCATTCATCTGCCATCACTGAATCATCAACATCATTTTTTCTAGCATATTCGAACCATCCTCATATTTATTCCATCATATTCAAAGCTTTAATTTCTTAATTCACCATCAACAAGCCTTTATCCTAATATCTAAACCCAATTCGATCCTTAATTCCATATGACTTAGAATCCCATCCTCCCACACACATCATATTATGTGTTGCTAAGAATGTGATGATTTTTCATATTATATAGATGATAAAATTAAAAGCATGCTATATTGTATGAAAGTTGACATGTGTGGAAAAAGTGAGTTTTGTTGTTAATAATGATATTAGGTACATATACATTTCATGATAAGTAAATATGAACACATGTAGTAGAAATAATGCTAACATGAGCCCTAGGGGCGTTTTGATAATTTTACCTGTATGTAGGGTGTGGCCTAAATAAATGTACATGGGAGTTGATGATGGATGTTAAGAATAATAATAAGGGTTTTGTGATCTAATTGGTATATGTGGGCCATGGATACTAATATTTTATATGTTAGGGGTATTTTAGTAAATTTACATGAGAAGGGGTATTTTGGTAATTTAATAACTAAGAAGGGTAAATTGGTAATTTAACAATTAAGAAGGGTCAATTGGTCATTTAACAAATAAGGAGGGTAATTTGGTCATTTTGCCACGTAGAAGGGTATTTTGGTAATTTAATAACTAAAAAGGGTATTTTGAAAATTTTATAAGTAGGAAAGGTAATTTGGTGATTTTGTATGAGAAGGGGATAATTTGGTAATTTTATAAATAAGAAGGGTAATTTGGTAAATTTGTAAGTAAGAGGGACATTTTGGTAATTTTGCAAGTAAAAGGGTATTTTAGTAAATTTACAAGAGGGATATTTTAGTAATTCTATAAGTGAAAAGGGATAAATCGATAATTTGCATATAACATGGTAATTGATCTAATGAGCCTTCATAGTACATCATAAGTGATGTTAAATAATAGAATAAGGGTTATGGCCTTTGTATCATTTGTTTAAGTATGATCATGTACATTGTAAAGATATGGTTAAGGCTTGTATAAATCCTACATTTATGGATGTGTTAATATGCCTTGCGTGAATATATATGATTATGTATTGCGTCTTGTGCAGCTTGGCTTGCAAGGAGCTAAGGTATGTTGAGCATGATTGTCATTAAATGTAATATGTGTGATATACTTATATGGGTGACATGTTCTTATATATGGTTGGAATGTTATGAGTTGTATGCTTAGAGGCCTTAGTTGGGATGAGCTATTGTGGGGAACTAAAAGAAATAAAGAGGGTGGAGTGATTAAGGAGAAGTGGGGAAAAGCCCTAAGCGTATTATGACATTTTATTGGGAAAATAAAGGGAGAAAATAATAAATGAAGGGTTAGGGATAAATCTTGCATAGGAAGTATAAGCTTTGCATGGGATGTATGGCCTTTACATGGGGGAAAGGCTTACATGGGGAAATTCTGTTTGAGAGTTGACTATGGATAGAAAAGTGTATTTTGGGTGATTAATGTACTTAGGGAAGAGTTAGTACATGGGTTAATGGAAGTATGTATGAGACTATAACTAGGGGTTTTTGGGAAAAAGCCTAAGTATAGTGGTATTGTGGGAGAGGTTGAGGAGGTTGGTTGGACTTTGGGTTATGATTAAGAGTGTGTCATATGAAGGGTGCAAGTCAATTTAAAAGGAGGGTAGAGTTGTGTAGGTGAAGAAGGTGTAGAAGAAAAGGGTGTATTAGGGTTTTTGCGAGTTATCAACTAGGTTATCATTAAAATATGTGGGAGTTGAGGAGTTGGGTTGTGTGACTTGGAGAGGTTTGAGAAGAGTGATGGTGTTGGAATCAAGGGAGAATGTGGGTTGTATAAGAAAAGGAGATGCTAGGGCTACATTGGCCAGATTAGAGTTTCAAGGGAAAACCTTAGTAGGCGACGGTGAGCATAGGCGGAGAAATGGGAAAGTGGGCCTTGACCCACATGTGTGGTGATTTTTGAATTCATGGTGAGTATGGTGGAAAGTAAAAAAGGGTCTTGGAGTCCTGTGGAGTGTAGAGATCCTAAATTAAGGGATAGGGTTATTCAGGAGTCTAGGTTGGAAGAGTGATAATGAGTTGGGGAAGCCCATTGGGGTGTGCATATCTAGGTAGGAGGTTACTTGTTGAATAAGACACAAATAAAATATTAATCACTCAAAGTGGAAGATTATAGATCTAGGCTTAGACCCTTCCATAGGCAATAATAGTGGTTAGGAGCATTTTTGCCCTAGGAAATGTTCCACCGGCAAATAATAGTGGCCAGATGTGTTATACCCTAGAGTAGTATTTCCATTCCATTAGCTATAATAATGGGGGTTCTGCACTCAATAAAAAAAACCTTATATGATAATAAATTATGAAAAAGACACTAATCACTTATAGTGGAACACCACATGGATCAGGGCTAGACTGTTCCACCAGTAATAATAGTGGCTAGGAGCATTTTTACCCTAGAGATCGTTTGAAGGGAAAATAATAAGCGTTATGCCCTAGGTTAATATTTCCATTCCATCGTCCATAATAGTGGGGTTCTCATACTCATGTGGATATGATTTGAGAGATAATTATGAATAATATTTAATTAATGGTTTAAGTCCAAATAATGATGATTAATTGTATGACCTGTTGTTATGGTCTGATTGTGGCCTTAGTGCCTACCTTGGATTATGTGGTGGTATGTGTTGATTGAGTGTGTGGTTGGACACTATTAACTATACCACAAAGAGCATCACTTGGGATGCTCTCTTAGTAAGTGTTGGTAATGCTAAATGAATGATTCTTGTGACATATGACTCTTGCAGTATGAGTCCATCCAAATGTTTATTGTATTTATTTCTATGCATTGTGTAATCTATTATTCTTACAATTGGATTGATGTGTTGTATGCGGGCCCTACCTTTAATTTCTGTATAAAGGGTTACCCAGTACCATAGTATTGATCTTTTGTGGCCCCCTACATATTCAATGGGTAGTGTCCTTTGTAGGTTAGCTCACATGTGCTATTCAAGCTTTATTTTTAGGTTAAAGAGCATAGGACTATCTAGGAAGGTTTCAGTGCTTTCCCCTAAACTTCTATTTTCCCATGTTCAATGTTTTTATATTGTAACCATTATAATGGGTTTTTATTCTTGTAATGTATTTAGAGCACTACTCTGACTTAGCTTTGAAATTTTGGATTATGTAAGTTGAATTCTTTTCTTAAGCCTTAGCACTTGATATTGGAATGATGGAAGAAAACCGGTTTGGTACTATGCGTAGTGGCAATATTCCTAAAATTTACTATATTACTTGTGCTCCAATTTTAATAAAACAAAAATTGTTTAGTAGTGAATTTTGGGGGTGCTACATTTAGCCTTAGGGGTATTTTGGTTATTTTGACCTAATGTGCCTAAGTGTGAGTAGTTAAGCCTATGCATGAACTTAGTAGACTTTTCATGTTGAAATTGATAATGATCTTGATTTTCAGTTACCTCATAATGTTGGAAACAAATAAAAATGGTTAAGTATGAAGAATTAATTATATGTGATTAATATGTGCTTTTCGCGATCACCTTTATAAAATAATAATACTTAAAGTGAAAAACCTTGAGATTGGAAATGGTGGATTTTTGGGGCCACTATCGTAAATACGTGGTTTAACCCTCAATTATTATAGATTTTGCTAGTGCACCTTAGTACCCTAGCTAGGCCCTACATCTTAATCTATTTAGCTTTATGGACCTAAGTTGGGGGTATGCATATTTATGTATTGGGTTTCCTTGTCGGTAGGATACTATATACCTTTGTGTACTAGTGC
Source organism: Tamarix chinensis (assembly GCA_030549775.1). Classification (NCBI taxonomy): domain Eukaryota; kingdom Viridiplantae; phylum Streptophyta; class Magnoliopsida; order Caryophyllales; family Tamaricaceae; genus Tamarix; species Tamarix chinensis. The sequence goes on along the minus strand of CM060177.1, from coordinate 86,084,277 downwards.
AACTAGGGTAACTTTGCATTTGTAGTTTGATAGTCGGTAGGATGTTGTGCTGTCCTTATGTGCCAGTATGCTTGGGGTACTTTAGTGTCTTTGGATTCATTGATCTCCCCTCAAGTAAAATAAAAATGTCATTGTTTTATAACTAAATGGAAATGATTATTAAGATGCATTAGTAGCATCCTTTATGCCTACCTGTGATTTGGTAGCAGCCTATAGGCCTACTTGTGATTAGGTAACAACCTTGGTGCCTACCTATGGTTTAGTAATAGCCTTTGTGCCTACCTGTAATGATATGTGAATTGGTTGTATTGATAGACCTACCTATGTATTGAGAATTTGTGGTTTGATTAAGAGAATTGTGTCTATTATTATAATCTCGAGAATGATGTGGCTTTCTAATTATACTACAAAGAGCATCAGTTGGATGTTTATTAGTAATTTTTAGTTATTTCAAGATGAATGAGTATTGGTGTTATATGGTCTTGATGTATGTGGTTATATGAATGATTATCTCATTTCAATTAATATATGCATTTAAATGTTTATGTACTGTTGTGATGCATTTGATGTGTTCCATGTGGGCCTTGCATATTAGTCTTATATAATAGATTACTCAATACTATTGTACTAAAGGGTTCGTTTGTTAACCCCTTATTTAATAGGTAGTAACTTTTGTAAGTTAGCTTGCAAACTTTATTGAAGGCTATCATTTGGGTTAAGAGTGTAGGATTATCTGGGGTTCTATATGATAACTTGAATATGAAGTTTTTATATTTATTATAGTCTTTTCATATTTTCCTTTCACTGACATTTTTATAACCGCATTTAGTGGGTTTTATTTGAAAGGTAGATTAATCTCCTTAACTATTTTGCTATTTGATTTATAATTGTATTCTTGAATTTAAGTAAAGTAACGTTTTAGACTTAGCACTTGGTAATAGAAAAGTAGAGAAAATCGGTCTAGTATAAAATATGGTTGTAGCACTTTGAAATTTAAGGCCTTAGCTTCCGTATGTATTTTATAAAAATTAAATTTTCAGTAGTAAATTTTGAGGGAGTTACACTGAAGGCAACCTAAATCTGAACCGATCGTAGAGAGACCCGATTTTAATCCCACCCAAATGAACCTGACTCAAACCTGACCCATATGAATCATTTGCACCTCTAGTTGCAATTGACCGAATATTTTTTAATATCTGATGGGTATTTTAACTTTAGTCATTTAAATGATTTATGCCTGTATAATGCTGATCACACTTGCAACTACACAACTCTATGATACTTGAGAGGGATAAATAGGGTAGATTGTATTAGATTGGTGTTTGGGGTGGCACAAATATTTGTTTAGGCCTTACTATTAACAATTCAACACTCAATGTGTGACATTGCTAAGGCCTATGTGTTGAGATGGAGACACACTAAGAGTATGCTTCTTCCTAAGTGAAGCCTAATGACAAGTAGGGTTTTGTTATCTTATAAGGCATATTGTGTTATAGCATTTGGTGCATTGCGGTGTTGGGTGATAGGAGAACCTCCCTATAGTACTTTATTATGATAAGTTTTCCATTTTTTTGATTCTATGACATTTATTTTTTTGAGTTATCTTGATCTTTGTTTATTATTATCATTATCTTACACCTTGTCATATATTCTTAGAGTTAGTTGTAACAGTATTTAAGAATTTTGAATATTACATGATTTTTGTACTCTACCTTGATAGTGTGTTGTCACTCAAGCTCTATGGGATGATACTCATTCACTCTTCATTACTTGGAGGGACTATATATACTTGTGTAGTGTGGTGCATACTTTCACATGCTTTAAGCACATCTTAACCCATAGTGCCACCACTTCTTGATTTAGATGCCTCCGCATCTATGAACGAAGAAGAATTCATCGTTAAGGAAGATTAAGAAGAGAAGGAAGAAGGTGAAGAGGACACCTTTATGAATGAAGAAGTGATAACTTTTATTTTAGCTCAATTCCATAAGTTCCTTAGGGATAGAAAAGAAAGAGCTAGAAGGGAAGTCTCAATATGTTCAAGAATATCTAGCTATGCCACTAATGATGGAAAGATTAAATACCAAAATCATGGAAAATCTAGGTATGTTATTCAAGATTTCTATGAGGTACTAATTGAGATAATAAAACAAATGAAAATGAGCAAGGGAGACAAAAAAAAAAGAAAGGCAAGCTTTAATGAAAGTGTTGTCATTTTATGCTAATCGATATCTTAATCCTCATTTTTGTGATAAAACATGTGATCAAGGGTATAAATTTTTTGATTAAGTGTTAGGTGGAGAAATTATTTCTCTTTTAAAATTTACACTTTAGGGATAGTTTGTTATCCATATGAGTGTTGTTGTAAATCCACACTTATTCAAACCTTATATCAAGTGTAAAATTTAAGAGAGCAATCACATTTCAAAGTACAAGGGAATATTATATCAAGATGCCTAAACACTCTAGATCATAAGATTTATTTTTTAAGTCTTAGGTAAAAGCTTGTAAGGTCAAGTTGAGTGATTTCACTTTTATTTAAACCCTTGAAATGTTTTAAAATCTCCATTTTAGTTTATTTGATGTAAATTCATCATTCATTTTAAATTCCAAATCATTTTCAAAGTGTTTTAAAAAATTGGTTCTAATTGCAACTGGTCGTTTGGTTTTAGAGCCTATTGATTGGTTTGAAGCTTTAGTTTAGGATCTTAACCTTTCAAAAACCCTAATAATTGATTGACAAGTTTGAAAAAATGATTGACAAGTGCACTCGACACTCTTTCCTATAAATTGATGTTTAGCCTCAGGTTTAATAGATTAATTAGTTTTAGTAAACTAATTGATTGATTTGAATTTTAGTGCTACTAATAATATTAAAGTGAAATTTCTCTCGTTCGGGGGCAGAGAACAGCTTCTCACCTCCTCACGCATGGCGAAGAAGAAGAAGACATCCAAGGCAAAGATTGATGATATCCCGCAATCCTCCTCCCTTTCATCAGAAATTGATTCTCCAGTCTTAGAAGTTATTGATTTAACATTAAAAGAACTAAACATCACACCATCCCAATTTCCGCAAGAGACGATCGATAGTAACCCTAAAACTCCTTCCATTCTTTCGGATGGCGATCATCCTATAGATAATTTGAATTCAACAAGCAAAATAATGAATTCCCAAATTGAGTCTCAAGGAAATCCACAACATCAATCACCTTACAATATCTTGGCCAGATGTAGTTCTGTGAAATAGAAGGCTAGATCAATTGACAACCCTGTCTTATGTTCCACCTACTATTCAAGAGGGATTAGTTATGGCCAAAATTCAAGAACCAGAATTGAAGAAGGAATCTAACATGATGATGGGCAATACACTCTAGTCGGTATGGTATTTGGCGCAAAACCATCCTTCTCGCAAATTCAATCTTATGCCCGCACATACTAGAACCATATTACAACACCAAAAATACTTAGACATGATGATGGTTTCTTCCTATTCCAATTTGCTTCTTTGACTGACTATCGAACTATCCTAGATGCTGCTCATTGGACTTTCATGAACAAACCCTTGCTCTTGAGGGAATGGCATCCTGACTTTACATTTTGGGTAGAAGACTTCCAATTCCTACATATGTGGATACAACTTCCTGGGTTGCCTCTAGGATACTGGTCAGTGGTTTCTCTAGCCAGAATTAGAAGTTACATTGGTTACCACATTGGAGTGGACCAGGTTACTACCAAGAAATAAAGAATTTCGTATGCCCAAATCTTGATAGAGGTTGACAGCCATAGAACATTACCTTATCATATTGTATAAAGAAACAAGATGGAACCTCAATTACCCAAAAAGTCATCTATGAATGGAGACCTCAGTTCTACCTTACCTGCAAAAGATCAGGTCATTTGAGTGTCAAATACCATGCTCTCCAAAACTTTCAGACATGAAACCAGCCAAAAACCCAAACTTTACATAAATGGGTGGTAGTAAATGACAGAAGATGTTTATACTCATATGATGGATTGGAGAATGACAGGGAACCATTCAAAAACTCAGTCCTTAATACGCTGGAATTACCTAAGTCAATTAAGACAATTGATAACCATACAATTGATCCTTTTCCTCCTCCTACATATCAAAGGACCTTATCCATTAGAGACCCTATAAAAACTTTAGACCTCATTGCAGTTGATTCACCAGAGAAAACTAACACAGAAAAGCCCACATATCCACATACATCAAGCATATCAAGTGTGAGTGATAATCAACATAATCAACATATTAATAGACCCAAGACTCGTCTCCTCTCTATCAAAGATAACACACTAGAAATACTTGTAGATTCCATTCTATCAGAGAATGAAGACCTCACACCAGAAAACTCTTGGATGAAGATTGTGAGAGGTAAGAAAGTGAATCATACTCCTTACCTCCTTGATTTCAACATCCATTTATCATGAGTATTGGATGCTGGAATGTTAGGGGGATGAATAACCCCCAAAAGTAGAAAGATATCTACTTATGGATTCGTGAGAATAGCTTATCATTAGTTGGTCTAGTTAAAACAAAAATAAAAGAAAATAAAGTGGACACTATAGTTCATCATCTTCCAACAGGATGGAAATGGAATCAAAACTACTCAAGTTATCACTATGGTCAAATTTGGGTGGGATGGAATCCTAATATGTGGTAGGTCAATATTTTATTTTAGTGTGATCAAGGTATTTTGGCTTGCATCATAAATGTTCAGTAGCAATCTTCCTTCTTCCTTACCATCATCTATGGTTTGAACAACGGTGAGGGCAGAAAACATCTCTGGTCTTGGTTAATAAACCATAACCAAAACTCTAAACCCTAGCTTCTCATGGGAGACTTTAACATTATCCTGAACAATGCTGAAAAACTTCAAGGTGACATGGTTAGTACTCAGGATATAAATGATTTTTTTCAATGCACTCAACAATTATAGATTCAAGATCTCAGATATACTGGGAGTGTTCTACACATAGAGTAACAAAGAAGAAGCTTCAACCAGAGTCTCTAGTAAATTAGATCGAGTAATGGGAAATGAAGCATGGTTGGATCCCTTCCCCTTCACTCAGGTGGAATTCCAAACTCTTATGATCTCAGATCACTCAGCCATGAAGATTACTATCTATGGAACACAGAATTATGGACCCAAACCATTCTATTTTTTGAACATGTGGACACTACATGATGACTTCTTACCAATTGTTCACTCCACATGGTCTCAAAATCTCCATTCCAATAACCATCTCATTGCCACCATGACCAAGATGAAAATCCTAAAGACTCCTTTAAAGAAGCTGAACAAGGAAAAATTTGGTAGTATATTAGAGAGAACCAAAGAAGCTCGAACCTCACTGACTCAAGCTCAACTCTAGCTAGCTCAAGATCGCTTAAACCAAGAGCTAATAAGTCAGGAACAATCTTAGCTCTAGAAATATCTTCACCTTACAAAATGTGAAGAATGTTTCCTTAGACAGAAATCCAGAATCACCTAGTTAAAACTAGGTGACAACAACACTCATTTCTTTCACTCAATGTTTAAGGGCAGAAGATATCAAAACCATATAGGATTTGTATAAGACTCTACTAGTTTGCTCCATTATGACCCAAACAAGATCAAGACCATTTTGACCAGCTACTTCTAAGAATTACTAGGTTCTCAAACTGAAAAATTCAGACACCTTCTTTCAGACAGTAGTGGAAAGAGGCGCAAAAATTAACCATACTCAACAACAAACCTTGTTACAACCAGTTACCATGCAAGAAGTGAAAAATGCAACCTTTTCTATGGGCAGTGACAAATCTCCAGGTCCTGATGGATTCAACCCTCACTTCTTCAAGAGCTACTAGGATGTAATTGGCAAGGACATATGGACTGCAAAAAAATTCTCATTTACAACTAGAATCATGCCCATAGGTCTCAATTTTACCACATTAAATCTTATTCCAAAAATTCCAAATGCCACAAAACCTAGTGATTTTAAACCTATTGTTTGCTACAATGTACTCTACAAGATTTTGGCAAAAGTCATAACAAATAGGTTACAACCTGTTATGAATGATTTGATTGGTGATACTCAGTCTAGATTCATTAAAGGAAGAGAAATCAGTGCTACTATCTTACTAGCTACTGAACTAGTCAAAGGATACAATCAAAAACACCTCTCACCAAGATGCATGCTGAAAGTTGACATGAGAAAGGCTTATAACACTGTCAAGTGGTCTTTTCTTGAAACAATGATCAGTACCCTAGCCTTTCCTCCCCAATTAATAAAGCTCATCATGTAATGTGTGACTTCAGTCAGCTACTCATTGAAATTCAATGGCAGCCTGCAAAAACCATTCAAGGCCGCAAGGGGGGTTAGACAGGGAGACCCATTATCACCTTATCTCTTTGTCATTGTCATAGAATATTTGCATAGAGCTCTCCTATAGCTATGGCATAACCCCCTCTTCAAACCCCATCCTAACAGCAAGAAGATAAAGCTCATAAAATTATTGTTTGCAGATGATCTACTACTATTCTCCAGAGGTGATTCAAACTCTGTCCTAAACCTCATTAAGACTTTCAACCATTTTTCTAATAACTCTGACAACTCAATAATCTCAAGAGCAATATTTTCTTTGGTGGTAAGGTTAACAGACACATCATACACTCTTTGCGTTCTACCCACCGCATCTCAAAGGGCTAGCTACCAATCAGATACCTTGGTGTTCCTCTGCTTGGTACAACATTGAGAAAACAACATTATTTACCTTTACTTGATAAAATCACAGACATACTGAAACTTTGGCAGAATCGTCTACTCAGCTATGCAGGCCGCCTTCAATTGGTAAGCTATGTGCTCTTTGGAACAAAAGCTTATTGGAGCCTCCTATTCAGTCTGCCCCATCAAGTATTACAGGAGATTAATGCTAGATGCAGATCATTCCTTTGGTCAGGTTTAGAAACTTTAGAAAAAAATCCAGTTGCTTGGGACACAATATGCAATCCTAAGAAAGAAGGGGGTCTTGGACTACTAAATCTTTTATGGTGGAACAATGTAGTAATAGGTAAAGATCTTTGGAACATTATTCAACATAAAGAAGTCTTGTGGATTCGGTGGATTCATTCTTATTATATTAAAGACCAAAACTATTGGTCTATGCAAGCACCTACCACAGCTTCTTGGATCTTTAAGAATATTTTATCTCTTAGATCATATTTTTTCATTCTCTTTACTACTAAGCAAGGAAAGGCACAATGCACATATCACAACAAATATTGCATATTTCGTGTGTATCACCTTATAAGACCCCATCATAGTAAGGTGCCCTTGCATGACTTGGTCTGGAATAAATGCTCCATCCCAAGACATCAATTTATCCTTTGGTTTGTGATTCAAGACCGATTATTTACTAAGAATCGTATGGTTCAATTCGATCCATATATAAACACAGCATATGTCTTCTACAATGATGAAGTTGAAACTCTTGAACACCTATTCTTTACTTGCCCATATTTCCAAACTTTATGGTCCAATTTAATCATAGCTACTGGTTGCCTCCAAAAATCCACAAGCTGGCATGAAATCCCTCACTGGCTAAGCAAGAAAGGTAGAGGATCGAGATTTCAAACAAATTTCTTTCGAACCTTATTTGCTGCAACAGTTTACCATATTTGGGAGGAATGCAATAGACAAATTTTCCAGCGCACCAACCTCCCCTGGACACACATCAAGAAGCTCATTTTGAGGGATTTGGTCACTCGGGCTATTGGTTTTAGTGCATGTAAATCATACCAACATATGTTAGCCTTGGTTGATCACATGTCATCATGTTGATGTCTTGAGAACCAATTGATATACTCAAATTCTACCTTTTGGTATAATATATAAAATCCTTACATTACTTACGAAAAAAAAAATTGATTGATTTGCTTAACTAGGTTATGGGTTGAATTATTTGTAAAATTAGTTTATCCTTGACTTTAACACATTAAATGGCTTTAGAAAACCAATTAATTGTTTGGTAAAAGTAATTGAATTCTTAACCTAACCAAGCCATAGGTTAAATTAGTTGTACAATTTTTTTTAAAAAAAAATTGGGCTAAAGACATCTTTTGGATTTCCCAAACTAATAGGCTATATTCCCAACTAGAACATTAGTTTCACAACAATTTAATAAGTTTTTGGATATGTTTAAGTATTAGAATGTATAACTTAGATAAATCATATGGTTTGAATAAACCCATCTATTGGCTACTACAAGGATAAATTTTTTATTAGGTTTGAATATAACTATTTTGCTGGTTTTACCAACTTATCAACTTGTTAGGGTACTATATTGACTGGTATCCTTGACCAATCAATTTTTTAACACTTAAATCTATGTTTCTTTCTATATTTCATAATGAATCTTTGGAAATTTGTACCCCATGCCCGTGAGTGTTTATTAACCTATAAATAGTGGTTGTTGGCCAAATTTGACATAATATTTTGAGACCCAAGTAATTCCACAATCAATTCATACTATCTTTTGTAAAGACGTTTCAACTATGCTTGCAAGTTTCAATTTAAATTTGTTGAGAATTTCTTAATGGTGCCTTTGCTCACTGAACTTAGCTATAATCAATTCTCTTATTATAATATTTGATTCTTCTAGTTATATTACACTAATAATTTCTTTTTACACTTTTATCTCTTCAAATTGTGAGATTATTTACAATCACCACGATACTCCTTTCAAAACTTATTATTAGGAGGTTTTGTGTGTCTAACATTGATGAGAAAAGTCATTGAGTTAGTAAGCTCATAAATATAGATAGAATATCTAGGCTAAGCTGTAAATTAGCTCTTTAGATATCATTGATATTTTAGGCTCATAAATATAAAAGAGTGTTCATCATCCACATATAATAAGAAGAAATATTCAAATTCAAAAGGATACACCTTTTAGTAGTGGATATAGAGAAAACTTGTTGGATTTTTTTGAACCTCTATAAATTATATGTTAATTATTTACAAATTTCTTTACTTTTATCCCTCCAAGTTTTAATTAGCCATTTTCCATTCCTTAAACCCTATTCACCCCCTCTAATTTCCTTTCATTTGGTATCAAAGAAAGGTATCTCATAAATGATCTAACAATCAAAAGTGAAAACATCAATCGAGGGAATTTATTCAATTGGGTTAAGTGAAGGCACCTATACTATAAAGTCACCATTGTTCCATGGTGAGAAATTTTCATATTAGAATAATAAAATGATGTTCTTCATCAAATCACAAGGTGATTAACAGTTACTAAAGTTTCCATCAATATCACTATGGAGCTGAATGGAGAAAAAGTTGAGAAAACTCATAAAGGACTACCGATGCTAATAAAGGAAATATCACTTTCAATGATAAAGCCGTAATGATCATTCAAGGAAATCTCGATGAAAATGAGTACCATAGGATCTAATCATGCATAACGATAAAAGAAATATGGGATAAAATTGTGGTCACTTATGAAGGTAATTCACAAGTGAAGGACTCCAAGATTTCTCTATACACAAGAGAATATGATTGTTTGCCATAGAACCAAGAGATCCAGTTAGTCAATTTAGTAATCAATTTATATGTATTGTGAACCACTTGTAAACTCTTGAATAAATGATCACAAAAGAAGATCAAGTAAGAAAGACAATTCAATCTCCCATTGAATAAAATTGAAACCAAGAGTAACTATTATAAAAGAAGCAAGAGATATCACTAAAATGACACCCTATGAATTCTTAAAATTTTCATAGTTAATGATTCTAAATTTTAATTGATAAAAAAGAAATTTTTTGGTTTGAATATTTTATCATGTAGAGAAAAGTTTTACATGTAAAAAAAGTTGTATATTGATAAACAAGTGAGAATTTGATCAATATATAAGTCTAGTGGGATCCTAATTTTATTATGAATTTCTTTTAGTATGGAACCTTAATTAGGTATATGTATGGATATAGTATTAAGTTATTCCTCATTAGATTTATCCTAGACCCAATCATATTCCCAACAAGTGGTATAAGAGAATGCTTTTAAAATTAGATCGGTATCTTTAGAATGTAAAAAAAAAAAGAAAAAAAACGTTGTGTATTACTCTATTAGAAAGCCCAAGTTGGCCTTGAGAGAGGAAAACCTCTTGAGTTAAGGTGATACTTTGGTTCCTAATGTAAAGCATGCCATCTAATAATGCACTGAAGATGAGTAGTTAACTTGATGGATCATTATTTTTCTGATGACGGGATGTTATGTGTTACTTATTTTGAGAGGAGGAATGTTGGGTGTGAAAAGGATAAAATCTCAATTGGGATTTTTTATGGATATGGTCTTAGGTTCTTCCTTATAGGGCTTGGATTTGACTTAATTATATTCCTAATACAATTAAATATTTTCAATAAGATGATGAAATAAGAGATGATGAAAAGGAAAAGGGAAGTGAATCCATCGATTTCAACTCAATTCAAGAGATATATTAACTCCTTTAGAGGAAGTAGAAAAGATTCAAGAAACTTAAGAGAAGTTCATAATTCCTCCCTAAATGAAAGAAAGCTTCTTACATGTTAACCTTGCTCAAATAAAGGTCGTTTGATTAGAATTTCCTCTACATTCTAAGAAGAAATAACACATTAGATTACCTTATAATCATAGGAATACCATCTAAGCAAAGAATCCTTATAGATGATGATAATGATAAAGCAAATGAATATGAAGAGGTTGTGAACCTTTGATCCATGAGCCTTGGAGATGAATCCCCTAGTTTTTACTCAAGCTCAAATGAATATGATGATGAGTTTTAGTAACAAAAATTGTAATATTCTCCTTTTTCATATGATGAAATGCTATGTGTATAGTATAATTTCCTATGTTATAATAATAAATTTACAAAAGAAAGAGATAATATGTTAAAATTACTTTATCACCTTAATGGAGACCATATCCATATTTTAAATGAAAATGTTATTCTTGAACTTTATGTTAGTTAACTCAACTTGTATTTTGAAGATAAATTGGATGAATTTGAGTTCTTCAAGGAATCTAATTCTCTCAATCATAATGTGTAGTTAGATCAACTTAAAATAAAGATGGTTTATCTTCACACCAAATTGTGATAAGTTTGTTAAAATATCTTATACCTTAATTAAATGTGAAAAAGGGTTTAACGTGTTGCTTGGAAGTCGAGGATATAACAAAAACCATGAATTTCTTGGTTATGGAAATAAAATAGTTATGAATTATATAAATCTCCAAAACATCTTTGTTAAAGCTTAAAAGTCTCATCAATTGTCGCATTCTTCACTCATTTTTTTTCATAAATATGATAAAATTGATCATATTTTTCCATCTTATAGAGTTAGTGAAATTATAACTAAGTCCAAAAAGGTATAGGTGTTTAAAGGAACCTATAGCACCCTTAATTTTTTAACTAAAAAAATTTATTTAAAAGATAATGCGGAAGCGATTTGAAAAATAAAATTAGGGAATTTTACAGACACCAACCATAAGAGAGGTGTGATCATTTCCTAACCCATGCTTGATGTAAGGAAAAATGGAATAAGGAACAAGAGAATTATGATCATAATAAGAATCACATAATAATACAAAGCAATAAATATTAGAACCACTTCATAGATAGAATGAACTTGATAGCTTACAAAATTAAATATAGGAATCCAAGCTAAGAGTTTAAGTAACTGAAAAATACAAAAACATTCTAACATAGTGGATAAAAATACTAATAACCTATAACAACCCAATTTCTACTATGGAAATATTTTTTTTCATTGGAAGCATATAAAAAAATATTAGGGGTTATTGCCATAATTAACATAATTCTAGTTTGCCCAACCATCCTTACATCAAATAGAAGGCTAAAATCATTCATATTAAAACAAGAAAAGTAGAAATGGAAAAAACATTTATAATACAATATGAGTTTGGAGATTAACTCCAAGTTACACTAAACAAAATACAGAGTAGGGATACCATGGATCAAAAAATGTATATGGGTAAATACATCAACATGATAACATTACTCTTCACCCAAACACCCAATACCAATAATGGATCAGCAAGAAGCATAGTAATCTAGATGGTCTTCTGAGACTTGCACACAAGAATCAGAGTCTCTTGCTCGTGGGAATGAGTAGCACCCATAAAAGGGTGGTTAGGATGCTATGTACTAAGCAAGGGAACAATACTAATGAATCAGGGGTACAAGTAACACATATATTCATAATAGGTTTTATGTACACATTCAAATAAATGAAACATATCATAAACTAAATACTTATCCAGGCCTCTTTATTAGATATAACCATTTGTATTCTTTTATATATATTGAGTTTAAAAACCCCACTATTCTTAAACTAGTGGTACGGTCTAAAGCACCTTCTCAGAGATAACACACCTAAGCTACTATTATCATGTGGTGCAATGGATATAAAAACATCACCTTCTTGGGGGAAAATGCTCCCAAGCCACAATTATCTCTAGTGGAATAGATATAAAAACATCACCTTAGTTTTGATTCATGTACTTTTCCGCTTTAAGTCATTTCTGCTTTAGCCATAGGTTATTGTGTTATATTTTCATTCATGATGAGTAGGGGCCCTATTATTCTTTATCAAGTGGAACAGACTGAAACACATTCTTAGAGAAAAAATTTCCAAAGCCACTATTATCATTGGTGGAATGGATATTCAAAAGTATCATCTTCTCGGGGCAAAATGCTCTCGAGCCATTGTTATCTCTGATAAAACGGATAGAAAAACAACACCTTGACCCTACTCACATGCTCTTTCATTTTAAATGAGTAGTATCTTATTAATTATTGATTCATAGGCATTGAATACATTGAGGCAGATAAACACATCATGTAGTTGAAAGTCCTTAATCTCCTTAAACTCTAATTTCACACTCTTAGCATCATTCTCTCATATTGATTATTCAACCACCAATTATAATATATCATTCTAAAAAAATCATCATTATTATTATACCCATACTTTATTTTCTAACTCCCACATCATACATATACAAAAATAATCTTTTCCTAAAGTATTACTCATAAAATTACCGAAACTCTAATTTCATAGGTAGTCATAAATCTTCCCATAAGGCTCATATGAATACCACATTCAATATACATCCCTATAATACCAAAATTAGTAACATACCTAGAATTGTGGATTAACTCTAGGGTTTACACATGGATTAATTAAATTATCATTTTTAGACACTATGCCCTAATTAGACCATTACCTCATTTTGAAGAGCCTAAGACAAATGATAATCCTTCCAAAACATTTTTCAAGGTATCATTATCATATTTTAAACCACCTAAGACATTAAAATACTAAAATTTCCTTATTATCCCATAAGGATAAAAAAGCCCTTAAGGATAACTAATAGCCTTTACTTTATAAAGTCTCGTATCTTCCACAACCATCATTTTTCCAAATCCACCATTTATCATCAAACCTCATAGATATGCTTTTGTCCACTGATCATAGATTATTTAACCTATATTTCATGCCATAAGATATGTTCCTCACAAATATGTCATTATTAACAAAATAATATCCATACTTTTACCCATTCTTACATTTTTTCAAACATATATTCCCTATAATCATAAAATATCATCAACAACATACATTAAATTATATAGCAACAATATCATGAAAATTCACATAACCTGAAATACCCCAGAACTAATTATTTCGGAAATAAGACATTAACTAAGGATTAGTGGGAATTTATTTGATATATTACTCTTTATAAAATAAAAAGGGTTTCGTAGGGCAAGCTAATAAGAATTTTTTTTTGAGATAAATTACAAGGGTATTTTTTATACAAATATTTATATATAAATTTTGGGCCATAAATTATCCTAAAAAAAAAGAGGGTAAATATTTTATTTAATTATTTAAATATTTTTACTCTAAGTACCTAAGGCAAATACTCTAAGTTCATATAAAATAAAATACTAAAATAAAAATAGCATAAATAAAATTTTCTCCCTTTCTTCCTTTTTTTCCTTTTCTCCTTTTTCCCTTTCTTTTTCTTTCTTTTCTTTTTCGCGCCGATTGGGCCAGCCCCGGCCCAATCCCCTTCCCTCTTCTACTTCCCGCGGCCCAGCGCCGATCGGCCACCCCCACCACAGTGAAAAGCAGCGTTTCACCCTCTATTTCCGCTGAAACGCTGTGCGCCAATTATTGAGGTAGCTGTTGCCTGCCAGCTACTCGACGCTGCGCCTTGTCCAAATAACCACTAAAACGCCGCGTTTTGGGTAATGAGTTTTATGTCCGCTGAACCGGCCGGTTTTCCCCCTTTCTTTCTTTCTTCCCGGACCGCCGGTCCAGGCCTCCCCCCCTGTCTTCTTCCCCCGCGTGCCGCTGCAACTCGCCGCCAGCCTCCTCTGCGCCGACCAGCCACCTACGCCGCCTGCATGCCGTCTCTCCCTCTCTCCCGACCTTCCAGCTAGCCTTATCCGATAGGCCGACACCCCTACACCTCACACAAGCCTGCTCGTGCCCCTTCCTTTTTCCCGACCGAAACGCAGGTCTGCCATGGCAGACCAGCGCCGCCTGCCACCGACGACCGGCGTGACGAATTTTCGCCTGCCCGTGCCTCTCTATGCCCCTCTCTCGATTTTTCCCCCCAATTCGAGCCTATAAATACCCCACGAGCCCCAGCATCGGGCTCTTTCGAAAATTAAGCCCAGAAATCCCCTTTCTCGCCACCCCTCTTCAGATCACCGTTCCGTCGCCGCCGCCCATAGCCGCCACTCGAACCACCCCCGAAACCCTTCCCTGCATCACCCTCCACCTAACCAAGCCTCTCTCACCCCTTGGTTTGCTCTGCACGCGCCACCCCAGGCGTGCAAAGCACCCATCCCGACCAAGCTAACTCCAAACCCCGCCACCCTTAGCGCCGCCGCCCACCGCCGCGCCGCCACTTCTAGCACCCCCTCTGCCTTCTAAAACCACCAAGGGAGCTTCCCCAACCTCCCTAGACCTTCTGTTTCCCCTACCAAGCCCTCCTTTCCCTTCTTTTTCCCTCCACCACCTCTCTACCTTCCTTCTCCCCCTACGCCGCCGCCGCCGCCACCACCGTGCGCCGTGTGCCGCCATCTGTGCCACCAGCACCCTAGGTAGTTCTCTAAACTCCCCAACCCCTAAACCTTTATTATACAAATGCTAATTATTTTAGTAGCATTATTAATATTATTCTTACTATTATTCTTATTATTACTATTATTATTATTAATGTTATTATTATTATTATCATTATCATTATTATTAGTACTATTATTATTATTATTACTATTAGGATTATTGTTATTATTGTTATTATTATTAGTAATACTATTATTATTATTATTATTATTATCATTACTATTACTGTTATTATTATTATTATTATTATTATTATTATTATTTAACCTACCTTGAAACATTTATAACTATTGGTAATACTAATATTAGTGGCCTATAACTTTAGTATCTTTATTTTAATATCATGATCGTTATTATTATTGCTAGTATTACTATTATCGTTAGTATCATGGTTATTATTATTATTACTATTACTATTATTATTATTATTATTACTATTATTATTACCACTATCATTACTATTAGTAACATTGAACTACTACCCTTAATAATAAATATTATTAAAATTACTTTAAAATTTTTGTAGCTACGTTTATTAGTAGCAGCATGATTAACTACTTTAAGAATATTTACCATACTTCACTTATAAAAGTAATGTTACTATTCTTAGCCCTAATGGTAAGTTAAAGAGTAGGGGTAAGGTAAAATAGAATAGTGTTTTGGTCGGAGAAAAGTAACCCTAGTTTTCCTCTTATAGGCGAGCCAAGTCAACATCCGGAGAAGGTATAGGAGCGTGCTCCAAGACCGGAGTCGCGTTAGGTAAGGACGAAGCTATGGCCTTGTGTAATGTGTGATATAACGTGTGGGTGAATGTTGAGTATGCCATGTTGATGTGTATCATGCATGTGTTATGAATAACTTGTTTTGATGTAGCGCAGCATGGATCATGAGGTATGTTGTGTGTGCTTTATATTATACGTGTATGCCATGTTCCATGTTTATCGTTGATGTTGATGATGTGACTTGTTATAGCCCTCTAGGACATGCATGCTAAGGTTTTGGGTAGCATGAAATGATAATAAAAGAATAACGGGAAAGTGGACATTTGGGAAGTTTGCATGGGGGAAACTAGATCTTGCATGGGCATGATCCTTACGTGGGAAAAGCTGAATGGGGTTGAGAGTGAGAATTCACTTAGATAAAGGATGAGTATGGGTTTTTTTCTAAAGGAGAGGGGAGACTTTGGGGTGAAAGAGGGAGGTTACTTGTTGAAGAAGTAAGGTGCTAGGGTTTGGTGCAGCCAACTAGGGTTGGCGTGGTCGATTAGGGTTTGAGTGGCCAACCAGGGTTTGGTTAGTCACATGTGAACTTGGGAGATAAAGAGATACACTTGGGGAATTTTCTAATAAAGAATGAGGTGCGAGATAGAGGATAACGTAGCGTTTGGTAAGTAAGAAAGAGTTGGGCCACATAGGTCCGATTAGGGTATCCGAAGGGGAACCCTAGAGGGATGAGAACATACGGAGGCGACATCATATGTGTTGGGATGGCCTATATCCTTGGGGTTTGTGTCTTCCTATATGCTACTTTACCTAAGTCTACGGGGGGATGGATGTCGGGTGTGAGAAGAGGTACGGGTCTCAAATTATGGGACGAACCCTTGGAGGGGAAAGTAGTAGAGCATTAGCCGCATGCATGTCAAGGGTGATGTGTGAATTAATAAGACACCGATAAGACATTAATCATGTAAAGTGAAAGATGTCGAGCCGAGCCTGTGATCCGGTCCACCGGCTATAATAGTGGATCAGAGGCGTTTTGCCCTGTGCGTTTATTTCCGGTCCACCGGCTATAATAGTGGATCAGAGGCGTTCTGCCCTGTGCGATATCTTCCGGTCCACCGGCTATAATAGTGAGGGATCTCGTGCTCGACAAACCAAACGTATAAGTTAATCCATGGGAAAGATATTAAGTACTTAAAGCGAAACACCATGTGAGTCGGGGCTGTGATCCGGTCCACCGGCTATAATAGTGGATCAGAGGCGTTTTGCCCTGTGTGTTTATTTTCCGGTCCACCGGCTATAATAGTGGATCAGAGGCGTTCTGCCCTGTGCGATATCTTCCAGTCCACCGGCTATAATAGTGGGGCTCCCGCACTCATATGGGTTATTGAAGAAATGTGTGGAATGGACTTATTATTATTTATGAGAATAAAAGGACAAAGCACCGAGGAAACATTCACCACTTTCTTGCATGTTATTGTATGTTGTCTATGTGCTGAACTTGTAATATATGTCCTATGTGTTGGCCTTAGCTCGTCTGTCACCTTACTCAGTACGAAGCGTACTGATCACCCGTTTCATGGGTGCTGCTCATTCCCACGAGCAGAGAGCCCTTCTGACCTTGTGCAGGTAGGAGATCTCGTATTCGATGCCTACGACACCTACGAGGCATCGGGTGGGGCCGAGTGTTGAGCCCATCCTGGTTGGGGCCGAGAGCGAGTTGGCCGGACTCTTTTACGATCCTCTCTTTCATCTATCTTAGGTTTCGTATTATATTATGTTGTTTTCATATTTTGGAAGTGGAACTTTTAAGTTGTAATCCTAAACAATACTCTATCTGTGGTCGACTCTTGTTTCTTGAATGATGTACGATGGCTATGGACTTATGTTTTTGATGGTTCTTATTAATGATGTTTTTGATTTAGCCTTAGCACTTAGTACCGGAACGGTAGGAATAGACCGGTCTGGTACTAAGTGTGGCGGTAATACCCCCAAGTTTACGGTTTTAATTCTTTTGCTTTCGCTAAACCTGTTGATTTAAAAGAAATTTTTCAGTAGTAAATTTGGGGGTGTTACATAACCATATAAGCAAATAACACAAAAATCATAAAACATCGATTAGTATCCTTACCAACTAGTACACCGGGCTCTAAGCACGTAAATCCTAGATCTCCTCCTCCAAGAGCACTAAATTATCATCAATGAAAAACAACATAATACATGGTTAGGTTTGAGGAGTGTAACTAAGGGAAAATTTAAGGTAAATGAGGGTAAAAATGGAAATAACTTGGGTCAAATGGAAGCTTGAGTTGTGTGGATGTGTGGTGGAATGTATGGTGGAGCTATGATGAAAATTTGATGACGTTTGGATAAGGTTTGGGGGTGAAAAAAGAGGTGCATGGTAGAAATGGGGACCTATATGGGCGTGATACAGGCAATGCACACCTAGGTTGAGAGGTAGAATCATGCATGGCTAGGCTCTGTGGAGAGGCACCGCAATGCTCGATCATTGGGAGAATAGGCTTAATTCGAATAGATGCACATGGGGATATCATAGACCATGCACAAGCATTGCAAGGGCGCACAGATAGGCCATGGTAGGTTGTACGGGTGTGCAATTAGGAAAATTAGTGTTGCACGACCATGCTTGAGGATATATTTATTATAAAAAGGTGATGTATGCAAGGGAAAGATAAGGAAAAATGGCTATGGTTCACCAGCGATGGGCAGTGACAGTGAAGGAGAAGGATGGGGTGACATTAGTGGTTGATCCACTAGTCAATGGGCGGTGCGTTGTAGTGTACGGTGGTGATGGTGGTGAAAATGGTGGTTTAGTTGTGCAAAATAGAGCATGAATTCATAGGAAGACAAAAAGAAGAAGAGAAGAATAAGAAAGAGAAGGAAGCTCGAGTAGGCTATTTTGGATAGTGTGTGGGAAAGAAATGGCACAAACAAAAGAGAAAGGAAGGAGAGTGAAGTAATGTGTGTGTGTGTGTGTGTATATATAAAAGAGATGTGAAAATGGTGACAAAAAATGTGGAGGGAGGTGTGCGAATGGGGAAGAAAATGTAGAGAGGGTGCAGGTCGAGCATGAGGGATGATAGGGAGGTGATGGTTGTGTGTGTTGGGGTAAAATTGGAGATCGTGCATGCAAGAGATGGTGATGGTTGTGAGAGTATGTTACGTGAAAATGAAAAATGGCAGGGGAGGGGTGGTGTGCATGCATTAGGGTGGCAGTGCAGGGATAAGAGAGGGTGATGGATGATGGATGGTGGATGATGGTGGATGTAGAGGTTTGATGGGAGATGATTGATGGTCCAAGTTGCAAGTTGAGAAAGTCAAGTTTTATGGCACAAGAGATGGGAGAAAGGAGAAGAAAAGGAAAAAGGGGATTTGTGATTAGTTTTAGATAATTTTAGATTAGCCAAAATAGGGAGGATTAGTGATAAATTTTGGCAGAAATAAGATTGGGTTAGAAAATGTGGTTTATCTGGGTTAAAGATTTGAATTTGGTTAATATTTCAGGATTCAGACATTTGGTTATGGATAAAATAAGATTTTATCAAGATTAGAATCAAATTAGGGTATTAATGATATGTAATTAGGCTAAGAAAAATTTAGGGGTATTTCATAATTGGTTAGCCTAACTCTTAGGCACAATCATAAACCTGAAATCCTATGTAATGACCTACTAATGGCCCACATCATCACCCTCAACATACTCTAATTGAGAGTCATAACCTTAAAATCATCCCCTACTCCATAGAAAAGAAGCCAGATCATCATAGTGAATACACAAGTGTAGTGTTTGTATGATGAAGTACTTATGAAACATGCTACCTAAAACATGGGAGGCTCATGCAACACATTATGCAACATAAGTATAATATAGCTTGATTGCATGGAAATTAGGGAAGTATAGAAATGCGGTAATACATCTAAAGAATAAGGTGTAAACCATATTAAAATTCTTCCTTTAGTTGCCACATAAGTTTTAGTTAGTAAGATAGTTTGTTTGATTGCACATAGTTCTCCACCATGAACAAAAGTCATGACAACACAAGATAATCACAATGGGATAACACACCCATAACATAAGGTTAGGATACATTGAAGGGTCTTTCTTCAGGGATACCATACCCACCACATGTGGTTGAAATATTAAGGGACTTCTACAGGGATACCTCATCCACCCATAATGAATATCGATGCCATGTCGACCTACCATAGTATAATCCTATACTTCAATGATATGCGTATATCCCCCTACCGATCATAACTTGATAGAGAATGAAATAGATATTAACTGCAAGATATGTATAACCAAGGAAAAATTGGCCACTAACTCTTGACAACTACCCCAAGACTAGGAGAAATAGGATCAAACAAAATCTTAAACCCTCAATTTATGTATAAGTGATGTCACAAATCACAACAAAGTCCACACATAAATAAATTAGGTGTTTCCAAGTGATAACATTGAACACATCATAAGGAATTAAAAGCCACCATTTTGATGTTTAAAGATGAAACCAAACCCATACATAAGGCATAAAAGCCACCAATTGGGTTTTTAAAGATGACAACAAACTCATCCAAAAATCAAGTCTAAAATACCATCATAATGGTTCATATTAAATTAGGTCAATAATTTTTGAAATCATAATTAAAATTTTGTAAATACATGGAGGAATTAACACAAAAGGCCCAAGCCAAGAGACACAAAATAATCATTACAAACCAGTTAGTTTCTAGTCGGACCTATCGATTAGTCCTTCAGACTAGACATCTCGTCTGGTCATACTAGACCTAAACCAAAATAAAAATCAAAGCACCAGTGGACTAGTTAGCCTTATCGATCGACTATTCAGAGAACCATTTGACTAGTTTGGTCCAACCAGTCGATGGGTCTAAGTAGAGACCAACCCATTTTGGCCTATAGAAAAACTAATCAATGGATTTGACCAACCAATTAACTAGTCATAGTAGCCAGTCTACTGATTTGGTTTAAATGGTTGATGGGTCTAAGCATAAACCAAACCACTTTAGTCTGTAGGGACACTCGTCGATGGGTTATAATAATCGATTGACTATTAAGCAAAACCAGTCAACTAGTTTACCAAACCAATTGACTGATCTCATGAACAACTGATCCAAAACACCAAACCATTTGACTGCTCCCTAAACTAGTCGATAGGTTCAAGGAATTGATTGTTTGGTCAAGGTAAAACACTACTAGACTTGTGAAACACACACCAATATTTATCATACTTTACTATATTAATCCCGACATACTTTTTTGTCAAAACACACATAAAAATAAATGTTGCACACATATTGAAATGCCCCGAAAAGTTCTAATTTTAAATAGTATATTTAAATAAAATTTATTATGATAGTTAATTAAATATAAATTATTTGATTAAAATAAAAGGAAATTAATTAGGACAAATTAAGAAGAAAATTATTACTATTTTTTAGTTAGGAGTAATTTGGGTATTTTAGCTAGTTATGGATTTTATTTTAGAAATTAACAAAATAAATTATTTTATTTAAAATAAGGAAGATAAAATAGTTCCAAATTAATATTAATTTATAAATAATTTAATGGAAGAAAATTAGGGTGTTTTGCTAATTAAAATTGAATTTATGGAAAATATTTTAAAAACCCGAAACTAGCCTAAAAAAAGGGAATTTAATATTTTGTTAAATAAATATTTTATATTAAATACCCAAAATATCCTAATTAATTTATTTAAACCCAACACCTTATTTTCTTCCTTTTTCCTCCTTCTTTTTCTTTTCTCCTTTTCTTTCTTTTCTTTCTTCCTTTTTTTTGTTTTTTTTTCTTTCTTCCTTCTTCCCGCCGATTGGGCTAGGCGCGGCCCAATCCTTTTCCTTTTTCTTCCTTTCTTCTCCCGCGGCCCAGCTGCGCTGGCCTTCTCCCTGCATGCGCCAGACGCGGCGTTTTGGGCGATTGTAGGTCGAGACGCTGCGTCTCGTTAAGTGAGGGCTCAACCGGCGCGCGACCCGCCCGGTTCTCCCCTTTTCTTTTCCTTCCTCAGACGACTGGCCCATCTTCTTTCTTCTTCCTTCTCCCACCATCTTCCCCCGATGCTGCAACGAAACCTTCGACCCCATCAATGGCCTCTTCGGTTACGATGATTAATACCGGTCGTTTCTTGCCTCATTGTCTTCCTCTTAACTCCAGGAGTAATTCGGCATAATTATCTCGCTCGTTTCTTCTCCTCAGCCTCTCGAAAATTTGAAGTAACCCAAACGATGGCCGATCAATTACTGCCACCGGCCACCCAAATTCTTGCACTTATTACCTCCCTGTCGAGCTTCAACACCCTATTATACCATTCACTATCTATAAAAAGCCGAGTTGTAGGAGTTTTTGAAGTTTTCTCCCCCGAAAACCCTAAGCAGGGGCTGGCCGCCACCATGACTTCAAACGCTTCCCCTGCTGCTTATATTCAACCTCCACGCCACTGAAGGATTCCAATTTCTTCCCCGAAAATTTCTTTAGATAACTAAACCATTTTTAACCTTCGATTCCTCTTGTGTAGGCCTTCATAGTCGTGCCAAGTTTGCTTCTCACCTCGTCGGAATTTTCACCCAGAAAACCTTAAGCCGCCGTCCTCCACCGTTTCCGCCACTTTTACTGCCCTCTGAACCACCCAAAAACTCCCTCTAATCCTCCTCTACTGAATAAAAACCTTATTTTAATTTTTCCCCTGCTCCTTCTCTCTTTTTCTTCATCTTTTTCCTTTTAGATCTTTTTTCCGGCCACCTCCGTGAACCACCGTCGGTGCCGCCCATTCCTGCCGACTCAAGGTGAAATCCTAGACCTCCTTAGGCATTATTTACTATTTATTGTAAATTATTCCATTTTTATTTTATTTATTGGTAACTAATCGAATATAATAATAATTTCCTTGCTATTATTATTATTATTATTTGGTATAAAATTTATGCAGAGTTGTACTTGCAGGGTGAGAATGCAAAAAAAATAATTTCATTGTCAGTTCCGAACTTTAAGATATTAATTGAATTATTATATGATTATTATCATTTTTCTTATTATTATTAATATTATAATTATTAGAATAATTATTATTAACATTTTATTAATTATTCTGGAAAATCTTAGGCCCTAATTTTGTATTAACACTCACAATTATGTATTTTAGTATTATTATTCCTATTGTTCTTATAACCATTAATAATAATATTATCATTATCTTTATTATTTCAATATTAATATATATGTTATTAATTTTATTATTAATATTAAAAAAATAGTAGGTCATTAGTTATAAGTAGGGTCGAAACCCCACTTTAAATTTTAAAGCTTATATATTATTGTTATTATTATTATTAATATTCTTGATATTATCTTTATTTATAATATTTAGTTATTAAAGAATTATTATTATTATTATTATTATTATTATTATTATTATTATTATTATTATTATTATTATTATTATTATTATCTTTACTCATATTATTTTGGTGAATGGCAGAAACCCTTATATCACCTTTTTATTTTGAACTGCCTTAGTTTTATTATTAATATTCTACTAGTATTTGGTAGAGTCAATTCTAATATAATAATTTTTAATTAAAAATAAGGTCTTGGGATAAGTTAGAAATGATAGCATTCTTAAGAGAAAACCTAATCCTAGTATTTTTCCCATAGTAGGTGAGCCTAACCAAAGCCCTCAAGTGGTATAGGAACTTGCTACAAGACCGCCGACATTTTAGGTAAGGGGTGCTAAGGCCATTTGTGTTATATATGGTTTATATGCCATGCATGCCTTGTGATATGATCTATCATGTATTTCATGTAACTATTATGTAATTGTTATGAATACAGCATGTATGGAAGTTGAGGTGTGTTTTCGTTAAATGATTGTGGCAAGAGAATGATGTGTATAAATATATTATTAATACGATGTGATATGGCTCAAGACATGCATGAGGGACTTACAAAATAATATTGGGGAGTTCATGGGAGTTGGATTTTTGCATGGAATGAATATATTATACGGTGTTAGGGTTTTGCATGGGTTGTACGGTGTTAGGGTTTTGTATGAGTTGCATGATGCTTGGGTTTTGCATGGTGGTACTACTATTACATGAAGTTAAGATTTGCATGGGCGTAGTGTTTACATGAAGTTAAGATTTGCATGGGCGTAGGGTTTACATGAAGTTAGGGTTTGCATGGGAGCAGGGTTTACATGAAGCTAGGGTTTGCATGGAGTATGGCTTAGGTGGAGTTAGAGTTCTCATGAGAGTTAGGGAAGGTCAGGATTAATGTTAATGGTGGTTAGGGTTTTACCCTATGTGCGACCGATCCACCGGTTAAAATAGTGGTTAGGGTTTTACCCTATTGTGACCGATCCACCGGTAATAATAGTGGTTAGGACATGATGTCCTATTGTGACCGGCCCACCGGTTATAATAGTGGGGGTTCCCGATCTCAATGAAAATAAACCAAAGTTTTGTTAAGGTAAGTAAAAGACATTAATTACTTACAATGGAACATCATGTGAGCCGGAGCCGAGCCGATCCACCGGTTAGGAATAGTGGTTAGGGTTTCTACCCTATATGTGTGACCGATCCACCGGTAATAATAGTGGTTAGGGCACGATGCCCTATGTGTGACCGGCCCACCGGTTATAATAGTGGGGTACTCCTGTGCTCTCATGGATTTGATAAAAAGGCATGGTATGAAATGAGATCTAATCAGAGATTAAATAAGTAATAAATCCAGACTATGAATGGGCCCTTATACTTTTACCGGGTTGATCCTATGTACTTATGATTGTACTCCTCTATGTCTGCATGATTTATATGTTATGTGTTGGCCTTAGTGCTCGGTTACCTTACTCAGTACGTAGCGTACTGATCACCCGTTTCATGGGTGTTGCTCATTCCAACGAGTAGAAGGCCCATCTGATTTCCTGCAGGTAGGAGATATGTATTATGATGCTATAGATGTCTCTGAGACATCAAGTGGGGACAAGTGATGATCGAGCTGGATCGATTATCAGAGTGACGTGGTCGGCCTTCCTTTAAACTATTATTACTATCTTATCTATTTATATATAGTACTTTCGAAACTACTTCATTATTGTAGTTATTTCTCTTTCCTAAAAAAAAACTACCCTCGTATTCGGAATTGAATAAAGAATTGTGCGTACCTGATTTCCGTATCTTTGAATTTGGATTATCCATTAATGCTTACTGAGTTGTTTCTTTAGCCTTATCACTTAGTATTGGAACGGTAGGAGTGAACCGGTCTGGTACTAAGTGTGGCGGTAACATTTCCAGAATTTACGGTTTAAGCTATAAGTAAAAAAATATATATGTAAATTTTGGGGTGTTACACATATAATCACATGGATACATGGTATTTTTCACATCATACAAATCATGTTCAAACAACCCATTTTATGCTAAAAATAAGAAAATATCAAAAACACTTACTTGAGGAGAATTATACCACATGAAACACCTTTAGATCCTAATCATATAAACACTAAACACATAGAACCCCAATATATCATAGAAACCTAATTATGTTATAGATAATAATGCCTTACCTTGAAGTAATCCTTCTGGCACAAAACTTATACTGGATGGATTATCTAGTAGAACATTGAATCCTAAGGCAATCACATTAAAAAAAATTAAAATCATCTTTTAAGAATTCATTAAAAATAAATAAAATTAGAAGAAGGGAAATACAAGACACCACCATTGGCTTAAAATAGAATGTTAAAAGAGAAGTTGAAATCTCCAAATTTTCTCAACCTTAATTCTTACATACTTAAGAAAAATAAGAGAGAACTAAACTAAGATTAGAAGGAGAGAAAAGAACACAATTCTTACACAATTCAAAGGAAAAAAATCAAAGAGAATCTCTTTTTTTTTCTTAGTAGATGGAATAAGAGAGGAAAATGGAAGGGTGTTCAACACTTAGTGAAATTTCCACATGGAGATGGGAGAAGAGAGCAATAACACAACTGATGACTGATAATGGATCAACAAATCAGAAGTATAGGAGCAAGCTGGTCAACATTATCAAGGAAAATGAGGATAAGTGAAATACCCCAAAATTTTAATTTTGAAAATTATGATTAAATAAGGATGTATTAGGAATACTAATTAAATTAATTATTTTATTAAAATATAGGGAGCTATTTAGGGGAAATCAAAAAAGAAAATGATTAATAGGTTGATTAGGAATAATTAGGGAGTAAGGCTAATTTATATGGAATTAAAAGCAAAATTATCCATAATAGTCTAAATTAAGCCAAAAAGGAATTAATTATTATTTTATAAATATTATTATCCAATATAACCCAAAAACACCAAAATACCCAACCCACATATTTTTCCCTTTCTTTTCTTTCTTTTTCTTTTCTTTTCCTTCTTTTTCTTTTTCTTTTTCCTATTTTCTTTTCTCCTCCCCTCTTGACCTGGGCCCGCATCTTGTAACCCAACCCTCCTGCGTAGCCTAGGCCCGCACCACCTTCTCCCTTCTTTTTTTTTCTTCCTTGCTAGCCGGTCCGTTTTTTTTTCTTTTCTTCTTTTCTCCCTGAGCCGCTTGGTCCCGACTTGTTCTTCTTCCCCGAGGTGTGGGCGGTGACCGAGGAGCTGTAACCTAGCACTCCGTCGGCCACAAGCACTCCCACCGTCCTTCCCTCCCTCTCACGTTGCTTTCTTTCACAATTTCGACCCCAACCAGCCTATTCTCCTCTCTCGAGCACCCTGGCCTTTTCCCTTTCCCTCTTCCCTTGACTCCGACGCCCCTACCATGGTAGAACTGCCTCGACTGCCGCCACCGGGCGGCATGCTTGGTATCTGCACCTCCTTTGTCTTCTTCCCCTTGTCTTTTCCCGGCCAATCAATATATATATATATCCCATAGCCTGCCCTAATTCGAATTTTGATTTTGAAACCCCAGAATCATCCATTCTCACCGCCGCCCCATTAGACGAGCCATCCACCACCGCCGCTTATCGTTGACGGCCAAAACACCCCCAAAACCACTCCTTGTAGCATCCTTTACCTAACCAAACCTTCCTCGTCCCTTGATTTCCCCTGCACGAGCCACCTTGGCCGTGCAAAGTCGCCCTCCCCAAACGACCAACTTCAGCCCCTGCCGCCCTTCGCACCGCCGTCAATTTTACCGCCACCAACACCACCTCTACCCTCCAAAACAACCAGGGATCCTCCTCTACCTCCCCACATATCCCTTTCTTCCTCCTCCCTTCCTTATCCTCCTCCCTCCTTTCTCCTCCTTCCACCACCTCAAACTTCCACAACTGCCGCCGCTGGTGCCACCATTGCCTTAGGTGGTCCTCTAACTTTCCCAACCCTTAAACTCACTTTATACAAATATTAGTTATTTAATAATATTAATGCTATTATCTATATTATTATTATTATTGTTATTATTATCTTGTTAATATTGTTAATACTAACTTTATCCATTATCACTTTTATTATTAAAATAAATATTTGGACCCTTATATTTTTATTATCATTTTAGTTACTATATTATGGTTATTATCATTATTATTACTTTGCTTAATGTTATTTTTATTATTATTATTATCATTATTATTTTTATTATTATTACTATTATTATTAGCATTATTACTTTATTATTATTACTATTATTATTTTTGTTGTTGTTATTATTATTATCATCATCACCATCATCATCATTATTATTATTATTATTGTTTTTGTTGTTGTTGTTGTTGTTGTTGTTGTTGGCGTTGTTAATAATATTACTATTATTTTTATTATTATTAATGTTATTGAAACCAAAATTGGCATGTTTCCCTTTTTTACTATAGAAGAAGAATACCCAACCTTAGTATTATTACTATTATTATTATTCAAACCTTGCTAATATTGTTCCTAATGCCTTTGTTACTACCATTATTACTATGGTATCATTATTAGTTATTACTAGTACTATTGTTATTATTTTGTTAATATTATTATAATAAAAACATTCAAACCCTTATATTATTATTATTCCAAATATAACTAATATCATTATTATCTTTACTAATATTAGTACTTTGTTAGTAATACTAATATTATATTATTATCTTATCCCTAAAACCATTATTAGCCTTAGTCTTAAAAATGATAGGGATTCTATTTCTAGGAGCATGGGTATTACTACTATTAGTATTATTAGTACTATTTTATTTTAACAAGTATTAGTACTATCAATAGAAGAAATAAAGCTATTAGGTTTGATGATATAAATATAGTTATGAATAATAACATAAGTATATTTTGACTAGTAATAACTAGTAGGCTAACTTGATGGTAAAAACCCTAGTTTTCACTTATAAAAATCCGTGTAATAATAACAACCCTAATCTTAGACTAAAATAAGAAATAATAGTATTTTGCTGGTGGATTGGTCTGGGCCCGAAACAAACAATATTAGTGGCCCATGCTTGTTTGATGAGAATATTGGTGAGGTATGGTTTCCCCAAGTATTATTCAAACTTCATGTAGTAGCAAATTATGATCCATATGGATCAGCTTGTTTATTGTAAATAATGTGCTTCCTCATAGTGTAGTAGAATTCAAGAGTGAGAAAACAGAAAAGGTGTAGAAAGTGAGTGGACACCATATCAAACCTTTTTATAAGGGACATTGTGTGCAAAACTTAAAAATGGTAGATTTTACTACTCATAGTTATGCATGATGAAAGTATAGGGAGGATATTACTTTAGGATACGTCCAGAGTGTTGTAGATAAGTAATTTTGTATATTTTTTTTATCTATTATATTAAATGTTTGTTTTTAGTTTGTTTATGTCATAAAAAAATTAAAATAGTGAATTTAACATGGGGCTACTGTGTTTCTTATTAGAAATTTTTTTATAGAAATCCGAGAACATCGATTTTAACAAAAGGCTATCATATTTACAAACATGTCCCGTGTTTCGTTATAGAAAAAAATTGTTAGAAAGCCAAGAGAAAAAAAAATAACATGGGGCCACCATATTTATATTCAATGATTTTTCCTGAGAAAAGAAAATTAACGTAGGGCTACTATGTTGCGCAGCATGGTATGTGTTTTTTGTCAAAATCTTTTAACTACCCCATGTTTTTCTTTAGACACCTTCGTTGTTTTTGCTTCTCCTACTTCCAATGCTTTGCTTCTTAAGATATTTCTCTCCACTTCCATTTTCTTCTTCACTAATAACCATTTCAATCTTTTTTAATACTTAATTTAGCCATTAAATCAATGTGCTACCTATTTCACAACTCAAATCTATTAGAATTTTTTTATCTAAGTGAAAACCTAACAATTTTGTGAACCCTAACTGCATCCCTTTATCAATTTTTTTGGAAATTTTCACTTAATTTGTTTAAGGTTCTTATATTTCTCAACTTTTAAAGCATTCTCTAAGTGTATTTTGTAGAAAAATTTGATTTCAAGTGAAGGGAAAGTGTAATTTTCATCTACTATATTTGAAAGTCTACTAATATATTCATACTTGTACATTTTTCTATTTGTGAAGATGTTCTTCATTTGTGATATTACTTGGAGCAACTAGCTTACTAAGATGTTTTCTCAAATTTTAGGTAATCGATTGAAAACTTCAATGTACAAGTATTGCTCATAACTCTAGTATATGCTGAAATTAATGTATAATCCTTCAGATATGCATGACTATCTCATTGAATGATTCTTTCAATTGGAAAATAGAAAATGCATAATGCAAATTGTTTCATGCCAATTAGAGTGTCATTACCTCTATGTCTTGTAGATTGAATGTGAGATTAATGAACTGATTTGATCACCATCTTACAAACCATAAAAATAGAAATTGAGACTTTGATAGTGGTGAAGGAAAGACATTTATAATGATTAGTAATCAACCTATGCATTGAATGAGATTGAGATGAAATGAGATTTAGAATTGGTAGACATATTTTTGTGAGCATGTGAGCCTATTTGTTGGATATATTATTTATCCAAAATTATTAATTTTTTTATTCTCCAATAATATGTGAAACAAGATTTTGTCATTATTTCTCTTCAAGATCACATAAGACTTTAGGAAATTCAAAAATGATAAAGGCATCTTTCTTTCTTTTCTAACTACAGGCCAAATGGCACACTTTTGAAGTTGTTTTCCATTGTACAACCCCTTTGAGCCTTAAACCTTATTCCATTAATCTAACCTAAGTTAGAAACTATTATCCATATGTATTTTCCTTCCTAATCTATGGCTAGTGGAGTAATAATTTTTTAAGGAGAATGTTTTTTTGTTAACATGGTGAGATATAAGTATAGGGGTATTGGTTTTTTGGAAATAATAAATGGAGTAGCTAAATATTTAAAAAGACATTAATTTATTTGTTTATACTTTAAAATTTTCTTTTCAAACAAATAAATAAATAAAGGTCCATGTATTTTATTTAAAATTTGGTCAAATGAAAAAGGGTTGAGACTATAATTGATTTATGTTGTTTAAATGGGGAAAAGAATGAAAGGAAAAGTGGAAGAGTTGAAAAACATAATAATAATATTGAAAGAAATAGGTTTCTTCTCTAGGTGATAAAGTCTAGCTATAATCCTAAACTTATATCCCACCGTAAAACCCTAGCCTCATTACAATTGAATTCAAGACCTCTTGATCTTTATATACTCTAATTCTATTAAGCGATGGCGAATTGAGAGTAATGGAAAACATATGGGCAATCATAATTATTTAGAGAAACTCTAAAGTAAACACATTTCACCCTAGACGTATGAGAGTGAGCATTTACATGTGCTAAAAGTGAGAATCTAACAATTTAACTTTCATTAATATTAATCTATCTTTGAATGATGAGATGATAATTATACTAATTATCCTTCCCTAACCACTTGAGATTTTGACACAACTATTGATTTGGTATGTTAGATGAGTGATCCAAAACAATTTCAAACAATTTTTTTTATCTTGTGATTTTTACAAATGTTTTGAGTCCCACTCCATTGTTAGCACTGATGAATGAATAAATCCAATCTTGCAATTCTTGTTGATTAGAACTTATTTCAATTGTACTTCTTTATGTCTCTATTGTACATGATATAATGTTGTTGCTTAGGGACAAGCAACTATCTAAACATCGGGGTATTTGATGTATGAGATTTATATATTATTTTTTCTAAAAGTTTTCCTTTTTTTTAATTAGATTTGATCTGTTTTTGATTTTTTCTGTTTTAGATAGATTTTGAAGGAAAAATTAAAAAATGAAGAAATTCAAAGGAAAGATCAAACTAAAGAGGAAAAGAATCAAGGAACACATCAAAGGAACATAGAATCAATGAAAAAAAAGACCACAAATGGAGAACAAACATCTAAGGAGATCTGATGCTAAAGTTTCAAGAAGAGAAAGTAAATGAGGAAGAAATATGGTACCTCATTTTTATTAGAGACTAGAGGGCATGTTTTTCCATTCAAAGTAAGAAATTTCATTTTTAAAAATTTTAGCAGGTTCAAGAATAAAAAAACGGTACTCCCATTTTTTACAAACACGAACAGTGTTTCCATAAAATTATGCAATCGCTTGCAAGGGCTTCTCCCTAATATATTTTTCCTATTTCCATGTACTTAATGAGTTCATCTTTTTATTTTTTGAGAACCTAACTCTCTCTTTCTCTCTGTGATAGACATATTTCACAATTTCAATTCCATTATTGTTATTTGTTGTAATCAATCGTACTATTGGTGTTTTGTAATTCAAGTTGATAAATTCTTCTCCATTCATCTCTCAATTACACAAATTTTATTTTTGTTTGAATGCAAATATATTCTTTTTATTCCATTATTATTTCAATGACGTTTATAAATTACTTGTTGTTGTGTTATTAACTATTGAGAGTAATTATGAAGTACTAAATTAAATTTTTTGTTATTATAATTATGAAAATGATAGTGTAAATTAGTAGAGGATAGGGAATCAGTGATGGGGTTAGGGTTTCAGATATGAAACACAACTTTAATTTATGATTATAAGCATAATCTAATTGAATTAATAGACAAAATTAAATGATTTTATATCATGATTATGATTTTGAACTAATTAGATTGATCACCTCCTTATTTTAAATTCTAATCAAAGCTAGGATGATGGAATTAATACATATTTGTTAATTATAATCACCCGAGTAAAAAAATGTTAATCATCAATCTTATCTATTAATTCATACAATTGCATGATCTAAGCTTGTGTGATTATGGTTGTAGTTGATCAATTTTTATCCATAATGTTTCCATTAATTAAATCTAGTGTTCTTAGCCTATTGGAATTAATCTTTTCTAGATAATTATTTGATATCCTAAATCTATAATTGATTATCTCTTGTCCTTGTTCATTCATTAGTGATTAAATTATTTTATTAATTGTTAAGCTTATAGAATTTAGTGATAGAAGTTAATGATATTAGATAATTGGAGTTTTAACATTAATCACAGAATTCTTGATTATAAGCCATTCTTTACAAGTTCACCTCCTACTTGTAATTTACTATGTATTTGGAATTAGGATTTATTTGTTAAATTTGTTGCACATAAGACAAATGCATCTCACACGGAGAATGAGTTATAAAAACTCAAACTTCTATATTATATAACTCCACGATGAAGATTCATATGAGTTTACATAAGAAATTTATACCAGTATACACTTCCTTATTTAACCTTCCCACTAATAAGATAAATTAATTATAAATAAGAATAAAACTAGTTAATGCATGCCACAATAAGCTATTAAGATGAAAGTATAAAATAACAACCTTAATAACTAAGCCTTTAACTCACTTCTAATAAGATAAAACACGCTATAATAAATTAATATCTTGACAAACTTAGTAAATAGAAACATATTTAACACATATGAACATAAAATGACGCCCTTCTCATGCTAATCTACATGCCACATCTTATCCATTCGGACATAAAATTTCAGCTTGGCTGTTGTACGATAAAGTAAATATAGTTTTATATAGAAAATTCAAAATTGAGAATAAAAAAATGTGTTAGATTATAACATTTCTATTGATATTTTTATTTAAAGTTAATATTTTCATAAAGTAAAACTCCCTTTTTTTCCAACATATTACATTGTTACCATATGTTTGTCACATCTAAGCAAGAAACTTAAATTTTTCAAGCAACCCTTTAGGAAAGTGTTGTAATCTTGTGTAATTCTTCAAGAAAACCAATAATATTTTATTTTATCATTAAGAAAGAAAATTTTTCCTATTCCTTGACATCCTCTTGTATAAGATGTGGAGAAAGACATGAAAACCAACAAGTGTGGCTTTGCAACAGTTTGCGTTTTTTTTTCGGCCACATAATATTAGTGCAAAGTAGTATCATAGTTTTAAAAACCGAACCGGTCATCGAACCGGTATCATAACTGGTTCACTGGTTGAACCAGTGGTTTGGACTGGTCGAACCAGTGGTACATTTTAAGTCAAAAAATATGAAATACATAGAAAATTAAACTATACATTAATTTGATCGACTCCCAACCGGTTTTAAGACCGATTTTTTGACCGATTTTCACTTGTTCCGAGATCTTAGAAACCAGCACATGAAATCTAACCGGTGACCCGACCGGTTCGCCGGTGACCCGACCGGTTCGCCGGTTCACCGGTCGGACCGGCCGGTCCGGTCCGGTTTTTAATACTAGGAGTAGTATAGTGAGGTAAGAGAATTGCACCTACCAAGTATTGCCATACTAATACTAAGACTAGAAGAAATGTGTATTCTTTGTATCAAAAAGGTGTACGTTTATTGTTACAAAAAATATGTATATCTTCATTATACTTGTATAACGAGAGGAATTGTATTATTATTGTAGAATAAGTGTATTGTAGAATCGAAAGATGTTTATATATTGGTAGATATGTTATTTATCTCCTACACTTATATAAATAGCATATGTGTGCCCTTATGCTGAAAGATTTATATTTATATAATAACAAGTATATATCATAGTTCTAGAGGATGAGCATTATTGTAATAGAAGATATTTATTTATATCCTAAAAGATATATATGTATATCTTAGATGTAGATTTATATCTTAGAACATTTGTATTTATATTTTATCATAGAAGATGTATGTTATTTGCTAGTGGATGTGTACTCTTAGCTTAGATAATGTATATCAATATTTTTAAAAATGTATATATAAATATTGAAAAATATGTATTTATATTCTAGAATATGTACTTTATATTTTTTAAGATGCATATGTATATCTTAAAATATCTGTAATTTTAGGGAAATATGTACCCTTTTTTACCTTATGTTCTACTTGTGTTTTTTTATTTTTCTTCTAAGATATATCAATGCGAGTATTTGTTTATATGTATAAAAAAATTATTGTGACTTTTTTATAAGCTAAATTAAAGATAATTTAATTTAAAAATTTTAAATATAAAAATAAATTTGATAAAGTAGACCAAATAGTTATTAAATTGCCGTGTAAACAATGGTGAACTAATTTACAAATTGTCACCGCCTGCATTAAACTAGATACATATGTCTCCATGACACAAATTGCCAAGTATATGAAAATTCATCCTACATATATTCTTAAGGTGGCGGCAACAGCAGCAAGATACACAAAGAGGATCTAACTTCTCTTCCTAAGTCATAGGTCACTGCCAACATGCAAATCCATATACATTTAAGCTCTATTTGATTTTAAATAAAATTTAAGAGAAAAAAATTAAAATTAAAATACATTCCTTTAAACTTTCCTAAAAAAAAGTTATATAATTATTTTTTAGTAATTTTATACCCTACTTTTTTCTATTTTATTATCTCATGTATATCAAAAATAAAAAAAAAATTATTTTTCTTTTTATTTTCTTTAAAACTTTCCATGAACCAAATGGAGCATTAGTATAGTTAACATAATAAAAGGCATGACAAAGTAATTAACCATATTCAAGTTAATTATATCATGTATGCATTTCTTAAGAACACCAAAATATAAGAAAATTATTGAGAGCTATAGAATATAAAATCATTTATGATGAATTGATCATATAAATGATACACGCTACTTTTATTTGATAATCAAATCGATAAACAAGTAATATATGATAATAACTACCACCTACTAACATTAGGTGGTATTAGAAAATAAATTATATGTATACTACTTTATTTTGATAATGTAAGTCATTTTCATATAGTTTATATTTGACCTTAAAGCCTTATTTACATAATATATATTAATATCTTATGAAAACCATTAAAACACCTTAATTAGTTAAGTATAAATTACTGTTTTCATATGAACAGAAGGTAAATCAATTTCTAACTATAAACATTTTTATCCAATTATACCAATTAAAAATAATTTTAACAAGGAAAAAAATGCTATAGAAAATGAATTAATAAGAAACTTATAAATTACTACTTCTTTGGAGCTATTTATCAAAATGAATTATTAAAGATAATTACTTATTTATTATAACAAATTAATCACTAAAATTGATAATGATTTAGAACCAAATTCACTAACATTTACCTAATTCAATTGAACATTTGTTGGTTGTAGTTGAACCCTGATGCAAAATAATTGACGAATTTGATATTGACTTGATCCGCTAACTATCTAAAGACACATTTGATCCAAACTAAAATAAAATTCTAACCAAATTAACCAAAAATATATCAAATTAGGGTTCTTCATGTTATCCAACATCTAATGATTTGATCCAGTATATGAATTGATCCAATAAAAAAATGATAATTAAATAATAAATCCAATCAATAAATAATCAAATAAATTAGAAATATGATCCAATAAATATGGATAATATTAAATTCGATAAATTATATAACATTAACTCTAAAACTTTTTTTGTTTTTTATAACATTTTATTGTACATA
Organism: Tamarix chinensis; assembly: GCA_030549775.1. Classification (NCBI taxonomy): domain Eukaryota; kingdom Viridiplantae; phylum Streptophyta; class Magnoliopsida; order Caryophyllales; family Tamaricaceae; genus Tamarix; species Tamarix chinensis. The sequence continues at coordinate 86,048,372 of CM060177.1, read as the reverse complement.
ATTATGTGTACGTGTGTGTATAATTTAAAATGAGAGTGTTTATTATAAGTAAATTTTATTCAATTTAATTATTATTTAGATTAAATATTTAAATATTATTCAAAATTTAAAATTATTAATTGAATATAATGTAATTTTAGACTCAAATCAAATTGTTATATAATATCAGTTCAAATTCGATCAATTTATTATTTTTTAACGATTAACTTTTTATCTGATATTTTTTTATCCGTTGTCTATTAAAAAAATTTTGGATATCCAATAAATTATATATTATCCAATTTAAAATTTTGAATATTTTTTTAATATTTGATGTTTTAAATATTTAAAAAAATTTACCCAGTATGTAATTGGTGAACACCTTTACACACCAAACCGAACTTGACTTCGAACTCAAATAGATCGCAAGTGAACCTAATTTTAATCATATTGGAATTTAAAATACAAGCAAATTGATTCGTCTAACGCCTTTACACGTTTTAGATTTCGAGCACTATAATATTGGAATAGTTGATAAAGATATTTTGCGGATGATCGGTAATATTACTTACAGTGGGTGGGAATTTTGGGATTTTCGCGTGGGAGAAGTATTTGGACTTCTCAAAGGAGACCTCGCCAAAAGTTTGACTACTCGTTTCATAAGAAATAAAGGGGTAAATTGCTAAAATGGTATTTACGGGTTTTTAAATTACTGAAATGATAAGTTTGATTTTAAGATAACAAAAATAGAAGGGTTAATCGTCAATTTTTTTATTTATCAAAATTAGTGTGAAAACACATCCAAAAAGGATATTTATTGATAAAAATATAATTTTAGTAAAATTTATTACTGATGCACTTTCTATATGGACACTTCTAAAATAGATTTTAACATAATTATATTTTGTCAATATTTTATATTTTTTTTAATATAGTTTAAATTACAATTTTTTATGGTAAAGTATATGATGATTTTGATTAAAATACACTTTATTTTATAAATATAATAAAAACAGTATTTAATTTATATATAAATATTATCATAATTATTATAATATTTGAACTATAATAATAATGATTAATATTATGATAATAAAAAATTATTTTTATTTTAAGAATAATAAATATTAAAAATTATTATTCTAATTATAAATAATAATTATATAATAAAAGTATAATAAACATAACAGTAATAATTATCATAATCATACATGCATACATACATACATACATACATACATACATACATACATACATAGATAGATATAGGGTCATATAAAAACTTATACTTAAAGTAAGGACATAGGAACAATTTATAGACATTGGATCAACTAAACAAACATTTATGATTTGATTTGAATGATAGTATAGCAGTATCATTTTGGTAATATCCAGCAAATATTATTAATGATATTTTTCATAGTTGATGGAGCATGCAACGGGCCGATGTCCACTCCATCAAGCATTTTTGTTTTATATCAGTTTGTGTACTAAATAAATAAGTAACATTTGTTGGCCTACTAGCTTGGAAAGGTAGACTTTCCACTATCGTCAAGAGAGGGAACAAATTTGAAATTCAGCAACTTTAATCTGCTTTAATTTTTTTCTTTGATTTTTGTAGGGGTTTTTTGTGTTTTCTTTTACCCATTTTTTTTGCTTTTATTTTCAATTTTATCCTTTTTTTCTTATATTAAATTTATGGAATGTTTTAAATTAACATTTGACTTTATGATATGTAATTAAGTTAAGTTTTGATAAATTTTTTTAGTTTATGTTTAATTCCATCTAGGTCTATAGTCTATACTTTAATGTTTAGCATTTTAAGTTTATCTAATTCTTTTTATTTTCATATATTGTTATTTTTTTTAAAAAAAAGTAGATTTTTAGATTTTAGGATTTTGGGTTTCAAATTTATTCTATTTATTTTATATTTTTAATTTTTTTTATTTTATGTATAGGTTTTAGAATTTATTCTACTTATTTTAGGTTTTTCTAGATTTTTATTTTATGTTTAGGGATTAGGGTTTAGTTTATTTATTCTACTTTTTAATGATTTTTTAGACTTTAGGGCTTATTCTATTTAATTTAGGTTTTTAGATTTTTTTATTTAAGGTTTAGGGTTGAGGGTTGATGGTTTTGGGTTTAGGGTTTAGCATTTATAAGGTTTAGTGTTCATGGTTTATAATGTTTAGGGTTAATAGTTTAGAATGTTTAGGGTTTAGAGAGTTTAGAAGGATTAGGTTTTAAGGTTTAGGGTTTAGAGCTTATGGTTTAGAATGTTAATGTTTAGGGTTTAGGGTTTATGGTTTAGAATATTTAGGGTTTTGATGGTTTAGAGTTTAGGATTTAGAATGTTTAGGGTTTATGGTTTAGAATGTTTAGGGTGTAGGGTTTAGGGTTTTGATGGTTTTGGGTTTTGGGTTTAGAAGGTTTATGGATTATAGGGTTTAGGGTTTAGAGGTTTGAATATCTAGTTTGGATATAGGTTTGTGTTACTTTTTGGTTAGATATTAATTAAATCTGAATTGTTGATGAAATATTAATCTAATAGGTGAGATTGGCTCCTATGTTTGTATTTTAAGAAGGGTTTGTATGTAATTCTTCCATATATATATGTCTTCCTAAAACAAAAGGTGGTGTGGGTGTAAGACCCTATTTCTTAAAATCATTATTGCTTTACATAATTCGGCTCAAACGACTTTTAAAATTTCTATCATCATATTTTGTTTCGTTTGTAGCAAATTTATGCTTTTCGTCACTTATATTATTAATTTGCATAAAATTGTATTTTTTTATGTAATTTTTCTTCTTGTTTGATTTTCACTTATTTTGATTGGTTATTCATTCTTAAAATATTTATAAACTTATTTGTTCATTTCCCATGTCATTTGTAATAAATTGGTGCATTCCACAATTTATTTTGCTGATAGAAATTTTAGAGGCCATAAATTACTTATTTTAAAAAAAATTTAAGTTTGTAACTCATTCCTGAAATTACTCTCAAATATATTCTTTTATTTTGATGTGTCCACATCATTTTTTAGATTTCTATTGATTGTTTGTTCACTTATATAAAAAAATTATTTGTTTTCAAAAAATTATAATTCACATGATCCTTTTTATTTAACAAGTTTCTGACTTGTTTTGAATCGTCAAAATGATCTCCTTCTTTTCTCTAGAGGAGACTTGAAGTCAATCCTAGCTCTCAAAGATTGTCTTTCAAGATTTTCTCTCTACTCAAGCCTTGAAGCCAACCCTGCCAAGACTTCAATCTATTTTGGATGCATGGTAAATGGCGACAAAAAAGAGATTTTAAAGGCTGCAAACTTCAAGGAAGACAAGCTCCCCTTCAAATATATGGGGCTCCCTCTTCATGGTTGTAGACTGAACAAAGCCATCTGTGCTACCTTAGTTGAAAAATTCAAGGGTAAACTACATCACTAGGCTAACTGCTTTCTCTCCTATGCAGGGAGAAATCAACTCATCAACTCTGTGTTTCAGGGTATCTCTACCTTCTAGGGTTCAGCTTTTCTATTACCCAAGGAAGTCCTGAAAGAGATGGATAAATTGTGTAGGAGATTCTTTTGGGGATTATCTGAAGGCCATAGAAAGATGACCTTTGTAAGCTGGGATACTATTTGTAGAAATAAGAAATATGGTGGTTTAGATGTCAAAGAAGGGCTTAGCTGGAATAAAGCTCTCTGTCTCAAATGGATTTGGAGGCTGGAAACCCAACAACCTTCTCTCTACGCTGATTGGGTGAAACATTATTATCTAAAGGGGATGGAAATCTGAGATGTTCCCAAAAAACAATGTGATTCTTGGGGCTGGAAACAACTCCTTGCTGCTAGGGACTAGTTTATTAAAAAGATAGGTGGGGTAGACAAAGCTAAATCTGTTATCAAGGAAAGTACTACTGGTGGAAAAATGAAAGCCAGCCTCGCCTATGACTGGGTTAAGGGTGATCAACAGGGAACCTACTTTGGTGAAACAATCTAGGACAGAAGCGTTATACCCAAACACCAAATTATCTCATGGGTTGCTTGTCAGAGTTGCCTCCCAACAATTGACAAACTGTCTGCCAAAGGTATTTCTATTGTTAATAGATGCGAGCTCTATAAATGCAAGGGTGAATCACATGCTCAACTATTCTTTGAATGCCCTTTTTTTTCTGGGGTATGGCAATCTGCCCTGAAATGGATGAGAGTTACGAGGAGAGGCAAATGCTTCAACAAAGAGCTAAGATGGATGCACAAGTACAATAGGGGGATTCAATGGAGGAAGAAGTGGTACATGACCTCTCTTTGTGCCACTGTCTATGAGATTTGGACTAAGAGAAATTTCAGAATTTTTTCTTGTAAAGCTTGCTCTATTAAACAAACTATACATACTATTTAGTTCAACACAGCTAATAGATTACTTCATACTTGTACAAATGATTAGGACAACATACATGCAACGCTCTTGACTTAGTTTTGATTTTCTTAGTCTTTCTCTTTGCTTTAGCATTTGAGAGCTTAGATTATTTTTATAGGGGGGTCTGAGTGTATGCAAAAACATACACTTGTACAATCTAAATTTTTTTACCCCAAGGTGGATGAATAAAATGAGTAGACCAATTTCTCCAAAAAAAAATTTAATGTCATTTATTAAAAAAATATTCTATGCTTAGATGTCCATCCCAAACATTTTTAAGTTTATTCATTCATTTCAAATCTTTAAGCCGTAAATGTTTCCATTTTTGTGATGAGATGGTTTAATCCGTTTTTAGGTCCAAATAAATTTTAAAGTTATTGTTATATACTTGACTTTCTAATTTTTTTATGTATCAATTCAAACTATTTTAGACCTTTTTGTTATTCATTTCATATTTTTAGGAATATCATGTTTCCTCGGATTGTCCGATTTTGTAGTTATTACTTATTTTGCATTCATCAAGTTTTAAATCGACTCTGACATCAAATATTTTTATATATTCTTATTTTTAAAATTTTTTAAGCATGTTTATTCTTATAGGTTTGACATTTCTAGTAGAAACTAGTTGTACTTCTAGTGGAAATTAATTGTGCTTCCGGTATAAAATAGTTGTACTTGTAATATAAATTAGAGGTACTTCTAATAGAAAATAATTTTGTACTTGAAGTATAAATTAATTTTAATGATAGGGTAAATTAGTTATACTTCCATTATAAATTTGTTGTACTTCTAATACAAATTGGATATACTTTTAGTAGAAATCAATTATATATTTAGTGCTTAGTTTTACTTTTAGTGCACATAACTTGTACTTCTAATAGAATTTAGTTATACTTATATTGAAATGTAACTTAGCTGTCCTTCTAGTAGAAATTAGTTTTACATATGGTGATATTTTGAGTGCAAATATATTATTTTAATAACAAAAAAAATAATCTTTAAGTAAATTAAAATTATAAAAAAAATATAAAAATAAAAATATTTAAGTCCTCGTTTAGTATTACTTATTTTCAATAATTAATTTTATAAATCTACTTTTTAAAAAGTACCATGACAAATAAAATATATTCTTGTTTTTACTTTTATTGCATGAGTAATTAATACTAAAAAAACTACTTATTGTACCTCATTGGTTTTTGGTTTTTACTTTTCTACAAATTTACTTTTTTATTTTCCATCTTCAATTTTTATCTTCCTATATATATCTTTTGGTAATAAGTTTTATATAAATTATGTAATATTAAAATTATTAAAAATCATATTAAAGATTAAAAAATATTAAAATATATAAAAAGTATAAAATATTATAAAGTATTGAAAATTATAAAATCAAAATTGTAAACTTATTAAAAAAATTATGAACAACCACTAAACAAACTTTATAAAATTTACCAATGATCAAATTTTATATAATGCAATAAACATTCTTATATTTATAATAAACATCATAAAATTAAATAGTTCAATGACGTGCATGGTAAATATCATCTACAATCCTACACCATACTATTTTCATATCTCTAGCAGCTTTACCCTCTATATGTTGTCCAACATCTTTATTCCTATTGTTTTCTTCATATATTTCTTTGCTATAAAAATCATCATATAATATATTATCTATTCCATTCAATCTAATAAAATTATTGATTGTCATTGTTGCAATGACAATAAATATTTGTTGTTCCAAATTATAATTCAGTATCTCCTTTAACATGGGAAAACAAACGTTCAAAACACCAAAGCAATGCGTAATCACATTTCGCACTGACGAGTGTAAACGATTGAATAACTCCTCTTTTTCTTGTGGGCCGCCAACTCTTTAAAAATTGGATAGATAGTACCTTGTATCCTTGAATGGAGCAAGAGAGTCGGATGTACTGGGATAACATGAATCAATCACATAATATTTACCTACATAAAATGTAAGTTCATATTATTCAACTATAATATTTTATACTTAACATATAAAGTAATGTTTTATTTACCTCGAGGAGGGTGAGGAAAGTTTTTGTTGGGATCTCGAATACAATGTTGGCATATTCGAGAATTATGAGCAGACCCCTCCCATCTAGCTTCCACAAATGTGAATAACATATCAAAAGAACAAACTGTCATAGTATTTTGGGAGCACACTCCTTTACGATTACGATAGGGTGTTTGTTCATTCTTTGGAACACAAGCATCGATATGTGTTCCATCTATCGCTCATACACAATATTTAAAGTAAAGCCAAAGTCTTGAATCATTTATGATCTAAAGAGGGACCTCATCAAGGCTTCGATGAGGCCTTATAATATCACTAGTAATCTTTGATATAGCAATTAAAACCTTGTTGAAGCTAAAATTGATCTTGCACAACTCTATTTCTTTCATTGTGACCAACTATATGCCAATTGTTCTTCAACAATGACATTATAAGTATCACTTAGAAGCCTCATTGATCTTAAAAAACTTGATAACCTTAGAAAAGCATCCTTCTTCATTCTAAATAAATCGTGACATAGCCTATTATGACCATTTAATATACATTGGACAAACTAGTGACCTATTTTAGAAGATTCCAAACAAAGTTTCTTCCCGATAGACGTCTTCCTTCTCTTTTGCAAACGTCGCAGTATAAGTAAAAGTAGTAGTAGTCTTTTTTTCCAATCATCCATCTATTCAAAATCAAGGCATCACTTGTATTATATGTATACCCAATGTATATGCATAAAATTATATACAACAAACAACATTTACGTTTTCCATCGAAGAACATGAATACCTCAAAGCTAATTTAAGAAAATATGATATGCATTTGATTGATTGGCTAAAGTCTATCAAAGGTAGACTATTCTAAAATACTAAAAGTTACAAGTCAAGAAAATTACATAAGTTCAACATAAACAACAGAATTTATACTTCATAATTTTACAAATAGAAAATAAAAAACCCTAAAAGAAATTAGTATTTTACAAAATACCATAATAATTTAACATCCTTGATCAATTCTTAGATGGATCTCTTAAATATTTCAACAAAACATTACATTTTTAGGGAGCCATATACATCCATATATATCTTTTATCATGATCCTCGAAAGCATTAGTATCGAGGATAAATAACTCATCAAAAATTTCATCAGCCATAGCATTTAGAATAGTTAAACATTCTTTTATGGTGGGGGTTGTTGAGGCTTGAGGTGTTGGAAAAAGAGAATCATCGTTGTTGTTTAATGCAGATTCACATAATTATAGCAACTTATTATCAAGCTTTTCATGAGCTAACTCTTTTATATTATGAGAACTAGATTATTAACTCTCAGAACGCTTATTGCTTGACATTTTCTTTTGGCATGTCCCACCATCTGAATTACTAGAATTACAACCCTCGATTTGAATGACCTTTTGGCATTTAGAAGGACCCACATGTTCTTAGCTCTTCATCATCCTTATTGAAACTTGGATGAGTCCTTTGAGATAGAGCCCATGAATGTTCTCCGGTTGCATGAGTACCACCAAAGATTAACCGTAGCTCATCTAAATAGGCAATTAGCTTGTTGCAAAAGTGTTTACAACTTGGGTTTTACTACAAAAAAATTTATTACATGCTATATATGATAATAACAAATAAGTTAAAAAATATATAATTCTAATTTACCTGAATAAATATCTTCCATTTATCCTCCCCACAAGTAATTGCACCTGTTATTAGGTCTCTCCTAAGTTTGGTTTCACTTTCAAATTTCACCCATGTTATGTAATATTTTTTTTTGAGATAAAATGATTTTTCACTTAAACTTTTTGGTATCGCAAGTTCTCAAGCCTATTAAGACCATCAACACATAATTGAACAAATGTTTGATGCATTGATTCGGTCCAAAGTGTAGTATCTAAAGAAGATGCCATAGATCCTACAAATATACTTATAGTAGGATTTATTATTATTATTCTTTATAAAGTTAGGCAATTTTTAAAGTTTGCATTCTCCATTCTACTATTTTTTAATGGTGGATGCCAAAAGTTGGATTAACTAATTATATAGTAACCGTTAAACAAACTTAGAATAATACTCATGCCAAATACCGGTAATCTAATAACTATTACTAACCTTATAACCAAATAATAATAATAATAATAAGAGCCTAAATCATACAAACTCCCAAGTACATGTAAACATCACACAAGCGCAAATAAAATAGCAATATAGAATTGAATTATACAGGTATACGCACATCATAAAAATATCATCATGGCATAAAATTGATTTAGGCCAATCATCATACCTAAGTTTTGTACGTATGCGTGTTGGGGGGAACTGTGTATGCCACAGGTGTTTTAAACATCTTTTGCGTGATTTATGATCTTCATTTCCAGCACACAAATTTCAAACTAGAACTATACGGAGTTCCATATAATTTAATTTCCTCTTATATATATATATATATGATAACCATCAGCTAACAATATTGGTCTTTTCCATAAATGAATCTTAGAAGGCCAGCACTCTTTGTATTTATTTTTGGGTCCCTTGGCTATCAAATTAGTGGGCAACTGATTACTATAAATATTTTATTAACAATCACACTAGAACTATCAATATTTTATTAGAGACGTACCCGGTTTTGTGCAGCAGACTGTTCATGTCAGCTGTAATGGTTGGAACCAACCCTCCTCTTCCCCCCCCCCATTATTATTAAGAAGATGTCTTGATCTTTTATTCAAATAAATAAGTCCCCTTTTCCAAAAGATAGAGTCTCATTTCAAATATTAATTATCTTGTCTGGTCTTGATCTTGTTACCTTGAGCATAAATCATACATATTCTATCTTGCCCTCTCTTTCATACAAAGCAACTAATGTGACAGTTATTAAGATTGTTGATAGATCAAAACTATGCCTTTGCCTTTGGATCCCTTTGTCCTAAATACAAATTGACGTGTATAATAAACATATACTACAAAACTATCACATAATCGCTTACCTGTCTGCAGCATTCTGAGTGTCCATAGGTGGAGTTCAACCATGAAAATATTCAATATGCATGATTTTAATTATTAGTTAACTAAAATAATATCATAATTTTATGTGATAATCCTTTTTATCCAAAGTGGAAATAATCCAGACCATTCCTAGAGGCCAGAAACCTATTGGCCGTTAGTCCACAAAGAGCCAACACTACAAACACAACCTACAGCAGCAATGAGGCTAAAAAAGGATGTTGTAACCAAAGCTCCTATGATAATTGCATTATCATTACGTGACATGTAAGGGTGGTACATCTTCATAGGTAGAATTTACTTACAAAGCTTCCACATTGCAAGGATCTAGCATGATTACTAATCCTAAACAGGTATATGTGATAATGCTTAAGAGCTCAATGGAAGGAAAATCATTTAGCCCTCTCATCCACAAGACTAGTGGAAGAAGCATACTAGATATAGGAGAGTGATACACATGGTATACTACCGACGCTTACACTTGGAATAAATTGACAAACACAACCTATTCCGATCAACATTTATAGATCAATGGGATAATAAATCAACACAATTTATTATAGTAAACATGATATTTTCATCAGATGCTCCAACACGATGCTTTTTCATAGTTATGGTTATGAACAAGACTTGTAGGTTGCCTCTGCATATATTTATAGTCTAACAATTAGAAACAAATTTCCCTAAAATTCTTCAATTCATAAGACAAGCAATATTATAATGGGGGGAATACAAGGCCAACATGGGTGCAGACATTATGAAAAGTGGAATTGAAACATTAGATGAGCATGAATTGCACATAGGTAGGCAAAATCTTATTCTGTCCCAGCCTAAAAGAAATTGTTTATGTATGAATTATTTCCAACAGTAAAAGGAAATGTGATCACCTAAAATAATTTTCATTTTCAAAAGATCATCATCAAAGTGCCAAACCACTCTCCTACCAAAAAGCCTCCATATATAAAAATGATTTAGACCCATATTTCACATGGGGGGGGGGAAACCAAACATTTGAAAACCCCATACTTTCAACCGTAATAACCATGAATCAATACTAGATCTAAAGTAGCGAAATCAAAATACTAAGGACATAACAAATCTAGACTTTGTAGATGAAGGAAAATTAAGCTGAAGATCTATCTCGAGTTAAAGATTAAGCAAAGTGAGAACAAACTTCAAAACCAAGCCCAAATTTTATATTTGATTTCTAGATCCCTAAAGATCGAGCGGATGTGAAATGGAGCAGCAATAAATGAAGTGTGAAATGGAGAAGTGAATAACAGTTAGTGAATTCATGGAGAGGGTAAAGGCGAGTTCAGAATAGGATGAATGAAAGTAGTGATGGAGTTAAGCTATGTAGTGAACATGAAATGGAGAAGCAGAGTTGCGGAGCATACGTGAAATGTGAAGAATAGATGTAGAAGGTCGTGGACACCAAAGAAATTCATAGGTAAAAGCAAGCACAAGTGGGATGTCAAAGGTAGCGGGCGGACTATGGAACGGAGTGGAGCTGAGCAAATGTGAAAGAGAAGAGTGGAGAGGAGGAGTGGGAATAGTAATATCAGTAATGTGAAATGTAGTAATGGAGGAGTGGGAAGGAGTGGCGATAGGTAAAAGTTTCTAAATGAGATTTATACTAATAAAAATATCATGCCACACAATAGAAGTTGTTTTTAAAAGTAAGTAAAATTTACTTTTAGTTTACAACTTTAAAAATTTTATTATTATAAATTACTTTTTTATAATAAATTTTTAAAATTAAAATCAAACAATACTAATTGACATAAAATTGCTTCTTATAGTTACTTTTATAAAAACCTACTTTTAAAAAGTTAAACTAAACATGCTCTAAGTCACTCAGTATGTAAAAATTGAAAGAAATGCGTCATAACAAAATTAAAGCATCATTAAAAAAAATTCAACTTAAATAACATAATTGTTTATAAAATTAAATTATAATATTCAAGTTACATGATATATATTTAAAAAGGCTACAATAATATACAACTATGACTTATGTCTTATTCTCTTTGATGACATGGTGAATGTCAATTTAGATATTGATAGCCCAGGTTGGGCCATCTATGGTTGGGTGACCATGTGATCATCCATTCTTCTACCTCTTCCCCTTCCCTTTCTATACCCCTCCTTCTTCTCCTTCCCCTAACACTTGCAACCAAGTCCTCTAATTATTCATCATCAAAATCATATTCACTAACTTGTTCAAAGACAATGGTGCCCACAGTTTTTATTTCCTCTATAGTTTGATGACATGATTAAATATCGACATTACTTTGTAAAAACAATTTGTATTTTGATACAATAGATTGCATGGTGTCCATACAATACATGAATAATAAATTGTCATGAGATGTTATTATTGCATATTTATAACAAACCTAAATGTAAATGTAAAGAAGTACATACCATTTATTGCTACAGCCCTAAGCAAGATTTATATTTTGATAATTTAGGTACACCAATGTGTGGTAATGATGGAGGACCAATCTTTCGATGTTTGATATGATGATACCAAATCAAGTACTTTTCCTCCTCTTCCTCTAATTTGATTGATTCAGTAATAGCCTTATAGCAAATGTCCATACCCCCATTTATCCAATTAGTAATACATTGCTCATGCACATTGACCTAGTTGGTATCGCCATGCCCTTTTCCTTCCATTTTATGCAATTTAGAGTCCATATATGTTATAAGAGGAATATATTAAACCATTTCAAATTTTCTCAATGCATGTTCATGGCAGCTCAATTGCAAAAAAAAATTTACAAAATAATGGAATATTCCTAGTCCACAAGTGCATATGTTCTAAACAAGATGGAGGAAGGTCTTGCATTAGCTGCACATAGAACATCCACATTACCTATATTTACATCATATATCCACCAATCTACAGTTGATATACAGTGAATATAAAATTAAAAAGATAAATAAGCTTTTGGATTTAGTAGTAAGATATGAGCAATATATAATAAATTTAAAAATCCCATGCAATCAAATATATTTTCACACTAACCTCAATTAGTTGATCAAACAAATCTCTATAAAAGATCAATGATCTACATGGATTCCATACAAAAATAAAAATAAAATAAAACTTTTTTTCTCTCCACCTTCTGCAAAAATAATCAAATGTGACAAAATGATCATTAATAGTCCAAAAAAATACATTTCATAGATCAAACCTCACTCTTAGCATTTAATTACCTATGTGACAGTGGCCTTTGTATTTCTAACTCATTTGCTATTTCTTTGCTAATCAAAGGTAATTATTATCTTACAATTGTATGAACACCAACATTAAACCTTCCCATAACCAAAGTGATTATGAAATAAAATTTTAAGGTCATGTAAAATTATTAAAATACAGGAATGATTACAAATTGCATAGGGCATGGAATGTTACCTGTAAAAGTATAAGACAAATGGAGATTAATTTAGTCTCTTAATGTGATGCTTGACAAAGTGAATGATATAAAGTTTCTAGCATGATAGATCCCCAACAAAAAGTCCTAATGTCCTCAAAATTTAACAAATGTTGTAAGAAAAAGAGGCTCATGCTTTGGCCTCATTTGTTTGGGCACAATATCTTGCCTATCATCATAAAAATCCATATTTTGACATGGTGCTCATTATCTAGAGAAGAAGCATCAAAGTTTAATCCTATAATTGTATCTAACCATCATAATTTTAGTGATTGTCCTTTTATTTCACTTGGAGGTGGTGCGATGCCTAAAACTTTCTCATATAGTGAACGATGATCTACTCTCTCATCTCCAACTATTAGATTACCTTTTGATAAGCAATGCTAAAATAACTACAACATCCTCAAGCATGACTCCCATTTCACCAAGTCTCATGTGGAATGTATGTGTCTCTAAATGCAAGCACTCCACCAAATCTATAATAAGGGATGGATCTAATATGATTTTACACATATGTATAGTACTTATGAATCAAGCCCTCATAAGTAATCTATGTGCATGAGTGTTAAGCTGTAACATTTGCCCACTATAATAATTAAGTGTCAACGACTCATCATCAACATAAAATCACAATAATCCTTATATGAGAATGCATATAATGATAGGTGTATAAGACTATGAAAACAATTAGCTAAATGATAGCCTCTCTAAGACATAGAACAATACTCTGATGATTGGTTTGTTGTGTGAGGATTGATATATCATTTGGAATAGGATGGACTCCATCAATAACATCCATGTTGAATCTGATACATACAATTAATATAGTTGGACATTCATAATGAAATAAGTGATAAAAAGAGTTAACATAATGAATAATAAGATCATCAATATCTTTCACATAGCCATCAAACATAGATAATAAATACTAATATTACATATGTAGTGGATAAAAAGCAAATATTTCTTCACTTGTTAAATAAGATACTTGATAGGCATTATCCAAAATATGATGAAGACTATGAGCATGTGATTCATGAACATTATCTATTAATTTTTGTGATGTTGAAGCATTTGCATGATTTTCTACATCCCATATTTGGGCAGCTTGACTTTGTCTTATATTGTACCTACTCTTGGCACATTACATGGACATTTGAACTCTATTACCTTTCTCATGATCTATTTCATTCTATCTTCAATTTCTGTTATACCTACCCTTTCCCTTTATCCAATCTTTATTTGGTATCAAAGTAGGCCCACCACACGGCTCCTAATATCCTACATCAAAGATAGGATTGAACCACCATAAATAGGTATTTTTCTAGAATTCTATTGAGTACAACTCTAAGATCAATATTTCTTCATCCATATTATGATTGAGACAACATGCTAAGAGATAAGAACAATGAATCTTGAATAATGTCCATTTGTGACAATGACAAGTCTTTTCTAGATATATTAATAATTTGCTTATGGCATCCTCTACTAAAACCCAAACCAAGTGTGCAGTATTTGGTTTTCACTTCAACTAAGCCATTTTTATCATGATATGCCACGATTGTATGATCATAATCTTTATTCTTATTATTGTTGTAGACTCCTTCACTTGTAAGGAAAAAAAAACTTGTTATTCTAGATATACATGTCCACCTTTCCTCTATTATGAAAGAACCACTGATTATTATGATAAACATTTATTTGAAAAAGAGGTGTAATAGGTAAAAATCTTGCTCCTTTCAACATACAATTCAATTACTCTAAAACATTTAGCATAATAACTTCAAAGCATTTGCCTATATTGTGAGCTAATGACCATTTCACATGATCTGATCTAATAATCCAATCATATGTGTCCTTGTCGTTTTCTTTCAAAGCATCCATTCTTTATTGCCACTTTTGTTGTTAACATTGTGTGCTAATATCCCATAAATGCTACATTATAATTTTATTGTTGTTCATTGCAATGTAAAATTATGGAATACATGTGCACTGGGAAAGCTGCTTTGGAACCTTGCTGCCAAGAAGGAAACTCTTTGGGTTAAGTGGGTGCATACCATTTACCTTAAGCGTAATTCTTTGTGGGATTTTATTCCCACTACTTATACGTCTTAGATTTTTCAGAAAATTCTACAAACTCGATCTGTTTTACAAGCTTATGTCAAGAATTGTGTGGCTTGGAATATTAACTCTTTTAGTATTAAAGATGCTTATGCCTTTAATCGCATCAGACATGGGAGGAAGAGATAGGCGAGACTAGTTTAGAATTCTTTATCTGTTCCAAGGCTTCGATTTCTAGCTTGGCTTGCTCTCAGAAATAGGATTCTTACCAAAGATAGATTATTAGAGTTTGGTTTGGATGTGGATGCAACTTGTAGTTTTTGCCAGCAGCACTTGGAGACTCGGGATCACCTCTTCCTTTTTTGTCCTTTCACTTCCATATTTTGGCAAAAGATTCGGGCTACTACAGGGAGAAGTGATGATATTCATAGCTAGGATCAAGAAGTAAAGGCTTTATTGACGAGATCCCAAAAGAACCCTCTCAAAAAGCAAGTGTTGGGGGCTTTGTTTATTTCATACATTGCTACTATATGGCATGAGAGAAATCTTAGATTGTTTGAGAATTGTTCCCGACATAACTCCATTATTTTATGAGCAATTTTTATGAATGTTTCTAGGAGAATGGTACACCCATGCATGCATGCTAAATAAGCTAGGTGGTTGTCACTATAGCATTGCATATTATGGTTTGGTTGTAATTCTTCCATTTCGATAGTAATAAAGCTTCTTACTTATCGAAAATAAAATTATTTCAAGTGGAGCAAACAATAACGATGTTTTATATGAGGCTCACGCCAACCTTCACTTTGCATAGCTCATAATATCCCTTTACGCCAATCAAAGGCTATAAACAATTGTTTGTTCTTTATCATAAGTTATTGCATGATAGTCATAAACCGCCTCTAACTCTCACCACTCTCTAATCAAATAATGGAAAATGCAAGTGAAAATATATGAT
This sequence comes from Tamarix chinensis, assembly GCA_030549775.1. Taxonomy (NCBI): domain Eukaryota; kingdom Viridiplantae; phylum Streptophyta; class Magnoliopsida; order Caryophyllales; family Tamaricaceae; genus Tamarix; species Tamarix chinensis. The sequence goes on along the minus strand of CM060177.1, from coordinate 86,032,478 downwards.
TGTTAGCATCAAAAACCACAACAATCAATAACACACTTTTATATTTGCTATATAGGTGGTGGTATCAATAGATCATAGGATGAAAATATTTAAACCCCTCAACATTAGCCTAAATGCCTAAACATGTTATCAAATATATTGATACTAGGATCATCAGTTATCATAGCGTCTCAATGAAAAACAGAAGTAGGACTAGCTTCCTTTATTTCATTGAGTCAACTAGGAAGAAGAGCAAATGATTCGGTAAATTCTCCATGTAAGTTTTGTAGAATCTTTTTGTTTTACCCGGCCATGCCTTTTTATAACTTGATATAAATTTTTGAATGTATGTGTACTATAATAACCTTCAAACTAATGGACATTTAGGCCGTCACCAACTATTCAATTTCTATGGCAATGAAAGAAAACATCAAATTCAGATGATGTGAATTGAATTTCTTATTATGACATTCATGTGGACCATTGTAGAATGTGACCTTCATCTTATCGAAATGTTAGGAATACACCTAGCTTGTAACTTCCAACCACAATTCTTACATGATACATAAAACTTTGATTGTTTTGATTTATCAGTCTTGAATGGTAGCTTTACAGAAAGTGTATACGTTCTCGTGTATTCCACTATGTCTCCTTTGGAGGAAAAAAATTGATCCACATCAAAAATTTCTTGGATACTCAAAATGGGCACTTCCTATTGGGACTCTACACTAAGAGTACTACAATATGTTAAGATGAGGATACTTTTCATATTCTAACTCATCATCTATCTCTATCTCTATTTATAGCAACCTTTCATCATAATCAAACTCATTATCAAGATTTATCTCACAAAAAATCTCATCAACAATTTCACTTTCAGACATAACCCTCACCTCAACCTCATTCATAACACCGTATGGGGGTAAAGAAGGAATTACATGATTTGTTTCTTCTTCTTCTTTAAAATTTACTCCCATTTCTTTCATATCCTCAATATGTGCATTAGAGTATTCATGATAGATAGGTCCACATTCAAGGGGGCTACTCATAGGTGTCAAGTTATAAGTAAATTGAGATTGTTGACTAAGCAAATGTTGAAAAGAATTTTATAACATTTGCCCGGATTGAAATTGTTGACACTTAATCTCTATGGCCAACTCCACACAATTATTTTCATTGTTATCAAATATTAATGAACCAAAGAGCATTCTTGGTGAGTAATCACTATCAATTATTATGACATATTTTCTTTGAGCATTTTGAGCAATATATACCAAGTACCTCAAAAATATATGTGAGACTAACAATGTTTGTGCACAAAGGCATTATATTCATCAATTAAAAAAATTTAATAAATGATGACAGAAAAAAATTTATATGGATGCCCTTCAAATACTAGATCACCACCCACTTCTTTTGCTTTCCCATTCCAATACAAGAATATTGCAATTCTACTCATCCTATAATTTAATACAAATGATTGGTAGGGATAGAAATTTCAAATACTTTTAATGAGATCAAATAGACAACTACTATTAGCAACATATTTTAGAATGTTGCATAAAAATAGAATACTTATATGCTAATACAAAATCAATAAAAGCTCCTAAGAAGATCAAGTATAGCTTAATATCACACACAAATATACATTATTTACAACTCAATAATAAAATTTATCTTTATTATTCCTCGTTATAATTGAATTAAAATATACACATATCTATTATTACATATTTATAATTTCCTAAACTTAACACAAACTAAATTTTATTAATTTTTGCATACAATAGAGCAATTATTGAACTAAATACTAAATCAAATAACAAAATATACAAATATAATGTAGTAAAAGATCAAGTTATTTACTAATCTAACATAAATATTATATAATTAGTCATACTAATACTAAATCAAACAATGAAGCTATATTTATAAAACTTTTGTGTAAGAAAAAAATGCAAACACATACAAAATTAAAAAAAATCACAAAAAATATTTATAAATGAACACATTATTGGCATACTAAATTTTCTCAAACAAAATTATAGGTTGATTCAACAAAATTATAATCTAAACAAACAACAAAATAAATAATTAAAACTAATAATTAAATGCTCATATAAAGAATAATATGACGTAAAGTAGTGAAATTACCTTGATTTAGTGATAGAGATGCAAAATTCTGAGTTGAAGGATGAAGTGTTGAAGGAGGGAGAGAAGCAGGGGAAGTTGGGGAAGGAGAGGGTGGAGATAGAAAATGCAACGACCAAATAAAGCACATCGGGGAAATAGGATTGGATGTCGTGTAATTCTTTTCTCCCCTTAAGCGCCCCTATCAGGGGCGCTCTCAGGCCAACTTTGAGGGGAAAAAAGGCGTTTCCTTCTCAACACTGACGAAACTATTTTGACATTTCAGCCCTATTAAAGGTGTGAATTAATTTCTGTTGGTGAATAGTCGAATCTGGTAGGAGTAGGATTGCTTCTTCAGCAGTGTATTCTTCCCGAGGTTAATGGATTGGGAATTTTGACACGTTCCTGACGAAGCATTACTGCTTAGCTTAAGATTTCTGGCCAAAGAGTCATAAGACAAAGGTCATTGGACTCGTCACTTTCCCCTGCCATCGGCATGTGGCTGTTCCTTCCTCAGGACTTCTTGATTCATCCTGTCCCATTTGAGGCATGAATGTAAAGAGGGAGGGAGAATCAGAGACCACCGGAAAAAGGAATGGAAAAAATTAGTTGAATAATTCAGTGATGGTGACACTGTAAACATTATCAATGGCCAAACAAGTAGAGGTCATCTCCACTCCCCTCCCACCTATATTTTGAATTTCATGCTTGGGCTTTTACTTCGCCACCAAATAACAAAAGAGTCGATGGATACTTCTTGTTATTGTTGCAAACTACGTAACACTTTCTACGCTATGCAAAACTAGAACTAGTTTTCACATGGATGGCTGATGAAGCAATGGCATTAATTGAGCTTTTAACTCTGGATTATCTTCCACAAGCATAAGTTGGTTCTCTTCTCTAACAGAGATACGAACAATCTCCGTCCACGAACATCATGGTAATCATTCCTCCTTTGCCCCATTCTGTAATCCCTCAGCACAGTGTCTACAGAAGTGAAGCATTTCTAGACTCATTTAACTCCAAAGAAAGTTCTCGGACAGAATAGCAGCATTTAAAATAGAGAAGCAAATATCAAAATCCTTAAGTAACACTTTCCTTTTAGCATGTCTATTCACTTACTAAGCTAATCGTCAGACATGCCCAGTGTAACTTCATCTGGACAGGAACCTTTCTTCTTCATCAAATGCTGCAACTCTGAAAGTTCACCCATCATTCCCATCATCCGGTATCCATCAACTAAAGTTTTCAACATAACCTCATCCAACACTCCACCTTTGTTCAGCATCTCATCCACCCAATCCTTTGCGGCCACCATATCCCCAACTCTGCAGTAACCATCAATCAGACTCGAATATGTATCAGCATGGGGAGTAAGCCCCCTCTCTTGCATTTTCCTCAACAAAGCAATTCCACTATTCATACTCCCTACTGCACAATATCCTCTGATGACAGTAGTGTACAGATAAGCATTCATCCCAAAACCCTTATCATGCATCTCCAAGACGAACTTTTCTGCTTCTTGAATCTTACGACAACTGACATAGCCATCAATTAGATACTTATATGTTGAGTCATCGAACTCAATCCCTTCCTTTCTCATTATATGCAAGACCAAATCTAGCTCATCAAAGTTCCACATTTTGGTACATGAATTCACCAATATATTACATGTTATGATATTGGGTTTAATCCCTCTACCACACATCTCCTCGACCAATTGCCGAGCATTTTTTATCTGTCCGCTCTTACACAACCCATTGATTACAACGGTCAATGAAAACACTGAAACTCTCATGCCTGAATCTACCATCCAGCGAAAAAATTCAAGCGCAAGGTTGACCTGATCAAATCTAGTAAGAGCATTTAAATGCAGAGTACATGTTCTCTCATCAATCTCATACCCATTGTTTCTCATATAATCAAACACCATAGAGACCCGATCGAACATTTGATGATCAGAGTAGACTTTAAGAACAGAATTCAGCAACCTGATCATTATCTTTGATTCCTTGCAATATTTTTCAACCCACTGGCATAGACTAGAGAACGGATATCTGCAATCCTGATCAATAATGACATTTCTCAATATCTGTTGAGCACCGTCAAACTTCCTGGACTTAATCAATCTGCATATTATGGTCAAATGGGCATGAAGGCTAGGCTTGAAGGATAGCTCAGACTGATTTTGGAGAAGATATTTGAAGATTTCCAAACAATGAGACGTTTCAATACTTGGGTCCCAGAGAACACGCTGCAGTTTATTGGGGCTGAACTTTGAAAGAATAGACGATACTGTCTGACTCTCGTCAGAGGCCGCAGAATCACTGGGAGTGTCGATGATGGTGGTAGCGGCATGGATATGAGAAGTGTGGCTGTATAGCACGTTGAAGATGGAATCTATGGATTCAGAATTCGAGACTGAAGTAATGTTTGACGGGTATGATGCTTTTTTAGATGTTTTCAGAGCTCTCAGAAGATCTTGGGCTGTCATATCTTATCCAAGCAAATCGTCGAACACCATATAGGCATGACTCAATCACACAGCAGAATCATCAAAGGTTGATGAAAGTGAGACTCGAATAAGCCAACGGCGTCATTAGGTCTCGAAGGTGATGCACCGGCAGTGTCTAATCAAAGCGCTTCGGGTATTTAATTTTAATCAGGTACGTCGAGAGGAGAGTTTCGCTCTTTCGTACGGCATAGTAACAAGTAATTCATCAATTTCTGTATTCCAAAAAAAATTCAAAATCACAAATTCCTACCAGAGGCAGGCTGCCCCTTGCGTATACTTGCCCATAATATACACTTTTTTTTTTTGATAAAAAACCCATATTATACTTGGTTATTACTATAGACGACGAAAGTTAAATAGAGTCATGATAACCAACAAAAACCGACTAGACAGGTTCCAGAATTTATCAGACATAATATAAAAAATTATAAATTTGAAACCTGTGCAAAAGTTTTTTTTTTGCCTTCGTTGTGTCGACGTAAAACACTGCATCAGGCAAAAAGAGTAAAAAATGAGATGGGGCGCAGGATATTGATTTGACGCAACAAAATTTATCAGAAGAACAGTTAATTATATTATTTATCTAATTGCAAAGTAAATAATTTTTTTTAAAAAAAATATATATTAAATTTCTTTTTTACTCCTTTGTTGTGGATACTCTAATAATTATAAATCTAAGATATTTTTGATTTCATCTAATATTCAAACCATGTTTAATATAATCCAAAAAATTATAAATATAAAATAAATTCGATTAAATCCAATAACTATATGAAAACTATAAACCTAAAAGTATCCGACTAGAGATTTTTAATAAATACCATAATTTTTTATATTATTTATAATATTTACTTCTTTCATTTATAAGAAAATATAAGAAAATATAAAAATATATATTTATGTAAAATTATATGTAGTTTACTAAATATAACCAAGATGATCTCTACATGTTAGTAGTCCTATCATCATTCATCACTATACTTTAGCTGACGAACACAATGTAAATTTACTACAAATTAACAACTCTACTGTCAAAAGAGACAACAACAACAATAATAATCAAAGATAAAGTGAATATCTTATGAATATCGGAAATATTCAGCAAATTCATCCTATTGAAAAACTTCAAATAATGGAAATTGAGATAAAGACTAGAGAGAAGAAAAACAAATGGTACATAAGCTTCATTCTTTTCTTAGCTAGTAATGCATGGCAAGTTATAGTCATATAAAAATAGAGTCAAAAGAGGCATGGTGGTAGATACAGCCTATGATGCTTGTCATCATCTCATTGAGTTAATTCTATATGTTCTCAAATATTGCTACTTAGCCAAAGCAATTTGGGAAAGTAGTATCGTAAGAGGAGTGGAGTTTTTTCTTCGGTAGTGATATGAATGACTTGTTTTGGTATAATTTCTATAATATCCGAGCTTCTAATAATGACGATCCTCCATGAACGGTTTATTTTGTTATTATTTGTTGGAACCTATAGTATTAGCGTAATAAGAGAATTTCTTGTAATACTAATCAGCAGGTTGAAAGAGCAATCCAGCAGTTACGAGATTTTATACGTCATGAATTCATGACTTGGAACAAGTTCAGTAGTTTGCAACATATCACAAGAAGTTCATAGTAACATGTTTTATGTTGGGAATCACCACCTCGAGGCATCATCAAGATTAATGTAGATAGGAGTGCTATTATAAATTTGGGAGCCATAGCAGCAAGGGTTGTGGCACGTGATGGTTGTGGCAATTAGATTTTTAGATTCTCCACCAACTTAGGAGTTGACTCGGTATTATCGATAGAGATGTGGGGGGTTTATTATAGGCTAAATGAAGCAATGAAGAGATACCTCCATCAGATATAGGTGTGTTGTGACTCAGCAGTAGCAGTAAATCATGTTAAGTTAAAAAGCACAGATTATCATCGACTTGTCCCCTAGTGGATGCTTGTAGACACTTGATGTTCCAATTCAGTTACTAAAGAATTGCTCATAACTATAGGGAGACGAACTATGTGGCAGATGGTATGACTCATATTGGGCATAAGCTTCCCTATGGTTTGTATATTTTTGACCAGCCTCCCCTAAATATTAAGAATCATATTATGTTTTGTTTGGTTGTAGAGTTAGTTATCATGTGATTGGTAATTGATGTTTGTATTGTATTCCTAGATTGACATCCTTCCCTAGCAAGTAAAAAAAATGACATAAGAAAAGGAGAGCTATATATACAAGATTTCTCAATAATAGGCTATGCCAAACACAAAAATGCATAACTTCAGTCCTAAACAATGATAATTAGTAAGGAGCATTTTTTGTTATTGGGTACCATTATCATATGTAACCCAAGCAATTAGACAATGCCAAGTAAATGTATCAACCTAAAAGATATCAAGTAATACATTATGATATTTGGCTTGAAAACTAACTATTATAACATTAAGCCTAATGACTAAATTATACCTAGTGAACTAGAAGTGATATCTAGCACACTTAGAGAGATCAAGCCCAACTAATGCTCCAACCAAGTCTCGAGTCTACTATTTTTCACAACATAATCAGGAGCATCAACTATGCTACAAACAATTGTCGTTCAAGCTTCAAAATAATATTGTCTAAACATAATTTATTATTGTCATTTAAAATATATTTAGTATTATTGATCGTAATACTAATTCTAATACTTAAAATATTTAGATCAATCTAGTAAATGTATAAGAATATGGAGATGGTATCATGTACCTTAAGTAAAATATAATCAAATAAGGGAAGAGATTATCAATTTCATTACAAGCACACATCAAATAAACATTATAGCCTTATACACTGTATATTAGTGTCTCTAACTTGTAATGTTCTACCTAAAATATCATAGAAAAGTAAGGAAGATCTGGAATAAGAATATTATTTGCTCATTAATAACTAAATATTAATGATTTTTATTATATCATATATGCTGAGAGTAAGAAGTTAATATTAGTTAATCATTTATCAATGGTAATTTCTTCATCTTATTTTTGCTACTCAGATATAATCTACTTTGATATGATGTAATTAGGATTAAAATTTATTATTTTTATTATTCTTATACTATTACCATTACTATATATTTAATTACTATTATTACAATGGTTATTGTTGTTATCATTTTATAATTTTTATCATTGATTTTTTTAAATAATACTAATGATAATATTATTATTATTATTAAAATTATATTAATATAATGTAATTGATCTACTATTAATAGACAATATAAGTCCATATCAAGCAATGATTACATAAGATATGAATATAAAATAAATTTAAAATAATATTCAAGCTCATTATAATCCAACTTATAAAAGATTTGAACTACGAGTGATAACTTAAAATAAAAGTTAAATAATTTAATTAAAAAAACTCTTAAATTTGAAATATCAATCACAAATTCACAACATCTTTAAAGATAGAATACTCATAAGAAGTATTAAGAATCTGATAAAATCAAACTAAAAGATTAACATAAATCAAAATAATTGAGGTTCAAATAATGAGACTTTATAAATGATTACATGTTGAATTGTTAAAAAAATGAAATGAACATGATCCAATCTCAAATGACTCAAACCTAATCTAAATTCGAGGCAAAAGTACAACAATCCAAAATTATTATGGCTATACCCAAACCGAAAGTAAAACAATTTAAATTTACTCATTTACGAGTCTATATATTCTCATCTTAACCTAATCCAGTATAATAAAATAACCTAAAATTATCTGAATCCGAAGTAATGTGAATCAAACTCAAGTAGAATTAATTTAATAAAATGACTCGAGTTTATTAAAAAAATCAAAATAACTTGATCATCGTATGATCCAACCTGAACTCGACTCCATCCATCCAACCCTTCAAAACTTGTATATGCATGCTATAATATAGAATTAAAATATAAATATAACCACAAAGAAGACTCAACCCAATGTTTTAATGCGATGTGGTCAAAAAATTCAATGGTGTCCCACCACCGCAAGTGAAGTTTTGTGATAATTAAAGCTACAAAAAACTTTATGGGGTCGGAAATACTATAAAAATATCGCAGGTTGGTATGCGTCGATGTATGTACATTAATTAGATATTGATATTATTGTTTCTTTTAATTTTGTTGAGCAATGTTTAAATAAATTATTGTTATAGTTACAACTATTTATGCTGGGTAACATTTTGATTTATAATGAGTTGACTTTATATGTTTTCGAATATTTATTAGTTTATTTCATTATTAGTAATCCATATGTTTTTATCAAAGCACTATTTAATAGCAGAATATAAACAAATAAAGGAAAATGAATAGTCGTTTAATATAAAAAGAAGATTCTAGATTGATAGTTTTGATAGAACTTTTTTGTTCAGAGATTTTATTATTATATAATAATAGATATATTAATACATTGATGTATAGATAGACACAAGGTCGGCGTAATAAAAGGCGGATTATGACTTTGATGCTCGTGGTGGAGGCAAGCATTTTCTTTAGGCTCTTTAATGATCATTCATCTCTGACTATTCAAGATGAACATGATCATTTATAATACTAATGAGGCATCTGCAATGGCGATCTCTTTATTATTATTATTATTATTATTTGGGTGTGCATATATGTCGTGATTGAAAATCGATGAAGACAAGCAGGATGCGAGGTATTTATTCTTGATGACGGAGGCTATAAGATATTAGAGGTGAATTCGGTCAAATGGGGATTAAATTACGCGCTGATGTGATTTTGATTAGGACGTACACAATCGACCTTCAAATCTTCAGAGATCCAATAAAATCTATCTGACATGGCCATAGAAACTCAAGGAAATGGCACTAAGGAATACATACATATATTTATAATTTTGTTGGAATCCCTGAGCTTTATTGACTCCTCTGCTAGATGCTTTTCCATCTTTTCTATCATCTACTTACCTAGTGGTAATCGATTGATGTTGATCCATTAAACTTGATTGCTGAATTTTTGATAGACAGCCTCATTTTGATCGAAAATCTTCTTTCCTGAAGCTATTATGACTCTTCAGTTATTAGTTGAAATACGTTCTAATTTGTCATGCTTTTCTATCCTCCCTCGGAGCTCTGCATTCATGAACTAGAGCGTTGACAGAAGTTTTAATGTACTGAGTGTCGGCCAATAGGCAATGCCCTCAATCCCAAAATTTGATCCAATCGGAAAAAGTTGGCCGAAATCCAAAGTCGGGAGGGATATTTAACATGAACAAATTACTAGGTCGGCATGTAAAGGAATATCGTTATATATTTTGAAGCTAAAATTTAATTATTAATATTTTTGAAAACATATTGTTAACAAATATAATAAAATAATATGATAAAAATATTTTTAATAAGAATATAATATTAAAATTTTGTATTATAATATATTATATTTTGAAAGAAATTATTTGTTAAATTTTAATTTTGAAATTTTTTATGATTTTTTTTAAAAAAATACAAACACAGAGTATTACAATTATTGTTATTATAGTTATCTTTTACTATTATTACTAGTAACAACATTATTATAGTTAGCTATTATTATTACAACTACTATTACTATTAAAGTACCATCATCATTATCACTACTATTACAATTGATAGTGGTGGTGTTTCTATTACTGCTTCTTTTATTATTACTACTATTGTTGCCGCTGTTACTACTACCTTTTACTTTTGTTTCTACTCTTGCTAATGTTGAGCCTCCTCCTCGTGCAATACCTTTAATTTAACCTAATATTAATCCTTAGTAATTGATATTTTAATCTTACTTAAAAATTTAATTTAATCCTACTTTTAAACCTAACTTTAACCCTAATTCTAAACTTATTCATCTTCCCCTCCTTCCCCTTTTCTTTATTTTCCTTTTTCTATTTTTTTCTTCTCCTTACCCCGGTCTTCTTCCTCTCCCACATGACTTCTTCCTTTCCCTACCAAATCCCTTCAGTTTAGCTTGCAACCTCAAGCTTGATCAAGTTTGTAATCGTCATCACCATCATCACATCCCTTCATTCTAGGGATGTGTCATGAGAATTTTCTCCTCAAAATTCCCCATTATTTGCCAATGCATAATACTAATTTGTGCTTCCTCCTTTACTTACTCACGCTATTTGCATGACACCTCTAACCAATAATACCCCTCATTTCTCTCTCTCTCTCTCTCTCTCCTTACTTCCTTTATTGTTCCACAAACTCATCCTAGACTCCTTTCCTCCATTCCCGACTGTTCTATATATTGATCCTTGCCGAGTTCTACAATTTATGTGCAACAAGCTCTACGTAGCATGGAAAACCTCACATGGCAACAAGCTCATTACATTAGCACCCAACATTACTCCTTATTTTCAAGAGAAACTCACGCAAAGACCCCATTCCATCCCCCATCATTGATCTCTTCACACAACACCACCATCAACACTTCCCAACCTTCACTTGGTAACTTCCTCACCTTTGGTTAAAACTAACACAACCTAACATGAGCACCTCATGTTGCCCTAGATTCCCAATGTGAGTATCTCATGTTACTCAGCCTCCTTACAACGAGATAGGCATGTTACTACACCCTTCTTTCATCAACACCTAACGAAATTCATTTACATTCGTACCACACTTTCACATAGCTTCGAGCCTCTTTTTTTTTTTTTTTTTTTTTTTCCTTTGGCTCTTGCACTTTTCTGGCCTTCGTTTTCTTAAATTTTCCCTAATTATTTTCTTACATTCTAACTATGTGTTATTATTGGTTTCTAGGTGATTTTTTTAATTGTCTTAGAGGAGAAGTCTTAGGGTTTATTCTTTTTTAAAGATCGATGATGGTTAGGTAAGTAAACATATCTTAGTATAGGGATTTGTTGTTATGTGTCAATTATATGAATTTTTCATTCGAGCATTGTAACATTTTATAACTCATGATATGGTTGTCATTTTATAATAATTTTGTATATTTTAAATAAAATTGAGCATTTAGTGAAAGCATATATTTATATGTTATTGCTCGGTGAAGCTTTGTCTTGAAACCCTGGTATGTTTGCATATTCCAATATCTTAATCATTTTATGAGAATGGATTGTAAATATGGATAAGTATAGTAATTATGTTATATATTTAAGGTAGAAAGGATATAATGTTGGGACTCATAGGTTTTTTGTGTAAATTTGATATTTTGGCTATTCTATGGGTATTTGGGACATTTTATAATATTATAGAGAATTAATTTAGCATGATAATTTTTGAGGACTTCATAATTAATTTCACGTGTAATATGATCAAGTGTATGTTGAGTAGGGTAAAAGTTATACTAAATGAGACTTTGGGTACATTTAACTAATATAATGGTATTTTGGTTAATATAGGTTATGTATAAAATTTGGTATTTCTAAAATAATATTGGTTTAAAATATTCAAATTATATTCCTTGAAATACTCAGGGTAATTACGATCAACATAAGTCTAAAAATTGAGAAAATGACTTAAATTGGAAATAGTAACACTAGATCTTGGCTTATTATCATATGTGTAAGACATTTGAGCTATACCTTGACTATTGGTTATCGTAATAATGTCATATACGCTTATCACACAAAGGCAATGCATATAGAACGTGACCAAAAATAGTTTGGATCTTTCCTTAAGGGTAGTGGTCATAAAACCCCTACCAAACCCTAATTTCATAACATAAGACAATAATATTTAAATTAAAATATTATATGAGTCAGGATCAATTATACCCGCCTGTTCTATTAGATGAGATAGCTGTTAAAAGTGTCAAGCACTAGAGTTGTACTAGTTTATTTTTTTTAGGAGAATAGTGCCAAGGGGCATTATACATTAGGGTTCTACCATTCTATTCCTCCGAATTATAATAATGACTATGAGTGTTATGCCCTAAGGTTGTATATTGTTGACACTGTTCCCCTAGTTATAAATAGTAGGGTTTCTGAAATCAATGAAATAAAGTAAATGGATTTCTAGTATGCCTAATATGGACTCTATTTTTTGTTCTTCTCTTAAATCATATCACGTTATAATTTATATGCATAATTAATACTTTTATATGACTTTATGTGTGTCAATTTTCCCTTTACTATGATTGGTGTGAATCCCTCCTCATATGATTACAAGATTTGAATGTAGAAAAGAAAAATGTGTCAAATGAAGGAAGGTGTCATATGGTATGAATCTTCAAGAAAGATTCAAGGAATATTTGTAATACCCCATACTTCATAAGATGATTGAATGATAATTGTGTCAATTTTTAGACCTTTTATTTTTATTTAATGTTATGATTTAGTTTGAGGTAAAGTTTGATTTTAAATGGGATTGGAAAATGGAGTTTATTGAGTTTTTAAGGCAAATTGATTGACTAATAATGAAGAAGCGATCGACTAGTTTCTAAAACTATCGACCTATAGGTCTAAACTAATCGACGGGTTTGTCAAGATGGGCATATTTTTTGAACTAGATTTTCTATAAAATTTGTTATACTAAAATAGAACTTTACCAACCAATTCCATATTGCCCCTAAGTAATTCCTAACCATTTTTATGATTCATTTAACCCAAAATATTGCCTCAGATCGATTGGGATGTCAATTGGGACAATTAAGGAGGAGAGATGACCTTAGCCTTTTCCTCTTCCACCTCTCTCGTCTTCATATTTTTGAGATCAATGCTTTGATCTCTGGTACAGATCTAAGTAGCTAGAAGATTCCTTCCATGATGAACTTCCATTTCCCATCGTGTGTATTCTAATTCTAGCCTAATTGATAAGTATTCTCTAGAAATACCGCTTGAGCTCTAGAGAATAGGTTAGCATATTATGGACGAAATCTATCGATTAAGCTCAAATTCAATGGGTTTTTAAGTAATTCTTGAACCCTTTTTTATCCCTCTCGATTGATTGGCTATAAATAGGCACAATCACCCATTTTATTCAACTTTCTTTCAACTACCAAAATTCTTACGTCTTTGGTTTCACCTTCCATATTTTTTGCACTTCGAGTCTTTTGATTAATTTTGTTGCACTATTATGATTCTGTTACTAGCTCTCTCTTATTTTAATTATTAAGTAAGGAAGAGTTAGATTTGGGAAAAAGATTGAATGGTTTGGATGAGCACCTTCCTATTTTTCCTTGAGTTGGTATGTTTCTTTTTTTTCTCTATATTTTAAATTAAAAAGTTAATAAGTCTTTGATACAAATTTGTAAGTTTAAGATTTATGGTTTTAAGGTTTTAAAAGCTAGGAATTTCATAGTTAGAATTTCAAGTTTAAAGGGTATTTTGCCTACATCAAGTAAGTGATTCTTGCTTCTAAAATGATTAATGAGTATTCCTAGATGTTAAGAGTTCCTTTAAGTTGACTACATAAATGATTGAGATGGATAGATGGTATACTTTGATTAAAATGCATGAAAAGTGGTAAAAAAAAGGATATGATGATTCCATATTATAATATGTAAGTTAATTTGGTTGAAAATGTGATAGATTATGTTGATATATGTTTTAATTTTTTTTAAGGATGATTTATAAGTATGAATCTACATTAAATTTAATATTTGATGTTGTGTTAGGCAAACTGATTAACTAGTTAGATCAAATTAATCATCTAGTTCCTAGAATAGTTAACTAGTTGAACCAACCCATCGATTAGTAAGTCGGCAAAGACCATGGTATTGCTCTCTACTTAAACTCATCGATTGGTTGTGCATAACTAATTTATTGGTTTATGATCATTTGACTGGTTTGTCTAAACCAATTGACCGATTTGAGGAAAAGCATGGTCTGATTAAGTCAAATTGATCGGTTGGTCAACCAAAACCGATCGACTAGTTAGTGCAACCGATAGATTGGTTTGTATGATTTTTTTTCTTTTGATTTGGTTATGCTTTGAGGCTATGTTTGAGACTATCCTATGCTTAATAATGGGATAAAATACATATTTTTATCATGGATTAATGGCATAATGAAAGGATTAATGAATCATAATTTATGATATACTCTATGAGTATGCTAAAGGTTAAATGAATATCCCACTCATTATAAATGATGATATTGAGGGAAAAAAATAATGAAACACAGCTTGGGCTTGAATGAAATATTATGGTGGATATGATTAATATTGGTAATGGGTAAATGGAAATCCATATGGTTGGGAAAATGGAAAGGAAAAGGATTAATATGAAATAAACATGGAAAATGCTCTACTTACTTTTTTTTTAGTCCTGTGTGATCACTTATCCTTATGAATAACATACTAATCACGTAAAGTGAAAGAAAATTGATTTGAGTATAGGTCTAGGATATCCAATCCTTGATTAGCTATTGAGGGTTAGTATGCCTTTAAGCATTTTTAGTGCCTTTGGGCTTTTCCATTGGGTGGGATCCTATGAGGTCCTAGTGCCTTAACTACTCTAGACATTAATGATGTAATAGAAGGTATCAATACTAAAAGGTCTAATTACCTAGGTGCTTGTCTTTGGTCTGGACTTATGTCAATTCTAGTGGTTAGCTTCGACCTAAACTTGTTTGCTTGGTTACTAGCTTCGATATAAGCTTTATGTCTCTTATTTGGATAGGCTTCCATGGTATGTGAGACCATGGGGTGGTGTATATTGAATTTCGCAATGATAATAAAATATGGATGATAAAGATCGAGGTAATGAACAAGTGAGTATGAATAATCGGATAAGTATAGGAAAAAGAATGGATGAGAAAAAGGATAAAGTTGGTTTGTACACTTGGTTAATGGCTTTAATGGCTATTTAGCTATTGATTGAAATGTTGACTAGATGATTGACCTATGTCATACATGAATAAGGAAATGGGATAATCAAAATGATTGAGTAATTGGAAATAAACCCTAGTGGTTGCTTGGATATTATTTTCTATTACATGTGTGAGTACCTATGTAATCATGATGTGAAACCAAGCATGATATATTCTACATTATTTGAGTTATGCATGATATCATGCTTTGACATACCCTTACCTTGAAGTATATGGCATTAGCATGATGGATGTTAATCATTATATCCATGCATGATAGAAATTGTATATTTTTTTTCCATTGAGGGAGAAACTTGACTTAATCAGTACGTAGTATACTGATGTATCCATTTGCACAGTCACCTATTCATTCCCATGAGTAGACAGGCATGTGTATGTTTTTGCATCTGCGAGTAGAATGCATACCTCATTTGATTTAGGGCTTGAGAGCAAGGACAACTTAAGGTTTTGTGGGTCCATAGTGGACTGAGGTCTTGATTTTGGGGGTCACACCATATTTTCATTTTAAATGTAGCCTTGTACTTTTATCAATATGTATTCCTCTATTGAGTTGGTCATGGAATGATGAGGTCCATGGTATAGACAATCTTTTAAATATTTCAGTAATTTTATTATGCACTTTGTTGTTTTAAATTTCTTGGTTATTTTTAGCTTTGTGTTTGATGGTTTAGGCGGTATATGTCTATCCTTTATCAAGTACGACGGTAGCACCCTATTTTTCCTAGGTGTGTTTTTGGTTTTCGCAATGTCTTATGCAAAAAATTTTTACAGCGAAAAATTGGGGTGTTACAAATTTAAAGATTGATTTAAATCTTCAAGCAAGATTCAAGGAATATTTAAAGATTGATTTGAATCTTTAATCAAGATTCAAGGACGAACTCAAGAAGTTTAACTTTGAATGTTTTTCCCAGAAGACATTCAAAATATCTTATGTAAGATTACTCTAAGTAGTCGTAGTTAGAAAATTCACATACAAAAGAGAGAAGATAGGTAAGTGAATTACTTGCTTATATTTCATTTGATAATCGACACACATGTTACAATGTGTTGACCATGTGGTTATATAGGTAGCAACACTTTGCTAAGTAGCACACTAAGGTAGCCAAGGTAATACAAGCATGGCTACCTAGAATGTTAATTAGTAAAGCAACATAGTACTAACTTATATAATACATGAATTGAGCTAAAAATTATTACCAAAAAACTTTTCTAATTAATATATAGGAATAACTAGCAAGAGTCCTAATTTCCATAAAATATGATAACTAGGTCTCCTTGACATGGTAGTTTAACTTCCATTCATAATAGCTTCATTTAACTTGTAATAACTTGAAACACATCAAATCTTAGATTTTTTTTTATAGCTTGAAGTGCATGAATATTCTCCTTGCAAATTACATACCCACAAGAATTACTCAAAGTACACATTTTAATGTTAATCACATTATCAATATTATCATCAAAGATAAATATTGTAATAGGCTCCATCACTAAATATATAAAATCCTCATTCTCTTGAGAATCCATAGATGCTCCTGCATCATTCTCCCTACCTTGAGAAGAATTTTCCCTTAAACTAACATTACTATAATAAGGAGACAAATCATCAAAACTAAATTTCCTTAAAACACTGCCATGAGATTTTGGAAGTTTAAGTTCATAAGTATTTTTTTCTAAATTTTCTAAGTATTTTCAATGATCTATCTGCTCTTGGAATTGATTTATGTTTTCTTAGATTAGGAAATATTTATTTTTGAAAATTTAATCAAACTAAATCACTAGGATAATATATCGTTGGAGTGCAATGCCTATTAGCTTGATTTTGGCACCTTTTATTGTCTTGTTCTATGTTTATTACAAGTTGTATACCTTTAATCATGTGTGGCCAAGAGAAATTAGATTATAATATTTCTAATGTATTTTGAGTACCATAATGTCCCATGATAGCTCCTTCACGTACCTCTATAATAAGTAAATATCCAATACTTAACCTCGATACACAATGTTTATTGAGTTCAAATAAAAATCCATCTTATAATGCATAATTACCATGATATCCATTTATTTTCTATGTCTGATATTTATCATTACAATCTTCATATTTAGGATAAAATTATTTTTATATTTCAAAACCTATCAATTTGGCATCTAATATGATAAGCTATATAGATCTTTTAGAAAGAGCATTGGCTAATACATTTTCTTTTTCATCTAAGTGTTTGACATAGGATACAAAGGATTGTAAAACCTTTACTATTTTCTTTTGACCATGTATGTATTTCAAGTTCTCATGATCAGAATGAAATATAGAGGTTTAGGCGTCAAATATTGACTTCATGTCGCTAAGATACGTATGCTGGCAAAGAATTTCTTATCATATGTGGAATACTTCAATTTTGCACCATTTGATTTTTTACTAAAATAAGCAATAGGTCTTTTTCTTGTGAAAGAACTCAAGTGTATTACATAGCTTATCCTTAAGGGTTTTAAATGCTTTTGTGACTTAATTTTCCCAATGAAATTCTCCTTTGTTTCTGAGTTGAGTAATAGGTGCAACAATAATAGATAAATCTCTAATAAATCTCCTATAAAAAACTAGCTAACTCTTAAAAACTTCTTACTTGGTGAATATCCTTATGAATAGATCAGTCTTTAATAGCTTGTATCTTATTAAGATAAACTTTAATATCCTCACCACTAATAATATAACCAAGAAAAATTATACTTGGAAGCATAAATTCACAATTTTCTAATTTCCAATAAATTTAGTTTCTCCGAGTTTATCAAATAGTTTCCTTAGATGCACAAGATGATCATTTTCATTCTTAATATATATATAAGTATTTCATTCAAATAAACCACAATAAATTTACCTAGGAAATGATGAAGAACTTCATTCATTAGTCTCATGAAAGAACTAGGCACATTACATAATCCAAAAGGCATCACAGTCCACTCATAAAGACCATATTTAGTTTTAAAGGTTATTTTCATTCATCTCTTTCCCTAATTCTCATTTGATTATATTTACTTCTTAAGAAAATTTTGGAAAACAAACATGAACCAAAAAGTTCATCAAGTATGTCATCAAGTCTCGGCATAGGAAATATATACTTCATAGTTATATTATTTATGATTGTAGAATCTATGCACATACAACAAGTACCATCTTTCTCAAGAAATATCAGGTAGGTACACAACAAGGACTCATACGTTCTTTCACATAACCTTCATCTACTAGTTTTTGTATTTTTCTTTGTAATTCCTTAGCTTCATTTGGATTAAATCTATAAGCAAGATTATTAGGTAATGGAATTCCAGTAATTAAATCTATAGCATGCTCTATAACTCTAATATTTTATAGTTTAGGAGGTAAGTCATTAATAAATACATCATTATACTCATCAAGTAATCTAGTGAGAATTAAATACTTAGACTTTTTCTCCCCAAATTGATATTCTTTTACTAATGAAGCATAGCAAACACTAGCCTCCTCAATGAAATTAATCATATCTTTCTCAAATATGAATAAACTCTTATGTAAGTTATATGTAATCACAATGAGATGGTTTCAATTATACCTTTTTTTATCATTGAGTAAAATATATTCATTAGTTACACCATCATGGATTGCATTTCTATCATATTGCCATGGTATTCCAAGTAATATAGCACAAGCATCCATAGGAAATATATCACACAATACTTTATCATGATAGTCACTAATATGAAAAGCAATTAAGGTTTGCTTATTTACTTTAGCACCTTTTTCCTTATTGTGACATTGTAATGAATATGGTTTAGGATGATTAGTAGTCACTAGCCCTAGTTGTTTAACCATCATTTTACTAGCAACATTAGTATATGAACCACTATCTATATTGATTCTACAAACCTTATCACTAATTATACACTTAGTCTTAAAAATCTTATCTCATTGTGTAGTTGGATTATTAGGTTAATACCCTTTGAAGTAAAAACACATGGATTACCATATTATTTATACATATGCAAGTTATTGCCATTAGATTTGGTTTCTAGGTCATCATTATCATCACATGGTTCCATACCTTCTATTCATTTATGGTCAAAACTCTTTTGTTAGGACACTCTCTATCAAAATGACCATATTCGTTACATTTAAAACATTATTTAGTAGACATTTCATTCACCTGATTCTTACCCTTTTCATCTCAGTGAGGGTTCATTTTCTTATCATTAGTTGAAGATAAATGTGTCCCATGTTTTTATGTAGATGCATTTAGATAGTTGTTTGTTCAAGTAGAAGTTAAGACACTTGTTTTAGCATAGGATTTAATAGGCTTAGTTTGCTCTTCAAATTTTAAATCGAATTTAATCAAATCATCAATAAAATCATAGGAAAACATTTCAACTTTATACCTAATCAAGGTTTTAAGACCACCTAAGTATCTACCATATTGTTATTCATTTCTTTCTTGGATATCACACAAGAGTGCTAGCCTTTTGAATTCCCTAGTGTATTCATCTACACTAAGTAGTCCTTGCCTAAGAGTAGTCAATTTGATATACATATCTTGTTCAAATTCTTTAAGGTTAAATTTATTTTTTAGGTGTTTTTTCAATTTATCCCAAGATTTTATTTTACCTTTTTGTTATCTTTCACAAGTTCTCATAAGATTGCCATACCAAATCCTAGCAAACTTTTTAAATTTGAGAGATGCTAACCAGCATCTATGTTCATTATCATACTCTATAAATTCACATATAGTTTCTATTTCATGCAACCACTAAAAAACACAATTCTACATCCATTTCACCATAGATATCAAAGTGGTTAAGTTTTATACCTTTATCTTCCATATTATCATACCTTGGTTGGAAATTTGTATATCCTTGTCGATTGTGGCTAAAATCATTGTAATCATTCTCAGTTGCCTTCTTTTTGTATTCCATTCAATTGTTGTATTGTCCACCTCATTCTTGGACTATCCTCCTCACCACGCGTTGTACTTAGTCATATGTGGCCTCCATGGTGTTGTGCATGTGTTGTAATGTCTCTTGGTAGCTACCTTTTTCTCTAACCTTTGGATTTAAATTTTAATGAAAGGAAATTTCTAAAGTTGTGCATTGGTAGCATGCACACTTGCTGCAAGTTGTTGATGAGTTTCAAACATTGCTTTCATTGAAACTTGATCACCCATAGCTACCTTTCTCGATAAAAGTGATTCGATAACTTCTGTTTGTGTAACACCCTGAATTTTATAACCTAAAATTTGAATATTTAACCTTTTATCTAAAAACATTTATTATTGATTTCATTATTTTTTGAGCCTTTGACTTAAAAAATAGATAAAATTATTTAACAAATTAATATAATTAATTTCATCATATTATCTTACTTTTTTATTTTAAAAAACATAAACCCATAATTTTATTAATTCTTTTAAAATTAATACCCTAATTTTTTAATAAATTAATATGATATTTTCCCAATAACTCAGTTTTAATCTAATTTGTAATCCCAATGATAAATATATTTTCATCTTTCTCTTCCTTCTTTTCCTTTTCCTTCCTTTTCCCTTTTCTTTCTTTTCTTTCCTTCTTCCTTCTTCCCTCGGGTAAGCCTAAACCATCCCTCCTTCTTCTTTTCTCTTTCCCTTAGGCCAACCCATACCTTCTTCCCTTCTTTCTTTTCTTTTCCCCCAGCCAATCCAACCCCTCCCCCTCTGCTTTTCTTCTCCTCTTCCATGCGACCAATCCACTTCCCTCAACTTCCTCCTTTCCTCCTTATGGCCTAGCTACCCCCTCTCATTCTTTCCCCTACATGCGCCTAGCTAAACACTCCCCAAACCCCCTATGCACTCCTCCTCCTTCTCATGCACCTCTGCAAGCCTACAACGCCAACCTACACCACCACTCTCTTGTCATCTTTTTCTTTTCTTTTTCTTTTCTTTTTCTATCCCTACAGCCCCAAACCTTCCTTCTCTATGTGCCCCTTTCCTCCCATTTTCATCCCCTACCATAGTTGCACTACCTCAACTTGCCACTCCCTACACTACCACCTAGCTCGAATGCCAAACACCCCATTTCCTCCTCTTCTTCTTATTCTTCTCTTCTTCCTTTCCTCTCTTTTCCCTTATGGTATTCCCTATCCCCCAACCCCTTTTTTCTCCTTTCTTCCTTCTTCTCCCCACCCCTTTTTTCCCCACTGCCTCATCTAGAGCCACCTCCAGTGCTTCCACCACTAACCCAGCCTCCGCTGTTGGCCACCACCCTTTCTTATTCCTTCACTCTTTCCTCTTCCTCCTCATGTGCCCCTACCTCTCCTTTTTTCTCCCTTGTGGTAGTTCTTGCTAATTTTCCCTACCACTATCCATTCTCCCTACACAAATCCCTCCTCCACCGCAACTACCGCTAGCTCCTCCACCCTACATCCTCCCTACACGTCCTTGAGCAACCAATGCTCAGCCTCCCCTATACCCTGCCTCCTCCCCTTCTCTCCCCTTTGACCCCTAGTAGCTACCACCTTTCCTTCAACCACCCCTATCCCCTTCCCTTTCCTCCACCATTGTAGCTCCTTCTTGTTACCTACCTCCAGCCTTAATCACCACCCACCTATTGCACCATCACCTAGAGCTACCCAACACCACCTGCACCTACCCTTATCCCTTCATCTTCTTCACCTTTTATTCCTCTTCTTTCCCTTCTCTACAGCTTTCTCCTAGCAGCCTACACTGCAACTTTTGCCACTTTCAAGCCTCCTGCATCATACCCTTTAACCACCAGCCATCTCCTCCCTCACCTCCTGCACCTAACAACCAAAACCCAAACTTTCCACCACAACCTACAAACCCATAACCGAGCCACCTTTCTCCCCCCGTCCACTTCGTCCAATTTTGCATGGCTCACGTTACACATGCAACATGAGTTATGTTGTGTATTTTTTATATACCTTAGATAATATTTAAGGTATAAGGGTAGTATGGTAATTTTATATTTAATAAATATTTTTAATAAAAATCATTATTTCATTTAACTTATACTAATATGGTATTTATGATATTATTTTTAGGTATATAACTTTATTAAACGGAGCCTAAGCATTTTTAGTTGGTTATTAGTAAAGTTTGTTTTGTTGGAAATTATATAACCTTTATACCCCACTAACATATATGGATATCATATCTTATCTCATTAGGGTTTTTGATGTATGATTTTTGCAGATATGAGGTGTTGCAAATAAATCCCATGATTATTAATGTTATCATAAAAAATGGAAAAAGGAATGCATGTTATCTTGTGTAATATGTTATGTGTGAGCATAAATGATTAAGAAGGGGTCTAATATTGAGGAGTGATGATGTATGTTATGCGTATATAAAATGTTACGTTAAGCATGTATGGACACTTATAGTAAAAATATTACTATTATGAGCCCTAGGGGCAATTTGGTTATTTAGACACAACATAATATTTAACCCTAATAAGGATACCTAATGTGTTATGCATATCAATAAGAATGGAGATAGGAGTTTGGGGTATTATAAACACATTTGTTAGCATGAATATCAATATTTTATGGTCTCGAGGCATTTCAGTAAATTTTAAGGTATGGTGGTGATAACCCTAATAAATATGCAAGATAAGTGTTATATGATGTTGATAATGATAATAAGAGTTTGTGTCATTAGAAATACATGTCCCATCGTGAATATTACTATTATATGACTTAGGGGTATTTTGGTAATTTTGAATATGTAATGGTGGTTATCCTAATAAATATGCATGATAAGTAATAATTGGTGCCAAGTATGAATATAGGGGTTTGTGGTATTAACAACACATGTTTGGACATGAATATTAATATTATATAACCTATGGGAATTTTGGTAATTTTGAATATGTAATGGCGGTCATCCTAATAAATATGAAAGATAAGTATTAATTGATTTTAAATATGAAAATAGGGATTTATTACTTTAGTATCACTTATTTCAACATGAAAATCAATATTATGTAGCTTAGGGACATTATGGTAATTTTGTATGTATTATGGTGATTAGTCTAATAAACATATATGATGATTATTAATGAAAGTTAAATATGAGAATAGGGTTTATTGTCTTAGTATCACTTATTCCGCATGATAATAAATATTCCATGGTCTAGAGGCATTTTGGTAATTTCATGTGTACTATGGTAATTAGTCTAATAAACGTGCATGATAAGTATTAATTGGTGCTAAATATGTGAATAGGGGCTTATTGCCTTTGTATCACCTATTTTAGCATAATTATGAATATTATAGGGTTTAGCGGTACTTTGGTACTTTGGAGTGTACCATGATATGTGATGTTCGTTATCAAGCATAAGTATAGGGTTCTTGTTGTATTAGAAATGCATGTTTTCACATAATTATTACTAGTGTATGGTTTAGGGGTATTTGTGAAAGTGGGGTGTGCTATGATATTTATTCCCATAAACATGCGGAAAGTGCATTAATTATTGATTAAACATGAGAATGTATGTTTGGTTGTTCTAGAAGTGTATGTTAGAGTTGCAAGAACATAATGGTGTAAAAGGTTAAAATGTTCATTTGGTGTGTCAGGTAACCTAACTTCATAATCAATAATTCAAATATGGTGTGTTATCTTTTTTATGGATTGTTGATAAAATAAAATGGAATTTGTGGTGAGAATGGATGGTAAAGAGGTAACCTTAGACTTAGGGGTAGTTTTTTCATTGTGACCTAAATTGCCTAAGAGTGAGTATTTGAGCTTAGAATGGCCTTAATGGACTACTTATGGTGACATTGTCAATGATCTTCATTCTAGTTACATCATAATGTTGGAAACAAATAAAAATGGTTAAGTATGATGGATTAATTATATTTGATTAATGTGTGCTTTCCATAATCACCCACGTAAAATGCTAATACTTAAAGTGAAAGACCTCAAGATTAGGAATGTTATCTCTTTAGGGGTCGTTACTATAAAGATGTCGTTTAGTCTATAATTATTTTGGATTTTGCTAGTGTGCCTTAGTGCCCCAACCAGGCCCTATATCTTACTCTATTTAGCACTACAAACCTAAGTAGGGGGTATGCATACTTATAAATTAGGCGTCCTTCTCAGTAGGGTACTATATACCTTTATGTACTTGTGTGGCCAGAGTACCTTGACATCCTTGAAATGATAGTCAGTAGGATATTATGTTGCCCTTATGTGCTAGTATGACTAGGGTACCTTAGTGTCTTAGGGTTTTTTGATCTCCCCTTGAGTAAATAAAAATGGAATTGTTTGATAATTGAATGAAAATGATTATTATGATGACTTGGTAGCAGCATATGTGCCTACTTGTGAGTTGGTAGTAGTCTTTGTGCCTACCTGTGATTCAGAAAAAACCTTTGTGACTACCTATGATTTGATAGTAGCCTTTGAGCCTACCTATGATTCGATCGTAGCCTTTATACCTATCTGTGATTCAGTAGCTGTCCTTGTGTCTACCTATGATGATATATGTATTAGAATGTGTTGATGGGCTTACCTATGAATTGAGAAATTATGGGTCAATTAAGAGAGTTATGCATATTATTGAGAATGATGTGACTTTCTAATCATACTACAAAGTGCATCAGTTGGATGTTCCATTTGTAAGTTTTAGTTATTTATAATTGAGTGAGTATTGGTAGCATATGATCTTGAAACATGTGGTAATATGAAATATTATCACATTTCAAGTACTCTATGCATGATTCAATGTTCATATGATTGATGTGATGCATTCGATGTGTTGCATGCAGGCCTTAGATATTAGTCTTGTATAAATAGGTTACTCAATACCATTGTACTAAAGGGTTCATTTCTTAGGCTCATACTTATTCAATGGGTATTAGCATTTGCAAGTTAGCTCGCAAGCTCTATTCATGGATTATTCATTGGGTTAAGAGCATAGGGTTATCCAAGATTTTATTCGGTAAATTGAATCAAAAGTTTTTATATTTTCCTTATAATCCTTTATATTCCCTTTCCACTGACTTTATATTATAACGTTAATTATTGGATTTTATTTAGAAGGTGAATTAGCCTCTCGAACCATTACGCTACTATAATTTATTAATGTATTCTTGAATTTAAATAAAGTAACATCTTAACCTTAGCACTTGGTATCAAAATAGTGGAGGCAACTAGTCTAGTACTAAGTGTGGTGGTAGCACCCTAAAATTTACTATCTTAGCTTCCACTTGTAACTTTTTAAAATAAAAATTTTTCGTAGTAAATATTAGGGGTGTTACAATTTGATGTTGTGATGCAGGAGCATCTCCTTAATCCTACTCTTCTATTATTGAAGAACAAGAGTTAGCATACTTAGAGATGATACTAATTATTCATAAAGATCCTAATACTTTTAATATTTTGTTAAATAACTCCTACAAGTATTATATATGTTTGTAAGAAGATTAATCCATCATAGATATCTTATGTACAATACAATGGCATTCAAAGGATTAAAACATTTCATGAAAGACATGGCTACAAGATACAAAGCTTAATTACATACGGTTGCTCAATGTATTACATACTTAGAGTTTTTTGTACCTTTATTATTTTATTATATTCTTTATAATGTTCATAATTTGTTATTGTAATCATTATATATGTAATATAGGCATGCATATTGTTTATCTTTGTTAAGTAGGCCAGTTATATGGGCTTGGTTAATAAAGAGTAAACTAGGCCTATATGTGTATACATAGAGGGTGTTTGTACATTATGGTAGATGAACAACTAATGAATAAAATCAACATTTGAGGGTTATGTTTGATCCTCTTTTTCTCTTATTCATCAAATGAGAGTTTCTTGAGAAGTTAAAGATTATTCTCTAGATAAAACTAAATGATTTCTCTGTTAAATTGATGTGATATTGGATTAAATCAATATCTACCAACCAAAGTGCAATAAATCATCAACTACAAGTCGACATTTCCATCTTCTTGGAATAATTTTTGAAACCTAAGTGATCAAAATAAAGGTCCTAAATTGTATAAGATTAATCATTTATGATCTTCCATATCAAATTTGGTACCAAAGTTGTTTGGCGTTGACATCATAGGGTGCAAAGCTTCATCACCAAGTTCAACATCACAACTTATCACCATCGAGTTCTTAGTAAGGTTTTGGACCTTTATTGTTTGAATTCTTTGAATATTTATTGTTTTCTTTGAATCTTAAACCAATTTGAATGATACCAAGTAGGACATGCATGGTGTAGAGGATTTGATATAGGAATCTTGTAGAGAATCTTGAGAAAATACATGCTAAGAATTGATATAAAGAGCAAATCATATGTGCATGTTGTGTGTATGCTACTAGAATTGATAGTACTCATTTTGCATGAAGTCTTAGATATATAGCATGGTGTTTGTGCTGGATGATTAATTGTGGTGATCAATACATGTATAGAATTGACCATGTAAAAGTTTTGTTTGTGACACCACTTAGTTGATTTAGAGTTGTGTCCAATGTTTGTGTGTTTTTCTTAGCTTTTGATTTGTGTGTGGCTAATGATATATTCAAATGTATGTGTGGAATAATTGAGTAGAATAAGATTAGATTATTGCATTGTCTTTACTTTGATAAAATTACACACAAAAAAAACATAGAAACATGCATGATACTTGGTAAGTGTTTTCAAGTTGAATGAATGTGAACTTGTTGATTTCTACAATAAGAACTTAGAAAGAAAGGTATAACATGTGTTCATTTATTTGCATGTGTAGTATATAGAATTTCTTGTTGTTTACCTGATCCATTAGAATCAAAATTTTTTACAATAACCAACAAAGGATTAGAGGGCGATAAATTGTTAATTCAGGCTTTCT
The DNA here is from genome assembly GCA_030549775.1 of Tamarix chinensis. Classification (NCBI taxonomy): domain Eukaryota; kingdom Viridiplantae; phylum Streptophyta; class Magnoliopsida; order Caryophyllales; family Tamaricaceae; genus Tamarix; species Tamarix chinensis. The sequence goes on along the minus strand of CM060177.1, from coordinate 86,005,176 downwards.
AGCTGAAACCTTAAGTATTTTTATAACTTACGATTAAGTATGCTAGTGAGTAAAAAAAATGGAAGCAAAACCAAAATTTCAAGCCATTTTTAGGCCATTCAACAGCTCTCAATCAATATAGATGCAACTAATGCTCAACTTAGGCAGATTCCTACAATGCAAGCATAACTGCAAAGAATGGAATCTAGATTTGTAGAACAAGAACCCGTCCAAAATATCCAAGAATAATGGGAGTTTTATGGAGACTAAATGGGGAGTGCAGTAAAAGAAACTAATCTAACAAGAGGAAGATACCTAAACTCACATGTATACCATAAAAAAGATTCACAAAGGAGTGGAAGTAACTAAAATTTCTATGACCATCTACCAAAGCATCATAAAAAAGAAGATAAAGGTATTAAAATTGATCTTTTTGATTGTGATAGGAAACTTGATGTTGATTTATTTCTTGAGTGGTTAGATAAGGTAGAGTCTATGTTTGATTTCAAATATTATCACGATGAACAAAAATGTAAACTAGCTACTCTTAAGTTTAAGAATTTTGTTAGGATATGGTATAATAATTTGAAAAGGAATAGGAAAAGAGAAGGAAAATTAAGAATCAAATCTTGGGATTAACTTAAGAAGCATCCAAGGAACAAATTTATACCTATAGAGTATGGCCAATATAATTTTTATTATATTGACTAATCTTAGACAAGGAATTCAAAGTGTTGAATAATATGTTACGAAGTTTGATAGATTAGCACTTATATGTGATATCCATGAGAAAAAGTAATAAACATGTGCTAGATTTCTAGGTGACCTTAACATGACGATTCAAGTTAAAGTTGAAACTTACCTATACGATTCTCTTGATGATATTATTAAGTTATCCTTGAGATTTGAAAAGAAAATAAAGTGTACTAAGCCCTATGTCAAGTAAAGTACTTATTTTACAAATTACTACTCTAGAAGAGAAAGACAAGGATAAGGTAAGTGAAGTCTCTACAAGACAATGTTTTAAATTTTGAGGATTTCAACACTTTACTTGTGAATGTCCCAAATAAAGAGTGCTATCCATATAATAAATTGAAGCTATGGAAACTTATGAAGAGGAATCTAAATTGGAGCCTATTGAAGAAATTTATAGTGAGTTAGAGGAGGAGGAAAATTCTTGTTATGTATTGGAAAGAGTAGTTTAACTCCAACCTAGTGAGAAACCCAATCAATGAGAAATGATATTCAAAACTAAAGGAAGAGTGGGAGATATAATTTGTTGAGTTATTATTGATAGTGGATTGTGTAGGAATGTGGCTATTGAAAGAATGTTGAAAGATTTGGAATTGAAGAAAACATGACATCAGAAACCTTAGCAAGGATAAAGGGTTCATGGTAACTAAGTAAAAACTAATCTCATTTAGAATTCGTAGTTATCATGATGGTCTGCTACATGATGTTTTACCTATATATGCATGTGGAATCTTATTAGGTAGACCATGGAAGTATGATAAAATTTCTATTCATAATGGTATTACTAGAGAATATATAGTTAAGAAGGGTAATAAAAGGCATAAACATAAACCATCTATGTGTGATAATGAAAACATAGTCAAGAATAAAAAGGGTTTATTTTTGCATGAGAAAGCTATGGTATAATATATTCAAGAACATGGTAGTTTCTATGCTATGATTATTAAGGAATCCCTACAAGGGGAGACAAATAACAATGATCCTCCATTAAATGAGCTTATTAATGATTATCATGATGTGTTTTCTAATGACTTACCACTTGGATTACTACCTAAAAGAGGAATAAAACATGTTATAGACTTAATGCCTAGTGTGTCTTTACCTAATCGACCTATATATCAATGTAATCTAGAAAGGGCTAAGGAATTAGAGAGATAAACATAATAACTTATAGAAAAAGTATATGTGAGATAAATTAAGAGTCCATGTTGTGTGCCCACATTACTTATGCCTAAAAAATATGGTATGAGGTGCATGTGTATTGAATATAGAGTTGTGAATAATATAACTATCAAATATAGATTTCCCATGCTGCGATTTGATGAAATTTCATATGATTTATGTAGAGCACAAGTATTATCTAAAATTGATCTAAGGAGTGCATATCATCAAATGAGAATAAGAAAAGGGAATGAATGGAAGATTGCAATCAGAATGAAATATTGTCTTTGTGAACGGATTGTGACACCTTTTGGTTTATGTAATGCACCTAATTTTTTTATGAGGATAATGAATGAAGTTATTTAACAGTTTCTTTGAAGTTTCACTATGGTATACTTAGATGATATACTTGCGTATAGTAAAATTGAGCATGATCATCTTATTCATTTAAGGAGGTTATCTAATAAAAAAAAGGGGAAGATAAACTCTATGGAAAAATCGTGAAATGTGATTTTATGCTTTTGAGTATTATTTTCCTTGGATATATTGTTAGTATTGAAGGTATAAAGGTGTATTCCATAAACATTCAAGCTATTCAAGATTGGCCAATGCCTAAAGATATTCATGAGGTGAGGAGTTTTCATAGTTTGACAAGTTTTTATTGAAGATTCATCAAGGATTTCTCAATTATTACCACACAAATAACACAACTCATAAAGAAAGGTGAATTTAAATGGAGTAAGGATACAACTAAAGCCTTCAAGAATTAGAAAGACAAGCTATGTAATGTAGTGGTATTATCTTTACCTAACTTTGATAATTTTTTTAAAGTTATATATGATGCTAGTGAGGTAGGGATAGGACATATACTATCACAATTAAAATGACCCATTGTATTTTTTACTGAGAAATTAAATGGGGCCAAATTGAATTATTCAACATATCATAAGGAACTCCATGCCATCATAAGAAGTTTAGAAACATGGAGTCATTATTTGAGACCGAAGCCATTTGTTTTGCATTCAGGCCATGAAAGTTTAAAATATTTGCATGGGAAAAAGAAGATTAGTCCTAGACATGCCAAATGTGTTAGTTTCTTATAATCCTTTGTATTTTCTATCAAACATTTTGATGGTAAGGAAAATGTCATAGTAGAAGCTTTATCTAGGGGATCTATTATACTTATTTTGTCGGATGCTAAATTGTTAGGTTTTGAAATGTTGAAGGAATTGTATGGAAAAGATGAATATTATTTTGAAATTTATAATGCCTATAAAAAGAATAATAGTTGTGGTAATTATGTGCTATAATATAGCTTTCTTTTCAAACTTAATAAATTTTGTATACCTTGCTCTAGTGTATGTGATTTACTTATTAACGAAGTACATCAAAGGGCATAGCTGTTTATTTTTTTGTACATAAAACCATGGTAATATTAAAAGAAAATTTCTACTAGCCACGAATGATAAAATTAGTACAAGCTATTATTGAAAGATGTGTGATTTTTCAAAAGAGTAAAAGTTTTTTCCATAAAGGTTCGTATACTCCTTTAATAATTCCTAATCAACCTTGAGAGAGTGTTAGTATTAAATTTATCTTTGATTTACCAAGGACATAAAGGGGAAAGGATTCTATTCTAGTGGTAGTAAATAGGTTTTCTAAAATGGTGCATTTTATACCTTTTAATAAACTAGATGATACAAATCACGTGGAAGATTCATATGTCAAAGAGATCATAAGGTTACATTAAGTGTCCGAAAGTATAGTGTCAAATAAAGATGTAAAATTTTTGAGCTACTTTTGGCATATGTTAGGTACTAAGTTGTTGTTTAGTACTTCTCATCATCCACAAATAGATGGTTAAACCAAAGTGACCAATAGAACTTTAGTAACTGTACTACAAGGATTAGTAAATGAAAATACTAAGGATTGGGATATGAAATTGGCACATATTGAATTTGCTTATATCGGGAGTCCTTCTAGTTCAACTTATTTGAGTCCCTATGAAGTTTTTTATGGAGTTAATCCTTATTGACCTATTGGTATGTTGTTATTAAGAAAATGGGGCATTAAAAATTATGATGGCAAAGAAAGAATAAAATTTATTAAATAACTTCATAAACACATTAAAAATAACATTGAGAAATCTAATGCCAAATACCAAACTCAAGTAAACAAAAATCAAATTCAACAAGTTTTTTCACTCAGAGATTTGGTTTGGTTACACTTAAGAAAAGACTGATTTCCAAACTTAAGAAAAAACAAAATTATGTTAAAAGCTTATAAAACATTTAAAATCTTAAGATAATTTGGAAATAATTCTTATGAATTAGAATTACCCGAATACTATAAAGGCGTTTCTATGAATTTAGATATTTTTTATTTGTCTCCTTACTATAGTGATGCTAATTTAAGGAAAACTTATTCTTTATAAGGGGAGAATGACACAAAAGCATCTCCTCAGCTTAACTCTTCTAATATTGAATGAAAAGAGTTAGCATACTTAGAAACGGTACCAATTGTTCTTGAAGATCCTAATACTTCTAATATTCTGTTAAGTAACTCTTACAGGAATTATATATGTTTCCAAGAAGATTAATCTATTAAAGATATTTTACAAAACAATGACATTATAAGGATTACAAGGTTGCATGGAAGACAAGGCTACAAGACATAAAGATTGATTACATGTGATTATTCAATTTATTACATACTTATAGTTTTTTGTAGCTTTTTATTTTATTGTATACTTTGTAATGTTTGTAATTTGTCACTGTAATCATTATATGTGTAGTATAGGCGTGCATATTGTAACATCTTAATTTTTACTAAAAAATAAATTTTATTTTGTAGCAGAAGTAATTAAGTAAATTATTAGGTGTTACAACCGTTATCGACATAATTTTAGCTTATGCATCCTTACATATATCACAAGGCTAAAACATTTAAAGTAACATGATGAAATTAGAAAAAAATAACATTTATAGTAAAATAATGAGTTTGGAGTCTAACTCTGAGTTAGCAATACAAAATACAAAAGAATGGATACTATGGATCAGGAGTCCAAAAGGGATATCTAGTTAAATACATCAACGAGATAACAATTACACTTTACCCAATCCCTAACATAGATGAATTCACTTATCCCCATAGAGGAAACATAAGCAGCATAATCATCTAGCTAAAATTCTGAGACCTACTCATAAGATTCAGGGCCTCCTGCTCTTGAGAATGAGTAGTACCCATAAAACGGGGGGTTAGTATGCTACATACTGATTAAGGGAACAATACTATCAAAATAGGGATATAAATAGCATATGCTTTCACATTAGATTATAAGTGGAAAAAAAAATGAAACATCTCATAAGACAGAAAATGATCCAGATTTCTTTATTAAGTATAATCCATTTTCATTCTTTTATGTACGTTGAATGTAGGAAATCCACTATTCTTAAATTGGTGGAATGGTCTAAAACACCACCTCAGGGACAACACACCTGAGCCGCTATTATCATCTAATGGAATGGATTAGAAAACATCACCTTCTTGAGGTAACACACTCCTAAGCTATTATTCTTCCTAGTGGAACGGGAATATGCATACATACAAACATACATATATATATATATAAATAGATCACCTTGGTCCTAACTCACATATTCTTCTACTTTAAATCATTAGTATCTTTTCCATAGATTATACTGTTATATTTTCAATTCATGATGAGTAGGGGCCCCACTATTCTTAATCCGGTGGAACAAAGATTAATAACATCTTCTCAAGGCAAAATGCTCCTAAGCTACTATTCTCTTTGGTGAAATGGGAATACATACATACATACATACATACATATATATATATATATATATATATATATGTAGGAAAAATAGATGACCTTAGCCTTACTCATGTACCCTTTCACTCTAAGTGATTAGTATCCCATTCAAGATTGATTCTCAGGCATATAACAAATTAAAATAGATATACATATAGCATAGGTCTAAGTCCTTAAGTCCTTTCAAACCCTAATTACACACCCTTTAGAAATCAATCTCCCAGATTGATTTTTCATCCATCTTACAATGAGTCATCTCAAATATCATCATTATTATTATGCCCAAAATGCATGGTCTAGTTCCCATATGCACTCTTTAATAAACCTATCCTAATGTATTACTTACAGGAATCTCCAAAACCCCAAATTCCACAATTGAGCCATAATGCCTCCCATGAAACTTACTTGATTAATAATTCTAATAGATAACCTCATAAGGACAATCATTAATGATGTATTCATAATTCGAATAACCTCTAGATTTTACACATGGAATAATGATATTATCATTATAAGCTATTTTACCCCAAATTATCCATTAAATCATTTACGGACCCCAAACAACAATAATACTTCCAAGAATTCCTTATGCTATTATTATTATTATTATTATTTATTATTATTATTATTATTATTATTATTATTATTATTATTATCATCATCATCATCATCATCATCATCATCATCATCATCATCATCATCATCATCATATTTTAATCTACCTAATACATAAAATACCAAAATTTTCTTATTACCCCACAATGACCAAATTACCCTTAAACAAAAATAATAATCTTTATTTTATAAAATCTTGTGCGTTCCACACATATTATTTTTCAAGTCCATAGTTTATCATCCTACCTCATGAGAATTCTTAAGTCTATTTATCAAAACTTATTTAACCCATATTTCATACCATAAGATATATTTCCACAAATATGACATTATCACAATAAAATAATAATGGTCCCTCTTACCCATTCTTACTTTCTTTCAATAATATAATAACCTTAAGCCCATATTTCACACCATAAGATATATTACCACAAATATGATAATATCACAACAAAATCATAACATAGTTGTACCACTCACCCATTCTTAATCTCTTTCAACATAATATTCATATCATCTCAAAATACTAGGATCATACATGTTACATGATATGTAATCAGCCAAAAATTTTGAAAACCTATATTTTAATAAATAACTTTATTTTAAATACAATTAGCTTTTAAAATTATTTATTTTAATTATTTTATGGATTTTAGAGTATGTAAATTTGGATAAGAGTATTTAATAAATTAAAAATAAATATTTTGCTATTTATCATATTATTCTATTTAAATAATTTTCCAAACTAATATTTTACCCACTTTATCCTTTTTAAACTAATATATTCTATTATAATAAATTAAATTATTAAACTAAATAATTTATCAAGAATATTACATTTTATGATTTTATAAATTAATTTACCTTATTTTCCCTATTTTTCCGTTTCCCTTTTTACCCTTTCCCCTTTTTTTCCTTTCCTTCTCTTCTTTTACCCTTTTCTGCCTCCCTTGCGCCACCAACCTGGCTGTCTCCCCAGCGCACTGGGCCACTGGCCCATCTCCCCTCCTTTCCTCCCTCTCTTGCGCGGGCCGTTCCCCCTTCTCATCCTCGCACGCTCGCCCAGCACAGCCCAGCCGCCTCCTTTTTTCCCCCTGACCAGCCGGTTTAGCCTTATTTCCTTTCCCTTCGACTGGCCGGCTTCTTCCTTCTTCTTCTTCCTTTTCATCGCCACCATGCCCAATAACCTGCGCATGCCCGACCACTGCCCTACAGCTACCACCACCTACCTCCCTCTCCCTCTCTCTTTTCCCCCGTCATTTTCTTTCCTTTTTGGAGCCAAACCGGCTCTTGGACCACATCCCGCATGCTCTCCCGGCCCTTTCCTTCTTCTTCCCTCTCTTTCCCCTGCCAACTGACCACCACCTGCCACCTGCGTACGCTCACCGGCCAGCCACCTGCCCCATTTCTTCTCCCTCTTCTTTTTCTTCATCTCCCAACCCTTCATTTCCCATAATTTCGAGCCCCTTCTCCCCCCATTTTTTTCCCAATTTTTTATCACCGCCTCCAACCGCCGCTTGCACCACCGCACCCCCTGCGCCGCCTTCTTCCACCACCTACTACCACCGTACGCCACCACGAGACCCTCCAAGCAACCTTTGAGCCCCTACACTTCCTCCCTTCTCCACCTCTTCCCTTTTCTCCCCATTTTTCCCTTACCGCCAAGCCTCCTACAACCGCGCCTTCCGCCGCCGTCCGGCCACCTCTGCCGCCACTTAACCCACCGTTCGACACCCTGCAACCCCCTCTACCACCCTATACCTTACTTTCCCGAGAACAGCCCTTGAACCCCTTCATTTTTCCCTCCCTTTTCCTTCCTTCTCAGCCCCTCCACCTCGACCCATCTCGGCAGCCAACTTCGCCGCCTCGCCGCCGCCGTCTCTGCCGCCCTATGCCGCCGTGAAACCACCCTTAGCCTCCACCTACACCCCCTCTTCACTCCTGCACCATTCCCTTGACTTGAAACCTCCCCCATCTACCCTCTTTTCTAGGCCAAAGACCCCAACCCAAAAATAACTAATTTTGCCTATCTCACCCCCCTTTGAACCCTTTCTCCTCTCATTTCTGCATGAGACTCACGCTGTTCATGCAGTGTGAGCTCCCCCTTGTTTTGGAATTTATTTGGAAATTTTTTTAGGTATATTAATAATTAATTAAAGTGTTTTGTTATTAAATAAATTTTTATAAAGTCTTATCCTTCTTATTTCTTATTTCTAACATAATAATGATTGATATTATTTTTAGGTGTTGGGTTGCTAATAAAGCTTGAATCTTTAACCGGGATACCGGTAATATTTGATATTTTGTAGGATTAAGGTAATCGTTAATCCTCCCTTAAATATATGGAAAAACGCATGCTAGCACATTAGGGATTTTGGTATGATTTTATACATGTTTTGTGTGCCTAGCATGATATAAAAATTTGTTGTTCATATTGATTGAAAGAAAACGGAAAAGTATGATAGCCTTTGTGCCATGTGTAGGTATGATAATTAAGGAAGGATTTTGATTATTGATGGAAATGTTAAATGCTTGTTTATGATGTATTATGTTGCTAATACATGAATAATATTATTGTCTAAGGGTATTTTAATGATATGCTTGTGAAGTATGTGATCTAATATGTGTAGTTGCTAATGAGTATTATGTGGATTAATGATAAGTTGGCGGACTTAGATGATAAGAATGAGGTACTAATATCATTATTTTATGTAGTGGTGGTAAATTTATAAAAGTTGTGTAATAAAAGGGTTAAGAGGAAATTTTATAAGTGAAAGGGATATTTTGGGAATTTTGGAGTTAAAGGGGTAAAATGGTAATTTTTGTAAGTAAAATGGCATTATGGAAATTATAAAAGAAAATGGTCAAAATAGTAATTTTATAAGTAAAAGGGTATTTTGGTAATTTCAAAAGAAAGGGGTGGAATGATAATTTTATAAGTAAATGGATAAAATTATAAGTTGTGAGAAAGAAGAATATTATGGTAATTTTTGAGGTAAAAGAATAATATGGTAATTTTATGATCATAAGTAAAGGGGTATTACGATCATTTTTGGAGGAAAGGGTAAAGTGGAAATTTTGGAGTCAAAGGGTGATATAGTAATTTTATAAGTAAGTGGTAAGAATGGTAATTTTGGGAGTAGGGGTAAAATAGTGATTTTAGATGAGAGAGGGCAAGACGGTAAATTTTACAAGTAAAGGGGCGTTATGGTAATTTTGAAAGTAGAGGGGCAGAACAATAATTTCATAAGTAAATGGTAATATGGTAATTTTATAAGTGAATGGAGAAATGGTAATTCTATAAGTAAGGGGTGTTATGGTAATTTTAGGAGTAAAGGAGTAATATGGTCATTTTGGAAAGGAAGGGAAAAATGGTAATTTTTTAAGGAAAGATAAAAGTGGTAATTTTGCATGTAAAAGGGTAAAATAGTAATTTTTAAAGTAAAAGGGGTGTTATGGTAGTTTTACAAGTAAAAGGGTATGGTGTTAATTTTTATAAATAAAAGGATATTATGGTAATTTGAAAGTAAGGGGTAGAATAGTAATTTTGTAAATAAAAGGATATTATGGTAACTTGGGAGTAAGGGGTAACATGGTAATTATGATAATGACGAAATGTAATTTGGTAATTAAATTATGATTAAAAAGGGGTAATTGGATCATTATTATATTAGAGAAGGGTAGTTTGGTAAATTAAATAATAAAAGGGCACTATGGTAATTTTAACAATGGAGAAGGGAAATATAATAATTATAAATAAAGAGTAGGGTAAATTAATAATTATAAATATAGAGAAGGGTAAAATAGTAATTATGATAATGGAAAGGGCAATTTGGTAATTTATAAAATTAAGGGGGCAAATTGGTAACTTAAAAAACTAAAGGGTAAATTGGTAATTATTTAACCAACTAAAGGGGCAAAATAGTAATCATGATAATGAATGAGGGTAATTTGGTAATTTATCCAACTCAAGGGAAATTTAGTAATTATAACAAAGGAGAAGGGCAATTTGGTAACCTAATCAACTAAATGGGAAATATGATAAGTGTAGCAATTATGAGGGGTGAATGGTGATCTAAAAAGTGTAGGAGACAATTTGTTAATCTAAATTGGACAAGGGGTAATTTGGTAATTATGCAACCTGAATGGTAATGGAGTAAATTGTCAAGGAAGGAATGAATACTTAGCAATTATATAAGTAAGGGGTAAATGAGTAATTTGTACCTTACATGTCGTTGTGATTGTGGACCATTATAATATGATTTAAATAATGCTGATTAGCCAAGTAAGAGTATTTGATAATTAGTATGTCCTTAATGGTTTTCTATGTGATATCCTGGATAATCATCTGAATAAGAAACGATTAATGATATCAGAATTATTGGAAGTGAATAAGTATCTGATTATTGTGTTTTTCGTGATCACTTTAATCAAGACACTATTACATAAAGTGAAAGACCTCAAGATCAGGAATGGTGACTCCTTAGGGGTCGCTACCCTAAGGACATGGTTTAGCCCACGATTATTGTGGTATTTGCTGGTGTGACTTTGTGCCCCAGCCAGGCCCTATATCTTACTCTTTCTAGCTCTACGGACCTAGTTAGGGGGTATGCATACTTATGAATTAGGTGTCCTTGTCGGTAGGGTACTGAGTAACTTTATGCACCAGTACGACCAGGGTACCTTTGCGTCCTTGGGTTCGTGGTTAAAGGGTACTAAGTAGCTTATATGCACCGGTACGACCGGTGTACCTTTGTGTCCCGGGTTATTGATCTCCCATCCGAGGCAAATAAATATGATTGTTGTGCTGATTAAGAAAAGGAAAGATACTAATTATGAAAGTGAAATATTAATGAGCCGGGCCTAGATGATTTATGATATTGAGTACCGATCCACCGGTAATAATAGTGGTCTAGGAGTGTGTTGCCCTTGTAAGTGATTATGAGTACCGGTCCACCGGATATAATAGTGGCCCAGGAGCGTTGTGCCCTGGAAGATGATTATATATATATTCCGGTCCACCGGTTAAAATAGTGGGGGTCTCGAGCTCAATAAAATGAGTTATGTATGTGATTAAAGTTATGAAAAATACTAATCACTTATAGTGGAACACCATGTGAGTCGGGGCCAGACCGGTCCACCGGCAAATAATAGTGGCCAGGAGTGTCTTGCCCTGGAGGCCGGTCCACAGACAAATAATTGTGGTCAGGAGTGTTCTGCCCTGAGTGTATACTTTCTGGTCCACCGGCTATAATAGTGGGATTCTCGCACTCACATGAATATAAAATATAAGATTGATTGAATGATGGCGGAATAATGACTTAAGGCCCGAATGCATTGATTTTACACTATGACATGGCTTAAGGCCCAAAAGTATCGATCGTGACATATAAATTATTATGTATGTTATTATTATGTATGCACCTCTCATTATTTATGTATGTAGCTTGCATTATGTGCCTTATGCGGGCCTGTTTTTAAGTGTGGTATTAAAGGGTTACTCAGTACCGTAGTATTGAAGGGATTCCCTTTGTGGGCCCCCTGCCTATTCAATGGGCAGTGCCGTTGCAGGTCTTTCTAGGTGCTACTCAAGTGGGCTACGGGAAAGAGAGTAAGGAATTATCTGGTACCGTTAGGCTTTTTCTCTTTCTCATTTAAATTCTTGGTTTTAAATGTTAACATTGTTAAAGTAACCACCATTGGTGGATTTTATTCCTATAAACAATTTGACGCGCTACTCTGATTTATGTGTGTTGAATTTCTTTTAGAATGTATTTTACTTTTCTTAGCCTTAGCACTTGGTACTAGAACGGTATGAGTGAACCGGTCTGGTACTAAGTGTGGCGGTAATACTCCCAAAGTTCATGTTTTATTAATTTGCTTCTGCTAATTTCATTTTAATTAACGAAATTTTTCAATAGTGAATTTTGAGGGTGTTACATGATATATCAAAAATATCATGAAAAACACATATAACTATATAATAAAATAACACAAAAACCATAAATATCATATATTATCCTTACCAAATGGGACACCGAGCTCTAAGCACACAAATCTTAGAGTTCCTCCTCCGAATCTACTAGAATACCACCTACAAAAAATAATGAAACTCCTAGTTAGTCTCAAAGTGTTAAATCAAAGGAGAAATCAAGGTAGTGGTAGTCAAATGGGAGCTTGAGATGTGTGAATGTGTAGAGAAATATGTGGTGTAGCTATGGTAAAATTTTGGTGGTGTTTCAATAAGGTTTGTTGGTGAAAATAGGGGTGTACGACTAAAAATGGGAAGTTACACGGCTGTGCTACAAGCAATGCTGAAATACCCCAAAAATCTTAATTTTAATAATTATAGCTTATTAAGGATTTATTATGAAAATTAATTAAATAAATTATTTTTATTAAAATAAAAGGGAAATATTTAGGAAAAATCAAGAAGAAAATAATAAATATTTTTATTAGGAAAAACTAGAGTGTTTTGCTAATTAAAAATGGAATTTAGGAAAATTCTTTCAAAAATCCTTAATTAGCCTAAAAATAAATTAAATATAATTTTATTTAAATATTATTATTTTTAAATATCCCAAATATCCAAATTAATTTAATGAACCCAACCCTTATATTTTTCTTTTCCCCTTTTCCTTTTTCCATTTCTTTCTTCCTTTTTCTTTTCTTTTTCCTCCTTTTTCTTTCTTATTCTTTTCTTTTTCTTCCTCCCCTCCCCCGACATGAGCCAGCCTTGCGACCCAAGCCTCTCCTTCTTTCTTTTTCGTTTGGCATGGCCCGTCCCTTAAACACCACTTCTCGTTATTTCTTTTACTTTCTCCGGCCTTGTTCGCCTTTCTTTTCTTTTTTCTCGACCGACCGGTCCACACACCCCCACCTTCTTCTTTCTCTCTCTTCTTCTCCCCCGTTGTCAATTTGTAACGACTCGAAAGTTTAGCCGTCGACCTCACCGTTTGATCTGCCATTTCTCCCCTCATTTCCCTCGCCGTCTCGCCAGTCACCTTGACCCAACCCACATTTTCTCTTCTCACACATTTTTCTCTTCGCTAATCCCTGGTCAATCGTAGGCCAAATCTTCCACAATTGGTCGTGCAGCGGCTGCCGGCACCGACCATTGCACCTCACCCATCTACCCTATTCTCCTACCTTTCCTTTGACTTCATCCACTCCACTGGCCTATAAATACCCCTGTAGTCAGCAGGGATCGAGCTTTTGATTTCAAACCTTGAAAAACCTCCTTGTGCGCCACATCTATTTCAGACACCATTTCTGTCGCCATTGGCTAATGCTGACGCCCATTCTACAGACCTAAACACTCCCTACACTACCCTCTAACTAACTACACCAACCTTATCCCTTGATTTTCCCTACACAAGCCACCCCAACCGTGCAAGGTCTCCTTTCCAATCAGCCCTTTATTCCACCTCCGCCACCCTTTGCACCTTCATCTACCACCGCTACTACCGCGCTAACCACTACCCTTTTCTCCTCCCAAACTGTACTGCAGACTCTCCTCTATCTCTCCCTACTCTTCTTTTCCTCTTCCTCTCTCTCTCTCTCTCTCTCTCTCTCTCTCTTCTTCTTCTTCTTCCTCTTTCATCCACCACCACCATCACCGTATACTGCCAACATTGGCTGTGGAACCACCCTCATTCTACTCCTCTCCTACCAGGTGATGTTGAAGCGGAATTATTAAATAAGTTTAAGAATCTAAGACAAGGTTATTTTTATTTTGAAATCTCTATAAGAGAGTACATACAGGAGCCATTGTCTCTATGATATAGAGTGACGGAGCGAGACAAGAGGCAATATTCGCTTTTTTTAGCACAAATTACATTTATGTTTGTTGGACAACGTAGAAGCAGCATACCGTATTACTTTGAGGGTCAAAGGACCTACTGGTTGGTTCAGCCAAGAACCAGAAACTGAATGAAGGAAGCGATAGTAAGAGTTTAGATATGCCTAAGCAGTCACAAACACCCTTATTTCCACCCTCATTCTCCCTCTCCTTTTCCCAACCCTCAACTTTTCCCCTTTTCTTCTCTTTTTCTAGCCATCACCGCCACCTCCATGCACCACCACTGTGCTGCCTGTCACCACCCTCCCAAGGTGGAACCCTAAACTCTCTCAACACTTTTTCACTATTTATACAAACATTAATTATTTAATTTTATTAATTTTCCATTAATTCAATTATTATTATTATTATTATTATTACCATTACTATTCATGTTTTATTATTATTGCTATTGAGGGATGAAGCCCTATTATGTTTTATTTCGGTTATATATTATTATTATTGTTGTTGCTATTATTATTATTATTATTATTATTATTATTATTATTATTATTATTATTATTATTATTATTATTATTATTTTCAATATTATTATCATTATTTTCAATATGAGTATTATTATTCTAGATAGGATCGAGACCCTATTATGTCTATTTCGAAATTTTAGTATTAGTATTATTAATACCATGTATTATTATTATTATTATTAGTATTTATTATTATTAGTAGTAGTATTATTATTATTTTTACTGGTTTTATTATCATTCAATGTAGGTTCGAAACCCTACTTCACTTTATCTTCAAGTAATATCATTATTATTATTTCATTATTATTGTTATTTCACAATATTATTATGCTTTTTATCATTATCATCATCATCATCATTATTATTATTATTATTATTATTATTATTCTAATGAAGGGTCGAAGCCCTTATTTCACTTTCTCTTCGAATTATGTCCTTTTTATTATTATTATTATCATTAGTATTTTTAGTATTATTATTATTGTCATTATTATTATTATTTTTACTATTATTATTATTATTATTATTATTATTATTATTATTATTATTATTATTACTAATACTACTACTATTACTATTATCATTATTATTAGTTTTAGTATCTTTATTATTATTATTAGGGTAAAGTGTTCAAACCTTATATTATCAACTTTTACAACATTACTATTATTTCTTATATCTTTAGCAAAAATTAGTAATTAGTTAATATTATTATTATTATTATTATTATTTTATCAAAACCCTAATTTTAGAATAAATTAGGAAATAATAGTATTTTTGGTAGGAGGGAATATAATCTTTAGCATTCCCTTCATATAGGTGAGATTAGTGAAAGCCCTAATGAGGCGTAGGAGCATGTTCCAAGACCGGTGTCGTTTTAGGTAAGGGTGTATCTAAGGCCTTTTTTGTGCTTTTTGTATTATATGCTTTGGATGCCTTATATAATATGGTGTTGTGTATCATGTGTTATTAGTTTACTATTTTATGTTGACTATTTTATGTATGGAGCAGCTTGGAGTTAAGGTATGATTGTGTGCCTTCTTGTTGTATATGTTGATATGTATATATGGTAAAAAGTGGTGGAATGTGATGTAATATGTCATGGACCTTTAGACATGCATGCGAGGATGTTAAATGTGGTATTGTGTGTGTAAAGTTGACCAAGGGGTGTGAGTTGATATGAATATTTCAATGGTCTATAAGTGGATGAATAAAAAGGGAATTTTTTTTAAATAAAATAAAAGAGTGGGAGAATCTATGGTGGTTCATGGGAGATTCTATGGGTTTGTATAGGAGAATCTAATCTATGGTGTTACATGGGAGAACCTAATCTAGGGTTTCGTATGGTAAAATCTAGGGTTTTGTATGGAGGAAGCTAGGGTTTTCTATGGATGGAGTTAGGGTTTTGTATGGATAGAGCTAGGGTTTGTATGGATGGATCTAGGTTTTTGCATGGATGCATCAAGGGTTTTGTATGGAGGAATCTAGGGTTTTGCATGGATGAATCTAGGGTTTGCATGGGAGAATCTAGGGTTCACGTGGGAGTTTTAGGGCTTTGCATGAAAAGTTAGCAAGGTTGCATGAGATGTGTAAAGTTTATTGGGGAGTGAAATTTAAGTAGGAAAAGTTGATTTGGGATATGAGGAAGGTAATGTAAGTGTTGTTTGGGCATTTGAACACTTTGGATGAAAACTAATACATGGGACAATGTAAGGGTATGTAGGAAACCAAGTTAGGGATTGGTGTGGCTAGCTAGGGTTTGGCATGGCTAATTAGGGTTCTGTGATGGCATATGTACTTGGTGATTAAAGTGTAATGATGAAGGAGGAATATATAGGTTGTGATGTGCGGAGTGTTAAAATGATTTGGGTAGTGTAAAGTGGAGTAGGATGGGCCATGTAGGCCTAAACTAGGGTTTTTGGGGAAAACCCTAGAGTAAGGTAATGGGTGGACTTGGAGGTGTATAGTAGTGGGCCTTGACCCACATACTTCGGAGTTAGACTTCTAGTGTGAGTTAGAGTATAGAGGAAAGGTTGTCGGGGCAAGTTAGAAGGTGTAGGGTTCACATGATATAATATGGGTCAGTTGGAAGATAAGCGTAGAGGGAGGGAGTCATGCATGTCTAGAATGAAAACTTCTAAATAAGACACTTAAGACATTAATCATTTAAAGTAAAAGATTATTGAGCCAGGTCCAGCCGATCCATCGGTTAGGGTATCCCACCCTATAAGTGTCCGATCCACCGGTGAATAATAGTGGTTAGGAGCTTTATGCCCTATGTGTTTTCAGCCCACTAGCTATAATTGAAATACCCCAAAACCTAATTTTAATAATTATAGCTAATTAAGGATTTATATGATAATTAATTAAATAAATTATTTTTATTAAAATAAAAGGAAATTAATTAGGGTAATTCAAGAAGAAACTAATAAATATTTTTATTAATTTTTTTTTGGGTATTTTGCTAATTAAAATAGAATTTATGAAAAATCTTCCAAAAATCCTAAACTAGCCTAAAAAGGAATTTAATTATTATTTTATATAAATATTCCAAATATTCAAATTAATTTAACCAACCCAAATCCCCTATTTTCCTTTTTTCCTTTTCTTTCTTCCTTTTCTTTCATTTTTATTTCTTTTTCTTTTCTTTTCTTTTTCTTACCTTTCCCTCCCCCGACCTGGGCTAGCCCTGCGGCCCAAGCCCTTTTCCTTTCCTTCTCCTTCCTATGGTTGTTCCCCTTTCCCTTCCTTCTCCTTTTTATGGCCCAATCTTTCTCTTCCTTTCTTCCTCTTTTGGCGTAGCCCAGTACGCTGTGTTTCATTTAACTCCCAGCTAATCGGTCCAGTTCTTCCTCTTCTTTTTCTTTTCTTCCCTTCCACCCGGTCCACGCCCTTTTCCTTCTTCCTCCTTCTTCTTTCTTTTCCCCTCAACATTGACCTGCAACTATGTCGTCCAACACCCTTCGTTTTTCATCGCCGGCCATGCCCCTTTGACTGGTCATTACTCTTATTTCTCTTCCCGTGACTCATAGGCTACCTTGACCCACCCCATCTTCCCTTTTTTCCCGCACGATTTCCTTCTTCTTAAGTAATACCCTACCACGTTTTTCTTGAATTTCATCGGCAACTGTCGCCGCCGGTGAGCCTAACCAACCTGCCTGATCCTCCCGTCCTTCACTTTAACCTTAGCCACCCTTTCATTTCTATAAATACCCCCTACCTAGACTAGAATTGAGCTTTTCCCTGAAACCCATATTTTGCCGACCTTGTCACCGCTACCACTTCAGACGTCGTTGTCTCCGCCATTGGCCAACACCTTCTCCCTCTCTACCCACCCATCTACTCCTTGCATCACCCTTTAACTAACTAAACCACCCATATCCCTCAATTTTCCTTACACAAGTTGCCTCGGTTGTGTAAATTTTCCTCCCCGATCAGCCCTTTGTTCCACCTCTGCCACCCATCACGTCGCCGTCCACCACCACTACCGCCACTGCCACTGCCCCTTTCACCTTTCAAAAACCCGTCCAAATCCTCTTCTATCTCCCCTACCTTTCTTTTCCTATTCCTCCCTCACCTCCTCTCTTTCTCTTCTTCTTCCCCATTTGGCCACCATCATCGTCATCGTGCGCCACCACCTTTGGTTGCGCTGCCACCCTTATTCTTTTCCTCTTCTTCTAGGCAACCATAACCACCGCTACTCCCACCCTCATTCTTCCTATCTTGTTCCCAGCCTTCAACTTTTTCCCTTTTTATCTCTTTTTTCGGCCACCACAACCACCACTGTGCACCACCGTCGGCGTTGCCTGTCACCACTAGTCTAAAGTTGAACCCTAAACCCTCGCAACCATTTTTTACTATTTATATAAGCTTTATTTATTTTATTTTTTATATTTCCTTTATTTTAAGTATATTATTATTATTATTAGGTATTATTATTATTATTATTATGGTTATTATTGTTATTGTTATTATTATCATTATTGTTATTATTATTAGTATTATTTCTATTTTCATTATTATTATTGGAATTAATTCTTCAACCCTTATGTTATAAACTTTTACAATTTTACTATTATTTTTTGTATGTTTATCAAAATTAATAACTAGTTAATGTTATTATTATTATTATTATTATTTTATTTTATCAAAAAACCTAATTTTAGAATAAATTAGGAATGATAGTATTTTTGGTAGGAGGGAATCTAATGTTCAGCTTCTCCCTCATATAGGTGAGATCAGTCAAAGCCATAAGGAGGTGTAGGAGCATGCTCTAAGACCGGTGTCGTTTTAGGTAAGGGTGTAACTAAGGCCTTATGTGTGTTGATATGCCTTGTATGCTTTGTATGCTATGTATTCTATGTTTATCATTATAATTATTTCATTTGTGGTATGGCGTGGAATTGAAGTATGTTCACGTGATTAATATATGGCATGTGTATTATGTATATGAGAAGAAATATTGTGGTATGTGATGTTATGGTTTGTGATCCTTTAGACATGCATGCGAGGATGTATAAAAATGGTATTGTGTGGGGAAACGCTTGGAAAGGAAAATGGAAAATAAGTTAACCAAAGGGGAGTGAGTTGACTATGGGATGTGAGTTGACCTAAATATGTTAATGATCCATCAGTGGAAGAAGAATAGGGGGTGAGAGTAAAATGAAGGAATGAAGGAATGGGAGAATCTAAACTAGGGTCTTGTATGGATGGACTTAGGGTTTTGCATGGCAGATTCTATGGTGTTGCATGGGAGGATCTAATCTAGGGTTTTGTATGGATTGAATCTAGGGTTTGGTATGGATGAATTTTAGGTTTTGCAAGGAAGAATCTAGGGTTTTATATGGATTGAATTTAGGGTTTGGTATGGATGAATCTTGGATCTTGCACGGAAGAATCTAGGGTTTTGCATGGAAGAATCTAGGATTTTGCATGGAGAAATCTAGGGTTCACATGAAGGAATCTAAGGTTTTGGATGGAGGAATCTAGGGTTTTGTATGGATGGATCTAGGGTTTGCATGGTTGAATCTAGGGTTTCACGTGGGAGTTTTAGAGTTATGCATGAAAAGTTTGGAAGGTTGCATGGAATGTGTAAAGTCTACATGGGAGTGAAATTTATGTATGAAAGGTTGATTTGGCATGTGAGGAAGATAATATAAGTGTTATTTGGGTGTTTGAACACTTTGGATGAAAAATAGTACATGGATCAATATAAGGGTACGTAGGAGACCGACCTAGGGTTTGGTGTGGACAGTTAGTGTTTGGTGTGGTTACTTAGGGTTTTTGTGGTCATACGTGTACTTGGTGATGGAAGTGTGAGTATGATGGTGGAATCTGTGGGTTGTGATGTGTGGAGTGTTAAAATGATTGGGGTTGTGTGAGATGGAGTAGGATAGTCCATTTAGGATTAAATTAGGGTTTCCGAATAAAACCTTAGAGTGAGATGTGGAGTGGACTTGGAAGTGTGAGGTAGTGGGCCTTGACCCACGTACATTGGAGTTGGACTTCTAATGTGAGTTAGAGTTAGAGTATAGAGGAAAGGTTGTTGGGGTGAGTTAGGAGGTGTAGGGTTTTCATGATATGGTACGGGTTAGTTGGAGGATAAGCATAGAGGGAGTGTCGAGGGTAAAGCTTATAAATAAGACACTATAAGACATTAATCATTTAAAGTAGAAGATTGGTGAGGCGGGCCTAAACTAGTCCACCGGTGAATAATAGTTTTCAGGCATTATACCTGTGCATTTCTAGTCTAATTGCTATAATAGTGGGGGATTCTGTGCTGAACAAACCAAACATATTTGTGCTAAGACATGGGAAAGACGCTAAGTACTTACAGTGAAACACAATGAGAGTTGGGGTCAGACCAGTCCACCGGTGAATAATAGTGGTCAGGAGCTTTAAGCCCTGTGTAAGAACGATCCACCGGCAAATAATAGTGGTCAGGTGCATTGTGCCCTGTGCGTTTTCGATCCACCGGCAAATAATAGTGGTCAGGTGCATTGTGCCCTGTGCGTTTTTGATCCACCAGCTATAATAGTGGGGTTCCCATACTCGCATGGATTTGATAAAGAGTATGGTGTGAAATGATTTCTGATAAGAGATCAATTAAGTAATTCATCCAGACTATAAATGTGCCTTTGTATATTTTCCTAGATGATCGTATACATTTATGTTATCATGTTGGTCTTTATACTCTTTTTATTATTCTGCATGGTTTATGTGATTTTATGTATTGGCCTTAGTGTGTGGTTACCTTATTCAGTACGTAGCGTATTGATCACCCCTTTCATGGATGCTACTCATTCCCATGAGCAGCAGGCCCTTCTAACTTTGTGTAGGTGGGTGAGACATTAGGCAGAGCTGAGTGTTGAGCATATATTTGGTTTCAAGTTCGAGAGTAATGTGGCTAGATTCACTTTTCTTATTTTTTTATCTCCTTCTATTATTTCTTTTGTATCAGATTTACCCTTTATAATTTATTAATTTGTATCAAGTATTTTAGATGAACATTTTATTAGTTGTAAGATTATTTCTCTTTTAGATATGAATTACAATTATTTACGTGTACTTTGATATCTGTTTTACAACCATTTAATGCTCATTTGAAGTTTAGATTGTTTTACAATGGAACACGATGTGAGTAGGAACTAAACCGATCCACCAGTAAGGAATAGTGGTTAGGGTTTTCACCCTATACGTGACCGATCCACCGGCTATAATTGTGGTCAAGGCATGTTGCCATATATGTGACCGAGCCACCGTCTAAAATAGTGGGAGGTTCTTGTACTCGCATGGATTGATAAAAAGATAGGGCGTGAAAATGAGTTCTGATAAAATATTAATTAATTAACTAATCTGGACTATGAATGAGCCTTTATGGATTTACCCAAATGATTGTACGATATTATGTTATCATGTTTTATTTTTTTTTATGGTTTATGTGAATTTACATATTAGCCTTAGTGCACGGTTATCTTGCTCAATACGTAGCAGAGTGATCACCCTTTTTATGGGTGCTACTCATTCCCACGAGCAGAAGACCCTTCTGACTTTGTGTAGGTGGGTGATGCGTATTTTGATGCCATCGATGTTCATAAGGTGTTAGGCAGGGCTAAGTGTTCAGCATGTGCTTCCATTGTTTGAAATTCTAATTATGTTTTGAGGTTTCCTAGATTATCTTTTCCCTTTTGTAAAGTTATTTCCTTTTTACAAAATTTGACTACGCACTTTAATTCTTATCTTATGATTGATTGTACTCCTTTGGATTGTAAACTTTTAATCGCACTTTGATTTCAATATTATGACCTTTTTAGTTCTTTTTATGAACTTGGTGTAAGTTTGACGATAAACTTTCTTAGCCTTAGCACTTGGTATTGGAATGGTCTGAGTGAATCGGTCTGCTACTAAGTGTGGCGGTAATATCCCCAAAATTCATAGGTTTTAATTTAAGTTCTTCCATTTATAAAAAATATTGAATTTCAGGGTGTTACAGATGCAACCTGGTAAAGAGAAAAGGTCACACACGCTAGGTGGTACTAAGTTACACAACTGTGTTGCAGGCAGTGGAACCTTGGTCGAGAGAAAAGATCACGCACGGCTAGGCAATGCTGATGTACATAGTTGTGTGATAGAAAATTTTTAGTATTGTGTGGTTGTGCTTGAGGCCGCACATAGGTCGTGCACTCTATAAAAATGTGACATAAAAAGGAAAGAGGAAGGGAAAGAAGATGGTGGTCAGTGACGATGGCCGACAACGATGTTGGAGAAGGTTGGGGTGACCTTGGTGGTTGGCCCATCAGTTAATGGGTGGTGAGTGGTGGCCGAGGTGGTGGCCAAAGTTCTACATGGTGATGGAATGGGTAGTGCGTAAGCCAAACATAGGGGAAAGAAGGAGGAAGAAGAAGAAGAAAAGAGAAGAAAGAAAGGAGAAGGAAGAGGGATCTTGAGCGGTGGCCTTTTGACATAGAAATGATAGAGTAGAGGCAAAAAAAAGAGGGAGAAGGAGAGTACGTAGTGTATATATATATATGGCATGTGTGCATGTGGAATGAATTGGGGGAAAGAAAACTGAAAGAAGAGGCAGGTGGGGGGTGTGCTATTAATAGTGTAGGGTGGTACAGAAGAAAAGATGGTTGAGTGTTCAGAACAATGATAGGTGATGGGGATGGTTGTGTGTGTGTATATTGCATAAGGATAAGAGGAATAAGAAGAATAATAGTGGTAGGCGAGGTGATGGTGGTGTGCAAATTGGGTAAAGATGGAAGAAGAAGAAAGGTGATAGATGATAGATGTCTGCAGAGTAGATGGTGGGAGATGGTGCAAGTGGGGAAGGTAAGAAAATTTCCCTGTGCAAGTTGCAACAATTGCAATTATTGCATTTTGGAATGATGGGAGAAGGGAGAAGAAAGAAAATAAAAGGAGAAAGAAAAGGGAAAATAGAAAATAATTAGGGGTTACTTTAGGTATTTTTGATTAGCCAAATGGCTAGGATTAGAGATAATTTTAGCAATTTTTTTTAGTTTGCAAATTATAATTTATCTGAATCAAGGTTTCAGATTTAGTTAAATTTTTGGGATTAAGAAATTAGGTGAAGGCTAAAATAAGATTTCTTGATATTGGAATCAAATTATGGTGTTAATGATAGGGGATTAGGCTAAGAAAAATATTGGAGTATTACACATGTAGGTGATCTTTGTTAATTAGGTTGGTTTTATGGGCTTGGTTAATACAGAGTAAACTAGGCCTCCATGTGTGTGTGTATATATATATATATAGGGTGTTTGTACATTGTGATCGATGAACAACTAATGAATAAGATAGACACTTGGGAGCTACCTTTAAGCCTCCTTTTCTTTTCTTCATCAAGTGAGAGTTTCTTGAGAAGTTAAAAATTATTCTATAGATAAAGCTAACTAATTTCTCTAATGAATTAACCTACCATAGTGGAAAAATTCATCAACTATAATTTGACATTTCCGTCTCCTTGTAATCGTTTTTGCAACCCATGTCACCAACATAAAGGTCCTGCATTGTAGAATATTAATCATCCATGATCTTCCACATTATGTGGAATGCCATGTCTTGATGAATTCCTGATGGAATATCATGAATCTTGGATATTCTTGGGTGTGGAAATAGAGTATCACTGAAAAGGAAATGGTTGAATACAATGCTACCAAATCTTGAGGTACAAAATAAGACTTATTGATGGGAGGTGGTTGTAGGGATTTTACACAAATAGAATTGATTTGGAGCTTGAGAGTGGTTTAAAAAACATCTTCTTTATGAATGATGATATGCTAAAATAGGAAAAGGAGGTTGAACATCAAATGGTGTTTGAATGAAGTTGAACAATTATAGGTGAAATGCCCCGAAAAATTCTAATCTAAAATATTATATTTAAATGAGGTTTTATCATAAAGATTAATTAAATAAATTATTGATTAAAATAAAAGGAAATTAATTGGGAAAAATCAAGAATAAATTTATAAGTATTCTAATTAGGAGGAATTTGGGTATTTGATCTAATTAAGGATTTTAATTTAGGAATTTATTTAAATAAATTATTTTATTTAACATAATGAGGAGAAAATAGTTTCAAATTAATGTCAATTTTATAAATAAATTAATGGAAGAAAATTAGGGTGTTTTGCTAATTAAAATGGAATTTATGGAAAATCTTTTAAAAATCCTAATTTAGCCTAAAAAGGGATTTAAATATTATTTTATTTAAATATTATTATTTTTAAATATTCTAAATATTCAGATTAATTTAATTGACCCTAACTTAATTATTTTTCCCCTTTCCTTTTTCCTTTTTCTCTTTCTTTCTTCCTTTTTTCTTTTTTCTTTTTCTTTCTTTTTCTTCTTTTTCTTTTTCCTCTTCTTTTTCCCCGGATTGGGCTGCCCTCTCCCGCGGCCCAATCTTTTCCCTTCTTTCTTTCCCTCGGCCCAGCCCGCGCCACGCGTCCTCCTTCTGCCCCGTGCCGCGCTGCGTTTTGGCACGGTTTCCATCTAAACGCGTCGTTCAAATTAATGAATCCTTCGACCAGCGCCCGACCGGCCTGGTTCTTTCTTTTTCTTTTCTTTCCCGGCCGACCCGACCGCCTCCCTCTCTTCTTCCTTCTTCCTCCTTCCTCCTCCGTCGACGCTGCTGCACCTTTCGACCTTATTAATGGCTTCTCTAGCTACGGTGATTAATACCGTCCGTTTCTTGTCTCATTGCCTTCCTATTAACTCCAGGAATAAATTGGCATAATTTTCGTGCCTTAAATCTCTCCCGTTTCTTCTCCCTAACGTCGCGAACCTTCGAACCAACCCAAACGTCGACCGACCGTTTTCCGACGCTGGCTGCCCAAATTATTGCATTTATAACTTCCATTTCGACCTCCATCTCCTCTTTATCCATTCCAACATCTATAAATAGCCTTGTTATAGGAGTTTATAGAATTTTTCTTTCCCGAAACCCTAAGCCCGAGCTGCCGATCACCGAGACTTTAGATGCCTGTTCCGCCGCCTTCAGCCAACCTCAGCGCCACCGAAACCTTCCATTTTCTTTCCTGCAACGTCCTCTAATTAACTAAACCATTCTAATCTCTCGATTCGTCTTGCACGAGCCTCCATAGCCGTGTCAAGTTAGATGCTCGTTTCGTCGGAATTTTGACCCCAAAGCCTTAAACCGCCTTCCACCGCCATGCGCCGCCACCTTTGGCTGCACCACCGCCATCATTTTGTCCCTCTCCTCTTGGGCAACAATAAACACCTCTTATATCACCTCAATTCTCCCTATCTTTTTCCCAACATCCATCTTTCTCTTTGTTCTTCTATTTTTCCGACCACCGCCGCCGCTACCGTGAACCACCACCGGTGCCACCTATCCCCACCAGCTTAAGGTTGAACCCTAGACCCTCTCAACCATTTTCCATATTATTATAAGCCTTGATTTAATTTATTTCAATTATTTGCATATAATTACCATTATTATTATTCTTAATATTTATATTCTTAATATGTTTTATTATTATTTGAGGAGAAATTTTATTTTGAATTGTACTTGCAGGGTGGAGAGTGGTAATAAAACAATATTATTGATAGTTTCGAATTTTAAGTTATTAATTGAATTATTATGGGATTATTATCATTCTTCTTATCATTATTATTATTAATATTATAATTATTAGAATAATTATTATTATCATTTATTAATTATTCTGGAAAATCTTAGGCCCTAATTTTGTATTAACATTTGCACTTATTTATTTTAGTGTTATTGTTTCTATTGTTCTTATAACTATTGATGATAATATTATCAGTATCTTTATTATTTTAATATTATTATATATGTTAGTAATTTTATTATTTATATTAAAAAAGTGGTAAGTTATTAGTTATAAGTAGGGTCGAAACCCCACTTTAAATTTTAAAGCTTATTATTATTATTATTATTATTATTATTATTATTATTATTATTATTTATTATTCTCATTGATATTAGTT
Source organism: Tamarix chinensis (assembly GCA_030549775.1). Lineage (NCBI taxonomy): Eukaryota > Viridiplantae > Streptophyta > Magnoliopsida > Caryophyllales > Tamaricaceae > Tamarix > Tamarix chinensis. The sequence goes on along the minus strand of CM060177.1, from coordinate 85,979,009 downwards.
TTATTATCTTTGATATTATTATATTAGTATCATTATTATCATTAGGGTAAAATCTTTAACCCTATATTATCAAGGGTTATAATATCTCTATTATTTTTATGTCTTTAGCAAAGTTAGAATTTTGTTAAAGTTATTTTATTAGTATGTTATTATTTGGTCAAAGCCCTAAGGAGGCGTAGGAATGTGCTCCAAGACCGGTGTCGTTTCAGGTAAGAGGTGCTAAGGCCTTTTATGTGCTAATGTGCATTGTGTGCCTCGTATTCTATGCATTCTATGTTTATGATTATTAATTATGCCGTATATGATATGACATGGAGTTAAAGTATGCTTTCGTATGGCATGTGTATTATTTATGTATGAACCTATAAGACATGCATGTGAGGATGTTGATATGATTTTATGTGGGAGAAAGGATGAAAAAGGAGGATGGGGAAAGAAGTTGACTAAGGGAAGTGAGTTGACCTAATTTTATGAATTTATGAGGAATAATCTATTGCATGGTTTTATTTGGAAGAATGTAATCTATGATGTTATATGGGAGAATCAAATTATTATTTGTTTGGGAGAATCTAGTTTATGATTTTAATTGGGAGAATCTAATTTATGATTTGTCTGGTGAAATCCAATTTATGATTTGTTTTGGGGAATCCAATTAATCCAAATTATGGTTTTCTTGGGAGATTCTAATTTATGATTTTATGTGGGAGAATCTAACTTATAGTCTTGTATTGGAGAATATAATTTGTGGTTATGAAAGGGGAGAATCTAATCAATGGTATTATGTGGAAAAATCTTTGGGTTTTATATGATTTGAATCCTTGTGTTGGTATGGATTGAATTTAGGGTTTTTTATGATGAGGTTTTGGGTTTTACATAATGGTTAATGTTTGCATGGTTGAAATTAGGGTTTCACATGGAATTTTAGGGTTTGCATGAAAAAGGTTCGAAGGTTAGTATGGGGAGATTAATGTTTGCATGGGTATGAAATTTATGTGTGGAAAGTTAATTTGGGATTTAAGGAAGGTAATGTAAGTGTTGTTTGGGTGTTTGAACACTTGGGATGAAAAATAGCATGTGGAGCAAATTAAGGGTACGAAGGAGACTAAATTAGGGTTTTGGGATAAAACCCTAGAGTGAGATGTGAAGTAGAATTAGAGGATAAGTGTAAAGGGAGCGATCCATGCATGGCTAGGGTTTGGTGGTAGCATATGTGTATGTGGTGATTAAAGATGATGATGAATATGGAATTTATGATTTATGATTCGTGCATGTGCATGATGAAAGCCTTTGAATAAGATACTTAATACATTAATCACGTAAAGTGGAAGATTATTGAGCCGGGTCCAACCGATCCACCGGTTAGGAATAGTGGTTAGGGTTATTACCCTATGTGAGACCGGTCCACCGCCAAATAATAGTGGTGTGGACTTTGTCCCGCAAGTGTCCGGTCCACTGGCGAATAATAGTGGGGGACTCGAGCTCAATAAAAACGAACCCGATTTTGTTAAAGACACTTAAAAGATATTAATTACTTACAGTGGAACACCATGCGAGGAGGAACTAAACCAATCCACCGGTTAGGAATAGTGGTTAGGGTTGCTACCCTATGTGTGACCGATCCACCGGTAATAATAGTGGTTAGGGCATGATGCTCTATTGTGACCGGCCCACCGGTTATAATAGTGGGGTGTTCCTCTGCTCGCATGGATTGATAAAAGGCATGGTGTGAATCGGATTCTGATAAGAAATTAATTAAACAATTAATTTGGATTATATGGGCCTTTGTAATTTTACGTGAATTGTTCATATACCTTTATGTTGTTATGTTGGATTACGCCCTGTTATTATTCTGCATGGATTATGTGCTTACGTGTTGGCCTTAGTGCTCGGTTACCTTACTCAGTACGTAGCGTACTGATCACCCTTTTCATGGGTGCTGCTCATTCCCACGAGTAGTATGCCCTTCTGGTTTGTGCAGGTGGGCGAGATATCAGTTGGGGTTGAGTGTTGAGCATGTTTGGCTCGAGATTCAAGAGAGTTGTGGCCATATCATAGTCTTTATATGACTCTAATTCTTTTTGTTAATCTTTTATCGGTTGTAAGTTTAATTCTCTTTTGGAAATGAATTACATTTCTTGATGCATACTCTGATTTTTTTTACAACCGTTTAATGCTTATTTGGAAATTGAATTGTATTGATTATTTCTTTTCTTAGCCTTAGCACTTGGTACTGGAACGGTCGGAGAGAACCGGTCTGGTACTAGGTGTGGCGGTAACACTTCCAGAATTCACAGGTTTTCAGTGCTTCTAATTTAATTGCTTCCACTTTTAAGAAAAAAAATTTTAGTGAATTTTGGGGTGTTACAATAGGATCTTCTTGCTTGAATCTAGATGATCAAAAAACATTTAATGGTGTTTAAATATATGGGTATTCTTTGACCAAACTTGGGAATAGAAGGAGATAACAAAAGATGTTTAACTTTAAGATTTGAAATTTCAACTAGATGATGAAGTTGGGATTGAATATCCAAGGATATATTAAGGCTTACTTGAAGGAAAACTTGAGGCTCGACATGTTCAAACATAAGGGGGTTGAGGATTCAAAGAGAGGTTAGAAAGATAGGCTATGAATGTGGATGTCTTGAAGTTGAATGTACTAGATTATGGAAGAGAAAGGTAGAATGAAGAGGTTGGCAATTCAAAGAGGGAAAATCCAACCTATCTTTAATACCAAAAATAGTGTGAATCCCTCCTCAAATGATTAAAAGATTCGAATGTAGAAGAGAAGAAGGTGTCGAATGAAGGCAGGTGGAAGATGGCGTGAATCTTCAAGAAAGATTCAAGGAAGATTTAAATAATGATTTGAATCTTCATGCAATATTCAAGGAATATTTACATATTTATTCGAATCTTCAACAAAGATTTAAGGAATAACTTAAGAAGTTTAACTTTCAATGTTTCTCCTATATGACATTCAAATTATCTTATATAAGATTACTCCAAGTAGTCTTAGATAGAAAATTTACTCAAAAGATAGAGAAGATAGCAAATGAATTACTTGCTTAAATTTCATTTGATTATCGACATGCATGTGTTGTAATATTCCAATCATGTGGTTATATAGGTAGCCACACTCTGCTAATTATCACAATAAGGTAGCTAAGGTAATACAAACATCACTAACTAGCACACTAGCTAGTAAAGCAACATATTACTAACTTATATAGTACATGAATCAAGATAAAAATTATTACAAGAAAATGTAGCTAATTAATACATGAAAATAGCTAACAAGAGTCCTTATTTATATAAAATATGATAACTAGGGCTCCTTGACTTGGTAGTTTGACTTCTATATATAATAGCTTCCTTGGACCTGTAATAAATTATAACACATGAAATCTTAGATATGTTGGTGTCTTAAATTGTATGAATTTTCTCCTTGCAAGTATTTTATATACCTGAGGTTAGTCACATTATTAATATTATCATCAACTACAAATATTGTAATAGGCTCCATCACTAAGTATGTCAAATCCTCATTGTCTTGAAAATCCATGGATGCTCTTACATCAACGAATTTCTTCGTACCTTACTCAATATACTAGTATTAACCATATTTGTTAGAGGTATTGTTCATTCTTATAAGCAGATAACCCATATTTTATTATGCATGTTACTAAGGATTGACTGGATGATTTCATTGCTTTTGATGTATAGCATGTGGAGGAGTGATTTTTATTCCTTATATGGTTAGGCATAGAATTGATGTTATCTAGTAGTTAGGTTTTATCTAGGTGCCTTTTGGACTCTTAGTTTTATTAAATCCCTACTTGGTTGTATTTTGTTATTCAATACATCTAGTTAAACTCTGACTATTATGTTTTTTTTTTTTGAAAATTTCTCTTATTTTCATTGTGTCCTATATTTAAGTTCTAAATGGATTACCTTGTATTAGATATAAGGATGGTATGGTAAGCTAGACTTATGTCGAGTACAACGATAAAACCTAATTACCTTGCTATTATACTTCCACTAAAATGAAAGTTTTTAGTAGTAAATTTTGTAGTGTTATAACATTTGTTATACTGTTTTTATTCTTAGTTTGTTCCCCAGCTATTATTATTATTATTATTATTATTATTATTAAAATTGTAATTATTATAATTACTATTATTGTGAATCTTACGACTATGACTAATACCGTTACTACAAATCCTTTTGGCCCACTTCATTTGTCATGTTAATTTTTAAAGATCAAGATTAAAAAATTTGACTATTAGTTATCATTTTATTTTAGTAATATATATATATTTGAAAAAAATCCTTAGTACAAATTGGAAAAAAGATTCGGTTTTGCTAAGAATAACACTCAAGGATATCAATAAACCTTTACTTTTATTTATAAGATAGTATTAATTTAGGAACGTATATCTAGGTAAACGGGAATGTATATAAAATAAAAATGTTTATGGGTATTATTAAATGTTAAATAATTTAGTTTTTAGTATATTAACCATAGTCTTTAGAGCTATCATTAGCATTTTTATTTTTTATTTATTTATTATATATCAATTTATCGTATAACAAATATAACGATTAAAATTTGTTATTTTGGCCTCAACAATTGACATATGGTAAATAAAGTGAGACATGAGAAGTATTATTCATGTCATTGTTACTAGCATCATCATTGTTTCTAATCTAAAGTAGCTGAACATGTGTTTTATTTTACTAATTTGAAAATTGGTTTTATAACATGAATAAATGCATTCTCTCAATTTTCCACAAATAATTATTTTCAAATTCTCTAGTGAAAGCTAGAGATAAAGAGACATAGATGATATTACAAAAGTAAACACCATTCTTCTAGGAAATTTGAAATAACCCAATCACTTAAACTCTCATTATCCTTGACAAATAAAATGAAACAAAATGATGAAAGATTAATAAATTTAAATTCAAATAAACTCAAATCTACAAGTTATTATAATATGAACAATATAAAATAACCTAAACTTAAAATAGTCTAACTTGATCACCTCCTAAAATATTAAACAAACATTATGACTCAACCTAAATTGAGCCTATCGAAATTATAAAATAACTCAAACTTATTTTAATTTGAAATCGTATAGGTCAATATATTATATAAAACAAAAAAGAGAACTTACCTAGATATAGAATGACACAAATTTGAACAAAAAGATAGAATAATTTAAACACATATGAAATATTTGATATTAATCCTACTCAATAAGTGAAGTTTTAATGACCTAAATGACTCAAACCTAAGGTGAGTGGATTGGAACCCAAACCAATATATGACTACTCAGTAATAATCCAATTTGTTTGATTGTCAATTCTAGATGTAATTAACATTATATGTTACAATTTATTTTGTTTCATTTTTCTTTTATCACAATGAACCTATGATAAGATATCTTTTAAAAAAAAGGCAATTTGATATCAAAGTGCATACTTAAAAACGTTAATATATATCTTTTCATATTGATCTACCGAACATAGATAATGTTGAATTATTTCTAAGCGCAATATTCTATAATTTCAAAAGATATAAGAGGCTATCACTTGATTATCAGCCTACTAAAGCCATGTATTATTTGCATAGTACATATACTTAGGATAAATTAATATCGAGACACGCACGCATGAATCCTCGGTTAATTTGCATTCGTTTTCACTTTTTCCCTTCAGGGTTATTCATACTAGAAGCTCGAAATTGTTACAACGGGAAATACGAAAGTGGAAGTACCCCATTTGGGAGGACATCTCCGATCCTAGAATAAAGACAGCAGTTATTACTACTTCATAGTAGTTTTTAGCTATTCCTCAATAGTGTTAGCCTCATTAGCTTTTTCTTAACAACCTGGTTTTAATTGTCCGAAGCACGTTTGTTTACTTGTCCGAAGCACGTTTTATCAAAAATATTGCCGATTCTGCGTTGAATAACTAAAATAAGACAGTGATTAGAAAAATTGGCTCAAATACATGATGAGTTCCATCTCAGTATCCATCTTAGCATGTTTGGGATCCATGTCATGGTTCAACAATCATGCTAATATGCATTCTTCATGCCTGTCTTTTCATTTCATTCCACTAAATAGACCCCAGGGCTTGCCACAAAAACCTTTCCATGATAAGGACCTCAAAATTAGTGCCTCCGTTTTCCTGCACATAATAAAATCCACACCAAGCGGGACATACCATTAGACTTTTAGTTTCATTGAAAAAGCTTTTTACTCCCAAATTGCATCAACCACACTTTTTTAAATCCCAAATTCTATCGACCACAGTGAAAACAATACTTTCCTAAGAAATATACCATTAGCTTAATACACACACTAGGTTAATGTAGTGATAGAGTTAGGCCTTCTACATGGTATCTTAAGATACAACAGAGCCTTAACCAAAAATATTTGGTATTATTGACATATATATATATATATATATAAGGAAGATACTGTACAAAAAATCATAGATGACAGGTGGTTGGTGGCTTAGTACTCCAAGTGTCCCATGCCATTTACAAAAGGTCAGGGCTTCAAGTTTTTATTGGCGCAGTTTTTTGCACCCCCCCTCTTCATTTCTCCGGTCTCTATCTTGCTTCCTGTTGTATTGCCACTTGTAGCAAATGTGCACTTTAATTCCTTAGTTAATTGATAAATTACATATTGATAATTTTGTTTTGATTATAAAATCCTAATTAATTAACTGAAGGTAATTATGAAACACTAATTGATTAAAGATTAATAACCTACTATTATTTGATAAACTTTTTTAGTTATTATGAAAATTTAATTCACCAATTAGTTTGTAAATTGAGAGAATTATTTAGTTATTTAAGTAATTGTTGGTTAGTTTGTTGTAAAGTTATGTCACCTATTAAATTTTATTAAATCTCTTAGTTAATTGGTTAAAATAATTCACCAATTAGTTTGTTAATTGAACGAATTATTTAGTTATTTAGTTAATTTTTGAATTTTTGTTGGAAAATTATATCACATATTAAATTTTATTAAAACTCATAGTTAATTGATTAAATTATATGATTTCTCAATCTAGGATTATGAAATCCCACTTTTGCTTTGGTTGCGAAACTTTGATTTAAGTTTAGTGTAATGTTATTTTTTATATTGCTTAAGAGTACTATTTTATATAAGGACACTATGGAACTCAAATCCTGGCTCCATCATTAAGCTATTGGTATATATAGAGAGAGACATATTCAATGAGAACAAACTCTCTCATTGACAATTGGAAAATAGTACTTTCAATTGTAAAAACTACTTACAGCAGATGGTAAAAACTATCCGTAGTAGGTGATACAAACTACTATAGGTAGGTCAGAGAACTACAGTGGTTCTCAACTTTCACTATAAAAGGTCGTTTCCACTAGATATGGCATATACATATATATGTAAGTACTCACACTATTTTTATAGTTAATTCGAAAAAGGTTCATACTCAACTTCCTCATATCTCTTTATATTACAAGGGCTTCTACATTTTTTTGACATAAAGTACCCCTAGCCTGTCTATCCATGGAAGTGAATGTCCTCATTTACGAAAAGGAAAAAGAACATCAAACTATGTAGTTGTGAAATATATGTTTACTCTAGACCATGTCCTTACTATCCTATACCCTTAAGGTTCTTTTTGCTTTGATATATAAAAAAAAAGCATTAGATGGTAGTTGAAAATAAGTATAGATGTTGATTATGAAACTATAGAAATATTCATGGATTAGATATTAGGTAAAAAACTTTAGATATTTGAAAGAATATATAAAATAAAAACTTCTAATATCCGACACTTTGGGTATCCAAAAATTATGAATTGGACAACATATGATCATTCGAGTATATAAAACTTTCAAACATGTCACAAAAGAGAAAAATTAAATAAAAAGTTATATGATAAAAATATAAAAAATTGATTTAATTTGAATCGATATGATCTAGTGATGTATTTTGAATCTCAAATTACAGTAGTTTGAATTAGTAATCATAAATTTTGGATGATTTTTAAATATTTAATCAAAATAATAATTAAAAAGTATAAAATTTACTTACAATAAACACTTTCATTTCAAATTATAAACATACACACATATATGCCAATATGCAATACAATTTTATAAAAAATAAATAATGTTTAGAGCATATGTGCTTATAATTTATTAGATTAGATATTATTTATATTTTCTAGATTATATATTCAATTTATTTGATTTTATTGATCCTATTGGTTATTTGATATGAAAAAAATAATATTGAATTGGTTATTTAATTTTTTGAATTGAATCAGTTCAGATATTATATCTAATCATCAAATATCGGATAATGTGAACAATCTTACACAATGATATGTATGTTGTTACCATCTACACTATAAATGATGGTTATAGAATTTTATGTATGTTTTTAGAATCTTTATTATAGATGATGGTTTGAAGCACATTCCTATATAACCAAATAAAATAAATTAAAATTCATTTAAAAAAAAATTGCTGTGGAGATTAGATATAATTGAAGCTTAAAAATGTTATGTAAAGTACACTATGGATGGAGAATTTAAGTCCTAACCACTATTTAATCCCTCCCACAATTTTTGCCTATGGTTGTTCATGTATCGTCATTCACACTCCAAACTAAACTATAAACATGCAAACAAATAGCAAGTATAGGCCGATCCCACTAATACTATAATTTAAGTCATAGATTTCTATTATTAATTAAATTTTGATAGTTATGAAATTAGGAAAAACTAATTATTGATAATGGATGAAATAAAGATTAATAGAATTATCATATAACAATAAAGATATAATAGGGGCCAGAAGATATATTCAGCATAAAAATGTCAACCAATAATTGAATAATATTATCATGTAGTATTTTTGATATTAACCTATAAAAGCTTGTACGTGTCCACTTTCTAACAACTTCTTATGCAAATAAACCAAGTTTCACTTATAATTTGTTATCTAACCATTTAATAACTTAGATAAGATCTCTAGTTTTAATTACTGGCAACATTATTGATGAGGGAACACTAACTAGAACCATTATTATAGTCAGCTTAAATTATATAGTTCTAAAGATTAATAAAATAGATTAAATTAATATCTTTCTTTACAAATTAACTAGCCTATTTGCTACATCTAGATGTATACCTTAACAATTATGGATTCACTCTATATACTAGCATTCAATTATCACTTAAATTACCATAGCAATCAAGCTAGATAACAAAGCACAAATCGTGAATCAGTGGTTGTTATTCATGGTTTATTAACGAAAACAAAATACACATAACAATTAAGTACAATTGACATCTCATAATTTATTATCCCATAACCTACAATTATCCTCCTATCCCATACTAATCTAGCCTAGAATATTGATAAAACTAGAAAATGTAGAATCTAAACACATAACATTTATAACTTTCAGTAGAATGGATAAAAAAACCAAATATTTAATTAAACAACACAAAATCACAGACTCTATTAAATAAACAAATAACAAGAATTACATTAAACATAATAAAAAGTACAAAAAAAATAAAAAAATAACGGAAAGAAAGAACTTAGGAAATTATTGAACTGTAAATTCCGTATGATTCCCAATCCTTCAAGTACAAATATGAACTAACTAAATCAAACATAAGAAGCCTCTTGATTTCAAAACAGAGAAAAACAAAGTCAAAAGTTTGAAAAAATTTCTCTTGATGATCCTATTTTACCTAATATATGTTGTATGTATATACAGAAGGTCATATAAAGCACACCCAAAATATGGCAAACATACATCTTGTATTAGTAAATATAGAGCACCAATATTTTTTTCTCTAATTCTATACATGTTGTTGTAATTAATGGACCACATAGGAGGGCGTGACAAGGAAATACAAGCTATATTCCCAGAAATAGGGTGTAACATCCCTAATTTTTAAACCAAAAGAATTTTATTTCTAAGATAATGCAAAAGTATTAGGAAAACAAAATTGGTCTTACTACCACATCAAGTATGAGAAATGTGTGATTATCACCTAACCCATGCCTAATGTAAGGCAAAATAGAACAAAAAATAAAAGATGCATAGTTATACCATTCATGTGATAATATAAGATAATAAAGACTAGAAAAATATTATAGATTGAATGGACTTGATAGTTTTACAAAACTAAATATAGGAAATCGAGCCAAGAATTTAAATAACTGAAAATAATAAAATGTCCCAACGTAGTGGAAATAATACTAATAAATTGTTAGCCTAACCCTTAGGCATAATCATAAACCTTTAACCCCAAGAAATGGCTTGCTAATGGCCCACGTCGTCCCCTTAGCATACTCTAATTGAGAGTCGTAACCCTACAAGTCATCCTCTACTCTTTGGACCAGAAGTTAGATCATTACAGTGACTAAAAAAGTATAGTATCAGTAAAGTGAGGTGTTAGTAAAATATACTACATAACACATGGTAAGGATCATGCAGTACATTAAAGTCATATAACAATATGGTGATATCATATTGGTAGAACTCAATTACAACATGGCATGCTTGCATGTGACCATGGAAATATGAAAATAAATTAATACACACAATTCATACAATATAAGTTGTATTAGAATTACTCATTTAGTGACCACATAATTATCAGTTATTAAGATAGTTCCATCAACCACACCTAGTTCTCCACCATGTACAAAAGTCATGGTAGCAAAAATAATCATAATAGGATACTACACCTATTACACAAGGTTAGGATACATCGATGGGCTTTCTTTTAGGATACCACACCCACCACATATCGAATGTACCTGCAACAAATTGAGACTCACACCCACCAAATGCAACCAAAGTACACTAAGGGGATTGTATTGGGATACCTCACCCATCACTCCTTGAATGTCTCTACCGCGAGGGCTAGAAAGTTGGGATACCACACCTGCTTAAGCAATGGACAATATGAAGTGCTTGGGGGCTTGTAGTAGGATACCTCACCCACCCAAGCCAGACACTGATGTCATATCGGCCTACTACAATATAATCCTATACCTCAAAGATATGCACATACCCCCTACCGACCATAACCCAGTAGAAAAGAAATTAGGTGCTGAGTGAAAAAATATAATCAAGGGAAACCTAGTTACTAACTTCCGTCAGCTACCTAGAGAGCCAACGAAAAAGCTCAAACAAAATCTTAAACCATTAACTATATTACAAATAATATCATAAACCACAACAATTTCACACATAATCAAATTAGGCATTTCCAAGTGATAACATCAAACACAATTAAAAATAAATTATTAAACTAAATTGGGTGTTTCCAAGTGATAACATAAAACATATCACAAAGCATTAAAGCCATCATTGTATGTTTAGAGATGATATCAAGGAAGAAAAGTTACTAATTGTGAGTTCAGAAATGACATCAAACTTAATCAATTTCAAGTCTCAAATACCATCGTAGTGATTGTTATTAAATTAGGTTAATTATAGTTGAAATTATAATTAAAATGTTATAAATACATGGAAGTATAAAAAAGAAAGGGCTAAGGGAGAACACAAAACATCATGATAAACCAAGCGGCTTCTAGCCGAACAAGTTAATCGGTCCCTTAGACCAGTTTATTGGTTTGACTGTAATAGATCCGGAGAGCTAATTGACTTGTTGGCCTCACCGATCAACTATTGGTGTGAACTAGTCAACTAGTTTGGTCCAATAGGTCGATGGGTCTAAGTAAAGAACAACCCATTTTAGGATGTAGAGAAAGAAGCCGATGGGCTAGACCAACAAATCGATTGGTCGTAGTAACTAGTCATCTACTTTGGTCCAACTAGTTAATAAGTCTAAGGAGAGGCCAAACTATTTGGTCTGTAGGGAACCATTCAATAGGTTTGATTAACCAATATGATATTAATGAAACCAATGAACTGGTTTATCAAACCAATTAAATGATATCACAACTAACTTATCCAAAATTCCTAATCATTCAACTACTCGCATTACTAGTTGATGGGTTCGAGGAATCAACCTATTCGTTAGGATAAAACACTATCCAAACCTACTAAACATACACAAAAATTTACCACACTTTACCATATTAATCCCATCATACTTCTATGTCAAAAAAAAAACATAAAAATACATGTTGCACACATACAATCACATAGATACATGGTAGCATACATACTTAAACACATCATGCTTAATTAGCCAATTTTATGCTGAAAAATCATAGCCTTCTAAGAACACTCACTTGGGAAGAATTATACCATATGATCAGACATGAAACATAATTATATCATACTCATACAAGAACTAAACACAAGGAACCCCAATATACCATAGAAACCTATTTATGTTAAAGATAAGAATTCCTTACCTTGAAGCAATTCTTCTTATGCCAAACACCTACTTGATAACTTAGCTAGCAGTACTTCAATTCCTATGAGAATAAAAGTTAAAACCTTAAAAATTATCTCTCAAAACTTCAATAAAAACTAAGAAAAATTAGAAGAAGAAGAATAAGGAAACAGAACACCACCTTTGACTCATAAATAGGGTGTTAAGGAAAGAGATAAAATCTTCAACCTTTCTCAGCCTTAATTCTTCTTTGCTTAAGGAAAGTAGGAGAGAACTAAAAATCAAGATTAAAAGAAGATAAATTAACAGAATTCTCACAAAAAGAAGGGATAAAATAAGAGAAAGACTCTATTTTCCTCAGTAAAGTGTAGAAGAAAGAAAATGAAAGGATGCTCAATACTTAATAAAATTTTCCACAAGGAGAAGGGAGAAGAGAGAAAGAACACAAGTGAGGAATGAGAATAAATTATAAATGAGAGGTATAAAGGTAAGGCTGGGTCAAAATTCTTAGGAGTAGGAGGGATGAGATTAGTGAGGTTGAGTGTGGGTAACTAAGAAGTGAAGGTTGACTTGATGGGATGGGGTTGAGTACAATCATAAATGAGCATGGTAGTGGGCTGGCAAGTTAGGAGATCATGCACAATGTCAATCTTCTAGTCCTAGCTATGAGAAGAGAGAGGGAGAGGTGAGGGAGAAGAGAAAAGGTAAAGCTTTTCTCATAAGCGCCTTTTGGAACAATTTTGGCTAATTAAAATCATGTAATGATCTAAATAATGTGAAAATAATCCTAGAGCACTAAAAAATGCTTATTAACATAGTTAGACTCTAATAAGAAGTTTTCATAAACATTAGAGATAAATTTGAATCAAAATCAGAAATGGATCTAAAATTACAAGACAACCAACTGATCAGTTTGGGTAAACAAGCTGACTAGTTTGTCAAGAACAAGAATGTTAATTTTTCTAGTGCACTAGTCTATTGTTTTTGTAAACCATTTGATTGATACGCTTGAATTTCACATTTTTATTAGAATTCAAAGTCCATTTGAAAATTAAGACTCATTTATTTCATATCAACATAATTCTAAATATAATTTAAAGGAATTTGGGATAAGGTATTACATATGAGGCCTAGTGTTTCCTTTCTCTTCCTTTTATTCTCTTAATTTTTCTTCACATAAGTTCTATTTTTATGTCTTGCATAATGGTAAATCTAAATTTCCATGACTCCAAACTTTGCTCCATAACAAATATAGAATATTGGGCTAAGATATGGTAATAAGTTCCATAAAAAAATGCAAAATTAGCACTTGTAATCTAAACAAGAATAAAAATTGTGCATCACAACTCAAAATATTTTAATTATATCATCTACAAAATAATTTTTTAATATCAGTTAAACTTATAATATTATATTTCACAACATTGTAAAATGTTTATACATAGATATATACATATGAATCTCCTTACCATATAGGAAAAAAACTACTCATAAAAATCTCTTATACAATCTTTATGTATTAAACTCAAAGGTAAAACTTAATCATTCTTGTTGGACTACATTAATTTTCTTATCCATGTAGGTTTTCTTGTAATCTTTAAATACTTTATGAGTGATGTCCCTCATAAAAAGCATGATAAAATGAAAATAATTGTCACCATCTTCTTATTTGGGACACTACATTAAGTAAACTATACATATTATATTATTAGATCCATACTAAATATTAAAACATGGAAGAGAAAGAAAACAACTACAATCCTTTAAGACAACTCTTCTTTGGATGGTTAAAACAATTCTATACCAAAACCATTATTAAAATGTGTGAAGGATTTCATAACATGTTATAATGGTTCTATATCCAAAGAAAAAATATTTTAATAAATGTTATGATGTAAACCATTATTAAAAATTAACAAAAAATCAAAAACTCTCCAACTGTTTCCCTCATCTCTACTCAATTTGTTCTCATTCTCTCTCTTGCTCTTAGTCTTACACTTTAGGTTAACAACACTAAAATAAACATAGTGTTAGTGGTCAATGACACTCCACCTCCTTTCATCAGCTCTCAACTTGATGGTGAACATCAATGCTCTATTGCTTTCAGCCACTCATCCTTCTCCTCTTACTCTCAGTTTCCCCACCACCATTATTTATCATTTACTCTATTGATTCCGCTCTTATCCCTTGCTTGGCTACCGTTATTCATCTTCTGCTTTGCCGATGCTCTTATATTTTGCTAGGTACTTGATATTCCCTTCCCCTTTCATTATAAATATATGCATGTGTGGTATATATCTTGGTCTTAGAATTTTTGTAGCTTTTATGGTGTGGCTTTTCGTTTGCTACTATGTTGCTATGAATTGGGTCTGTCACTTACAATAGATTAATACCTTTGTATTGTCAAATAAAAAACTATAAATTTATGCTTGCATATTGGTGTAATTTATTGCTTACAGATGTTGCATAAAAGTTAATTTGTTTCCAAAATGTTATTGTTTATATGGTGTGGGTTTAGCTCTATTCATGTCTAATATTAACATAACAAAGAAAGAAATTAAAACCAACAAAAAATGTGAAAGAAAAAGGATAATTGAAGATGCATCAAATTATTTATTTATAAAAAGTGATAATCTTGGTAATCATGATAATGACAATGATAATGATGACGGTGATGATATCTACAACAACAACAACAATATGTTAGTTTTAATAATAATAATAATGATAATATTATTATTATTATTATTATTATTAATATAAATATAATTTTTTAAATTGATTACTTAATTTTCTAATAGTGTGGATGTTATTAAGAATAATTTGTTTAATAACAAAGTATAGATATAAGAATTTAGACATGTACCAAAAATTTACTACTACAAATAAGGTTGGTAATAGATCATTAAGGTTGAGCAACCTTATTATAGAGAAGTGTGTACAATATTGAGCAACTAAAAAACATTTACATGCTTATAACTTGTATGTTATATGGGTATATTTTTATCTTTACATAAATGGTAAGATATATAATAATATACTTATCATTAATTTAGCTATAGAATATACATGTTTTATAATTTAGACGATAAGATTTAGTGATTGTTCTCCTTTATAGGTTGTGAAATAGCATACCTACTTATTACATGTATACCTCCACCATATTTGTGCATGGTGTCTTATGTGGATCTCCAAAGTAATGTCAGATGGTTATACAATGAGCTATGTCAATTGTATGTGAGCAGGTCATACTTTGATCCATTCAATTTTAGATCATATCACATATTTTTAACTTTGCCTCAAATGGTGCCACACTTAGGGGATATAACTAGTTATCTTAAGGCTTTTATCCACCATACCAATGCACCACGAATGAGATTTGTTGAGGTGAAGTGTTTGTGAGGGATTATGATCAAATAGTTAGAGTGTTAACGTTGATAGACGACTAGTGGAAGTTTCATTATAGTTTACCATCGAGTATCTACCTTAGTTACCTTAGGTTATTTGTCACTATTCACTCTATTGATGATGTGAGGGAGTAAATGGCATACTGAGACAAGTGGACTCTAAGAGCGACAGTTGATAGTCGGCTTAGGAAAGACTACCAATGGATTTCATAGAATGGTTAGGGATTATTAGGTTGTAGCAACCTTTTATTAAATATAATGATGTTATGTCTTTAGGGTTTTTCTTAGGTTTTATGTTTTTTTCTAAACATGTTACATGCATACCTTTTGTAATGTGAACCCTTGTATAAAGTTTAGATATATATATGCATATGAAATATTTCTAAGTATAAGTGGTTTGGATATTAGTATATTTTTTGAAAATGTGTTGGAATTGTTTGTATATATAGTAAATAAATAGCATGATACATTATACAAAAATAAATTATTTCTAAGCATGAGTGGTCTTTGAATTATTGTTTAGAATTTAATTGATTTGTAATAATTACTTTTCATGGTATGTATATATATTCGAAAACTATAGATCAAAAATAGATGTCTAAAATTTTTTTGTCTAGAGAATATGAGAAAAGAGTAAAAATTTTCATTATGTTTGAAGTAGAATATGCTTATGACTCAAGTAAAATAGTTTTCCCTGTTTTGAACTATGTATATATTCAGTATGTCCATACACATAATTTTAGAGATCATTTTTTGTGTGTATGGAATTGATACAAGTGATACTAATTAGATATGGCATGGTGATATAGAGTTTGAATATGGAAAAGAAGAATGTATGAGGGAAAATAGTGGATCATTTGCGAACTATGTGACATATTTGTTATAGGAGATGACTCAAAAGGTTGAGAAAAGTGTCGGGGTTGTCCAAACATGTTTGAGAAATTATCGAGTGATTAGGAGAAAGCTTTGTATGATGATTTTAAGATGTTTACTAGATTATCTACTTTGTTAATGTTGTATAACTTAAAAGCATGTCACTATGTAGTAATAAGAGTTTCATAAAATTATTGACACTTGTGAAAGATATGCTTCTTGATGATAATATTCTACTCAATGATACCTATGAAGTGAAAAAGATCATTTTATCTATAGGCATAATTTATGAAAATATAGATGCATGTCTTTAGATAGCTATCCTAATCCTAAATGTAAAGTATTATGATTCAATAAGAACAAATTGACAACTAAAGTGTAAAGGTATTTTCCTACAATACTATGATTCATGCAGATGTATAGTGATGCCTAAGATAACAAGAACATGAGATGGTATGCTTATGAGAATATACATACCTTGTTTGTGGTCCTTTGGTAGTAGAATAGATTTATAGCCTATAGTGGCATTTAAGATTCTAGTTTAGGTGGATATTGGAGTCCATATAAAACAATAACAAAAAAAACTAGCATGAATATGTTCATTTGTATTGGAGCTAGGTGCCCATAAGGTTAGCTTTGATGCCTTATTATTATTTTTACACTTTACTTTATTAATCATGGTATGATAATTGTCCATATATGCCTTTATTTTATACCTTATTACTATTTTTTGTGCCCTAGAGGTTTTATCCATTGGTGGTAGAACTGAATATCCAGACTTGTCCTGTAGAGTTAGGATCTATATGTCAATGGCTTATGTGATTTCCATGATTGTGTCTTTAACTACATGCCCTTACGCGATAATTGTTGAAATCCATGCTAGATATGTTATAGGTTTTTCTTGATTTAATAATTGAATTCCTTATAATTCCATGCCTATATGACCTTGTGTGACATTTGTTAAAATGCATGATAGAGATGCTTATATGTTTTTCTAATTCTTTAATGATGTTAAATCCTTTATGATTCAAAATTTTATATGCTTGTGTATATTTATGTGTTTATCATTCATACCATAAGTTGCAAGCTTGAAGCTGCCCTATGTTGTAAGTGTAAGTATGTACCATGTATGCATCATTATTAAAATGATTATTAATAATAGGAATAGATTTCCTAGAGTTATCTATAAGACGTGTTCTTTTTTCTTATGCATAACCAACTCCATTATCAACATGATGTTGTATAATGTGGTAAGGTGCTTTATGTGAAGCATGCTTATGTGTGAAATCTAGGTCTTACTTAGTATATTAGTCATACTAATTATAGCACCATTTCCATTTGTGCATGTTTCTCTAGTCTTGTTATATGCAATTAAGAGTGGTAAGTCACATGTCAACTCAATAGGCACTTCATTTTAGATCTTTGTGATCCTGCACTCTATTTTGCTTGGATTGTGTTGAGATTTGGTAGATTTGTGGATCTTACATTTATATTTTGTATTATTATTGAAAGTCTTATATTGGACTATGGTTAGGTCATAGTCCTGCCTAACTAGTGAGATATAAATTTACTTTTTAACCTTACACTGGGCAAATGTTAAATAATGACTGTGCTTCTCTTATGTTAGATACAGTAGTAGCACCTTACATTTCCTATTTATCTTCCACAAAATATCTTCTAAAAAAAAATGGTTCTAAAAGTGGGGGTGTTACAAGTTGGTATCAAAGTTTTTCGATTGTTGAGAAATGTTTTTCAACCACGAATATGTTATTCACAATCCAAATGTTTTAAAGTCTTCTATTAGATTTCAAAAAATTGTGTCTAGTATGCTTGGTGATATTGTGTTGTTGGAGGTTAGGGAATTAGTTTTCAATTTATTTTCTTTTGTGGTTTTGTGCTAACCCTTAAGGTTATTTGTGTTTTCTATGCTATGTTGATACTGATTGTATGATACATGTGTGTGGTGCTTTATGAGTCTAGCAATTTTTCCTATCATTTTTGTATGTCTAATTGTTAGGTTATCAGAATAGAACTTGTGGATAGGTGAGGATTAGTGGTTTTACTTTTGGTTGACCACTTGAAGTGTGCTTTGCTAATAAATTTTAAAGGTGTAATAGCCAGAGTAATATAACAAACTAGATTTTTTTTTGAAATTTATGGCATATTATCTAACTTGAGGCTAAGTGAGACATAGTAGGGACATGGATATTGAGTATTTTTAAGATGTGGTGTGTTTTTAATTTCCTAGTTCTTATTTTTAATGGGTTAGTAATCCCATTAAATTATCCTAACCTTGTATGCTCCCTATATCTAGTGACTTCTTAAGGGTTTTATAGCTAGTTAAAGCTTGAGAATAATGATGGTATGATTTCATTACGCAACAATATACTTTTAGAATTAGAGAAACTAGGAAGATGATTTGAGATTATCTTTAGGAGTTGTTATTATACAACTGTATGATGATACATACATATTAAGGAAAAAGTTGTAAGTTCGGACATGAATATGCATAGATCAAATGTTGATTGAGGATTTAATTGAAATAATTTAGGAAGATATTTGTGAAGTTATATATACTTAATGATTTTCCCAGTAATGTTGATTTGTGTTAAAGAAAATAATAGAGAAGTGGAAGAAAGCTTAATTTAGGAAGTAACACTTGTGGTGGTAAATTTACCTATTTGAGGTCTTACATTATCCTAGAGATTTTTCAAATTGGTGATCTTTAGTTACTACTATCTCTAAAGATGAATAGTAATTACTTTTGTCTAGTTGGATTTGGGAAAGAAATATTATTTTTAATATAGATGAGTGGTATCAAGGGATTAGTAATGACAGAACTATTTGGAAGACATATTGTTTTAACAATGATACGAAGTTGGAATGACTGAGTACTTTATGGTAGAAATAAGAGTTGACTAGGGTGAGACCTTTTGGGTTGTATAACTCTCTTGTTGGTATATATGCCTTAGTTTTAAGAATATTTTCATTTGTTAGTTGTTTGGATTGTTTTATTTCACTTTGGTGTTTAGCTCTTATAATTTTAACTTCTGGGACTTCTAATGTGTTGAGGTGTGTTGTTTTCCTATAAGTGCTTTTCAATCTTAGTGTTATTTTCTTCCTTAGAAACCCTAGTTGCCTATTTCTATTATTTCTATCACCTTTCAGTTATCCATTTCTATTTATCCTTCTTATGGCATCATACTTTTTATTTAAGTTTCATTATGAACAAATTTTGATTCATTGTTGTGAATCAATATTTGGTTTTCGTCCCTATCTATCCAAACGTCTACATAAAGTTCCTTTTTAAGGGGGTACCAATGTTATATCCCATTTCTCAAAACTTTAGACTATAAAGATCTTTTATATATAAAACTAATATTATATTATTTGGAGTATTTTATTACATCCTTTATTTCATTGGAAACCTTGCTTTCACTTTTGAAGTATTTCATTTTCATTTCATAACTCTTTCTCACAAATTCATCTTTAAGAGATGTTCTAAGCCACTTTTAACTAATCAAATTTTTCCTGATCCATTTAAGTCTTTTATTTTTAGATCCCTTAATAACATGTTGAGTCTCTTAGGCTCTTTCAAAATATGAAACTAGATTGTTGGCAAAAGGCACTATTTATTATATTAGTGTGCCTTAAATACATTTTAAGCCCTAAAAAAGCCTTTTTGCCTTTATGAAAAATTACAAAACTTTGAGCATAACTATATTTTTGTGTAATGGAGATTAAAATTATTTAAAATGTTATATAATTATTTTTAGAATTTTAGAATTTATTTAGATAATTTTTGACATAATAAGACATCAAATGTAACTTTTCTTCTTCTAATCTTTATCAAACCTTGTGAGTGTTATTTTTTTGTCCTTATTTTGATAATAACAAAAGGGTCTTGAGAACTAATATATTTTTTTTAAGTTTTCATGTACTATGATTGAAAAATAAATAGATTTAAATACATGCAAATCATTTCTCCAATGTTCAATTTAAAAGTGTAATCAAATTTTGAAGCAAAAGAGAAGACCATGTGAAGATAACCAATACTTAAGGTCTAAGGATCATATTTATAAGTCTTAGGTTTCTTGTAAAGATTTAAGTTGAGAAATTTTACTTTTTGATCAAAACTCATTAATATATTATTATTTTTAAATATTTCATTTAAATTCACTTTATAAGATTTCATGATTGATCTTAATTTCTAAATCTTTCAAAGTGTTATACTCTTATTATTTATTTCTAATTGCAACCAGTTAACGAGCATCAAGACCAATTGACTAGTTTAGTTTAACCAAGAAATTTAAATTATTTAAAATTAGATGGATTGATTGGTGCAGCAAACTGGTTAACTAGGTTTTCGTAATCAATTGACTAGTTTGATCAACAAGTTATGTGTTTCATTTTTATAGAAACTCATTTGTTTTCATTTAAACCATTATCTTGTTTCAACAAACCAAGCGACTGGTTTGAGGAAGCTGATTGACTGGTTTGACCAACCAGTACATGAATTTCACTCCTGTAGAAACCCTCTCATCTCTGGTTATACTCATCGACTTGTTGCACCAAACTGATTAATCAATTCATTAATACATCTTCTAGTTTATTAAACCATAGCACTATTTATTTATATATATATTCATAAGACCAATAAAGTACTATGCATAATTGATTGAGTGGTTTTAATAAACTGAGTAATATATTTTTGTAATATTAGCTTTCTATTTATGGTATGAATATAATTAATCAACTTATTTAAACCACTAATTGACTAGCCATAAAAGCGATGGACTAGTTTGGAAAAAGCAATCAACAAGTGAGTAGTATATGGTAATTTTCTACCCATTAGATGATATAGTGTTTTGGAGGTTTTGTGTCTAACGCCTACACAATGAGCATGAGAATTATAAATAAGTTCCCTCATTATTTATTACAAAAATGTGGCATCAACATCTATTGTGCAATTAATTATCTATTCTTAAATAATTCAATTGTTCATTCAAACTCTCTCAAGTTTAAAATTCAGATTTTTTATTGAAAATTATTCATTGCTCACTTCTCTTAGTTAGAATTTATCTTCAATTGTAATATTTTTTATTACATCTAGATAGATTACATCTCATCCAAAGTTCTACACTTTCATATCTTGATTTCTTGGTGATAATCAATTATAATCACACCCACCTTACAATATTTATTACGGTGGGATTATTAAGTGTTTTTCTATCATTCTTAAGAGATTCTTACAGGGAGTATAGAGAAGATAAATAGGTCAAGTGATAAATCATATTTTAAAGGGTCATTGAGATTTTAAGGATCGTAAGTTGATAGAAGAGTGAGTATCAATAAAAATAAGACATTGAATAAGCCATAGACTCAACTAAGATAACCATTTAATAACTCTTTAGAAATCTCATTGTTCATCAATTAAAGTTGAAACATGGATTAGATGAAAGAAAGAAGATTCCTCTAGATCTAAAATCATTCACTTCCTATAGATAGCGAGAAGTGATTGAAGACATAGATGAAATGGAAGACGATGAAGATGAAGAAGAATCTCCCATTGATGATGAATAAGTGGAATTCATAACCACTCAATTCAAAAGATTCTTCCAGTTAAGAGGAGGGAGAAATGGATGACCAGGAAGGTTATATTCAAGCTATAGAAGGAGGCTAAGATAACCCAACATAGATGATAAGATCAAATTCCACAACTGTGGAAAAGCCAGACATGTCATCTATTGTAATACCTTACTTCTGAGAGTCCTTAATATATGCTAATATAAATATTTAATGGTGATCTAAGTGTGCTTGATCTTGTTTTAGAAGAGTGTTGAAGATTGGTATGATTTATAGATAAGCATGATTTGGATTAGGAAAAAAAATGTTTGGTTTAACTGAGGAACTAGTTGACTAGTTTGAGGAATTGATCAACTAGTTTGTACTTGAAACTCAATTTCTTAAACCTGTTGAACCGATTAACTAGTTTTAGGTACTAGTCAACTAGTTCACTAGTTTGGAGGTACCAATTGACTAGTTTGACCGACCTAGTTGTTCTTTAACTTGATTTATCATAAGAATCTTTCCCCAACACTTTTCCAACATCGTAACTACATTTTAAATAGTTTGTTTTTAATTTTTATGAAATTGATGTACCTAATTAGCCTACTTTGCTTGCTTTTAACAAATTCATGAGGAGGGAATTAATGAGGAGTCACTTTCATGTCCTTAGCCAATTTATATTCTTCTTCCCTATTTTCTCTTTCTTCTTCAAGATTCCTGAATGAATTATCTACGTCTATAACCTCAGTAGATTTGTCGAACATTGATTCTCGTCCATTATCTTCAACATTCCCTTTTTATGTTTGAAATTCCTAAGAAAAATTACTTAGAACCTTTCAATTTCACCACACTAGCCCGAGGCAAAAATGTCATCTTTGAAACTTTGAAAACCTACACTTCAAATCTTTAATTTAGATTGAGGTTCAAGAGTCTCAATTTATACACTCCCTCACCCTTCTTCTTTGGAAAGAAACCTGAGTAATTCAGACTCAAAGTTTTCATTTTTCTCTCAACTTCCCTAACCTTTTAACTGCCCTATTTTACTTCACAATTGCCTTACCATTTTCCCCTCTCCATGGTTTTGTTCTGATTATCTCTTCCTCTTCTAATCCTCTTCCTAGCTCCTTCTTATCTTAGTTTTAAGCAACATAGAGTTAGATTAGGGAAAAGGGTGAGGGTTAAATTTCATTACTAGTACTCTTTGTTTTTCCCATTGGAAGCTAGGTTTTATTTGATTTCCACTCCTAGGTCTCTGAATTCATTATATCTTACTTGCACAATCTTAGAAAGGTTTTCACTAAGTTTAATTAAGCCTTTCTTGAAAAGTGTTCCGGTACGGGAAAATAATTTGAGATTTCATAGAGTTGTGTTCTTTTAGTGTGTTGCTCAACTTTTAAGGTAAATTTTTGTCTTCCCCTATTATTGTAGAAATGATATAGGTATGTGTACTATATGTGCTATAAGTCTGTGATATTTTAAGTTGTAAAGATGACTATATGTTTGCATCAATTAGTTTAGAATGAGCAAATGGGTTAGTATGAGGCTTAGTTTAGAGATTCATATGCTTATATCTCATGTTTGAAATTCTAGACTCAAAATCTCTTGATGTTCTAGGTGCTTCAGTGACAATGATATATGTGATATATGGAGTGCATTTGCTGCATAATGGCCTGGTGAGAAGAGAATGTTATCCATGATTTACTAAAATAATTTCATAATATGCCCGCAAGTCTTGCTATGAATTCTAGAATGATTTTTACTACTTCACATGTCAATTCGTAAATATTACCTGTAGATTACCTTGAATCACCTAGGTTTAATGTGTAGATCTGATTAAACCAAGTTATGGAATCTAATTGTGTGTAATTTGTGTTTATGGTCTATTTTTACCCCAAACCAATTGATTGGTCTCCAAGATAGATGAATTGGTCAGGCAAACTAATAGATTGATTGGTCTATGACTATGATGATTTTGGTATAGGATTTAACTAATTTATTGGTTCGACCAAACAAATCAAATGGTTCCTAGAATAATTGAATAGTTGGGTCAATCGATATACTGGTTGGTTTGCAAATCCAGAAGACTTAACCTTAGGTTAAACCCATTGGCTAATATATCCAAACCGATCAACTTATTCTCAAAAATGTCGATTGATGAGATTGATCGACCAACTGGTTGACCACTACTAGGAGGTTGGCAGCACCTTAACCGATTAATTAGTCCATAAAAATAGTCAACTTGTAAGTGAAACCCATCAACTGGTTTTGAAGTCGATTGACTAGTCTCAACTAATTTTGCTTTTCTTGTATGTTACCTTCCTGAATGTGATATTTGAATTTTCTTATGCTTAGATAATGATTTATCATAATCATTGCCATAAAATTATCTAGATAATGAAGTTAAATAATAGATTAAAGAAAATAAGATGATATTATTCAATATTTAACCTTGGTGTAGCATTTGGCCATCTTCTTGAACACAATATGAATAGATGATTAAATGACTAAGAATGGTTTCTCTTTATTGTTAGTACTAATGTAATGAGTTAAAATGATGGATGATAAACTTATAGTGACTTAAATCATGGCCCGAAAATGAGAACTCCATAAGTGAAATGACTAAACAAAGATAAAAAAAAATAATACAATCATATAGGATGGCTTGAGTTAACCTTACCTACGATTAGTTATTTTCACTTAGCTAATAAAATAAATAAATAAATATTTATTTGGTAGGATTGGACTCTAGTGGGCTTATAATTGGACCTTCACTTTTGGCTTTAGGAATATAATTGGAACATCCTTTAATAAATGGGTAAGTCAATGATTCAATAATTATCTATGACCTTGATCTTCGCATGAGCTAGAGTACTATTGTGAATAAGTTAATAAATGAAAATTTAATGGTTGGCTTGGATTATTATGGGTGTTATTATCATTAAATAATTCCACACTTTAGCATAATGGATTATGTAATGATATAGTCTCTTAAAGAGACCATAAATGGGAAAACTAGAATATGTGAGAACCCTATATGGGTGTGTTGAATGAAAAGGCTTATGCTTGTTATGATATTGTTGTGGGCCTTTATGTGAAATGAAATTTTCGAGCTAATAAGATACTAATCACTTAAAGTGGAGCAAGCACAATGAAAGGTCTGAGTTATTAAATTTTCGGGTACTTTTTTCTTTTGAGCGGGATCCTAGTTGATCCTAGGATCCTCATAGATCCTAATGCCTTTCCTAATATAGACACTTATGATATACTAAGGGGTATCGATACTAAAGGGTCTGGTCACCATAGGATGGTTACGGACTTTAGTACATGTTACTTTAGCAGGAACCCAGACTTATGTCCATTAGGTTTCCTTAACATGAGCCAGGACTTTTGTCTATGTTACTTTGGCATGAACCCAAACTTACATCCACTAGATTTCCTTGGAATGAGCTATAACTTTATTTCCACTATTTGCATGGATTCCATGGTATTGAGAGACCATAGGGTGTAATCCTACCTATTGCTCAAAGAACTTGGGGTAAAATAATTATATACTCACTTATTGCTCAAGGATTTGGTAAAGAAATTCTATTTTATCCAAAGTAAGATGATGATAAAAATGATATTTAAGGAGGAATTAACCGGCTGGCTCTTGTTAAATGATGATGGTTATTTAATATGCCATCCATTTTGTGTTATGAATACTTAAGAGCTCACACCTTGTTTAAGCTATTAATATGTGGTGTACTTTGTGCTCGCCTTCTTTTAATTTGACATTAATCATATGTTCCTCTAGAATGTCTAATGTGATATGTGCTTATATTCTAAAATGGTTCCCAAAGTTATTGCATGATATATTGTTATTATGCTCATGATCCATGGTTGGAAGTTATAATTAAAATCATGTTTTCTCATCACCATAAATGTTTTATGCTACCTACTGTTGAATGGATAATCTAAGTAATTCATGATCCATAAGTAGAACATATTCATGTTAAAAGTATGTATACCCTAGTATGTTGACATGATTACAACCAAGCATGATTGAATTTATCCACTCATACCTTGTATGACCTATATGATTATACATGAATGGCATGATAGGAAATTTGCATGCATAGTTTAGTAAGTTGTACCATGATAATGTTGTGTGGGTCTTTCTTTTACCAAGACCTATATGATGGTGTTAGATTAGTTTACTTAATATGTATGCATACTGATAGGGTTGTTGTTGCAATCCCTTACCTAATCTCATGAGTAGGAGGTTGGTTGAAAATTCCTGAGGAACACCATTGAATGGTCCATCATCCCCTTAGAAATGTTGGGTTGTTGAGCATAGGTTTTCCTAGAGATTTTTTTAGGTCCTTGAGTGACCAAGGTGTATTCTATTTAAAAAAATTTGCTTTAATTGAGCATTTTATTTTATTTATCTATATTTTGTACAAATTTGGGCTTATGTAGCCTTAGGTTGTAAAGAATGAATATTTTTAGCTTGCGCACTCTAGATTTCCTTGTGTTTTGATTGGGGGTGTTACATCTAAGAGTGCTATGAATTTAGAAACTATAGAGTTAAACAAACGACAAGAAATAAACAAAATACTAGAAACTAAAATGGAAGGCAATAATCAAAAAAGCTATGGCAACTTTCATGAAAGTAAAGATGAACCTTGTAATAAAGAGGAATAAGTTTATAACCTCTATTTCATCGCTATAGGAGAGGAATCATCATCCTCTACCTCCTTCACAGAGTTCTATGATGATGATGACATCGATGAGGTATAATCTAACGCACTATAATCTTATGATAATCTGCTATGTGTCTTTCATGAATCTGTATGTGACAGTTATAGATTACTTAACGAAAGAGACAACGTGAATAAATTTCTTAATCACTTGAATAAATAACACACACTTGTATTAAATGAAAATATTCTTATTAAATCTTGCATGCTTCTTGTAAGGAGGTAGCCAAGAAGGTAATTGAATTTAATGCATATAAGGAATAAATCAACATCGATCCAAGATAGTTGTTCTACAAGTCACATGTGATAAATTTATGAAGATTTCCTATATCATCACCGAGGGTGAGGAATGATTAAATGTCTTATTAGGTGCTTAATGATATGTTAAAGAACATGAGAGCTTAGGCTATAGAGATAAGAAGAAAATAAAATGACAAACACTATAAAATTTCTTTGTAAAAGCCTCAAAATCTCACCAAGTGCATGCTTTTCCTACATCAAGTTATTGGAATGTATATGGGAGAATTTCATCTACAATGTATAGGCATGCCAAAAATACAAAATTCACCTTTACTCATAACAAAAAGATTTTTTGTAATACGTATAGTAACTCTAGTAATGCTACTTCATCATGTGGTTTTACTAAAAAGTCCAATGTTATCATAAAATTCATGTAGTTGTGGGTACCTAAAAGGATGGTTTTGCATAAATTGAACACTAACTCAATAATAACATATTGGAAGGGTACCTAAACTAGGAAATTTTTACATTTAGGTATGCTTTAATGTTAAAACAAGAAGCTACAAATAGTTTTGAGACAGCGGATGCTCATGGCTTATGACGAATGATTAAACCATATTCCCTAATTTAACTCCATATGATGGTAGCAATGCGAATGTTGGAGATAACTCAAAGGGAAAGATCATTGATGCCAGTAGCATTATTATTGATAACTTTAAAACCTTTATAAATTTTGTGTATTTGGTTGATGACCGTAAGTAATACTTGATTAACCTTAGTAAATTATGTGATAAAGGGTTTCTAGTTGGTTTCTCAAATTCGTATTATATGATTTCAAACAGACTAGATAATTCTATTCTCTTTGTATGACTTGACATTAACAATTTGTATATGAGTGATATTTAATCAATAAATTTTCACAATACATGTATAAGTGTAATTAACAATGAGGAATGGCCTTGGCATTGCCACATTACACATGGTAGCATAAATTTATTAAGCACACTTGCTATCAAAGACATTATATGTGGTTTTCTAAATTTGAACTTTAGAAAATATCGATTATGTGATGCATTTTAATAAATAAAACAACATAGTGTTTCCTTTAAACCCAAAAGCATTGTGACCAGCTCTCAACTACTTGAATTTTTGCATACAGATCTATTCACATGTACTAGGATCTATAGTATGGGTGGTTATAGATATGTTTTAGCCATTGTAGATGATTACTTATGTTACACTTGGATATTATTTCTCTCTACTATAGATGATGCTTTTAACACATTTCTTGTACTTGCTAAGAAAATTCAAGTAGAAAAGGTAACTATGGTCAATGGTATAAGGAGTGACCATATAAAGGAATTTGAGAAAAGACACCTTCATGGATTTTTTTTTTATCAAAATGGCATTACTCAAAACTTCTCAACACCAAGGATACCACAATAAAATGATGTGGTGGAAAGGAAGAATAGAATCTTGGAGTAGTTTTTCAAAACCATGCTATATGTATTCTTGCTTCCAAAACATTTTTAGGCCAAAAACCATTGCCTCTGCAAACTATGTAATAAATAGAGTACTCATCGGGGCCATTTTCAAGAACACTTTCTCTGAGTTCTACAAAGGTAAGAAACCAAATGTAGGTTACATCTACATATTTGGTTGCAAATGATTTTTCTATAATAATGGGAAAAAAATTTGGGTAATTTTGACTCTAAGGTGGATGAAGGTATGTTCATTAACTATTATTCACATAGTAATTCTTACCCGATTTTCAAAAAATGATAAATATTAATTGAAGAATCCATGTATGTTGCTTTTGAAGAATATTTCTCAAGCGTGGAGAATAATCAATATAAAGAAGTAGGTCCTTCCATCCAAGTTGAGAGCCTAATTAAAATGATGACATGAAAAACATATAAGAAGAAAAGAATGAAGATCCTCTAATTCATCAACAAGAGGATGAAGTGAAAAGGGATCTTCTCATTGATTAATGCCTATTGACATCCTTAATAGCTTGTAATTAGTGATCGAACAAGGGAAGTTGCAATAAGATCTTCACTAGGTAAAAGTTGCAATCATTTAGCATTTATATCTTAAATGTAATCGATGTATAACTTGAAATCCATTAATGATGAAAATTGGTTCAAGATAATGTAAAATGAGCTTAACCAGTTTGAGAGAAATTATGTTTGGGAATCAGTCCCTTTACCTCTAAATAAAACTATCATTGGGATTAAAATGGTCTTTAGAAAAATATAGATAATGTGGCATTTTGGTTAGAAAAAAAAGCCTAATTGGTTACTAAAGTAGTAAACAAATAGGAAGGCATTAATTGCGAGGAAACCTTTGCGCCATATCTACACTCGAGGATATACATATTATTTTTGCATTAGAGTCATCTATGTGCATTAAATTATATCAAATGGATGCTAAAAGTTATTTCCATAATGGTTTTGTTAAATAAGAGGTATATGTTAAGCAACTACCTTGTTTTGAAAATTACTTCAAACCTAACAATGTTTAAAACATAATAAGACACTTTATGGAAGGTAACAAGATTTTAGGGCTTGGTATGAAAGATTGAGAAAATTTCTTTTGGAAAAAGGTTTTGAAATAGGTAAAATTTATAAAACTCTCTTTCTAAAAACAACAAAATAGACTTATCACTTATACAAACATATGCTGATGACATAATACTCGGTGCTAATAATAAGTCTATATGTAAGGACTTTTTTACTTTGTTCTGTCATGAGTTCAAAATGAGCATGATGGGCGAGTTGGCGTAACACTTTAAACTTCAGATCAAACAATCAAAGTAAGTAATTTTTTTTCAACAAATAAAATTACACAAAGGAACTAATTAAGAAGTTTAGAATGAATAAGAGAACCTTATAGTACTCCCATAACCACTACCACAAAGCTTGATATGGATGAATAAGGTAGACAAGTTGACTAAAAGAAATATTAAGGTATGATTGGGTCACTTATTTACCTTACTACATGTAGATCTAATATTATTTTTAGTTTATACTTACGTTCTATATTTTAATGTAATCCCAAAGAACCTCATATGACTATTGTTAAGATTGCCACCCAAAACTTAAGATTCTTTTACCCTAGTTATACCATTTCAGACCTTATAAGCTATTTAGATTCTAACTTTGCAGGATATATGGTTGATAAGCAGAGCACTTTGTGCACATGCCAATGTATTTGAGATGCCCTAGTTTGTTGGCAAAGCATAAAACAATCTAGGGTCATGTTATTTACCATTGAAGCATAATATATAGCAACTGGTGCTTGTTGTATACAATGAATCAAGATGAAACAAAAATTTAGTGCTTATGGACTAAAACATGAGAAAATTCCAATTATGTGTGACAGCACTAGTTGTATATGGCTCAATAAGAACCCTTTTCAACACTCTAAGTTTAAACATATCAAAATAAGATATCACTTCATAAGAAACCATGTTAAAAAATGGGATGTTACTATGGAATTTGTAGACATATTGCGCCAATGGAAAGACATCTTCACTAAGATATTAAATGATGAAAGATTCACAACCATTATAAGAGAACT
Organism: Tamarix chinensis; assembly: GCA_030549775.1. Taxonomy (NCBI): domain Eukaryota; kingdom Viridiplantae; phylum Streptophyta; class Magnoliopsida; order Caryophyllales; family Tamaricaceae; genus Tamarix; species Tamarix chinensis. The sequence goes on along the minus strand of CM060177.1, from coordinate 85,948,198 downwards.
GGGAATGAAATTTTTGTGATCAACATTATATCACCCTCTAACTTGTGAAAAAAGTGAAAATGAGAGGATAAATCATGAAATTGATCAAAGTCATAAGAACTTTGACTAAGATGGCATAGATTTAATTCAAAACATTAGATTATATACTTTTTTATTACTGCATTAAACCTAAGAGAAATATGGAGTCATAATTATTTATATAAAGAGATTTGAAAACCTAGAAAATATGATTTGAAAGGCCAAACAAGTTAACTGGTCATTAAACTAATCGATGGGATTAGAGGACTAGTCGACTAGTTTGTGTAAAAATTAGGGATAAATTGCTAATGTTTTGTTCTTTACCTAGGTAATACTAGTTGACTAAATTTTTATAATACCCTAAAATTATTAAAAATTAAAAAATTAATATTTACCCATTATTTAGAATAATTTAATCTTAAACTATTAATTTAATTATTTGTGGGCCATTAATTTATAAAAAAATACATAGGGTTATTTAATAAATTAATATAAATATTTTATTATTTTACCATAATATTTTTATTTAAATAAATTTATAAACCCTTAATTTTGCCAAAATTGTTTTCTTAAATTAATACTTTGAATTTTAGATAAATTAATTTGATATTTTTTCCTTAGCCTAATTTCTAATCCTAAATCTACAAAAACATTTATTTTTCTTTTTCCTTTTTGCTTCCCTTTCCTTATTTTTCCTTTTCTTTATTTTCTTTCTTCTTCTCCTTTGGGTCAGCTTGACCATCTTCCTCTTTGTCTTCCTCCTTCCGCTCTGGGGTAGCCCAGCTCGCCACCTTCCACCTCCTTCTTTTCCATTATTTCCTTTCCTTTTTTCTCCTTTGGGACAACCCACCTCCCATCTCTTACCTGCTTTCCCATTCTTTCCCTTCTCCTCCACCCGATCTCCCTTCCTTCTTCTCCTATGCAATGACCAAGCCAAATAGCCCCTGCTAGCACCTTACACGCCTCCTACAACCACAACCTATAACCCTCTACCCATACCTTTCCTTGCCATTGTTAGCCACACATCCCCCCTTGCATCCTTACCCTTATGTCTCCTCTTTCCTTCTTATTCCTCTACTTACCACCCCTACCATGGCAACCTACCCCCTTTCACCCACCTAACCCTACACCGACCAACCCTTTCTTCTCCTCTTCTTTTTCTTCTTCTTATCTTCTTCTCCTCTACCACATTTCTCTCCCTCGAGCTCCCTTCTCTCCCTACCCAACTCTCCCTTCCTTCTCTCCCACTTCATCCCCTATTATTGTCATATAACCCATCTTTTCCATCTCTAACTCCCAACCGACCACCATAGTAGCCACTCCTACCCCTAACTCTTCCCTACAATACCCTAAGTCACAGTTGCATGCCCCTCCCTTTTCTCTTCTTCTCCTCTCAACCGTCATCCCCGTATTTCCACCTTGCACCACCCTTCTCCCCTCTTCTGCTACCGCCGAAGCCTCCCATCAACCACTTGACACCACCCCCAACACCTCCCTACCTCAACTTGCTTGAACTCCCCTTATAGCCTCCCTTTATCTTCTCTTTATTTTCCTTTCTTCCTCATCTCCCTCCCTTCTCTACACCCTTTTTCTATAGCCATTATCACCATCTCTACTCCCCATAGGTCATCACACTTTGACCCCTAGCCACCACCTACACCCTTCCTCACATTTGCACCCAATATCTAGCCCAAATTCCCTCCATCACCTCCCTCAACCTCCTTACCCGAGACCCTAACCCTTCATCCATTTTCTCCTCCCCTTCACCAAACGTGCATGGTGTGCTCATGTTACATGAGCAGCATGAGTATGTTGCCTAAAATTTTAGCTTATTTAACTAATTTTGATGTATAATCTAGTTTATTAATAATATGTATTCAATAAGCATTTTCAATAAAAGCCATTATTTTACTTATCTCCTAATAATATATTACTTGTGACATTATTTTTAGGTGCAATTTTTACTAATCGAAGCTTAAGCTTTTAAACTAGGATACTAGTAAAGTTTGATTTTTGCTAGAAATAAAGTAACCATTTTACTCCACTAAAATATATGGATTATTATATGTTAGCACATAAGAGTTTTTGGTATGTGTTTTATGTAACAATGATGTGTTATTATCAATCCCATGATTATCTTGTGTATGGTGTAATATGGGTGAAACAGTAACTAAGAAAAAGGGGTTGATGCTAATGGTAAGTGTTATATGCATATACATGCTATGGTAAATAAGTATGGATATTTGTAGTGAAAATAATACTTGTATGAGTCCTAGGGGCAATTTGGTCATTTGGACACATCATAATGTTTAAACCCAAATGAGATGGCTAATGTGTTATATTAGATGCTAAAAATAGATACGGAAGTTTGGTGAAGTATAAAAAATAACTCTTAGTAGAAATATCCATATTTTATGGCCTTGGGATAATTTAGTAATATTCATGTATGTTTTTGATTATCTTAATACAAAATGCATGCTAAGTATTATGTGATGTTGAAAATGATAATAGGAGTTTGTAGTATTAAAAATAATTATTCCATCTTGAAAAATGTTATATTGGGTTCTAGGGGCACTTTAGTAATTTTACATGTTAAATGGGAGTGACTTAAATAAATATATATGGTGGATGATACTTGGTGCTAAGGATTATAATAAGGGTTTTGTGATATTAATAATCCATATTGGGCATAAATATCAATATTTTATGTGCCAGGGGCATGTAAAATGGAGGTTACTTAAAGAAAAATGCATGATAGGTAATAATTGTAATATTAGTAATGTATGTGGGGCATGATTATTAATATTAAATAACCCAAGGGTGTTTTAATAATTTTGTAAGTAAAAAGGACATTTTAGTAATTTTTACAAGTAAGAATGGTATTTTAGTAATTTTGCAAGTAAGAAGGGTATTTTAGTAATTTTGCAAGTAGAAAGGGCATTTTGGTATATTTGTGAGTAGAAAGGGCATTTTGCTAATTTTACAAGTAAGAAGGGTATTTTAGTAAATTTACAAGTAAGAAGGGCATTTTAGTAATTTTACAAGGAGAAAAGGGCAATTGGGTAATTTTGTGTTATGATGTTATTTTTACAAACATGCAAGAGGTGCCTTAATTGTTGATTATGCATAAGAATATGTATTGGATGTTCTCGAAGTGCATGCTAGGGTTTATGTGTAAAATGATCATTTGTTGTGTAGGGTACTTTAACTTTATAATCAATAGGATAATCATTGAATGTTAATCTATTATGGCATGTTGATGAATAAAATGAATTATGTGATGGAAGTCGATGATAAAAAGGTAACCTTAGCCTTAGGTGCATTTTTGTTATTTTAACCTAAGATACCCAAATGTGAATATTGGAACCTAGGATGGCCTTAGTGGACTACTTAAGTTAACATTGACATTAATCCTGATATTAATTACTTCATGACAATGGAAAAAAATAAGAATGGTTAAGTATGTAATTAATGCATCTCTCATGGTAACCTTAATTAAGATACTAATACTTAAAGTAAAAGACTTTGAGATTGGGAATGGTGGCTCTTTAGAGGTCATAAACCTTAAGATGTGGTTTAGCCCACAATTATTCTTGATTTTTCTAATGTGCCTTAGTGCCCCAACCAAGCCTTATATCTTACTCTATTTAGCTCTATAGACCTACTTAAGGGGTATGCATACTTATGGATTAGGTATCCTTGTCACTAGGGTATTATGTATCTTCATGTACCAATGCGACCAAGGTACCTTTGAGTCATTGGGTTGATAGTCAGTAGGATATTGTGTTATCTATATGTGCTAGTATGACCGATGTACTTTTGTTTCTCTGGGTTCATGATCTCCCCCTCGAGTTAATAAAATGGAATTTATGTAATAATTAAATGGAGAGACATTAATCACTTATGGTGGAACACCAAGTCGTTCGGGACTGTGTGGATAGTATCATATGTATTGATATACTAGTTATAATAGTGTTCATGTGCATTATGCCCTAGATTATATCATATACCAATCCACTGGTTATAATAGTGGGGTCACCAAACCTATATGGACATAATTTAAAAGATGATTAATATCTAATTAATGGCTTAAGTTGATATATGTATTATTATGATATGTTGATATCATATGGTAGCGGCCTTGGTGCCTGCCTTTGAGTTGAGTGGTGGTGTGCATTGATTGAGTATAATGATGGCTATCTAATTTTACTACAAAGTGCTTTAGTTGAATGCTCCCTGAGTAAGTTCTATTACTTCTAAGTGAATGATTCTTGTGACATATGATCTTGATGCATGTGTCTATTCTAATGATCAATGTGTCTCATTCTATATATGAATGATTTCCTATTCATATGTTTTGATGTGTGGTATATGTTACATGCGGACCCTACCTTTTGGTTCTGTATATAGGGTTACTTAGTACCACAGTATTGAAGATAACCATATGTGGGCCCCTGCCTATTCAACTAGTAGTGGTCTTTGCAGATTAGCATAGAGGCATTATTTAGATTTTACTCTAGGTTTAAGATCATCGGACCATCTGGAAAGATTTTTGGGTTTTCCATAAAACTCTTGTACTTTTTTTTATGATTTTATTATATAATCACTAATAGTGGATTTTATCTCTTGCAATTTAATCTATCACGCTACTTTATTTTATTTTTGTAATATTGGATTTGTGTAAAGTAAGTTTTTAGCCTTAGGACTTGATACCAGAAAGGCGGAACAAAACTAGTCTAGTACTAAGAATAGTTGTAGCATCCCCAAAACTTTTTATATTTGCTTCACCTTCAAATTTTAAAAATAAAATTTTTTTAGTAGTGAATTTTGGGGATGTTACAATAATTAATGCTAATCAACCAATTGTATAGATAGTGAACCAAAAATCTTAGACTAGTCAACTAGTTTCAAGAATAGTCGATTGAAGAACGAAACTAATCGACTGGTCTATCAAGTATATAAATAGGCCCTCATCTATTCAACTAAACCCTTGACCTGGTTCGTATAAACCATTTAACTCCAACCGTCATGCTCTTCTCTTTCTCACTTATATCAATCAAATCCTCATCAAATCCCACAAAATCATACTTCTTTAGATCAAATTGATAACCAATAATTGAATCTTGATAACAATCAACATCTATTTTCTCATAACTTGTTCGAATCTAGGGTAAGATCACACAATTTGTAACATCCCATTTACCTAGCTTTTGTTTTTTTTTTAATTTTGACTCTATATAAGGTTTAATTAGGGATCAATTCAAACTCCATTAGATAATCAATAGCAGACAGTGTATTATTCTATCATTTTCTTAATCATTTGTGAAAAAATATCACCTCAAATCCTTTCACATTTTCCCTATTTTTGAACATTGATCTCTATTGTGTCATAACTAGACAAAAAACTACTACTTCAAGCACCCTTTGAGGGGTCACTACTCTAATTCTTACTAGAATAGCCCATAACTAACCAAGTTGTTTGACTTAAATAGTGATTATGATTAAAGAGCCATTTTATTTATCCCACTCCTCTCCATCCCAAGAATCCTATCCTTCTTCTTCTTTAGAAGAGGATAGGCACCTATCTCTACCTCCCTTGAGGCCCACTGCTCTTTTCTAATTCACAAGGGCACCCATTCTCAAGTCCACTCAATTAGTGAGGACCACTGAGTTATCCCTTCACTCTACATATTTCTTTCATACCATGTATAACCATCATCATTAGGGCCAATCCTTCCATAAGAAGAAAGTATTCATAGGGTATTACATTGACACTATATCACTAAGTAGTTTAAACTTCCTTTTATGTAGTCTCTTTCCAATCTCCATCTTATCCTTCTCTTCACTTTTCGTTGCCTAGTTCACTATGAATTGGTTTGCCTCTTCTTTGTGAACCTTATGGTTCATGCTCTAGGATGCACCATAACTATTCATTTATTAGGAATCCTTATATTTGTAGGTAAGGCTAGACTGATAAAGATATTGGGAAATTAGCATGATAATGCCACTAGCATAACATATATAGTGTAGATGGGGACTCAGCTTCCTAACTCTATTATCTTCCACATGCATTGTTCCCACTTCTTATGTGGTGGTACTATTAACTCATCTTTCCAATCACCCTTCAAAATAATGTGTCATTATTTGGCATGCTCTATTCATTTCCCACTGGCTAGCTTTAGAGTGGACATGACCCTAAAGGATTAGTATAGGGTTGATCACATTCTATCCTCTATTCCTTTATGCTTTGGGGTTGAAATATTCCACCACATGTCCTATATAGCCATAATTAGGAAATGTGTAGCTATGAATCACTAATTACAAGGATTCTCCTTGACTTTGGAGTTAAAATTAGATATTCTCCAATCTCCCTACTTCTCGTATGGAATGGGATCAACATTTTAGATGTTGTTACTCTCAAAAGGACTGGGTGTTAGATGAATGTCGATGGATATACCCTTGATCTTGATTTTAAGGCCTAAACATTCATCCTAGTGGTCAAATCTCTGCTCCATGTAGACCATAACCCTCTTTGACTGATGGAGATGATCTATTACCGACTTTGGTGATCCTTTAGCTTTATCCAATGTTCCTTTTACATTTGAAAGAACCTCCACATCCACTACAACATGCACCACCTCTCAAGAACCTCTCATGCTTACTACTTTAGGTCATATGACACTTTCTAGTGTTCATAATCTATTTCTCAATGTGGTTATAATATTTAATGATAGGGTGTATTAGAGATTGAGTTATGCATACTTTGTTCATAAATATATCCAAATATTACACTACATCATCATGATGGCATGGGCACATACTTAGATACTTAGTTTGTCCTTGAGGCTCACTGATTTGCTCCCACATCTACTTATTAAGATGATGTTGTTCCTCCTCATTCTAATCTAGCCATAAATGAGTCCCTTGCTGTGGTTAATAAGATTGGCCATGCAACATTCTAGATTGTTGGCTGTAAGGATACTATGAGTGAGGACTTGGACTCATTTTCTATACTACCAGTCGTTGCTCTACCTACACTATCCTTATAATATCCCAAAATCCTAATTTCCGAAGTTATGGCCAAATAAGGAATTATTAGGAAAATTAATTATATAAATTCATTTATTAAAATGTAGAGAGTTAATTAAGGTAGATTAAGAGGAAAATAATAAAGAATTTAATTGGAGGAAAATTTGGGTATTTTTCCTAATTAGCATGGAAGTTAATGACAACTTATCCAAAATAGCCTAACTAATTTAAAAATGGATTTTATTATTATAATTAAAATAATTATTATTACAATTAAATATCTAAATTAATTATATAAATAAATAAGGACCAAATGCCCCCAACCCAACCACTTTAGCATTTTCCATTTCCCATTTTCCCTTTTTATCCTTTCTTTTCTTTTTCCTTCTTCCTCCTTTAATTCTTTTTCTTCTTCTCACCCCCCACGGCTGGGCCCGCCCACCGGCCCAAAACCTCCTCCCCTCCCCCGTCTCGCGTACAGCCCCCCCGCGTCTGGCCTTCCTTCTTTTCCCTTCCCGCGGCCCAGCGTCGCGCGACGCCAACTGTTGCGCGTTCCATACGCCGCGTTTTACAATTATAACTGTCGAAACGCCGCGCCACAATTAATGGCCTTATAGCCGTTGCGAAACGGGCAACGCGACGCGGCATTTTGTCGCCCATAACGTCGAAACGTCGCGTTTGACTTGCGGATTAAATAAACCACGCCGAACCGGCCGGTTCCCTTCCTCTTTCTTTTCCCTGGACCACCGGTCCACCCTACCTGTCTTCTTCTTCTTCGACCTGCCCCCCCCCCCGACCTGCAAATCGACCTGCAAGTCGATTTCGCCGGCAGCCACCAGCACGATCGTCCTTCCCTGCCTCTCTCCCGTTGCTTTCTTTCTTTTTTCGACCCGACCAAGTCCCTCTCTCCCCTCCCGCGTGCCCCTCTCTTTCCCTTTTCTTCTCCCCTTCCCCGACCTAGCCTGCCATGGCAGGACCTGCACCGCCTGCCATCGGCCGGCCACCTGCACCCCTGCCCCGCACGCCTCCTTCTCCCTTCGTCGTTTTCCTCCCCCCTTAGCCTATAAATACCCCCTCCCGAACGGCCACAGCAAGTCCTCCCGTTGGACCTTGCTGAAACTCTGTTTCGCCGCCGCCAGAACAGACGCCATGTCTGCCGCCTCCAGCCACCGCCGAAGCCACCTCTTCCCATCTTTATCATCCCTGCACTTCCCTCTACGAAACCAAGCCACCAGCACCCATCCCCTTTCCCTGCACGTGCCGCCATAGCCGTGCAAAAGTCCTAACCCGAAACTACCACCTCCAGCCTTCGCCGCCCCTTGCGCCGCCTCCCACCGCCAGCCCAGCCGCCACCAGGGCCTCTTCCACCCTCCAAAATTCCCCGCAGACCTCCCTCTACCCTTCCCTGCCTTCAACTTCCCTTGCCTCCCTATCCTCCTTCCTCCCCCTTCTTCCACCCCTCTCCACCACCCTCGGCCGCCGCCGTCGCCGCCGCGCGCTGCCACCCCTTGCCACGCCACCACCCTCATTCCACTCCCCTTCACCTGCTGCTTCTCCCCCCACCTCAAACTTCTCTTTTCCTCCTACCATCCAGCCCCCACCTTGACCTTTTCCCTCCTCTTCCTCCTCTATCGCCGCCGCCGTCGCCGCCACGCGCCGCCGCCGGACCACCACCGACCCTAGGTGGTTATCCACTCATCCAAACCCTAATACCCCTTCTATATAATTGCTACTATTTTCTACTAATATTAATACTAATATACTTATTATTATTACTATTATCCTTATTATTATTACTTTTATTATTATTACTTTTATTATTATTATTATTATTATTGTTATCATTATTATTATTATTACTTTTATTATTATTATTATTATTATTATTGTTGTTATCATTATTATTATTATTACTTTTATTATTATTATTATTATTATTATTATTATTATTGTTATTGTTATCATTATTATTATTATTATTATTATTATTATTATTATTATTATTATTATTATTATTATTATTATTATCATCATCATTATTACCATTATTATTGTCTTCATTATTAATGTTCTTATCTTCCTACTAATACTAACATCCCTTTTAAACCCTAACTTGTATTATACTTAACTTTGGTCTTATTTTATAATTATTGGTATTAACATTATTAATAATATTACTATTATTACTTCTATTATCCTTGCTAAGGTTATTATTGTGGTTGCTAAACCTTACTTGGTTGTATTATTGTTATTATCATTACTACTAGGAGTATTATTATTATTATCGTTATTACTAGTTTTATTATTATTATTATCACTATTTTTCTATAGTTAGCATGAACGTTACTATTATAAGAATAGGGCTAACGGCTCTAATAATATAAGTGTAACAATAGGTATTAAAAATAAACATATTTTGACTACTAATATTTAGTATACTAATTCTAAGGTAAAAACCCTAGTTTTTGTATAAAACCCTTTTTAGTAATAAAAACCCTAACCTTAAACTATAATGAGGGTTGATAGTAATTATAAGGGAAACTAATACTTAGCACTTTTCCCTTTTTATAGGTAATCCCGACCAAAGCCCTAAGGAATTAGAGAAGCGTGCTCCAAGCTCGGCGTCGCCTTAGGTAAGGACGAAGCTAATGGCCTTGTGTTATGTGTGACATGGATGTGTTGAATGTTGCGTATGCCATGCTATGCCATGTATTATATGATTTGTGGATAACTTGTTTTATGTGTAGCGCAGCTTGGAGATTGAGGTATGTTGTTTGTGCTTCCATGACATAAGCATGACATTTATGTGTATGATGTTTATGATGTATTACGTTATGGCCCTCTAGGACGTGCATGTTAGGATAAATGGTAATATGAGTTGGGAACCGTCATGGGAGTCTTGAAGTTTGTATGATCGTATTAATGTTCTATGGCGGTACTAATGGTTGCATGGTGGTATTATGGTTGTAATGGTGGTATTAGGGTTCGCATGGTGGTGTTAGGGTTCGCATGGTGGTGTTAGGGTTTGTATGATGGTGTTGGTGATTTTATGGTGGTATTAATGTTGTATGGCGGTATTATGGTTGTAACGGTGGTATTAGGGTTCGCATGGTGGTGTTAGGGTTTGTATGATGGTATTTATGATTTGGTGGTGGTATTAATGTTGTATGGTGGTATTAATGGTTGCATGGTGGTATTCATGATTGCACGGTGGTATTAGGGTTTGTATAGTGATATTATGGTTGGTATGGTGGTATTACGATTCGCATGGTGGTGTTAGGGTTTTTATGATGGTATTTATGATTTTATGGTGGTATTAATGTTGTATGGTGGTATTAATGGTTGCATGGTGGTATTCATGATTGCACTGTGGTATTAGGGTTTGTATAGTGGTATTATGGTTGGTATGGTGGTATTATGATTTGCATGGTGGTATTAGGGTCGTATGGTGGTATTAATGATTACATGGTGGTATTAATGGCCTATGGAGTAGGGGGTTGAGAGTGAGAATTCACTTATATAAAGGATGAGTATGGGTTTTCTAAAGGAGGGAGGTTACTTGTTGAAGAAGTAAAGTGTTAGGGTTTGGTGCAGCCAACCAGGGTTGGCGTGGTCGATTAGGGTTTGAGTGGCCAACTAGGGTTTTGTTGGTCACATATGAACTTGGGAGATAAAGAAATACACTTGGTGAATTTCCTAATAAAGAATGAGGTGCGAGATAGAGAATAACGTAGCGTTTGGGTAAGTAAGAAATAGTTGGGCCACATAGGTCCGATTAGGGTATCCGAGGAGGAACCCTAGAGGGATGAGAACATGCAGAGGCGATATCATATGTGTTGGGATGGCCTATATCCTTGGGGTTTGTGTCTTACTATATGCTACTTTACCTAGGTCTACGGGGGATGGATGTCGGGTGTGAGAAGAGGTGCGAGTCGCAAAATATGGGACGGTCCCTCTGGAGGGGAAAGAGGTAGAGTATCAACCGCATGCATGTCAAGGGTGTGATGTGATTCAATAAGACATGGATAAGACATTAATTATGTAAAGCGAAAGATTGTTGAGCCGAGCCCAGACCGGTCCACCGGCAAATAATAGTGGCCAGGAGCCGGGGTGCCTTGGAGACCGGTCCACCGGCAAATAATAGTGGTCAGGGGCGTTCTGCCCTGAGTGTATACTTTCCGGTCCACCGGCTATAATAGTGGGGGATTTCGTGCTCGACAAACCGAAGTAAGTAAGTTAAACCATGGGAAATACACTAAGTACTTACAACGAAACACCATGTGATTCGGGGCCAGACCGGTCCACCGGCAAATAATAGTGGCCAGGAGCAATTTGCCCTGGAGACCGGTCCACCGGCAAATAATAGTGGTCAGGAGCATTCTGCCCTGAGTATATACCTTCCGGTCCACCGGCTATAATAGTGGGGTTCCCGCAATCACATGAACTATTAAAGAATATGTGTGGATTGAACATGCTGTTAATGAAAATAAGGAAAATACACTAAGTACTTACAGTGAAACACCATGTGAGTCGGGGCCAGACCGGTCCACCGGTAAATAATAGTGGCCAGGAGCATCTTGCCCTGGAGACCGGTCCACCGGCAAATAATAGTGGTCAGGAGCGTTCTGCCCTGAGTGTATACCTTCCGGTCCACCGGCTATAATAGTGGGGTTCCCGCACTCACATGGACCTCTAAAGAATATGCGTGAAATGGACATATTATTAATGAGGAAAGAATGAATCATCGGAACGTACTCAGGCCTTATCTTGTGTGTTATCGCACGTTGCTTATGTGATTGTGCTATGTATTCTATGTGGTATGAATGTATGCTTGGCCTTAGCGCACCAGCGCCCTTACTCAGTAGTGGACCCGTACTGATACTACACTGATTGAATGGGTCCTGTGATGATCCACCAATGGTGGGGAGCAGACCTCCTATGCAGGTTTGATCGGTTACAATTGTGGGGTGGAAGGCTTGGCTTGAGTGAGTTGGCGATCCGGATATTGGTCCCTTGGGATTCTGTTTTATTTGCTATATTTTGTACCACGCTCCTCGCTTTGGAACCGTACTCTAAGTTGTATTCCTAAATGATATTTTAACTGTTGTTGACTCGTAGTTTCATGAATGGTCTATGCTAACTATGGACCTATGTTTTGATGACTCTTAATTAAGGATTGTTTGGTTTAGCCTTAGCACTTAGTATCGGAACGGTAGGAGTGAACCGGTCTGGTACTAAGTGTGGCGGTAATACCCCCAAGTTTACGGTTTTAATTCTTTCGCTTCCGCTAAACCTTTAGATTTAAACGAAATTTTTCAATAGTAAATTTGGGGGTGTTACAAGTTGGTATCAGAGCGGTTGGTCCTTCGGCCACGCTCGTTTTCGAAAATAAATTTGGTTTTCGGACTTTGTATTTGATTTCGAAGTGTGTTTTGACCGCTCCTCGATTTGTTTTTAAACTTTTTAAGCTAATACCACAAGCTGGTATCAGATATTTTGGTCGTTAAGGATCGGGTTTATGTTAGAGACTCGATTCTCATGACCGTAAATGTTTTAGCCGAAAACGTATTTTAACTTCTTTCAAGTGATTTTTCTTTCTATCCGGATTAGCTTGTGAGGACAGTGTGATTGGGTAGTATAAGTGGCCTTGCGATTTGCTGTTCATTTATGTCTTCGGATTTGCTTCCTTGCTATTTGACATGCTTAACTTGTGTTAATGTCGAATTTTATGTGGTAGTGATTATAGTTTTGTAACTAGTTTGTCCTTAAGGGGGTAGTGACCCCACTAGGTTAACCCCAGCCTTGCAGGTTTAGTGGACTAAAAACCTTAGGGTATACCTTACCGGGTAAAGTGTGATGTGACATAGATCGTAACGTATTTTGGTGGTTTAGTTTTACTTTTGGAGTTGCAAGGAGTTTAAGTTATTGTTATCGTTATTATTATTTTCACCTTTATAAGACCTTATTTTAAAGGACAACGTTTTGTGACTTGTTTTGACCTTAAGTATGTACTTCTTGAATTTTATTATATTTGATTTGTTGGGCATCAATTCTCCTTCTTTTATTTCACCCTTCATGCCTTGTGTGATCCAACTTTACTGGGTTTAGTTTCGTAAACATTGTTTTACCTTTCCTCGGAATTCCTTTTAACCTACTTATCTTGGTGAATGTCTTATTCAATTGTTTCGTCAAGTTTTCACTACTTAGGTCTCTCGAACTTCGGAGACGAAGTTCCTTTCTAAGAGGGTAAGGATGTAATACCCCGTGTATTTTAAAATCCAGATTTGTTAAGTCTAATGATTTTATTAGTGTAATTTGATGTAAACAATTAATTATTTTAATTTCGATTCGGTTTATGGATTTATCGACGATTTTGATTTCATAATTGAACGAAATTAATCACTTTCGGGAAGTGATATTTTATTGACATTTAATCATTTGAATGTAATATTTTCGGGAATTTTAAATTAAAAATATTTTCCGAACTTATTTAAGAACTCCTTTTGAAATTAATGTTCTTCCGTTCTACGCTTTTTAGTTTGCGGAAAAACGATTTCGGAAATTATTAAAATTAGTCTTGATTTGTTAGAATTTGACTTAAACATTTTATTATAGGTTCTTAATTATTATTTCCGGGTCTTATAATGTATTTCCGTAAATAATATAAATTTTTACATTCGATGGTAAATTCTTCCCAAAAATGTTTCCGAAGTACTTTATATAGCTTTTTATTAATTTTAAGCCTTCGAATCTTTTCAAAATAGATTTTCGATAAATAAATTTTTGATTAAATTCTTCCAATGTTAATCTTTGATATTTAGAATTTAATTTGAACTTATACCTCAGGAACAACAATCCCTAGTTCGTCCCTAAGGGGGGTAGTTAAGTTAAGTACAGCTAGTGATGCATTAACATAGAAGATTAGAATGCCCCAACCCTAACCCTAAGGAACCGCAGGAGACTTCGGGGGCGAAGTCTGTTTTTAAGGGGGTAGTGATGTAATATCCCAAAATCCTAATTTCCGAAGTTATGGCCAAATAAGGAATTATTAGGAAAATTAATTATATAAATTCATTTATTAAAATGTAGAGAGTTAATTAAGGTAGATTAAGAGGAAAATAATAAAGAATTTAATTGGAGGAAAATTTGGGTATTTTTCCTAATTAGCATGGAAGTTAATGACAACTTATCCAAAATAGCCTAACTAATTTAAAAATGGATTTTATTATTATAATTAAAATAATTATTATTACAATTAAATATCTAAATTAATTATATAAATAAATAAGGACCAAATGCCCCCAACCCAACCACTTTAGCATTTTCCATTTCCCATTTTCCCTTTTTATCCTTTCTTTTCTTTTTCCTTCTTCCTCATTTAATTCTTTTTCTTCTTCTCACCCCCCCCACGGCTGGGCCAGCCCACCGGCCCAAAACCTCCTCCCCTCCCCCGTCTCGCGTATAGGCCCCCCGCGTCTGGCCTTCCTTCTTTTCCCTTCCCGCGGCCCAGCGACGCGCGACGCCAACTGTTGCGCGTTCCATACACCGCGTTTTACAATTATAACTGTCGAAACGCCGCGCCACAATTAATGGCCTTATAGCCGTTGCCAAACGGGCAACGCGACGCGGCGCTTTGTCGCCCATAACGTCGAAACGTCGCGTTTGACTTGCGGATTAAATAAACCACGCCGAAACGGCCGGTTCCCTTCCTCTTTCTTTTCCCTGGACCACCGGTCCACCCTACCTGTCTTCTTCTTCTTCGACCTGCCCCCCCCCCCGACCTGCAAATCGACCTGCAAGTCGATTTCACCGGCAGCCACCAGCACGATCGTCCTTCCCTGCCTCTCTCCCGTCGCTTTCTTTCTTTTTTCGACCCGACCAAGTCCCTCTCTCCCCTTCCCGCGTGCCCCTCTCTTTCCCTTTTCTTCTCCCCTTCCCCGACCTAGCCTGCCATGGCAGGACCTGCACCGCCTTCCATCGGCCGGCCACCTGCACCCCTGCCCCGCACGCCTCCTTCTCCCTTCGTCGTTTTCCTCCCCCCTTAGCCTATAAATACCCCCTCCCGAACGGCCACAGCAAGTCCTCCCGTTGGACCTTGCTGAAACTCTGTTCCGCCGCCGCCAGAACAGACGCCATGTCTGCCGCCTCCAGCCACCGCCGAAGCCACCTCTTCCCATCTTTATCATCCCTGCACTTCCCTCTACGAAACCAAGCCACCAGCACCCATCCCCTTTCCCTGCACGTGCCGCCATAGCCGTGCAAAAGTCCTAACCCGAAACTACCACCTCCAGCCTTCGCCGCCCCTTGCGCCGCCTCCCACCGCCAGCCCAGCCGCCACCAGGGCCTCTTCCACCCTCCAAAATTCCCAGCAGACCTCCCTCTACCCTTCCCTGCCTTCAACTTCCCTTGCCTCCCTATCCTCCTTCCTCCCCCTTCTTCCACCCCTCTCCACCACCCTCGGCCGCCGCCGTCGCCGCCGCGCGCTGCCACCCCTTGCCACGCCACCACCCTCATTCCACTCCCCTTCACCTGCTGCTTCTCCCCCCACCTCAAACTTCTCTTTTCCTCCTACCATCCAGCCCCCACCTTGACCTTTTCCCTCCTCTTCCTCCTCTATCGCCGCCGCCGTCGCCGCCACGCGCCGCCGCCGGACCACCACCGACCCTAGGTGGTTATCCACTCATCCAAACCCTAATACCCCTTCTATATAATTGCTACTATTTTCTACTAATATTAATACTAATATACTTATTATTATTACTATTATCCTTATTATTATTACTTTTATTATTATTATTATTATTATTATTGTTATCATTATTATTATTATTACTTTTATTATTATTATTATTATTATTATTATTATTATTGTTATTGTTATCATTATTATTATTATTATTATTATTATTATTATTATTATTATTATCATCATCATCATTATTACCATTATTATTGTCTTCATTATTAATGTTCTTATCTTCCTACTAATACTAACATCCCTTTTAAACCCTAACTTGTATTATACTTAACTTTGGTCTTATTTTATAATTATTGGTATTAACATTATTAATAATATTACTATTATTACTTCTATTATCCTTGCTAAGGTTATTATTGTGGTTGCTAAACCTTACTTGGTTGTATTATTGTTATTATCATTACTACTAGGAGTATTATTATTATTATCGTTATTACTAGTTTTATTATTATTATTATCACTATTTTTCTATAGTTAGCATGAACGTTACTATTATAAGAATAGGGCTAACGGGTCTAATAATATAAGTGTAACAATAGGTATTAAAAATAAACATATTTTGACTACTAATATTTAGTATACTAATTCTAAGGTAAAAACCCTAGTTTTTGTATAAAACCCTTTTTAGTAATAAAAACCCTAACCTTAAACTATAATGAGGGTTGATAGTAATTATAAGGGAAACTAATACTTAGCACTTTTCCCTTTTTATAGGTAATCCCGACCAAAGCCCTAAGGAATTAGAGAAGCGTGCTCCAAGCCCGGCGTCGCCTTAGGTAAGGACGAAGCTAATGGCCTTGTGTTATGTGTGACATGGATGTGTTGAATGTTGCGTATGCCATGCTATGCCATGTATTATATGATTTGTGGATAACTTGTTTTATGTGTAGCGCAGCTTGGAGATTGAGGTATGTTGTTTGTGCTTCCATGACATAAGCATGACATTTATGTGTATGATGTTTATGATGTATTACGTTATGGCCCTCTAGGACGTGCATGTTAGGATAAATGGTAATATGAGTTGGGAACCGTCATGGGAGTCTTGAAGTTTGTATGATCGTATTAATGTTCTATGGCGGTACTAATGGTTGCATGGTGGTATTATGGTTGTAATGGTGGTATTAGGGTTCGCATGGTGGTGTTAGGGTTCGCATGGTGGTGTTAGGGTTTGTATGATGGTGTTGGTGATTTTATGGTGGTATTAATGTTGTATGGCGGTATTATGGTTTTAACGGTGGTATTAGGGTTCGCATGGTGGTGTTAGGGTTTGTATGATGGTATTTATGATTTTGTGGTGGTATTAATGTTGTATGGTGGTATTAATGGTTGCATGGTGGTATTCATGATTGCACGGTGGTATTAGGGTTTGTATAGTGTTATTATGGTTGGTATGGTGGTATTACGATTCGCATGGTGGTGTTAGGGTTTGTATGATGGTATTTATGATTTTGTGGTGGTATTAATGTTGTATGGTGGTATTAATGGTTGCATGGTGGTATTCATGATTGCACTGTGGTATTAGGGTTTGTATAGTGGTATTATGGTTGGTATGGTGGTATTATGATTCGCATGGTGGTATTAGGGTCATATGGTGGTATTAATGATTACATGGTGGTATTAATGGCCTATGGAGTAGGGGGTTGAGAGTGAGAATTCACTTATATAAAGGATGAGTATGGGTTTTCTAAAGGAGGGAGGTTACTTGTTGAAGAAGTAAAGTGCTAGGGTTTGGTGCAGCCAACCAGGGTTGGCGTGGTCGATTAGGGTTTGAGTGGCCAACTAGGGTTTTGTTGGTCACATATGAACTTGGGAGATAAAGAAATACACTTGGGGAATTTTGCTAATAAAGAATGAGGTGCGAGATAGAGAATAACGTAGCGTTTGGGTAAGTAAGAAAGAGTTGGGCCACATAGGTCCGATTAGGGTATCCGAGGAGGAACCCTAGAGGGATGAGAACATGCAGAGGCGATATCATATGTGTTGGGATGGCCTATATCCTTGGGGTTTGTGTCTTACTATATGCTACTTTACCTAGGTCTACGGGGGATGGATGTCGGGTGTGAGAAGAGGTGCGAGTCTCAAAATATGGGACGGTCCCTCTGGAGGGGAAAGAGGTAGAGTATCAACCGCATGCATGTCAAGGGTGTGATGTGATTCAATAAGACACGGATAAGACATTAATTATGTAAAGCGAAAGATTGTTGAGCCGAGCCCAGACCGGTCCACCGGCAAATAATAGTGGCCAGGAGCCGGGGTGCCCTGGAGACCGGTCCACCGGCAAATAATAGTGGTCAGGGGCGTTCTGTCCTAAGTGTATACTTTCCGGTCCACCGGCTATAATAGTGGGGGATTTCGTGCTCGACAAACCGAAGTAAGTAAGTTAAACCATGGGAAATACACTAAGTACTTACAGCGAAACACCATGTGATTCGGGGCCAGACCGGTCCACCGGCAAATAATAGTTGCCAGGAGAAATTTGCCCTGGAGACCGGTCCACCGGCAAATAATAGTGGTCAGGAGCGTTCTGCCCTGAGTATATACCTTCCGGTCCACCGGCTATAATAGTGGGGTTCCCGCAATCACATGAACTATTAAAGAATATGTGTGGATTGAACATGCTGTTAATGAAAATAAGGAAAATACACTAAGTACTTACAGTGAAACACCATGTGAGTCGGGGCCAGACCGGTCCACCGGCAAATAATAGTGGCCAGGAGCATCTTGCCCTGGAGACCGGTCCACCGGCAAATAATAGTGGTCAGGAGCGTTCTGCCCTGAGTGTATACCTTCCGGTCCACCGGCTATAATAGTGGGGTTCCCGCACTCACATGGACCTCTAAAGAATATGCGTGAAATGGACATATTATTAATGAGGAAAGAATGAATCATCGGAACGTACTCAGGCCTTATCTTGTGTGTTATCGCACGTTGCTTATGTGATTGTGCTATGTATGCTATGTGGTATGAATGTATGCTTGGCCTTAGCGCACCAGTGCCCTTACTCAGTAGTGGACCCGTACTGATACTACACCGATTGAATGGGTCCTGTGATGATCCACCAATGGTGGGGAGCAGACCTCCTATGTAGGTTTGATCGGTTACAATTGTGGGGTGGAAGGCTTGGCTTGAGTGAGTAGGCGATCCGGATATTGGTCCCTTGGGATTCTGTTTTATTTGCTATATTTTGTACCACGCTCCTCGCTTTGGAACCATACTCTAAGTTGTATTCCTAAATGATATTTTAACTGTTGTTGACTCGTAGTTTCATGAATGGTCTATGCTAACTATGGACCTATGTTTTGATGACTCTTAATTAAGGATTGTTTAGTTTAGCCTTAGCACTTAGTATCGGAACGGTAGGAGTGAACCGGTCTGGTACTAAGTGTGGCGGTAATACCCCCAAGTTTACGGTTTTAATTCTTTCGCTTCCGCTAAACCTTTAGATTTAAACGAAATTTTTCAGTAGTAAATTTGGGGGTGTTACAACCCTACCCACCCACTGTTGACCTGCCTTGAATTTATGATGATATGTTTCAATTTTTTGTTTTAACTTAGAAGTAACATATTTTTTAAGCTTATAGTTTTCTATGTGTACTCTATCTCTTATCTTGATGTATGTTTATGATTACTAAGGTATTAATTTTTTTTATATATCTTGGGGGTCACTTCTATTGGTGTATATTGACTCTTGTTCGCTATTCTATTATCTTAAGGAATCAGATACATACTTGTTACTTATACATGACTTCAAGGAGAGCAGTTCTTGTCTTTCCCTAATGTGTATAATTTCACTAACACTTATATGTACCTAATTAGGGAGAGATTTTCCTTAAGATCTTATAATTTCTTTCTCCTTTGCTCACAATTTTTCCTTCACTCTCACAATTTTTTTATGATAAAAGGTGGAGAGATTTTGCAAGCTTAGATTAAAAGATATGTAATTGATAAATGAAAAAGGATATGGAAAATTCTAGGCTGCTTCATATTCATTAATCCTTCAACATTTTTAATTATGCACTTTTTTATCATCATAAAAAGAGGGAGATTGTTGACCTCATAGGTCAAAAAGTTTAATTTTCATTATTTTGATGATAAAAAATGGATCATGAAGACTATATGTTTGCTTAAGTGTGAATATACTATGATTGGCCAATAAAAAATGTTAAAATATGCTTATTCAAATCATTTCTCTATTATGCAATTTAAAAGAGCACTTAAGTTTTGAAGCAAAATAGAAGATCATTTGAAGATAACCAAGACTTGATTTGAATTCACTTCATAAGATTTGATGGTTGATTTTGATTCAAAGTGTTTTAAACTTGTTATTTTATTTCTGTCAGAATAAATCGACTATTCTCAACACCAATCCTCTAGTTTAGTTTAATCAAAAGCATGAAATGAGTTAATCTCAAATGTATTGGCTAGTTTAGTACACTGATCAACTAGTTATGCCAAACTAATTGAATAGTTTAGAAGCAAATTGATTAGTTTAACCAATCGTTCAATGGATTCCAGTCTTATAGAAACCCATTCATATATGTTTAAACTTATCGATTAGTTTTGGCAAACTGATTGATTGGCCTGAGTAAACTGATCTACTAGTTTGAAAAACAAGTCCATTCACTCTTTCTACCTCTTCGATTATCCAACATGGAATCCCTCTTTTTCTACTTTTTCAATTTTCTTCACATCATCATCTCATTCCTACCCCCTCCCAATTTCCACATCATTTCCTCCATCAACAATTGATTTAGCTTAGAAATCAAGATGATAATGTTATATTCTAACCTTGATCTTTTATCCTCCTCTTCTCCTCTTTTAATCACCAATTCTACCTCTCTTTTATTCTCTCCATTTCATGGTATTTTTCCTCACTTTCGTTCATTATTGGAGCTTTGTTTTATTCTAGAAATTGAATATAAGTACTCATCTTATTTGATACTATATTCATTGATTTAGATTTTTAGGTTGATTGTTGCTAATCTTGTCATGATTTTTCATTGAATTTGGAATCTTGATTGAAGAATGTTGTCGATATTCTAATATTTCTCTCTTTTTCTAAAATTAGAATTACGTTTTGGTAAGATCTTGTTACTTCATATAAGTATGTTGTAATATTGTGTAAATTGATGATAATGCCTTGATTTTATAATTTAGGGATTTTGGTCCAAATTAGGGAATTTGATTATATGGTTATTTTGTGAAATTGATGGCGCCATGTTGTTGTTAATAATATTTAGAGTGACTTTGGTATATACAATGCTATATTTAGATGATCTTAAGCATAATTTATTTTTGGTTAAAAATTAGATTGATTTAGAAAATTTTAAATATTTGTGTGTTTTGTTAAAATTATTGTACCAAGTATTAGATTGGGTGATGTAGATAAATTTTCATGTTTTCATTTTTTTAAATATGAGTTTGTTTGATATGAGTTTAGCTAAAATAATTTTTTGACCTTTAAGCATAATTTTGGGGGTCATATCTAACATCTGATCAAACTAAGATGATTCTGGTAATTTTTAAACATATTTTGGTTTATATTATATTTGGTAAAATTCGATTTTTAATGGTTTTTAATTTTTATAAATTTTTAAAAGCATTAGAATGTTCTTTGTGATCTTCATGGAATTGAAACCATTCTTG
Organism: Tamarix chinensis; assembly: GCA_030549775.1. Taxonomy (NCBI): domain Eukaryota; kingdom Viridiplantae; phylum Streptophyta; class Magnoliopsida; order Caryophyllales; family Tamaricaceae; genus Tamarix; species Tamarix chinensis. Next base: position 85,926,747 of record CM060177.1, on the reverse strand, counting down.
GCTAATAACACCCTAATTTCCCTAAGTAGGATTTAATTTCTTGATAATTGTATTTTTGGATATAACTAACTAGAATAAAGAAAACACAACTTTAAAAGGATTTAGTAGACTTCTAAAATTAAATGATGATCACAAACAATGATATTTGACCACTTTACTCTTAGTGAATAATGATTCCAAGCAATAGAATATTATTTTTATTTTTCTTTTTAAGCTTCTTGATATAAAATGATATTTTGTTGATCAGTGAATAATTTTTTTAGTGAATCATGATTTTTTCCAAAAATTTACATGAGACCTTATTCGAGCTTGGTTAAACTAATTTTATATGTAGATTTTGCTAACTTTGGTATTAACGATAAAATATGGTTTTTAGTATTTTTGTCCTTATTTTGGATTATATAAACTTATAAATTAGATTTTAGATCTTGTAAGTGTGTTTTAGTCCTTGAATGATTAAATAGATGAATAATATGATAAGTTGGATATTAAAGCCTTATTGACATAAGTTTGACTTTTAAATATTTTTGGGACTTGATAAGAGCTACCCTACTTTTACTTTTCAAAAAGAATCTTATGGCATCTTACCTTGATTTTAGATTTCATTCCTTAGGCTATGGCCTTTTATTTTTGTGTGTTTGCTAAAACATTTTGAGGGATCTTTGGATATGTGGTGGTCTTTTAGATTATTAGTTTTCATGATTTGACTAACATATGATCATACCTAGGGTTTTGGCATTCTCCTAAAACACTTTCTGTGTATTATGTTTTTTCTTTGAGCTTTTCCCTATTGGAAACCTGCTTTGTGTTGGCATTATAAAAACACTATACTTAAAGCCCTTATTTCCTAGTTTTATAAAATAGTGAGGGGTGTTAGCCGTATAGTATCTTGGTGATTTCTCTAGCCTATGTGATCCTTTAAACTCTATAAGTGGTATGCATTCTTAAGTTTGAGGATCCTTATAGATAGAATACCTTGGCTAGAGCCTTTTGGTAGTGGACTAGATGTCCAACATACAGTGACATTTATAGTTCTAGGCTAGGTAAACGTTGGAGTCCCTATAAGCCCTAGCCTTAGTATGCTCATTTGTAGTTGAGATAGGTGCTTATATGTTTTGCTTTGATGCTTTATTGTTATTTATACCCTTGACTTTGATCATTATGGTAGGATAGTTTTCCCTACATGATTGGTTTTATACCCTATTGATATAGTTTGTGCTTCACTAGTTCTATCCATTTATGGTAGGATTGAATGTCCTAGCTTGTGCCTTAGAGTTTGGATCTATAAGTCTATGGCTTATGTGATTTCCTTAATTGTGCCATTAGTTATATGTCTTTATGTAACACTTGGTTATATGCATGTTAGAAATTTTATATTCTTTGTGTGATTGCTTAATGCCTATCGAATTCTTCATGATTCCTTACCTATATATCCTTGTGTGATACTTGTTGAAAAGCATGATACAGTTGCCTATAGGTTTTTCCTATGTGTGCTTTATTATCAACATGTGCCATGTAAGCGTTATTATTAGCTTATATTACGTTTGCTTCATTGTCTCTATGATTATAACTAATAGGAATGGATTTCCTAGAGTTTCCTATAAGATACGTTCTATTTCCTTATATATGATTAATTCGATTGTCAACATGATATTGTATAATATGATAATGTGCTTTATATGAAGCATTCTTATGTGAATATGATAATGTGCTTTATATGATTCATGCTTATATGAGATAATTAGGTCTTACTTAGTATGCTAGTCGTACTTATTACAATACTAATTCAATTTGTTCAGGTTTATTGAGTATTCTTATGCGGGGTTGAGAGTGTTAAGTTATAGATTGACTCAATAGGCAAATCATTTTAAATATATATGATCCCACATTCTTTTATTCATATTGAGGTTTGTTAGATCTTAGGATATTGTAGTTATATTTATATTATTTTTGTAAGTCTTGTATTAGAATCAAGTTAGGTGATAGTTACACCTAGATATGAGTTTACACCTATCCATAAATTAATCAGCGGTATCTACTAAGGTAAATCTATAACACCCCAAATTTTACTACATGTATATGTTGCCATGATAATTAACATAAATCTAGCTTACCATGCCATCCTTACTTCAATCATAATGCCAAAAAATTATAATGTAAAAAATTATGAATAGAAAAGGTGAGAATCTTCATAAACATAAATATGAGTTGGAGATTAACTCCAAGTATAATATCCAAAAATATAAATAGAGATACCATGAAGCTAATAGTTTGAAAAAGTATCAAGGTAAAACTAATATCTAGATAACATGAATTTACGCCCAAACCCTGGTACATAATATCACTTCTCCACACATAGATCATCATAAGTATCAAAACCATCCACTTGGGCCTCATTGATCTACATAAAGATATTTAGGTTGTTTGCTCTTGAAAATGAGTAACACCCATAAAAATGATGATCAACATGTTATGTACTGATTAAGGTAAAAATATAGTTGAGAAGGATTACACATAATACATGGGTTCACAACAAAGACTAAGCAAACATGCATGAAAAATAAATCAATGTGAGGTAAATATAGATTCCATATTTCATTATTAGATATAACAAATTCCATTATTTTATTTACATCGAGTTTAGGGATCCCAATATTCTTAATCCAATAGAATAGACTGAAACAACTCTAAGGGAAAAATATACCAAAGTAATATTATTAAGCAGGTGGAACATAATCTACACCTCCTTGGGTACCATACTCCTATCTACTATTCTTAAACTAGTATAATGGTCTAAATCAATTCCCAATTCAAAACACACCTAAGAACTATTATAAAGCTAATGGAACAAACTCCTATACCTCGTTCCTAACTCATATAATTTTTCATTTTCAATGATTAATATTCTAATCATTTATTACTCATCTTCAAATTATACTATCATTCTTTTTGAGATTATGATACTACTATTCTTAATCAGGTGGAATGGACTAATGTATCTCCCAAGGAAAAATGAGCCCGATTGCTATTATTGTTTGGTGGAACGAATATGTAAAACATCTCAGCCTGAAACATGTGATATTTTATAATAAATAATTAATATGTTATTCATAATTAGTTATAACATTATGTCAGACTTATGGAGACATGCACAACATATAATTAAAACATATAAAGAACAACCACATAATTATCAAGGTCATTCTCAAGGATTGGGTCCATAATCTCCCTAAGAAACCCTAATTTGACATTTTAAGCATTAATTATTCCATATACACCATTTATACACCAAATTTGTCACATATGACTCAAATATTATTATTCTCCACATACCTAAAAATCAAGGTCTAACTCCAATGTCTTACATATGCGATAATGACCCTATCTCAAGAGTTACTATTTATGATGTTTACAAAACCCTAATTTCATAAGTAATAACTTTCTCACAAGGCTCATATAATAACTAAATTCAATATAAATTCAAAAAATTACAATAGTAACAACATATTAAAAAATTGTGATCTTACTCCAACATTTTACACTTACAATAATAACATCATTCCGAGGGTTACTATTATTAATTTAAGTCTTTTTCTCATTTTATTTCGACATATGCATTTCAAAAATACCTCAAACATTCCACATGATATTAATAGCATTTATTAACCCATTAAACATAGTAAAATATAAAAATTTATTTATTTAAAACATATTAACCAAACTACCCTTGACATTAACCAAACACTCTTATTTAATAAAAACCTTACATGTCTGATGTCTGTACTCCAAGTCCTCAATTTGTTACAACACCATAAATCTTAAATATAATAATCTAACACTTACCATAGTTTTTCAAATCCATAATTATAATAAGATATATCAAATCATTGCTCAGGACTTATAATATAGGATTTATTACAACGATATCATATAAGCCTATACTTTACAACTTACTCACTTTTCACCAAATAATATCACATGACCACATCATAATATTAGAAATTATCAAAAATGAAAAAATATTCATAAAAATATGATAAATCACATAATCATATGTAATATTTATCACATAAACCCTAACTATGACTACAATCCTTATAAAAAAGATATTAGCCTTTCAGCAAGTATATCCTATCCCACCTCCTTTAGAACCTCTAGAAAATCACCTAAGAAATAATAATTAACAACATAATATTATCATAATTATCATATCACATTACCATATCATAATATTAAAAATGTTTAAATTAACAACATACTTATGATATTATGATAAACCACACAATCATATATAACATTTAGCACTTAAACCCTAACTACGACTAGTATCATTATTGAAAAAAGATCACCAATCACTAAACATGTATATCCTATCCTTCCTCATCCCAAAAATTAGAAAAATCACCTTATAAATAATAATGATAAAATAAAAGAATAATTATAACTTAATGATATAATTAATAAAAAGATAGGGTAAATGAAATTGAAAGGATAGAGCAAAAACAAAGTGTAAGCTTGAAGGTGTCTTGGCCAAAGTTTTTGCAACAAGGATAGGGAATGGTTGAAGTGGATAAATAAGGGGGGTATAGAAGTTTGTGATGTTGCTAAGGGATGGGGAATGGTGAAAAATTCCAAAGGGACTATGGGAGATTGGTGGAAGTGGTTGAAACAAATGGAGCAGGAATAGTGGTGATGGCTGAATGGTGGGGCTTGTTTTGATGATAGATGCTGAAGGGTGAGGGTAGTAATGGATGAGAAACTCAAAAAGGTGGAGGTTGTTTCAGTGTATAATACCAAAGAGAAATGAGGAGATACAGTGGTTTTGGCCAAAGGAAAGAAAGAGGGATTTGGTGGTTTTGCTTGAGGCTAGGGATATGGAAGGATAAATTTGGGTTGTGGTTGAGAGGGATGGAATGGTGGTTTAGGTTGGTGTACAAAGGGGTGATTTGGTGTTTTTCATACAATATGGTGGGTAGTGAAGAAAATTATGAGGCTTTGGTGGTGGATGGTGAAGCAAATAGAGAGGTTTTGGTGGAACTTACTAAAGTAAAGGCAGAGGGAACAACTAAGGTAGCCAATGTAAGGGAATGTAGTATGGTGGAAAGTTGCATTGCTTGGTTGTTGTGGTGTTTTTAGTGATGATGATAAGGATGAAGGAAAGGAAATATAGGATCAATAGGTGGTGATAATTTTCCAAAAAAAAATACAGGGAGTAAGGAAGTGGTTCAAGGCATTAAATATGACACACACACACAAATGCACACAAAGAGTATAAAGTGAGAGGGGAAGTACGATGTGAAATATTTTCAACCAAATCCATCAATGAGGGACATCAGTGATGATGAGTATAGAGTGTAGGTTAGGGAATTATAGTAGAGGATTATTTTATGCAAAAGGAAATATAGGAAGGAAAAGAAGGCTCAACAAAGGGACAATAAAAAGAGAAAATATAAGGAGAAGGAGAAAATAAAAAAGGAAAATGGGGAAAGAAATTAAGTGGGGTTAAGATTGTGATTAGGATAAACATAATTTATGTAAGGATATTTAAGAAAAATGAATTATCCAATATCTAATAGTAGATTTAGGTTAAAAAGATTAGTGACATAGAATAAGGAGAGAATTTAAGATTTAGGATTAGGGATTAGGGTAAGATAGAGATATCACTTTCTCAGTATTAGAATTGGAATAAGATATTGATTACATGGGCTTAGGATTTGCTAAAATATGGGGTATTATAAAATCCTCCTTATTTTGTAGAATTTTTAGTATGATAAAAGATTAATGTACTTTCATCCATAGTCAATGTATTCTTCCTAGTAAGGAAGCTTATACCCTTAAAATTAAACTAATTTTCAAGAAAGAAGAAAACAATAAAAATCATTTCACCCATCCTTAAAAGACTCATCCAAACTTTTTGACAAGGTTATTATGTCATTGAATACATTATATTGATCTTGTAAGTTGTTTTTCCTTCCATCTCAAGCAAGAAAATTTCCTTCTTAATAATAATTTATTTTCGAACCATCTTGACTTATACATCATAGTTAGATTTTCTTATAATTCTTTCATAATCTTCTCCTCAGGAATATTATTCTTGATTTCTAGAAGAAAAAAAACTAAGCATCCATTTTCATATTTTTCTACTTGGCGGTGTCCACATCAAATTCTTATCTTCTATAGTTTTGTGTAGTCCTAGTTGAATATGAAGATCCTTGATCCTAATTCAAAATAGCACACAATTCTTCTTCTTTTTGAATAACTCCACAACAAGTTTTCCACCAAATATGTTATCCATATACTTGACCTTAGAACTGCATGTTTGATATCTAATAGAATTACCTTAATTTGGTACTACTTATTATGACAAACTATACCTATGGCTAATCTATCTATGGAAGCAAAAGATTGTGTCAGCTATAAATAGAACCTCAAAGTGTAGAATTATTATATCTATCTTTTATTTTGGACCTATAGTTTTTGTTTTGCCCTTATAGGGTCTCATTCAATAAAATAACCTATAACCTATATCTTCCCTATAAGACCTAGCTAGAAAATCAACTATAAAAATTCAATTCATCTAATGACTAACAATATACAAGAATAAGCAAGAAAAAACAAGTATTAAAAGTATATACAAATCAAGAAAAAATTGAATTGCAAAATGTTATTTTTATTAATCTCAAGTAAAAAAAATTCAAGAACATTCACCTTTGTGTACTTACACTCCAAGATTGATAAGAACCAATTTATTGATAATATAGGCAATCTAGAACTCCCAATTCTCAATAAATATTTCTCCCTAAAAAATTATGGAGAATCATTCTTGATTTCCTCACTAGATCAGGAACTCTCTTCTTAATCAACATTTTACCCTCTAGAAAACTAAACTAGAGTTAAAGATTTGATCAATCATCTAAATAGAATCCCTTATTTGGGTTAGTTGAAGGTCATAGAACTAAAAAAAAGATATAAATATGCATAAAAGAGAAAGCACAAAGTAAACTATAATTAACTGAAGCTTCCATTGAAATAAAACCTAAAATTCAATTTTACCTTGCAATACAACCCACTTTTGTTAGGAAACACATATTATGTTTGCTAGCATGATCCCTTATGTTATTCTCTTCTTCTCTCATTTTTCTTTATTCTTCACTGCAATTGAACACATACATGTTCCCTTTTTTTTGGTAATTAATATTAAGCTTCATTAATACCAAAAAAGGGTGTTATGTACATCAAAAGTCAATCAAGAAACAAAACTATCTCAAGGGAATCTATCACATTGCTATAAAAAAACTCTAATACTTCTCTTTCTTTTCACATAATTGAAATGTAATAAAGAGCCTCCTAATGATGTCCTTCATCATACTTCTTAGGTGATGGGAACTCCCTTTGAAAATAGAACTGTTCATGCAGTGCTAAATACCATTAACCATAGCACCAAACAAAACCTTCAAAACTCTTTGCTGAATCCAAGTATCCCAAGTTGCACCATGACAAACAATACGAAGCCAATCGAAAGCCATCTTCCAAGAAATCCTAGCAAAATCATACAACACAAAAAGGTGGTCCATAGATTCAATCTCCCAAGCACAGATCCCACAACCAATGGGAACTTGCATATGCCAACTGCTTAATTTATCTCTAGTTAATAAGTCTTGATAACAAGCTAGCCAACTAGTGAAAGAGTGACGAGGCATACCAGTATGTTTTCAAACAAGAGAGTACCAATCCCTCTTCAACTCCCATTATCTCAGCACATTATAAGCCTTATGGATCTTATAAATATAGATTCCACATTTTCCATTGAAGATATGTTATAATAAAGTATGTCTAATTTTCATTATACCTCTAAACAACTACAAATGATAAGGACGAACAACAACTGTAGATATGTCTTTATTTTTTATATAAATGCCATGAACCCATCTAATCCATAGACTCTCTTTATGTTGTACAAGTTTCCAGAGCCATCTCCCCAAAGTAGCTTGATTCTAAGCTCACAAATCAATAAAACCCATGCCTCCTTCCTTCTTTTGTAAACACACAATCCACCATTACATGTTCCTTGATATTACAAACCCATGTAGTTCCCCTTCTATTTCTCTATTATCTATTAGATTCTCTTAAGCCTTCACACATAAGAATTAATTCCAACACCCTTGAGTTTATGGGTATTCCTTTTTACTCATCAGTATTCATTGGAAAACTATTTTTCTAATAATTCCAACCTTTATATCTCTCAAACACCCTTACAAATTTTCTACTCTCCATTAGATCCTCTATAGCCTTCACATAAAAGACGTGATTCCAACACTCTTCACCCTTGAGTTTATAATGATTATTTTAAGCTATCCATTTCAAGAATTCTTTTTCTCTTTTTAAGATTCTTAGAGATCAAGACATTGTACTAACTATATTTCCTTGCCTGTTTCTTCCAATATTTTTCTATAAACATTTTTGGGACTAATATGCCATTAGTTTGTAATACCCTAACTCTCATCTCTTTATGTGATTTACCTTTTACACTCCATTTATTCTTGTGTATTGTGTGTGTGAATACCATGGTCTTATAGTTAGCATGGGACAAATGGTAGGAAGTTTGTCTTATGATGGTTTTTGTAATTTTACTTCTATAAGTGTTTTAAATGAAATTTTTTTGGCAGTGAAAAATGGAGGTGCTACAATATCATTTAGCCATTTAAACTACTATTTATTCTAAAAAATATCTAAGAATTTCATTTTATATTTTCTCATTTGATTAAAAACTCACCACTCTTAATCAAGGTTTGTCCCCATATAATAATTTAGCTAACTTAGGAACTAAATGAATCATGTAGATCTATATTTATAAGATACTTAGTTCTTTCATCATGACTTAATTGAACATAGGTAATTAATCATGATTAATGTTATTTACATTTTTGTATTTTATTTCTCATATTTGACTTTAATTAAGAGTGAGTAGATTTCTTTTCTAGGATTGAATCTACTCTATATTATCAATTAATGATGTATTTATTTAATTTCCATTTTGATTGTTTGAACTGTTAGTTATATAATTTTGGTTGAGTTATTTGATCACCAACTTAATTGAACATAGGTAATTAATCAAGGGGATGAAAGTTGAAGATTGATAACAAGAAAAATAGTATTTGAACAAAGAGAATTGAACCATGAGAGTAGGTTAGAGTCTTTTTGAGATTTGATCTATTTAAAAAAAAAACATCATGGATTTAATTCAATTTAATGCCATGAAAATATTTTATTAAATTTGATTAGGTACCATTTTTAAATCTTGAAAGAGACTTTTAGTTAATAGGGTATTTCACCCTCTCAAATATAATTAATTATTTATTAACTAAATTAATTATTCATTAATTATTGATTTATAATGAAAATCTAATTCTTGAATTTTAATTAAACTTTTCTTACTAATGTTAAAATCACTAATTGGTTTTATTATATATATCACTTCTTACTCTCTAAATCTGATTTATTTAGATAGCGAAAGTAGTAAATTTTTGGTACTCAACAATAAAGTCTTTGTGGGATATGACCTTAAAATGCTATAATGAATCTATGCACTTGAGGATTTAGCCCATAAAGGTTTTAACACCTTTTTTAGAGACTTTGGCATGTTGATATTGAACCCATCATTTCTTGGCTACACTGGATTTTTTTCTTTAATCGTATTCATCTAATATTATCTTTAGTGGATATTTGACATATTTAAATTGTACTTTATTGACGAATTAGAAGACAATAATCATGAATTCTCATTTGAATTGGTTAAATGCACAATTAGATATTATATCTTAGAAAATGGATAATTTGATCATTTATAATGTGCAAGCCTAGACCTTTTGATGTTATTATTGTATGGGATCGCATGTTATTATAGGATTTCAAATAAGTAACCCATTTTTTTAGCCATATGAACAAGCTAACTATGATTGTAATTTTAATAGGAACACTAATTCATACTCAAATTCCTACTACTCGAGAGGTGTTATTATCTCGACTATTCTTGGTGGAATCATGATCCCATTCCAAACAAGTATCAAAAGTGGAAGCTACTCTAAGAGTTTAAATTTCAAGAGATAAATCCTAGCATATAGGATATCATGTCTAAATGTTGATGAATCAAAGGCCAATCTTTATAAGTAAGCATCATGGATGAAGGATCTATAGCATCATGCAAGAACTTGGGGTTGAGAATAGGGGCATTAGCCAAAATGTTAGCTAAAGAAGATCAAGAAATATTACCTAGGAATATAAAGAAAAATCAAAAAGAGGGTGAAATAATAATTACCTTAGGTAATGGCAAAGATATTACAGATTTACCATCCATAAGCTTGGAGAAGAATGACAAGGATAAGGTAAGTGAGGATCAAACCAATTTAGTAATTGAACTTAAAGAGGAGGAAGAGCCTCTGATTCATTATTTGAGAGAACCATGTGGAGTAAGAATTTTCTCAACTAAATCTCTGAATGAAGAGACTTTGGAGTACGGTATTAAGATCTTCCTTTTTAAGGAAGCAAAGTCGCAATAGGTAGAACTTGAGACTCCATTTTCAATTCTTAGGTATAAGTTTCATGCACCTAAATGAACATATATTTTGATTGTGAGTGTCAATCTAAATGTAAATTTAATAAGTACATTACCTAGGAAATTTAGATTACATCAACAAGTCACAGGGTACAAATTTTTTTATAAGATTCATAATTTGAGGTTGTACTTTTACAAAAATTCCAAGGACTGTAAAGAGGAAAACAAAGATAGGAATAATAGTCATATTCATCTTAGAGTGTTAGTTTTTTCTTTTCTATCATCTTTATTTACCTAATTTCCACAGAGTGTGGTGTGATTTTATTTTTCTCTTTAACTATATATTTCTTTTGTTTTTAGTTTGCCCATTTTCTATTTTTAGTGTGCTTTGCTTTCTTTATCATGTTCATTTTACAGTGTTATTTTATTTTATTTTATTGTAGTGTACTTACTTCTTATTTTTCCCTTTTTTTTAATTCAATAAAAGGAATTTTGGAAAACAATAGGATAATTATGAAATTTTCATATAATTATCTGCACATTTTGATTATACATTAGTAAGACCTATAGATTGCAATCAAGTATAACAAAAAAGACATTTAAAATATTTTTAAGTGTAAACTTTCGGATCAATCGACTCTCAAACCACTTATTATTCTGTTATTCTACTGGCTTATCTTTGTTGATTTTCTCATCTTAATATGGACATAGGAAATAAAGTTGGTAGTCATGGAACCAATGAGATACTGAGCCTTATAGATTAATAATATTATATACAGTCCCATTGATTTCTTATTTTAAGTATTCTCTTTTAATTTGTGAAATTAGAACTTGTATTATTTATCTTCAAGGACACATATAACTTATGCATCAATTAACATGATTGAGAGACATATTTTCTTTTTGTAACTACATTAACCAAATTGCCTACAAAATGATATTGGATTCCATTTTTGTTAACTCCTTTGAGCTTAAGACATGATCTTTATTATTAAAACCTATATTTATATCCCTTGACCCTGAGTTATTATATCTCCCTTGTCCAAAACTAGGGAGTGATAAATCTTGAATGTATTTGGTGTTGATATATTAAAAATAAGCATAGGGGCATGACAAAAGTGTGTTAAGTAGAGCTTATATTATGGCAATGATCTAATTGCAACTTTTTTTATATCTTGCTATATATATATAGAGATGAATAAAGATATTAGAATTGTGATGTGGGTGATTGAGCATCTAAGTTTTGATTGGTAAGGAGGGGTTGTTGGCAAAAGCCTTGTTTAATGTTCCTAATGTGTGTTAGTGTATTATTGATCTCAAATTTTGAGATAATTCTTCTTATTTTCGCTCCATTTCTTTTTGGTTCATTAGTTATAATCCTAGACCTACACTGCCCTTTAACTTGGCCCCATTATAACCTTAATAATTTCAATTGATTTTTTCCATCGAATATTATCTTTTAAGAGGTGGAGAATAAGAATACATGCAAGCATATAGTCTATTATTATTTGCATGGAGATTTTTGAGCTAAATAATTACATCCTTAAAACACATGAGTGTAGAGTGTCTACATTTATCTTTAGTAAGCACTACTACGAAAACGGAAAATAATAACGGGACAATAATAACGGTGGTTGGAAAACCGTTGTCAAATGCGTGAAAATTAATGGGCGGGAGAGTTTTGATAACGGTTCTAGTTAAAAAACGTTATTAAAAGGGCAACGTTAAAATTTAGATGGATTTTTTAATAACGGTTTATATAAACCGTTATTAAAAGAGGTTTTAATAACAGTTTATATTAGAATCATTGTCAAAAGTCAGAAGGTTTTAATAACGGTTCCTAAGAGAATCATTATTAAAAGATGTTTTAATAACGGTTCTCTCAGGAACGGTTATTAAATCCTCTTTTTAATAATGGTTCTCTCAAGAACTATTATTAAAACCCCAAAATCAAACTTTTATTTCGCTCAGTTCTGTTTCGTGCCAAAGTTTTTAGACTCTCTGCACCTTCGCTCTCTTTCTCTCCTTCTCCTTGCAAACCCTCGCACCACCACACCGGCTCCTCTAAAGTAAAGGAAACCCTCGTACAGCCAACTCTCCACCACGCCTCTGCCATTGTCGGCTCTGCATGTGCGTGCTGTCATTGTTCCAAAGCTAGCTAGCACTTGCACCTTCATCCTCCATCGTGTTTGAAGCCCTTGCCTCTCTCAACATCCTCTATATGTGTTTGTTCTTCCTCTCGTAATTATCTACTTATATATGTATATATATATATATAAATGTATGCATGTTGCTACAGGGTTTCATTTGTTTGTTATTCAAAGATTGTGGTTTGTCGTTCGAAAATGTGTTTGTTGAATGTGTTGGCTGAAAATTTTGTTGTTTGTTGTTGAATTTGTTGCGTTATTGTTATATATTAACAAATGCATGTGTTGGCCAAGACCTTTACATATATATATAATATGAATGTGAGTGTAGAATTATATACATTTTCACTCATAATAACTATATATATATATATATATATATATACACACACACATTTTCATTAATAAGTATAGGAGACTAGCAATAAGATGAGGATTAAATAGATATAGAGAATAAGGAATATATAAAATTGAATAATTAAATAGAGAGAAATAATTGTGTATGATAATAATAATAATAATAATAATAATTAATAATATGATTTATATATTATGCTTTAATTACATTTAGCTAGGTTTAGGGATTAGGTTTTTTTTTTGTGGTTTAGGGTTAGGTTTTATTATAATAAATTATGGTTAATTAGCTAGGGTTAGGGTTAGGGTTTATCGATTATTATGGTTAATTATGGTTAATTAGGGTTAGGGTTAGGGTTAGGGTTAGGGTTAATATCTTTTTGGAAACGTGTTAGCATGATTCGTATATATATATAGAATAGCATGATACATTTGAGATTAATTCTTTCTAATCATGATTCATATCAATAATATAATGGTACATTATTATGATCAATACATAACATTCTAACATAATTTATATATTTATTTTTTGTAGAGATATGGTCAACAAAAACATTGATAGGGATAACAGTGATGAAGAAGGGAAGAGAGGACCTACGATTATGAGAATTATCATAGACATGAGGAATAGAGGAGAAGTAGTCGAGTTGGGATGGAATACTTACAATCTTCCCATTGGCCCTTACGCGAATATGTTCTTGACCTACATTTCACTTGTGACCCGTAACCGTGTTCCTATCTCCTATAATAATTGGAAGCAGGTTCTGTAGGGTCATAAGGAGCATATTTGGCAGGAAATCACGGTAAATATGTTATTTTATGTAACCATTTTTGTATGTCAAATGTTATTAATTTTATTACATTAAAATCGTTATACATCTACATATCTTATTTTGTAGAGAGTGTTCAATTTCCCAGAGAGTAGGAAGAAATGGCTTCTTAGACATTGTGGGGAGCGTCTAAGAATCTTTAGGTCATATTTAGCTCGTAGAAAAAATGTATAGAAAGAGGGATGGTTCTCTACGACAGAACCCACCCAAACGATACGGTTTCATCGATCAAGAAAGTTGGAACCAATTCATTGTTTATCGTCTTACGGGGAATTTTAAGGCACTTGTTAGATAGAAATTAAACTTTTTGTATCAATCACAGTATTATGCTTAATATTGAAATAAGCATGTCATTATGTTTTGGCTTGTCATATAGGAAAAAAGTGCCCAAAATAAAGAGATTGCCAAGCAAAATAAATACCGGCATAATATGGCTCGCAAAGGCTATGCTGGCCTTGAAGAGGAGTTGGTATGCATTTTGTGATTATCTATTTACATGTAAATTTTGAATTTTATAATAATATTCTTAATTAAGAATATTTTTTGATTTGTAGCTCCTAGCCCAAGACTTGATACATTATGGAAGAAGGCTCGAGCAACAAGAGATGGATATGTTAATGAATATGTTGATGTTGCAGCCAAAAAAATTGTAAGTTTGTAGATATCTAGAACCCTACTTAGTTTTCTTTTAGAAAACTATTATATTATGCTTATTCCTATAAGTTAAATTTACAGGACGAACTTGAAACGTCAGAAGGTGAGGAGGTGGATCAATATAGCATTGTGTCCCAAGCTACAGGAATTGTAGAACACCCTAGAAGACACAGGGGCCTTGGATTGAGTGTTATGAGAACAAGCATATGTGGTCGATCTCGTGGTTCTCGTAGCACTAATGAGCAAGTCGCCATCCTCACCCAAAAATTGAACGTGGCATTTGAACGGATGGCAACAATGGAGCAAGAGTTGTCATTTATTAAATCTCAAGGGTATAAGCCATCCGATTCAGTATACCATGATAAGCTTGACATACCTAATGTAAATAGCGTTAGAGATAGTTGTGAAGCTGATGCATTTCTTTCTACTCTTCCCGAGGTAAGCATTACAAACTATGAATTGTTATTAAATTTATTCAGTGTAATAAATTATTAATAATGTGTAATATTTTTGTTTAGGGGTTGCATAAATGTGACTTATAAGCGAATGACCTTTCAACAATTCTGGCGAAAGGAAGGGTTCGCATCAGTCACAATACCAAAACATAGATAATCCACGGGTACAATTTAGCCCTAAATATAAGGCCGGTAAGTATTGACAATCCAATCATTGGCAGTGCACACTTGCCTTGTTATAAAGAGGGCGATGAGGCAACCACAATACTAGAAGTTCATGGAAGCTTCGTGGCTTGGCCTGTGGATCAAATACGTCTCACTACTGAAGAGGTTTTGACATTTGACATTTTCATTAGACCTTGTTTAGTAGTTACACTATTCATACCTTTTTCATATATATATTTATATGCTCAATATATATTTTGTTTAATATTATCAATTAAGGAATAAAAAAAGGAATAAAAAAAGAAGACTGCTCCTGCTAGTAAAACAAAGAGAGGTACTAGCAGAACGAGCAACATAAAACAGGGCACTGCTAAAGGAAAGAGAGCTAAATCTGAAAAATCAGTTGCCCCACAACAGATTCCTTCTTCAAATCAGCAAAGCCAACCTCCACCAGCATTAGCTATATTATATTTTTATGCCTAAAACTACCTCAGGGACAATTATATTTTCATTGATTGTCGTCCTGAGTATGTTAGGAGGGACGATGCTACTTACATGGTATCGACGGCTGACATAAGCGACATTTATAATCAAGAATGGATGTCAACCATAAGTGTCGTCGTCTATGTCACGTAAGTATTATTTCATTTTAATATTTTAGTACTCTTAACTTATACAATTGGAATTTTTATGACCTCCTATATGAGTTATTAGTTATTAACAAATATGCATTGTTTTTGTCGTCCATAGGTTGGTAGCTACTCGAGTTGCGATGGAGGGAATACTATCCTCTATTGTGTTTGTGTGCCCATACTACATAGCTGACAGTAGTACAATAAGAGAGGGTAGGCACATAAACTATTTAGTGGATCACATTTTGATTGAGGGACACAACAAGCTCTATCTCATTCCTCACCTCGCAACTGAACATTAGGTTTTGTACGCCCGTCTGACCTGATCTTAATAAAGTCTATGTGTTTGATTCCCTTCAAACCTATGACGTGCCTTTTGAAGTTGCTCGTCGTGGTGAAAAAGAATTTATCGACATGTTAGTATACTTTTCACTTCTTACTTCATTAGCTTATTTATACATATATTCGCCTAGCTTTCATGATTTGAGGTATATATGCATACTTACAATATTGTGTATCCAACTCTATTTATTAGGGCACTACGGACAACGTATCAAAGGAGAGGTGGGAATGGTGTCCCACACCCAAAGAATGTTCAATACGAGCCTGTCATAGTAAGTAGGAAGGCAACTATTTCGTATATTATTTTAATTAAAATTAATATCTAATAGTTAGAGAGATAACTAAATTCATTTGACAGTGTCCACAATAGCAAAACGACAAAGATTGTGGATACTATGTATGTAGAGCAATGGATCTAATAGTCCAAAATAGATCACTCAACATAGATCCAAGCCATGTATGTTTTTTTTCGATATTTTTCCATTAATGAATCATGACATATATGTTTGGTACTTGACGTAAGTGCTAACTGTATATTAATCAAAACTTGGGATTTGTAGTTTTTCACCGATGATTATGCACAAGGCCAGCAATACAATGTTGAAGAAATTGATGAAGTGAGAGAGCAATGGGCCAAGCATGTGCACTCATTCATTCGGTATTAGGTAGAGATCTAGCTACACATTCTACATGCATGTTCAGGTTTGTATTTTGTCTATGTCTTTAAGTCTTCTAAGCTAGATTTATGAACATTTTGCTTTGGGTGTAGAGCTACCAATGCAAGTTTTGGTATGCCTACTAATTTTGATTCTTGAGTATATATGTTTGGTGTATTAACAAGGGATTGATTGAAATTATGGTGTGATTGTAGATTTGTTATCAATTGATGTTGTTTTACAATGCAGATTTGGTAATTATTTGAACATACAACTGTGTATGTGGGCAGGAACAAAACTACAAAAACTATAAAAAAAAACTGGAGTTTTAATAACGGTTCTTCAAAAACTGTTATTAAAACTCCAGTTTTTAATAACGGTTTTAATAAGAATCGTTATTCAAAGCTCCTTTTTAACAACGGTTTTTTTTTAAAAAACCGTTATTAAACATGCATTTTATGCTCAAATTGGCGGGTTTTTTATATTTTTGATAAGGGTTATGAACCGTTATTAAAGATTTAATAATGAGCGTTTTAATAACGGTCCAAAACTGTTATTAAAACTATAAAATAACCGTTATTAAAACTCTTTTTGGGGTAGGGAAGGTAGTCTAATTATTTTTTTAATCCTTGTATTATAAGAATGTGCATCTAAACAGTTATAAACTATCTTATAGTAGCATAATTATAGTACCTCATTTTTATAAACCCTAATTATAAAACGATAATTATACATAATTAGTTATAATAATTATTATAAGGTGTTTTCTATTGACTATGTTATTAATATGTGTATTATTATGGTATATTAGATATAAATTTAATTAGGTTAAAATTTGATAGAATTTAGGTTATTAAATTTAATCTTAGCTTAAAATCTAATAGATATAATGTAATCTTAATCTTGGTAACCATATATTTTTGCCCTGGTTTATCTTGCTAGATTACCCCTACTCTATACTAGTTAACCTTACCCTACACCTTTTACCTCAGCATAATCTTCCCCATGCCATACCACTTGCATGTCTCCCTGTGCCCTATGTTTTCAAACATGTTTTGCTTGACTTTCTTCTTCACACCACCATCCATTTAAGTCATTCTTCCTCTTAATTTTGTGGTGAGCGTTACTCCCCCATAGAAAAAATAGCCTTGTTATATGTTCTTCATACCTTCTCTCTAGCTCACTTAAGCAAGGAAAAAACCTCTTTATTCTACATTGTTGTCTCACTGTTTTACCTTCATCTTCACCATTTTATCTAGTAAGGCACACCATCACTACTCCTTCTCCTCTAGAAATTCCCACCACCATTAATTCCCCCTTAGAATGCCCACAACTAAAGTTCCTACCCCCTTAGCATCAGACATCCCCCTAAAGTGTCCCTCCAAACCTCTACACAAATCCACCAAAAACCCCCACTTCACCTTCGACCATTTGTGTCAAACACCACCCCCTTTTTGAACCCTATAACCCCTCATTTGTCCCTCCCTAGCTTTGGACAAAAGCACCAAAAATCCCCCTAGTAATGACTGAATGTGTTGTTGCTCTTCTCCCTTCTTTAGCACCTTCCACCGTTGTCCTCCTCCATTTTTTGTGATTTTTGTTGGTGCTCCCTCTTACCTTATTCACTTTCCTTGGTTGGTTAGTTTCTAAATCTTCCCCTAAGTTGATTTTAATTAGTTTTGGGTTATTGTTATGATGAATTAAATGTTAATATGTGTGTGCATATGTGTGTTATTTGTTGTTAATTTCATAGGTAATCCTTGAGGATCTTGGAGAAGATGACCTTTTATAACTTTTGTGTAAGCTTGGATTTAGGTAAATCCAATCACTCATAATGCGGTAGAAATTATGTGCAAGCATGTTAGGATGTTTTAGATTATATGGTACATATGATTATTGTTAAGTTAGATGCATGAGTAATACGTTAAATGATTTATGTATGCATCTCCAGGGTTGGTTAGGGTTTGTAACCGTGTAACATTATAATGTAAATGCCATGATAAATATCCTATTATTATCATTTCATGGTAGCTAGGGTAGTTATAAATAAGCATAGACACATGCATGTAAGATTATGGTTAGAATACGATAGTTGTTATATGTATGATTTAGGGTTAGAAATGTTTACTTACATGTAACATGATGTTAATTTCCCTATTAGATGTCTTATTATGCTATATAATGTACACACATATTGTATAGAATTTAAGATACATTAGAAATGTAACACCCCCAAAATTTACTAGTAAAAAAATTTGTTTTATTAAAAGAAAATAGCAGAAGCAAAGAAAATAAAACTATGAATTTTGGGTATATTACTGCCATACTTAGTACTAAACAGATTTGCTTCTATTGTTCCAGTACTAAGTGATAAGGCTAAAAGAACAAAATAAAATTTGCTTGAAACTCAAACTATATTTAAATCAAAATAATGCAAATGGTTTCGTTACAAGAATAGAATCCACCAATGGTGGTTACAAGAACAACGTTTACATTTAAACTAGGAATAAAAAGGTGAAAGAGATACCCTAAGGACTTTTTGGATAATCCTTACGATCGAACCCAAGCCCTCTTAAACAGCACCTACAATGGACCTGCAAGGGACACTGCCCATTAAATAGGTAGAGGCCCACAGAAGGAACCTTTTAGTACTATAATATTTAAACCACACTAAAAGGTAGGCCTGCACTACAACACATGATGCAAAAACTATGTAGAATGATAACATCTGGCTAATATAGAAGGCACATCTCATACAATAAGAAATGCATAATACAAATCCGTATACTTAACAAATTCATCACATGCCCAAGCAAGGACAAGCATTGAAGCCAACTAAGGTCATATCAAAAGATCATAATGGGAAACCAATATTTTTTGGCCTTAAGCCATTAATTAATCATTATCTTTCAATTTTATACCCATATAAGTGTGATAACCCCCACTATTATAACTGGTGGACCGAAAACATATAGGACAACATGCACCTGACTACTATTATTCACCGGTGGATCGAACTCCAGGGCAGACGACTCCTAGCTACTATTATCGCCAGTGGACGGTCTAGCCCTGACTTATATGTTGTTCCAATATAAGTGATTAGTATTTTTTCATGATTTATTCATCTCCAAGATTGGTTTATCGAGCTCAGAACCCCCACTATTATAGCCAGTGAACCGAAATACAAATATACATCATCCAAGGCAAAGCGCTCGTGGGGCACTATTATTTCCGATGGATCGGTACACATATACATCTTCTAGGGCAAAATGCTCTTAGGCCACTATTTTATCCAGTGGACTAGTACATATACACATCTCCCAAGGCAAAACGCTCTTGGGCTACTATTATATCCAGAGGACTGGTACACAAGATAAAATCCATCTAGGCCCAGCTCAATCATCTTTCACTCTCATGATTAGTGTTTTCTCTTTTAATTAGTACAACAATTCCATTTATTTGTCTCGAGAGGGAGATTAAGAACCCAAAAATGCGAAGGTACACCGGTCATACCAACGCATATAAGCAACTCAATACCCTTCAACCATCAACCAAGAGACGTAAGGGTACCCTAGTCATACTCGTACATACAAGCTATACAATACCCTACCAACAAAGATACCTAATCTATAAGTATGCATACTTGTACCTTACCGATAAGGACACCTAATTCATAAGTATGCATATCCCCTAAATAGGTCTATAAAGCTAGATAGAGTAAAATATAGGGCCTAGCTAGGGC
This sequence comes from Tamarix chinensis, assembly GCA_030549775.1. Lineage (NCBI taxonomy): Eukaryota > Viridiplantae > Streptophyta > Magnoliopsida > Caryophyllales > Tamaricaceae > Tamarix > Tamarix chinensis. Next base: position 85,906,215 of record CM060177.1, on the reverse strand, counting down.
ACTAAGGCATACTAGCAAATACTAGAATAATTGTGGGCCATATGAGTTGAACTATAATATTAAAAATCGAATCGGACCAACCAGTCCGATCGGTGAACTGGCGAATCGATTTGGTCACCGGTCATATTTTATGTACCAATTTTCAAGATTTCAAAACTAGTGAAAATTAGTTAAAAATTGGTCAACTAGAGATACAGTTAAACAACCGCTCGCAAAACCGATCAAAAAACCTATTGGAAGTCGGTCAATTCATGTGTAGTTTAATATTTTATATTTTTTATATTTTTTTACTTAAAATGCACCAATGATCCGACCAGTCCAAACCAACGGTCCGACCATTAAACCAACAAACCAATTATAATACCGGTTCAATTATCGGTCCGATTTTTATAACTATAGGTCAAATTATTGTATATGTTCTTGTTCTTAGTCGTTTTATTCACATTAATCTATGTTCCTAATCGATACGGCGTTCAATCCATGGCCGATTCAAGTCGTATTCAGACACAGATTCAAGATGTCTACACTAGCTATACATTTGACACCGACAAGTTGGACGCATGTGAGCTAATTAAGTGGCAAATGTGACAGTAGCTCAAATGCGTACTATGGTAGGTAGGAAAACCCTTCAAACCAAATTCTGAGGTTCTAGACTTCGAATAGTGTTTTGATATTTCTTTAAAAGAGTTGGATTCTTGTGGGATGCACTAAATTATAACCAACCGAAGATCCACTTACCTTGCTGAAGCCAAAATAGAAAGCTCCCTCCGACGGCCTAAAATCCAAGTCAGAGGGCAACCTACAGGACGGGTGGCCCTTCAAATAAAGACAATTTGCCACGAGGGACTCAAGCGCAATGGGCTAATGGGTATTATTATATATTTTTTTTGAGTCCTCGACAAAAGTATATATATATTTGTCTAATCGAAATAATGGAAGAAATTGAGGGCAATCATCATGCGTGTGTGTATAGTCATAGATTGTAGGTCTGTGCTGTGCCTCACGACCTCACAACCTAGCTTCTTTGTTAATAATTTCGTCAATATATAAGTTTTTTTTTTTCCGCTCGTACGCTTTTCCCATACATAATTTTTCTTCTCTCTGTCTTTTTTTTTTTCTCAAAATGGATTTTGTTTCAAAGTTGGTGTTTTTCTCCATATTTTTAGCGGCCTTAGATGTGCAGTGTGTGGTGGGTTTTGGGTATAAAACACGGGGGGATAATAAGCAGGGCGTTGCTTCATTGGCTGCTGCTCATGACCAGGATCTTGTCACCGATTTGCCCGGGCAGCCTGATGTAAGCTTTAGACACTATGCTGGGTATGTTGAAGTGAATAAGGAAAATGAAAGAGCTCTCTTTTATTGGTTCTACGAGGCGTTCACTCAACCCGATCGTAAACCCTTGGTTCTTTGGCTTAATGGAGGTAATTAATTATTTATCACATTTACGGTAACGCACGGTTAACTTGTTGCAGAAAAATGTTTCACTTAATTTGTGTATTCATCCATTTCCAGCTGCCATCATTCTTCTGGCGACCACCAATTCTTCTGTTTTTTCATTCTTTGTTGGAACATATTCCTTGTTGTTGGATGTCCTAGCATGCATTAGGCAAGGGTTTGTGGCGTCAGAATGAAGATGGTTGCATAGTCCAGACGAGCGAGCTAGTGCTGAATAATTCTGATGCTAGCTAGGTTTGCTAACATCAAATGGGTCACCAGTAATCATTGAATATTGCTATGCGTTTTGGATGCTAGAGTATAATGAGGTTTCCATTATCGAACTTTTTGATTAATAAATTCTAGAGGTACCTCATCCATCCACGCTGCAGGCGGGCATATATTCGCAATATATTATTTTCCATTCTGCGGGTTCTGAGAATCGAGTCATGACAATGAATTGAATATATAGAGCCAGATGAAACAATGCATCGAATCATCCTTATTTTAACACCATTATATATGTTCGCGTAGTGTATACATATATGCGTTTTGCCTTTTACCTTTTTTCTGGTCAACTTTCAGGACCCGGGTGTTCCTCTGTTGGTTATGGAGCAACACAAGAGATCGGTCCTTTCATGGTGGACGCCAAGGGGCGTGGTCTGAAAAGCAACCCTTATGCATGGAATAGAGGTCTCTCTAGCTAGCTAGCTAGCAGCATTACTGCGGTTTGCAAGCATGCGCACATCCATTTTTCTCTATTCATTCTATAATCGATCCCTTGAAATTAACTAGAAAACCATTAATTAGCTTGTATTATACTAGCTACCTGGCGAGTAATTTGTGCTCCTGATTGTTGTTAATAACGAATGATGATGCAGAAGCAAATATGCTATTCCTCGAATCTCCGATCGGGGTCGGCTTTTCGTACTCGACTACGAGTAGTGATTATCATAATCTAGGAGACGATTTCACAGGTAGTCCTAAATTATACCCTAACGGATAATTCTTTGGCCATGTTGGTCGATCATCATCATCCCTTATTGCTTGAAACGCTCATGCCGCACCGCTCCTTCTCATCAGCTAGTGATGCCTATGCATTCTTGCATAATTGGTTCATCAAGTTCCCGTCATATAGAAGGCGTGCGTTTTACATTGCAGGGGAGAGCTATGCCGGTAATAACCAATCGCAGCGCTTTCTATAAGTACAATCACCAGTCTCAACTGTATACAAACATAGACCCAGAAACTCTTTCTTATAGTTCTCATATATACATATATATGGTGATTCGTCAGGAAAATATATTCCAGAGTTAGCCGAGCTTATCTATGACAAGAACACAGACCCTTCATCACTGTACATCGATCTTAAGGGTATCTTGGTATATATGCCTATCTGTCCCCCTGCTTAATTGATCCTATCCAAAGGCGCATACATATATATGTATAAGTTGTTAGAGCATTGGATTGTTCTGAACTGATAGATTATTACGTACCTCTAAACCCTTGAAGATGGGAAATCCGGAGACTTCAGAACCTGAAGACTGGAGAGGCTTAGTAGATTATGCTTGGAGCCACGCTGTTGTCTCCGATGAAACCCACGACATCATACAACAAACTTGTAATTTCGACAGGGACGATACGTGGAGCAACGCGGAATGTACGGCCGCCGTTGATGAAGTACTGAAACAGTACCAGGCGATCGATATCTATAGCCTCTATACTTCTGTCTGCATAAGCAATTCAACTCAAGACCGGTCTCCCTCGTCGACTCATCGTCAAGTAGTCATGGAACTCAAGCCTAATTCCAAAATGGTGCGCAATATATATATATGAATCCCTAGTAATTGATTCATCACCGAGCTTTAATCTTTCGGAATATCTACCGGCTTGAAATTAATCGTTTGTGCCTTGGGTTTAATTCTTTCTTCTGCACGTACAGATGCCGAGGATTATGGGGGGCTATGATCCTTGCCTTGATGACTACGCAAAAGCTTTCTACAACAGACCTGATGTTCAAAAGGCTCTGCATGCTAGTGATGGAATTCGGCTGAGGAACTGGACCATTTGCAAGTAGTGTACAGTATTCTTTCTTAGACCGACATTAATGTCCATGGCCTTAATTATTATTTTCTCTGCTTCGTGTGTGTGTATGTCTCTCTCTATATATAATATTACCTGTTTCTCCTTGTATATATATGATGATATGCAACGCAGCACGACGGTCTTTGATAACTGGTGGGATTCAAAGCCTTCGGTACTTCCCATCTATAAAAAGCTAATAAAAGCTGGACTGAGGATATGGGTCTACAGGTACTTTTTATTCTCCCACGATCCTTTCAATCGAGTTCTGTAAATCAGCTAATTCTCTAGTTGGTTCTTTACTACAGCGGTGATACGGATGGGAGAGTTCCAGTGCTCTCTACAAGATACAGCCTAAATTCTCTGCGGCTGCCCATTCTTAAAGTATGGAGACCCTGGTACCATGAGAAACAGGTAATATTCATATCTCCAGCCATATAGATGTGGCACTCCTCTTTCATTTACCTACCTACCTACCTTGCTTGCTTCCACGTTTGAAGAATGGAGTTAATAAATCGTTCTTTGTACTGACAAATGTAATTGGACTGATTGAATGGCTTTGGGTCGATTCAGGTGGGCGGATGGTATCAGGAATACGAGGGTGTTACGTTTGCTACATTTAGAGGAGCCGGTCATGCTGTGCCAATCTTCAAGCCAAGCAGCTCCCTTGCTTTGTTCGCTTCCTTTCTTCAGGGGGATTCTCTTCCTTCTGAGCGTCCCTCAAGCTAAGGCTATATCTACAGCTACCCTGTACTAATTAAACGCTCATAATTATGCATATCCTCTATATTATATATGTGAGACAATAATAAATTTGTTCCCCTCTCCTCCCTCTCCTCTCTCCAAGTTATGGCGTGGTTTGCCTGGCTGCATCACTAGAACATTCAGTATAATTATTACGTACTTTTATTTATACTATAATTATGCTAAAAGTACAAGCGGATCCATAGGTTTCACCTAATAATTTATGATCTAATACACACCGTATGCAACTTGCGTAAATATTGTGAGGGTTGTGGACCGATTAATTCAAGCAAGAAATCAAGAATTATAGAAAGATAGCAAGGACAAACAATTTACTTTATTCATGATACACCACCCTAGGAAATCCAGAAGATAGGAATGGATTTCGAAGGTTAGGTAGGTAGCTATGTAGAAGATAAGACAAATTTTAGAGTTGATAGAAGGAAGAAGACACGTATTCTCATTACCTTTTTCCCTTCCTACAACGCCCTTTTATCTGATCTTCTAACGAGCTGAACAAAATTTAGAAGAATTACAATAAATACTGAGCTATGACAATGCCTAAGAGTTATAGTAGACTCTAACCCAAAATATAAAGTTAAATACCAAAACGCAAAGCTTAACTACTCATTTGGATTGAACCAAGCCCTTCACTACTTCATTTGTCAAAACACAGTGTATCAATTTATCTCATATGGACACAGAGATAGTGATGAGCATGGAAATTTTAGAATTAATGTTGAAGAGAAACTCTATAAGGGAGGCCACCGTGAACAATTTTTGTGCGCATATCAATACTTCCTCCCTCATATAGCCCTTATCCACTAAGGTCAGAACAAGTAAATCTGAACAGAATATCATGATAGTTTTCCCAAGTATCATCATCTTTGCTTCCACTCAACTACTAGACCAGCACCTTTGTTGCAGCTTGTTTGCACCTCTTCACCATTTGTCTATCAAGAATTGCCACATCCTAATACTGAAAATCAAAAGTTGTTTGGTAAGTTGGTGGAGGGTGACTCATCGTGTATTCCTTATAAATTTTCTTAAGTAGGGCACGTGGAAGATAATGTTTATTGATGTGGAGGTAAGAAGATCTAATATGTACACAACATAATCGATCTTGTCCACCACTTGACATGGGTCATAGTACTTGGGAGCAAGGTTATGCATTGATTGATGGGCCATTAAGACATGCCAATATGGCAGTAATTTAACATAGACCCATTACCCTATGTCCAAAGCTCTCCCACTTTGGTGCTCGTCAGCTTACTTCTTCATTTTGACATGTGCATGGATTAGATTAAACTTTAGAATCATTAATGCATTCTCCCATACTGTTAATTAAGGTTCGATCCATAGTCTCCATGAGTGAATCTCCAGGAAAATAAGGCAAATGCATTAGAGGGGGTTGGCCATATAATGCTTTATAAGGAGTGGTGTGTATGGTTGAATGATATGTTGAATCATACCAATATTAAGCTAAGGAAGAACACTTATACCACTCGGTGGGTGCATCTCCTGTCATAAAATGGAGGTATGGTTCTAAACAATGATTAAGGACTTCCTATTGCTCATCCATTTGTGGATAGATGTAGCACGACCCTTTATTGTTTGAACAATTCCTACCAAATACTACTCACAAGTACAGGATTGCAGTTACTCAAGATAGTTTAGGTAGGCCATGAAGTTCATAAATATGTTTAATAAACTTTTTTCTAATAGTGGAAGCATTGTAGGGATGGCTGAGTGCTACAAAGTGAGCATACTTGCTTAGCCTGTCCACTACTATCATGATTAGATACATTCCCTTGGCCTTAGGTAACCCTTTAATAAAGCCCATGTCGATAGCTCTCCAACATGCTTGGGGAATAGGCAAGGGTTATATCTTACCTTGATATGCATTCATATCGTACTTATACTCTTGACAAGTATCACACCTTCTCACATACTCCCATACTGCCTTTCAAAGACTCTTCTAATTAAATAACTCAACAAGATGTTTAGTAGTAGCATGAACTCCTAAATGCCCCCCAATTGGTGAAGCATGATAAACCTCCAACAATTGTTTTTGTAAAGTTAAATCGTTTCCCACAACTAACTTCCTACTTCTCTTGAGTAAGTGGTTAGAGTAGCTATACTTAGGGTGGCGTACTAGGTCTAACTGCAGACAATTTATCTGCTCCTTGAGCTTAGGGTCAAAAACTCAAATCTGTTGGATCCTTACTAGAAGATTAGTGTGTATCGTGGGTAACAAAATAGTAGACAATTCGGCCCCTTAAATTTTGGAAAGTGCATCTGCAACTACATTCTATTTTCCTTCTTTTACACAACCTCATAGTCATATGAAATCCTCTTGGCAAGCCACATGTGTTCAAAGTCAATGACTACTCTCTAGTCAAGGAGGGGTTTGAGTGGTTGGTGATCCATCTTGACTTTAAAATGCCTTCCCCATAAGTAATGGTTCCACTTATCTACTACAAATAAAATAGAAAAGCTCAAGTTATTGGGTGAAAAAGCCTTGTTGATATATGCTATTGGGTGTGTTTATTGCATTATTGTGACACTCATACTAGTAGTAGAAGTGTCACATTTAATACAAAAGTCTTTGCTGAAATCTAGTAGTGCTAAGAGACAGACAATAGTGAGGTAGGATTTGAGTTTTTCAAATTCCACTCTAGCTTTGATGGACCATACTAAAGAGCCCTTCCTTAGCTTGTAAGTCAAAAGTTTACTAAGCATGCATGTTGGATGAATCTTTTATAATAACCCGCCAAGCCTAGGAACCTCCGGATTTGAGTAAGGTTGAAAGGTAAAGCCCATGCTTGGACTACATTGATCTTCTCAAGGTCTATAGATTCACCTTGATGCAAGATAACATGCCCTAAGTATTCAATATAGGTATCACCAAACATACACTTGATTTCCTTAGCAAACAACTAGTTATGATTCAACAACTCTAAGGTAGACTAGATGTGTAGCAAGTTGGATGGTCAATCAACACTTTATATCCATATGTCATAAAAAACACTATTATGGCCGAAATATCTTGTTCATCAAGGATTAAAAAGTGGAGGGCGTGTTAGGTGAGCCAAAGGGCATAACCAAGTACTCATAATGCCCTTCGTGAGTCTTGAAAGTTGTTTTGGGAGTATCCCTATGATTCATACATATCTGATGATGCCCAAACCGTAGATTAATTTTAGAATAGTACTTGGCCCCTTGTAGTTCCTCTAACAATTTCTCAATGACAGGAATAGGAAAATTGCCTTTAATAATCTTCTTATTAAACTCCCTATAGTCCACACAAATCCTCTAGCTACCATCTTTCTTTTTGACTAGGACTATAGGGGAGGAGTATAGGCTAACACTAGGCTAAATGATGCGTGAGTGTATAATTTCATGAGTTAAGGATTCAATGATGTTCTTCTAGACATATGAATACCTATAAGGTTTCAAGTTGACAGGCCCTACCTTAGGTTAGAGGGTATATAGCGATCATGGGACCTTGTTGGGGCGGTCCTTTTTGTTCCTTAAATACCCTTGAGTATTTTTGAATTAGAGCTTGTAATTCCTTCTAAGCTACCTCTTCATATGAGTCCCCATTTTTTTATCACCCCCACATAATTTTAATGCATAAAACCGAGGTTTATTATGCCTTAGTGTGATACCCCATCTTTTTGTAAAGCATTGAATGAGAAATTATGTTAATTTTTGGTGTTTGATTTTGATTTGAAACTATGATTGGGTTTGAGGTAAAGTCGGATTTGAAATGAGGTAGGAAAACCAAATTAAACAACTTTTCTAGGTGAATCAATTAACTAGGTCCATGAACCAATCAAGTGGTTCGTTGTTTCAGCAAAATGATTTTTACTTGACCAAACTAATTGGCTGGTTGAGTAATCAATCTACTAGTTTATAGAACAATCGACTCGTAAGCCAAACCGGTCAATTGGTTTGTTGAGCTGAGTATATTTTCAAAAATCAATTTTTTTTTCAAGAAAATTTGTTATACTATAATGGAACCTTGCTAACCCATTCCAAATTATTCCTAAAAGATTCTTAACCATTTTCATGATGCATTTGGCTCAAAAATATTACCTCAGATCAATCTAAGAAGTTGATTGGGACAATTGGGGGGGAGATGACCTCAACTTTTTCTTCTTCCATCTCTCTCTTCTACAAATTTTTGGGATCATTTCTTCTATATCAGACTCGATTCTACTTAGCTAGGAGATTCATTCCATGTTGACCTCCCATTTCCCCTCTTTTATATTGCATTTTTAGACCAATCGGCCTACACTCCTTCACAATCATCATTTGAGTTCTAGAGGAGAGGTCAGCATATCCTTCCTGAAACTTGTCAGTTTAACTCAAATTTAATTAGTAATAATTAGAATTTTTGATCTACTCCTAACCACACTTATGATTTGTATAGATTTGTTGTCTATAAATAGCCCTAATCACCCCTTATACTCACCTTTTTTTTAAACCACCAAAATACAATGACTCTCTAGTATTCACCTTCTCCTTCTTGATAGCAACCTTGTATTTTAATTCCTTTTTTCTCTAGCTCCCTCTTATTTTAATTGTTAAGTAAGAAAGAGCTAGATTTAGGAAAAATGTTGAGTGGTTCAACTGAATTACCCTCTATTTATTCCTTTGGGGGTTGTATGTTCATTCTTCCTTTTCTATTCCAAGTTTAGATTTATAAAAGTTATTTATAACTTTATGAATTAAAACTTTTTTTTTAAGGTTTTGGAAGTTAAGGATTTTAGAAGTTAAGTTTCTTGTTTAAGTTTTTCTAGGATTAAGTCATTCTTACTTTTGAAATGGGCTATGATCAAACTTGCATGTTATGGAACTCTTTAAGTTTGATGTTACATGTTGGCATGAGTATATATCTTTACTAAAAATTTATTGAATGATTAGATCACTCATTTTGAGTGAAAAACATGAATCTTGAGGAAAGATTAGATTATGATGATTAATGGTAAAATATGTAATGATTGTAAGCTAGAAATGTTCTATGAGATGATCTGCATGAAAATGACTAGTTAGTGTTGTTGGTGGGAAAACTCATCGACATCTTAGGTCTAACCGATCGATTAGTTTTTAGAATAGTTGACTAGTTGACCTAACCCATCGATTGGTAGGCTTGTAAAGACACTAATCTTACTCTCTACTTAAACCTATCGATTTGTTAGGCATAACTAATCGATTGTTTTATAAATAGTCAACTAGTTTTTCTAAACTAATCGATCGATTTGAGGATGTCTGGTATAGGTGAGCCAAACAGATCTACTAATCATCTCAAACTGATCAAATGGTTGGTACAGCTGATTGATTGGTTGGGCTAGACCGATTAACTAGTTCGGCTGGTTTGTGTGTTTTTGTTCTTGGTTTGGATATAATTTGAGACTATGGATGGGATTGTTATATGACTATTTATGGGATAAAAATATATATATATATTACCATGAATCAATGACCTAATGAATGGATTAAATAAACCATGATTCATGATATACTCAATAGGTAATGAAAAGGCCTAATAAGTGTACCACATATGAAATATGATGGTTCTTGATAAATAGGGTGGTGAAATAAGCAATGTGCTTAGATGGAATAATATAATGGGTATGATTAATATTAAACAAGAATAAATGGAAATCCCACACATGGTTGGGGATGTAAAGGATTAATATGGAAGACATATGTGAATGTGTTGCTTACTCTTTGTATGGGCCTTATGTGATCACTAACCTCATGAATAATGTACTAATCAAGTAAAGAAAAAGACAACTGAGCTATGTATGGGTCTAGGTTACCTGATCCTTGATTCGCTACCCAAGGTTAGTGTGCCTTTGGGTGTTTATTAGTACCTTCAGGCTTTGCCTTCGAGTGGGATCTTAGTAGATCCCGACGCCTTACTTACTCTATACATTGATGATATACTAGGGGATATCGATACTAAATGGTCGAGTTACCTAGGTGGGTAGCTTTATTCTTGAATTATATCTGTATTCGGTTGGCTTTAGTTTGGACTTGTGTCCATTGGGGTTATCTCCGCCCTAGGCTTATGTACATTTTAGTTAGTGGATTTAGCTTAGACTTTATGTCCCATGGTTTGGGTATACTTCCATTTCCATGGTATGTGAGACCATGGGGTGGTGCATAATCCATCGCTCAATGATGACTAATTGGATAATTATTAGAACATATGGTTGGATGATGATAATAATGACAAAATTTAGATTGAATACTTGGATAATAATGTGAATGAATAATTGGATAATGGTTGGGATGGAGGACATGGATAAGTATGGGGATAAGAAATGGAATAACCTAGTCAATTGAGTAATTTAGGAGATAAACCCTAGTGTTCATTAGGATAACATGCTTGGTATAAGTATATGACTACCTATGATATTGTAATATGAAAATGAGCATGATACATTCTGAGTCTCCTGAGTTATGAATGATATTAAATCTTGATGCATTACATGACCATGATAGATTAGGTACACTTACGTAGATGGCATTAGCATGATGTATTTTAAGTATGTTTTCTATAATATGATAGAACCTTCTATGCTTGTGACTTCTATTGAGGAGGTAACTTGGCTTACTCAGTATGTAGTGTACTAATGTGACCGTTTTCTCGGTCACTTGCTCATCCCATGAGTAGAGGGTCATATGTAGGTATTTGAGGATGGATAGTAGTGAGCCTACCTCATCTTAAGCTTGAGGCTTGAGAGTGTGGACATGCGAAGGTTTTTTTGGTGCGGTTTGTGATGGACCATGGTTTGGGTTCATGCCCTAAATTTTTTTCCACTATAATAGTCCTGTACTTTTAGTTGATACTTCTCCCTATATTTGACTATGTCGAGGGTCATCAGGGTGCTATGCTGTAAATGTTTCTCTTAAATATTAATATAACTTGATCTTACACACTATACTTTAAATTGGTTGGTTTAGTTTTTGCTGTATATCTAATATGAGACAAGGCCCACATCTATCCTGTTTTAGGTACGACTATAACACCCCTATTTTTCCTAGGCTTGTCTAGTATATTCTGCTTGTACACTGTTTTAAAACATATTTTTTTAGTAGTGAAAAATGGAGGTGTTAAACTTAGAGACCTAGACATTGCCTTGCTTATTACTCTAACCTTGGTTCCTTTAGTCTTGACTCCTTGGCCAAATGTCAAGCCTACCTTCCTATCTTTAATCTAAAATCTTATGCTCAATTTGTTGTAACCTAGCATAATCCTTCCCCAAGGTGCTAAGCCACTGGACCCCTATAGCCATGTTGCAACTTCCTAAGGGTATCACTCTGACATCCACTTGAAATTCATGTTTTAAAATCCCCCATAGCAACCCTCTACACATGTAAGATCTCTAAAGAGACATTCCATCTACTTCTGCTACTGTTAGAGGAGGCATGTGTACAAGGTGGCATCCCACTTTTTTGGCCATTTTCACATAAAGGAAGCTATGATTACTTACCATGTAAATTAGCACATTAATGGTTTTCCTTTTAATATACCCCACGATCCGTATAGTTTGGTATGTAGAAATACCACTAAAGCATGCACATGAATCTTAAAAGGCTCTTCCATGGCTATCTTCCCTTCATATTCCTCTTTTGTTAATGTCCCTTCTTCCCTATCATTCTCCTCATTCACCAACTCAAGCATGAATATTTGCTTATGTGAATAACATCAAACCTAACTAAATTTCTCCATGAACAAAAACATTCCCCTCTTGCTAGCATAGCATCTAACTTATCCTAGGATAGAGATCTCATATGTTAATTAGTTAAATTTTTGGATTATTGGGTGTCACTCTTAGTGGTGAAATGGTACTAAAGTTAGAGGATTTTATTTAGGATAAGGGGTGGGTACCTAGACCCCTTTAACTATAGTTTCTCTAGCTCTGGATAGTTTCTATTTACTGCTTAGCTAACTCATATGCTACCTTCAAAGTTTGGGGCCTAAACATTTGAACACTTTGTTTAACATTAGGTTGCAATCCCCTTAAGAAGTAACTCAACACATATTATTTAGGAAAACTTAAATGAGTAAGCAGGGCATCAAACCTACTTTGGTAGTCATTCAAGTTTGACCCTACTTGAGATTGGTCAATTATTCCATAGGGTTATTAAATAGCTAATAACATAAATAATTTGTAATTGTTTAGAAAAATTAATGCCATGTAAGATATATGGGTTGTGCCCTTGTCTTAAAATTCCCCTAATGCCATTAGAGACCTAAGTCATCAAGATGAATTGTAGCTAGGTGAACCTTATTCGTCTCAAGTTTCTCATCAATTGAAAATAACTACTCAGTTTGGTAGATCCACCTTTCAACACCATGCCCATCAAATTTAGGAAACATAACTTAGGTAATCCTATAAGAATTTGGTTGCTGATTTAAAGGTGGTGGTCAATTTGTAGTGGGTATAAATTGTGGGGGTATGTTACATTTAAGTGCTAGATCTAGTATGGGAAAATTATAACTCCACCCCCCAAACACCAGCATCCTTCACCATTTCCTCACCCATACCACTGACAAGAATCACCATAACACCACCAAGCCTTAACAAACTCGATTGAAACACCCCATTTTTCTTAATCCCTTGAGCAATGGTGATCCACACTGAAGTATCACCCCTATCTATAGCAGACTCCACAATAACTACCACCTTCCTTTGGCAAAAATCACCATAACGCTCCGCCACCTTTGGCCTCCTCTATTACTCCCCACTCCTTAGCAACATCACAAATGACCATTGCTCCCTCCATTCCCTCTACACCTACCATTGAACATCCCAACCTTCTTTTGGCCATTTCCATTGTGGTAACCACCCCCTTCGACCCCTTTGGTAATTCCTTGCCACCTAGCAATGGAATCTTATACAATTTCCACCCCCTTTGCTTCAACACTTGTTTCTCTTCCTCTTTAGTTGTTGCACAAATATTTTCCAAAACACTCTCTTTGGTTTGGTTTGGTTTTCCTCCATTCTTTCACCCTCCATTCAATTATTTTTCCCGAATTATGTTATTATAATTTAATATTGTTTTGTTATTTTTTCCTAGGTGAGTTATTAGAAGTTCTAGAGGAGGCGAAGTGAGATATATGTGCATAAAGACTAGAGCCATTTTTAATAACGATAATAGTCATAATCTAGGGATAACTTGCCAATTGTTATATTTAAATATGTGTATTATAATTTTATTATTATTATTATTATGTTGATAAATGCATGTTCATAATGAATTAATATGAGAATATGTTAATGTGTGATGAATATGTGTGAGTCAAGAAGCATGTGATATCATTACAATAATATTTTATGTGGGAAAGCCTTAGCGGATTGATGTGATATATGGTTGTATTATGGTCTTAATAGAGTATGGTAAGTGATAAAATAGTATTTTAGATTTATGGTGATAAATGAAGGATTTGAAAATAATGATATCGAAACATATAAGGTTTTCATGAAATGAGGGCTTTTGGTTATCTATATGGGTATTTTGGTTAATATGAGTTTGATATGGAAATTATGGTATTTTAATGTGTTAGATTATTTAAAATATGCTATAGGATCATATAAAATGTTTAGAGTAGTCATGAATGACATAAATCCCACTAAATGAGAAAATGACTTCGTTTAGGAATAGTAACCCGAAAATAGAAAGATTAATATCACATATGTGATACGTTAGAGTTAGACCATAAAATTAAGATATGTTATTAACATTTGTGTTTTAGGTACATATATTGAATTTGGTAGTCATATTAGCCTTGTAGGAAAATTTATGACATACTTGTAAAATTAGGATTTTATAAGCTTTGTGAATACTAACTTTTGAAACAAGGCTATTATTGCATGTGCAATACATTAGAGTTAGGCCTTGAATTTTAGATAGTTAATAATATTAATATTTTAGGAAAATATACTAAATTCATTAGTTAAAATATAAATAGAGAAAAGTTATGCCTAAAAAGTGAAATTAGGGTTTCTTTAAAAGTATATGGATCATAACCTTTGAGAAAGACCTTATTATCTATGTGATTGTTCTCTACTTTCTTTAATTATTTTTTTCCCTATCAATTTAATCATGAATAAGACATTAATAATCTAAATTGAAATATCATGTATGCCGGGTCGAGGTGATTTATGGGTTCGTTCGACTAGACAATAATAGTAGCTCAAAAGCATTTTTCCCTAAGAGGTGCATCAGTCTATTCCATAGGATTAAGAATAGTGGGGATCCAAATCAACATGAATGGTAATGCAACTTAGGATAATTAATTAATGGATAAGAAATTAATGATTTTAATTTGAATATTATGTGATTCAGGATCAAGGTATTAGGTCTATTCCACTATATGATAATATTGGCTTGGGCATGTTAACTCTAAAAGGTGCATTAGTCTGTTCCATCGGTTTAAAAATAGTGTCTTAAGTGCATTTTTCCCTAACAGGTGTTAGGTCTATTTCACTAGATGATAATAATGGCTTAAATGGGTTGTCCCCAAGAGGTATTTCAAACCATTCCATTGATTTAAGAATAGCAGGGTCTCTAAACTCAATTTAAATAAAATAATAATTTTTTTATCTAATAATGAAGCTTGGATCAATAATTACCTTGTATTATTTTAGGTATCTTGAATGTGTGCTTACTTTCTACTATAAATGCATGTATTTATTAGTATCCCTCATTTGATTGTATTATCACCTTCCCTAGTATGTAGCTTACTAACCATTATTTTCATGAGTGTTATTTTTTCCCACAAGTAGATGTAGGATGATTGGGGCCCATAGGATAACTTTGAGGCCTATGATGCTTTGTATGTGGTGGAGTGATTCCTGTATGAGAGATTTTGGTCATAGAGTCATGTTATTTGGATAATAGTTTTACCCAGATATCTTTTTGGACACTTAGATCCATAGTATCTCTTTTGGTTGCAGTTTTGATATTGTATTCGAAGTTAATCTCCAAATCATATTTATGTTTATGAAGCATTCCTCATTTTCTATTCATCATGATTTACATTTTAATAGTTTTTTCTTGTGATTGGTGTAAGAATGATGAGGTAAGCTAGACTTATGTCAATTACGACGGTAACACCTAATTTTTTTTTTATATTATGCTTATACTAAAAATAATTTTTTTAGTACCAAAATTTGGGGTGTTATAAAAAGTGGATTGAGGATTGGTGGGTAAGGTAGATTTAGGATTTGTTAGTATGGGAAGGGGAGTATTGTTGCTCGATGAAGACCCGATAGACATTGTCTAAATATAGGAGAGGATCTTTTGAAGCATTGAAGAAGTTTCTAAGATGGTCCATTTCCTAATGAAGTTCAACTTCTCAAGTTTTTCTGGCCATGGAAAGTTCATCTAGCCTTGATATCTATGATACACTATCGTAAGAAATGCAAAAGATAGGAAATGATTTAAATGGTTAGGTAGGTAGCCATATAGAAAATAAGACAAGTTTCAGAGTTGATAGGAGGAAGAAGACATGTATTCTTATTAAATTTTTTCCTTTATTCACCCCTTTTTATCAGATGTTCTAATAACCTGAATATAAATTAGAAGAATTACAATAAATTCTAAGTTATGATAATGTCAAGGAGCTATAGTAGAATCCAACCTAAAACATAAAGTTAAATACCAAAATGCAAAGCTTAACTACCCATTTGGATTGAATAGGAATCTCGACTACTTCATTTATCAAAACACACTGTATCAATTCATCTCATATGGACACAAAGATAGCGATGAACATGAAAATTTTACTATTAATGTTAATAAGAATTTTATAAGGGAGGCCGACCTAAACAATTTCTACGTGCATATCCTTTATTACAGAGATATTATATTCTTCCCTATGGAATATTTACTTTTGAAAATATATTGTATCATTTGATTACTCAATGAAATACCTTTAAATGGTGCCCCCAAATCCCCAAAAAATGATAAAAAAAAAACACAATTTATTGTTTATGAAAAGTTTTTTCCACACTGTGATGATGGATAAAGTAGAGTACATGAGTGTGTGTGTGTGTAAAATAAAAAAAATCGTAATAAATAACTTAATGAACTAAGCCTGAATTTGAGTCTCATTAAACCATCTCGACTTGGGCTCAAATTTGAAATTTTAAATATCACCATCAAAGCTCCCAAGGTAATCAAATGTCATGATCACCGACTAACTTAAAGCAATTCCTAAATAGTTTTTTAGTAGGAAGTGGATTCATGAATATTTTTGTAGGATTCACCAGTACATGCACTTTCTTTGTCCCTCAAGAAAAGTGAGTACTTACATTAGTGTGCTTAGTCATTAAATGAGAAGTCACACTCTTACTCAAACAAGTAGAACTCTTTTCGGGAGTATAATGCTTATTTTTGTTATTAATAAAGATGGTTACTTACTATAAAGAAAATAACACTCTTACTAAAAAAAAATTAACAACCACAGTACCTTGTGTAAGGCCAAGTGTGATAATAAGGCCTTATGGTAATGTTTTTATGTAGCTAATGTCATGATTTAGATAAGATAATATTACAGAAAAATATATATGTATGATGTACCTTTATTCTAGTCATACACCCTAATTTGTAAACTCACACCTTTAAACCCCAAAAATTTCCCTTCCGTTACAATTTTACACTTCTCCCACAACTAATCTCTCCCACCCCAAATCAATCTATATAACATCTGCTTAAAATTTTTTCAATTAAAGATAATAATCAAGATTTAAAGACATTTTATATCTAAAGGTAACAATAATGTTAATATTTGTGTATGTTAATTTTCCTTATTTTTGAATGATAATAATATGGAAGGATTGCTCCTTGTATTTTCAAATTTGAGTTATTATTTGATTGAAATTAGTGCTTGTATGCATAGATAAAAATTAGATTAGTTTAATTTTAGTAATTTTTGTTGAAATTAGAGCTTTGAAGAGTAATAATAAAATTTAGGTATGAACAAGTGTAGAGGTGGTTGGTGGCTCACCTATAAGTCATCCATACTAATAAGTAACTTACCCAGTTCCCCCTAGCCTAACACATGCCTCATCTATCAAACATAGCTAGAAATAGGTGACTTACTTGTCAAACATCCACATCAATAGATAAGTCACCCACCCATCCTTGCCTAAACTAGCTCACTCACTTATGAACCGTCTTAACCCAAAACCCTTATGCATGAACCCAAAAACTTAACCCCAAAACCTCTAAACCCTTAATTCTTAACCCCAAACCCTTAACTTTAACACCCCCAAAATTTACTCTTTTTTTTTCAAAAACCTCTAAATTTAAAACCTGTAAATTCTGGGGATGTTACCGCCACACTTAGTACTGGAACGTACTAGACTGATTCACTCCTACCGTTCCAGTACCAAGTACTAAGGCTAATAAAAGATTTTCATCAACTCATATCAATATATAAACCAAGGTTCATAAATATGAAAATCAGAGTACGCAAGATTCTTTACATAATCCAAAGTATGAAAATAAAGCTCCAAGAAGGGAAATAATGTTTACAATCATTAAAGTTGATTCAGAAAAACCAATACATAGAAAAGATGGTGAAGGGAATAATAATATCATAAAAAAGAAACCGGCCACATAGCTCCAATATTCGAACCAACCCTAGACCATCACTCGGCCTTTCCTAATGCCCCATGGACATCAATAGCATCGAAGAAAACATCTCCTACCTGCAATACGTTAGATGGGGCTCCTACTCATGGGAATGAACAACACCTATGAAAAGGGTGATCAGTACGCTATGTACTGAGTAAGGTAATAGATGCACTAAGGCCAACACACAAGTTCACATAAATCATGCAGAATAAATAAAAGATCATTAAGTCTAACATAATGACATAAAGGCATATGAACATTCAGGTGGTTATACAAAGGTCCAATTATAGTCCAAATTAATTACTTAATTAATCGCTTATTGAAATTCTTTTCACACCAAGCTCTTTATCAAGTCCAAACAAGTACGGGAACCCCACTATTTTAGTCGGTGGATTGGTCTCCAGGGCACTCCGGCACCTAGCCACTATTTTAGCCGGTGGATTGGTCACTAGGTTAACATATCCTACCACTATTTTATGCTGGTGGATCAGTTTGTCCCCTGCTCGCATGGTATTCCACTGTAAGTATTAGTGTCTTTTACATGTCTTAGCAAAATGTAGGGTTTGGTTTATTAAGATCGGGATCCCCCACTATTATAGCCGATGGATAGGTTACTTAGGGTAACATACCCTACTACTATCATATGCCGGTGGATCGGGCTCTAGGATACCTAGTACTTATCCACTATTATGCCGATGGATCGATCTGGGTCCAGCTCAATACTCTTTCACTTTACATAATTAATGTTTTAAGTGTCTTATCTAGATATTTTCACCCTAGACATGCATGACTCACTCTCCTTACGCCTATCCTCCAACGGACTCGATACATATCATCATACTCCCACACCTCCTAACTTGCTCCAACATTCTTTCCTCCATATCATGTATCACACTATAAGTCCAACTCTTAAGTATATGGGTCAATTCCCACTACTTTACATTTCCAAGTCCACTCCGCATCTCACTCTAGGGTTCTATCCCGAAACCCTAATTTTAACTTTTGTGGTCCATTCCACTCCACTTCACATGACCCAAATCATTTTTAACACTCCATGCATTACAACCTTTAGATTCAACTCTCATCACTGCGCCTTACACCTTAAGCACACGTGTGGTCACAAAACCATAGGTAACCATTCCAAACCCTAACTAGCCACAACAAACCCTAGCTTCTTCGTGTCCACAAGTCACCCTTCCATTTCTCACATTCCACTTATCATTTTTCCATACCAATCATGCTCATCCTTACTTGATCATTTTCATCATTATCTCGTACTCCACTCACACTCATTTATTTCTCCTTTTTACCACCTCCTCAAATTAGGGTTTTTACCCCAAACCCTAGCTCAGCCTGACAGCCTCCTATGTACCCTTATACTGTCCTACGTACTATTTTTCACCCAAACCTTCCAAACACCCAAATCACTCTTCTATTACCTTCCTTACATCCCAAGTCAACTTTTCATAAGTAAACTTTACTCCCATGCATACACTAACCTTCCCATGCAAACTTTCAAACTTTCTCAATCAAAACCCTAAATCTATCCATACAAAACCTTAGAGTCCTCCATGCAAAACCCTAAATCCATCCATACAAAACCCTAGATTCCTCCATATCAACCCTAGATTAGATCCTCCCATGCAACACCATAGAATCTTCCATGTAAAACCCTAAGTCTATCCATACAAAACCCTAGTTTAGATTCTCCCATGCAACACCATAAAATCTGCCATGCAAAACTTTAATTCCACCCATACAAAACCCTAGTTTAGATTCTCCCATTCCTTCATTTTACTTTCACCCGCTATTCTTCTTCCACTGATGGATCATTAACATTTTTAGGTCAACTCACATCCCTTAGTCAACTTATTCCCTTTTGGTCAACTTACTCACCTTGCTCAACTCATTCCCCTTTGGTTAGCTTACTCACCTTGGTCAACTTATTTCTATTTTGGTCAACTTAATCCCTTTGGTCAACTTCTTTCCCCATTCTCCTTTTCCATCCTTTTCCCCACACAATGCCATATGAACATCCTCACATGCATGTCCAAAGGGTCACAACACATAATATCACATTCCACATCATTTCGCCACATATAAACATCAGCATATAAAATAAGAACGTAGATAAACATACCTTAATTCCAAGCTGCTCCATACATAAAATAGTCAACTAGTAGCACATGATACACAACACAACATTATACAAAGAATAAAAGGCATGTAATAGACATAACACACATGAGGCCTTAGTTACACCCTTACCTAAAATGACACCGGTGTTGGAGCACGCTCCTACACCTCCTTAGGGCTTTGACTGGTCTCACCTATATAAGCGAAAAGCTAAAATTAGATTCCCTCCTACCAAAAATACTATTAATTACTAACTTATTTTAAGACTAGGTTTTTGATAAAATAATAACATATTAATAAAAATGGCATTAAATAATTACTAACTTTGTTAAAGATATAGGAAATAATAGTAATATTATAAAAATTGATAATATAAGGTTAAAGACTTTATCCTTGTAATATTAATAATAATGATGATACTAATAATAAAAATAACAATAAAGTTACTAAAAATAATAACAATGATAATATTAATAATTGTAAAAAAATAATAATAACAATAACAATAATCATACTAAAACTGTATTAATAATAATAATATGGTTTGAAATAAATGGTGGAATAAGAGCTTTGACCCTTCACCAAAATAATGCTAATAATAACATTAGAACATTATTAATAAAAATAGTAATAGTAATAATAATAATAATGAAATAATAACATAATTTACAAAATTAATAATAATAATAATAATAATAATAACAATAACAACAACAACAACAACAACAACAACAACATAAACCTAGAGTAAAATAAAATAGGGCGTTCGATCCTACTTCGAACTAGTAAAAATACTATTAGTAATAATAATAATAATAATAATAATAATAATAAAACATATTACTTATAATAATAATAATGATAAGAATAATAATAATGATAATAATAACAATAATAATAATAATAATAATAATAATGGTATTCGAATTAAATAAATGAAGTAGAGCTTCGGCCCTCTTGATAAATAATAATAATAATAATAATAATAATATATTAGTGATAATGAGAATAATAATAACAATAATAAATAAAATAAAAACTCAAAATAATACTAATAATATTAATAATACTAAAACTAATAATCTAAATTAGTCAAATAAGGTCTCGGCCCTAATAAGAAATAATAATAATAATAATAATAATAATAATAGTAAAAATATTAATACATAATAATAATAATAATAATCATATTCAAAAAATAGGTCAAAAATGGAAATAAATTAAAATAAGCTTAATTAAATAGGGAAAAATGGGTGAAAGGGTTTAGGATTCCACCTTAGGTTAGTGGTGATAGGCGACACCAGCGGTGGTGTACGACTGTGGCAGTGGTGGCTAGAAAAAGAGAAGAAAAGGGGAAAAGTTGATGGTTGGGAAAAAGAGAAAGAGAAAGAGGGTGGAAGTCAAGGTGGTTATGTTTGTCTAGAAGAAGAGGAACAGAATGAGGGTGGCGGCGCAGCCAAAGGTGGTGGCACACGACGATAGTGATGGTGGCCGAATAGGAAAGAAGAAGAGGAAAAGAGGAGGAGAGGGAGGAAGAGGAAAAGAAAAGTAGGGGAAGGTAGAGGGTACTCTGCAGAACAAAATGGGAGGTGAATGAGGTAGTGGCAGTAGTGGTAGTGGTGGCGGATGGTAGTGCGAAGGGTGGCAGAGATGGAAGAAAGGGTTGATTGGGGAGGGAACTTTGCACAACTGGGGTGGCTTGTGTAGGGAGAATCGACGGATATAGGTCGTTCAGTTAGTTAGAGGGTGGCGCAATGATTAGTTGGGTGGGAAGAGAGGGCGGCAGAGTCGGCCAGAGGCGGCGGAAATGGTGTTTGAAGTGGCGGTGGAGAAAATGAATGATTTTCCTGGGTTCGAAAAAAAAACTCAACTCCAAGGTTGGTAAGGGGTATTTATAGGCTTAAGGAGGAGATAAGGTCAAAGGGAAGAAGGAAGGATAGGGTAAGGGGTGAGGGCACCGGCCGATAACAGTTGGCCGGCAAAAATTCAAACGTGGGGAGATAGTTGTGCAGGAAGAGAGAGGAGATTGTGTGCGAGAAAGTAGGGAGGTGGGTTGGGTCAAAATAGTCTCCAAATTAGGGGGAAGAGAAAGGGAGAAAAACGGCCAGTCAAAACCGGTGTAACCAACGGCGCTAATCTCAGAGGTGGGCTATGGTGCAGGTCGACGGCGGGAAGGAGGAAGAAGAAAGGAGGAAGAAAGGAGGGCTGGACCGCGTGGCTGAGGAGAAAAAGAAAGAAAGGAAAAGAAGGCGAACCAAGCCGGTCGACGCGATCATGGGGGAAATTTTAAATCAAACGTGGTGTTTCAGTTGAAAAAGGAAGAAAGAGTGATGTTTCACACCTGGGCCATGTCGAAAGAGGAAGAAAGGAAAAGAAGGATTGGGCCGCGGGAAGGCAAGCCCAATAGGGGGAAAAAGGTTAGAAAGAGAAGAAAAAGAAACAAAAGAAAAGAAAAATGAAGGAAAGAAAAAGAGAAAAGGAAAAAGGGAAAAGGGAAAAAAGAAAATAAGTGGGTTATGGTCAATTAAATTAATTTGAATATTTGGGATATTTAAAAATTAATAATATTTAAGTCCCTTTTTAGGCTGATTTAGGATTTTCGAAATATTTTTCATAAATTCTATTTTAATTATCAAATTACTCTAATTTTCTTCAATTAAATTTTTTTATAACATTTCAATTAATTTGGCCCTATTTATTCCTTCTTATTCTAATAAAATAATTTATTTAATTAATTTTTAAAATAAAATCCATAATTAGCTAAAATACCTAAATTTCTTCCTAATTAAAATATTTATAAATTTCGTTCTTGATTTTCCTTAATTAATTCCTTTTTATTTTAATAAAAATAATTTATTTAATTGATTTTTCTAATAAAACCTTATTTAACTATAATTTTTAATATTAGGATTTTCAGGGCATTTCATTAACCCTAACCCCATAACCTAAACCTAATCTTAACCCTTTAACCTTAAACCATAAGCACTCAAAATTACACCATGGACCCTAAACCCTATAAAACTTAAACCCTTAACCCCAAACCTCAAATAACAAACCATAAACCCAAAACCCAAAACCCAAAATCATTAAAACTTAACCCTTAAACTCTAAACCATAAATCATAAATCATAAACCTAAAACCCTAAACCTTAAACCCTAAACCTTAAACCCTAAGCCATCATTCCTACACTATAAACCCTTAAATGCAAACCTAAAACCTAAATGCTAAACCATAAAACCTAAAACCATTGATGAGATAGGGCATAATATTTATTAATGATCATTTTATTTTAATTGGTAGTTGGATAATAAAGGCGGTAGAGACAAGGATTTGAGATTGGTTACTCCCACTATTACTAGGGTGGCAAAAAGGATAGTCCCTACTAGTGTAAGAGAACAAGTTGCTATGGAAAAAGAGAAAGCCCCTTATACTACAGACATACATCATGTGTCATTTAAGGAAGAGTATGATTATTATAGTAAGAGACCTTTCACTGACACTAGCACTTCTAGCTAAGATACAGGATCTATTTCCCCAATAGCATAAAATGATAATTGGTGATTGACAACTGATTGGACCCATAAGTCGGGATTCTACTAATTCATTATTATAATATTAATTTTTTATAGGAATCACTCCCCTTATTGAAGCTTCAATCTAGAATAAAAAAGCCTGAGGAGACTATGAGTAGATGATACTAACTTGGGTTTTTCCTATCATTAGATCGAGACTACAAGATTAAAGCATCTACATAACACATACTTCCATGATAATAATGCTCCCCTCATCTCTTCTTTTTTTTTTTATAGCTAGCACCCAGAGACTAACAACTTCCACCTTCCATTCTATGAGATGACTATCACCTTACATGGCATGATTTACATTATGGATATGAATTTTCATGGGCATGAGTGTACAAGAAAAAATTTTTGATAGTGATGGTGATGTGGTAGATTTTCTAGCAAAAATGTGGGGTAAAACAAAGGTGATGGTAATTTCAAATTTTATGAAGGATACCTCAATCACATTAGATGATATTTTTTAAGCTTACAACTAAGTTGGTTCAATGATGAGTCTTATTTTTGGGTTTTTTTTATACCTTCAATTGTGCATGCTTTTTATAAACAAGTATTGAAACTATGCTCCATTATTAGTGATAAGATTAGTAGATGATCTAAGTAAGTCAGGAGATCGTGCCCTTGAAGCTTGTACTTTAGCATATTTATATGGGTAGCCTATAACAGAATCTAGGAATAGGTACAAGCAGTAAGGTAGTTGTGTGACATTATTAGAGATAATTATATTTAATGCTACTAATTATTTTTAAAAAAATTTAATTATTAGTTCATTCAATTATGTGTTGTTATAATTGTGCATAAGCATGGATTTACGAGTATTTTCTTTATTTTTAGTGGAGTTATTCTAGTAAATATGATCCATCATGCCATGCCACAATAATGAGGTAGGATACGTCTCATTTTACACTTTCCTATGAGTTAATGGATGACCTACTTTAGTATAAGAGGAAATTGGATTGGTTAGGGGTATAGTAGGTGGTCAACATATTTTATTAGGGGCTTGGTTTTTTTATTGTAGTAATATATATGAATAATGTTAATATAATTTTACATACCTTTGTAGGTTGATTTCTTAATTTTTGACCTAGATCCATTGATGAGATATCTTGAGTCAACATACCATAGTAACTTATGCTTAATGGATATTATGGACCCTTACATGCTAGACAAGGTTACCCCTAACTTATCCTTATTTTTAATTATTTTGGCATATGGATTCTATGGCAGTGTAGACATAAAGAACTATAAGGTAGATTAATCCCATTATTCAACATTTTGGAATGCCTAACCACACCATCGACTAGAATTAAACTCTCAATTTCACTACTCGACATATTGGCATGATGCGACAACTCACTACCTTCCTTGGTACAAGCCTCAAACCCACATAGTAGACGATTTACTGAGTCATGCCCCATACATTAGGATAGATGTATATATGAATTATGAACTTATAGGTAAGTATTGCCTCTAGTTCAAAGAATAGAAGAAGGGTTGAATGAATAAGGCTGATGGTTTTGATAGGCTAAAGAAGGTCTACTTCACCACCGGCGAGCTTAGAACCTCCTCTAGTAAAGAGGAGGAGGAGGCCGGCCAATAGTTATATATGATGATTTTGATGATAGTTAGCATTTTTTTTCTTGCATATTAATTTAAAAATTTTATGGATTGTTATGATTTTTTTAACCTCCCAATTTTTTATCTATTAATTTTAAATTATCATGGATATTCATTAGTAAGTACGTAAATTTCTATAACAAAATATTTAAGATATTATAATAAAATATAGTACATAAAGTTCTACACCAAACCCATTACATTATGCTAAATCATCAACTTATGTCTCCCCCTTTGTTGCCACCCATACCCATTACATTCCAATATAGTTGAATGTAATCACAATATAGCTTGTCCCATCCAAATACGCTTATATTAGCATGTTTGTACCACTAACTAGATACAGATGGTAATATTATATTTTTCAATCAAGTTAAACTACAAGCATGTAAAATATCATAACTTGATTTCCATTAATAAATTGTACAAAAAATTAATTTTGAGTAAGAGACATACCAATATAAAGTCAGACAAATTATTAACAATTATGATCTGATCAGGTTTTCAGCCATTAAGTGAAGCTCTATGCGGTAAGCATGTCATTCACCAATGATGACTTAAGCAAACGAATACAACATTGTACATTATTTCAAAGAGAAATCTAAATTTAGGATCTTTCCACCATTTCTCCATTGAATTTAATCCCCTCCAATTTTTCACGCATTGCATGTTTTCAGTAATAGGATCAACAAAAGCATACCCATATAACCTTGATGAGTCACCAATTCATATACATTATAGCTCTAACATTTGACAATTCTTCCTCTCTACCTATGAGTTGTAGTGTAACTGCTATAAATCCACTATTTCCATCACCCATAATATCATACCATGATTCTACCCATGGAAGCATAGTTGCCTCAATATCATAGGACCATAGGAAATTATAGATGAGTAAGTGAGTCTTCCCAGTACTAAGCTGCCCATTACTACTTCTTCCTTGATTTGATCAACCAAGGAAAGAGTGACCTCTGCTAGGAGATGAATGACTGCATCCTCAACTCAATCTACATTTTCCCGTAGGTGATTCTGAATAGGCACGCTCTTTGTCCTCCCACTCTAATGCTTCCTTATGTTATTACTTGGATATCATGTGCTTTGTTGAAAATTTGGTTCTTCAAAACTTGTTTGTGCATGTTTAAGAATCTCATCAATAATATAAGAATAGTATTATAAGTATAATGATGAATGGTTAACCATCACTTGCACCTTAGACATAATGTTAGAGTCAAATGAACATACAAATAGATGAACAAATGAATCATCAAAAGTAAACATTTCTTCTTGTGGTCTGACAAAAGTGAAAGTCTTTCAAAATTGATGCACTATCATTAAGAGAATGGGTTGATGATCTCATTTGTAATGTAATATCTCATGTGCATATGGTAGATCACTTGTTAATGTAAAGTAACACCCATATCCCAAGGATTAGCGACCTATCGTATTTGACCTATTAATCTCTTCTTCAATCAAGTCTAATGCTCTACAACATATAACAAATGTGAGTTCTTTGAATAATACGCCATATGTTAAGTAATGTGGAGTAATTACCTATGATTTCTCTGAAATCTTTGTTTTAACTCATTAATTTAAAGTGTTATGAGTGTGTCAATATTTGAGCATAAGGTATAAAAATTTATCTATGATGATGTTATATATTTCTTTATATTATCACATTTAGTTTACACTCTACGATTAGAATTTGAAAATATAAGTAATAATGACTGGTTATTTAGTAATAAGTTAAATAAAATTGAATATTTGTAAAAAATAAATTATACATGGTGGTTGTATGAATGCCAAAGTACAAAATTTAGCAACCCACATGGAAACAAACTTCTCATTAAATGAATTCAACTCGATCTCGTACACATATTATAATAGATGAAGAAACTTGCCCCATTTTTCATGCATAAGTAAAAGCTTCTTCTCATATGTATCAATTATATTTTCTTGTACAATCTTCCTCCAAATGTATTCCAACTACTATATTTCTCATATGTATCAATTATATTTGCTTGTATAATCTTCCTCCATCTGGCTAAGAAGTGTTTTCCAATATGTATCAATTATATTCGCTTGTACAATCTTCCTCCATCTGGCTATTAAGTGTTTTCCAACTACTACATTTCTCAAATTTTTTATTACATGAGAGAGAAAATTCTTAATAATGGGTCATCAACATAATAAGGGAAGTGCATTAGGAAAGACCTTAGGCTCTATTTGTGCTAGTCCTAGTTCCCTATAAGTGATCATATTTGGTTCATGGGGATCCATTAATCTCTATATCTTATCAAGTTCCAATTCATATTCATCTTCTTTTTCCTTTATCATAAATGCCAAGGCAATGATAAAATTCTTAACACTAAATACACAACCAATGACCTCCAAGAAAGAAAGATTGTGCTTACTGGCTTTGTACATGCTAACCACATTAGATTTTAGAAACTAACAATACTATAAATGATATTCATTGGTTTCCATAAGGTACATTAATGATGGGCTAAATCCTCATGCACACAGACTTGTTATAATATGTCAAAGTCATATCCAATAGAGACTTCATTATTGAGTATCAAATCTTGACTATTTTAGCTATCTAGATAAATCACATTTGGAGAGTAATCAATAACTAACTGAATAAAATAAATTGGTAATGTTAACATTAGTGAGAAAAATCAAATTAAAAGCCTAAGATTGGATTATTGTCATATATTCTTAATTAATGATTAATCAATTCAATTATAAAATAATTACATAAATTCAAGAGGTTGAAATAACCTAAATTAACTAATTGTCTCTTTTAAGGTTTAAAGTTGTATATGATTCAACTTAATAACCTATTTTTACTGTATTAAATCCATTACAGTTTGTGCAAAGTAAATAAATCTCCAAAAGACTCTAGCCTACTTTTGTGGTTTGATTCAATTGTTCGATTGTATTTTTTTTTTGGTTATTAATCTTCACCTTTCAGTCCTTTGATTAAATACCTATGCCTAATTTATTTAGTGATTAAGCAACTCAACCAAATTTATAGAATTACTAATTGAATCTAAGAATTCAAAACATTGAAATGGAAATTAACCTATATCTTGATTCAGGAGAAAACACTCAAAAATTGGCATTCATAATTAAGGAACCAATTAAAATTCATTTGGAAAGTATTTCCTACAAATTTGAAGACCAACGGATGGCTACGTTGCTAGAAATGTAACAAACAAACAACTATGTGTCAACGTGCATGTGCATGGCATACATGGCATGCATGGAATGATGACCATATGCATAGAGAGTTTATTGGAAGTATGGTCAAGCACTAATATTAATATTAGATAATTAGTTAATTAATTAGTAGAGTTGGATAATAGGTAAAGCATAAAGTAGTATAAAGTTAGCAAAAATGTTAGCATAAAAGTAGCATAATATCTTTTAGCTTAAAATCTTTTGAGTTATGCTTTCAGCTAATGGTAGAATGGCTATAAGCAGCCATAGAAGGGACGAGTATGAAAAAAATAAGTTGAAGATCAATATTGAAGTTGAATACAAGTGAATTCTGTGTGAGTTTAATTCAAGTTAATCGAATATGTGTGAACAATTTAGCTTGAAAGTTTTAATCTCTTTGTTTGTGTGAATTAGAGATTAATTCATATCCTTTTCTAATATCTATAACCCATATTTTTCCAGCCATAATTTTCATCAAATCATCACTCTAGTTTGAGTATAATTGAAGCCCTAATTTGATTTCCACATTAGAAACCCTAAACTACCATTTGAAACCCTACCATCTTTCATTTGAACCAAACGACACTTGTCTTTTCTATTCGAATCAAAACCGAACCCTAACCCAAAACCACAATCTCAACCCTCATCTAAACCCTAGCCTTTGAAGCTCAGAATCATCAATCTACCATTTTGAATGCATATACTAATTATTTCACATCATTCGAACCATCACCATCTAATCAAACCTATTTTGCTCGAATCATCACCACCATATTTTCATCCTATTCAACTTTTTTAAACCATAATACACCATCACCGAGTCTTGTTTGACTTATTATCATTACAACCAAAGCATAATCTCATCAATTTGAGAAATCCATCTTCCCATACACATCAATTTTGGTATCAAAGTCATAGGTTAGTGGTATTGCAATAAACATTCAGTCTTTCTTTCAATATTCTTCAAGATTCATCAAGAAAGTGTTCAATATTCAAGAATCTCCAAGAATTCATCAAAAAACACAAGAGGGCCGGGCATTTAAGGGTGTGTTTGGGAGAGTAATATTTGGTTGCTAAAAAGAAAAGTGGAGAAGCAAGGAGAGGACTTAAGGGATATTCTCAAGACCTTGATGGACAAAATCTAGGAGGAAAAATTGCATGTGGGGAGAATAGAATCTTCCCAAGCCTATGAGCCTCATGTGTAACCACAAAACTAAAGGGAACAAGTAGAGGAATGGTACATGAAAAGGGCACAAAACCAGGTGGAAGAAGAAGAAGAGAGCGTGGGAAATTACGTAAGGTCGCATGACACTTCAAGGAAAACTTATGATGACATGGAAAAAGGAATTTGCTTTGATCTTCTTGACTTTGAAGGTAATACTGAATACCCAGAATCTTTTCTCAAATGGTTGCAAATCATTAAATATATTTTTGAGTATAAGGCAATTGATAATGAGAAATGGTACCAAATAACGATATTAAAGCTTAAAAAATTTGCCAGAGCGTGGTAAAATAACTTTAAAAGGATATAGGAGAGAGAAGGAAAATAAAAGATTAGGTGATGGGAAAAATTTAAAGAAGAAATTTGTACCTCAAGAATATTAGCAAGAAAGTTTTATAAAAATGAGTACGTTGGGGAAAGGGATACTTAGAGTTGAAGAATACATTCAGGAGTTTGAAAGGTTAGCTCTTGTGTGAGATGTCTAAGAACGAGAAGAAAAAATGTGTGCACGATTCATTAGGGGTTTAAATATGAATATTTAGGAGAAGGTAGAGATATACCCTTATGAAGTGGTTGAAGACTTGGCTAAATTAGCCATCAAGTTAGAGAAATAGTTAAAGAGGACAAAGCCACCAAGTAAGTCAACCAATGCTCTATATGGTTCAACTTTCAAAGGTGTGTCAAAACCACTAATTCTCAATCTATAAACTAAGAAAATGCTAGAAGGTTCACTCATGAAGAAAAGGGAAAAGATCAAGTTGTTGATAAGGTAAACAAGCAATGCTTCAAATGTAGAGGTTATGGCCACTTTCATCAAAATTGTCCAAACCAAAGCGCATTGACATTGAAGGAGATTTAAAATATAAAGGCTTGTGAAGAGAGTAAAGACTGTGAAGGGGAAAGTGATAGCCCGAAGGATGCTTTGGAAGAAGTTTAAATGGATTGCTATGTGTTTCAAAGGATGCTCAAAGTACAACAACAACCTTTACTTACTTAGTGAGAGAAGATTTTCAAGGCCAAGTGTAGAGTTAGTGATAAAGTGTGTGAAGTCATCATTAATTGTGGCTCATGCACTAATGTTGCTAGTGAGAAGATGGTAAACAAGCTCGGTTTGGAGACCAAGGGTCATCCAAGACCATATTCACTCCAATGTATCAACAAAGACAAAGGCATAAGGATAACCAAACAAACTCTTATTTCATTTAAGATTGAAAATTATTTTGATGATGTTTTAAGTGATATTATACATATGGATGCTTGTCACATTTTGTTAGGGAGGCCATGGAAATTTGATAGGAATGGTGTGCATGACTGGGTCCTTCATGAGTATATGGTATACAAGGGTCCAAAGAATTTTATACTACAACCTAATCTAGATAGGGAGGATTCGGTTTTGAGGAGTCAAAAGGAAGAAAAAAAGAAGGTAGGAGTCAAGTGTAGGAAAGGAAGAAAGAAGAATAACATGGAGGTGTGGATCCTTAAGGAGTGTGAGACGAACCAAGCAATCAAAGATGAGAGGATATGTTATGTGTTAGTGGTAAAGGATGATCAATGAGGGGAGAATGCTAATATGGATCCGAAATTGCAATAAGTATTGAAAGAGTATGCCGATGTGTTTTCGGAAGAGTTGCCAAATGGGCTACTTCCTTTGACGGTTATTGAACACGGTATTAATCTTATGCCAAGAGTCTCATTACCGAACAAGCCAACTTATAGGTGTAATCTAGTGGAGGCTAAGGAGCTATAGAATTAAGTGTAAGAGGCTTTAGATCAAGGTTATATTCGAGAGAGTATGATTCTATGTGTGGTTCCAGCTTTGTTGGTACCTAAGAAGGATGGTACATAGAGGATGTGTATTGATTCGAGAGAAATCAACAATATCACAATCAAGTGCAGATTTTCAATGCCAAGATTGGATGATATATTAGATGAGTTACAAGGTGAAAAGGTATTCTTGAAGATTAATCCTAGAAGTGGCTACCATTAAATGAGGATAAGGGAAGGGGATGAGTGGAAGATAGCTTTCAAGACTAATTATGGGTTTTATAAGTGGTTGGTAATGCCATTTGGGCTATATAATGCACCAAGTTCCTTCTTGAGATTGATGATCGAGGTACTTAGACCCTTCCTTGGAGTCTTTTTTATTGTTTATCTCAATGATATCTTGGTATATAGCAAAAGCGAGTTCGAGCACATATAATACTTGAAGAGGATACTTGAAAAGCTTAGAGGGATGAAGCTCTATGGTAAGATGGAGAGGTGAGATTTCATGATAGAGAGTGTGATTTTTATTGGTTATATTGTGATGGAGATGGTATTCGAGTTGATTTGTCAAAGGTGCAAGCTATAGAAATATGGCACTTTCCTACTAATTTCCATGATGTTTGAAGTTTCCATGGGTTGGCCTCGTTCTGTAGGAGGTTCATCAAATACTTCTCCACTATTGCAGAACCTATCACACAATTGATGAAAAAAAGGATTGTTCTATTGGAATGATCAAGCGATAAGGGCTTTTGAAGACGTGAAGACAAAGCTCTCAAATGCACCGGTAATATCTTTACCTTGTTTCAATACATTATTTGAAGTAACCTATGATGCTAATGGTATAGGTATTGGGGGTGTGCTTTCATAAGAAAGGAAGTTGATTGCTTTCTTTAGTGAGAATTTGAATACCTTAAGACTCAACTATTCAACCTACGATAAGGAGTTCTATGCTATTGTGTGTTGTTTGGAGACATGAAGTCATTATTTGAGACCCAAGCATTTTGTAATTTATTCAAATCATGAGATTTTGAAGTGTCTGCATGGTCAAAATAAGGTGAGTCCAAGACATGCTAAGTGGATAAGCTTCTTGTAGACATTTATGTTCACTACAAGACATGTAGATACTAAAGAAAATGTCGTGGCAGATGCATTATTGAGGAAGACCATCGTACATACCATGATGGATGAAAAGCTTTTGGGGTTTGAGATGTTGAAGAGTCAATATACCATGGATGATGATTTTGTTATGATCTTTGAAGACTTCATGAAACAAGTTCCGGCGATTATATTATTCAAGATAGGTTCTTATTCAAGCACAACAAATTGTGTTTGCTAAAGGCCTCAATTCGAGACTTACTAATCAAAAAGGTGCATGAAGGATGAATTGCAGGACATTTTGGAGTTCACAAGACTTTGGAGTTACCATGAGAGCATTTTTATGGGATGAGAATGCAAAAGGGAGTATCAATGACATTCAACGTTGGGGACATTAGCCCTTATTTTGGTGATGAAAATTTGAGGGCAAATTCAAATAAACAAGTGGATAATGATGTAGGAGAAAACACTCAAGAATTGGCTTTCATAATTATGGAACCAATTATTCTTTATTTGGAAAGTATCTCCCATAAATTTGAAGACTAATGGATAGTTATGTTGCTAGAAACGTAACAAACAAGCAACTAAGTGTCACCATGCATGTGCATGGTATGCATGGAATGATGACCACGTGCATGGGGAGTTTATTGGCAGCATGGTCAAGCACTAAGATTAATATTAGCTAATTAGTTAATAAAGTAGAGAGTTAGGTAATAGGTAAACCATAAAGTAGCATAAAGTTAGCATAAAAGTAACATAATATCTTATAGCATGGAATATTTTGAATTATTCTTTCAGCTAATGGTAGAATGGTCATAAGTAGCTATAGAAGGCACGAGTATGAAAAAAAAAGTTGAAGATCAATACTAAAGTTGAATACAAGTGAATTCTATATGAGTTTAATTCAAGTTAATCAAATCTATGTAAACAATTTAGCTTGAAAGTTTTAATCTCTTTATCTATGTGAATTAGAGATTAATTCATATCCTTTTCTAATATCTATAACCCATATTTTTCCAGCCATAATTTTCATCAAATCATCACTCTAGTTCAAGCATAATTGAAGCCCTAATTTGGTTTCCACATTAGAAACCCTGAACTACCATTCGAAACCCTACCAACTTTCATTTGAACCAAATGACACTTATCTTTTCTATTCGAATCAAACCCTAACCCTAAACCACGCTCTCAACCCTTATCTAAACCTTGGCCTTTGAAGCTTAGCATCATCAATCTACCATTGTCAAATGTAGATGCTAATTTGTTCACATCATTAGAACCATCACCATTAGACAACCATCACCATTAAATCAAACCTATTTTTCTTGAATCATCACCACCATCTCCTCATCCTATTTGAATGTTTTAAACCATAATACACCATCATCGTGTTTTATTTGACTTATTATCATCACAATCGAAGCATAGTATGATCAATTTGAGAAATCCATCTTCCCACACACATCATATCTAACATTAGAAAATAAATCTACTCGCTCACAATTGTAATTATATATGAGAAATAAAAAGATGGAATATAAATAAAATTAAGCATATTGAATAATAAGAGAAAAAAAAAATAGAACTGTAGATGAATGTAGAAATCCGGTGTCAAGAGTGCCTACACAATTTAAAACTAGAACTAAATCTAAATGTTAATGAAGAAAATCTTCAATTACAATCATGGAGGTTTTTTTTTTAAGGTATAAGAGAGAAAATAAAATAAGAAAATCCTCCACAATCGTTGATTCCCTTTTCCCTATACAATAAAATAAAATATCCTTGTGAGCTAATATGCCATGCATCTGATCACGAGTGTAACACCCGCATGACTATACTTGTCTTGCACGGCCAGACCGTGAAAATTCTTTTCTCATAATTATTGTTGAGCACACGACTGTGCTGGTCTCACATAGTTGGACTATGTGTCTTTATTTGCTCTTAACATTATGTTACACGGCTATGTCAGTCGTGCATAGCCAGACCCTGTGTTACTTTATCGTTAGTAATTTATGCATGGTCCTGTAGTGTTCGTGTAAGGTTGTGTTGCGCTGGTATACTAGAAAATTTTTTGCAGAAGTGCTCATAAATTCTTAGGCTACAATAGAAACAATATGATCTTATATTTGTTAGAAAGTTAAGAAGAAGATATATATATTTTTTTCTTCTAACTTTTCCAAATTGAGATTGCATCAAAGAAATAATTCTTCACTTTTTTAATTAGATATAATTGTCTTTATAATTAATAAGTCCATGTACATGTTAGTTTCATTACAATGTTTGCTCAAAGTGTTCATATTAACTCATCTTAGTCTTTTTTGCTTCCATTAAGTGCACCAACAAAAAAAAGGATGCATATCAAGGGTATATATCAAGGGTGAAAATCATCCATATATTAGTCATTTTACCAATTTATCAACTTGCTCATGCTTTAATGTTTACTTTTTCCTAAGCAACTTATAGAATAAAAAAGTAGAAAAGGATGAAGAATAAGAATAAAAACAAAGGAAAAGAAAAGGATGAAGAGCAAGTTTATGGAAATAGAAACAAACTATAGGGACAAAGCCTACATATATAAGGTATAGTTAAGTTGCGAGTACAAACCATAGGGGAAAAAATAAAGTTGTGAACTACTCTCAACCTTAGATTTTAAATAATTATTATTATGACACTATAAGATGGTTTAAAATAGTGTAGATGCACATAATTACAAGATAAAAGTTAAATAAAGAAGTAGAAATCCTTATTGTAGGTAAATATAGGCACTCTACACTCATGCTCTAAATGAGATCTTATGCTATAACGATGTGCTAAAGGATATGCATTCAAGACTACATGCTCCTCCTTTCATAGAGAGATCGCCATACATTGACATTGGGTTAAAACACTCTCACTTTTCATACAAGCCTAAGTCTCATGCTAGGTAAGTTGTGTTCTTATTGGGTCAAGCTATATGAGACCAATATGATGAGGGATTTGGTAAATTTGTCCCTATTTGGACACACCCACCTTGAAATAATTAGATCGTGATGATGCCAGGTTGAAGATGTAAAAACAAGCATTTATTAGAAGGTAATTTAATTAGATAGGGGATATTTATTACCTTTATTAGTTTCTATTTATTACGTATGCTTAAGTTACATGTTTCTTGTTTTTATTTTTTTATATATTGAGGATAATGTGTGATTTAAGTGTGAGGGTATGAGTGTTTTGGTGTGCTTACATATTTTAGTGTGCTCTTGTATATTTTTATATTTTCCATATATATAAACAAAATCATGCATAATTTTGTTGTGTTTTTAGTGTGTTTAAAGTCTTAAGAGTCTTTAACTAGTTAATAATGAGGATATATTTGAAATCTAACTAAATGAGAAGCATAAGGTTGAGGTAAAGTGAGTAGATTTTTTTATATTAATTTTAAAATAGGAAATACATATCAACATGTATACATGTGAATGATGCAAGAACTTGTATAATTTTTGAACCACGAACATGGCATGTTGAGATTCATCATGTCTTATAGTGAGATTTTGAGGTATAGATGCATTCTTTTCTAATTGAATTCATATGAAATAATCTATATGTCTTGGCTTTCAATTTTCTTTTATATACTCATATATATTAAATTACTTTGATCAAATTACTTGCCATAAATCTTGTAATGGATCCTAGATATTACTAGAACTTACTCTTGTACTAGTCACAGCTTATAGTCAAATCATATCCTGATTGAGAAAATGATAAATGTAACATAATATTTTCCATTATATGACCGAATAGCTTGTATCAAATTTGTGTACATAAGTTGCAGACCCTATAATAGCCTATTTGATCTTATACAATAACCATATATTTTATTCATTACTCACATTACATAACCCATGGGTCTTACTTAGAGCTAGTGGAAGGGGATCATTTTGTTATATTATGGAGATGGAGTGGTTGTGTATATAATAATATCTAGAGGAGATATATGTAATTATGTTGAGAACGAAGTTTTTTTTATGTTTGGTGGTGGATATATAGTATCTATATTCATTATTTTATCATTTAGTTCTCTATTTCAATGAAAAAGAAAAAAAGAAGAAAATAGGTGATATAATATAAAGGAAAGAGGGAAATATGAAGATTATTATTCATGTCCTATTTGTGAAGTATCTCATTGTTCTAGTTTGGTGTTGAGATTGAGGTGTTTATTGTTAATTATTGATGATGTGGAGTTGATTCATGTGTTTCATCTACTTATTAGAGTTTTATTATTTCTTAGCTTTTTAGCACCACAATCCTACAACTCTCCTTATACTTTAGCCCCATTAAACCTATAATAAAGTCATGTTTGATTCTTGAGATGGACATCTTTTGATCTATTGAAGATTAGCCACAAGAGATAAGAATATGGTTTGGTTTATTTGGATGGTATTTGATATCTTTCATGAGGTTTTAATCTACAAAAATATGAGTTTTTCTTGTTTATATAAATGAGTTCCTCAGATATTTGAGTGTATTTTATACTGTTGTATCCATGAATATGTGTGTGTATGTGTATGTCAGAGAGAGAGAGAGAAAGAGAGAGAAAGGATATACTTAGTGAGGAAGGGTCTTGATATGACTAAGGTGTGGTAGATTTTAGTACATATTATTGCTATGTCAATATCTATCATGTTTATGTGTAAACCAAACATTAAAATTAACTCCTCAAATTTTTCAATGTTGATTCTTGGTTAAGTACTAATCTTGGTATTATGAAAGTAGCGGATCCTAAGATAAAACTAGTTAAAGGTACTAGATGTGTGTTTTTATTTTTCTATTTGATTTGTGTATAATTATATGGGTATATCATTTATGAAACCCTCACAAGACATTACTCACCCTCTAAGGGTAACCTAGGGGTTTAAAGGTCATGCTACACATGCTAATTGCAATCATGAGACCTACAAGAGTAGCTAATTAACTTTATTTTCATTCTTTTCTTCGGTTTGAATCTTGCCTTAATTAAGGACATGTAAGATCCTAAGTGCGGAGGTGTTGATGAGCATATATTTTTACATATCTTCTACTAATTTAAGCTCTTGGTCATTTATTTGAATAATATGTGAGGTTAATTATAATTTTGTACTTAAGTGATAATAACCCCATATAGTTAATTACTAAGAAAAAATTAGGGAATTCACATGATTTCTAACAACCTGACATAGTTTGACTATAAATTTCAAGTATAAATTTGGATTTGGATGATTTAAATTGATATGGAAAGCTAAAAAAATAATCTATAACTTCTATTGCTAGTGATTTCCCCTAAATTTGATCTTATTTGGTTCAAAATTTAATCTAGAGTTTTACCTAAGAATATTTCATATGGTAATAAATTTCTAAGCTTAATTATTTATTATTATTGTTGTTGCTGTTGTTATTTCTCTTATTTTCATATATCAAGTAAAATGGGGGAGGAGAAAAGGAAAAGAGACACAAAGTGAAGCTGGCCCATATTCTCATACATACAAAAAGAGGAAAGATTAGGAATCAACAACAACAACCAACTGGAATAGGGCTTTCATCGAAGGAGCAAAGACTGACGAGCACAACCCACAACAACCAAGCACAAAGATGAATAGATCGAAGTGAAAACGTAGATAGGAGCTAAAGGAAAATTTTGGATGAAGAAAAAACAATTATTCATATTATATATTTGCTAAATTTTCATCCCTAACTATTTTTCAATTCTTTCTTCATCTATTTCAAATATATATTTTGGTGTAATTAATTTATTTATGATGTATGGCTAAATACTTTTTGTTCAGGCTAGATTAAAGGCTTAGATTGTGGTTCAATATGTAATAATAATTTTCTTCATTTTATGAGATTGTCATTAACTCGACTTTAACTACTATCATTTATATATATGGTTCTATCAAGTTTGATGTATATGGTGCATGCCTCTCTATGATATATTTATAGTGACATTATGTAAGATTATATGTTTGCTAAGTGGTTATATGAATATACTAGAATTTATATGTATAAATTCCAACTAGGTTAAATAACAATTCGTCTAACAACTTTATGATTCTAACCAAATGAAAGGAAAGTTTTATTACGTGCAGATCAAAGAATGAAAATACAACTAGCAAGCTTAAGATAATAGTTTGGATACTTAAATTGACATCCTTTTACTTGTACTTAATACTTTAAATCTAATCAAATATAGAAGTCACTTGTTGAGACTATATTGCTATGATTTAATATTTGTGATTTGTCATATTAATTATTTTAAAAAAGTAATATCAGGTGTATAAAACTACTTCTGGCATATAACTTGCTCAATATGTTTCTCATGATTAAAAGGTTAGTTAAAAATTATTGTTATATTTTAATCTAGTCCTATGGTAAATTTCAACTCTCCTATCACATTCATCATATTTGTATTTATCTATTTGTATTAGTTATTTTTATTTATTTTTGATCTTTTCTATTTTAAAATCTCCGTATTCATTTATTTTTAGTAGTATTTTCTTCTTTATTTATTTTTGTGAGAATACAGGTAAGTCTCCTTAGTCTATAACCTGAAATAAAAAAAATTATTTATTAATAATAAAATTGGTAACAAAATAATTTAAATTGTATATCAACTACAACAACACCCATTTTTGATCAGGCAAACCATGGTGCCAATCTCGCTCTTCTCGAAGCGCGAGTACCGGTAGGGCATCACATCTTGCAAATACTGCTACAAACTGATAAAAAAATTATTGAGTTGTGCCGAACTGTCCCCAACACCATTTTCCTTCTTTACCAGTTCCTCCACGTGAAGCTAGTCGTAAGCGACCAAAATCTCTATGGTTGTGGCCCGTTTCAGCTAACTTAATGATATTTGCCCAATCTAAGCCTAACATACTTGGCCCACCAAAGTAACTGTTTCTGCTTAGTGCTCAAACTCCATTGTTTGGGCTTTTACATTTGTGGTGAGCCGGTCCATCGTTTCTAACCACCGAATTATTAGGACAAGATCGGCTTTAGCGAAACCAAGTATATGGAAAGTGATGGAGAAAGTGTGCCCCTAAATGACCACGACCGCCACTTGGCATCTCCCTTCACTGTGCAACTGCTCACCATTTCCCACCGTAACCGAGAACAACTGGTTGCGGTTTACTTCTAGATTTAGAAATCAAGGGACTTTAGGATGGAGGTAGTTGTGAGTATGACCAGTATCTATCAAGGTCACCTCGATAGTTTTGGGTTGGGTTGTTTGAAAGTCATTTTTGTGGGTCAATTGTGGGTTAAATTGAATCATTTTGGGTCACATTATTATTCGAGTTTGGGTTTGGATGGTTGTAGATCAAGATTGTATTGGTTTAATTTAATGGGTCGGATTTGTGTTGAAAGAGTTTGGATTTGAGTCAGGTCGGGCTCAGATTATTTTGAGTTAGTTTGTTAGGTCGAGTCGTAATATCCATTAATGGATAAATGGATTATTCGCCAGATAATAAATATCCAACAGATGCGGATATTGATGTATTAGTGGATATCCGTTTGGGGTACGAGTACAAATTTGGATATGAATTTTCTTATCAGATACAGGCA
This sequence comes from Tamarix chinensis, assembly GCA_030549775.1. Classification (NCBI taxonomy): domain Eukaryota; kingdom Viridiplantae; phylum Streptophyta; class Magnoliopsida; order Caryophyllales; family Tamaricaceae; genus Tamarix; species Tamarix chinensis. The sequence continues at coordinate 85,866,074 of CM060177.1, read as the reverse complement.
TGGGCGTACTCATCTCATTTACATCCCAATTTAGTCAGGTTTGAGTTGAGCAAGCTTGCACTCGGGTGATAGTATATTCGAGTTAATTTAATGAGTCAGGTTTGTATTAATTTAATAAATTGGGTCTTTTTAGGTTATGATGTGTCCGGTTGGGTTAGAACCAAGTTTATTCTTGATCGATTTACTTTGGATTTAGGTCAAATCGGACATTAACCATTCAAATTAATCTAATTCATTAACCTCGTAGGCAAGTGGTAAATTTAACTTCATATAAGTAGGTAATTAATAATGTGTTATTAATTAATATATGTGTTGTAAATATTTAATTTATATATTGTAGATGTACAATTTATGAATATATATCATATTAAATCATAGGTTTAGTACTCTCATTAGTATCATAATTTGTAGTAGCTTCTCTATTATGATTCCATCCCTAACTCTATGTATCCTCTAAATCCTTTTATATTCTCTAACTCTTTCTCATAATATACGTAATAAGCCTAGGTATTATATATATGAGATATTATGAATTGTAAATTAAAGAAGGAATATATACATATGAATGAGAATAAGAAGTCACATTCTCTCTTCTTGTCTATATTGATCTATATCTCTCTTTGAGTTTATCAATATTATAGCATGTTATGAGCACGATTATGATCTAGATGAAATATATATATATATATATATGCTTATGTGTTGATTTTGCTCGCAATGTTGGCAAATAACTATAGAGTCGATATCAAATTTTATTTGTGTTTGATAAAAGGAAATGTTCCATATTTATTAGTCATCATATTATATGAATATGATTTTTTTATGTCATATAAGACTAATGTACCCTTTTTATTTCATGTGTGAGATCTTAGTTTTTGCCAGCATGTGAAAGGTCACATATATGACATATCTTCCAATAAAGTAAATTTTATAAATATCGATCCCTCACTTAATTTAAATTGATTAATATTTTTAAAGGGGAATATGGTATGACCCTAAAATTGGCTCAGGATAAGGAAATCTATTTTTATCTCCCCTTTGTTTTATTCTTATGTTAATTGATATTTTAATTAGTTTTAATTTTATATATTGGCAATATGTAATTTAATTTGATAATATGTGTGAAATACCCCAAAAACCCTAATTTAGGAAATCATGGCCAAATAAGGGATTATTAGGAAATTAATTAAATAAATTAATTTTTTTAATTAAGAAGGATAAAATAGTTTCAAATTAATATAAAATTTATAAATAATTTAATTGGAGGAAATTAGAGTGTTTTGGTTAATTAAAATGGAATTTAAGAAAATTCCTTCAAAAATCCCTAAATCAACCTAAAAAAAGAATTTAATTATTATTTTAATATAATTATTATATTAAACATCCCAATTACCCAAATCATGCTAATTAATCCAACCACTAATTTCCCTTCTTTTTTTTTCCTTTTCCCTTTTTCCCCTTTTCCCTCTTTTTCCTTTTCTTTCCTTTCCTTCCCTTCTTTTTTCTTTTTTAACTTCCCCGACCTAGACCGGCCTGCAGGCGCAGCACCCTTCTCGCTGCCCAGCTCCCCCGCGCACCCCTTCCTTTCTCCCGGTCGGTTCGGCCTTTTTCTTTCTTTCCTTTCTTTCCCGCTGAACCGCCAGTCCACCCCCACCTGTACTTCATCTTCTACCTCCCGCCCACTTGCAACCGAAAAACTCGGCAGAAACATAACCTTCAACGCCATGCCATATCACCGGTCATTTTGCCCCTCTCCTCCTCGTTGTTTCCCCTGTGGATGTGACCAAACGATTCAGCCCCTCTCCCACACGAAAGCCTCTCCGTCCTCGACAGATCATGGTCTGCAATTGCAGACCCTGCACCGGCCATTCTCACCAGACAACCCCCCATAACCCTAACCCCCCTACTCTCCCTCGAACCTTTGTCGTTTCCCGTCCCAATTGGCTTATAAATAGCCCCAAGAGCTGCCTTAATCGGGTTCGAAATTTGGAACCCAGAAAAATCATCCGTGCGCCACCCCACCTTCAGTTGCCCTTTCCTCCACCGTCAGCCGCCTCTACCGCCTGCCCTTGCCACCAAAATCCTCCCTACACCACCCTCTACACAACCAAGCCAGTAGCCCTCCCTGCCTTGCCCCACACGTGCCGCCCCGGCCGTGCGAAATTGCCTTCCCAAATAGCCCTTTTGACCCCTTACGCCACCTTCGTGCCTCCATCGCCGCCTATACCGCCGCCTGCAGCACCGCCACTACCCCCCAAAACAACCAGGGGTTCCTGCTCTACCACCCTACACCTCCACTTTCCTCTAGTTTCCCCTCCCCTAGCCTCCACATCCACTTTCCCCATTTCTTCCTCCCTCCACCGCTGCAGCCGCGCCGTCGCCGGCGCCACCACCCCAGCCAGGTTACCCAACTCCCTAAACCCTAGATCTTGAATAATAGAAGTGGTTAATGATTTTATTACTATTAACTATTATTATTAATGTTATTATAATAATTATTAACATTATTATTATTAATACTATTACTATAATTACTATTATTACTACCCTTATTATTATTATTATTATTATTAGGTCCTAACATTACCCCTAAGAACTTCTAATTAATGGTATTAAGTAATACTAAAACCTTGTTAAGTTATTATTAATATTACTAGTATTACTATTATTATTCTTATTATTATTATCACTACTATCATTACCACTATTATTATTATCATTATTATTGTTATTATTATTATTATTATTATTATTATTATTATTATTATTATTATTATTATTATTATTATTATTACCGTGTTATTACTCTAACTATGACTAATGTCGTCATTACCTCTATTATTATGGTTATTTTAGTATTCCTACTACTATTATTACTATTATTACTATCATTGTGTTATTATCATGGTTGTGGAGGTTATCATTATGACTATTATTGTTTTTACCCTTATTCTTACTGTTACTATTACTATTATTATTGTTATTATTACAATTATTATCATTATTAGTATTACTATTATTATTATCATAACTATTATTACTATTATTATTATTATTATCAACATCATCATCATCATCATTATTATTATTATTACTATTATTGTTATATTCACCATATCTAATACCCTAACCGTATTTACCATCGTATTATCCTTATTGTTGTTGTTATTATTATTATTATTATTATTATTACTATTACTATTGTTGTTGTTGTTGTTGTTGTTGTTGTTGTTGTTATTATTATTATTATTATTATTATTATTCTTTAATATTATTATTTTAGTATCCTTATCATGATTTGTATTGTCACTAATGTTGTCATTACGATTACTATTACTATTCCTCTCATTATCATTATTATTAGTACTACAACTAGTATTAGTATTATTAACATTATTATCGTCATTAATATTAGCGCTATTTTTATTATTGTTACTATTGTTACTACTGTGATTTGATTACTATTATCATCATTACTATCATTACTACTATCATTATTATTAGCATTCTTATTATTATTAGTACTTTTAATAACATTATTGGAACCCTTACCATAATACGGTGAAAATGATAAGGCCTACTTCGATTAGTGGAAAAAAATTAATTAATTATCTTAGGAATAATAATAACCCTACCTTTTTATTTATAAACTACTAGTTATTAATATTAGCCTTAGTATTAGGCCATGATAAGGGTAAGATATGGATTTTGGTATTTCCAATAGAGGGAGATTAACTTATAGTACTTCCCTCTTATAGGTGAATCGAGTGAGAACTTCCAAGAGGTGTAGGAGCGTGCTCCAAGCCCGACGCCGATTTAGGTAAGGATTTAACTAAGGCCACTTGTGTGAGATGTGAACTACTTGCTTTGGATGTCTCGTATGATTATGTGGTGTGCTTTAATTGTCATTATCTTATCTGTTTTACGTGTAGCGCAGCATGGATTCAAGGTACGCCGGTGTGATCACCTGTGTTATGTGTTAATGTGAATGTGCTACAAGTTGTGATATGATGTGGCCTTAGGACATGCATGCTAGGGTATTTGGTGTGGTGATGTAGTTTGGGGACATGGAAGAGAAGATTTGGAAAGAAAATAACCAAGGGGAAATAAGTTGGTTAGAGAAGGAATAGGAGAAACTAGGGTTTGCATGGGGTGGTTAAGGTCCGCATGGGGGTGAACCTTACGTACAGAAAGATGCGTCGGGGTGTGTGGATGGTAAGAGAAGTGTCGTTTGGGTGTTTGGGGGCTCCGAGTGAAAAATAGTACGTAGATCAAAATAAGGGTGCGCAGGAGACTGGGCTAGAGTTTAGAGAGAACCCTAATTGGTAAGGGAAAGAAGAAAAAGGGGAGAATTAAAATAATAAGTGAAGATGAGGGTGACATGAAATGAGGGTTGAACCGAAGGGTCGTGAGGTGTAGGGGTGCTAGGACAGTTCTGGATGTACGAGGCAGAAAAAGGTGGGCCACATAGGCCCAAGTTAGGGTTTTTGGAGAAAACCCTAAGGGAAGGTGGTGAGTGGACTTAGGGGTAAAAGGTGGTGGGCCCAGACCCACACACTTAGGAGACGGGTTTCGGTGTGAGTAAGCTAATTAAGGGAAGGATGTCGGGCGAGTTAGGAGGCGCAAATGTCTCAAGATATGAGACAGGCCCTCTTGAGAGGATAAGTATAGCGGAAGTTAGCCATGCATGTCTAGGGCGGAACTCGTTGGAAAAGATACCATAAAAATACTAATCACTTAAAGAGGAAGATACTGAGCTAGGCCCAGACCGGTCCACCGGCTATTATAGTGGGGGTTTTCATGCTCAGCAAACCAAATGTAAAATCGATAAGACATGGGAAGATACTAAATACTTACAGTGGAACACCATGTGAGTCGGGCCCAGACCGGTCCACTGGCAAATAATAGTGGCTAGGAGCATTTTGCCCTGGACACCGAACCACCGGCAAATAATAGTGGTTAGGAGCGTTTTTCCTTGTACATATCTCTGGTCCACCAGCTATAATAGTGGGGCACCAGCACTTACATGGATTAATAAAGAGTATGTGAAATTGAGTATGGTATTAAGAGATTTAAAGGATAAGTCTAATTGGAACATAATCGGCCTCACTATCTGTATTGTTTTATGTGCCTATATGATCATGCTTGTATTGTGTACTTTGTCTCTTTGGCCTTAGTTATTCAGTTACCTTGCTCAGTACGAAGTGTACTGACCACCCGTTTCATGGATGCTGCTCATTCCCACGAGTAGAAGGTTCCACTGATTTAGTACAGGTAGGTGACTCTATATTCGATGCCTACGATGCTTATGAGGCATCGGGTGGGACCGAGAGTTGAGTCCGGACCTAGCTTGGGGATCGAGAGTGGCGTGGCCGGAGTCTGTTGTCACTTCATCTTTTTTATGTATTTAAGTTTGTTTATTTCTAGTGTACGGCGTTTCAACCTTCGAAATCCTTAAAACCGTATCTTTGAATTGTACTTTGACCTTCCGCACTCTGATTTTGTATTACTCGAGTTTTACCTATGACCATGTTTTGCTATCGACTCGTATTTGATGGTTAATCTGATTTAGCCTTAGCACTTAGTATCGGGACGGTAGGAGTGAACCGTTTTGGTATTAAGTGTGGCGGTAACACCCCCGAATTTATAAGTGTTATCTCTTGTTTCCGATAAACTTTTTGAAAGTAAACGAAATTTTTCAGTAGTAAATTTGGGGGTGTTACAATGTGTGATGACCTTCTTCTAATTATAAGATGGAGGGTAAGAATAGAAGATGATAGAAGGCTAAAAGTCTTCCATTCAATAAACTCTAATTGGATCTAATATGACTAATTCAATGATCTAAAGTGATATATTAGTAGCCACATCTTCCATCACTATATGTAGATCTCCATCACTTGAAGATAAAGGAAAGTCATCTAAAGTAGTAATGTAGAAAAACAAATTACTTAAATTTAAACGTGATAGATTGGCAATCACATCTCCCATCACCTTATGCATAAAAATGATGGATTGACGATCCCATCACCTATCACTACATACATATCTCAAAACTTAAAATTGATTGGATAATACATTACAAATCTCCATTTCCCAAAGTTTGTGGAGGGCCACCAAAATGGATAACTTTTCCAGCATACCCAAAGTAAGGATGGGTGATTGCAAAAGTAGTTGTAGAAGCATGAAGCTCCCAACCAATTACATTATTTACAAATATGCACATGAGATACAAAAGGAAATGATATAATTGAGGTGAAAGCCAAAAGTTTCACCTAATGATTAAATGGTCCTAAAAAGGTTATTCGAATGATTAAAAGGTGATTAATACCTTATGTGCAATTTAAACAAGGAGATCAAATAGTTGAAAGTCTTTTACGAATGATGTTAGTAAAGAAGATCAGATGGTATTAAATATCCCAAGTCTTTTTCAATCCAAAAGTTCAAACTATTTGGTGGTCTACAAAGCCCCACACTAATTTTATCTTTGCATTTTCTAGTTATGCAATTTTAATTCTTACAATTTAATTTCTCTAATTTTAAGTTTCACAATATTTAAAGCATTTATTCAAATTACGAAGTAGTGATGATGGCTTTACGCATAATTTGTCAGCCACATATTCATGATACTATACACCTACCTTGCAATTGGTAGTGGTAAAAACCTATCATAGTCAAGCCTCCTCCACCACCATTGTGGTTGGGGTATTTACAATAGTCTCCCCATTAAATTATAATTTTAGAGGGTAGAGATATTTTGATAGTTGAAGACTAAAGCTTCCTATCAAATAAGTAGTTTAATGGTTGAAGCTTAAAGCTGTGCATTTAGTTATTATTATAATGGATGAAACATGAAGTTTTTCATTTGATATAAGTAATTTAATGGTAGAGGCTAAATGATTCATGTGTCATAGACTTGAATACAATCCAGAAGATCAATTTATCTAATTGAATAGCCATTAAATATTCTATTTCAAATATGAAGTAGTTTATGAGCTTATAATTGACAAGAATGTACACGTGTATGTGTTATAATAAATTTATTAAAGAGTTTCCTAATTTAACAATAGGATAACAAAATTATGTATGATATTGTATCTAAGTTCCTAGAGATCTTACTATGGTGTATGAGTATATTATGGTATTATTACCATCAAGAATGGCTAGAAGTAAGTCCAAGATAAATGCATAATATATGCATTTGGTATATGTAAAAAACCAAAAGGTATCACTAAACAAAAGTTAGTATACCATAAAATATTATCTTTATAGCATGAGAAATGAGTTTACATTAGTGCACTAATGATAGGAAAGATTATTGAAACTCTTATGAGCACCCACATAGAATTCTAAAGATTCATTTTTAATTGGTGATCTCATATAAACTACATATTATTCTTAGTAAATTTATAGTCATGATAATGTAAGAAAACGGAAAATCTTTTATGTACTTGATAGAATTCAAGTTGACACATGTGGACCATTTTAAAATTACTATAGTATATAATGATGCATCAATGTAAGGTCACATGCTATATTTTGTAACAAATATTATTTTATTGGTATAAAAGTGAATAGCCATCCAATTGGGGTAAAAATACAAATAATGCTTTAAGATGGAAGCAAAATGACCTAGTAGAGTTATTGACTATGCATTTGGTTCATAGATCCTTGTTAGTGAGGTCTATAAGTGATATTCCAATATACATACAATGATTTTTGGTATGTACCAATCATGTATCATATTAACCCTTAAGCCAAGTTAATTGAGATTATTGGATGAGTTTCATGTGTGCTTATAATCCCCCATGAATATGAAATTAAGCCACAAAGAAGGTTAGAAATGTTTGTTTCCTCAGCCTTAGGGGGAGAGAAGAGGAGATTGAGATTACAAAGTATGCAAGCACTTAGAAGACGTCTTTCATGAGATATGGACCCAAAGAAAAATAAAAGTACACTTGATTATGCTTATGCTTGCTAGACATAGCCTAGCCACAATTTGTGTTTGTTATTGACAAGAAAATATGAAACAAATATGTGTTTTGACTAAAGTTCCAACTCACATAGAAATCCTTATAGTGACTTCAAATAAGTTAATGGGAAGTATGGTACAAATACTCTAGAAGCATATGATAAGGGTCCAAAGAGCTAAACACTAAAGAGAGGATCTATAATCCTTTAAAGGGATAGAAAACTTACCATATTGAGTTGAAATATCCATATGGATAGAATATAAGAATACATTCCGCTAGTAAATGAAATATCCATTAATTGTCGTTACACCAGTGTAAGGTGGTATGAGGTAGACATTAGTGATGTCTTTACCTAAGCAATTACAATTGATAATGGATAAAAGTGATAATTATTCTTGATTCATTATGGAATGTCATCAAAATATAATAATCAAATGCATCTATTTAATGAGCATAATTTGTATGGACAAGAAGTCCAACATTTGAATGTGCTTGCTAATTGGCTATAAGTGGATGTTTTTAAATAAATGATTTAAACGTCAATTTGGTGACACATATCTTTGTACAAAGGCTAGGATATTGTCCCTGATAGGGTTTTTATTTGTGAAGTTTTCAAATGTAAATACTATTAAATTGTGCTCGTACATGCAAACATAACCATATGTAATATGAAATATGAAGGAGATATACTAAGTTGAAGGAATAAAACTATACTCTTTTCCTTAGCCATAGTTTTATCCTACTAGGTTTTCCTAGCAAAGTTTTTAATGAGGTAGTATTTTAGAAATATAATCTTAAGGAGAGTATTTTAAATATCAAAAGATGTACATCTAATGGGGAGTGTTGTAAATATTCTATTTATAAATTGTGGATGTAAAATTTATGAATGCATATTGTATTAAATCATAGGTTTAATACTCTTATTAGTACCATAAAATGTAATAGCTTCTCCGTTATGATTTCACCCCTAACTCTACATATCCTCCATCTCCTTTCATATTATCTAACTCTTTCTCATGATGGTTGTAATAAGTGTGGGTATTTTATATATGGGATATTGTGAATTGTAAATAAAATAAGGAATCCATACATATGAATGAGAATAAGAAGTCGCATTCTCTCTTTCTATCTACATTGTTCTATATCTCTCATTGAGTTTACCAATATTACAATAATATGTTTATTATTATGAATTTTCAATGTCGTGTTTTTACATAAATGTTTTTTGATAAAATTAGAATATTGTTGATGAATAAGTTCACAATAAAAATAAGAAAAATAAATAAATTTTAAATAATAATATGTTTTTAAAGCTTTAAATAAATAATAAAACATGTATTTTTTTATTATTAACATAACTTGTCAACATAGAATTCGATTTTCTTAAGTTGGTTTGAATTAATAATTATTTGTATTAAAAATAGACAAGGTTAATAACATATTACAGATTAAGGTTAGTTCAGTGTGGATTACGTTAGTTTTGAATCAAATTTAAATCAGGTTGGATTGATAAATTTATGACATGGATTGGCTTGAAAAGATCCAATCAACTTTCATCTCCTAATACCCCTTGATTTTTGCAGCCAGCTGAAGGGTTCATGACCATTCCATCCTAATTGACCCATACAATGATATTTCAACTTCCCTTGTGATTGGTTCCTCACTCTCCATCAAGGTTTTGGCCTTTTCCTTAACCTCCATGTTACTACATTCCTCTACCCTCATCAACAAGGTGTTGCAATTGTGCACCTATATCCAGGACAAAAACTGTCATTGCAGAAAGAGTAAAGCCCTTGTGCTATTTACATCTCAATCTCAAATAAGGTTAAGTATTTGAAAAAGGGTGAATAGGATGTGGTATGGGAGGGAGAAGGAATAGGAGGAAGAGGTAAGAGTGGTGGTCTTTATAATTTGGGGTTACAGGTGGTTGCTCAAGCACTGGACACATGGTATTATAGTATATCTTCAACTAGCTTGGCCATATCAATGGCCTTAACAACTGAGTAAGGTTTTAGTATTGCTAGATCCCTTTGGATGGCCAACTTGAGTCTATAAATTAATCATTTCAATAAAGATTCCGAGGATAAATCATGAACCCAATTATAGAGATCTTTAAACTTGGCTTAGCATTTTGCCACTATACCCAATTAAGCAAGCTTAAATAGAGAAGCTTGATGATTAAGATAGTTGGATGGACTGAATCTTTGTTCAATTTTCATGGTCAATGAAGCCCATGAGGTGAGTTAGTGGAGCAGATACATCCATTAAAACTAGCTCAACACCTAGCGTATCATGTAAAAATTGGTTATGTCTAGTTGATGTTCATCTGACATGCCATAAAAGTTGAAGTAGCGCTCTACTTGAAAGATCCAATCAAGACGAGTGTCAAAACTAGAGATATCACAATTCATGAAAGAATAATTGAAATGGTGGGATGGGAAATTTTGTTTGTGGCATAGGATGTGGTTGTGGTTTTTGTGGAGGTATTGTGATTGGCGATGGATCGAGAAGCCAGGACAAAATTAGAAGATCTTGGTGTAAGAGTTTCTTCCAATCATGTAAATCTAACAAACATTTTGTTCATGGAAGCTTTTTGGTTTGGAAAAGACTAGCATATCTCATTACTTTTGTGTGAGGTTAGTAATGGAAGTAGAATAGGAAGAAGAAAAATCACATAGCTACTTAATGTTCTCGTTCATTGTTTGGAACCTAGTTTATATCCTGTCAGCCATAGAGGACCTCTAAATGAAAGTGCTAAAAATGATGGGACATACCTACTTCAAGTGTAGTAGATCTCAAAAGGATGAGAGAAAAGGAGAATATTATAATAAAGACTTCAATCTACCTCCTCCATTCATAGCTTAACCATTCTTATCACATTTTGAAAATATTCTAACATCTAGCCTACCATACATAACAACCCACCCATTCTAATCATTACTACTATAGCATTATTCTCAAAGGAATCTAGGTGGATCTAGAGCTAATAAGGGTATGAACAGGAACAAAAAAGTTATGTAGGTAGGTAGGTAGCTGAGTGGAAGGTTTGGGTCTAGGAGAAAAATCACCTTAGGTCGTGGGTTGGGTTGTATCATGCATGCTCATTAATGTTGTGATTGAAAGCTGCTTTTGAAACTTCAGTTTTTTAGTATGTCACTACATGAGACTTTATATGGGCATTCTTTAAAGCCACCTTCATGTTTTTTCCTTTTCATGGATTCACTAGTTTGATTTTTAGATGATCAAAGGTTATTTGGGGATTAAATTTCTATGGGTGGGGTTTTCTTAGGTTTTCTCATGGATGAAGAGGGGAGGATGTATGGTGTTCATTTAGAGAAGGATGTGCGGGTGTGCATGTTTTCCCCCTTTATTAGAGAGTGATAATTGGTGTAGGAGCTTACAAGATAAGTATTGGGCTAAAGCTCTTTAATTTGATCCAATGGAATGAAGATGGGAATGAAATTACAATAGGATCAAGCAACAAGCCTAAGGTTTTTTTTTTTTTTTTTTTTTTTTTTTTTTTACTTCTAGAAGACCTATGGCATGTTCAATATTGTTAATTGAAGGCATATTAGAATTTCTATGCTATTTAGGTTGTCATTTTTAATTTACAAAATTTAGGCCACTTTTTTATTATTATTATTAAGGCATATTTTTTTGGCAATTAAGTTATTGTTTGGTTTGTTATTTAGTTTCTACAAGCTAGTTAGCTACTATCTTTTAAGTTTGTGATTAGCGTATTTCTAGAAGAAACTTTTAGGCTTTTCTTGTAACTTAGTAATATCTTATAATTGAGAAGGTGATTTGAGGAGGTGTAATAGCCTATATAAAGACCAAAAAATCCCCTTATCCTCATAAACCATAACCAACAACTTTGAATAAAATTTTGGTTCTCTTTGTGAGTTCTTTCTCTTTATATCATATCTATAGGAACAATTTTCAAGAAGTTCTCTCATGTTTGATACTATGTGAATTATTTTGAGTTTCCACTTTTTTTATTTAATTATGGACTTAACTCAACGCATTCAAAATTCAACATCAAAACCCACACCATTCATCATCAACTTTTTCCCTCTACATCCATTCATTCACCATCTACTATCCATATTCATCACAAAATTTACCATATTCAGCCTCTATGCTTCTACTATATATTAGTGTAACACCCCCAATTTTTGAACTAAAAAAATTTACTTTTAAGAAAATATTGAAGCATTTGAAATGCAAAACAAGAGAATGTTACTGCCACATCAAATATTAGAGAAGTGTGGTCATCACCTAACCCGTGATTGATGCAAGGATAAATAGAATAAGGAAACAACGAGGCATGATCATAATATTAATGTGATAATACAAGGTAAATAATACTAAAACAATATTATAGATGGAATAAAATTGATAGTTTTACAAAATCAAATATAGGAATCTAAGCTAAGAGTTTAAATAATCAAAATATATACAAAACCTCTTAACATAGTGGGTAAAATATTATTAACTAGTTAGCCTAACTCTTAAACATAAACATAAACTTCCAACTTCAAGCAATAGCCCACTAGTGGCCCACATCATCATCCTCAGTGTACTCTAACTGAGAGGTGTAACCCTCTAAATCATCATCTAATTCTTGAACCAAAAGCTAGATCATCATAGTGACCACACAAGTATAGTATCAGTATGCTAAAGAACTAACAAAACATACCGCCTAAAACATGGATGTTTCATGCAGGACATTGAAGTTAAATAGTAGCATGGTATTCAACCTACTAGAAAGGTAATATATGAGAAAAGTAATAAGATATAAATAATCCAGTGAGACCCGAGGATGTACATTTACACACAAGCATGGTTTTCCACAACAATCCATATAAAAATAAAGCATATAAAGCTAATATACCATGATCGGACTAGCACAGGATTGCAACTCCCACCACCATATCACACTAGTGACAAGGGGCTTTTCTCAAGAATCTTCCACATCCACTACACTTGGTCTCCTATGCGATGGGACATATGTTAAATTTTGAATCTGCCTCACTCGAAGTAAATAACCATAGAATTAAAATATTACCAATATACCATGATGGGATGAAAGTAGGACTACAACTCCCACCACCACATCACACTAGTGCCAAGATGCTTTTTTCGGGGATCTTCAACATCCACAACACTTATTCACACTAGGGGGCATACGCTTAATTTTGGGTCTGCCTCACCCACCATACTAGAACTAGTGCTAAGAGGGTTTTTCTCAAAGATCTTTAACATCCACCACACTTGGACACCTAAGATATGGGCATAAAAGATAACCAAACCCTAAGTATGCATAACAAAAAGGCCTCTAAGATTCCATGATGAAAATTCCACATATTAAACCAATTGGGTGTTTTAAGTGTTAACACCAAACACTAACCAAGACATACAAGCCACCAAGTGGGTGTTTAGAATTAAACCAAACTCACACAAGGCATTAAAGCCACCAAATTAGGTGTTTTACAATGCTCACACCAAATACATCATACCAATTAGGTGTTTAAATATACCAACAAACTCAACCAAAAGCAAATATCAAATACCATCATAGTGATTCATATTAACTTAGGTTGGTTATGGTTGAAGTAATAATTAAAATTTTGTAAATACATGGAAGAATAAACACAAAAAGACTCAAGAGAAAGACAACAAATCATAACAAACCAGGCGGTTTCCAGCCAGACAAGTTAATTGGTCCTTAGATCATTTAACTTGTCTGGTTGTACCAAATGTAATACCTCAAATTTTATAAGAGTAAAGGATAGAATAGTGAGATACTAAATAAATCTAATATACATGTACACTTTATAATAGAAATAATAATGCCAATTAGGATAACAAAATGAGACAAAAATTATTATTATTTGGAAGCTATTTTAATTAGCTAACTTAAAATGAATTATAGATAAATTATGGCAATTTTTAAAGTAATGTTAATTATTTAAAATATTTTCTTTATTTCCCATAAATCCCTATAAACCTAAAACACCCTACCATCTCTCTTTTCTTTGTCCCCTTTCTTTCCCCCCTTTCCTTTTCCATTTTCCTCTCTTTTCATTTCTTTCATTTTTCTTTCCTTCTTTTCCTTTTCCTTCCTTTTTTATCTTCTGGGTTGCAACCTAGCAGGCCTAGTGACACACACACTGCCCCCTCTTATCTTCTCCTTCCCCAACTAACCTAAGGCTTTTTTTTCTCCCCCCATGGGCTACGGCCTAGTGAAGCTGCCCCCTTTCCTTTTTCTCTCCCTCTCTTTTTCCTCCTTTCCCTTTTCTAGCCCTATCCCATACCTTGATCCTACACCCCTCCCCCAGTGACATTTTTGCAGCCTCACAATCACTCCCCCTCTCCCCTTCCCTTTTCGGCCATGTCGACATGCCCCTGTACGATCCTCCTATAAGCCTCTTTTTTCCCCAGTCCCTGCACCATGTTTCCTACAATTCTCCCTCTACATCTATATGTACTATCCTCCTCTGCCACCACTAGCTGCTGATGCACTATCGTATATACAAAAAATTTATTAAATAAATCCTAACATCCAAATACATAGTATATGGTAAGAAGGAGCCGAACCCATGAGGAGTGACATTTTAATCACTAATTTTGCAATTGATGTTATAATCCTGTTTATACAATTTCATTGATTCTAATACTAAATTTAATTATACTAAGTTTTAATCATTATTTGACAAATAGGGGAGGAATGAATTGATAATGGAATCAAATTGTCCAATATTTGAGTAAGAAGAATGATTCTATACGATTTAATGTTGACCTTTGGAAATTCATAATAACACATTCCTTTGATTTCTCTCAACCTTAATAAATTGAATATACTCTCAATTTATTTCTTAACCATTTAATAACCTAAGTTACGAACGCTAGATTCAATTAATGGCAGCATTATGAATGGAAAGCAGCCAACTGTAATCATAACCACATAAGATTGGATTGTACAATTGCACGAATTAATGGATAAGATTAATGATTAATCTTCTTGCTACTTTAGACAAATTAATTAACAATTACGGGTTAATTGCATTGCCTTAGCAAAGATCAAGTTCTAAACTAAATAGGTGATCAATCTAATTAGTTTAACGTCTTAATCTATGATACGAAATCATTCAATTCAATCCATTAATTCAATTAAATTTCATCTAGAATCAAACATTCAAAATATTATATTGTATTTGAAACATAATTCCATCCTAAAATCATCCTACCCTGTTTGATTTACTCTAACATGTGCATATTTAAAAATCACACTATTACATATAAAGATTAAAAATTAATGCCGGCAACACATTCACAAAATCTACTAGTAGTATAATAAGATAACAATAGAACAAAAAAAAGTATAATTGCAGATAATCTACTTATATTAAACAAAAATGGCGAGACTGCAATTCATAAAGGAATACAGAAGACTTATCAATTGAAGTGCAGGTTGTCAATTAATCACTAGAATTCAAGAAGATGAAAAAGTTGGAATTGTGCATTACATGTATATTCTAAGGGAATAGAGGAAGAGAATACATTCCAGATTGTTTCGATCTTTGATAAAAACCCCAAACCCTGTTTTGATAGAGGATATATCAGAAACAGGTCGCGCAGACAATTAAAATTTTTTAATGGAAACACGGTCCGTGTTTTGGAAACACGGGACCGCCGTGTTTTCTTCCAACTGCTCTGCCAACAGATACATTTTAAATCAATGCTTGATATATTAAACACGGCCCGTGTCTATGAAACATGGGGGTACCATGTTTTTGGTTCTTCCACTATTTTCCTTTTGCAATTTCAGCATAGCTTCTCTTGGTGTATCTGCTTCCTTTCCAACTTTGCTCCCCTTGATTCAGTGTTTCTTGATATTTTCTTTCATTGATTTCTCCTTGAATTTCCTCAATTTTTTTCTTTCCTCTAAAATCTATTCAAAGGAGAAAAACTCGACGAAAAGATTAAATTTTATAATATTAATTAGGGATAAATGACATTTTTAAGCATGAAAATAATCTATAAATATCATTTATCAAATACCCCCATGCTTGAATCATTTCTTGTCCTTAAGCAACATCATAACATGCATATGAATACATCAAGAAATGCAAGAGAGGGAGGTTATGGATTACAAGAATTATTAGACTAGAATTATTCATGTACAAAGCTCAGCACTACAATGGGACTTAAAATACTTGTAAATCATGAAATCTCAATGATGAAAATATTTTTGGACCACACACCTAAATCACCTTACAAACAGTCTTATCAAATGCTCAAACAATTAAGGAATGAAAATTATAATAGTTAGTATCTCATCATGCAAATTAGATTAAGACTAATGAAATACAAATTGGTAGGTTCTTGCTTTCAGTTTGTGAAAACACTCACTCTCATGTGTGTATAGTGTGATGTGGTTACTCTCAAAACTTCTCCAAATGATAATGATTGCCCATATGTTTTGCCATTATTCTCAATTCGCCACTGCTGAAAAGAACTAAAGTATATAAGAATCAAAAGGTCTTGAATTTGGTTGTAATGGGGAAGGGTTTTAAGGTGAGATAGAATTTTTGGGATTGTGGCTAGACTCCATTAACTAGAGAAGCAAATTATATATACACCATATACATATATACATGGAGAATACAATCCTCCCCAAAATTCTTCCAAATGACCTTTTTTTTTTTTGAAATAACAACAAATTTTCTAGCTCTTCAACTATATAAAGATTAAGAGATTTTTTTTTTATCGATTGAACCCCCATGCTTAGATTTAAACATATCAACAAACTTATTCCCGCCAATTTATTGTTTCGTAGTTATAGAGTAGGGACGGAAATTCATAAGGGTATTAAGTTTTAATGAAGGTTAAATCAATAAAATAAGGCTTAGGCTCAAAGGGGTTTATGCAAAGGAAAAATAATTTTTTAAGGTAAGCTTTTTGGTCTTTTGGTGTTAACATAGAAAGAAGAGTGCCTTTATCATTTTTAGATATCCTAAAGTTCTATGCAGTCTTGGAGAGAATTAATGGCAAATTCTAGTTTCACATATCATTGGAGAGTACACACATAAGTAAAATATGTTCTAGATAAACAATGTATCCACTGATTAGGTCCAAGCGCTCACCATGGTGTATCTACCAATTTTTAATTCCATTTCATCTCATTTCTAGTCAATACATGATTTGATTTCTAACTATTCTAACTTTCTTTCCTATACTGTTATCACATTTTCAATTTCTGTTTTTAAGGTTTTTGGAAGATGTTGATCAAAACATACAATAAGTATGAAATTATCCTTTTCAAAAATAATTCAATCCCATTACTTTGTTTTAATTCATAAATGGATTACTCAAATCTAATACTTCATGTTTTAAAACAAACCAAACAAACTAGCACACAAAAGAGACAGGAAGTAATAAATTAAATTACTACTACTAGCATAAATATATATAAAAAAAAACATCTACGAAGACTATTTCTACTTAATGACTATCACAAGCCTAAAAGTGCACCCCCTACTTATTATGTTCATTGTCCCCAATGAATAAACCCAATAAAAAGAGGAAGAAGAGGATTCAAGAAGGAGGCGGAGGTGGGTCTCGGTTCTCGAGATGAAACTCGTAAAGAGTTTTCATCATCTCTATCATTTGATTTTGATTGTGGCGAATGGAATCTAATTGGGAACACACTTGAGTTTGGAATTGGAGATGCCATTACAGAACATAAGTCGAGCAAGAAGAGGAGCTGGCTTGGGATTACAGTGGTGGAGGCGGTGGTGCATGGTCACCACGAGGGGCAGGGGCATCTTCGTCATCAATTGGCTGCCAATTCTGTGGGTTTAAAAAGGTTTTGGTAGGGTTAGGCAGAGGGAATTAAGCACGTCCTTGGTAGGCCAGATACCAAGCATTGCCTCTACACTTAATAAGATGCGTAAGATGGCAATGTTCTATACCAATGCGCGTGCTCATGGCTTCGACGGGCATATCCTTGGGAAGAAGTATGTCCAATCTTAAACAGATGGTGGTAATTAAACCACCGATGACAATGTTGCCCTTTTTAGAATTTCATACCCCTTGAAATTGTTTTGCTAGAAAATAGGCGGTATCAATAGAATAATGTTCTAGCATAGAATAGATGAAGAAAAGTTCAATTGCACGAACCACCCCGGTACTATCTCCCCTCCCGAAAACGGTTGTAGCCAAGAGCCTTTGTATGTACCGAAAGACGAGATTAATAATCCTGGAAGATTTAGCTTCTAAAATTTGGAAGGTATCAGGAGTAGGCATATTTGAGATATCACCTATTTTGGCAAAAAAATTGTTTGCATAGAACTAGGGTAGAATGAAATGGTAGCCCCTCAAAGGTAACATAAAGATGTGTGCAAGTTCATGTAGGGATAATTGTCTATCCTCATTGAAGAGGCGAAAAGAGACATACCCTTGGTTATTTTGAGTGTCACCAATGTCACCAACATCAGCAAAAATTTCAAAGGTACTTAAAAATTCTAATGTTAAGAGCCTATATTTATGATTGGTACAATAGACGAAATTATGAAAACCTATAATTCTAAGCATTTGCATTACTTGATCATGAACGCCTAAGGTATGTAGACACCCATCATCTAAATACCTAGTACCAATGATACACAGTTGAGATAAGTAATCATACATTTATTTTTGTTCTGGTGTAATAAAGATTATACCTAAATCGTTGGGCCAATTATGTTGGTGTCTTGTTGAGTTGGTGATGATCGAGGACTTGAAGATTCACCTTCAGACCATTGTTTCTTTTTCAGTTCCATCTACACAACATATCGGCATTAGAAAAGTGAGACAATTCAGGTTGTTGGCATGTGTAATATAGCACATAAACATATCCAATGCTTATTGAATTGGATGTTCATAAGCATTTTCACAAACTCAAATTGCAGCATAAAGAATTCATATATAAGCATATACCCTCACTTACAATTAATGTATGCAATGGGCAACACACAACAATTTGGAAATGAATTCAACACATATGCCCTAGTCTTGTAATTAATCCATGGTTATAATTTGCTAGTGTTACAACAAATGCACCCACACTTGTCAAACATATGGTCATAATCAATTTCCAAGGTAATTGGATCTGCACAATATAGCACAAGTGAAGAAGAATAAGATTACTACTGCAGCAAGGTTGAAATTACCACTTACCTTAGGATTGTGAAGATAGGGGGGACAATGATAGAAAGAAGAGCGAGGATGCGTCGGAGGGTTGATTTCGACTAAAACCCTAAATTAATTTACAAAAAATTGAATAGTTATTGCACAAATTGAAGTTAGGGTTTGAGGAGAAGGTTTTCTTTGTTTTCTGTAATGGAATGACAGAAAACTAGCGGAGAAAGAAAATTAAGGGTGGAGGAATAATATAGAGGATGAATGTGGATATGAATGGCTGGAGTGGAAAGAATTTGTTGAGAAATGAAGGATTTCGAAGGGGGAAAATAGGTAAGGTGCGCAGCAAAGAGACGGTTTCGAAAGGGGTTATGGCTGTGTTTTTCAGATATGTAAACACGGGAGAGAAAAAGTGATTTTTGTGCAAAACACGGACCGTATTTAAGAAATATGATACCCCTGTGTTTCTTTTTGAACTCTCTGGTTCAGGGAAAAAAATGACAGACCTACAAACACGGGCCGTGTTTTGAAATACGGCCCCCCGTGTTATTTTAAGAACTCTCTAGAATTCCTGCAAACTTTTTCAGACATGTAAACACGAGCCATGTTTGGAAATACAGACCTCCTATGTTTTTTTAGAAACTCTCTAGAATTTCTGAAAATTGTTCCTGCAAAATAAACACGGGTTATGTTTTATAAATACGACCCCCCATGCTTTTTTTAATCATATATATGTATATATAAATGAAAATGGACTTAAAATGTATTTCCACACATATAAACATTATAAACATACAATATTATACCAAATGTGTAAAAAGAAAAGTATGAGATAAAGAAAACTTATGTACAATACTTGGACTTTTCCTAAGTGATAAAATGCCACTCATTCAGCCTTCATAATTGGGAATGGTAAGATCTACCACTTCCAGATTGTGCACTTGGTGTCCTTCATAATAAGGTTTGAGACGGTGTCCATTGACTTTCCACATCTTTCCTGTTTTCTCACTCTTAATTTCTACTACACTATGAGAGAACACATTAGGCACAATAAATGGGCTGATCCATCTCGACCTTAATTTCCCTGGAAACAACTTCAACCGAGAATGACATAGTAAAAATTTTTGACTGATTTCAAAACTCTTTCTAAGAATGAACTTATCATGAACTACCTTAGTTCGATCTTTATATCTCAATGCAGTTTCAAAAGCATAATTTCTTATTTCTTCCAATTCTTGTAGTTGGAGTCACCTATGTCTTCCAATTTCAGTTGACTCCATGTTACATTTCTTTACAGCCCAAAAAGCTTTATGTTCCAATTCAACTGGAAGATGACAAGGCTTACCGTAAACCAGATGATATGGGGACATACCAATTGGAGTCTTGAAAGATGTACGATAAGCCTAGAGAGCATCATTGAGATGTAAGCTCCAATCCTTTCTTGTTGGTTTCACCATCTTTTCCAAGATTGATTTGATTTCCTGGTTGGATATTTCGGCTTGACCATTGGTTTGTGGATGATATGCTGTAGAGATTTGATGTGTCACATGATATTTATTTAACAAGGCTTCTACGGTTCTGTTGCAGAAGTGTGAACCTTTGTCGTTAATGATGGCTTTTGGTAAGCTAAACCTTGCAAAAATGTTAGTTTGAAGAAATTCTACAACAACCTTAGCGTCATCGGTACGGGTGGCCTTGGCCTCCACCCATTTTGACACGTAATCAACAGCAACAAGAATATATTTGAACCTAAAAGAGGATGGAAAGGGACCCATAAAATCCATACCCCAAACATCAAATATTTCACATGCTATGATAGGAGTTTGTGGCATTTCATTTCTAGGACCTAATCCCCCAGTCTTTTGATAGTTTTCACATGTTTTGCAAAATTCATGAGCATCCCTAAACAATGTAGGCCAGAAAAATCCACTCTCTAAAACTTTATAAGCTGTTCATTTGGGACCAAAGTGTCCCCCACAAGCATAACTGTGGCAAAAGTTTACGATAGACAGAATCTCACTATCAGGAATACACCTTCTAATGATTTGATCTGCACATTGTTTCCACAAGTATAGATCATCCCATACAAAATATTTTACCTGACTCTTCATTCTATCTTTCTATGCTTTAGTAAAGTGTGAGGGAAATACCCTTGTCACCAGAAAATTTACCATGTCAGCATACCATGGTATCTCATTCCCAATGACATGAAGTTGTTCGTCCGGAAATGCTTCGTTGATAGGTACCTCAACTTCAATTTCTTTAATATGTATATTGAATTCTTGGAGTAGAAGTATCCATCTAATTAGTCGGGGTTTTGTCTCCTTCTTTGCTAACAAATATTTCAATGCTACATGATCAGAATAAACAATTATTTCAGTTCCTAACAAATAAGAATGAAATTTATCCAAAGCAAAGACAATGGCAAGAAGCTCCTTTTCAGTAGTTGTGTAGTTAAGTTGAGCTTCATTCAAAGTTCGTGAGGCATAGTATATCACATGTCGATCTTTCCTGATCCTTTAACCTAACACGACACCAACAGAAAAGTTAGATGCATCACACATTAATTCAAAGGGGAAGTTCCAATTAGGTGGTTGAAGTATGGGTGCACTTATCAATTTTTCCTTCAAGTGGTCAAATGATTTCTGGCATGCATCATCAAATTGAAATTCTATTTCTTTTTTAAGAAGCTTACATAATGGTTGGGCTATTTTAGAAAAATCCTTGATAAATCGGCGGTAAAATCCGGCGTGCCCCAAAAATGAACGCACATCTTTGACAATCGATGGATAAGGTAATGAAGCTATAAGATCAATTTTTGCTTTATCTACTTCAATTCATTTAGTCAAAATAACATGTCCCAAAACTATTCCTTGTTGAAACATAAAATGGCATTTTTTAGAGTTTAGCACAAGATTTGTTTCCAGACATCTTTTCAAGATAAGAGTTAAATTACCTAGGCATTCTTCAAAAGTATCTCCATGAATACTAAAATCATCCATGAATACCTCGATAATTTTCTCCTGATATTCAGAAAATATGCTTACCATACACCTTTGAAATGTAGCTAAAGCATTACATAATCCAAATGGCATGCATCAATACGCAAATGTACCATAAGGACATGTAAATGTGGTTTTCTCTTGATCTTCTGGAGCTATGGGAACCTACACATATCCAGAATAACCATCAAGAAAATAATAATAAGCATGAACTGCTAGCCGTTCTAACATTTGGTCCATAAATGATAAAGAGAAATGATCTTTCCTAGTCATGGAGTTCAGCTTTCTATAGTCAACACATACCCTCCAACCATTTTGAACTCTAGTAGGAACCATTTCTCCTTTATCATTTTCCACTACTGTTATTCCTATTTTCTTTAGGATAACTTGAAGAGGACTAACCCAACTACTATCAGAGACTGGGTATATGACTCCTACACTTAACAATTTTAAAACCTCTTTCTTCACAACCTCCATCATGATTGGATTCAACCTACATTGTATTTGTCTACTTGGCTTCACATCATCTTCCATTAAAATATGATGCATACATACTGAAGGACTAATACCCTTAATATTAGCAACTGTCTATCCCAAAGCTGATTTGTAATTCTTCAACACATTTACCAGTTTTTCTTCTTGTTGAGATGTTAGTTCACTAGATATGATAATAGGAAGGGTATTCTTATCTCCTAAGAATGCATATTTGAGATGGTTAGGTAGAGGTTTCAACTCCACTTCACGTGGTTATTCTTTGGAAGGTAGAGGTCTACCCACTGTCAATGGCAAATCCACAAATTTTCCAATTCTACTAGGACATGTTCCCCAAAGAAGCCACTACCTCTTTGATCTCTTCTTCAACATCATACATCTTGTTCATTTCTTCCAAGCCATCAATTTCTATACATTGTGTCAAGGTTATTTCTAAAGGATCAGCAGATGATAATTTGTACACCATTTCAGTTAAATTTTCAATGACATGAATCATAGCTACCTCTTCACCATCTGTAGGATATCGCATGGAGTCATATATGTTAAAATTAACAACTTCACCATCAAATTCCATGGTTAACACTCCATCGTGGACATCAATTTCTGTTTTTGAAGTTTTTAGGAATGGTATACCCAACAATATAGGAGAGGGAGTTAGCTAAACCATTATCTTACATATCTAACACATAAAAATCTGCAGGAAAAACAAACTCATTTACCTGAACTAAGACATCCTCAATAACCCCTTCAGGATATGTGTTAGATCTATCAGCCAATTAAATAACAACACGAGTTTCCTTTAAAGGACCTAGACTTAGGGTGTTAAAGATAGATAAAGGCATGAAATTGATTGAAGCACCTAAGTCAAGTATGCATTTTTCATACCTCGTGTTTCCAATCTTTCAAGGTATAGTGAAAATACCTCGATCCTTGCACTTCTGTGGAAGCTTTCTTTGCAAAATTGCTAACATATTTTCTCGCGCACTTACCTTTTCATTTCCCTTCAGTTTCCATTTGTTAGTACACAAATCTTTAAGGAATTTTGCATACCTTGGTCCTTGTTTGATCGCATCAATAAGAGGGAGATTAACTTCTACCTTCTTAAATATGTCAAATATCTCCTTGTCATAGTTCATCTTCTTATTTCTGGCCAACCTGCTAGGAAAAGGAGTAGGAATTTTAATAGTAGAATGTGACTTACTTTTTGTTACTTATTGTGCCTCTTCACTTATTTCTTCTTCATCCATTGTTTCATCTGACTCTTTACTTATGTCATATTCCTCACTCACTTTTCTTGGATTCGACAATTGTTTCCCACTGCGAATCGTGATGGCACTAGCATTTTCCTTAGGATTTCTTTCAGTCTGGCTAGGGAATTTTGAAGATCCTTGTACTTGTAGTTTTCCAAGGGAATCTGCCACTCACTTGATTCTCCAAATTCTTGATACCATTTCTAGTCTCTTGTTGGAATTGTAATGTATTAGTAGCCAAAGATTTCACCAAGTCCTCCAAAGGCATGCCTTCTAATTGTTGTTGAACTTGTGGTGGAGGCATCGGTTGAAATGGTGGTCTTTGATGATTTGGTGGAATTTGGAAGAACCCGGGAGGTGGATTTGATCCTTGCTGATTTTGATACATTTGTGGTCGGAAATATGAATTACCACCTTGTTGAGTGTTTCCATACCTTAGATTCGAATGATCCTTCCATCCAGGATTGAATGTTGGGGCAAATGGATAATTCCTTTTTGGTAATGGTTGTCCTCCAATGGCATTTACTTGTTGTTCTTCCTGCAAAGTAGGACACATGTCAGTTGGATGCCCGGTAAAAGAACAAATTCCACATACTTTGGCAGGAATCTTTTCGCCTACAACTCTTTCCACAAGAGCTGTCAAATTCGATACTTGCATTTTCAATTCAGAAATATTGGTTTCTTTCACCTGTTGAGACATAGAAGTATTACCCCTATTACAATATTGAGAGTTAGATGCCATATTAGCAATTAACCTTTTAGCTTCGATGGGTGTTTTATCAACCAAAGCACCACCACTAGCAGCATCTATCATATTGCGATCCATAGGAGATAAACCTTCGTAAAAGTATTGTATTAGTAATTGTTCACTAATTTGATGATTAGGACAACTACCACACAATTTCTTGAAACGTTCCCAATATTCATGTAAGGATTCTCCTCCATCTTGCCTAATACCATATATTTCTTTTCTTATACTAGTTTCTCTCAATGAAGGAAAATATTTTTCAAGAAAAACCTTTAGCATATCAGTCCAAGTGTTTACCGACCCTGCTGGTAAATCATATAACCATTCCTTAGCAGCATCAGCTAAAGTAAAAGGAAAATCTTTGAGTTTAAGTTGTTCTACACTTACTCCATTCGGTTTCATACCAGAACAAGCTATATGGAATTCCTTGAGAAATTTATTTGGATCAGTGAAACAACCTGAACCCATGGAGTTGTTGTCTCTAAAACCTGTAAAAATAGGTAAAGCACATAATAATCCAGGTTTGATCTCACAAGTATCATTATCAGCAAGATAATTAATACATAAAAGATTAGGGTTGAAGATAGGAGCAGCTAGCTCCTTGAGAGTTCGATCTGCCATCGGTGGATCAATGTGGCAAGGTGTACTAAACAGATCCTCTATATGGTCTTCTCCCAAATCTGTGGAACTTCCTTCAGAAGGTAATGGAATATGACTAGTGTGTTCCAATTTCCCTCTCGTTCAGGTTGTAATTGGAGAGGAAGAGTTTAGATCTATGGATGGAATAATTTGTCCTTGATGCTCGATTTCAAACGATCTCAATTACAAGTGCCTGAAGATTTCACACAATCAAATAATAAATGAGTACACATAGAGAATTTATCAAAAACTAAAATAATAAACAACACCAAAAACAAAACTAAAGATTATAATCACTATTCCCCGGCAAGGGCGCCAAAAATTTGATGCATTGTCATATATACAACAAATTTATTAAATAAATCCTAACTTCCAAATACATAGTATATGGACAGAAGGAGTCAAACCCATGAGGAATGACGTTTTAATCACTAATTTTGCAATTGATGTTATAATCCCATTTATACAATTTCATTGATTCTAATACTAAATCTAATTATACTAAATTTTAATCACTATTTGACAAATAGGGGAGGAATGAATTGATGATGGAATCAGATTGTCAAATATTCGAGTAAGAAGAATGATTCTATACGATTTAATGTTAACCTTTCAAAATTCATAATAACACATTCCTTTGCTTTCTCTCAACCTTAATAAATTGAATATGCTCTCAATTTATTTCCTAACCATTTAGTAACCTAGGTTACGAACGCTAGATTTAATTAATGGCATCATTATGAATGGAAAGCAGCCAACTACAATCATGACCATATAAGCTAGGATTATGCAATTGCACGAATTAATGGATAAGATTAACGATTAATCTTCTTGCTACTTTAGACAAATTAATTAAAAATTATGGGTTAATTCCATTGCCTTAGCAAAGATCAAGTTCTAAACTAAATAGGTGATCAATCTAATTAGTTTAAAGTCTTAATCTATGATATGAAATCATTCAATTCGATCCATTAATTCAATTAAATTTCATCTAGAATCAAACATTCAAAATGTGCTATTGTATTTGAAACATAATTCCATCCTTAAATCATCCTACCCTGTTCGATTTACTTTAACATCTGCATATTTAAAAATCACACTATTACATATAAAGATTAAAAATTAATGCCGGCAACACATTCACAAAATCCACTAGTAGTATAATAAGATAACAATAGAACAAACAAAAGTATAATTGTAGATAATCTACTTATATTAAAAAAAATGGAGAGATTGCAATTCATAAAGGAATACAGAAGACTTATCAATTGACTTGTTTACCAAACCAATCAACTAATCTCACAACCAATCAATCTAAAATTTCAATCCATTCTACTACTCACAAAACCAGTCGACTAGTTCGAGAAACCGATTAAGTGGTCTGAGTATAACACAACCTAGACTTGCAAAACACACTCCAAATTTCATCATACTTTACAGTATTAATCCTAGCATGCTTTTATGTCAAATCACACATAAAAATACATTCTTCACACATAGAATCACCTGGACATATAGTAATATACACACTTAAGAAAATCATACACAAACTACCCATTTTATGCTTAAAATTAGGGAATCTCAACAACACTTACTTGAGGAGAATTATACCACATGCTCATAACATGGAACACAATTAGATGATACTCATATAAACACTAACGCATGTAACTCCAATGTACCACAGAAATCTAATTATGTTATAGATAAGAGTGCACAAAGTGAAAAGCTCATTTATTTTATATCAACATAATTCTATATACAATTTGAAAGATTTTGGGATAGGGTATTACAATTAGAGACTATGTTTAATCCAATATGTTAGTGTACTCATACTATACTAGTTTAGACAATACATTGCCCTTTTTTATGGTAGGTGAAGCCTTCTTTGGGCTTAATTGTTTTTGTTAAGTGTTTCACGTAACATACTTTTGAACATTTGAAATTTATTGTAGAATATTTATTTTAATTTAATGGTGTTGGTGTTGAACCTTATTTATTATTGTTAAAGAATGGTTTTAAAAGCCTTTCATCTAGCATAATTTGAGTAGTAGATATCTATTTTATATTAAATGTGATGGTAATATCCTATATTTAAATGTCTTAAGTTTCGTAAATCTTGTTTTAGAAAATTTTGATGTTACATTAAAAAAAAACGAACATATCATGTTGTAGGCACAATTTGTAAAAGATGCAAATTGCAAAGCAAAAAAAGAAAAAAGTGAGATGAAAAATATATTTCAATAACTAAATAATTATTATACATGATTTTAAAAGACTCAAAATAAATGTAGTTTTAACAAACCATTTATTTTAATTCAAAATAAGTGTTGTTTTGGATTTTAATGCAAAAATTTGACTACTTTTCTTAAGGTACTCCTATTCAATGAAGTGTTCAGTATGAGAAATCTCATATTGTAACTGTTGATTCATAATAAATGTAGTTTTAACATTCGTTTTGTTTTTAATTCAAAATAAGTGTTGTTTTGGATTTTAATGCAAAATTTTGACTACTTTTCTTAAGGTACTCCTATTCAATGAATGTTTTTCACTACAAGCATTAACTGATAAGGTATATTTTATAATTATACATTTAATGATTTAGATACTTTCTTAAGATGTGAACAGAAATCTAAAACAATACATATTATAAATCGAATGGAATATATCTTTTTGTACATTGTTGAAAGTGGATTGACTAAGACAATATCGAAGAGTCATATATATTCATTTTTTTCCCCATCTATACATGCAAACACAAAGATATTCAAACTTGATTAATCATCCGCTGATCATTTTAAAATATTTAAAAAAAAATAAAATTACTATATGCAGCGTAGGTTTTCAAAAACTATTCTAGAAATAACTACTTAAAATATTTTAAAAATAAACTTACTGAATTTTAAGTACAGATTTTCAAAAACTCATTAGAAAACAACTGCTTCAGGACGAAATGTTCCTTAAAAACACTGATTGAGTCAGCGGAAGAGGCGAGATCGCTGCTAGCTGCCCAGGCCCAGGCCCGATTCTATCGAATCAGAACTTTGGAGATCTCCACCCCTTTATTTAAATCAGCCTTCACTCTAATTGAGTATTGTGACTCGCTCATTTTCCCTAACGAATCCCCGTTTCTTCCGCTTGCCTTGTATGCTTTTGCATTGCTGTCAGTCTACACTCTACAGGTTGGTTAATTTCCTTCTCCATCGTTAATTCTGATCTTCTTAAGAACCTTTCTGTTGTTCGATAGCATCATCTTCTTCCCTCCTTTTCTGTAACAGTTGTACCAAAATTTATGCACATTTTGTCCATCCAGATCACTAAACTTTCCTAGTGGCTGTTGACTTGCTTAACCATAGTTCCAATGTTTTTGTTCAACACTTCAAATTATTAAGCATGTATCAGATTTTGTAGCTTACATGAAATCATTCATCGGATAACCGATTACATCACAATTCATTTAGTTCTTTATTTTGAAATTATACATCACACCGGTAATAAACAAACATGGCAACCGGAGACAGCGGCGGTTCCTCCGAACTACGAAACCGGAAAAAAAGAGGATGCAGCGGGAGTTGTACGAAATCGGAATTCTTACCGGAACCTTCATTTCAATCATGGTCGAATTATTTGTCGGCGTTAAAAGAAATACCGAATCGATTAGTGGATCGAATAACGACACGATCATTAGATACAACAGAGATCCATGAAGTGAAAGCGCAGAGTCATCATGATATGAAGAAATCACTGAATTGGTGGGATCTAATGTGGTTTGGTATTGGAGCTGTTATCGGTGCCGGTATTTTTGTTCTAACAGGTCTTGAGGCGAGACAAGATGCAGGCCCTGCTGTTGTTTTAAGTTATGCTATTTCTGGTCTTTCCGCCATGCTCTCTGTTTTCTGCTATACAGAGTTTGCTGTTGAGATTCCTGTTGCCGGTAAATTCTCCAACACTTTCTCTTTAAGTTTCTTTATGTTCTAAATTATCCGATTGCATCATTCCTTCATAGGACGAATATTTACTTATTTTATGACACCAAATGCATACGTTTCCGTCTCTTTTTTCTTTTTTTTTTCCTAAGTTAATAATAATTTAATTTAAATGTCCAGTAATAGTAGTCAAAGATAATACGTGTAGGGAAAAACAGCTGTTATTTTCACGTAGGATCGACCTCTAGAGCCTCATTATATATGGAGATGTCAGGTGTATTATTTTATTATTTTTATATTGTACAGATTTTTGTTTTATATTTCGATGTTAAACTTTAATTATTTTTTATTATAAAATAGAACATATCATACTATAAAAATATAATAAATATATTTTTGTAACATTAATTTTTAAAATTTTTATTAATATATATTAAAAAATATTAATGCCAAAAATTATTTTTCTGTTATGCGGAATTCGCGGTTGAGATCCTTGTTGCTGGCGAGTTCTCCAATAATTTTCCTTTAAATTTATTTCTGTTCTAAATTATCCGATATCACGGTTCATGCCTAGAACTATTTCCCTCGGGAAATGTTTTTAATTTCATTTATTTTCTTTCTAAGTTGATATTAATTTAATTTTAGTGCCTGTAATACTCGCCATGATAATCAAAGCTAATACGTGTAGTGTAGGGGAAAACAGCTGTCATTTTCATTTTGATTTATAGGATTGAATTGATTCTAATTAAGTGATACCATATGTTTAGTTTAGTTAGCTGGTCCAGATTCCCATACACCTGCCACCTATTGTCAGCTGCTGCTGGCGCTGCGCTATTGTATTGCACTTAATAACGAAAATTTTATACGCTAAAATTCTAAACCCAAATTAAAAATTAAAAATTTCTATATATATATATATATATACTATTATATTAATTTTTATTTTTTTAATAATTAAATAATACAAACTAATGATAATATAAAGTATAAAAAAAATTATACTATAAAAAATATAAATCTTTTTAAGATGATGATGATAATGATTCTAATAGAAATAATGCTAATAATAAATTTATTGTATTTTTTACATCATAATTTTTTTGTACAGTATAATTATTAGTGTATGTTATTTTATTAGTAATAAAAATAAAATTAATGTAATTATATATATATATATATATATATATAAATAATTTTTAACTTGGATTTAAAATTTAAATGTATATTATTACTGCTTAATAACCTATCTTTTGGATTTATACCGTCCAAATCAAGTTAAAATAAGACATACTATCAACTATTATCTCTCCTGTCAATTTGACAATGAAGTCAATGAAACGACCTAAATTATAAATACGTTGATAATATCGCGCAATCATGTTGCCCCGGTAAAGGGATGGGATGAGAATGAAAAATGTGGACCGAAAGAAAATTATTTTAAATAACATAATAGATTTATTTTCATTTTTTTTTTATAAAAAAATGATAACGTAGAAATGATAAATAGGAAAATATATTCGGAAGAAAGTCGCAATCTGTTGCGCAACTCCACGGTCGTCGGCGTCCATATTGGACGCTTTCATTGTTTTGGCGTTTTATATTGTTTGTTTGTCTTCTCACGGGGCATTTCCGTTTTTGTACGCCTGCATCTGCATGTGCGGATATTTAACTCTTAGGTTGGTCAAGGTTACACCGAGTTTGAATAAACTAGTATCTTTGGAAGGAATTTTTTTATGGATTAATTCCTTATGATAAATTAAATAACAAATCAGGTTATCAATAATTTTTTCCCATATTTTAGATTGTTTTATTTCGTAATAAACATTGAGCTTCATTATATATATCTCCAACAATTGTCATACCCTAAATAAAACTATTGTATACTATGAGTAGTAGTAATAAATATATAGATAATAAATGACCAATTTGACATCTGATCAACCAACACTTGACAGCTTTGACGTCGTTTCAATGAGCCACTAATTGAATAACATACATATTAATAATCTACAATTCGTAAGAAGTTATTCTACAATTAATTAAATAGATAGATAATTTGCTTAGTTTAGCACATAAAAAAATGTCGGTCTTGTTTCTCTTATATTATATGAGGCTACTCGCTGAATTTGGCAAATGAATCATCTAATTCCATAGCCTCTCTGCTATAACCTAGGGTTTGCGATCAAGGAATAAAGACCAGAAACTCATTTGATTCAATGAATAGGGATGCACAATTAAACATTAAATATATTAATTAATCAATCTAATAAATGCATGACGACCATCTAATTTCCATAGCCCATTACGAGGACCAATTCCATCACTAGCTACATTTAGGATTCCAAAAAAAGTTCGGAGTACTAAAACAGTATCAGTACCTAATTAATGTATGCATGTAAAATTGTAAGATGAGTACGCATATATGCACATTATTTTTTCCTAAGAAATTAAAATTGTGTATTAAAAAAAATATTCTACTAGTCAACAATATCAAATACTAACATTTTTAATAAATTACTATTATAATAGAAAAAGAAGAGACGAAGATTGATGGACCATTTTTAATTACATTCAGAAAAAGAGTGAAGCAGCGGCAAATATCACAAGTTTACATCAATCTTCTTCTAATATTCAAAAATCATGTTCTTATCATAAAAATCTCAATAAAGGAATAAATAAGCCTCATCTATCTTTTCACACCCGCTCTCAAATAGTCATGAATGTTTTTGTCTATATGAATAATAGAAATCATAAACCTACTCTTGTCAATTAAATATAATATTTATATGTTATCATATTATATGGAAAATATTGTGCATCACACAAGCGAGTAAATAGTTTGTATACTATATACGGAAATAGGCTAAATAAAATCCGTTTGAGTAAGGAAAGTATAGGACACATATACCTATGTTTAGAATTCAGATAGTATGATTCACTTACTATATATTAAATTATAAGTAAACAAAATACAAAATATCTAGTACACGGTTGTTGTAAGATAAATGTATTTCTATATACAAATAAAATATACTACTACATGAAAATATCCTACCATTAATGTCTAGGATAGTAATATATAATGTATAAAAATACACTTCAGAAGATATCATAATATGCTAATATATGAAACTAAATATAAATATACTACTATAAACATATATAAATACTACTTCATGTGTATAAATATACTAGAATATAAATCCAAATATTCTAATAAAGGCAACACAAGTATACTTATAAATTCAAATATGATACGAGGCTAACTATAAATACACTATTATAGACAGATCTTGTAGATAGACATTTTTTCTTTTACATACATCTAGAGATTTTAATATAATAACCACAAATATTATTAATTGAAGTTACAGTATTTATGACTGAAGTACAGTTTAGCAATACTATACAAAGCTTGCCATTTGCAATAGAAAAGAGTAATATTGGATTGAAATCAAATAATCAATTTAACTTCCCTAAGTTGTGGGTGTTAACGTCAGCTACTTTAGTTAACTTTTTAAAGTAAAATTAGGAAGAAATGAAATTAATTAATTCCAAGAGTATAATAGGAAAATTCAATTCAAAAAATGACCTAAAATGAAAATAAAACCTTATTGAAGAATGTGACTAAAATTTTGACCGTATATATAATTTTCTTTTTTGTCTAAAATTGGGTACTTTTTTATAACCAATCGTACGTTTTATACTCTTGACTGTTGTAGGTGGTTCATTTGCATATCTGAGAGTAGAGCTAGGAGACTTCATCGCATTCATAGCAGCAGGCAACATACTCTTAGAATACATTATCGGTGGCGCCGCTGTGGCTCGTTCATGGACTTCTTATTTTGCTACCCTCTGCAACCGCAAACCAGATGACTTCCGTATCATAGCACACAACTTAAGTGAAGACTACAATCACCTTGACCCTGTTGCAATTGGAATCTGTGCCGTAATATGTGTCTTTGCTGTTCTCAGCACTAAAGGCTCGTCTCGCTTTAACTACATATTCTCAATCATACACATTTTTGTCATAGCCTTCATCATCATAGCTGGTCTCACTAAAGCAGACATCTCCAATATATCTACTTCCTTTGTCCCCTTTGGTGCTCACGGTATATTTCAAGCATCAGCTGTTCTTTTCTTCGCATATATTGGATTTGATGCCGTGTCTACCATGGCTGAAGAGACTAAAAATCCAGGAAAAGATATCCCAATTGGGTTGGTTGGTTCCATGGTTGTCTGTACCTTAGCCTACTGCTTGATGGCTATAACGTTGTGCCTTATGCAAAATTATAAAGAAATCGACCCTGATGCACCATTTTCAGTTGCTTTCCAGATGGTAGGAATGGGATGGGCTAAATACATTGTTGCATTTGGTGCATTAAAAGGAATGACCACCGTTTTGCTCGTCAGTGCCGTGGGTCAAGCTCGTTACTTAACACATATTGCTCGGACTCACATGATGCCACCATGGTTTGCTCATGTGAACGAAAAGACAGGGACTCCGGTGAACGCTACAGTGGCTATGATGTCAACTACTGGTATAGTCGCATTTTTCACGAAACTCGAGATCTTATCGAATCTACTCTCAATCTCTACCTTGTTTATCTTCATGTTAGTGGCGGTTGCGCTTATAATACGAAGGTATTATGCTAGTGGAGAGACAACAAGAACTAATCGAAACAAGATGGTTGGTTTTATCGTCCTAATCTTAGTGTCCGCAATCGCTACTAGTATATATTGGGGTACTAGTAAAGGTTGGATCGGATATGTTGTGACCGTGCCCATTTGGTTTTTAGCTACTTTAGGGCTTAGGGTGCTTGTGCCAAAAGCTCGAGAGCCTAAAGTATGGGGCGTACCATTAGTACCATGGCTGCCTTCTGCATCCATTATGATTAATATCTTCTTACTTGGATCAATTGATAAGGATTCGTTTATTCGGTTTGGGGTTTGGACTTTGCTCCTCTTGGCATATTATATTTTCTTTGGATTGCATGCATCTTATGATACATCAGTGGCTGCGAGGATGGAGAAGAATAAGGCAGTTGAGATCACTCTAGATAAGATTGAAGAAGGCAATGATGCCGGTTCGGGGCAATGACATCTCAGATTACGCAACTCTTTAGTTAAGTAGTAATTGTTAAGATTGTCTCTTGGTGCAGTTAATTTGTTTAAACATCGCCTTGTTCACAAGTTAAATGGAATGGGAGTTTTAGGTTTTATTTCCAATAATATTAATTAATTGATTGATGATTATGAGACTTGTTTATTTGTCCTCTTAATGACCGGGGGGGAATCAAAATTGATAACACTATACAATAATTGATTTCTACCAACAAAGCCTTGCTAAAACCTAATTTTTTGTTGGCAAAAGCTTTTGCCAACCATTTTTTTTTTCTATCACAAAATTGTGGATAGAAATTCTGTGTTTAAAAGTTTTATCCAAAACTATGTATGATCTATTGGGGATAATTGATAATGCCCACATATATTGATCTGTTAGTAAAATTTCTAATCACAAAATAATATATGTAAGTAAAAGTATTAATCACAAAACAATATTTGTAACTAAAAGTATTAATCATAAAGCAATATCTATAACTAAAAGTATTATTCATAAAACAATATATGTAACTAAAAGTATTATCCATAAAATTATATCTGTGATAAAAGGAATTGACCACACAATCATATTTATGACTAAAAATGTTAAACGCAATAATATATCTGTTTATAAAATTATTGTCAAGATATTTATCGTTTGTTATGCATATTTTACCTTGTAGATATATGCATTTATATATGTTCATAAAACCTTTAACGAAACTGATAAGATTTATTGATTATACCTGTTACCACAATATCCACCTATAGTAATAATTTATCCTGATATAAAATTAACTACGCCATTTATAATTGTCATTGTTTAGTACAAAGTTGTAATCCCCCGAAATTTTGAAACCCATAATTTAATAAATAACTTTTATTTGAGATAAACTCGCTTTTAAATTTATTTAATTTAACTATTTTATGGTTTTTTTATTATATAAATTTGGATAGGAATATCTAATAAATTAAAATAAATATTTTGTTATTTTATCATACTCCTTTTATTTAAACAATTTTTCAAACCAATATTTTACTAAAGTTATCCTTTTTAAACCCATATATTTAATTATCTTAAATTAAATTATTAAATAAATTTATTTTGCAAAAATATTATATTCTATTATTTTATAAATTGAATTATTTTAATTTACCCTATTTTCCTTTTTCCTTTCTTTCTCCTTTTTCCTCCTTTCTTTCTTTATCCTTTTTCCTCCTTCAGGCCGCCCGCACCAGGCCAGCTTTTCTCCCCTCACATGCGCACCCGGGCCTTAGGCCCATTCTTTCTTCTATGCGGCGTCAGGCCTAGCCTATCCCTGCCCTTCTTTTCCTTCCTTCCTCGCCCACGTCGGCTCAGCCCCAGCCCCCTTCTTTCTTTTCTTTTCTTTTCTCACCCCCGACCGGGCTGGCCCGCTCACCCTTCTTTCCCACGCCCTGCCTACTGCCCCCCTCTTCCTTTATTTCTTCTTCTACCTCCAGCCCCGACGCAGCACGCCCCTCGACTCCACACCTGGCCACCACCCTACAGCCTCTCACTACCATCACCTACCACCACTGCAACCCTCCCTCCCTCTTTCTCTCTCCCCTGTCCCTTTTTTCACCATTTCATACCAAACCAGCCATGCACCCCCGTCACGCATGGCCTTCCTTTCCTTTTCTTCCTTTCTCTCTCCCTACCACACTACCATCATATGCCACCCTACATTATGCCACCTATTTCCCTCTTTTCCTTCTTCTTTTTCTTCTCATGACCAGCCTTCCTACCCCATATTTTCGAGCCTCCTTACCCTCTGATCTCCTCCTCCCCTTTTTCTTCCCCTCCATCTTTTCTCCTCTATTTTGCACCATCGCCACCTTCCACCGCTTCCACTGCCACACCAACCCCCTACACCACTCCTTGCCACCCTCTAACTCAGCCCCACATCACCACAACACCCTCGAGCCACCCTGCAACCCCCTTCTTCCTCCCCTCTTCTTTTTTCCCTCTTTTCTCCCTTCTCGGCAACTTCCATGCAACCCCTCAGTGTGCCTCATCCTGCTGCCTCTGCCACAACCTAAGACACTAAACCACTCCCTACAACCTCCTCTACCACCCCCACACTTCCTTTGGCTGAAGCCAACCCTTGCAACCCCTCATTTTTTCCCTCCCTTTTCCTTCCTTCTTAGCCATGCCCACTTCGGCAGCCCCCTTCCCAGCGTCACCGCCTCTACCACCGCCATGATTGGCCACCAACAACCCATCCCCGACCATTACCTACACCCCCTCTTTACCCCTACACCCTTTCTTTACCCTAAATCCTCCCCCATCTACCTTCTTTCCTAGCCCCGAAACCCTAACCAAAAATTGACTCCATTTTCTTCCCCTTATGCCATTTTGAGCTATTATCTCCCTTGTTTTGCATGCAACTCATGCTGCATGAGTAGCATGAGCTGCTACATACCTTGGCTATTTTAGTTCATTAATTTTAAGGTATAATAATATTTAAGTTAAGTATTTCATTAAATAAGTGTTACAAAGTCTTATTCTTTTGGTTTTCTTATTTCTAATATGATAAATATTGATATTATTATTAGGGATTGGTTTTGGTAATCAAAGCTTGAATCTTTAACCGGGATACCAGTAAGGTTTGTTTTTGTGGGAATTAAGGTAATCGATACACCCCACTTAAATTCATGGATAAACGTATGTTAGCACATTAGGGTTTTTGATATGTTATTATGCTTGATATATGTTGTTTAATATAATATATGTATTTTCTTGTATTGATTGATAAAAAGGAAAGCATGCTAGTTTATATGCCATGTATGGAAGAAATGCTTAAGGGAGGAGTTTTGTTGTTCAAGAAAGTGTTAAGTACTTATCCATATTATATTATGTTATTGTGACCATTGATGTGTGAATAATATTATTGTGAGCCCTAGGGGCATTTTAGTAATATGTCTTGTGCAAGAGTGTGGCCTAATATGTGTGGACATTAATGAGTATGATGTTGAAGTATAATAGTTGGTGGAGTTGGATAATGAGAATGGAGTATTATCATTAATATTCATGTACTGATGATAACTTAATAAAAGTGGTGTAATAAAATGGCAAAATGAGAATTTGTAAGTAAAAGGGTATTGTGGTAATTTTGAAAGAGAAGGGGAAAATGGTAATTTCATAAATAAAAGGATATTATGGTAATTTTGGAAGCAAGTGGCAAAATGGTAAATTTTTAAGTAAAAGGGTATTATGGTAATTTTGAAAGAGAAGGGAAAAATAGTAATTTTGTAAGTAAAAGGGGTATTATGGTAATTCTTGAAGTAAAGGGGCAAAATAGTAATTTTGTGAGTAAAAGGGTATTATGGTAATTTTGGAGGCAAAAGATAAAATGGTAATTATGATAGTAGAAAACGGCAAAATGGTAATTATGATAATGGAGAAGGACAAAATAGTAATTATAATAATGGAGAAGGACAAAATAGTAATTATAATAATGGAGAAGGGTAAAATAGTAATTATGATGATGGAAAAGGGCAAAATGATAATTATGACATTGGAGAAGGGTAAAATGGTAATTATGATAATGGAAAAGGGCAAAATGGTAATTATGACAATGGAGAAGGGTAAAATGGTAATTATGATAATGGAAAAAGGGTAAAATGGTAATTATGATAATGGAGAAGGGTAATATGGTAATTAAGATAATGGAGAAGGGTAATTTGGTAATTATAAAAATGGAGAAGGGTAATTTGGTAATTATGATAATAGAGAAGGGCAATTTGGTAAATATGATAATGAAGAAGGGTAATTTAGTAATTATGATAATGGAGAAGTTAGTTTAGTAAATATGATAATGAAGAAGGGCATTTTAGTAATTTTGATAATAGAAAAGGGTAATGTGGTAATTTGACCAACCAAAGGGTAATGCGGTAATTTGGTAATTATAACAAAGGAGAAGGGCAATTAGCAATCTAACCAACCAAATGAGAAACATGATAAGTGTAAAAATTATGAAAGGTGATTGGTGACCTAATACCTGTGAGAGATAACTTGGTAACCTAAACCAAGCGAGGGTTAATTTGGTAATTATGTAAAATGAAGGGTAATATGGTAAATTGGCAAGTAAGGAAGGGATGACTTAATAATTATACAAGTAAGGGAAAAATTAGTAATTTGTGTCTAATATGTTGAGGGGATAATGAAGTTTCATAATAAGACTCAAGTAACACTGAATAGTAAGATAATGGTATTTGATAATTAGTAAGTATTACAAGAACGAATCCTGAATTGGAATTGGACGAGATTATGATGGCCTTAATGATCCCTTTGTGTTACCTTGGATAACCGTATGAATAAGAAATACTTAATGATATTAGAACGATTGAAGGTGAATAAGTATCTGATTGTTGTGACTTTAGTGACTAAGTTAATTAAGACACTAATACTTAAAGTAAAAGACCTCGAGATCGAGAATGGTGGCTCTTTAGGGATCGTTATCCTAAAGACATGGTTTAGCCCATGATTATTCTGGTATTTGCTGGTGTGCCTTTGTGACCCAGCCAACCCCTATATCTTACTCTATCTAGCTATACAGACCTATTTAAGGGGTATGCATACTTATGGATTAGGTGTCCTTGTCGGTAGGGTACTGAGTAGCTTTATGCACCAGTATGACTAGGGTACCTTTGCATCCTTGGGTTGATACTTGAAGGGTATTGAGTAGCTTATATGCACCAATGCGATCGGTGTACCTTTGTGTCCTGGGATCTTTATCTCCCTATCGAGGCATATAAATGGAATTGTTGTGATGATTGAAAAGGTAAAAACATTAATCGTGAAAGTGAAAGACTATTGAGCCGGGCTTAGTTGATTATGATTATGAGTATTAGTCCACCGATTATAATAGTGACTAGGAGTGTTTTTTCATAGATGATGATTATGAGTATTGGTCTATCGGATATAATAGTAGCCTAGGAGTGTGTTGCCTTGGAAGATGATTATGAATACCGGTCCACTGGATATAATAGTGGCCCAGGAGCGTGTTGCCCTGGACGATGTTTATATGTATTCCCTTCCACTGACGATAATAGTGGGGGGATCTCGAGTTCAATAAATATAATTTGGTTGTGAATAAATTATGGGAAAATATTAATCACTTATAGTGGAACACCATGTGAGTTGGGGCCAAACCGGTATACCGGTGAATAATAGTGGTCAGGAGCATTATGCCCTAGAGACCGATCCACCGGCAATAATAGTGGTTAGGAGCGTTCTATCCTATATGTATTCCGATCCACTGGCTATAATAGTGGGGTTCCCGCACTCATATGGATATATATATATAATCCAAGATGATTGAATAATGATGGACTAATAACTTAAGGCCTCGAAGTATTTATTGTACATTATGACTTGATAATATTTGATGGACTTATTAAGTATGTTATTTTGGTGTATGCATTTCTTATAATATATGTAAATAGCTTAGTTTCATGTGTTGCATTGCGGGCCTGCTGGTAAGTGTGTTTTAAAGGATTATTTAGTACCATAGTACTGAAGGGTTCCATTCATAGGCCCCCTGTCTATTCAATGGGTAGAGTCCCTTGCAGGTCTTTTTAAGGTACTATTCAAGTGAGCAATGGGAAAAAGCGTAAGGATTATCCACACTTTTAGGATTTCATTCTTTCTCTTCTAATGCATAGTTTAAATGTAATATTTGTTCTTGTAACTACCATTGGTGGATCCTATTCTTATAAAATGTTTATTTGCGCTACTTTGATTTAAATATGGTTTGAATTTCTAGTAATTGGTATTTTATTCTTTAGCCTTAGCACTTGTACTGGAACAGTATGAGTGAACTGGTCTAGTACTAACTATGGTTGTAATATCCTCAAAATTCACAGTCATGTATTTTGCTTCCGCTAACTCTTTTAAATAAAGTGAAATTTTTCAATAGTGAAATTTGGGGGTGTTACAAGTAGTTAGTTGTTTATCTCTAAATACCATAATAGTCATGTAAGTTCAATATTATATATACAACTTGTTGCATAAAGTAACATACTTCACAAACTAACATGCAAAAGTATCGAGCATCTTCATAAGCTAAAAAACAAAAGCGACAAGCATCTTCTTAAGATGAAAAGCAAATGCAACATGCATCTTCATAAGTTGACATATATATACAGAAGCACATAGCATCTTCATAATTTCGCATACAAAAGCATCAAGCATCTTTGTAAGCTAACAAATAAAAGCATTGAGCATCTTCATAAGTTGACTCACAAAAGCATCTTTATAAATGCATCAAACATCATCATCTTCATTCTCATCTTCAACGACATCCTTTTCACTCTCCCCATCCTCCATTTGATAATAATCACCAATATGTTTTCCATAAAAATGTATGCATTTAACTTAATCAAATTAATCTAAATTCATGCCAAAAAGCTAGCTAATGAGGGTATTATTAAAGATTTCTAAAATTATATATTACCTTACAAAATGTATTTTATATAGTTAGAGATAGAGATGGTGAAATTAGTAATTTAGAGAGCGAAATAATATGTTCATAAGTGAAATCATCTACAATATTTATGAATTATTGATACAAATGCAACACATTATAGCTAGTCAAGTCTTGATACCTATACTAGTAGTATGAAAAAATTTATTACATCATACACTCTATTCTTAGTTATAATGTTACTAATATATAGATATCTTCTCAAATATAATTATAGTAAATTCATAGCTAAAAAGATGAGAAATTTAAGGCAAATCTTTCAAATCAATTAGTAGTGTAGTAGTGAGTAATACTAATAGAGGAAATAAACTAAATAATTGTAGATAAATTAGGATAATTAGAAAAACTTAGTGAAAAAAATTTGGCTAGCTAGGAATAAGAGGAATGGAATGGGTATAAAAGAGGGGATAAATATTTTTCTTCTACCATGACAAAATGCATTGTAGTCGATAAAAAAAATCATCTATACACTTGTTGGCAATAAGAACACTTGAGAACTAATCAATTTAGAACAACTTTGATACTCCTAATAAATAGATAGATGATCTATTCATATAGAAATGTAGTGTCATAAAAATGTGGAAAATAGAAAAAAAAAGTCAACATGGGGAATGGTGTAAATTAGATAATCATTGTTTAAATAAATATTTATTACACCAACCTAACACATAAAAGTTCTTGAATAGATGTTGAAAGTATAACATGAGTGAATTAATTAAACATGCATTCTTATAACTACTTTTCCTTTTATTTTATTAAATTTCTCATGTTTTCTAATCTTAATCTTTTGATATTACTTAAGTTACTATTGTTTTGATATGGGATGAAAACTAGGCGTAGAGATAGGGAATTGCGTTGCAGTTGGCTGTTAGGGGGAGACTAAATAAAAACGACATACTTTGATACCTAGACATAACATTTGAGTGTTCATTATGAGGTTACCAACTTGATTTGGGGAAAAAATTAGATATTGGTTGGGTATTAGAAGAGGATTTTACCAAACTACATAGTATTGTAGGCCTATTAGGAAGTGTAAGCAAAAAAGGAAACTATTGCATACACAAGCAAGAACCTTAAAGTATTAGAAGCAACTTATTAGATCCTAATAAATCAAAATTCTACTAATGTTGAGAATATGATGAATGACATAGATGCCATTATTTTTAAGATAAAAATAGGAGTATATATGGTCTTGTCAAGCATTCACCCTTATCTTCTTGTATGATTTGTAAACTAAATTAGGTGGGGCAAGTTACTGAGTTTTTGATATATTTGTAAGGTAGAGCAGGGAGAGGGTTTTCATGGCTAACTATACCTACAAAGGGAAATAACTTAATTACAAGTGACAACATGGGTCTAATGCAACTTATTATTTATTTATTTGTTTTTTTTTTTC
This sequence comes from Tamarix chinensis, assembly GCA_030549775.1. Classification (NCBI taxonomy): domain Eukaryota; kingdom Viridiplantae; phylum Streptophyta; class Magnoliopsida; order Caryophyllales; family Tamaricaceae; genus Tamarix; species Tamarix chinensis. The sequence goes on along the minus strand of CM060177.1, from coordinate 85,823,855 downwards.
ATGCTTTTGTATCCCTTATTTTACTTTTTTATGTGGAAGGCATACTATTTTCCTATCATGGAATGTAAGGGATGGGTATGACATGTTTGTGTTACTGTTTTATTTGTAGGGTAACATTAAACATGTAAAATGGTGGTTAGTTGTTTGACTTTTTGTAAAAATAGGTAGTGGCTACTAATTCTAGTAGTTATAGTTGGTGATACAAATTCATTTATCTTTTTGTAATACTCCATATTTTTGTAAAATGTTAGGATGAGAATTATGCCAAATTTGGATGTTTGATTTTGAGTTGGTATTATGATTTGTTTTGAGGCAAAGTTTGATTTGAAACAATGTTGGAAAACAAAATTTATTGAATTTTTTAGGCGAACTAATCAACTAGTTCCATGAACGGATCGGTTGGTTCACCATTTCAGCGAAATGTTTTCCTCAACTAAATTGATTGACTGGTATATAGAATAGTTGACAGGAAGACCAATCTAATCGGTTAGTTTGTCGAGCTAGGCATATTTTTAAAATTTAATTTTTAGGAAAATTTTATTATACTGAAATGGAACCTTGTGAACCTATGTTGAATTGTCTCTAAGGGATTCTTAACCTTTTTCATGATGCATTTAGCCCAAAATATTGCCTTAGATCAATCTGGAGGTCGATTGGGAAAATTGAGGGGGGAGAGATGACCTCAGCCTTGTTTCCTTCCACCTCTTTTGTAACACCCCCAAAATTCACTCATGAATTTTTTTTGAAAGAATAAAGCGGAAGCTAGAAGAGAATTTAGGGAATGTTACCGCCACATCTAATACAAGATAAATGTCCACCATCTACCTCATGCTAGATGCAAGGCTAAAACCTGTCTAATAAAATTCCAAACAACGTCTATGCCATGAGGATAAACCCCCACAAGGAAATATCCATAGGCAGATGACAAATGAATAATTTCAATAAATAAAATCATCGCTGAATTAATCAGCGAAACCTGTGAAATAAATCCGAATTTTGAAAGCTTATCAGAGTACGAGAAATTGAAAGTTAATTGCAATACCCTTGAAATTTTAAATACAACACTTGTAACTTCCAAAGATGAATACAATTAAACAAGATAAAACCCGACGGATCAAATTCCAGATTGCCTACTCTCTCAAGTCAAGCTCTCCACCCAAATACGATATCCGAACTCAAACCTACACAAGAGGTCTGCTCCCCACCATCAGTGGATCATCACAAGACCTATTCAACTAAGGTAGCATCAGTACGGGTCCAGTACTGAGTAAATCAAGACTACCCAACACATGGAAGGAACACATGAAACACATAAGATATGAAAGACTGTAGCCTACAATTCTCATGCTCAATTATACACATATTACATACAACAAAACATAGGATCACGAATTCATACTTATGAGTACATTACTAGACATGACAACACATAAGATACAAGCGTATAAGAAATCACGATCGCATGCTAAGTAACACCAATCCAATAATCTGATAATAATCATTATTACATCCGATTTTATTTATTTACGATGAGTTCAAGGACCCCACTATTCTTAAACCGGTGGAACGGTCTGAAGCACCTCTCGGGGACAACACACATGAGCCACTATTATCATCCGATGGAACGGATCCTACACCTCTCAGGATAAAACGCTCCTGAGCCACTATTCTTAACCAGTGGAACGGCTTGAATTACCTCTCAGGGACAACACACCTGAGCCACTATTATCGTCTAGTGGAACAGACCCTACACCTGGTCTTGACTCACATAATCTTTCACTATAAATTATTAGTGTCTTATTCATTACTTATCTCATATCATATTCTTATTCACGTTGAGTATAGGGCCCCACTATTCTTAATCCAGTGGAATGGACTGAAGCACCTCTCGGGGACAACACGCCCGAGCCACTATTATCATCCAGTGGAATGGATCCTACACCTCTCAAGGCAAAAAGCTCCTGAGCGACTATTCTTAACCGGTGGAACGACTTGAAGCACCTCTCAGGGATAGCATACCTGAGCCACTATTATTGTCTGGTGGAACGGACCCTACACCTCGGCCCAATTCACGTGATCTTCCACTTTAAATAATTAATATCTTATTCAATGATTTTAGCCAACCATAATTCAGGCCCACATGAATAATTCCATAACATAAAGATACATCATCGGGTATCATTGTAATACCCCGTATTTTTAAAATCCAAATTATTAAGTTTAATGATTTGATTAACGTAATTTGATGCAAATATTTAATTATTTTAATTTTGATTCGTTTTATGGGTTTATCGACGATTTCGAATTCATATTTGAATTTAATTAATCGTTGTCGTTGCAAACCATTCTAGATAAATTCGTTAACGATAATGATTTTATTATATTCTTATGAGTTTGAGTCTCGGTTAAAAATATATATTCCTGTTCTTTCTCGTATTTTGATTTTTAATATTTTAAATTCGTTTCTGATTATAACTTCATCATGTGATTACGGCTTTGTTTTGAAGTTATAATTCGTTAACGAAATATATTATTTAAGTTATAGAATTTCTGTTTAAATAGTTAAATTTATTTTAATGAAATTATCCGTAGAAAATATTTCCGAATTTAAATTTATTCATTTCGGGAATCGTTAATAATTTTTGGGAAGTTTTAAATTAAAAAGATTTTTGGAGTTTAATTATGAATTTCTTTATGGAATTAATTTTCTTCTGTTTTATGCTTTTTGATTTACGGAAAACCGATTTTGGAAATTATTTACATTAGTCTCGATTTGTTAGAATTTTACTTAAATATTTTATTATATGTTTTTAAATATTATTTCAGGGTCTTATAATGTACTTATATAAATAATATAAATTTTTACGTTGGTTGATAAATTCTTTCGAAAATGTTTCCGAAATTCTTTATATAGCTTTTATTAATTCTAAGCGTTTGGATCGTTTCAAAATAATTTTCGTTTAATAAATTTTAGATAAAATATTCCAATAATAATTTTTAAACTTAAGTATTTTGTTTTAGGTGCATTTGTAAAAAAAAAAAAGAAAAAAAAAGAGACCCAACCCGTCGGTACCCGACCCCCTTCTCTTCTTTTTCTTTCTCTCTTCTCTTTCCCTGCCCCTGCTCCCCGACTCCCCTACCTTGTGCGTTATCCCTGTTTGCACCCCAGCCACCTCCTCTCCCCAGCTCCGGCCTCCTTCGTCGACCGTCGGCTGCCAGCCACGACGTGACCTCCGGCGACACAACAGTAGCCACACAACAGCTGCCGTGCAACAGCCAACTCGACCATCGAAAGCAACGTAGGAGCAGCAGCAGCGGCGAGCCGCTGTCCGGCCATGGTGAGCTCGGGCGACCACCGGCGAGCCACCCTCGTTCCCCGACGAAGCTTCTCCGGCATTTTCTTGTCCCGATTGTGTTGATTTCATTCGGTATAAATTTCCGAAAAACCCTAACCCTTGTTTTGATTAATTGGGTATGAATTAGCTTATAAAAAGCTAAATTGATTGTTTGTTTATGTATATATGTGCTGTAAGATTGATTTGGATAGGTTAATTGTGTGGTTGTGTTGGAATTTTGGAAAAATTGGATTTTTGGCCGGGTTATGCCCGAATTTTTCAGATTCGTCCGATTTAGCTATTTTTGATAAATTGATTATACAAAATTTTTTAAAATGTATCCAATTTTATTTTGGAACCGTCAATTTGAGAAATTTATGCAGGTTTTATCGAAATTTGATTCCTAGGTCAATTTTTGGGTGTAATGAAATTGGGTCGTATAATTGAGCCGTTCCACTCAATTGATTTTATAGTATCGTTTAAAATGTATTTAATTTTATATTGGAAGTGTTGATTTGGAAAAATTGTGCGTAATTGACTGGAATTGGATTTTTAGGTCAAAACTCCCACGGGTTTAAATTGGGTTGGGTAATCGGGTTATTTTATTCAATTGACTATATAAATTACATTATAATATGTTTAATTACATTTTGGAACCGTCAATTGATATGTTTTGGCAAGGATTGATCAGATTTGCGTTTCGGGCTCAAAAACCCTAATTATGCTAAATTGCGTATTTCTTTTATTGGTTTGAGCAATTGATTATTTGATATGTTATAAATGTGTTTAATTGCATTTCTAAACATTCAATTTGATTAAATTTATAGAATTTTAACGAATTGTATTTTCGGGCCTAAAACCCTAAATTTCAAGTGAAATTATGAAATCGATTACTTGTATTGTTGTTTTTCTAAAATTGAATGTATAGAAATAGTTGAAATGGTATTAATTGCTTTCTAATTCCTTTAATTTGAATTGATTAAATTGAATTACTTGAGTTTGTGTCGTGGGCTTTAAAACCCTAATTTTCGGGGATGATTTTATAAAATTGATTTTACTATGTGTATTTTATCTAATCGAATTCTGTCTTTGGGTTTTAAATCATTTAAATTCTGTTTTAACCTAATCGGTTTGGATTTGGTTCTATGTAAATGGTTAGATTACCTATTTAGTTGTAAAACCTAATAAATAAGTTATTTTCGATAGATTAACTTATGATCAATTATTCTTTCTCGGGCTTTCCAAATTAAGTTGAAATGTCCTAAGTGTATTTTTATTACTCCGTTTTGATTTATATTTAATTTTAAATCTTAATAGACCTATGCTTTTAAGTCTTATGTTTTGGACACATTTTCCAAGAAAAATAGTTTATGTCTCTTTGTATCAATTAAATTATAATAGTTGAAATTATTGATCGATAGGATAGTTTCTAAATTAGTTTTCGATGTCTATCGGCGATCTAGGAAAGCTTTATTGTGGATCCTCGAACTAGTGATCTCTCTCTCCCTCTTATCTCGCTTTGCTAGCTTCGAATCCAGGTAAGTTTCTACTTACCTCTACTTATGGGTATTTCGTAAGGATGTGGCTAAGGTCCCTACGTGTTATGTGACTTGCATGCCTTGGATGCCTCGTATGATTATATGTCGTGTTTTACCTGTTATTACCTTACCTATTTTTATGTGTAGCACAACTTGGATTCAAGGTATGCCTTTGTGATCGCTTTTATTATGTATTAATATGAATGTGCTACAAGCTATGACATGAATATGGCATGTATATGTGACAATTGTAGTGTGATACGGTATGGCCTTTGAGTCATGTATGTCTAGGGCGGAATTTGTTGAATAAGATACGATAAAATACTAATCATGTAAAGTGAAAGAGTACTGAGCCGGGGCCAGCCGATCCACCGGTAAGTAATAGTGGTGTGGACTATTGTCCCGTAAGTGACCGATCCACCGGCGAATAATAGTGGTGTGGACTTCGTCCCGTAAGTGACCGGCCCACCGGCAATAATAGTGGGGGATCTCGAGCTCAGTAAACCCAAACCCTAATTTGATAATACACGTAAAAGATACTAAGTACTTACAGTGGAACACCATAAGAGTCGGGGTCAGACCGATCCACCGGCATACAATAGTGGTTAGGTGCGTTTTGCCCTATAAGTGACCGATCCACCGGCTAAAATAGTGGTTAGGTGCGTTCTTCCCTATAAGTGACCGATCCACCGGCTATAATAGTGGGGTTCCCGCACTCTTATGGATTCATAACGATTATTATGTGAATCAACTATATTTCCAAAGATCTAAATATGAGTCTACCCGGACCATGACCGGCTGTTATAATCTGTATTACCCCATGCTGCTTATGTGCATAATGAGTTACCTTACATTTTAGTCATAACACCCTTATATGTTTTAATATGATGTTACACATGTTTCATATGTTATTATATGGGTATGGTAGGACTTGTGCTGTGGGTTTTGAGTGTGCGCAATAGTGTATCAACGTATTATATCATGATTTAATATGCACTTGATGATATCTCTCCTATAAAATAGGGTAGTGGAACTTACTCAGTATTAGACCCGTACTGATACTACCTCGGTTGAATGGGTCCTGTGATGATCCACCGATGGTGGGGAGCAGACCTCTTGTGCAGGTTGATACTGTGTTGGGGTGGAAGGCCTGACTTGAGTGAGTAGGCAATCCGGATATGGATCCTTCGGGATTTGTTTTTGTTTAGCTGTATTTTGTATTACATTCCTGTTTTGAGAAACATATTCTGGAGTTGTAATCCTAAATCGTATTCTAACTTCTGTTTGACTTACCACTTATTAAGGATGTATTTTAAATGTTGTCTTACGTTTTTGATACTTCGTATGAAAGGTTGATCGGATTTAGCCTTAGCACTTAGTACTGGAACGGTAGGAGTGAACCGGTCTGGTACTAAGTGTGGTGGTAATATCCCCAAGTTTACGGTTTTAATTCTTTCGCTTCCGCTAAACCTTTTGATTTAAACGAAATTTTTCAGTAGTAAATTTGGAGGTGTTACAATCATGCAATTTAAATCCATACTCAACCCTTCACATACTCAAATACATACCATATCCAAATGTCATATTAACACACATTTGCATTAAGACTATAAATTTGTACATACATGCAATTACCACACAGAACACAACATCCACTTGACATAATTAAATAATCGATAAGCATACTTATCACCTTTCACTTCAAGTAGACATACATCCAAATTCCTCCATAAGTAAAGGTAAGTAATGACTTACCTAAATCCGAAGCTAGCTAAGAAAATTGAGAAAGAGGGAGAGCTATCGAAAGCTCGACAATCCATGAAAAAGTTTTCCTAGATCACTGATAGAAATTGGAACTAGGTTAGAAACTATCTTATCAATTAATAATTCACATATTCTAATTAAATAAACGCAAATGAACACAAACGATCTTTCTTGGAAAACGTGTCCATAACCTAGGACTCATGAGCGTAGCCCTATCAAGATTTAAGATTAAATATAAATCAAATCAGATTAACACACATATCACTTGGGGCATTTCAAATTAATTTGGAAAGCCCGAGAAAGAATAATCGATTATAAGTTGATTTATCGAAAATGACTTATTCATTAGGTTTTATAACTAAATAAGTAAACCAACCATTTGCATAGAACCAAATCCAAAGCGGTTAGATTAAAAAATAATTCAAATGATTTAAAACCCAAGGACAGAAATCGATTAGAAAAAAGACGCATAGCAAAAATCAATTTTATAAAACCATCCCCAAAAATTAGGGTTTTTAATGCCTAAACTACAAATCGACCAAATCATTTTGATTACCTCAAATTGATAGTTTTAAAACACAATTAAACTAATTTGAGATAAATCTAGACAATTAATTTCAACAAAAACAATCTTCCTAGTAGCCAATTTAAGACTATCCATTTTCAAAATTAGAGTTTTAAAGCCCACGCCACAAGCTTGGATAATTCAAATCAATTAATTCCAATTAAAGGTATTAGAATGCAATTAGGATCATTTCAACTATTTCTGTAAATTTAATTTTAGAAAAACAATTATATATATGATCAATTTTATAATTTCACTTCAAATCTAGGGTTTTAGGCCCGAAAATACAATTCGGTTAAATTTTATTAATTTATTTAAATTAAATGTTTAGAAATGCAATTAGACATATTTTATAACATATCATATAATCAATTGCCCAAAACCAATAAAATAAATACCCACTTTAGCACAATTAAGGTTTTTAAGCCCAGAATACAAATCCGATCAATTCTTGCTAAAATATATAAATTGATGGTTCAAAAATGTAATTAAATGTATTCTAAAGTAAATTATATAATTAATTGAATAAAAAAACCCGATTACACAATCCAATTTAGTCCCGCAATAGTTTTGACCTAAAAATCTAATTCCGATCAATTGCGCACAATTTTTACAAATCAGCACTTCCCATATGAAATTAAATACATTTTAAACAATATTATAAAATCAATTGAGCGGAACGACTCGATTATGTGACCCAATTTCATTACATACGAATTTTGACCTAGGAATCAAATTCCGATTAATTCTGCATAAATTTCTCAAATTGATGGTTCTGATATGAAATTAGATACATTTTAAAACGTATTGTATAATTAATTTATCCAAAATAGCCAAATCGGACGAATCCAAAAATTTTGGGCATAACCCGGCCAAAAATCTGATTTTCACAAATCATTCAAATACACTACAATCAACCACTCTAAATCAATCATACAACAAATATATACATAATCAAACAATCAATTTTGCTTTTCATAAGCTAATTCATACTCAATTAATCAAATCAATATTAAGATTTTTTAGAAATTTATACCAAATGAAAATCAACAAATCGGAGCAAGGGAAGGCCGGAGAAGCTTCGTCGGAGGCCGGGGGTTGCTCATCGGTGGTCGGGCGATGTCGGCGGTGACCGGACAATGGTGGCGCGACCTGCACAGTTGCTGCTGCTGTGCGCTACTGGTGGTGGTGCGTAGCTGCTTCGATGGCTCTTGCTGCGGCATCATCGGTGGTGGCGTGTGGTAGTAGTGGTGGTAGCCGGTGGCCGACGAAGCAAGAGCAGGGAGGAGGAGTTCGGTCGCTGTTTCTGGGCGCAGATAGAAGGGAGCAGGTGGGGAAAGGGAGGATATTGGAAGAAAAGAAGAGAAAGGAAAAGAAGAGGGGGGTCGACGGGTTGGGTGTTTGGCTCTTTTTTTTTAAAACAAATATACATATAAAATAAAATACTAAAAGTTTAAAAATTATTATTGGAAGATTTTGTCTAAAATTTATTAAACAAAAATTATTTTGTAAGGTTCCGAAAGCTTAAAATTAATAAAAAATCTATATAAAGAATTTTGGAAACATTTTCGAAAAAATTTACTAACGAACATAAAAATTTGTATTATTTACAAAAATATATTATAAGACCTCCAAAAATTATTTAAAAGCATATAATAAAATATTTCAGTCAAATTCTAATAAACCGAGACCAATTTTAATAATTTCCAAAATCGATTTTCCGCAAAAAAAAAAAACGTAAAACAGAAGAAAATAAATTTCAGGAAGAAATTCCTACATAAGTTTCTGAAAATCATTTTAATTTAAAACTTTCCGAAAATATTAATTATTTCTAAAAACGAATAAATTTAAAATAAAAAATATTTTCTACAAATAAAATCATTAAAATAAATTTAACTATTTAAATAGAAATTATAAAATTTAAATAATATATTTCGTTAACGAAATATAACCCCAAAATAATGTTGAAATCATCCGACGAAGTTATAATAAAAAACGAATCTAAAATATTAAAAATCAAAATACGAGAAGGAAAGGGAATACATATTTTTAACCAAAAATCGAAATCAGAATAATATAATAAAATCATGGTTGGGAACGAATTTATCTATAATGGTTCGCAACGACAACGATTAATTAAATTCAAATATGAAGTCGAAATCGTCGATAAATCCATAAAACGAATCAAAATTAAAATAATTAAATATTTACATCAAATTATGCTAATACAATCATTTATATTAATAAATTTGGATATAAAAAATACAGGGTATTACATCTTTCCTCTACACATTTTTGAGATCAATGCGTTAATCTCAGGCACGATTTTGATTAGCTAGAAGATTCCTTCCATGCTAACTTTCCATTACCCTTCTCTTGAATTTCAATTCTAGCTTAATTGACCTACATTCTCCAACAAAAACATTTGAGCTCTAGAAAATAGGTCAGTATATTCTAGATGAATTCCATCCATTTAGCTCAAATTCAAACTGTAAGTATTAGGGTTTTTGAATTATTTATGAACCCTTTATGATTCTTCTCGTTTAGTTGGCTATATATAGCCCCAATTATCCTTTTTGGTCACCTTTCTTTTAGCCACTAAAAATCCTTAACTCTATATATTCACCCCCTTCCTTTCTACACTACGAACCTTATAGCCGATTCCTTACACTCTTCTGATCTTTTCTCTAGGTCTCTTTTGTTTTAATTATTGTGTAAGGGAGAGTTAGATTTGGGGAAAATGATTGAGTAGTTTAGCTGAGCATTCCCTATTTTTACCTTAAGCGTGGTGTGTTCCTTCTTTCCTTTTTGTTTCTAATTCAAATTTATTAAGGTTATGTACAAATTTATGAGTTAAATATTATTGTTTTTAAGGTTTTAAAAGTTAAGATTTTCATATACTAACATTTCTTGTTTAAGGGAGGTTTACCTACATCATGCAAGTGATTATTACTTCTAATAAGTATTATGAGTATTTTTGCATGATATGAGCTTCTTTATATTGATCTTACATGTTAGCATGATATATATATATATATATATATATATATATATATATATATATATATATATATATATATATATATATATATATATATATATATATATCTTATAGAATTGATTTGGATGGGTAGATTGTACATTTTGCGTAAAAAAATGGAACTTGAGAAAAATGGGATGTGATGATTAAATGTTGAGATATGCAAATTAATTTGGTTAAAAATGTGTTATACTATGTTAATGCACGTTCTAATGTGGTTTAATGATCACCTATAAGCATAATCATCATGAAAATAATGGTTTGGTGCTATCATAGGGCAAACCGATCGACTGGTTAGGTTAAATTGATTGACTGGTTCCTAGAACATTCGATTGGAACCAATTAATTAGTTGACCCAACCGATCGGTTAGTAAGTCTAGAGAGACCTTTGTCTTTCTCCTTACTTAAATCCATCGACTTGCTGGGCAAAATTGATTGGCTGGTCTATGAATAGTCTACTAGTTCTCCCAAATCGATTGATCGGTTTGAGGAAAAGTAGGGTTTGATTGAATCAAACCTATCGATTGGTCAACCTAAATTGATTGAAAAGTTGGTGCAACAAATTGACTGGTTCAACTAGTTTGTGTTATTTGTTTCCTTTTGGTTTGGTTATACTTTGAGGCTATACATGAGACTATTCTATGATTATTAAGAGGATAATATACATATTTTATAATGGATTAATGACTTAATAAAAGGATTAACTATATCATAATGTATGACCTATTCTATGAATATTTTAAAGGTTGGATGGGTATACCACATATGACATGTAATGGTTTAAGAAAAGAGTAAGGAAGCACAACTTAGGCTTGAAAAAATATTATGATGGACATGAATAATATTAGAAAAGGATAAATGGAAACCTCACATGGTTAGGAAATGGAAAGGATTAATATGGAAGAAATATGTTAATGGCATGCTTGTTCTTGTATGGGCCTTGTGTGGTCACTTACCCTTATAAATAATGTACTAATCATGTACAATTGAGTTGTGTATAAGTTTGTGTTACTCAATCCTTGATTAGCTACCGGTGATTAGTCTTCCTTCACGAATTTATTAGTGCTTTCAAGATTTACCTTCGGGTGGGATCCTTAGACATGTTGGTGCCTTACCTATTCTAGACAATAATTATGTACTAGGGGGTATCGATATTATATGGTCTATTCACCTAGGTGGTTACCTTGGGTTTAGACTTATGTCCATATTGATTGGCTTTGGCCTGGACTTATGTCCATATTGGTTAGCTTCAACATAGAATTATGTCCATTATAGTGATTGGCTTTAACTCGGACTTTATGTCCCTATATTGGATAGGCTTCCATGGCATGTGAGACCATGGGGTAGTGCATAGTCTATTGCTCGATGATAAGTAAATGGATGATAAAATCAGAGTAATGAATAAGTGGAATGTCAAAAAAATGATTAATGATGGGAATAATGGTTTGGATGACCATAAAGGATAAAGGTTGGTATGTACACTTAGATAATGGCTTAAATGACCAACAGGTTAATAATTGGAAAGAATGACTGGATGTTAACTTATGTCAATATATGGATAAGGAAATGGTATAATCTAATGGATTGAGCAATTGGAAATCAATCCCTAGTGGTTGCTTGGATTAATCTATTTAGTACATGTGTGAATACCTACATAATTATAATATGAAAACAAGTATGATATATTTTATGTTGTCTAAGTTATGAAAGATAGTATGCTCTTGTGTATTCCTACCTTTATGTATATGGTATTAACATGACACATGTTAAATATGACATCCATGTTATAATATATTTTGCATTATATACTTGTGCTTCCGTTGAGGAAGAAACTTGTCTTACTTAGTATATGGCGTACTGATGAACCTATTTGCTCGGTCACCTACTCATTCCCACTAGTAGAGGGCCATGTGCAGGTTTTTAGGGATAGCCAGTAGTGGGCCTTCCTCAGCTTGGGATTTGGGTATTTGAGAGCATGGACATCTAAGGATTTTGTAGGGTCCATGGTGGACCACTGTTTTGGTTTTAGGGTCACACCCTAATATTGTTTTAATGTAGCCCCGAACTCTTAACTACTTATATTACTATATTGATTTGGTCAGGGACCATTGAGGTCCTTTGATGTAAACAATCTTTTACAATATTTATGTAGTTTAAGTTGGCGCACTTTTTTTTGAATGTATTGGTTGTTTTTAACCTTATATCTAATATGGGGTAGGCGGTGGATGCCTATCCTATGTTAGGTACAATGATAACACCTTATTTTTCCTAGGTGTTATAGCTTATTTGTGTGAAAAAGGGCTTTTTTATACCCTAGTTTGTAAATGTAATATATTTAGTCTTTTTACTTTGCTCTAGGTATACCTAGTTAATATTGTAATTATGAGTATCTATATATAATAATTTTACTCTTTTACAATAAAAAAGGTTAATAACAACACATAATTTTTGACTTTTAGGCATTATGATGTAGCAAACCCATACCCTATCTAATATTCATTATGATTCATTTTTTACTATTTTAGTGATTGAAAAAAGATGTATCCAAAACTGATGTGTTGTGTAGGAAATTTAAAAAAAAATATTCAACATTTAATGAGGAACTTACACTATTCTCTAATAATGTATAAATTATACTAGTTAGATATCCCACTTGGCCTTTAGTCTCAAAGAGATCCTTTTCCAACCTCTCAACTCTAGACTCATATTTGATCCTTTTATCTCACTCCTCCTCAAAAACACATTTTTTTTGTGGGATCGTGGAAATTTTATACAAAGACCAAAGGTTTTTGCATATCCATTCCTATCTTCTTTTTTAAAATATTTTACGTCGAGCACTAGCATTAGATCCTTTTGGAAGTGCAACCATATCATCCAAAATTACTTTCTATAAAGTATAAATGAATGTTATTAATGGATAATAAATGAGGTAGATTTACAAATATCGGTAGATTTCGGATACTAGGAGTGCTGCTAGATCTGGGGATACAAGAGTAGGAATAAGAATAGAAACAATGAAATTGGAATTGAATGTGAAAATGTATAAAGAATGAAGATAAGGAATAATCGTATTATATTATTTAAAGTCAGGAGAATATAAGATGATTCCCTAGATGATACTTAGCACATGAACTCTTTAAAATTTAAGAATATAATACAATATATTTTTGGGAGAAGGGAATACAAGATGATTACAATATATCTATGCCAAAAACAGATGCCTAACAATGAGTCATAAGCCTTCATTTTATAAGAAGGAGGCTTCATCCCTATTGGATACATGATTATTTCATCTTTTGACTTTTGTGGTAGAATCATTTTTAAGGGAATCCAATGAAAGATAATTTTTCCACATGATTAAAGCAACAACTCATAATTTTATCTTGGAATTCATAAAATGCTTTGTTCTTTTGCTTTTTTACTTTCGACTACTATAGTGACTGCTATAGTAACCGTTGCTACAATAACTACTTTATGCTTTATTGACTGGCCTGACATATGGTGATTTATTTTGTGTATATTTTTGTCATTTTTTTTATATGTTCTTAGTTGTATTGATATTGTGATCAAGAGAGAATCCCATAATATTCATCCTCATTATCATCGCTATAGGTGATGAGGGGCACAAATGATGAAGAGGTTGATGGGGATTTGTTTTGAGAAAGGGTTTGGCTAAAGATGGTGAGATATTCTTCTTAAGTTTTTGATGTAGCAATTCTAGCATCCGTATGAGATTTTTGAGCAATAAATTTGGTTTGGGAAGGATCAAGTGGGATTTAGGAAATAGGTTTGACAAGTTTTTGTGTTTTGGCCTAAATTTGGATAGACTACTTTGATATTTTATCAAAGGATAGGAGTTTGTTCTACCATTTGACTTTGAAATGTCAAACTATGGCAAGGATCCCATCAATGTTTTGGTGATCAATTGTCCAAGAGAAAACCCAAGTACAAAAGAAAAAGTAGCAAAAAGGGAATAAGGGCGATAATTGTTTATCTTTATGTCTGGGATAGAAACGAGTTTTGAAAGAATCAAGGGCTTCAAACACTTGTAGAGGTAAGATTTCATGTAAAGAGCCATTTTGGAATTTCTAGGGTTTTTCCGTAATTAGTAGGTAGGAAGACTTTATATATTTTATAAGTGGAATATGCTCATTCATCTAGAGTCTCATCGTGAGAGAAATGTTTGGAGGTGGCCGAACCAGTGTATTCTAGGATCACCATGTAATATGGTTGTAGTTTATGCAAATACCATAGTTTAAAACACCACTGAGAGAAAATTTTTTGAAGGGAAAAATAGGGGTTAGCATAGTAGAAACCTTCCACATAGTTTGTAATAACTTGAAAATTGTGTTTTTTTTTTCAAAATAGTCATAAATCTTTTGAAAACCCTTTTGATTTTTGAACAAATTTTTTTTCAAGATGGATTTGGTAAAATTGTGAGATCCGCAGAAGAATATTTTGAAATCAACATTTTAGAAGGGGTTTTTTGCGAAGAAGAACCCTCCTCGATTTGCAAAATAGGGGAAGGAATTATTACTGTAGAAGGAGATGGGATGTTTTGTAACATTTGTTGTAATACCAAGAATGCTTCAAGTGATTTTGTAAGGGTTTCTACATAGTTTTATACCTCTTAGTGTGGATCAAGAGGGGGAATATTTGAGGAATAGGCCTCTTCCTCTTCTTCAACGGTAGCCTCTTACCAAGTTTTGATGTGGTTTTTTGATTGGGGTTTGGAGATTGGTTGTTTTCCTTTATTTTTAGGAGCCATATCAAGGTTGTTCCTGGAAAAATTCTCTAGTCAAAAAATTGGGGATGGAGTTTGATTCTCCTCTGATAAATTCTATGTTGTAATCAAAAACTTAGAGAATGTCTTGCCGCCTAGCAAGTATTCATTTTGAAGTAATATTTTGGGTGGTCTTTAATAGGTTTTATTTTGTAGATTTGCGGTCTATTCTAAGAAGGAACTTTTAGTTAAGGAGATCTTAGTTTAATTTTTGAATGTAAAGAACAACGGAAATGATTTCCTTTTTTTTTTATGGTAGACTAATTTTTCTAGGTATTATTCCAATGAGTAGAGATAAACTAAAGAATATGTTCTTGTTGATTTTGAACTTGTTTAAGAATACCATCATATTTACTATTAGAGCATTAGTCTCGCCAATATTTGGGAGGTTTGGATCAGCAAGGTGAAGACATATAATATTTTTTACCTAGATCTTGATGTATTTGACAATTTGGGTATTCTCTTATGTTCAGGGAGGAGGGGTTTTCTTAATTCGATTGTGGAGAGGTTTAGCTAATCTTTTAACATTTGGAAGAAAATCTAAGAATTAATTTAGGATTTCAAGGAACCGCTATAGTTGTTTTTTGTCTAGGATTTTGTCAAGAAACTTTGACTCAAAATTAAGAGATCTTTCAACTGGAGCAATAGTACCCTACGAGAGATAGTGTCGTAAGAATCAAATCTGTGTTTGGAAGACAAACATTTTGGATTTTGAAATAACAAGACCATTTATTTTGAATACAAAGATGAATGTTTTAAGATGTTTGAAATGTTGATATATAAAATGTAATGACATCATCAATATAAACAATACATACTTTTTAGTAAGGATTAAATATACTGTTCATTATTCGTTAGAACATGAAAGGTGCATTTTTAAGCCCAAAGGGCATGACATTCTGCACATATTATCCAAAAGGAACAGTAAAAACTATTTTGTACTGATCTTTAGGAGAGATATGGATTTGCTAAAACTTTGATTTTAGATCAAATTTGGAGAAAATGAGGGTTGAATGGAGTTTTTGAAGAAGATCCCATTTGTTGGGAATGAAATATCTAATCCATTTGAGTGTGGTATTTAGGGATTTTTAATTTATGACAAGGCAATGAGTTCCTTGTTTAATTTCATATTACTTATTGACATAAAATGCTACGTAAGACCAGGGAGGTCTAGACTTTGAGATTAGTGTTTTCTTTCAAGATTTGTGATCTTAGTTTGACAATGGTTATTTAGGTCTGCATTCCTTTAAATTGGTCTGGATTTTGTGGGGATACTTTTATCAACGAAGGAATCTTCATAACGCAAATCAATGATATATTTCTTTTTTACCCAAAAGGCGTTTCGAAGATCAATATAGCTTCTTGCTCGATTTATTTTTTGAGACTAGCAATCCTAGTTTTTACATTTTTAATTCCTAATTGATTTAGAATTTTTTTTAGAGAAATTCCCTATTTAAGAAAATAAAGATTAATTTTTTTTTATTTAAAAATTTGATTTGGTTTTGATAAATGGGTTTAACTTTTAGAAGGTTTATATTAATAGTTATAGGAATGAGAGGAATGAGAGGAAATTTTATATTCCTTTTATTTTAAAGGTTATGCCAGTGTGGTTTACTTGCTATAGGTTAATTAAATTTATGAAAGGGGTTCCCAAACTAATATTTTGTTTAATATCATGGGTTATAATATAGGTTGATTGGATTTTTGGACTATTACATAAGACATAGGCTTCACATTTATATTTATTTCTGAGCCTAGAATGATTGGATGTCGAGAGTTTTTTTATAATAGGTTGAAGGAATAGTTTTGGAATAATTCCATCTTTGATACAATTTAAATCAGCACCTAATTTAAAAACTGCTGCAATATTTATTTGGAAATCATCAGAGATTTTGAGCATGATATCTATAACATATAATCAAGAAATGATTTCTTTTAAAACATTTAAGAAATTAGTGGGAGTAGGTAAGTATTTGAAAGAATGTTCTTCAAAATCATCATCCTTTTCAGTACGAATAAGGGAGGACCCTTTAAGGATTTTTAAAAGAAGAATCTGAATGATACTGTTATCTTCTTATTGTTTCTGCTGAAGTTTTTTTAGTTCCTTCTTAACTTCTTTGATTTCTTGTTAAAGCTCAAAAGTTTTTAGGAAATATTTTTTGGATTTTTGCTATTTGTTGAGAATAGAGGTTAAATTGTAGGTATTTTTTAGGTTTAGTAGGGAGTTTTGGTAAAGGAGGAGTGCCATTGTTTTCATGGGAGACACAGAGTCTTTCAAGGTATTCCATTTGTTTGAGGGGATCAAAAATGTGTTGGACGACCTTGAGCATAAGTTTTTGTTCTTTAGTGAGGACATTTATTTGTTTTGGAATATCAGAGGAGGAGGAGGAGGAGGATTGTGAAGCAATTTCATCAATCTAGAGGCTAGATTTAGAGAGTTCATCATTTTGAGAATCATCATAAGAAGATTTAGTGAGGAGATTTTGCATCTTTCCAAATGTTTCTTCATCAAGTTTTAGTTCATGGATTTACATGTTGAGTTAGTAAACTTTAGAAATGTGTCCATTTCTCCCACATTTATAATAGGTAATATTCATATTGGAAATGTTTTGGAAAGAGGATTGGGGTTGTTTTCCCTTAGACTAAGATTTTTTATAGTAAGGAAGTTGTGGTGTAGTTTGTGGAGTAGGAATTTACTTCTTTGAAGTATCTTTACTATGGTATTTTAAATGATAATGTACTTTGCAAGATCCATTACATGTTTTAGATTTATTTGTGGTGCCTAGAATATCAAATTGTTTGCAGAAAAACCCTAGTTATTGCCTAGTTTTATGCATTTCCCATTTTAAATGCCTTTAAAGCTTAAGATCCTGGTAGATGTTAAGACCATCCTTTTGAGTAAGGCTAATCAATTCCCCATATGTAAACTGAGAGTAAGGGATTTGGTTACCCTGTCGAACTCTTTCTCCGAGAAAAGAAGGAAGGCCTGAGAGGAAATTTTCTTTCTAAAAAGGTTGGTTAGAGTTTTCCCGAATCATAACACGAGCGAGGAAAGTATTTTTATACCTTTGGAAGTGACTAAGGTATTTTTAACGAAGGTTTGAAAGGATTTCAGCATTCTTATCTTTAATATGTGAAGGATCTCCAATAAAATGGAGGGAGATTGCCAAAATTAGTGAGGCAACTGTATCTTGATAGACATCATCATTTTTGAAAATGATATTGCGGTCTTCATCCATCTTTATGGCTTTAAGAATGGAGTTTTTTTTCGTTTGATGTGAGATTAAAATCCCACCATCTTTTGAGTTGGCCAGAGAACCCTGCAATGTGGAGTTCTGCTATAGCTTTATCAGAAGTTCCAGATTAGGTTTTATAAGCATTTGCGGCCATGGTCATTTGTTAAATAACATTAAGGATATGGTATTCTAACTTACCATCAATATTCCATTCATAAAGAGATGAGGCTTTATAGTTTAGCTAGACAAATTTGTTGGGTCTAGGCTCAAGGCTAAGGTCAGGAGCATTACTTCTTGGGATAAGGGTCCTAGAAGATAAGGGATGTTCATGAAGTCATGAAAGGTTTGAGTTTTCTTTAGTCTCATCTTCTATTTATGGCAAAGATGTGAACTCTATAGTGTTAATTTGAGAATCTTGTTCAAGGCTATCGGGAACCTGAACTTGGTTATAGGAGGAAGAAACAAGGTTAATTTGGCTGAGCTACGACTTGATTGCCTAAAGGAATTCAATTTTCCCATCCTAAATAGCCTTTTTGCAAGAATTTAAAAGTTGAAAAGGTTTAAAGATAGGAAGCTTCTTATTTTCAGGGTGTTGAGCTGAAGTAGTCTGGAAATCTGAGAGTATGGTTTTTTATATTTTTTTGTAAAGCTTCGTGAGCTGTGAACCGATGGTATTTAAGTGGATGTTGGTAAAATTATTTTAGACGAGGATGTTCTTAATATTTTCACTATCTTCATCTTAATATTTTAAAGGGGAGCATGATTAGATTTAATTGTGTCTTTTTCGATTTGCCATATTTTAGTTTTATTTCGAGTTGTTAAGGATTGATTTTATGAAAAAGGGAGGATGATACCATTCTATTTAGCATAGATCTCAAACCAGTCAAAGAATAGTATTTGAACCTTCTCACTTTGAAAAAAATCATAAAATTGCTATTGGATATCATGACGTTGGTGAAGAAAGTGCTCAAAGAACCAAGTTCTTTTTCTTGAGGTTATGCAATCCATAGAAGTCATCTTGTAAAACACTCTTGTTTATCTAAAAATCATTTTCAATAAAATTTATCAAGTTTTTGTTGATCTCGAAAAAGTTTAGAGAACTAGGAGGAGAAGTAGTATCTAGTGGAGGCTCAAGGGTTTGCCGAGAAACCTATGGTAATTTACTCTTTATTAGGATTCCAGATTTTTGTGATTGGTTTTTTTTTTATAAACTAAATGGGGTATTCTGGATGTGTAATCAACCATTTAGAATGTTGTGTTTGGAAGGTTTAAAATGGAGTATCTTCACTCGTCATACGAGAGATTTATGATAGAGGGATTTTTGAAATCCTCCCTACGTTAATAGTAGAAGAGGTCAAGGTTGTATCTAAAAATTTTTGGCTTTAGGTTCTTTGCGAGTTGAACTTGACTATATCATCTTGAAATTGGGTAATTTGGCTCAATTCGGTGTTTGGTTTTGTAGGGAGCTGAGGCTAGTTAATCAGTGATGGTGCATCATTTTCAAGGATCTAATCATTTGGAAGAGTAATATCTTTCAACATAATTGGTTTTGGGACAACTATGTTTGCCCTATTTAGGTTTGTTTGGAGAAGGAGAGTTTCACCCCTTTATTATGGACCTTAGCTTGTGTTTTGAAGGTTGTTTCATGGCTTTATAATGAATACAGAAAATCAGGTATAGATCCTTCAAGCATTTCATAGCCTTGCATTTTGACTTGGAGGACAAGAGATTGGGGTAGGTTTGGATCTCTTAGGGCGGGAGAAAATTTTAGATAATAGTTAAAAAAGATAGGACCAATACAAAGGCTTGATTCAATCATTCCAAGAATGGAATCCTAAAATTTTGTATGTCTCCCATCATGAAGAATGGTAAGAATAGAAGTGTTTAATCATTCTCTTGTTAATGGTTTAAATCCTACTTGAACCAATCCTAAGTGAATGTATTTGAAACCATTATTGATATGTCTTTTCATGGTCTTTTTTTAAGAATTTCTATTTGTTCGAAAGTTTAGAAAATCATTTTGAAGTAGAATTTTAGAAGTTTCCAATTATCTATGGATCCTTTAAAATCTTCTTAGATGTATTTTTTAGAATTAAAAATATTATCTCTAGATTCTACATTGGAACTACTAGAAGAGGAAGTAGATCTGGAAAATAAATTCATTTTGTTTAAAGCTGGCAACGAATAATTCCTACAAAATTTTAACCATATCTTGAATTACTGCTTGACATAGGACTTACTACCAATTCAAACTCTAAATGACTTAGAATTAAGACCAAGAACAAAGATAAATAGGTGAAAGAATTATACATTTCCTAAATCCCCCCTTAATTGGCTATACATATACATATATAACCCTAAAATCAAAATAAATTGAAAACATAATCTTATTATAGAAGAAGCATCATTAAGCATAGAACCCTTTTCAGATCGCTAGTTTTTAGGTCCCCATTTTTCCTAATCAAAACACATATATGAAATTATATATAGGGTATACAAGGTAAAGTAAAATTGGTATTGCCTAGGTGAGTTAATCATATGCCTACCATTTCTTCCACTTAAATGCGTGCAAAGCTCTTTGAACCAACATATGAACACATTTTTGATGTTACATGATTAAAAATCCCTTTTGACATATTTCCTAAGAAATATGAAAGAAATTTATTATAAAAAAAAAATACACTAATAGAAGTATCATAATAATAGCCAATTTTTTGGAATAACTAAATGTGGAATCATTATCTTACCTTTTGGAGATTCCCAATACTTTACCACCTCTAACCACATGTTCTTAGGCACTTCATTTGCCCTTGAATTTATTTCTTGATTTTGTGTGTTTTCCATCAAAATGAACCACCTTCAACTCAAACTTATGGGCTCTCTAAGCTTCATGGATTTTACTTAATGCCCACTTATATGCCTCTCAATTTTTAGGAAACTAATAAGAGATATATAAAAAAGCAGAAAAAGAAATAGAAAATAAAAGCTATACAATAGATATGAAAAAAATAATCATCCAATAAAATAAATATTGTGATAATTTACCTTTCCTTCCTCCCAAATCGAATCTAAATATGTCCTATCCATCTTTCTCCAATCCTAACTATCAAGTGGTGACTACCTAGGATATCATGCCAAGTAGCTTAAAAGTGTTGATAATTGCCTAGTTGAACCACTAATTGGTTGAATATGTTCATTTACATCCACATACTTAGCCTTCTTTAACACTTTAGTCTTATTAAATCCTCAAACCTTTTCATTTTTAAGCACTTTACCTCAAAATATTATTCTATTTATTGTGTTATAGCGACCTAAAATTACATAGTTTGTGAACCATCATTGACTTCTTGTATAGATGACACATTGTTAGACCAGATACGCCTAGGACTATGTCATATACCTAACAACACAATAAAAGGGAAAATAAGTAATTCATTTTGAACATGGAAAAGGTGTTAATCAATGTTAAAGTAAAGTTATAAAAAGTAGAATTACATGACTTACACATGTTAGTATTAAGAATTCTCAAAGGATCTTATGCTATCTTTTCATTCATACTATTAATCTTTGAGCAAGAAGATTCTTGTTTATGATGTTCCATTTAAATGATGAGAAAAAATAACCATAATTAGCAATAATCTTGAAAGGCATACAGATAATAAAGTTATACTTTTCAATATTGTTTCCTTAGTAGTTTTCATATTACAGGACCATTTAGTACCATACAAATAAGGTTTTAAACTTACACATGAGACTAAGTAACATGGAATACCTTTTAATGGTTGTTTCCTTAGTATTTTTCATATTTTTTTTATCCTTTCTTGCCTTCCTAATTGAAATAAATTAAATGTAATAAAAACTTAGAACAAAATCATGTATTAGATTACTAAATATAGTAATTAAACCTAATAAAAGTAAATATACACCAAATTCATCTCTTGGAGATCCTTCCTCTTATGATATAGGTGTGAATAGTTTATTCTTAATTGATGGATCAATTGTGATCCATTTCTTTGGCCTAAGAGTATGTCATATTGATTCACTTGATTTTATTACATTTAGATATTTTGGAATTCTAGATGTTGTAGCAAAAACTTCTTACATAAATAATAAAACAATAATGATGAATTAATTGTGATACAAATTAAAGCTACATAAAAAATTAGTTGCAAAAAACATTCCAACAACTAATTATACCATAAAAAATTTGAAACAAAATAAAAGAAGATAATGCTGCTAATATGTAGGGAATGGTCATCGATGGCCTCTATGTGTTCCTTCAATGTCATATAGAAACTTAGAAGCATTTATTCATATAATTTCCATTCATATGAAGTATTTTTTAACTATTAGCTAGGAGTTTGGATACAATTTCTCAATTAAAATGTAATAAATTCACTTACTTATAAAAAATGACAAAAAAAATAATAATGAAGAAATACGTACCTCCAATGCCCCTTGACTTTTTATAGTTACTTTCTTATTACTTAATGCTTTTTCCAAAGAAGACTTGGCAACCTTGTAACATACAAGTTAAAATTAGTATCTATTTTTGTATCCCTATCTAAGTTAGAAATAAAAAACTAATATATTGAAAACAAATATGGACTAACAACCATCTATAGTATTACTAAAAAAAATCATACAAAAGATCGGCCTTGGTACTTTCTCTTTTCTCCTACCTTTTCTCTCAATGGTGTGCGAGCAAAGGGATAAAAATTGCTCATCAAGGCCACTGAGACTTCCCCCTTTTCTACAGTAATTGTTCCACTATTCTTCACTTTTACTATTTACTAATTTGGTTTTTGTGATTTATGGGAGTTAGAAAGTGACCTAGGTGGCATAAATCTACTGTGCCTACACCCACTTATGCGCTACCCAGCCATGTGAAAACTGGAGCTCCAGTCAACAATGAGCAAGCACAGACTTTACCTAGATCTTCAGATTCAGGGTCTTGAATTTCCCCTTCCATTGTTGTTTGTTCTCGCCGATCTCCGTCCTGTGCAGATCTAGAGTCTGGCTCAACGGGAGGAGGCGAAGATTCTAGATCTACTACTATGCCGATCGAGAAGCTCCATTCGAACTCTACTTCCCCTGTTCCAGATTTGGATGCTTGAAAATACTCCTTTGATGAGTCTATTTTGGTGCAGGAAGGTAAATCCAGCTGATTTTCGAATCAGCTGTGTGCACAGGTTGAAGAACAGAGCTTGCGAACTAGTGCTGTCAGAGTCGACCCATCCTGTTCTATGCAGCAGTTACAGCATGCCCTAGGCCTTTTGCAATGGCCGGAATCATCCTCCAGGCCAGAAGTTTCGCCGGATTCCGTCAACCATACCCCTCCAAATCCTACTAAGGAGGGTGCACAACAGGTTCCTATTGCTGCAGATAATTTGACTGGTACAGTCCCTGCCATTCCTTGGTCAAAAAAATTGTTAAGTGCCGGGATGACTTATGCTAAATTTTTTGTTGTTGCTCCTACTATGAGATGTGATTATGTGCCACTTGTTGAAAAGTATGTGTTCATTGAGTCAAAAAATATTGACAAAATTGAGGCTGCATGGGGCACTTATGTTCTTGGCAGATTTGTTGGCGTGCAGGTTGACAAATTTTTAATCAATGCAGCTAAATAGGTTATAGCACAACCTTTCAAGTACATGATACACAGTTCACGGTGGGTTATCTTCAAGTTTGAATCCGAACATGAAAAGAACAAAGCTCTAGTTGGAGGACCCTATTCCGTGCGAAGCAAAGCTCTATTTTCTAAAGAATTCCCGAGGTTCTTTTCCTTTAGCTTGAAAGAGGTTACAAAAATTCCTGTGTGGGTAAGGTTGAAAAATTTGCCTCTTGAATTATGGAATGCAGGGGCCATAAGTACCATTTCTTCCTTTGTGGGTAGGCCGATACAGGTTCATGATTTTACCGCACAAAAAATGAAGATTGAATATGCACGTGTGTTGGTTAAAGTTGATCTAGGGACTAATTTTCCCTCTTCATTTGAAGTCAAAAGTGACGTTGGTAGCTTTATGTAGGGTATTGAATATGAAGACTTATCCTCCTTTTGTAGGAAATGTAATATGTTGGGGCATGTTGTGACTGATTGTGACAACCACAAACATGCACCAAGAAGTGATAAGTTGGTGAATCATATTTCTGTAATCATATTTCTATCTGGAAACCGATGGACAAAGTTAAACCACCGACCCCTAAGTCCTGGGAGCAGAGACTTGTAAGCCGGGGCTGTGTGGATGTTCAGGGTGATAAGTAAAACATGTTTGAGGACTATGATGCTCCTGTTCCTTCTCCAAGTAATGGTCCTGTCGTGCACCAACCAAATGTTTTGGTTCGTGACCCTATTAAGGGGAAGGCTCTTCTTATTGATGATGGTCCAACTGTCCCACCTTCTTCTGGGCCACCTAGGAAGATTTAGGCCAAGCAACGGTGTTTGAGAGTTATTTCCTCATCTCGATTATAGAAAAATTCAAGAGAAGATGATTCCGAGATAATTAAAGGTGATGAGAAAGATGGAAGTTGGCACACTATTAGAAAGAAGGATTGTGCACCGAAGAAGAGACCCACTGTATCATTGAAGAGGCCGACTTTGGGGATTATTGGGAGGTGTAAATCTTCTAGGCCTCCGGCCGATTCTTTGGCATGAATATTCTTGTTTGGAATATAAGGGGAGGAAATTCTCCCCTGAAACAAAAGCTCTTGCTAAGATTCAGAGGGACCGTCATTTTTCTATTGTTGGTTTTTTAGAAACCAAAATGGATGATGGTAAAGTAAAAAAATTAGTTGACGTTTATTTTACTGGTTGGAAGCACCTTGATAATTTCGCCCTCGACCCTAATGGGCATACCTTAGTTTTTTGGAACCCCTTTTGGTGAATGTGGCCATTCTTGAAGCTTCTCCACAATCTCTTTCAGGTATGGTCACTGACTTGGTTGGTAATACTAACTTTTGCCTCACGGTGGTTTATGGGTTTTATAGTGTTGGAGACAGGAAACCTCTTTGGAATAACTTGAGGTTGTTATCGTCTATTATTGATTGCCCATGGATTGTTTGTGGGGAATTTAATGCACCCTTTAATGCCATTGACAGAGTGAGTATTCGACTGGTGATAGACTATGAAATGGCGGACTTCAAGGAATGTTACTTACTAGCTCAGTTATCAGATGTTCCTTTCTTTGGCTATTTCTATTCTTTCTTGGCAAAAACCGCTAAATGCAAGTTGGATAGAGTTCTTATGAATACTGCAGGGTTTGTCGCTAACCTTTCTGTTATGGCTCAGTTTTTACCTCTAGGTTCTATATCAGATCATTGCCCCTGTTTGATCTCCCTTGGTGCCCGTAAATGCACTAAGAGGCCGTTTCATTTCTTCAATATGTGGGGTGATCATCCTGATTTTCTTCGTGTGGTCTTCTTTGTGTGGTGATTTAATTTTTTTGGGTTCCGACAGTTTAACTTACGTTAGAAGATTTTAGGTTTAAAGCTAGGCCTCAAGAAGTTGAATAAGCTACACTTTTCCCATATTGTCTTGAGAGCTGAGGCCAAGCTTATGTAAGAATAGGAGGCAATCTTATCGAGTAGAGGTGGTTCCGGTTCCTCGAGTTTGGATGTTCTTCAAGCTCAGGCTACATTTCTAAATAAGTCAGCCTCGAGTTTTGTGGCATAGAAGAACAAGAAGAATTTCCTTTTCTAGGGGGATTCTAATTCTCACTTCTATAATATATTGAAAGCTCGCCAGGCCAAGTCAGTTATACTTCCGGTGAAGCGAAGTGATGGATCATGGAACTAGATAGATTCTGACTTAGAGAGGCAATTTCTTTAGGTCTACTTGAACCTACTTGGATTTGCTTTTGAGTGTGCTCCTCCTGATGACCAGGTTTTCTTATAGGGCCCTATATTAACCACTGAATTGCAAGAGGAATTGTTGAATCCTATGATGGTGGAGGAAATTAAATCTATGGTGTTCTCTCTTAGGGATAATAAAGCCCCCGGCATGATGGCTACTCCGCTCGTTTCTTTTAGTGTGCTTGGGATATTGTTGGCGAGGATTTCTGTGATGCTGTCTTAGAATTCTTCCACTCTGGTAAGCTCCTCAAACGCATTAACCATACGGCTCTGGCAATGATCCCTAAATGTTTCCATCCAGAAAGAGTTTCTGATTTCCAACCTATATCTTATTGTTCTACAGTTTATAAAGTGATCTCTAAATTGCTTGCTCAGAGATTGTCCAGAGTTCTAGGTAGTATTATTAGTCTTGAATAGGGTGCTTTTGTGAATGGGTGGTTGATGTCTGAGAACATCTTACTGGTTCAAGAGTTGCTCAAGGATTATTCCCACAAAAAAACCTTCCCTAGGTGTTTGTTGAAGGTGGATATTAAGAAAGCATATGATTCCCTCTCATGGTCTTTTCTAAAAGTTGTTCTCTAGGGTATGAAGTTTCCAGACAAGTTTGTGAACCTGTTGATGGAATGTGTTTCTACGGTTTCATTCTCTCTGAAAATTAATAGTCAGCTTATGGGTTTTTTCCATGGTGCTCATGGGCTAAGGCAAGGTGACCCAGTTTCCCCATATTTATTTGTGCTTTGCATGGAATACTTCTCCCGCCTTCTCCGCCTGAGAGTAGTGGGGCAGAGGGGATTTTCTTTTCATCTGAAGTGCAAACAATTAGGTATCTCTCATCTTGCTTTTGATGATGATCTTGTTTTATTCAGTAGAGGGGATATGGCTTCTATGCAGACACTTTTACATGCCCTTTCAGAGTTTACCTCTCTTTCGGGGTTGGTGGCAAACCCTCTCAAATCTCATATTTACTTGGTTGGAGTGGACCTGACCACCAGAGCCCAAATTCAGTGGTTGGTTCACATGACCCAGGGCTCATTACCTTTTCATTACCTGGGGTTTCCTCTCAATCCGAGTAATTTAAGAGCTGTGGACTACGAATTCTTGATAAATGATGTCTATGATCACTTGAAGTTAGCTATCTCAGTGGTTATCTTTTACAGGGAGGCTTGAATTACTTAATTTGGTTATTCAAGGGATTTTTTGTTTCTGGATTGGAATCTTTCCTTTGCCGAAGGTCGTGTTAAATCGAATTATTAATCTCTGTCGAAGTTTCCTTTGGCAAGGTAAACAACCTCTTGTTGCTTGGTCTAAGATTTGCCTCCCTAAACGGGAAGGGGGTCTTGGTTTGAAAGATCTTTTAGCCTGGAATAATGCTTTTTTGTGCAAGTATATTTGGTTCCTTCATCCCTCTGGACTAATTGGATTCATGCTAATTACCTTCGATCCTAGGGTTGGAGTCATTTCAGACCCTCCCATGATTCGTCTCATTTTATGAAGAAGATTTGGTAGGTCTACCACTATGTTGCAGAGAAAGAAGGTACTCATGATGAGGCTATGAGTCTTATATCTACTTAGGGTTCTGTTGGGAATTTTTCCACTAAGAAAGCATATGATTTCCTTCAGCTTGGGGCTGAACCTTGGAGGGACTTCTTTATAGCTTGGAGGCACTACCGAATGAAGAGGTATTCCTTCTTTCTGTGGCTCGCTCTTCTAAAAAAGCTCAACACTAGTGATCAGCTATCTTATCTCAATGGGCCTTTGGTATGTCCTTTTTGTGACTTGGAAAATGAAAACCACGACCATTTCTTCTTCAAATGTCCCTTGGTTTGTCAACTCTAGATAACCATCAGATCTTGGTTGGGGATTACCAGAGGGTACCAAATGTTGGTGAGCTCAACTAGATTCTTGAGAAGACAGCACAAAGATCGTGTGTTTGCTTGTAAAGTCTGTTGTAGTGCCCTGGCAGCCACTATCTATCTCGTTTGGCATGCTTGAAATGCTACTATTTTTGAGTCTAAGCATTTAGATGAACAAGGCCTAAGTCTCCAAATTAAATTTTATATAGGTCTTTGTATTTTGACGCTTCCTTGAAGTAGTGTTTCGTTGCACCAAATGTTGGCCCTAGCTATCACCCTAAAAAAGTGGCTAGGTTATTTTTGACTTGGATATGCCCATTGTATTTGTATAATTTCTTATAATGCAATTTACCTATTACCTAACTAAAACAAAAACATACAAAAGAAGACAAGAAAGCAATAGTGGTAAAAATTTATCTCCAATTGTCCTTGACTTCTTATAGTTACATTTTGTTTGCTCAATACCTTTTAAAAAAGAGAACATGGCAACCTATTAATATACAAATTAGAATTAGTGTCTACTTTTTTTTTTCCATATCCAACTTAGAAATCAAAAACTAATATATTAAAAATAAATTTAACTCTAACAACCATTTACATTGCCAAGGAAATGAAATTATATAAAAGAATATAAAAATTTAAAGATTTAACTCTAATTGTTCTTGACTTATTTTAGTTATTTTCTTCTTGCTTGATGATTTTTCCATACATGACATGGCAACCAGGTAACATATAAAGTAGAATTAGTGTATATTTTCATTCAACATACCATATTGCAAATGATAATTAGAAATATTTAAAGACATACAATACAAAATTTATTTAAGCATCAGAGACATATATACTAATAAAATCTTAAAGTTTCATCTTCATAACAAGAACACACAAACATGAAATTACATTTCTAACATTATAATTAAAATTAGACAAAGATACATATTTCTAATGCTATTCACAATCAATATCATATAAAGTTTCATATTCTTCACCACTTTAGGCAATTTAATCTTTATTTTCTTCATCATCATTATTACCTTCCGTCATAGCAAAGAAAGGTTCATCTTCTTCTCTTGTAATAGTGAAATCATCTACACCTAAATCTGTATCCCTACTAGTTTTTTCATGAACCACTTTAGGTATGAGACCATCTTCCATTTCAACCAAGTATCCTGGATTAGTGGAATTGACAACATGCTAGTTTAGTTCTTTAGAATCTAAGGTATAGAAAACATGTAATTCTTGAGATGCTAGGACAAAATGATCATTTGTTTTAATAATGGCCTTTAAATTAGTAAATCCAAGAGAACCTTCTGTAACTCCTCTACTAGGATCTACCTAATGGCAAACAAAATAACGCTCCTTCCACAAGTATAAGTAAACTCAATAATTTTAGTTAAAACACCATACTATAATATGCTCCCAAAATCTATGTTTTCATTGACTTGAACACCAGAGTTTTGAGTTACACTCCTCTTATTGATGCTTTTCACATGCCTCCTGTACCCATTGTAATTTATTTTAGTCATTGTCTTTATCCATATTCTCTGCGCAAGATGAAGAATTATCAAATCTTTTTCAACATATGCTTCATTTTGTAGATGCTTGGAGACCTAATAATTGATAACACTCATTGATTGAAAAGATGTGTACCTAATGATATAACACATAATGAGTAAAATTATCAACATATATTCAATGCAAAGCATTCAAGGAGCTTTCTTCTATGGATGTCATTAATCATGTTTGACATGTGTTGGTATTAAGTTCTTATGATATCATAATGCTTTATGAGAACATATTTTAAAGTTAGAAATACATATAAAATGATTTAAAAAAAAATCAAATAGAATTAGGATTTACTGTTCAAATACTTCAACTTCATCACAAATTGCAAGCACACAACTTCGTGCTTCCTCCATTAACATATATTCTGGTTGTGCATCTTTCTTCTTAGACAATGCATGAGCTTTTAAGAAAAATATAGGCAACCCATTATGTAATTCATTACCATAATCATCAATATTTTGGGGGGACCTATTTTTTCTTATTTGAACTTCAGGTAAATATTTATAACAAAATATTAGAAATTCTTCCGTAATATATCCTTTTGCAATTGATCCTTTAGGGAAAGTTTTATTACAAACATATATTTTAAACATCCTCAAATACCTGTAACATTAGTATCACAATCCTAACATATTATAACTATAAGGTTGATCTTCCATAAAATAAAATACTAGAATGTAAATACATTTCCATATGATACATCCAATGATAAAATAATGTACCCACAATTATTGCCTCATTATCCAAATGGATAACTGGGTGCACCATGATATCAAAGGAAGAAGGAAAAAAATGCATTCAAAATGAAAAGGTGTGAGAGAGATGCAAATCTAAAATATCTCTAGATCTAGGATTGTTACTTATTTTGAGCAAAGTTCCTTAAAACAATTACTTAGCTTAATCAACACCTTGCTCACATCCTTGTTATGCATTTTTCTTAAAGCTGATAGCATTAGTTGAAATACCCTATAATTTTAAAACATTTAAAAAAACATTTTTGATCATTATTTAATTTTTTGTGATGATATAATACATTATATTTTGAATTGAAACTGTATTAAACTTATTCTATTTTATTCATTTTAATTTTAAGAAAAAAAACTATCATTTTAGTTTTAGATGTCTTAAGAAAAAAAAAAGCTGTTATTTTAAAATATTTTTGATAACCTAAAAGTTACTACTTTTAGGAAATGGTTATTTCCATATGATAGTATTTTGAAAGTATTTTTAATATTATTATTTTAATATTTGTAATTTTTCTTCAATTTATAAAAAATTAAACCCTTATTTTGCATAAAATAGTAAAAGGGTAAAATGGAAATTTTATAAACAAATAATTTTGGAAAAACATAGAGTAAGATATTAAAATAATAAGATTTCTAACTTATGAGTGACATGTGATGCTATATTAATTTTATTGAAAGTAAAATTTTTTATTTAATTAGTTAACAAGATAAATTTATTGATTTATAAGTTCCTTTAAATATTTATATGACTAAATCTTACATGATTTTCTTAGTTAGTTAAAATATTTTGGGGAGAGACACAATTTTTTTTTGCAACATATGATAAAATTTTATATTTTATTTATTCATTGTCATTTTTAATTAGTATCTACTAATTATTTTAAATGATATTATATTTTTTATCTTTCTTTATCTCGTTTCTCTAAATTCATAAATAAACATACCAACATTTAGTAATATAGCCACAACTTTTTCATTTAATAACGAAATTAAATTATACTCTTTGCATTAGAAAGATAAATTTAATATCTAATATATTTTTTGATTTTTCCCAAAATCAAAACTTAAATTAGTAAAAAAATATCAATTAATGTTGGTGATATCTTATATATATGATTTTATTATATCTTTTTATTCTAAAAGTCCATATATATAAGCACATATTAAACCCTAATAGCCAAACCTATATTTTTATTTCTTCTTTTGTGTTCTGTCTTATGTTCTATATGCCCCACTAATTTTGATTACATCTTCAACCAATTCATCAAGATTTTCAATTTATTCATCAAAATATTAAATTATCTTGAAGATTATAGATTCAAGATCCAATTTTTGTTCTTCTTCATTGTTTGAGTTCAAGGATCAATTATTCATTTAAGATCATCAACTCTAGGAGTTATTTTGGTATTATAGGATCATTGTTCATTCTTGAAGGCCTTATATTCTATATATAAGGATTTTAAATTTGGTAAAATTATTTTTTCAAACTTATATGCATATATTATAGATGTGTGGAATATGATTTATATAAAGTATTTAATTTTATTTATTATATAATTTTATACCTTCTTATGACTAATTTTTTTATACATCATGATATGTAATATTATTAGCCTAAGAATATATGATTTTATATTAAATTCGTGATAGATTTGATTTAGCTACTACTTTACACTATTTTATAAAAATCACACAAATTTTAATAATAAGAGTTAACCCATCATATTATATATCATATCAAAGCCTTAGAAGTCTTGTTTTCATAAAAAATATTTTTTATTATTTTTATTTATGTATGGAAGAGTGATTAGGGAATATTAAGGATTGATTTAATATATAAAATTAATATAACTTACAAAACATAAATTTTTTTGTGTTATGTTGGTTTTGACCAATCTTGAGTTTTGATGGTTATGTTAATACTAAATATTAATGTTTGACCTAGTATGAATGAGCTTAGTCTTTTATTATATATATGTATTTTCAATATTTTGGTTAAAGATTTGAGTTGGATTCGGAAAGTTTGTTATTTTAGTTAGGCCTTTCTATTTTTGGAAAGCTACCTTTCTAGAGAGTTTTCTATTTGAAAAGTTTTAATGTTTAGAAGACGGATAATAAAATAAATAGATTTAATGAAGAATATTTGCTTGGGTGTATTATGTGATCATTTTAATAAGAAATTAATATTTTAAGTTTAACAGGTGGGCTTTGGGTCCTTCCAAGTTAGCCTCATAAAGTTGGGGATCGGTAATATCCTTTTCTTTTCTATTGGGGATATTTATTTATTTGTCAGTTGTATTGACTTAAGGTACATCTTCTATTATATAGACTTCTCTGAACCATATTAGAGGGTGTGCACACTTAAAGATAGGATGACCGAGGTGGTAGGTCTTCAGAATTTTGTTATTTCCTTGAAAATTTATCCTTTGGGATGGCCTAGGCTTGTTATTTAATTCTCCTATTGTTGGGATGACCCCTTTGAACTGGTTGGTACAATTGAAAGACTGATTGGGTTAGATCAATCGACTGGTTCAACTAGTTTAAGTGAATTGTTTCTTTTCGGTTTGGTTATGCTTAGAGGTTATGTTTGACACTGTCCTTTGAATATTAATGGAAAAAATACATATTTTATCATAGATTAATGGCCTAACGAAAGAATTAAATATATCATAATTTATGATATACTCTATGAGTACTGTAAAGGCTAAATGGGTATTCCACTTATGATAAGTGATGGTATTGAGAAAAGTGTAATGAAATATAGCTTGGTCTTGAATAAAATAGTATGGTGGAAATGTATAATATTGGATATGGATAAATGGACACATACATGGTTGAAAAAAAATGGAAAAGGATTGATATGAAATATACATGGAAAATTCTTTACTTGCTTTTGTATGGGCCTTGTATGATCACTTATTCTCATTAATAATATACTAATCACATAAAGTGAAAGATAATCAAGTTGAGTATGGGTCTAGGTTACCCGATCCTTGATTAGCTACCAGATTTTAGTCTGCCTTCGGGCCTTTTTGGTGCCTTTAGGCAATATCTTGAGATATCCCGATGCCTTACCTACTCTAGACATTGATGATATACTAGGGAGTATTGATACTAAAGGGCTTGGTTATTTAGGTGGTTGGCTTCAGTCTGGACTTATGTCTATATTTGTTGGCTTTAGCCTAAACTTATGTCCATTCTAGTGATTGGCTTCAATTAAGACTTATGTCCGCTTTGGTGATTGTATTCTACTTGGAATTTATGTCTCTTATTTAGATAGATTTCCACGGTATGTAAGACCTTGGGGTGGTGCATGGTCAATCACTTGATAATAATAAATTATGGATGATAAGTAATTAGATGATAAAGACCTGGATACATAATAAGCGTATATGAATAATTAGTTAAGGATGGAAAATGGATGGATGAGAAAAAGGATAAGGGTGGTTTGTACACTTGGGAAATGGCTTAAATGACTAATTGGTTATTGAATGGATTATTAATTGGATTATTGAATTGTGTCACATATGAATAAGGAGATGGTATAATCTAAGAGATTGAGTAATTGGAAATTAACTCTAGTTGTTCCTTATATTTAATATGCCATTACATGTGTAAGTACCTGTGTGATTTTGATGTGAAACCAAGCATGATATATCCCGCATTTTCTGAGTTATGCATTGTAGCATGCCCTAATGTACTATTACCTTTACGTATACGGTATTAGCATGACACATGTTAAATATCATATCCATGTACGATATGATTTGCATACTTGTGTATCCATTGAGGGAGCAACTTGGCTTACTTAGTACGTAGTATAATAATGTGTTTGTTTTCTTGGCCACCTCCTCATTTGCACGAGTAGAAGACTATGTGTAGGTTTTGGGGGATGGCCAGTTACGGGCCTACCTCAGTTTGGGTTCGGGGCTTGAGAGCACGGACATTCAGAGATCTTGTGGGGTGCGTGGAGGACCTTTGTTTTTTTTGTTGGCATAACCTAACTTTCTTTTAATATAGACCTATACTTTTATCTACATGTATTTGATAATGATTTTGTTGGGAGCCAGTAAGGTCCTTCGATGTAAACAATATTTCAAAGTGTTTATGTAATTTATTTTTGGGCACTCTATTGTTTTTAAATGACTTGGTGGGTTTTAGCCTTCTATCTAATATTAGGGAGGTGGCGAGCATCTATCCTATGTCAAGTATAGTAGTAACACCTCGTTTTTCTTAAGTGTGTTTTCAGCTTCGGTAATGTTTTAAATGAAAATTTTTGGAAGTGAAAAGTGGAAGTGTTACAGATTAGTATTAGAGATTTTTCTTGAAAGCCTATCAATTTCAACAATAATCGAGTTGATACCACATGTTTTTATCAAAGTATTTTATTAAAAAAAAATGTGTCATTTTCAACAATTTTTAACCTAATACCACATGATTGTATTGGCCTTGATTTGAGATATTTTCCCCTTGTTTTTTTTTTCAAGTTTAAGCATCTTGAAACCTAGAATGTCCATGAGTAAGAATGGGGTTGGGAATATGCCATAGATACCATTTGTTATAATTGTTATGCGAGTCTTAGTATTCAGCATACCAAATTCTATCTCTAACTACTTCTAGTATTTAGGAATCAATGGATGCTAAATACTACAACAAGTGTATTGAAGCCTTCATAAAGACCATTGGAGCCTACATAGAAGGCCAGATCTGGGTACCTCAACCTCCATCAGTGCTAGTAGTTGTACCGGCTCCTGAGGATTGGATTTGGAGGGCTAGGCATCATTAGCCACCAATCATTGAGGGCTAGGAGGACCTCAACATCAAGGAAAGATGGGTTCAAGACATGGAGATGACCTTCACCTCCTACGGTTGACCTAGAGATAAGAGGGTTGACGTGGTAATATATTACTTGAGAGGAAGGGTAGATGCATGGTGGAGGAGTGTCTAATATAAGGGTGGAGAACCTACGTGATTAGGAAATTTCCTAGAGGCATTGCGATCCTATTTATTCTCGAATCACCTCTACATGAAAAAGTTTGATGAACTCAAGGTGCTTCGGCATAGGGGCATGTCCATCGAGTAGTACTACACATGGTTTATGGACTTGGTCTAATTTGCCCCAAAAGTGGAGGCTAACGAGGTGATGTAAGTTCAACACTTTAAGATTGGGATAGGGATACGATACTTAGAGATTTTTGTAGGAGTTACTTTGCTAGATATGGTAGGGTTGTACGAGCAAGCCTTGGAGGTATCCTAAATCATTTAGGCCCGAAGTGCTCAATCAGGGAGCTAGAGGAAGTTTAAAGGTTTCCAGCATCCCAATGACAGGAAGAAGGCATTTTCAAGAGGTAGCTTGCCACTAATATATATTCAAAGCATGGGGTTAGGACCCCAAGTTGAAGGGTCATTTGGGGGTCATGCCAAGGAGAGGTATTGCCATTATAAGTGATGTGGGACAAATCACTCAGGGGTAGATTATAGAGGCAACAAGGTGATGTAACATAGATGTGGCATGGTGGGGCACCAAGCCTATGAGTGCTGAGTTGGTAATGACAGCATCCAAAGGAGCTAGACTAGAGCCGAGAGTACCTAATATATCCAATAGCCACATCCAAAGATTTAGAGAACCCCTCCGCAGCCAGCTAGTGCAGCTAGCTAAGATAGTCAGTCTATAGGTCCAAGGCCTTACCCCTTTTGGCAAGGGAAATGATAACCTAGTGCTATAGGAGTTCCATCATTAGGTGCCTGAATGTGATGAGCCAAGAAAAGGTAGAACTCCAAGCTAGTGTGGTGACCGGTATGCGTATTGTCTCTACCTTTCTTGCTTGCATATTGTTTGACTTTAGTGCATCACACTCTTTCGTGGCATCTACATTTGTAGCTAGAGTTGGCTTATCTCTTTCCAGTAGTATTTCTACTTTTGTTTTGTTATATGTAGATTACGTGCTCTAGGTTCTATGAAGGAGTTATATTGGCATTGAGAGGAATAAAATTTCTACTGGACCTCATAGAACTAAATTTGTGTGATTTTAATATGATTATCGGGATGGATATAGTAGAGATGTACCGAGTACTAATTGATTACATAGAAGAACGCATGGTTCTGCAAGGACCAAGGGATACTAGGGTTTCATACTAGAAATGTGAACCTAATCCCACTACAAGGATCGTGTCAATAATTGCATTGAGCAAACTCATATATGGGGGATATTTTTTCTATCTATGTAGCGTTAGAGACACTAGAGTATCTAAGACACCATTGGAGAAGATAAACATATTCCATGAGTTTCATGATGTATTCCTTGAGGAGATCCTAGGAATTCCATCCATGAGAGAAGTTGAGTTCACCGCGGATGTAATCCTAGGAACAGAGCTATTATCTAAGGCTCTATACTGTATGGCACCTATGGAGATGAAAGAACTCAAGGCTCAATTGGAGGAGCTTTTGGAGAAGGTTTACATTCGACCAAGCATATCATCATGGGGAGCACCAGATCTATTTGTAAAGAAGAAGGATGAGAGCTTGGGGTTGTGCATTGACTATGGAGGGTTGAACTAGTTGATGGTTCAGAACCATTATCCGTTGCCAAGGATTGATGACTTATTCGATCCACTCAAGGGAGACAAGGTTTTCTTCAAGATTAACCTTCTTTCAGGCTACCATCAATTTAGGATAGTAGAACAAGACATCCCTAAGATTACTTTTTGGACAAGGTATGGCCAGTATGAGTTTTTACACATGGAAAATAGCTTAAATGATTAATTGGTTATTGAATGGAATATTGGTTGGATGATTGAACTGTGTCATATATGAATAAGGAAATGGTATAATCTAAGAGATTGAGTAATTTAAAATGAACCCTAGTGGTTGCTTAGATTTAATATGTTATAACATGTATAAGTACCTGCATGATTTTGATGTGAAACCAAACATGATATATTCAGCATTATCTGAGTTATGCATGATACCTGATGTACTCTCACCTTTACATATACGGCATTCACATATGCATGTCAGTTATTATATCCATGTACAATAGAATTTGCATACTTGTATTTCCATTGAGGGAGAAATATGGCTTACTTAGTATGTAGTGTACTGATGTGCCTATTTACACAACCACCTACTCATTCCCACAAGTAGAGGACCATGTGCAGGTTTTTGGGAATGACCAGTAACGGGCCTACCTCAGTTTGGGTTTGGGACTTGAGAGTGCAGACATCCAGATATCTTGTTGGGTTCCGTGGCAGATCATGGTTTTGGTTTTATTACCATACCCTAACTTCATTTTAATGTTGCCCCATACTTGTATCTAGAGATCTTTCAAAGAGTTTATGTAATTTATATTCATACACTCTATTGTTTTTAAATATCTTGGTTGGTTTTAGCCTTATATCTTATATGGGTTAGGCAACGAACATCTAACTTATGTCATATACACCAGCAACACCCTATTTTTTCTAATTGTATTTTTCAGCTTCGGTAATATTTTGAATGAAATAATTCGGTAGTGAAAAATGGGGATGTTATAGTTATATGGTATATTATTATGAATGCATTTTTCCCCGTGTTTCCTTTTTATAAAGGGTTAGTATCCCCATTAATTACCTTTGGGCTACATTAACTATTTTGATAAGTCTCTTAATTTTAAATGAGTGCTTAATGTGTCTTCCTCAACCCATATTGGTTAGTTATTTCAATTTGAAGTATTTTGATGAGGTTTTGATACTTCACACAAATAATGGCACACAAATAATGGCTACTATGATATTTCATGTTATATTTATAACAACATTTTGTATTTTAGAGATTAGTTGACTTTTGATTATATCTCATTTTTTGAATTTCATCAGCTCACCTTTTACGAATATTTTGGATTTGTTGTGCTTAATATACATTTAAGGTTTAGCTTATTTTTGTTCATACATGCTTTTGGAATTAAATTTGTTAAGGTTTTAAGTATGATAATTTAAATAAATCTTTGGATACCTTAGATCAATCTTTAGAGTTTTTACCAAGTGGCCCTTTCCCATGTTTTGATAAATATTTTTTTTTAAGAATGTTGTTTTCAAAATATTATTTTACGTTTAAACATTTGAGTATTAATGGATATTTATTTTCAAAACACTTTTTCTAAGTATGGTCTTGATGGTACTTCCTTAATTGATATCTTCATCTTTCACAATTCTCCCTTTGTAAATTCTATTGGTTATGCATTTCTTGCAAATTACCTTAGTCGATGATATTCCTTAGCATCACTATTTTCCTTTGCATTACCATCCTTTGTTAGCTTCTTTTATTTGTAAAAATCTTACCCTTGTTGGAATTTTTCCCTAAATAATTTTCCCAATTATCATCTTTCCTTTGACATTATTCTATTATTGGGATCATCTTGCCATATTTGTAACTTTTCTATTATCACTCACATCAAACAAGTGTTTTGATTCCTTGGTGGTTATGTTGCTTCCTAAGAATTATATCTCCTGATAGATCTTAATGTTGTTATCCTTTCTATTTGCTACTTTCTTTGGTTATTAATTTTCTTGGAGTTACTTTCCTATCATAGTTTTGGTTCCTTATTATTGCACTTGTATTGTGGTCACTTACCTTATTGTTTCTCTTTCATTATTATTATTATTATTATTATTATTATTATTATTATTATTATTATTATTATTATTATTATTATTATCATTTTTGCGTTATTTTCACTTGTTTTCTTAATCTCCAATGATGATATGATTATAATCCCTTCTTTAATATAATTTCCCCCTTTCTTTAGTTCCAAATGTTTCCATTTTTCTTTGGATGTATATTGAGTCCTTTATAAATCGTATGTATTTTCTTACAATTATTTCTTCATGACCTCCTTATGTTTCTTCTATTATACTCACAGTTATTTAGATCTTTGATATTAGATTCAAACACAGTTATCTTTTTTACTTGTTATATCCATTGTGATTCTTTTTTACTTCGCTTGCTTATAATGATTTATATTCTCCACATATTACCAATTCAATAACAATCAATTATTGTTGATTGAAGGATTCCTTGATCCACAAGAAGCTCAGCAAACTCTCCAAATAGTAGAAGATAACTTAAGGAAAGTAGATGGAAAGAGACAAACAATTGACGCAAATCTAGCTCTTAGATGAGCTAGGATGCGGGTAGAGGCTATCAATATAATTTAGTAACTAATGGGTGCGTCCGTATAATTAAAGTTCTTTGTATACACCCTAGAATATAAAAAAATATAAGAATTATAATAAGAAAAAAAAAAGCAAGCAGAATCGAATTCGGATGCAACAAAAAAAAACTTACCATTTGTACTCCCTATTTCATTTTTATCATTCTTTTAATATCATTCCTTATTTCCTCCTACACATATTAATTTTAATTTATATTGTGGAATTAGTATTCCACATTATGGATTGACTATGTTAATCCCTGAAATTTAACTTTTATTGAAAACCCAATTTACAAATTCCCCTCATCTTAATTTGCAGTTGCTATCATGAAACTAGATGCCATTTAATGAGTCTATCTTCTTCTTTTTCTCCTTTTAACTATGTGTTATTATTGATTTGGTTCTTATGATCACACTATATGTGAATCATCCTTCTTCCCTCACTTGATGTTGATTTACATAACTAACATGCTATATCATGAATCCATTATTCAAGCCCACCCAGAAGTATCTCACTCCTATTAATTAGAAATATTTCACTTTGATATTATAAATTTTTTAATGAATAGTTTTAATTTGGTGAATATTTTCATTCTCTCAACATTATTTATTCCTATTTAGTACTAGAAATTTATTAGTATTTTTAATTAATGAAGTTTTTTTTACATCAATTGAACTATGATTAAAAAAAGGTAACAAATAGAGACAACATCATAAAAGTAATGAGAAGTTAAAAAATGATAACAACCAACCAATTCAATAGGAAAAGGATAAATTGGTAAATATCTAGAAGTGTGTCTTAAAAGCCCAAATGACATTCAATAAAGAACTTGAAAAGGATTTGTATAATACTCAAACTCCAATTTGACAAGTATAGAAAAATATATCAAAAAATAAGTATATTTGAAATCAATTGTAACAGAAGTATCGTTTATAAAAAAATTTAATTATGTTGTATATACTTAAAAAAATCAAAAAAGATAATATAGTTACATGAAAAAAAAAATCTTATATATAGATATTGTTTTATATTCAAATATTATCAAATTAAAAGCAAAAGAAATCTTTTGTTCAAATAATTATTCTAGGAAGAAATATTCCATGGATTAATTAATGTTAGAAAACCATTATGTATAACCATTTTTACTAAGAAGCAATGAGCAAGAATTTTCAACTGTATTACCACTAAGAAATACTATGAAAATTATGTATGACCGCTTAAGTGTAGACTTGGATTTTAAAACCTTAACAAAGTAATGGGATGTAATACCCAAATTGGGCGGAGTGTTATAAGGATTGATCTGGTTACTTATATCAATATGGTATGCCATCCTTTTGGTAATTCCATCTAAAATAACTCCACACTTAAGCGTGCTGGTCGTGGAGCAATTTTTAGGATAGGTTACCTTATGGAAAGTTTCAGAAATTTTTTAAAAATTTACCAGCAAGCATGTGGGTGAGGACAAAACACGTTGAAAGGACTCGTGTTGATTTATGGGGCTAACTGATCAATCTAAAAGTGCTCTAAGGTATCCCCTTCTTGGTCGTATCGACTCGGGGTGTTCAAAATAGTATCAAAGAAAAACTGCAATCGTGAGATGAACTTGGATGAGCCAATTAGCCACCTGGTGGGACGATTCTTGGTATAAACTATATTGAGATAGTTATTGGTTGAAGTGTAATGAGGACGTTGCGTTCTTTGAGTGGGGGTGAATGTAATATCCACATTAAGTGGAGTGTTATAAGGATTGATTTGGATGCTTATATCAATATGGTATGCCATCCTTTTGGTGATTCCGTCCTAAAAAACTCCACAGTTAGGCGTGCTGGTCGTGGGGACTCGTGTTAATTTGTGGGGCTAGCCGATCAATCCGAAAGCGCTCCAAGGTATCCCCCGCTTAGTCATATTGACTCGAGGTGTTACATGAGAAACTAAAATTCAATTACAATACTATTGGAATTTTAATATAACATTTAAAATTCCTAAAATGAGCATAAACAAATAAAGGTAAATCTCTTAGTGGTACAAGTTCCGACTCAAGATCTTTCAATTGAAGTGATTAGCATTTTATTTAACGATTCGACCAAGTATAAATCATGTCCACATAACAACACTTAAATCACTTCCATCACACAATACAATTCCATTATTACATCCATTCCAAGTGGCATTAAAGTCAATATATTCCAAGTGGCATTAAAGCCAATCCATTCTAAGTGGCATTAAAGTTGATCAATTACAAGTGGTATATATAAAAGCCAAAAAATTCCATGGCATAAAAGCTCAAAATAAGGAATCATAATATTTTAATTGATACTTAACCTATTATACAATTTTCCAA
This sequence comes from Tamarix chinensis, assembly GCA_030549775.1. Classification (NCBI taxonomy): domain Eukaryota; kingdom Viridiplantae; phylum Streptophyta; class Magnoliopsida; order Caryophyllales; family Tamaricaceae; genus Tamarix; species Tamarix chinensis. Next base: position 85,782,048 of record CM060177.1, on the reverse strand, counting down.
ATGAGATATAATTAAAGTGTACCAAAACATGTTCTAGAATTACCGAATGTTATGAAATTTAGCCAAAAATGTTAACCACATTATTATGCTCAACTCTTCATATACTCAAACTCATATTATAATCGAAAGGCATGGTAACATGTGTTTGCATTGAAAATTATAAGCTCATAGATACATAGAATTATCATACAAGACATAGTATATACTCGATATACTTAAATCATATAAATCATATTCATCACCTTCAATTTTAAGAAGACATACATCTTATGATTTCACCATAAGCAAAGGTAAGTAGAAACTTACCTAAGTTCAAAGCTAGCTAGGCAAAATAAGAAAGAGAGAGAGAGAGAGATAAATTGGTAGCTTGAGAATCCATGATATTACTTTCCTATATTACTGATAGAAATCATAAGATTAGATTAGAAAACTAATAAAAAAAATATAATAATAGAAAATAAGTATATTTGATTAAAACCCACTTAAATAATTAGGGTTTAAAACCCAAAATGCCAAACCAATCAATTTCAATGTGTTGATCCTAATGATAAGTTAGAACCTCAATTTAGCTAACTTTAAATCAAAGCTAATTGATTAATATATAAAATAATCAAACACAACTAAGTTTCATAAAGCTATTCCAAAAATTTAAGGTTTCTAAGCCCAAAGTACAAATTTGAATAATTTGAATAAATTAAGCTAAAATTAATGTGTAAGAACGCAATTAAAGTGATTTCAAAAAATTCTATAATATAAATTTTAGAAGAAACAGTTATATAAATAACCAATTTTATAATTTTATTTAAGAAACTAAGTTTTATACCTAATATGTAATTTAGTTTAGTTTTATTAATTTATTCATTGAATGTTTAGAAATAAAATTAGGCCTATTTTATAACATATTATATAATTAATTGATTAAAAACAATAAAGAAAAATTCCAATTGAACAAAATTAGGGTTTTTGAGTTAGAAATGCAAATTAGGTCAAAACTTAGTAAAATATATAAATTGATGGATTAGAAATGAAATCAAACATATTCTATTGTAAACTATATAATCAATTAAATAAAATAATTCAATTACACATTCCAATTCAAATCTACAAGAGTTTTGAAATAAAAACCTAATTCTGATTGTTTTCTCACCAAATTCTCAAAATGACACTTTCAACATGAAATTAAATACATTTTAAAGTATAATATAATTTTAATTCATCCAAAATTGCTTAATTAGACAATTTGATAAATCCAAACATAAATGGGTCAAAAATCAAATTTTAACAAATCAACCATATACACTACAATTAGTCACTCCAAATCGCTCATGCAACACACACACACACACACTCATACAAAGAATTCAACAACCAACTTAGCTTATCATAAATTAATTCATTCAAAATTAATCAAAAAAAATTTAGGGATTAGAATAATTTATTTCAAAAGAAATAAGATAAAATAGAGTTAGTAAAGGGCAATGGAGCTTCGCTGGAGGTTGGAGAGCACTCATCGATGACTTTGTTGTGGCATGTTGGGTTGTGTCACAGCTAGTTGTTAGTGTCGTTGTGGCTTGGCATCATCGCATGCTAGCTGCTAGTACTCGTTGTTCATTGCCCTAATGAATTGGTCTTGAGCTGCCTTTGTCTAATGGTAGAGGTGTGGCATGGTGAGGTGTGGTGGTGGCGATGGTGGGGTGTTGTAGAGCAACAAAGAGAAGAATAAGTAGGGTTAGGGTCAGGATTTCATTTGAAGAAAAAATGAATGGGAAAAGAGAGAAGAAAAAGAAATAAAGGGGTGGGTTTGCGTTTAGTTCATAGGAAAATATAAAAAAATTGGGAAAGAGAAAACAAGGGAGGAGGAGAGATATTAAGAAAGGGAAAAGGAGGGCTAGTTGGGTTTTTCTTTTTTTACTAATACACATACACATAAGATGATATTAATCTTCTAAAAAATATTAATGAATGATTTTATTTGAGATTCGATTAAAGAAATTCATTTTCTAAAAGACTCTAATTATAAAAATTATTTGCAAGTTATTAAAAGGATTTTGAGAAAGCTTTTGGAATCATGAATTAACTAATTATTATTTTTACTATGATATTTATTAAAATAATCTTTTAATAATAATAATAGTTATTATTATTATTTGTATAATTTTAATAACTATTATTACTATAATATTATTTTAATTATTGCAGTTATATTATAATAATATTAACAATATTTATATTATCAATTATAAATATGGTTATATATTAGTATTTATTATAAAAATAAGCACTTATGGTAATAAGAGTTTTTTTTTATATAAGAAGAATGGATGGGTTGTGTCAATAAATATAACAATAGCTAAAACCATTATCTTCCGTGGATATTAATACCAACAAATATATGAGTGAATGTTAGTTTTTGTTAGTATGATGCTACTAATAATCATAGATATAAAAGTTAGCAAAATATTGGCCGGAAAAAACATTGTTTATTGACCACAAAAATGTTTAAATTTATATTAGCACATGTGAATTATTTTCTAGTGTAAAGTTGTTTTCGTTGATAATACTTGTGTATTCTGTAAATTACTTTCCCATCCTTGTTAACATACACGCACCAAAATGGGATATTTGTTGTGCTCACTTGAACGGTAGCACCAATAGCTGCTACATCACATACATTATAGTTGTCAATACCAAGCTCGTTTGGGTCCCGACTATGGCTAGCTAAGTCATATTTTCAAAACAAAGTAATATAGGTCTTTGGAAAGTTGGTTTGTTACTCTTCCCTACTGCTCGCACTCATAGTTTTAAATATCAAACTAGTTATAGAACTCATATTATAACTAGTTAATTAATTTAGTAGTCAGACAAGTAATTTAGATTAGTTGAATTAATGATACTTATTAAGTCAAATAACATTACACACACACAAATATATATATATATACTTAGGGTGAGGTTCACATGCAAACTTTTATTAATATACAAACATAAGAACCAATCTCAATTATTAGATCAAAATTAAATCAAGATTCAAGATTTCATTAATACAAAACCAAAAAACTAACCCAAACTTATATCCAAACCAAATATCCAAACCTCTAAACCCTAAACCCTCTAAACCCTAAACCCTCTAAACCATAAACCCTACACCCTCTAAACCCTAAACCCTAAACCCTAAACCATATAAACCTATAAACCCTAAACCATAAACCCTAAACCATATAAACCTCTAAACCCTCTAAACCCTAAACCCTAAACCCTTTAAACCCTAACCCCTAACCCCTAAACCCTCTACACCCTAAACCCTAAACCCTCTAAACCCTCTAAACCCTAAACCTTAAACCATATAAACCTCTAAACCGTAAACCCTCTAAACCCTAAACCCTAAACCCTCTAAACCCTAAACCTTAAACCCTAAAAACCCTAAACCCTAAACCCTGAACCCTAAACCCTAAACCCTCTAAAACCTAAACCCACCAAACCCTCTAATCCCTCTAAACCCTAAACCTTAAACCCCAAACCCCAAACCCTAAACAATAAACCCCAAACCCTAAACCCTCTAAACCATAAACCCTAAACCCTCTAAACCCTAAACCCGCATGGAAAGATTGAAACTTTGGAACCTAAAATGTAAATCTATTATCGATATAATAATAATAATAATAACAATAATATATAAATTTTAAAACCGAATAAGTCAATTGTCACGTCAAAAAGTAAGTTCAATCTTGTCTAATATATTAGACACATTTACGTGTGGAATGAATGTTTAATTCAGACAATGTATAAAACAAACAAAAAAAAATACATCTAAAATTTGAGTTTAGAATGCAAACACCGAAAAGTATTCACATTACTCGTGCGTTTGGCTCGGTGAACGGAGTAGGATGGAAGGGGGAAGATTAGTCTTTAATTTAAGTCTCACAGTCTAATTAATTAAGAAACTGTGAAAGACCAGCCTACGGCAAAGGAATATAAAAATGGGAGAATTAAAGAGAAGAGAGTTAGGAACACCAAACAAGAAGCTGCTGCAACAACGGTAGGCGACGGGCCATACACACCGATTTACAAACAAAATTAAGTCAGACAAAATCATCTCGATCCCCTGAGTGACCGAACCGGACAAATTTCAAGTGTACCTGAATGAATTGAGAGGTGCGTCATTCTAATTTTATCCAACCAAGTAGAAACAATAAATGATTAAATGACTTCGTCATAATCCAAAACTTTATTCTCAAAAGCATCGAGACAGCATAATACTTATCGTATTCTTTAAGGCGCATCATATACAAGTATTTTACAATCGACACCACCTCAAGGCCATCCCGCCATCCAGATTAGCACTAGGCACGGAAGCAATTTTTTTTTAGAGATTTGGTTCTATAATTTTCCAACCAATGAGAGGTTCAATGATTTCTATTAATAGAATTTTCTATTAATTCACTACTACCTTATAGAATACCACAAGTTACTCAGCACATTTACAATTGATTAAGCTTGTTCTTGTCGACATTCAAACATATTGGATTCAACTATACTTAGTCCCAAAACATAGAACTCTATTTAAGATTGGATTATGCGACATATTAATTGATCCTTCAACCATAAAAAAAAGAACATAAAATCGAATACCGTTGTGCTCTTGCTAATGTCGCGATGTCGCCGTCCACTGCTTCTCCTTGTCTCCTGTGTGGTTGTGTAGTGCGTTTGAAGTGAAGAGGAGGTAGAGGAAGATTGAAGAATGAAGGAGGTGAGGTCTGGTCGAAGAGAACATTGGCTGAGCTTGCACTGGCAGATCTTGTTGCCGTTTGTTGGTCTACAAAGCTTGTCGGAGTGGATGATGAGTGGAAATTGAGGGAGGCCGGGTACTTCGCTAGATCTGTTAGCAAATGGGAGGAGCAGGTCGACGGAGAGATGTAGAGGCAGAAATGGTAATGGAGAGATGGAGAGATGGAGAGACGGGGGCGATGGAGAGGGAGAGACTGGTGCGAAGGGGCTCTAAGGGTTGGGTGGGAAGGCGGAGCAGATGGGTATGGATCGAAATAGAAGGGGGCGGGTGGAGAGGCAGAGAGGTAAGGGTTGCGGCTCGACTCGGCAGAAGTTGTAAGACTTGTTTTTATTTCTTCCGTACTTACAACTATGCCACCGTGCGCTTCATTGACAGGTTTTAAATTTTAATCTCAACCCTTTATTTATCCAATCCAATGGATAAAATTTGTTCCTACGATTGTATCTTATATAAGAGTTCGTATATGAGCCTCTATCTATCTATCTATCTATCTATCTATCTATCTATCTATCTATCTATCTCTCTCTCTCTCTCTCTCTCTCTCTCTCTCTCTCTCTCTCTATATATCTCTATATATATATATATATATATATATATATATAAATTCGATTAGCTAATGTCTAATTTTTTGACCGGTTACAACTTCTAAAGACCAATAAGTAGAATTTGACCTGTGATCTCACTCATTCACCAATTTATATGGCAGACCGGTTCTGACTATGCTCTCACGCCATTCTAAAAAGTTACAATTTTCGGGTGAAATTCAATGAAGTTACTTTATTTTTGGGTGAAATTTAAAGATGTGAGTATGTTGGGCCTAATCCACATATGTTTACTACAATCAATATTATAAAAAATTGCATCCTACAATTATTTGTACAAAGCAAGGTGCATATGATGTTATTTTTTCTTATGTGTTAATTACTACTCTACGGTCATTAAAAATACTCATTCTTAAAAAGAATACACATTTCGTAAAAACACTCATATTTTCCAATAATATGGCACTTCTTTCAAATTATAAGCATATAACTTACAGAATATGATATACTTCTCTTACATATTTTATAATAACAATACACTTTTTAAATATGAAGATTCTTGTAAAATAGATTATAAAAAAAAATTTGTAATGTATTTTCTCTTTCTTAGATGTGTATTCTTATAAATAATTTTATATGGAGAAAAATGTGAATTAGGAAATAAGGGTTTGAGGTTTGTTCCAATTCAAGAACAAACATTTTCGAATTTTCAATTAATAATGAAATATTTTAGTTTTTGTTCCAAAAGAATAAATTGTGGCATCAAACTAGCCAGATATCATTGGAATTTAATAAAAAAATATATATTATTTTTATATTTTATATTACATAACATGATCGGTATTGTACAACACATATATAATACTTATCTATATATAAAATACAAACTTTAGTTGCTAATTTAATTTTTTAAAATGTATAATATGTGTTAAGCATGTAGTTAAGCTCATGTTTGAAACTACTTATCAAAAGTAGTTGACGAAGATAATTACTTATTTTATAAATATTTTAGCCTTTTTTTAAATAAATAATTATTTTAGATAATTACTTTTAATAAGCCACTCAAATCCTGACATATTAAAATTTAAAATCCAAAACATAGAAAGAAACCAAACTAATTTCAAATTAAAAACAAACAAAGCCTAACTGTTAGTCAAAATTCAAATCTAAAAACTAAAATGAATGAAAAAGAGAAATAAAACCAATCAAAGAAAAAATCAAGCTAAAAAAATTACAATTCGTCTTCATCGTCCCTCTTTTTCTTCTTACTCTCCATTGAAGTTGAGTTCTTCATTTTGGTTGACTTCGATTCAAACCGTCAATGCTTTGGAAATGGTTTTTGTGGTTTTTAATTGGTTCATTGTTCTTCTTTTCTTTTAGATCTATTTCCTAAGGCGTAACACCTCCAATTTTTGAACTAAAAAGATTCATTTGAAGATAATACAAAAGCGTCTGAAAAGAAAAATTAGGGGATGTTATCGTGGCATCAACCATGAGAGAGAGGTGTAATCATCTCCTAACCTATGCCTGATGCAGGACTAAATGAAAAAAACATATGAAAAGATGTATGCTCATACTAATAATACAATAATACTAATGATAACAAAGATAACAAAAATAATATAGATAGGAAAGGTATGAGAGTTTACAAAATTTAAATATAGGAAATCAAGCCAAGAGTTTAAATAGCCGAGAGAATAAAAGCTTCCTAATATAGTGGACAAAACATATTTAGCTCGTTAGCCAAACTCTCAAGCATAAATTTAAACCTCCAACCCCAAAAAATGACCAACTATTGGCCCACATCATTATCCTCAGCATACTGTAACCGATAATCATTACAGTAACCACATAACTGCAGTATCAATATGCTAAAGTACTAGTAAAATAAACTACCTAAAACATAGTAAGGCTCATACAACACATTGAAGTCACATAGTAGCATAGTGATAAGCATACTAATATAAATTAATGCTTGGGTTCATAATAGTAATACAACAAGGCATGCTTGTATGGAGATCATGGAAGAATAATAAAAAAAATGCATCATAACCATATAATATAAACCATATTATAAATCTTTCTTTAGTGATCACAAAATTTTGAGTTATTAAGATAGTTCGTTCGAACACATCTAGTTCTCCACCGTGAAGAAAAGTCATGGTAGAAAATAAACACAATGGGATACTACACCCACCACAAGAGGTTAGGATACATCGAATGGGATTTTCTCCATGGATACCACACCCACTACACATTAAATGCACCTACTAGGGAGGTTAACACAAATCAGGATACCATACCCACCAGACATAGTTAGAGTACATCAAGGGGGCTTGTGATGTAGGAGCATACATTGAACATAATGATTGTCATATTCATTCTAATCCTCGAGGTAAGGAAGATGATTTATCTTTCTTAATATTGGAGCCTATCATGTTAAATATTCCTAATAATTATAATATGCTTGACATTAAAAAACATTTAAGTTATTCTTGTAGGTATGTTACATATTTGCAAGAAGATGAGGTTCATACACATTGATGTGTACAAGTATTCCAAGGCATGCAAGGCTATGACATACATGGGATGATACATTACAACAACAGGTAAAGTGAGGATATTCACTATTTGTATAAACTTGTTGTAAACCCTAACCCTAAGTATATTTTATGTAAGTTAGGGTATGGCTATAATTTCATGTATGTATCTTAGTCAATTATATAGCTTTGTAATATTAATCCTTAGTATTATTTACCCAATTATATTATGCTTTGGATTAAGGTTAATATGGGATTAATTTAACCATGATTAATGGGTTTAATTAAGGGACTAAATGCGGCTGGTTTAAGCTAGTCACCACCAAGCTTATTCCTTCTTCTATATAAGCCATGTTGTGCGCAGATTTGTGGGCAGAATATTGAATGAAAATTTAGATCAAACTTTGAGAAAGATAGTTAAAGTCTAATCCTCCCTTTTGGGTCTACATTGAGCAAGGAAATTCCGGGATTAATCCTTCCTCAATACTATCTTCAAGTCGACACATTTGAACACCTTCAAATCTGCTAAAACACCTTCATCTTGTAACATCAAGTTCTTCGTCTATAATCCACCAATTCATTTCATTCTTTTTGCATTAGATCACGGGTTACAGTTTCTACTACAAATTTTGATCCAACCTTCTGTTACTTTGATAAAAAAATCACATCAACTTGTGCAGGGATACTTCACCTACCATAACTAGAATGCCTCCACTGCGACAGATACAAAGTTGGGATACCACACTCGCCTCAGCAATGGACAATATGAAGTGCTAGGGGTTTGGACTAGGATATCTCACTCACTCGAACTAGACTTCGATGCCATTTCGACCCACTATAGTTTAATCCTATACATCAAAGATATGTGCATACCCCCTATCAACTGCAACATGGTAGAGAAGGGAATAGGTACTAAGTGAAAATATAAACCATAGGTTGACCTGCTCACTAACTCCCTATCAGCTACCCCAAGTGTTAGAGAAAGAGGTTCGAATGAAATTTTATTCTATTATTAATAATTATCAAGTGATACCACAAATCACATATTAATTTCACAGAGAACCAATTGGGGTGTTTCCAAGTGATAACACCAAACACGCTCAAATTCTGTTATTATCTAAATTGGGTGTTTCCAAGTGATAGCCCCAAATACATCATGTGGCATAAAAGTCACTAATTAGGTGTTTAAAGATGACACCCAACTTAAGAAATTCAAGTCCCGAATATCACAATTATGATTCTCATTAAATCCAGGGAAAAAATAGTTGAAATCATCATTTAAATGCTGTACTTACATGGATGTATAAATATGAAAGGTACAAAAGAAGAACAACAATTAACAAATGAATCAGGCAGCATATAGTCGGACTAGTTGACTTGTTTTGTTATACTAGAACTAAACCAAAAATGACATTAGTGGACTAGTCAAATGGTTAGTCTCACTAATCAGCTATTCGTAGGAAAGTAGTTGATCATTTTGGTCCAATGAGTCGATGGGTTTAAGTAGAGACCAAACCACTTTAGTCAGAAGGTCACTAGTTAATAGATTTAGCAAATTGATTGACTGTTCATAGAAACTAGTTGACTGATTCATCGAACCAATCAACTAATCTCACAAAAACTCGTCAAAATATTCCAAACCCTGTAAGTGTTCACACAACTAATTGATGGGTTGAACAAACTGATAGACTAGTTTGGGTAAAAAAACCTAAACCTATGATATCAGCATGAAAATTCACCAAACTTTACCATATTAATTCTACCATGCTGCTATATCATTAGACACATGAAAAACCATGTTGCACACATAAAATCACATGGATATATGATAATAATGTGTATATATATAAACAAAATCATACTTAAACTGGCAAATCATGCATAAAAATTAGAGAAACCAACAATACTTAATTTCATAAAGAAACTCCACCACATGTTGAAATACTAGAATACAATTACCCCATGTTCAACACAAAACACACCAATAACATGGAATCACAATGAGTAATGTATACCTCATTCATATTAAAGATAAGAATGCCTTACCTTTAAGCAATTCTTATAGAACAAACTCCTACTTGATGGCTATTTAGCAAGACCTTGATTTCTAAAAAAATCATAGCTCAAAACCATTAAATCTCATTTTTAAAACTCCATTAAAATAAAATGAAATCAGAATAAATAGGATAACAAAAACACAACTCAACCCTTTCTTAGAATAGACTTCAAAGGGTGGAATCTTCAACCCTTCTTAAACCTTAATCCTTCATTACTTTAGAGAAACAAGGGAGAACTAAAGCTAAGATTAGAAGAAGAGAGAAGGGATAATAATTCAACCAAGGAAGGAAAGAAAACAAGAGTAGGTCTCCATTTTTTCTCAATAGAGGGAAAAAAGGAGAAGAATGGGGAATAATTAACACTTAGCAATTTTCACTAAGCGAATGGAAGAAGAGATCAAGAAAAATAGGTAAGAAATAAAAATGAATCAGTAATAGAGGGTATAGAGGGAGAGGTTGTTGAAATCTATAGGAGGGAGAGAGACAAGGTTGGTATGGTTGAGTGTGGGCAACCAAGTGTAAGAAAAAACATGATGAGATGAGGGAGGTTGAGTGTAGTCAGGGAGGGAACAATTGCAGAAGGTTGGAAAGTCATGAAGGATGGGTAAAAAGTTAAACATGTAGCTCTGCTGGCAAAAGAGAGAGAGGAAAGTGAGGGAGAAGAGAGAAGGTGAGATATACCTTAACAAGTTCTTTTGGGGGAAATTTAACTAAATAAAATTATAGAATGAACTAAATAATGTAAACATAATTCTAAAGCACCAAAATATGCTCATTATCATAAATAGATTCTAATATGAATTTTTCATAAATATTAGAAAGAGGTTCAAATCATAATAAGAAAATGATATAAAATCATAGGATAACCAATTGATCGATTTGAGCAAACCAATCAAATAGTTTGTTAAGAATAAAATTGTCAATCTCTGAAAGTACTAGTTGATCGGTTAGGCAAACCAGTCAATTTGTAACACCCCCAAATTTACTACTGAAAAATTTTGTTTAATTAAAAGGGTTTAATAGAAGCAAAAAGATAAAATCATAAACTCGGGGGCATTACTGCCACACTTAGTACCAGATCGGTTCACTCCTACCATTCAAGTACTAAGTGCTAAGGCTAAATAAGGTTAAAATCAAATACGAATCATTAATAAAACACCATTCATTTGTAAAACACAAGTCATACAGAATCAGAGTGCAATTTAGGATTACAATCCAAAGAGTACGTGACTAGAGTTTTTCCAAAAAATAAAGCGCCGTACGATATAACATAACTAAGATATAATAATACATGACCCAAAAAGAAAAAAGAGTCTGGCCGAGTCACTCTCGAATCCCAAGGTAGGTCTAGGCTCAACGCTCAGCCCCACCCAATGCCTCATAAGTGTCGTAGGCATCAAAAACGTCATCCCCTACCTACACAAGCTCAGATGGGTCTTCTGCTTGTGGGAATGAGCAGCACCCATGAACGGATGATTAGTACGCTACGTACTGAGTAAGGTAATAGATGTGCTAAGGCCAACACATAGATCATATAACATAAGAATGATCATAGAGGAAACATACAATAACACATATAATAAGGCAAAGTTACATTTCAAGTAACTTATTCTTTAGTCCCCTTAACAATATGTTCATTCCACACATACTCTTTAATATTCCATACGAGTGCGGGAACCCCACTATTATAGCCGGTTGACCAGAATACATACAAGGTAGAACACTCCTAACTACTATTATTCGTCGGTGGATCGGTCTCCAAGGTAGAACGCTCCTGGCCACTATTATTCGCTGGTAGACCGGTCTGGTCCCAACTCACATGGTGTTTCGCTGCAAGTTCTTAGTGTATTTTCCATCACTTAACTTCATTACTTTGGTTTTTTGAGTAAGGAATCCCCCACTATTATAGTCGGTGGACCAAAAAAAATGCACAGCAAAACGCTCCTGGCCACTATTATCACCGGTGGAACGGTCTCCAGGGCACCCCAGCTCCTGGCCAATATTATTCGCTAGTGGATCGGTCTGGGCTCGGCTCAATAGTTTTTCTCTTTAAATGATTAGTATCTTATTCGTGTCTTATTCGGTAAGTATTTGACCCTTGACATGCATGTCATCAATGTTCTACTTCTATCCCCTCAAGGGGGCCCATCCCATATGTTGAGACTCCTACGCCCCTTATCACGCTTCAACATCCATTTCCCTTTACGCTTATACATAATGAAAAACTAACTCCTAAGGGTGTGGGTTAAGGCCCAACATCTCATGACATCAAACTCCACCTACTACCACCCTCTAGGGTTTTCCCTTGAAAACCTTAATTGGACCTATGTGGCCCAGCTTCCTCTCACTTACACTACCATTACTTCATTCATCGCCCCACATCTTATCTCAGTTAGATCCAATCCCAAAACATACCACTTTACCTCTCGACTTCGCATGTGACCGGAAAAATCCTAGTTGGCCACTTCAAACCCTAGTACCTTTCCTCTCTCACAAGTAATCTCTCTATTTCTCACTCAATATTTCTTTTCTCCTATGGCACCCATACTCACCCCTTACATAATAAATTTCCACTCTTAACACATACTCCACTCTCCCTTAATTATTTTTACTTTCACATTTTCCAGATTACCGCTTCCTCTCAAAACCCTAATCGGGTCCCTTATACCCCCTTACACCAACCTACTTACTATTTTTCATCTCAAGTCTCCAATCACTCCACAACTCTCCCCTTAGCTTATTTACACCCTAAATCAACATTTCTCACGTAATGATCACCCCCATGTAAGTTTTATCCATCCCATGCCAACACTCAAAGTCCCTATGCAAATTTTAGGATTCCCATGCATGGTTCCAATCTCTCTCTTTCATTTTTGGTCAACCTCATATCCCCCTTAGTGAACTCACTTTTCATTTTCTTTCTTTTTGTCCTTTCATTCCCATATCATATTATTAATTGTCCTAGCATGCATGTCCTAGAGGGTTATATCATATCACAACATAATCACCATATATACATATCATACTCATGCCATAATGAAACATATCATACTCACACCCTAAGGAATTAATGACAATCATATGATACACGACATATCATGATATATAGCATACAAGGCATATAAGTCACACAACACACATGGGCCTTAGCTACATCCTTACCTAAAATAACGCTAGGCTTGGAGCACGCTCTTACAACTCCTTAGGGTTTTGGCTCAATTCACCGATAAGAGGGAAAATACTAAGGATTAGTTTCCTTCCTACCAAAAGTACCATTACTCCTTATTTTAGTCCAAGATTAGGGTTATTATTATTTAAGGAAGCGTTATACGTGAAAACTAGAGTTTTTATCTTCAAGTTAGCCTACTAGATGTTATTAGTCAAAATATGTTTATTTTAATATTTATTGCAATACTTATATTATTAAACCTAATAGCTTTATTCTTATAATAATAGTACTAATACTAATTTTAGCAAAATACTAATAATAATAATAATAATAATAATAATGCTAATGCTTATAGTGATAGAAACCCTAGCATTTTTAAGGCGAAGGCTAATAATAGTTTTAGAGTTAAAATAATAATATAATAGTAGTGATACCAACAAAGTACTAATATTCCTAATTATGATAGTTATATTTGAATAATAATAATATAAGGGTTTAATATATTTTTGTCACAATAATAGTAACAAAATCATAATAATAACAACAACAACAACAACAACAACAACAACAACAACAACAATAATAATAACAATAATTGAAATGGTAATAATAATATAAGGGTCTAAATATTTATGTTAATAATAAAAAGTGATAATGGACAAAGTTAGTATCAATAATATGGGAAAGAAGCAAGTTAGCGATAATATTATTTATAGTAGTGGTAGTATTAAATAATATTAGTATGGATAATAATAATAATAATAATAATAATAATAATAATAATAATAATAATAATAATAATAATAATAAGGATAACTATTTTAATGCTAAAGTTGTAGCCTTTTAAATAGTATACCATAGTTATAAATATTTCTGAAATTAGGTTAGGTAATAAGAGTGATACATAATAATAATATTAATAATGGTAATAATAATAACAATAACAATGATAATACAACACTAATAATAATAATAATAATAATCATAATAATAATAATAATATTATTATTAAGGATAATAATATTAATATTACTAAAAATTATTAACACTTATAGAAAATAGTTTAAGGGCTAGGGAAGTTGGAGTACCACCTAAGGTCGGTGGCGAAACCGGCAGCGGTGACGGTGGCGAAACTGGCAGCGGTGACGCTGGCGGTGGTGGAGGAGGAAGAGAGGTGGGAAGATGGATATATAGGATACAAGAGAGGAAGTGGAGGGGTGTTTGAGGTGGTAGAAGGTGCAGTAGGTGGAGAGGGGTGGAATGGAGGTGGTTTTGCAGCCGGGAGTGGCGGCACACAACGGTTGGTGCTGTTGTCAAAGGTGGTGGAAGTAGAAGGAGAGGGAGGCAGGGAGAGATGAAGGTATGGGAAGGTAGGGGAAGGTTCCCTAGATTTTTACGAGGGTGGAGGAGGTGATGATTGCCGTAGGAGTGGTGGAAGAAGGCGGTGCAAGGGGCGGCGAGAGGCTGGAGTAGGCTGATCGGGTTGGCAACTTTGCATGGCGGGGGCGGCTCGTGCAGGGCAAGATGGGGGATGATGGTGGCTCAATTTTGTAGAGGGAGGTGTGGGGAAGGTTTTGGTGGGTGGAGTTTGTTGCAGCAATCGCTGACAGAGGCGGAATAAGAAGCTGATAAGGCGGCGACAAGCGGCTGGAGTTTTTGAGCTACGAAAAAGGAGCTCGACCCAGGTTGCTAATGGGAGTATTTATAGGCTAATTAAGGGGGGAAACAATGAAGGGGAAGAGGACAAGCGGGGCAGGTGTGGCAGGACCACCAGTCAGCGGTAGCAGGCGGTGTAGTCCTGCCATGGCAGGTTAGGTCGGGTTAGGAGAAAAAAAAAGGAAAGGAGATGGGCACGCAGGGAGGGGAGAGATGGGGTTGGTCGGGGTCAAAAAAGGAGAGCAGGGGAGGATGGTCGAGTGTTGGGCTGGTAGCTTATGGGGAAAATCGGGGTTGTAGGTCGGCATTGCAGGTCGGGGCTAGGGAAGAAGAAGAGGAAGAGTGGACCGGTGGTCCAGGGGAAGGAAAAAAAGAAGAACCGATCGGCTGGGCGGTTGGGCGAAGGAGGAAGGGTAAAGCAGCTTGGGCCACGCAAGACGGGGAAGGGGAGGTGATCTAGGCTGGCGGGTTGGCCCAGTCGAGGGAAAATGGGGAAAGAAAGAAGAAAGGAGAAGGAGGGAGAGAAAGAAAAAAGAAAAGGGGAAAGGGAAAAAGGGAAAAAGGGAAAATAGGGGGAAAAATAGATAAAATAACTTATGGGAAATCGGTTGTAGTATTTTTGGTATATAAAAAAATTTTAATAATTTAACTTAATATATTTCAATATATTGGTTTAAAAGGTAAATTTTAGAAAATATTGGTTTGAAAGATTATTTAAATAGAATGAGTATGATAAAATAACAATTTATTTATTTTAATTTATTAAATGTTCACATCTAATTTTATATACTCAAAAATCCACAAAATAATAAAATTAAATAAATTAAAAAGGTAAAATCCTCAAAATAATTAAATTAAATAAGTTTAAAAGCTAAGTTATCCCAAATAAAAGTGATTTATTAAATTATAGACTTTTAAAATCTTGGGGGATTACACAATTGATACGCTTGAAATTCACATTTTCATTAGAATTTCAAGCCATTTTTAAAATCAAAGCTAAGTCATTTTATATTCATATAATTTTAAACACACTTTGAAAGATTTTAAGATAGGGTATTACAAAAGAGTTGAATTTGATTGATTCAACGTTTGTTTATCAAGCTTCAAATATGTAAGTATGGTTGTTTATGTTATCTAATATCTTAAAAATTGATCCAATCTGAATACCAAATAACCAAACTAATACTTCTTTTAAATCAAATAACCTATCTACTTAATAAAAAATAAATAAATTTGTAATACCACGTTTTTAGGAACCCTAATTTAAATTAATAATTACGTATGATTAGTTATAATTATTATTTTAGGAGGTTTACTATTAAACATGCTTATTATTATTATTATTATTATTATTATTATTATTATTATTACAACGACTTAGATATAAAAATAATCAGGTTAAAAAGTTGATAGAAACCGACTTTTTATTTTAATCCTAGTTTTTATCTGTAAATCATATCTGAATTATTTTATTAATAACCACGACCTGTAACCCGAAATGAATTTCTAAAATTTATCCCTGATTATTTTTATCTTTTTCGTTTTATTTAAATCTATCTTAGATCGAATTATTTTTCCCGAATTATTTTTCTACCCGATACCCTAATTTATCTAAACTAAATTTAAAATAATATATATATATATATATATATATATATATATATAATATATTTCTCTCTCCCTAACTCCCTCTTTATCTTACTTTACTCAACCATCACCTTCCCATATCTCTGTATCTCTACATTTATACTCACATACACACGTTACAGACACACTTACACACTCCAACACATTTCACCCAACCCATTATTCATCCCAACTCCCCCTGCCACCTCTGTTGCCCTTCCCTAAGTCCCAACAAAACAAAGCCCTACGCTATATACATGCACACACATGCTACACTTAACACTCCAAACAAATGGCCCAGCTACCCACACCTCCTCTCCTCTACAACACAGTTCCCTTCTCCCTCTGCATCTCGCCTCCCTGTCCCATTTGTTTCCAGCGCACCACTCCAACCACCAAACCTAGCAGCCCCCGTCACTCCCCCCCCTCTTTTTGTTCGGTTTTCCTCCCACCCAAACACCCCTGTAGCACTCACCCCTGTCCCTCCCTTTGTTTTTGTTTGGTTTTTTGCCTTCCCGGCCACCTTCTCCCTTCCCTTCTCCCCTGCACCTCCCTCCTATCCAACGCAACCAAACCAACCAAATAGCCCCCATGTAGCCATCCTCAGCGCACAACAACTACACCATCATCCATAACAGCCACCTCCAACCATCATCCTTCCCCCCGTCGCAGCCCATCGTCCAGCACCAACACCACCCCAACACCAGAACACATCACCACCAAGCCCCGCCAGCCTCCAACCGCCCTACACCACCGAGCCATTTCACCATCTCCACCCCTCCCTCCTTTTCTTTCCCTTTCTCCTACAGCCCTACCTTCTTACAGCCACAACCAACTCATCCTCCCTACAGCGCCAACCACCATCGTCACCTAGCAACCTCCACCACCGTCGACCAACCATTGGTCTCCACCCCATCGGCTTCCACCCTTTTCTTTCCCTGCCTTGCCCAACCAACTCTCACCCAGCCAACAACCATTCCCTCTTCCTTTCGTACGTGACTCACGCTGCATGTAGCGTGATTTGCATGATGTTTTAAGAAAATTTTGGTACCATATTAATTGTAAGGATATTTTATTAATTTCAGAAAAATAAATACTTTTATGCTATGATTATTATTTTATCTGATAGATATTAATTTGATATTTATGGTATTATTTTTAGGTACGAAAGTTTAATTAGCACGACCTAATAAATTTTAGTGGATACCACTAATTTTACTTTTTTGCTGGAAATTCAGGTAACCGTTATACTCTACTAAAATGATAAATATTTCGTGATATCACATTAGGGTTTTTGGTGTATGGAATATGTTAAGCATGATTTATTTTTATATAATTATGTGTTAATTATTATTATTATTATGAAAACAGATAAAACGAGCATGTTATCTTATATAAAATATTTTGAGTACAAAAGTATGATTTAAAAATGATTCTAATGATGGAAAAATATTTGGTATGGTAATTATGCATATAATTATTAGTTTAGCATGTTTAGATATAATTGTGGAATAATTATTAGGAATGTGTGCCTTAGGGGCAATTTAGTAAATTTTGATTATTATGATATTTATCCTGAAAATCATGTCTAATATGTATTATTGGTTGTTGATTTTGCGATCATGTGCTTTGTATGTTCCAAAAGTATATGATAGGGTTTTTGTATGCAGAAACTTGTGTAAGGGCAAAATGGTCTTTTGACATAACCGATAATTTAATTTATATAATAAATAGTTAGATTATTTCGTTTTAGCCTTTTCATGACAAATTAATAAATAAAATGGATTTAGCATTTAAATGAATGATAATCTGATCATTACTGGCCTTAGGGGCATTTTGGTCATTTTTAGCCTAGTGCACCCAAATGTGAATAATTGGACATAGGATGGCCTTAGAATTTTGTTAGGTTGACCTTAGTATTGACTTGGACATTGTTTTATAACGTTGACAGTAGGGTTGACTTGGATAATTAGAAATAAAGGAAAAATGAATAAGTATGGAAATGAGAATAAATGTGTAATATGTGTTATGTATGATCACTTTATAAAAATAATAATACGTAAAGTGGAAGACTTCGAGTTTGGGAATGGTTTCTCTCTAGGGGTAGCTACCCTAGAGACGAGGTACGAATCCTCGATTTATTTGGGTTTCTGGTATGTCGATTGTGCCCTAATAAGGCCCTAGTCTACTCTATGGGTGACCTACAGGCCCTATAGGGGGTATCGATACTTAAAGGTTAGGTGTCCGAGATGAGGAGGGTACTGTGTGCCTTGTGTATCAATATGACTAGAGTGTTGTTATGCCTCTGGGTTGGATGGTTGGAGGGTACCGGATTGCCTTGTGTGTCGGTATGACCGGCGTACTATTATATCCCCGGGTTATTATTATATCCCCCTCGAGTAAATAAAAAATGAAAATAATATGATTTGATTGGAATGATTATTATTAGATATTGGATTGGTTTGGTAGTGGTCGTTGTGCCTACCTATGGTTTTGGGTAGTAGTTGTTGCGCCTACCTATGGTTTAGGTGGTAGCCTTTGGGCCTACCTGTGTGGGTATTATGTCTGTAAGTATGCCTGTGACGTTATATTTGTTATTATACTATATCTATAAATATACCGTTGATGTTATGTATTTTAATTTACTATACCTGTAATGAAATTTTCTTTGCCTGATCTTTTTGTATTTATCAGGATAATATAATTTGTAATGAAATTCTATCCTACCTCTGTTTTAATGTTATTTAAGTAAAGTAATATTTTAGCCTTAGCACTTAGTATAAGAACGGTAGAGGATGCTAGACTTATACTAAGTGTGGCAGTAACACCCATTGATTTTGTAATTAACGCTTCCGCAAAACAAAAATTTTTGGCAATAAAAATGGGGGTGTTACAAAATTAGATATCTGATCTAATAAATTATATACATATATAATATAAAAATAGTTACTTTTTATAACATTTTATTATATATAATCATGTGTGTGTATAACTTGAAAAGAGAGAGTTTATTATAAGTAAATTTTATACATTTCAACAATTAATTTTATTAAATATTTAAATATTATCCAAAATTTATAATTACTAATTATATCTAATGTGATTTAAGACTTTGATTTCACACAATTATAAGTAAGAGTGAGAAGAGGAGAGGCTTCTTCTTCATAATTATAAGTGATTTATGAGTGAATTAAAGATGAAGAAGAAAAACCGAAGAAGATCCTTGTTCTTGCTTCTTGTAAGAAATGCGTACGATCGGGTTTAAGGAAAAAGAGAGTGGAACTAACAACTTGTCTTCCATTTTAATATCAATTTTGATTTTAGTTAAATCAATTTTGTCAATGGATGGAGGTATTTTTCTAATGATATTTAATAAGCCTCATATAGTTAAATTTAATATATTGAATGTTAGTATTGGACTTTAGGGTTTCACAAGCTTATTATTGAATTGTGTATGAATTGTATGTATTAATTGTTAATTATAATTTATGCGGTAAATTCTGTCTATCATATCCCTATCATATTTTCCTGGACCTGATCAAATCTTTGGCCCTTTTTCAACTTACAAATACTATTTCCTTCCATTACAATAGCTATCAATTTGCTTTAGGAAAGCCGCTTACGACGAACGGGCTTTTTACTTTGTACTTCCCATTTGTCCATGTAACCATGCCGAATAAATCTTCTTTTAGAGAAGAGGAAGCCAAGGAAAACATGATCTTGTAGCTCCGTTTCTGCATTTTCTTTCCAAACATCAATCTATCAGGGGATACCTCAACCCCCAATCCTTTAGGTGCATCAACGCTGACTGTATAAACAGTAATCCGATCTTCGTTTCCTACATTTGTAACTGTCCTTGTTATAATCCTAAAAGACCCTCCTCCTTTCTCGAATGTCACAGCTATGGATGGGTAGTTGAGATTTGAAATCATGTCGGTGCTCGAGTTCTTAGGGCAAGAGAAACCCTTTGGAAGATTAGATGAAATGAGCTTTATTTTAGCTACATCATACCCGTAGTGACACAGATACTGAAGATAGTCAGAAGGTTTAATATCATAGATTAATCCAGGTTGCAGTGATTCTTTGGGGCTAACTTCTCCGGCCCCAACGTCATAAGGAGCTGCTATTTGTTCTGTATGTGTTTTAATCGGTTCTTTCATGTTGTTCATTTGAACTGCAGTTGTCATTATAGCTGATCTTATAGCAGCAGGACTCCAAGTTGGGTACTTAGACTTAATTGCTGCAGCGACACCAGACACATGTGGGCACGACATGGATGTCCCTGAGATTATGTTAAATAAAGGCGGGAGTTGACCAGCTGGTGTGGTGGATGGATCTGTGTCATTGCCTATCCAGGATGCGAGGATGTTCACCCCTGGTGCTGCAATATCAGGCTGCATATTTGGAATACGAAAATATTATTAGAATCGGTCTCAGAACCTATTGTTGGATATATATTGCATAAAAAGTTCCACACAGGGTAGGCCTTCATGTTATGAGGACAGTCCTCCTATTATTGGGTTAATCTTTTGGATAGATATATAGAACCTCCATCTCTTACAATTGTTATAAGAGCTAATAATGAAAGGAAATAAATAAATGAATATAAAAAAACACAACTGTAAACCAAATACGGAATATTCTGCGATAATGATTAATGATATAGATTAATTATTGCTCGGCCGTGGGCCGCCATAGGGAATGAGGGATGACACAGCATATTGTTTTGATGGGGCTGCATAGATAAGGATGACAATGGATCTTGACTTGACCCAACTTTGCTAGGCACAACCTATTGATAAAAGGATCTCTGTATTGGAGGTAATGTTTACACAAGAAGATGGGTCTAAGCCAGATTTGGATGTGGTAGTAAAGAGTTTTCTTAACTTAGCAACACACATGATAGAACTAGTAAAGAATTTTCTGACCCTGATTCCTATTTTCCTAAATTGACTCTCCATCTCTCATTTTGTGCCTTTAAATAAAACGATTAGTGTGATCCGTCCCCTTTTCACCCATTTATCCAACCAATTAAGGTTTGGGTCTAAAATTTGAACCCCTAAATTCTGGGTTCTATTTTGATCCATTAATAACATTCACTATCCATAGATCATACCACATATTCCAAAAGGGTTGGCTTTTTGGGACATATAAAGAGTTAGCCGAAGAAAATTTCTGAATGATATAGCTCACTCACTGACGTAGTTATTTTCAAGGTGCAGAAACTGGAACTTAACGTACATACCTTAAGGATATTCTTAGTGCCAACAGATGGGCCTCGAGATGAAAAGTATGCGACAGTAGGTGCCGGCTTATACTTCAGCACGGTTTGAGTCGGTAAAATCGTCGCAACAGGAACCCTTTCACAGAGCATGCAATTGGTTTTCATGCACCCGTTCACGTGCTAATTATTTAAATCAGAAACGCACACGCGAACGGCAGAAATTGTATTTTTCGTCCTACAAAAAATAGGGTATCCGTTACCTGGTTGATTTGACGTAGCCTTGTAGTACCGAAGCATCTTTTGAACCGATCACCGTCATTGGGAAAGAAAGCGAATTGAATCCTACGCTTCTTGATCGATCATCAATCAAAATCAGACCTACTCCCCCACCCTTTGTCACCGCATCCTGTTTTGCCCTCCGGTTCATGCTAGGATCATCGTTGGCACACACAACAATCTTACCCTTGATCGCCTCTTCATCCATAGCACTTGGGTTGCAGTTCCTAGGGAGAAAAACATATACATAGAGACAGATTAACGTGATCAATGGTTCAAGATTTAAATGGCTTTGATAACCGCAGATTTACGTTACTCTACGGACCTGGCTTCATCTTCTGTTCCCGAATCTGACGTTGCAGAGGAGCCCAGTATCAACGGATAAACCGGAGACGTTTGGATCTGGGATAGATTTATACCTTCACCCTACAGGTCAAAAGATTAAAAACATTACTGAGTGTGTGTGTGTGTGTAGATAAAATCGATAAGTATAACTGCTGGCTAGCTACCTTAATCACTTTTTCATTACCCAATACGATATTTGACTGAAGATCACGATCCAAAGTCGTGGCAGCCACAGTTACAATCCATGGTGCAACATTAACAACTGAATTCGGACTGGGACCGTCATTCCCTGCCGAACAAACCACGGTAATCCCTTTTTCTGTGGCATGAAATGCACCGATAGCAATTGGGTCGGTAGTAAAATCAGATGAAAAGGTAGACGATGACCCAAGCGAAAGCGACAGAACATCAACTCCATCCGCTATCGCATCGTCGAAGGCCGCTAGGATTGCCGATCCCCGACAGCCACCGGGGTTACAGACTTTATAAGTAGCTATACGTGACTCAGGCGAACCACCCTTGGCTGTTCCGGTAGCTATGTTATAGTACGATGCATTAGGTATAGGATTTCCTGCCGCTGTTGATCCAACGTGTGTTCCGTGCCCAATCCAGTCTCGAGCAGTTTTATATGCCACCGCCGTCGTCGAATTTGAATCCGGGTCGGTGTAGTATCTGGCTCCAATCAGTTTTCTGAATTAATCAAAGGGACAATGAATGAATAGATGGATGAATCAATTGCCTCCCTTTAATAAGAGAAACAGGAACTATATATGGTTTTCCTTACGTGCCTGTTATATCTGCATGGTTCATTTCCCTTACCTGTTACAATTTGAGGGACCGAAGTCTTGACCGGTCATGCAACTCCCTTTCCATCTTGAAGGAATGGGACCGATACCCTTGTCACCGAAACTCTCAGACTCCGGCCAAATGCCTAATAATGCGTTTATATAGAAGGCAACACACATATATTGGAGCTATATATATATATATCCGGTACGAATCAAAACGAAGAATGAGAATATGGATCTTTATATATGCATTAAAGAAGAATGACCAGTGTCCAGGATGCCTATTATGCTGTCTGATTCACCAGAAACCTGCAGTATGGAAGAGGCATCAGAATCATGACGAGGCCGAGAATCGATTTCCACATCAGCCTGGGACCGAAGGAAATCCCACGTACGAGTGGTGTGAAGCTGCAAGACTGGATCAGGGAACACAGATACAACACATGGTTGTTTATCCAGCTCTTTAGCTTCTTCGTCCGTCAACCACGCTGCAAATCCTGAGAAACCATTTTTGTATGTGTTCACCTCTGCGTGCTTTTTCCTTTACGTAGGAGGAAAATTTTAGTTAAAGCATGAGTTGTATTAGGTAGTCAGCCAGATACATCAGGCAAAAAAATTCAATATCTTACGAACGAAACATCTGACTGCTCTGATTAATTAAATAGCTCTCGCACGCACCTCGTAAATAAAGAGTTAAGTATGTGATTACGGTGCGAAAGGCTAGATGATGTTGTGGCCCCCATGTAAACAATATAAATCTGATCGTTGTTTCCCTCGACTCCTCCATCACAGTATAGAACTAGAGAGAAGCCGAACAGCAATGACCACAACATAATAGCAAACCGTTCCATCGCTAACATGTATGCGTCCAGTCGCAATGCAGTAATTTAACAAGTGTTTGTGTGGGTGTGTACATATATATATAGATGGATCTATGTGATTGTTGCGCCAACTCTCCACATTGATGGATTACAGTAGTCATCCATATACATTGGAGGTGGCTGTTAGATGGAAGGTAAAGTCATCAGGGAGGACAAGATGAAAAGAAAATGATCAATGAAAATAATATGGAGACCTCGTCATTAAGTTTATTCCGCGTACGATTCTTGCCAACATCTTTACATAAATTAGGGTAACTAGAGATCACATACCAAAGAGATGAGAGGGATTTGAGCATAAAATTAGTGGGACTTTCGTGAGTGCATGCAAGATGCATTAAAGTATTTGAGTCCAAATCACTTGTACCTTTAGTGCTTAGTTTGGTATGGGAATAATAGGAGTAGAAAAATTACCTTCATATTTTATATATCTTATATAATCTATTTGAAAGTAAATATTTTTATTCTAATGAATATCTATTTTAGATTTTAATTTGATCTAAAATGAATATTTTATTAAAAATATATTTTTTATTATTAAATACTTAATATAAAAGATATAAACTAGATAGAAAACTTTTCCACCATTATTATCCCCGTACCAAACAAGCCCTAATCCCTAACCTTATATATCTACGGTTCTTTTTATTTTATTTTATTCATTTATTTTTATTTACAATATTCATCCTCCAAACACACGTATGTGGCTTGGCACTGTTACCGATTGTTGACGCTTGCTCAATCCCTAATGATTGTTCCAGTGGGTTTGAGTAACTCATCAGACCCTAAGATGAGAAACTATATGGTTATATTAAAATAAAAAAATGACTTTAGACTTTAGAGAGTGCGGCTAAGATCGTGAGTCGTGACACCGCAGCTCCTAATAAATGCGGGTATCGTAAGGACATCGCGCCGGCGGCAGTTTGTGTCATCTGTCTTCGGCTCCTCAGTCCTCTCTCTTTAGCAGAGCTCCGGCACGATTACGTATCTGTCCGGTAATGACGGATAGACGATCGAGGAGAAGTCGATTCATATCGCACTCTTACCGCCACCCAGACGCCCGCAAACCACTTAACCTCGTTGCGTGATATTATAAACTGTGCCGTACCGCTTCTCTACATCATAAGCCTATAAGACAAATGTTTGGCTAATACGGGGCTTTGTTCGCATGCCCCAAAAGTGTGCGTAGCAATCAGACCCTTTGACAATTCGATACTCTTGTCTTGGGTGGCTGATAAGTTGATGACTATCAGATGTCGTCGTATATATATATATATACACACACACACACACACACACACACACACACACACACACATACATATATCAGAAAAAATATTTTTTGTATACGAATAATGTACTAAATACCTCTTTAATTATGCAAACAAACCACATACTCTGTCCAACTTTTGATCAAAATTTCGCTCCATTTACATTTTCACACAACCATACCCTTCTATCCATTATTTCAACATTCATGATAACATGTCCGTTTACTAATTAAAATCGCATAATATTATCAAAATAAGTAGACTGTAGTGCCCTTCAAATTATTCATCCTCCTAGCCCTCTATATCCTCTTCATTCTAACTCTTCATTTTCCTAACTTATCTATTTTACACTGATCTACAACCAAACATATGATTCGACCCCATCATATCAATCGGCCGAAAATCACCCACTGACAAATTACACCACTTAACATTCACCCCCACCTTCCTGATTGTTCAATTTCAATAATCGATGACCAACGTGAACTGCTGCCAATGGCCCACCAGCGCAGAAAACCCCCAACTTAAAATCAACCACCATCAGGCCTACACAAGACCCATGCGCTCACAAACCACCACAACAAAACAAAAACTATCGGATCAGCTTCAAGCAAACCCCATACAGACAATAAACCGTGACACATTGATGCATTTCGCATCGATCCTAGAGGGATATTTGGGAAATTTGTATGGCTATGTTAACCGTGCACTCGAGATAACTTTTGGGTTTAATTAGGACCTTATTCAGACAAGTACATATAATACCTTGTTTTCTATAAATCTTTATTGAGAATATAATTGCAACCTAATATGTTATGTGAACTTGATCTTAGAAATAATAGATGAATAATATGTTGGATGTTTTATTTTTATGTATGTTTGAGTTTAGGTGAAAATGAATTAAATGAATTAAGTTAAAAATGGTAGAAATAAGTTTCTAGGGTTAGCATTCAACCATGGCTTACTGTCCGGATGACCGGGTGTCGAGGCAGCAATGGGTAGTTCTATGGGTTTGGGCGTATGACCAACAGTCATCCAAACATTATCAATTTTTATTTTTGGTGTAATTTTCTATATGTTTTGACTTTTAGTAGTCGAGCCTTTTACCTTATGGGCGGTTGTAACACCTCCATATTTAATACTTACATGTTTATTGTAGGGGAAGTAATTATACAAAAGACCAAGTATTAAGTCACAACCAACACAAAGAGAGGTATGACATACCTAATCTATGCCTGCCGTGAGGCCAAAACAACTCTCAAGTACAAAGATTAGTTTTAGTTAACCTGTAATCTAAGGCTGAGACCAAAACCAAAAGAAACCATTAGAAGCGAAATAGAGATATTTTAGATATAGTACAAAAGGTTTTATAACACTTGAAATCTCAAAAGTGACCTTAATACCAAAACATAAAACTAATCAAGAGATATTGGATTTAACCATAACTCTTTGATGCGAACCCAAGCTGTTACTGAAACTTACAACAATGTAAAAGTAGTATTATTAGTATGAATTCCTCATATTGAGAAAATTACAATGCTTCTGATAAGGTAGCATGCCCACAATACACGTAGCATACAAATAATACCCAGAACACATGCTTCAAGCACAAAGACACATACACATATGATAACAATATACAAATAACATGTAATAACATATAAGACATTAAAGACTCATGCTCAACAACCAACATAATTAACCATTCAACATCCATCTCAAACATATAAGAACCAATCAAAACCTTTGTTTAAAAGATAGTGCACTAGGGATATACTAATTAACAAACCAAATCTATTCCAAAATCATTGGTTGAGCACGGAGGCAACTACTGAACCAACAAGTCAATACATACTAAGATCATCAAATAAGGTTATTTCATGATTATTTAATTTACTCAAGGGGAGATAATATTAATATAGGGACATTGACGTACAAGTAGTTATACCAGCACAATAAGGCAACAAAATATCCTTATGCTTTAGAACCTAGGGACGCTGGCATACACTTGTTCATACTAGCACAACAATGTAACACAATATTCTCATTCCTCCTAGATCACCTCATACTTAAGTATCGATACCCCCCTAAAAAGTCTAGAGAACAAAGTAGAGTAGATATAGGGTCTTCTTAGGGCACTAAGACACTCCAGTAAAACAAATCAATCGAGGGCTAAACTCATCCTTAAGAAAGCTACCCTTAAGAATCCATTGATATCAAACATGAAGTCTTCCACTTAAATATTAATATTTTATGAGGTGATCACAATTGTCATATAGTGTACAAAATTTTCATTTCCATACGTAACTATTTTTTTCTTTATTTTCAATTATTCAAGTAAGCCTTAAGGTCAACAGATTAATCTAAGTTGAAGTCAACACTAAGGTAAAACCTAAAAATCTACTAAGACATATCTAGTCCAACTATTCACCTTGAGATGCATTTTTGTCATAATGACCAAAATGCCCTCCATATCCTAACTACCAAATGTTATCCACTTTATTACCATATTTATTTTTAGAAGATATTTTTCTTGAAAAGGAAAAAATAAAATAATTAAAATTTTATCAGATAAGAAAATTCCATATTATGATAAAAGTTAATATTATCCTTGAGCATGGATATAACATAATATATATAACCCTAGCTTGCAATGCTAGAATATCATAATATTCACACTAATTCTATGTAATAATTTTAGATATGAATCATGACATATAAAAATTTACATTTCTACTTCTAGAATACGTGATATAGAATTATCATAATTTAATCCTATTTATGCTCTAAGACCAAAATGCTATACGCCTAAATCTATCTAAAATACACAAGAAATATGTTAAACTCATTAGTATGTCTAGTATAAGGCCAGGCAAAAATTCTGATCTAGCTTTAATGCTAGACAAAAGTATTATTTCTAGCCACAATATATATATTGGCATTGACATACATCCCATTTTAAAAAAATTACCAAGGCATGGATGAATTATTAATTTCTAATATGACAAAATATACTATTTTATACATCACAAAAATTTTACATAAAAATGTAATATTACGTGATTTCATTTTTTTAGAAAAAATACAAAATTTCTAATAACATCGACCTAGTATGACTTTATTCTAGAAAATTAATCTAACATATTTACACCAAAATTCCCTCCATCTACGGGGTAGTTGGATTTACCTCCTAGCTACACAACTTCTACAAAAAAAATGCCTCTTCTAATGTAACTTTAAGCATGATTGTCATTACTTAAAACTAACAACACAAAGCACGTAATATTACGTGATTTCATTTTTTAGCAAAAATACAAAATTTCTAATAACATCAACCTAGCATGACTTTATTCTAGAAAATTAATCTACCATATTTACACAAAAATTCCCTCCATCTATGGGTAGTTGGATTTACCTCCAAGCTACACAACTTCTACAACAAAAATGCCTCTCCCAATGCCACTTTAAGCGTGATTGTCATTACCTAAAACCAACAACACAAGCCACATAATATATACACTTTATTATCTATGCCAAAATAAAATAATTAGGTAAAAACTAAGGCTGAAATAAATGATACTTTAAAGCTAGGGGTCGTGGGTGCATGGCACAATCATGTGCCACATATTTAGGGTAAAAAAAAGACAAATACCACACATATTTGACATAAGCAAGGGCTGACTATTGAGGGCTAGTTTCATGGGATTTTGCTTAATAAGGGAGTTCGGTTAAGGTTGTTGGCAAAATAAAGGGGAAAGGCTCTAGAATGGCTTAATCGTGTAAGGTGGTGGCTTCTTAGTAAAGGTGGTGCAAGCTAGAGTTCTAGTGAGAAGGAGAAAAGAATAATCCAATTGAGGTAGCAAGACCAAGGTAGGAGTAATAGGGAGCTTGGTGAGAGGGGTGGTGTTGAAATAGGTGAAGGTGGAAGATGGTGCTAGTTTGATAGAGGTGTTGATGGCCAAAATTTAGGATCATGCAATGTGGCTCATTGGTGGGCTTTTGCGTGACAAAATAGGGGCAATGGTGATGGTGGTTAGAAGTAGTGGGGGAGCTTAATAAGGAGGTTGAGCTTCAACTAAGAAGCTTGAGTGGAGGGGTGTTGCTGGTGTTGACACAATGATTGATTGTGGTGGTTGCTTGATGAAGGAAATCATGAGTGGGTTTCTAAGGAACAAAACAAATGATTGTGGTGTGAATGGAGTAGGATGATAGTCGAGGAAAATGAATGGGGAAAGAAGGAAATAAAATGAGTAGATGGTTGGGCAAGGGTAGGAGAATAAAGAAACAGAATAAAAAGAAAGGAAGCCAGTTGAGCACCAAAGATAGAGCAGAGTTGTGTGAGAAGAATAACAGAGTGGAAAGAAAAAGAAGGAGAAGGAAAAGAAAGAGGATTCTCCGGTAGATGGGATGAGGTAGGTTGGTAGGTTATTTAGTTATTAAATATGTATATAAATAATACCAATTAATTTCAAGTGATTATTAAATATAAAAAATCCTATCTAATTATCATATTATTTTAATTATTATCAAAATTATTATTCTTTTTTCTATTATTATTATTATTGATGCTATTGTTGTTGTTATTTTTATTACTATTATCATTAGTATGGGAAGTATTATCTTCTTTTATATTTTAATCAAATAGTGCAGATTATTAACACAATTTACTAGTAATAATAATAATAATAATACACACAATAATAAGACATCCAACCCTAAAATAATTTTATAATTAACTACACATAATAATCCAGATTTAACTTAGAGTATATAAATTAGGGTTTATAATGGGGTATTATAACCTCCTCGGACTTCCTCTCACCTTTGATCTTATTGTTACCTATCCTCTTCTCTATAACAAGAATCTATCTATAGTCATCTCATATTACCTCTTACTAACTCTCTTACACTTTGTACCCTCATTCAACCTCTTGAATGAAGTGTGGATCAACAAAGCTTAGATTAGTTTCTCTCTCTCTCTCTCTCTCTCTCCCCTCTCTCTCCCTTATTGATTTTAACTTCTATTCCTCTTCTTTAAGTGTTTATTATTTTTTTCTTCATTCATTCAACCTTTGGTGAATTTTTTCTCTCTCATCTCTTTTGGTTGAGGATTTCCTATGATTTGAATAACACTTTTCTTTGTTCTTGAGTTGTAACCAACTTCCTCCCCTCTCTTTTCTTCTAATTATTTGCTAGGTTTTCTTCCACTAATACTTTATGCAACTCCATTATATTTGTTTAAGTATAAAGGTGTTATATTTAGGAGAAAGTTGAAGTGTATTCCACATTCTCCTTCACTCTTGATGCATCACCAATTATTGGATACATCCCTTCTTTGGATTATGTGTTTCTTATTAAATTATTTTTATTTTCTTCTATCATTTCTTACATTAGCATCTAATTATAGGGTTTTCTATTTTAAGGAGAAAAAGGAAGTTCAGTAGGAGACTAGGTGTGGTGATTATTTGCACTTTTCTATTTCTATTTGTTCTTGGAATAAGGTAATCCATGTGCTTCTAATAAATGATGTAGGATCAAACACTCAAGAATTAGATTTCATAATTATGGAACCAATTAGTCTTCATTTGGAAAGTATCTCCAATAAATTCGAAGACCAACGGATGGTTCCGTTGCCCGAAATGTAACAAACAAGCAACTAAATGTCTATGTGTATGTGCATGGCATGCAAGGAGGGAGTAACCACATGCATGAGGAGTATGTTGGAAGGATTTTCAAGCATTATTGATTGATTTAGCTAATTTATTAATGAAGTAATAAAATAGGAGAATAAAGTTAGCTTAATATCTATTAGCTTGGAATTTTTTGGAATATTCTTTAGCTAGTGGTAGAAAGGTTATATTATGCATGGATGTCGAGTATATTGAATGTATTATGAAGAATTGAAGTTGAAGATAAACATTTAATGAATTCTATGTGAGTTCAAGCTCAAGCAAATCTAATCTGTGTGAACAGTTTGGCTTGAAAGTTTTAATCCCTTCGTTTGTGTGTGTAACATCCCCAAAATTCAGTACTTAAAAAATCGTTTTATTAAAAGATTCAGCGGAAGAGAATTAAAAAGACTTGTGTATTATGGGGATATTACCATCACACTTAGTACTGGACTGGTTCACTCATATCGTTCTAGTACCAAGTGTTAAGGCTAAAAGAATAAAATGCCAATTGCTAGAAATTCAAACTGTATTAAAAATCAAAGTAGCATAATAAACCATTTACAAGAATAACATCCACCAATGGTGGTTATAAGATCAAAGAATACATTCAAATCAGGAATTAAGAGAGAAAGAGGGAAACCCTAAAAGTTTGGATAATTTCCTTACGCTCTTTTCCGTTACCCACTTGAGTAGCACCTGATAATGGACCTGTAAAGGACACTACCCATTGAATAGGCAATGGCCCCACGAATGGAACCCTTCAGTACTATGGTACTGAGTAATCCTTTAAAACACACATAAAAGTAGGTCCGCATTATATCACATGATACAACACTATATACATACATAATGGCAAGGGCATACATAATATTCAAATCCATACATTCACATACTTAACAAGTTAATCCGATATCAATAGGTCATAATGTAGAAACAACACTTTTGGGCCTTAAGCCATTAGTCAATCATCTCGGATTATTAATATCCATGTGAGTGGGAAAACCCCACTATTACAGCTAGTGGACGGAATACATACAGGGTAGAACGCTCCTTGCCACTATTATTCGCTGATGGATTGGTCTGGCCTCGACTCATACGGTGTTTTACAATAATTAATTTGTGTCTTTCCCATGTCTTATCGTTATTACGTTTGGTTTGTTGAGCACAGAATCCCTCACTATTATATCTGGTGGACCGAAAATCATGCAGGGCAAAACGCTCCTGGCCACTATTATTTGCCCATGGACTGGTCTGGGTCCGGCTCGATAATATTCCTCTTTAAATGATTAATTTCTTATTCGTATCTTATTCGAAAGTATTTCAACCTTGACATGCATGTCTACTTCTATCCTCCCGAGAGGGCTCGTCCCATATCTTGAGACCTTTGCACCTCTTATCACACCTTGACATCCATTCCTCCTTACATTTACTCATAAGAAAACCAATTCCTATCGGTGTGGGTTAAGGCCCATCACCTTATGACAATCAAATTCTCTCACTACCACTCTCTAGGGTTTTTCCTTGAAACCCTAATTGGACCTATGTAGCCCAACCTTTCTTTTATCGTCCAACACCTCATGTATTTAGATTCAACCCAAATCTATCACTCTACTCACCAATTATACATGTGATCGTGAAACCCTAGTTGGCCACTCAAACCCTAGCACCTTTCTTACGTAAGGATCATTCCCATGCGGACTCCATCCACCCCATGCAAACCCTAGAAATTTTCCATGTAAGATTCAAATCACTCACTCATTTTGATCATAACCTCCTTTTTAATTTTTCCCCTCAAGGATTATGAGATAATAAGGTCAATTTCATGTCCCCTTAGTCAACTCACTTCCCATTTGTCCCTTTTTATCCTTTCACCCCATATCATATTATTAAACATCCTAGCATACATGTCTTAGAGGGTCCCATCATATAACATCATACGCACTACATATATAATCATCATCCACATGCCATAAGGAATTCACATAAGTATACCTCAACTCTAATATGCGCTATAAGTAATTAGCCATTAAGCATAAAGTATACAACATGGCATAACACATGGCACACGAGGCACATATTACACACATAGTTGTTCTTAACCACATCCTTACTTGGTTTAGGTTACCAATCACCTTTCATAATTGTTACACTTCTCATATTTCCTATTTGGTTGGTTAATTACCAAATTGCCCTTCTCCTTTGTTATAATTATCAAATTTTCCTTTAGTTGGTTAAAGTACCAAATTGCCCTTTTTTATTATCATAATTACCATTTTACCCTTTAGTTGGTTAAATTACCAAATTACCCTTCTTTAATCTCATAATTACCATATTATCTTTTAATTGGTTAAATTACCAATTTTCCCTTCTCCATTATCATAATTACTGATTTGCCCTTTAGTTGGTTAAATTACCAAACTACCCTTCTCTAATCTCATAATTACCAAATTACCCTTTTGTTGGTTAAATTACCAAATTACCCTTCTCCATTATCATAATTACTATTTTAACCTTCTCCATTATTATAATTACCATATTACTCTTCTCCATTATCACAATGACCATTTTACCCTTCTCAATTATTATAATTACCATTTTATCCTTCTCCATTATCATAATTACCGTTTTACCCTTCTCAATTATTATAATTACCATTTTATCCTTCTCCATTATCACAATTATAGTTTTACCCTTCTCAATTATTATAATTACCATTTTACCCTTTACTTACAAATTTACCATTTTGCCCTTCTCTTTCAAAATTACCACAATACCCTTTTACTTACAAATTCCCATTTTGCCACCACTTTTATTAAGTTATCATCACTACATGAATATTAATAATAATACTCCATTCTCATTATCCAACTCCACCAACTATCATACTTCAACATAAAATCCATTAACGCCCACACATATTAGGCCATGCTCTTACACAAGACATATTACTAAAATGCCCCTAGGGCTCACAATAATATTATCACACATTAATGGACACAATAACATAATATAATATGGATAAGTACTTGACACTTTCTTGAATAACAAAACTCGTCCCTTAAGCATTTCTTCCATACATGGCATATAAACTAGCATGCTTTCCTTTTTTATCAATCAATACAAGAAACTACATATATTATATTAAACAACATATATCAAGCATAATAACATATCAAAAACCTTAATGTGCTAATATGCATTTAAGTGGGGTTTAACGATTATCTTAATTCCCGTAAAAACAAACCTTACCTGTATCTTGTTAAAGATTCAAGCTTTTATTAGCAAAACTAATATCTAAAAATAATATCAATATTAATAAAACTTTATAACACTTAATTCATGAAATACTTAACTTAAATATTATTATACCTTAAAATTTATGAACTAAAATAACCAAGGTTTATAGGAGCTCATGCTACTCATGTAGCATGAGCTGCATGCTAAACAAGGGAGATAATGGCTCGAAATGGCATAAGGGGAAGAAAAGGGAGTCAATTTCGGGTTAGGGTTTTGGGGCTAGGAAATAAGGTAAATGGGGGAGGATTTAGGGCAAGGGAAGGGTGCAGGGGTGAAGGGGGTGTAGGTGGTGGTCGGGGATGGGTTGTTGGCAGCCAAGGGTGGTGGAGGCGGTAGCGGCGAGGCTGGGAAGGGGGCTATCGAGGTGGACGTGGCTGAGAAGGAAGGAAAAGGAAGGGGGAAAATGAGGGGTTACAAGGGTTGGTTTTGGCTAAAGGAAGTGTGGGGGTGGTAGAGGAGGTTGCAGGGATTGGTTTGGTGGCCCAGATGATGGCAGAGGCGGCGGGACGGTGGCTGACGGAGGGGTTGTATGGAGGTTGCTGAGAAGGGAGAAAAATGAGAGGAAATAGAAGAGGGGAGGAAGAAGGGACTGCAGGGGGCTCAAGGTGGTGTTGTGGTGGTTCAGGGCTGAGGTAAAGGGTGGAAAATGGTGGTGTAGGGGGTCGGTGTGGTGGTGGAAGCGGTAGAGGAGGTTGTGGGGAGTGGTTTGGTGGCTTAGGTTATGGAAGAGGCAAGGGGAGGTGGCACACTGAGGGGTTGCAGGGAGGTTTCTAAGAAGGAAAAAAGAAGGGAAAAGGAGTAGGGGATGAAGAAAGTGGCTGTAGGGTATCTCGGGGGGTGTTTTGATGGTGCAGGGTTGAGGTAAAGGGTGGCAAGGAGTGATGTAGGGGGTTGGTGTGGCGGTAGAAGTGGACAAAATAGGGATGGAAATGGAAGGAGAAAAAAAGGAGAGAAAGAAGTTGGGGAGGGGAAGGAAACTCAAAAATTATGGGCAAGAAGGGTTGGTGATGAGAAGAAAAAGGAGAGGGGGTAGGTGGCAGGGAGAGGGAAGGGAATAAGAGGAAGGAAAAGGGCATGTGGGATGGGTTTGCAGGGGCTAGTTTAGTCTGAAAATGGGAAGAAAAGGACAGAGGAGAGAGAGGGAGTGGTAGGGAGGCAGGTGGTGGTCGGGTATGGCAGCTTCAGGTGGTGGCCGGTGTTCTCGAGCATGGCGGAGGGAGGCATGATGGTCGAGCATGGAAGAAGAAGAATAAAGAAAGAAAAGGAGGGCAGCAGGCCGGGTAAAGGGGGGAGAAAGAAATGGGTCGGTCCGGTCCAGGGGGAAGGAAGAAAAAAGAGAGAAGGGTGTTTAGGCTGCGACGTGCACGGGAGAAGGAAGGAAGGGAGAGGGGAAGATGGGCCAGCTGCCTAGTCGCTCAGGGGAGGGGGAGGCAGGCCTGGTGTGGGCTGCCCGAAGGGAGAAAGAAAGGAGGAAAAAGGAGAAAAAGGAGAAAAAAAAAGAAAAGGGAAAAAGGAAAATAAAAAATAGGGGAAATTATAATAATTTAATTTATAAAATAATAGAGTGTAATATTGTTGGGTAATAAATTTATTTAATAATTTAATTTTATATAATTAAATATATGGGTTTAAAAAGGATGATTTTAGTAAAATATTGGTTTGGAAAATTATTTAAATAAAATGAGTATGATAAAATAATAAAATATTTATTTTAATTTATTAATTATTCCTATCTAATTTTATATACTCAAAAATCCATAAAATAATTAAATTAAATAAATTTACAAGCTAATTTCTCCCAAATAAAAGTTATTTATTAATTTATATATTTTTAAATTTTTGGGGGATTTTAGTGTGAATTAAAGATTAATCTATATCTTTTCTACTTTTCTTAATCCATTTTTTCCTACCCTAATTATCACCAAATTCCTACTCTATTTCATTGTTAAACCAAACCCAAAATAGGTATACCAAAACCAAAACCCTAAAACATTCATTCAAAACCCTAACCATCCATACCAACCAAATACCACCTTACTTCCTCTTTTAGAACCAAACCCTAACCCTAACCCTAAACCACGATTCCAACTGAAATGCCCCAAAAATATTTATGTTAAGAGAATGTAATTAAATAAGGATTTATTAGGAAATTAATTTAATTAATTATTTTTATTGGAATACGAAGAGATTATTTAGGGCAAATTAAGAAGAAATTTACAAATATTTTTATAAGGGAAAATTTGGGCATTTTGCTAATTAAAAAGAAATTTAGGAAAAATATTTTAAAAACCCTAAATTAGCCTAAAAAGGAAAATTAATATTATTTTATTTAAATATTTTTATTTTAAGTACCCAAAATATTCTAATTAATTTAATTGACTCCAACCTACCTAAATTATTCTTTTTCCCTTTTCCCTTTTTCTTTTTCCTTCTTCCTTTTTCTTTCTTTTCTTTCTTTTCTTCATTTTTCCTTCTTCCTTCCGATTGGGCCTACTAATGGCCCAATCTCTCCTTTTTTCTTTCCTCCCTTCTGCGACCCATCCTTCGTTTCTTTTCTTTTCTTCCTTCGACAACCGAAGAGCTGCGTATTAAGTCTTTTTCCCTTTGAAACAACGCATTCCATTTAAAATTTTTATAACCGTTGCCAACAGGCCTGGTTCTCCCTTCTTTTTCCTTTCTTTCCTTTCTCCCCAGCCGGCCGGTTCACCTTCTTCTTATTTCTTCCTCCTCCACTGTCGACCTGCAGCTTCTTAGCCTTCGAAAATGGTTCTGCCTGCTACGCTTGACTTGACCGGCCTTTTCTCCTCTCTTTCTCTTCCCCTTGAATCACATATCAACCTAACCTAACCCACTTCCCTTTTCTTTTGCGTAAAACCCTCCTTTTCCTGCGCAAAGGGTTGACCATGATTTGAATTTGCACCAACAAATAAACGCTGCCGTCTACCCTAAACCATACCTGCAATATCTTCCTGCTGACCCTCAGAACCCTACCTCCCCCTCTAAACTCTATAAATACCCCTTGTTTGGTTGATATTGAAATTTTTTCCCCCAAACCCTAAGAACCTACCCTACACACCATCGTAACTTCAGACAACCTTTCCTCCTCTGTCAGCCAACTACGCCGCTTGCTCTACTTACCTGAGTCTTCCCTGCACCTCCCTCTAACTAATTGAACCACCCATCTCCCTCGATTCTTCTTGCATGAGCCACCACAACCGTGCAAAGTTCCCTATCCATCAAGCCAAATTTTTACACCCGCAACCCCTCGCGCCACCGTCCACCACCACATCTACCACTATCCTTCTTTTCTCATTTTTCCTTCTCCTTCTCTCTTTTTTCCTTTCTCTTAATTTTGACCGCCATATCTGCCTCCGTGCATCGCCGCCACTTGCTGCGCCACCACCCTCACTTTACTCCTCTCAGCCTAGGCTACCACCAACACCTCAAAAACCACCCCCATTCTCCACCTCTTCTTCTCAAACCTCAACTTTTTCCTTTTCTATCCTCTTTCTCGGCCACCGCCGCCGCCACCTTACACCACCGCCGGTGCCACCCATCTCCGCCAACTTAAGGTGAAACCCTTCACCCTCTCATCCCTTCTCCCCTATTTATTTAAGCTTACCCTATTTTATTTCAATTTTTAACCTTTATTTGATTATTATTATTTGGTGCAATATTAATGTTATTATTTCTTAGCAGGATCAAGAGTGTATATGAATTAATTAGGTTATTAGTTTTGAATTATTAATATTATTGGCACTATAATAAGTTTTATTACCATTATTATTATTATTTCTACTATTACTATTATTTATTTAGAGGGCCAAAGCCCTATTTTACTTAAATAAGTTGATTACTATCATTTCTATTATTATTATTATTATTATTATTATTATTATTATTATTATTATAATTATTATTCTTTTTTTAATATTATTATTATTATTACTAATGGAACTTTTACTATTTTAGGGTAAAGTTGGAAACCCTACCTTATATTACTTTTGGTTTAAGTCATTTCATTATTATTATTACTATCATTCTTATCATTCTTATCATTATTATTATCATCATCATTATTATTATTATTATTGTTATTATTATTATTATTATTATTATTATTATTTGATTATTATTATTAGTACTATTTTTATTAATAATGTTTTAATGATATTTTTAGTATTATTTTGGGTGGAGGGTAGAAGCCCTTATACCACCATCTGTTTTGAATCATATTAATATTATTATTAGGATTTTTGGCATTATTTCGTGTAGTTATTATTAGTATAGTATTATTTTATTTAAAAACCTAGTTTTGGGATAAGTTAGTAAATAATAGTATTTTTAGTAGGAGGGAACATAATTCTAGTTTTTCCTCGTATAGGTGAGACTAGTCAAAGCCCTAAAGAGCTATAGGAGTGTGCTCCAAGACCGGTGACGTTTTAGCTAAGGAGTAACTAAGGCCGTTTGTGTGTTATGTGTTTTATATGCTATGCATGCCATATGATATGAAATTATAATGTATTTTATTTGTAATTGTATAACTGTCATATATGCAGCATGATATGGAGTTGAGGTAGGGTCGTGCATTAAATTGTGGCATGTGTAGGGTCGTGCATTAAATTGTGGCATGTGTATTATGTGTATGGGTTGTGTTATTATTGAGGTATGGTGTGGCTCATAAGACATGCATAATAGGTTTTGTAAAATAATGATGGGGAGTGTAATAATGTGAAGTTAGGGTTTTCATGGAGTTAGGGTTTGCATGGAGTTGGGGTTTACATGGAGTTAGGGTTTGCATGGAGTCAGGGTTTGTATGAAATTGGGGTTTGCATGGAGTTAGGGTTTGCATGGTGTTAGGGTTTGCATGGAGTTGGGGTTTGCATGGAGTTACAATTTTGCATGGGAGTTAGGGTTTGCATGGAGTTAGGGTTTGCATGGGTGTTAGGGTATGCTATGGTTAAGTATGGTTGTGGTGGTTAACTAGGGTTTGGAGGATAAGAATAGTAGAAGTCAGTCATGCATGTCTGAGTGAAAGCTTCTGAATAAGATACTTAAGACACTAATCATTTAAAGTGAAAGATTATTGAGCCAGGTCCAACCGATCCAACAATTAGGAATAGTGGTGTGGACATGTTGTCTCGCAAGTGACCGATCCACCGGTGAATAGTAGTGGTGTGGACTTGATGTCCCGCAAGTGATCGGCCTATTGACAATAATAGTGGGGGATCCCGAGCTAAATAAGCACAAAGGAGAGTTTAGTAAGGCACTTAAAAGATACTAATTATTTATAGTGGACTGCCCACCGGCTAAAATAGTGGGAGGTTCCTATACTTGCATGGATTTGATAAATGGCATGGTGTGAACCGACTTCCGATAAGAGATTAATTAAATAATTAATCTGGACTATTTGGGCCTTTATGTGTGGGCTTGATCATTCATAAGCTGTATAATATTTTGCATGACTTTATATATTATATGTGTGGGTTGGAATGTGTAAGTTGAATATTATCTTGCATGATTTTTATGTACTTGTGTGTTGGCCTTAGTGCTCGGTTACCTTACGCAATACGTAGCGCACTAATCACCCTTTTCATGGGTGTTGCTCATTCCCACGAGTAGAAGGCCCGTCTGACGTGTTGCAGGTAGGTGATTCCTTCTTTGATGCCATTGATGTCTATGGGACATCAGATGGGGCCAAGTGATGATTTGGGATGCATCAAGTCCTTGGAGTGGCATGGCCAGTTTTTCCATTATGAGATTATTATTCCTTTTCTTCTTTAACTATGTTTGAAACTCCAGAAATAATTTTAATATTGTAGCTATTTTTCTTCTCTGAAGAACTATCTCTCATATTTTGGATTATGTAAAACTCATGCGTACTCTAATTATTTATTTGTGAACTTTAATTTATGTATTAATGTGTGATGATGGTAATGTTTTTCTTAGCCTTAGCACTTGGCACTGCAACAGTAGGAGTGAACCAGTCTGGTACTAAGTGTGGCGGTAATATCCCCAGAATTTACGGGTTTTAAATTTAAAGGTTTTGTGTAAAATAAAATAATAAATTTTTAGGTGTTACAAGTTGGTATCAGAGTTGCTGGTCTTGTTGACCATGCTCGTTTTTGAAAATAAATTTGATTTATGAAGTACTTATTGAATTTTGAAAAGGATTTCCCGCTCTAACTGAAAATCTTTCTGTTTTAAAATTTTGGAGCCTGGCCACGGTGAGGAGTACGAGGGTAGATTAGGGTTTTCCCTAAAAAGGGGGGATCTTGCTAACATGGTTTTGAACCAGTGGGTTCGTTTTTAAAATTTTCTTTTTGTGTAGCTAAATGGAAATGAACGGAAGGATTAACCAATTGGAGGAGGCCGTCACAACCTTCTTGGAGTTCACCCGAGCTCTCAAAGTGCTGGAGAAGACTGGCTTTGGAGGGTTACCAGACACCACCTTCTTACATATTCCGGTGAGAAAAACCCGGTGGTCCTAGAGGGGAGGATCCGAGATCTGGATTACACCTTCGAGGCTGTGGATTGTCCACCAGATAGAGGGCGCAACATTGCAGCTTTCTTCCTCTAAGGCATAGTAGAAGCCTGGTGGGAGGAGTATCGCGCCCGAGACAGTATTTCGGCTTTATGGGAGGCATTTAAGGTCGCCATCCACACCAGATTCTATCTCGAGAACTTGAGGAGGGACAAGCTCAAGGAGTTTATCCGTAGGGACCAATGACAATCCGTCAGTATCATGCCTACTTCATTAAGTTGCTCCAGTTTGCTCTAGGGATCGCCTCTAATGAGTCCACGATGGTCTTTCAGTTTGAGCAAGGACTAAATTTCAGCATCCGTCGTATGATGGGTGCAGTGCCTTTCACAGATCTAGCATCCCTGTAGGAGTGTGCTTGTATAGCAGACACGTTGGATCATGAGCAAGCCGCCATCCTTGGGAAGAGGAAGTCTGATGGTTAGAGCTTGAGGAGCAGGACCCAGCCTAGAATTGGAGAAGCAAGGAGGCCTCCACCGAAGGATCCTAGCAGAAGCCAATGGCCCCCAAGAGGCTTAGTTTGTAAGAGTTGTGGTCGGAACCACCCAAGCAGAAATTGTGTAGGCAGGTTGGTCACTTGCCTAAATTGTGGAAAGGCGGGTCACAGAGAAGTAGAGTGTTGGAAGCCCCCTCTTTTTCAGTAGAGTTAGACCCGACCATCTCAATAGGGAGGAGCACTGATGCCCCAACAGCAGGCGTACCAGCAGCACCTCCAAAATTCATCCCATCAGTACTATTAGAGAGCACCTACTCCATCTGGTGCCCTAGTTCGAGAGACAGGGGGAGACCTCAAAGCCGGTATGAATGTTCTAACCCTCACTCCTTCTATATTCGAAGAGATCCGAGCTGGCCAGGTTGGAGATGTTAAGCTAGAGAGAATCCGACTAAAGATACATAAAGGGCAAGCAAAGGGATTCAAAATCCATAAGGATGGCATCATTCGATTCAGGGGTTGCTGGTGTGTACCTTAGAATTGTTCGGAGCTTAAGCGTCATA
Organism: Tamarix chinensis; assembly: GCA_030549775.1. Lineage (NCBI taxonomy): Eukaryota > Viridiplantae > Streptophyta > Magnoliopsida > Caryophyllales > Tamaricaceae > Tamarix > Tamarix chinensis. The sequence continues at coordinate 85,740,384 of CM060177.1, read as the reverse complement.
TTATGGAGGAAGGACATCAGACTCCCTACTCGGTTCACCCAAGAGGATCTAACTTATATAAGGACCTCAAAAAGGTGTATTGGTGGCCACGTATAGACCAGGAGGTGGTAGAGTTCGTATCAAGGTGTCTTGTGTGCCACAAGGTCAAGATTGAACATGGGAGACCGAGAAAGATATACGAGAAGCATATCTGGAACTTTTTACCACAGGTTAGATCCTTTTTATCTAGATTGTTCTTAAGGGGGTAGTTGATTTAAGTATAATTATTAGTGTGATATTTCTAGATGCTTAGAATGTCATAGCCTTAACCCTAGGAAACTACTAGAGACTTCGAGGACGGAGTCTGTTTTTAAGGGGGTAGTAATGAAATACCTCAAAAATATTTATTTTAAGAAAATGTAATTAAATAAGGATTTATTAGAGAATTAATTTAATTAATTATTATTATTGGAAGAGGAAGAGATTATTTAGGTCAAATTAAGAGGAAATTTACAAATATTTTTATAAGGGAAAATTTAGGCATTTTGCTAATTAGAAAGGAATTTAGGAAAAATCTTTTAAAAATCCTAAATTAGCCTAAAAAGAAAAATTAATATTATTTTATTTAAATATTTTTATTTTAAGTACCCAAAATATTCTAATTAATTTAATTGACCCCAACCTACCTAAATTTTCTTTTTTCCCTTTTCCCTTTCCCCTTTCCCCTTTTTCTTTTTCCTTCTTCCTTTTTCTTTCTTTTCTTCCTTTTTCCTTTTTCCTTCTGATTGGGCCTGTCGGCGGCCCAATCTATCATTTTTCTTTCCTCCCTTCCGCGGCCTATCCTCTGTTTCATTTCTTTTCTTCCTTCGGCAGCCGAAGCGATGTGTATTATGTCTTTTCCCCTTGGAATGTTGTGTTCCATTTAAAATTTTTATAACCGTTGCCAACCGACCCAGTTCTCCCTTCTTTTTCCTTTCTTTCTTTTTCCCCTAGCTGGCCGGTTCACCTTCTTCTTCCTCCTTCCTCCTCCGCCGTCAACCTACAGCTTCGTAGCCTCCGAAAATGGTGTCGCCGGCTACGCTTAAATTGACCGGCCGTTTCTCCTCTCTTTCTCTTCCCCTTGAATCGCAGATCAACCTAACCTAACCCACTTTCCTTTTCTTTCATGCAAAACCCACCTTTTCCTGCACAAAGGGTCGACCACGATTTGAATTTGCACCGGCATATAAACGTCGCCGACTACCCCAAACCTTACTTGTAGTATCTTCTGACCGACCCTCAGAACCCTACCTCCCCCTATAAACTCTATAAATTCCCCTTGTTTGGTTATTTCAAATTTTTTCCCCTTTCTCCCATTGAGTAGGTGCCACATTAGGTTGGATTTGTAACACTCTTTGAATCACAAAACATGGGTGTCCTTCTTCTTCACCCATGGTTAATATTTCATTAGGAGATTTAATTTCTAGATTCTCATCATGACTACATGGTTCTGTGTTTTCTATTTCATTCAAGGTTAAGGCTCTTTGGTTAGGACATTCTCTAGCAAAGTGTCCATATCCTTTACATTTGAAGCATTGTTTATTAGACATTTCAACTACCTTATTTTTACCTTTATCATCTCAATTATTTTTTTTGTTATATGAAGATGTTGATTTAGGTGTAAAGGTATTCGAATAGGGTTTAGTTGAAGTTGAAACATTAGACATAACACATGCTTTAGTTGATTTAGTTTTTATTTCAAATTTTAAAGCCAACTTAATCAAGTCATCAAGAGAATTATATGAATACATATCAACTTTATCTCTTATCATGTTATTCAAGCCACCTAAGTATCTAGTACATTTTTGTTCTTTTCTTTCTTGGACATCACAAATAAGTGCTAGTTTTTTAAATTCTCTAGTGTATTCTTCTACATTAAATAATCCTTTCCCTAGAGTTGTCATTTTCACATACATATCTTGTTCATATTCTCTAGACACAAACTTTTTTCTTAGGTGTTTTTTAAGTTTTTCCCAAGATTTAATTTTTGATTTCTCTTATCTTTTTTAAGTTGTCATACTGAATCCTAGAAAATCTTTTAAACATAAGAGTACCAAGCTTACATTTTCTCTCATCATCATACTCCTTAAATTCAAATATAGCTTCAATTTCATGCAACCACTCAAAAAATAATTCCACATTCAATTCACCATAAAATTCAGGAAGGTCAAGTTTGATACCTCGATCCTCATTATTTGCATGTCTTACTTGGAATGGATGTGGTCTTCTATGATTGCTTGAGCCAAAAGAACTCATCTCTTCTTCTCCATCTTCGGTTTGATGCACGTTTGAGTATCCACGTCCTCCTTTGGCTTGGCAAGCATGCCTCATTTTTCCTTCCACACTATCTTGTGTGGTTTCCATTCGATTTGGCCATGGACGAAACTTCTATTGATCGGCTAGCTTGGCTTCCACACTTTGTAATTGTTGTTGAAGTGTTGCTTGATTATGGATTTGAGAATCCATACGTGTGGTTAGACTCTTAATACACTCTAGTAAGGCATGAACCTCTTCAGTTGCCATAATGAAGGTAAAACACACTTCTTTCTTCCACAAAAGAATGTAACAAAACGTGTAGATGCTGGAAGTTCCCTGCAACCAAACAAAACAGAAAAGGTTTTGCTAATTCTCAAGCAAATATTGATCACTACCTAGTTCTTTTAGTCATGTACAAATGGAAGGAAAAGTGGTAAAATGACACTACAGGCACTCTTACTTGGAAAGTGGCCGTATGTTGTTCTCTTTTGTGACACTCAATCAAGCCACATAAAATAATAAAGAAGGCCATTGGATCTCCTTCAATGAAGTGGAATCTTCAATTTGAAGATGTTGAGTACATACCACTAGAATATGTGAAGAAGAGAAGGGAGAAGAGTATGATTGAAGTTGGAGAGTAAAAAAAAAAGAACCAAAGTTACAAAAATTTTCTAAACTTTAAAACCAGGTTCTATCGTACCAGGGATGCCTGGGTTTTTTCCTTGATTAATACGGTACGTGGGGAAATGGAAATGTATAGATAATTTGTTGGGTAAATGGAAAAATGGGGAGAGGAAAGAAAGGGAAATGATTGGTGGAAGTTGAAGTAATGGTTAAAAGTTAAAAAAATAAACTGGTCAAAGCTCGACAGGAAGGAAAGGGGGAAGATGATGGCGAAGAGGAATGGATGATTTTTTCTGGATGAGGCTGCTTGTATCTTCAACAAGATTGTTGCAAGATTTAAAACTTTCAATCAAGAACTCATTGAAGATTAAAGAATGAAATCAAGAGGCAAGAAATGGTTGAAGATTTCTAGGCGGTGGATTTCTTGCATGCTACAGCAAGAATTTACAAGAACCTACACCGACGCAAATATGCAATGGATTTGGAAGCTTTGATACCAAAATTTGATGTGAATCAAAGGGGAGGGAAACAAGTAGGGTCTATAATCAATTGATATCTGCCTTGGTAGGTTGAAATCGCAAGAATCACTTTGGTTTAAGGAGGTTAAACTAAATGAATGTTGCAGAATAGAAAGGTAAGATACTTCGAAGGTTGAAGACACATTCAACATTCGAATGAGGAAAAGAATGCCCTCGACACTTCTTGGCCAGCTACTTCTCCAAAATAGAGAAAAACCAAGTGTTAAACTTGAGGTTTTTATTCAAATAATACTCAATATCCTGCATGTACAAGCTTAGGGAGTATATATAAGCAAGGTGGTCGACTTTAATCCTTTAACCAGCCGGCTAAGTCTCTTAATTCAAGATGAATTTAATCCTCTTGAATTAAGCCTATATAATACCTAAAATTACTCATAATATCATAGTCTAAATGATATTAATGACTAAAATTACAAAGCCACACAATTAACTATGATACATACATAAAATTACAACAAAACCCTAGCTTACATAAAATACACTTAGGGTTTACAACAAGTTTAATATAACTAATGATAACATCACTATATCTTGTTGTAGTGTCATCCCATGTATGCTATAGCCTTGCATGCTTTGAATGCTTGTACACTTTAAGTCTCTTTTGGTGTGCTAATGTTTTCTCCTTGCAAATATGTAATATACCTACAACAATATCTTGAATTATTTTCAATACCAAGCATAGACATATTATCGATAATATTTAAAATGATTGGCTCCATTATTAAGAAAGCTAATTCTTCCTTACCTTGAGAATCAATAGAAACTTGACAATCATTAGATGCATTAGATGCACCTGCATCACTTAAACTAAGTTTTGGGTAGAAATAGAGCTTTTGTCATGCGAATATGCCTAGAGCTCCTATTTGTCCTAGGTGAGCATGACTCTAGATTTTGGATGTGACCTACTTGGTGTTATGAGTATGAATATATGAGTGAATCCCATTTTGCATGATCAGTATGAATTGCTGAGCAGGGGCCATTGGATGTAATGAGTACGAATCGTTAGACAACGTCCATGTCATACATTTTTGACCACCAAAGAATCCATCACAAAATTGATTAAAATAATATCTTTTTTCACAATTGAACACCACTACACATTCACTATATGATAGTCACAATTACACCAACATCGAAGTAGTCAATGGCTCTACACAACTTAATAGAACAATTATGAACAACATTCTAGCTTGTTTGCACCATTAATCAAAAGGATAATTAAATCATAGAAAAATGAAGTGAACACAAGCAACCATAATGAATCCTCATTTATTATCAAGGTGATAGCATCTCAGTCAGATTCACCTATTCTTGGCCTAGGAAGGTCAAGGCTAGTGGGTAATGGAGCTAGCTATAGCGATGGATCAACTCTAACTTATCAAGCTACTAAGGCCATCCTAATATTATTATCGTTATTGGTGTGGTAATTTTTTCCTGAGAGGGAGGAATCCATTAGGGAATGATTGTCGAATAAATAAGAGGGTGTCAATAGAAGAGAGTGTGCGGAGGAAATGGGTTGCTTCTAAAAACCATGCAATTAGAGTATCACTTAAAGCAATTCATCTAAAATCACCAACATCCTAATCTTCCTAGCATTTTTTAGTATTTTCATATTAAGAGGTCATAACATTATGACAAAAGTAAGGCAGCTAAAATAATTCTATCAATGTGCTTGGCTATTATTTCATAATTAGGCCTTCTACAAAGAGACTATTGACTACATCAACTTCCAAATGAACACTTGAGGAATAATACCTTAATAATGCCACACCTTTTCTAATTTCTAACAAGTGTAGACGTTCCCATAGGGATTTCTTGTCTTTACAATAACCATAGCCATAGTGTTCTCATCCCCTAAGGCTTGAAATGCATTAAAGCAAACCTCCCATCCTTTATCAGGTGGATGATCAAAATGGTGGACTTCAAGGTTGATCAAAGAGACTTATGTTTCATAGTTAGGGCACTTAAGCCTTGGTGTCACGCTGATAATTAATTAATTTAAGTGAGATTCTAGTTTAAAGGTTGCAACCAAGTAAGGTAAATGTCATATGTTGACATATTATATGGGAGATCTTGAGAGATATGATCGTCCACTACCACCTTTGATAAAACACTCATAGGCTCTCTATCCGATCATATGAAACCCATGGTCAATTACCTTATTGCCTCCACAATCTACTCTCGAGTAATATTCTCTACAATACTTATAGTGGTAATGCCTCTCCTTAACATATCCCTCGGACTAACCTCCAACTCAGGGTACTAACCCTATACTCTTGCCATACCTAGGAGGCAAGCTACCTCCAGAGTAGGGCTTCTTCCTATCATCGGAATGCTAATGACCCTCGAACTTCCTCTTTCCCCCAACTAGGAACTCTAGGATTAGTTGGCTAGGGAAGTCTCTAAAGCCTGCTCATACATTTCCACCATGTCTGATGGAGTAACTCCCACTAATAGCTCTTGGTGTCTAATCCCCAAGTCAATCTTGAAACAGTGGACCTACATAGCTTTATTAGCCTTGACATCAAGGTAAAACTGGACCAAGTCCATGAATATGATGTATTACTCCTTTGTAGACATGTCTACCTATTGAAGGGCCAAGAAGTCAACATAATTCTTTATAATGAGATGAGTGGGATAGAAATGGGCATGAAGTGCATCAAGGAATGGTCTGTAACCTATAAGCTCCAAGCCTCTACACTAGACACTCCTCCATTAGGCGTCTGCTCTCTCCCTCAGGTAGTACATTGCCACATAAACCCTTTTGTCCATAGGAAAATCACATAAGGTGATGGTCTTCTCCATGTTCCCGAACCATCTCTCCATAATGTTAGGTCCTTCTAACCCTTGAAGATTCAGGGGTGATGATGTCCAACCTCTTGAGCTAATCTTTTGGAATTAGTGGAGATATTAGAACCGACAGTGGTTGTGGTGATTGGATTTGGCTTTCCATGTAGGCTCTAACTGTCTCCGTGAAAGACTTGATATGGTTGTAACGACGACTAGTAGCCATCAATTCCCAAAGAATATGAGTAATTAGAAATAATCCATTACTGAGTACTAAGACTAGCATAATTAATTAACAAAAATGCTATCTCTAACACATTCCCTAACCCACTCTCACTCATGGACATTCCGAGTTTGAAAAATATTTACTTTTAACTAAGAACTTGAAGAATTGGGAAATCTTTTAAATATAATCTTTTAAAAATATTTACAACCTAATTTATTTTTTTTGAAAAAGCCTTGATACCAACCTATAACAACCTCATTTCTCATTACTAAAAAATTTTGTCTTGAAAAACTTGTGGAAGTAAAAAAATAATAAACACTTAGGAAAAATGAGATGTTACTACCGCACCTAACATATGATAGGCACCAGCCACCCGTCCCATGTTAGATACAAGGTTGAGAAACAAACCAACCAAATCAATGTAGAGTGTGTTAAAACATTTTATATAAATACACTACAAGAAAACTCATTTATAGCAATGACACTTTTGGAACAACAACACTTTGTTGATGTGAAAATTTTCATTTGCCAAGGATAATTTTATGACGTTGGAAAATGTTGTTGCTAAAACTATTTCATTAATACAGTGATTATTATGAACTATTTTGCAATGATTTTTTTGTTGCAATATATGCGATGATTTATTTGCAATGACATTTATATGTTGCAATATACAAAATATTTTTGCAATGACTTTTTTTTTGTTGCAAAATATTGATTGAATTTATTGCAATGACAATACTTGTTGCAAATATTTAGATTATTTTAACACAATGAAATTTATATGTTTTGCAAATACAAGTGCGATGGTTTATTTACAACAATATTTATATGTTGCAATATACGAAATGCTTTTGCAACAATTTTTTTTTTTGCAAAATTTTGACTGAATTTATTACGACTATACTTGTCACAAATATTTAGATTATTTTAGATTAATGAAATTTATATGTTTTGTAAATGTTTTGCAACAACAAATGTTGTTGCAATATATGCAATTTTGTATTTGCAATGACATTTATATGTTGCAATTTACAAAAAAAATTTGCAACGAGTTTTTTTGTTGCAAAATATTGATTTAATTTATTATAATAACTATACTTGTTACAAATATTTAGATTATTTTAATGCAATGACAATTTGTTGCAAAAAACAATTATGAACAATTTTATTGCAACATCTATACTTTGTTGTCACTACCTTCTCCAACTTCCAATCTTAACTCTAGTGTGTTATTATCATCTAAATATATTGACTGGACATGCCAATTTGTCTTGGGGTCCATTAGCACAATCAAAGCCCTAACTGCGAAGTAGAGTTCTGGTAACTTTTTATTCAATTTGAATCATTTTTTCTAGATATATATGTTAAGAATCAGTTTTATATATTTTGTTTATATAGATTTAAGTGGGACATGTGTATATAGCATAATTTATGGACATCATTTAGAGGTTTAACTGGTCATTTATTGCAATAATATTTAAACTAGTTATTGTGTCCTTGCAATTGTATGTTTTTGCAACAACAAAGACCGTTAATGAAGTTTTAAGTTAAAATTTTGGTAATGACTTTAGTATTGCAATTATTTATTTTTTGCAATGATAAAGTGTAATACCCTAAAATGAGTGGAGTGTTATAAGGATTGATATAACTACCTATATCAATACAGTATATCATCCTTTTGGTGGTTCCGTCCTAAGAACTTCACAGTTAAGCGTGCTTATAGTGGAGCAATTATTACGATAGGTGACCCTCCTGGAAAGTTTTGGAAAGGACTTGTGTTGATCTATGGGTCTAGCCAATCAATCCAAAAGAGCTCCACGATACCCCTCGTAGCTCTTGTGGGCCTAGGTAGTTACCAAGTAACTCCCTATGGTCATTTCGACTTAGGGTATTAGAACTTTGTGGGTCTCAGATGCTATCAGGTGGCTCTTATATAGTCATATCGATTTGGGGTGTTTTGTAATTTTTTATTCCTAATGTATATTCATTTTTTTACAATGACATAAGCCATTACAATTAATGTATTTTTGCAACGACAAATATTGTTTCTATAATATGCTATTATTTTTGCTATAACTTTTGTTTTTGGATATAACAAGCTTTAGCAACGACAAATAAGCCAATTTTTTTTTCAATGACAAAAGTAGTTGCTAATTACAGGTTTCTATAATGATATAAATTATTGCCGAATTAGGATCAATATTCTGCAATGACAAAAGTCGTTGCAATATATAAACACATGTAATTAGGTTAAGTAATGTATTGCAATGACATTTATTTGGCAATGACAATTTGTGTTGCATTTAATTACTTTTTTTCAATGATCACTGTTAGTACTTTATGTTTTTGTAATGCTATGATGCACAATGACCCCAAAAAAAAATCTCGTTGTGATATATTTTTTTTGTAAAGACTTTCTATCTTTAGCAACAAAAATCATTGTTGCTAAAAATGAGGATTTTTTGTAGTGATACCTAAAGAATGAATATTATATAAATACAAGACCTTAACAACCCGCAAAGTTCAAATACACATGGAAATTAAGTTAAAGTACATGGTCATGAATTACAAAAATAAAAGTAGGGTATGGCCTAAAATCTAGTCAATCACAGACCTCTCAATGTGTTTAGATGTCCATATAATCTCAGAACCCATGCCCCCACACAAGGTTAGATAACTATTGACATCCTTACAAACCTAAACATGGCCTTCTACTCATGGGAAGAAGTAGGTGACCAAGCTAATAGGCATATCAGTACACATAGTTCTAGCATAATAAGCAAGTCATACTAACATTTTTCATGCACATTTCATATAAACAGGATACATGCTCTATCGTGGTCACATCAGGCATAGGAAGATCATACCATACATTACTCACCATGCTTGACAACATAGCACTACATCATAGATGAAAATATATAAGCTAATAGTAAGGCTTCATTCATCTAGGCACTAAAGTTTTCATTTGGTACCTTACTTGAACCATAAATCATAACCATAAAGAGCAAATTTTCCATGCAACATTTAGCAAATTTGGTGGTTCACAAAACAACCATTTTCATGCTTTTTTAACATAAATCATGTGCCAAAATATCAATATAAATAGATATAATTATTTCCATGATTTTAACATTGATAGATCATTCCTCATATATGTACCTAAACATAAAATACTATAAATAGAAAAATGAAATCATGCACACAAAATATCATATAAATCATGCTTAAAATGGAGTATGTAGACCTTATTTTCAACTTATGAAAAATAATTAAAGATTAAGAACAAGGATCAAGATCAAGTTTCCTTCAAAACCAACTCTCTTATTCATATAAATTCATAAGAAACCATTAATCAATACTTGAAATTATAACAGAGGAAAAAGGGACTAAAGAAAAAAAAGGATTTAACCACGTCTTTAATGTTGATGAACTCGAACGCTTAAATAATGCTGGTTTTTTGAAGGTAAACGTGGGACCAATTATAATACTCCATATTTTTTAAGTTTGGTTGAATGGAAGGTTATGGTGTTTATTAAAAATTGATAATGTTTGATTTTGATTTGTAACTATAATTTTGTTTGAGGAAAATTTGGATTTGAATAAGTCTTAGAAATTGAATAAAATGAGTCTTCAAGTAGACCGATCGTCTGGTTCTACAAACCGATTGGTTGATTACTCATTTCACCTAAGGGTTTATATGATTGAACCAATCAACTGGTTTGAGAAACTAATCGACTGGTCAGTAGAATAGTTGATTGGTAAACCAAAATGATTGATTGGTTGGTCGTGCTGATTATATTTGCAAAACTCAATTTTTCCTATGAAAGTTTCTTATTCCAAATTAGAACATTGATAATCCTATTACAAGCTATTCTCTAGATATTGTTAACCTTTATTACCAGATATTCGACTCTAGTTGCTGACTCAAATTGATTCGAGGATTTGAATTGGACAATTGAAAGAGAGGATGGCCTTTGTTTTGTCTTCTTTCACCTGTCTCCTCTACACACTTATGGAATCATTGCTTCAATTCTCAGACTATCTCTACTCACTAGGAGATTCCTTCCCATACTTATCTACTATTACTCTTCTTGTGTTTGATATTTTCTAGGTAAATTCTACCTACATTCTCAAGAAACCACCATTAAGGCTTTGGAAGGGAAGTTAACCTATCTTTGATAAAATCCACCCATTATGCTCAAATTGAAATGATTAAAAATCAGCTTTTTGATCTATTACATAACCCAACTCGTTCTAGAATCAATTCATTGGCTATAAATAGCCCTAATCAACCTTTCTATTCACTTTTATTTTAGCCTTTGAGATATCCAAGCTCTTCTTTCCTCCCCGCTATGAGATTAATTTTTATTTCATTACACTCTTTTGATCCTTTCTATAGCTCCTTACTATCCATCTTTATGAAAGGGAGGATTAGATTTAGGAAAAGTTAAGTCTCTCTAACCATAAACTTCCTCTATTTTTCTATTAGGCTTGGTAAGCCTATTTCCCTCTAATTTAAATTATGAATTGTGAAAAATATTCATTTACTTATGATGCTTTAATCTTATATTTTAATGTTTTGGAAGTAAAAAATCTTCTAGGTTGAGTTTTCTTGTTTGGAGAAAATTTTTTGCTTGCATCATTTACGTTATTCTTACCTCTAAAATGTGGCCTAATTAAGCATATGATGTGGTGTATTCTTTAAAGTGTTAATTTTATAGGTATGCATGAAATTGTAGCTTCTAATTGATGCATGTTGATTTATTTGTGAATCTTGAGAAAAGTCATGATTTTAGAGAAATAGGGTTGAATTCATTAATTATGAAGCATGTATCTATTTATGATATGGTAAAATGTTGGCAAGAAGCTACAATATATTTTTGTTGGATTTGGTATAATTTTATTGTGTGATTAGGATGAAAATTGCCCATTTTGTGCTATTTGGGGGTAAACTAATTGGTTGGTTAGGTCAAACTGATCCACTGGTCATTAGAATAGTTAACTGATTGTCCCAACTAATTGGTTGGTTGGTCGATGGTGGCCTTGGTTGCTCTCTCCTTAACATGATTGAGTGGTTCGATAGAACTGACCGACTTGTCTTATAATATTTGACTGGTTAACAATCTACCAGTTTAAAGGAACACTGATTTTGGCTAAGCTAAACTAATTGACTAGGTGGCACAAAGCGATGAATTGGTTGGTGAAATTGATCAATTTGTTAGGCTAAACCAATTGAGTGGTTTGGCTTGATTGTGTGATTTTGATCTTCTAGCTTAGATATGCTTTGAGACTATAGCTAATGTTATTATATAATTATTTAATGAGTGAATTGCACCATTTTAAATGGACTAGCAACCTAATGGAATGATTAAAAGGAGCATAATTATGATATATACAATAGATGTTTGTAAAGGCCTTAGTGGGAAAACCCAAATAAGTATTTTATGGCTTTAAATTGTAATGTAATCTAGTTTATTAACATAAAATAAATAATCTGATGGCTTGATTAATATTTATTAAGCATGAATGGAAATCCCATCATATGGTTGGGGGAATAGTAATGGTTAATATGGAATAAGTATGTGGATGCCTTGCTTGCATGTTATATGGGCCTTGTGTGATCACATAACCTTGATAAATAAGGTAATTACAACTTACAGTTAAAGATGATCAAGATGCGTAGGGTTTGGGTTACCTGATCTTCAATTAGCTACCATGGGTTAGTCTTCCTTCAAGTGTTTATTGGTGGCTTCAAGCGAGATCCTAGTAGATCTTGGTCCTTTACTAACTCTAGACAACGATGATGTACTAGGGGGTATTAATAGTAAAGGGTCTAATTACCTACAGGCTTTTCGGCTATAGCCTGGACTTATGTCTTGGTGGTTACTTGGATTTGGTCAGATTTTATATCCTTTGGTTTGGATAGGATTCTATGGTATGTGAGACCATGGGGTGGTACAAAGTCCATAACTTGATAAGAATTTGGGACAAGTATTTGGCTAAAGAGAAAAATAAAGATAAAAATAGAGATAATGGTAAAGGAGATAATGGCTTATAATAAAATGACCTAATGGGCTATGTAAGTTAGAAAAATAGACTTATTGGGAAACTATGCTTTCATCTTTGATATTATGTTATTTTGATAAGCATGATAGGTCATGTATAGTATGGGGTTTTGATTTATTATGACCATGATGGAGCATGTATATCTCTTTATATGGAATAGGCATGAAATATGTTAGTATGATCTCCATAATATGCTAAAACTTGTGTGTTTGTGACTACCATTGAGGAGGTAATTTGACTTACTTAGTTTGAAGCACGCCGATGTGCTCTTTTGGTTGATTGCCTTCTCATTCCTATGAGTAGAAGGTCAGGTGTAGGTTTTTAAGGATGGTCAATAGTATGCCTTCCTCTTATAGGGTGTGGGTTCTAATAGCTTGGAAATCCGGAGACTTGTGCAGTCCTAATGGACCAAATTTTAGGGCTACAACCTACTTTTTTTTTCTATAATTTGAAATTCTATACTTTTACTTAATTACCCTCACATGTTTGAATATTTACGGATTGTCGAGGTCTTGTACTTGAAAAAATTTTCTTGATTCTTATAGAATTTTTTTTGGCACACTCTCCTTTGTTTTTCTAGTTGATTTTTAGCCTTGTATCTAACATTGGATGGGTAGATGGCTCCTATCCTATGTTAGGTATGGTGGTAATACCCCATTTTTTCTAAGTGTTCAATAGTTTTTCACTTCTACAAAGTTTTAAAATAAAATTTTTCGGTAGTGAAAAATGGGGGTGTTACACCAATGGTGAGAGGGGACAAAGATAATAGGGCAGGTTATGTTGAGTAGCAAATGGCATGGGTGTTATGTAGGATAATGATGAGGATGAGACAATCCATGTGAAGAGTAATGAAGAGTGATTATTAGAATAAAGCTTAATACATAAGGAAATGAGGATATTTATTTCCAAATTTTCTATGATGGCACTAAGGGGGTGAATTATTCACATTGAAAGGGAATATAGGAAGGTAACACACGTAGGAAGGAAGGAGAGAATGATAGGCAGCATGCCATGAGCATGTGTTTATGAAAGAGGTGATTATGGAATAATCATGCATGATTACATTGCACATAATGTGCAATGTGCATGGGATTCAGGGAATGACACCCCTTTCAGCCCAAATTTTGACGGGTAAAATCAAATCTTGGTTAGATATAATGGTTGGGATTGAATCTTAAAAGCTTAAATAAGATTCAAGTATAGAAATTTAGGTTGTATTAGCTAATTATACCAAAAAATGATGAATTAATAGAAAATAATAAATGCAAATATAAAACATTTTAATTCATTTATATCTCTTATCCATTGAAGTATAGGTATTCCCAAGTTTTATTAAATTTCAAATAAGTCAAAGAGTTTATTCAATGGTTAATATGCGAATAAACGTGAATCAAATGTGAATACTATTTTTTCGGTGTAATCTTCATTTATCATTTTTAAAAATAATAAGAGACTCAAAAAATGTAGGGAATTAAGATTTGTTAAAATGATCCACAAAATTTTCATTGCTAGATCTGGCTAAAAAATCTTATGAAAATAGAAATACTGAAAAAGGACAAGAAATTGAGAAAAAAATAGTTTCAAAAACATTTCTAGGGTTACTATATTGTTACAAGATGTAAGAAAAAAGTTGTTAATGAGATACTTTTATTTTGAATTCACAAAGATGTTAAACAAAATAAGGTTTTTGAGAAATGAAGTAACACATCAAGTGATGCCTCAGGTTGGAGACATAGAGTGAATGTTATTAGTGTCATATGGTATCGCATGTGATTTGTATTCAAATACGTTTTTTATCCCTATGCCTTCGTTCAATTTTGAGGTCCTTTTACCATTAAATATTTTTAGCATTGCAATAGGATGAATTTACCAATTTAATATTAGCGTTTTGATTTATATATGGCTTTTGGAGTTTTTAAATATACCACTTTTAAAATTTAAAGTTTTTAAGGTGATATGATCCTTAGTGCATTCCTTTCCTTACCTTGTTTCTTTTTGCCATATACTAAGCATGTGTTAGGTGATGATTACACTTTTTCCATGTTCAATATGCTAGTAACATCCCCTATTTTTCTTGAAAATATTTTAGAAGCTTTCACCCACGATCTAATGCAAAAAGAGTGAAGTGATTTGGTGGATTATAGACGAAGAAATTGATGTTACAAGATGAAGGTGTTTCAGCAGATTTGAAGGTGTTCAAATGTGTCGTGTGAAGATAGATTTGAGGAAGGATTAATCCTGGATTATCCTTGCTCAATACAGACCCAAAAGGGAGGATTAGACTTTAGCTCTCTTGCTCAAAGTTTTATCAAAATTCTTATTATTCATTCTATTCAATTCTCTATACAAATGTTGTGCACAAAAGGTATATATAGGAAAGAATAAGCTTGGTGGTGAGCTTTCTTAACCAGCCAAGTTTACCCACCTAATCCAGCCCATTAATCATGGTTGAATTAAGCCCATATTAACCTTAATCCATAGAATAATATCATTGGTTAAATGATACTAAGGATTAATATTACAAAGCTATACAATAGACTAAGATACATACATGAAATTATAGCCATACCCTAACTTATATAAAATATACTTAGGGTTAGGGTTTACAACAAGTTTATAAAAATAATGAATATCATCACTCTATCTCTTGTTGTAATGTATCATCCCATGTATGTCATAGTCTTGCATGCCTTGGAATACTTGTACACATCAATGTGTATGAACATCATCTTCTTGCAAATATGTAACATACCTACAAGAATAACTTGAATGGTTTTTAATGTCAAGCATATTAGAATTATCAAGAATATTTAACATGATAGGCTCAAATATTATGAAAGCTAAATCATCTTCCTTAACTTGAGGATTAGAATGAATATAATAATCATTATGTTCAATGGATGCTCCTGCATCACATTCCTTTCCTTACCTTGTTTCTTTTTTCCATATACTAAGCATGTGTTAGGTGATGATTACACTTTTTCCATGTTCAATATGCTAGTAACATCCCCTATTTTTCTTGAAAATATTTTGGTATTATCTTTTACAAAAAAATTATATTAATGATTTTAGGGAAGTTATAGCAAAGAAAACCAAAAACAAACAAATATATGAAAGAAGATTTATATTACCCAAAATTAGTGGTTGATGCTAGATGCTTAAAGTTATTGATAAGAATGCCTATATCAACAATGTGCAACTTCATTTTTTATAAAAAACAATCATAAAAGAATTCCACAATTAAGCATGTTTAGTATGAAGTAGTCCAAGGACTTTTGAACTCGTATAAAATTTCACAACATGCATGTAAGTGAGGATAAAGTACGAGAAAAAGGGGCCAAATTAATATATAATTTACCAATCCCTAAGTACTCATGAGTAGTGAGAGATTAGGGTGTTACAGGATGCCAATATTATATAATAGAAATGAACACAATATCCAAATACATGAATCAAATCCAATACTTTAAATAACAAAAAAAAATCCCAACGTATTTAGGAAAAATCATTCTATACTTATTATCCTAACTCTCAAATATACGAAACGATAAACCTTAATCTCAAAGAAATGACAAAATCCTGGATCATGTCACCATCCTTAGTGTACTCTAGCTTAAAATTGTATCCCTAAAAGTCATACTCTTCTCATCATAACAAAATCTAGATTATCACAATGACCATATAAGGTAGTATTAGTATAGTCAAGTATGAGTAAACCAAACTATCTCAAATATGGTAAGGGTTTATTTTGTACATTGGTGCAAGTCATGCTCGCATACATATCATGACATAAACCATATAACACAAAATAAGTCATGCAAGTCATACAAGGTAGGATGTATTAATATCCTTCTATATGGTGACCACACAACTCCATTTGTTAAAATATTTGAGCAATCACATACATTTTTCCACTATGAATAATTATCATGGTAATATAAAACACATTAAGTTTCTCAAGGGATAAGACACCCTCCACAACTTGAATATATATACCAAGAGGGTTAGCACAATTGGGATGCCATACTTATCTAAGCTACGAACATACGAAGAGCCAAGAGAATTGTACAAAAATACCACACCCACTTAAACTAGACATTGATGCCATGTCGATCTGTGACAATATTAATCATAATCTTATAATGTACATATACCCCTATGAACCACAACCATATTAGGAAGGAAATAAGTACTAAGGAAAAGATAACATCAAAGAGACCCATCCACTAACTCTTGGATATATACTTAAAAAGTTGGAGAAAAAAGGCTCATACAAAATTTAAATTAATGTTTATTAAGTGATACCACAAATCACAACTCAATCCCATTTATTAATTTAGTTGGGTTTTTCAAGTGTTGGAACCAAACACGAACTAAGGCGTTTAATACACCATATTGGTGTATATAAGATAACACAAAAATCAAGCCAATTAAATAGACCCTTTAACTTTATTTAATTCATTTATTTATACCAAGATCATAACATGCTAAAAAGAAAAAGGAAAAGATACATTATAATCCACAAAGGAAAACATCTAAAGATTAAACATGCAAGGAATATTAGGAGGAACCCCTTAATCACTCCTTATGACTAGTTGACTAATCTAGTCATACCAAACATAAGAATGTAAATAACACGTAACAACTAGTTGATTGGTTAGTCCTTTTAATCTATTATTCTTACATAGCCAAGATCTTAGCATACTCTTATACTTGGTAAAAAATTAATAAAGATATACTCAACAATTCAAATTCACATGGAATCATTTTTAATAGATAAATACAAAATAATCTCATGCTTGAACTAAACAAGATCATTCTAATGCTAAAATAATAAAATATGCTCATCCTTCTAAATTAACATCATGCCAACATGCTCTAAGTATAAATCAACAACAACACATGTTTAATGTAGAAAAAATCAAAGCATAAGCCATAATTTATAGCACTAACACTTAAACATATTAAAGCTAAGATTAAATTACCTTCAAGTAATTATCTTCTAGTAAAATCAATTGCTCTTAACATGATAACTTTCTATCAACATTATTGATTATCTAAAAACATCAAGAATTTGAAAATTATAGATATATTTAAAACCAAATTAAAAATAAAAACATAAGAAGAAGAAGAAGAAGAAGAAGAAGAAGAAGAAGAAGAAGAAGAAGAAGAAGAAGAAGAAGAAGAAGAAGAAGAAGAAGAAGAAGAAGAAGAAGAAAAAGAATCACAACTTAATGGCCTCCTAGTAAAGGGGTTTGAAAGAGGAGAAAAACTCTAAATACTTCAATAGTTCACTATATATTAATAATTTATTATTTTGAAGAAAAAAATGGAAAGTTAAGGATAAGGTTATAAGAATAATTGAGAGGAAATCAACTGAGAAATGGAAGGGTAACAAGAGGTAAAACCTTATTTTTCTACAATAAAAGAAAAGGGGAGAAGAGGAAGAGGGTTCTCAACTCTTAGCAAAATGTGCTAGGGGAAAAGGGAAAAAAGAGACAACAAGTTAGTTGAAGAGTAAATGAATTAAATGAATCATAAACAAGGTATGAGGAGTGGGATGATGCAAAAAAAAATAAGGGAAATGAGGGAGAGGGCTATGACCTTTGTTGATTGTGAGAGACTAATTTTAATAGTCAAAATGATGATGATTCATAAGGAAGATGGGATACAAGGTGGGGAAAATCAATTTACTTAGGCTAAGGATAATAGTAGAGGCTAATACACATAGGGCTACATGTGCATAAAAGAAGGGAAAGTAATAGGGGAGAGAGTAGGTGAGAAAGTACCTGAAAAAGTGTATTGTGAGTAGTTTAGCTAAATAAAATCATATAGTGATCTAAATAATATGAAAATATTCCCTAAAAATGAAAATATTCTTATTATCATATAGAGACACCAATCAAATGTTTTAACAAACATTAAAAAGAAAAATTAAAGCAAAATCATATATGAATATGAAATTGTAGTATAACATGTTGATTTGTTTTTGAAGAACTAGTTAGTTAGTTATTTTAGAAATAAAATTATAAGTCCCTAGGTGTATTAGTATATCAATTTAGGAAATAATTTGATGAGTACCCTTAAATTTCACATGTTACCCAATTTCCAAGTCCATTCTGAAAATCAAAGCCATTTTCTTTATGTCAATATAACTTTAAAAACATTTTAAAAGATTTTAGGATATGGTACTACAACAAAATTTACTTGGATTAGAATTCAAATAAGACACTTTGGAAATATTCTATGATCTCTCCATTGTCATGGCCACTATGGTTAAATTTGCCTCACAAAATGATATCAAATCATTTTAAAAACATATATTAATGATCTTCAAGCTTTTGTAATGTGGATTTCCATTGAAATATATGTTGCACCATAGTTTCCTAAGTCTTCAATATAAATACCCTATCCCTAGAGAAAAGTGATAGGGTGACATAGGGTCAATTTTCCTCAATCCTCTTTTACTACCTAATGAATAATTTAAGTTGCCATTTACATTCAACAATAAATGTATAATAGTCACACATTCCACCATTTGGTTCACAATTTTGTAAGGAAAACTAGATCCCTACAAGTTTTACTTAAGGAAGGTTAATTTAATGTTATCGTAAGATTTTTGAATATTAGCCTACAACACAAGGCTGGGTCATATATGTTTCCATCCATAATGTTTTACCAGCTCATGAGCTAGTAAAGCATTATAAGTTGAAGATCTACCTTCTACAAAAGCTACTAGAGAGATGTCAACCAATTCATGCATAATGGTAGGAATAATTTTAGATATCACATTGTAAAAAAAATTACAACACTTTATTAATCAAAATTATTTTGCTTTGATAGGTGTTGGTACCTTTAGAATCTAGGTGATTGAAGTGTTATTCATCTATATCTGAAATTTCACTTTTTCCAAAAATTCTTATATCACTATCACTTGGTTAATACCCATCAAAGATGGGTGCTTCTTATAAGAAAATCATTATATCCATCAATACTAAGACTTTTAATATTTCCCATAGAGAAAAGAGAAGTTTCTTTAACTTCCTCCTTCAATATGGGCACCAATAGTTTACTTTTGTTGGCTTTAAACAATCTCTTATTGCTGCACAAATTAGATCGGATACTTTTTAATTGACTAGATGTAGTACTAAGGATATTTTGATAAAATTGTTGAAGTTTTATTGCAATGCCTTCACTTGTGACTTCCTCCTCAATTTCATTAATATGATTGTAAATCATATTTTGACTTTATCTATCTTTGGCATTAACAAATAACAAATAAAATAAAAATTGGGTGTTATTATTCCCAAGTTGAATGTAGTCAATGTATATTATTTTCTTAAAATAAGATAGGAATATTCTTTGCCCTTGTTTTTGTACCTCATGTCTCTCTTATTTTTATTTTGTTCTTGTGTCTCCAAATGGGCAGAGGCAGTGGCATCTCCCACCAATGATGTAAAGGTTGTGGTTCAACTATTTCAAAAGGTTATATATCCAAGGTTTGGCATTCCTAGGGTAGTTATTAGTGATGCTAGTTCCCATTTCACCAATTCACTTCTCGTCATACTTCTGAAGAAATATGGTGTTACTCATAAAATGGTCATACCGTACCATCCCCAAACGAGTGGACAAGGAGAAAACACTAATCATGAGATAAAGGGGATCCTTGATAAAATAGTGGGTCGCACATGAAAATATTAGTCAATGAGGTTGAATGATGCTTTATGGGCCTACCGAACTGCTTAATACCAATTGGAATGACACATTTTTCTTGGTATATAGAAAACGTTGTGATTTGCTCACTGAAGTTGAGCATAAGGTGGTTTGGGAAATGAATGCAATTGATTATGATTTGAAAGCCGTCAAAGAAAGGAGAAAGCTCCAACTTAATGAGTTTGATGAGCTATGATTGGATGCCGATGATAGTACAAGGATTTATGAGGAGAGAACCAAGAGATGGCATGATAGGCATATTAACTTAAGGGAGTTTTGGGAAGGAGTTTTTGTGCTCCTCTTCAACTCACACCTTAAGCTTTTTTTAGGAAATAATTGTTCTAGGTGGTAAGGGTCATTCTATATCTGAAAGGTATGCCTATTTGGAGCTATTGACATTTGCAGAGAGTCCAAGGATGTTTTCAAAGTCAATGCTCAACAATTGAATTATTCCATTACTAGATCTCCAGTAGAAAAAATGAGCACACTCGCTCATCCTGACCCACCATCAAATTGAGAACAACGCGGTTGAGCTTAGGAACCTAAACAAGTGCTCCATGGGAGGAAACCCATGTTTTTATATGATTTTCATTTTCTTCGTGTTCTCTTTTAGCTTTATACATTTATTTATCTCTTTTCTTTGCAATGTTTTGGCAAGTCCTACAATGATACGAGTTAAGTAAGGGAAAATTAGGGATGAATAATCAAATTTGTGGCAAAATAGTCCAAAAATAAGCCAAAATGAAGGTTTCACGGCCTAGAGCATGACCGTGCAACCCCTGGGAATAGAATTTCAAGAGATAGAGCACCGCAAAACCAAGGCATGACCCATGTCACGAGCATGCGATATTTCACTAAAATTGGTGAACCTTGAATTCTTGCACTACCAGGTCATGATGATTTTGCACGCCCGTGCAAGCCTAAGCTGAGATATATGAGAGCTGAGTTTTCTCATGGCCAACTCGTGCTAATTTAGCATGCCATTGCTCCTTACACCTGAGCCCTATGATAGCTGATTTTTTACATGGTCCAGCCGTGCAATATCGCATAGTTGTGCATCTCACCCTAGTTATACTCCATATGCTAAATTTTTACCCTATGCTTCCCTTTTCTGCCTCCATTACCTATCCACCTTTGACCCTTCTATCCCTACATGCAGGACCTCACCTCTACCCCTTCCATTGAGTCCTCCACCGCACACTCTGTGCACCACCATGTTGCACATCCACATGTTGCATACTTTGCACCATTTGTTGCACACCCTGCGCACACCAATCCCCTATGCACCATTCTCAACACTCCCTCACTACACCAAAGTGAAGCCCTGCACATCCATCATAACAACACCAGTGCACAGCAAGATTTGGGATTAATTTTGGCTTCATTTCCACTCTTCCTCTAATTGCTTGGTTTAATTTGTTTTGTGTATCTTAGTAGAATATTTGGAATTTTTATTGTATAACTATTGATGTTTAGTATCTTAGTTTCAGATATGTAGGCTTTGTTTGGGAATGGCATCTAATAAGTGCACTAAAACAAAAACAACAGAAAACGAAGGAGAATTGTTGTGATAACAACAACAACAATCCCAAGGAAGAGGTAGATCATCAAATACCTATCAGTATAATCCCTATGGTATTGTATTTACATGTTCTATTCACTAAGAGCACTACAATTCCATAGCTTCTCAAAGCATAACATCCACTCAATATATCAGTTGGACATGTCTCGAGAAGTTATGGATTAAAGATGACGTTGAGTATTTGATAACTAGAGGCGGTCTCTCCCGCTTATTTGCACATGCAAGTCATATGAGCAAATGACTCACACTTGAGTTCCTTAGCTCGTTCAACTTTCAATCTAATTAGTGAATTTGTGTCCTTTAGACACTTCAATGAGTCTCATGTAATGTCATTGACATGGTTCTCTACATTACTCTCCTTTCTTACCATATGGTTGAGACTTTGCCCCAAGGATCATCAATTCGGAGATCCTCAAGCATTTTGGGATCAAATATCTTTGCCAAACTGGAGATGTGCTCCTCGACCTTACAGTGGATACCATGCTAAGACCTCTTTGATCTATAACCCTACATTGAGGTACATCCAATAATTGTTGGTTGGGACACTTTTTGGAAGGGGAGAGAGCCAAGGGAATGTGTGTAAGCTAGAGCTATGGACTCTCAATTTTATGCTCTGGGATGCTACCCTCGATGGAGGGTATATCTAGTGGATCATCTAAGTAATGTTAGTACTAACATTACTAGTGATATCGTTATCATAGGAATTATAATGTACATCACCCCACATCTTAGATATGACATCAAGCATATCCCAATTGACCTTCCAAAGACGTAGCTAGGGTTAACAACTTACATAAATATGAAACTCATTATTCAAGGTGGGCTTCAATTTTGACTTTTCTATAACTAGGACTTTTCTACATAAATATGCTAAGGCCTCTTTTCTTGTTTTCTAGGTGTAATTTTATTTTTCTTGATTTATTCCCTTTGTCTTTTCTTTTTATTTGTTTGTTTGTTTGGTATTCCATTTTATGGAAAAAAAATGGGAAATGATATGTTAATGATGAAAACTTGATAGAATTCTCCACATAGCTTGATCATACACTAGTGAGACCTATAGATCGATTATAAAAAAATGGCTTTGAAATGATTTAAGTGTGAACTCTCTAATTGACAGACTCTCAAACCACTTATTACTTTTATAACACCTCGATTTTTACTACTAAAAATTTTTATTTTACAGCGGAAGTATATAAGTAAAATATTGGGGGATATCCCCATAATTAAAATAAGTCTGGTTTATTCAACCATCCTTACATCAATCATAAGGCTAAACTCATTTATAGTAACACAAGGAAATTAGAAACAAAAAAAAACCATTTATAATAAAACATGAGTTTGGATTTAAATTATGAATTACAAAAATCAAAATATAAAGTAAGGCATACCATGGATCAAGAGTCCAAAAAGGTATCCGAGTAAATATCTCTACCGGATAACATTACTCTTCACCCAAACAACCAAAAAAAATAATATCACTCATCCCCACAGAGTGCATCATAGGAAGCATAGTCATCTAGAGGATCTTCCAAGACCTCCAGACAAAATTTAGGGTATTCTACTCATGGGAATGAGTAGTATTCATAAAAAGGATGATTAGTATGCTATGTACTGATAAATGGAACAATACTAACGAATTAGGGTTACAAATAATCATAACAGGTGATAAGTATACATTCAAATAAATGAAACAACTCATGAGATAAATACTAATACAGGCCTCTTTATTAGATATAACCATTTTCATTCTTTTATATACGTTGAGTTCAGGAACCCCAATATTCTTAAATCGGTAGAACGATCAGAAACATGTTCTTAGGGACAACACACCTGAGCTATTATAATTATTCAGTGGAATGGATCTAAAAACATCACCTTCTTGGGGTAGAGTGCTCCCGAGCCACTATTCTCTTTAGTGGAATGAATATAAAAACAACACCTTAAGCCTAACTCACATACTATTCCACTTTAATTCAATAGTGTATTTTTTGTATGTTATACTATTATAATTTCATTTTACGATGAGTAGGGGGCCCACTATTCTTAATCTAGTGAAATGGAATAAAACAACTTCTTGGGGTAAAAAGCTCCTGAGCCACTATTATCTCCAGTGGAATAGATAAATAAAAACATCATCTCTCAAGACAAAACTAAAATACCCCAAAACCCTAATTTTAAGAATTTTAGCTAATTAAGGATTTATTTTGGAAATTAACTAAATAAATTATTTTATTTAAAATAAGAGGGAGTAAATAGGGCCAAATCAACAGGAGTTTTATAAATAATTTAATTAGAAAAAATTAGAGTGATTTGTTAATTAAAAAGAATATAGGTAAAATCTTTCAAAAATCCTAAAATTTACCTAAAAAGGGAATTTAATATTATTTTATTTAAATATTATTATATTTATTATCCCAAATTACCAAAATAATCCAAATAACCCAACCCAATTATTTTTTTTCTTTTTCCCATTTTCCTTTTTCCTTTTTTTTTCTTTCCTTTCTTTCCTTTTTCTTCCTTTTTCTTTTCTTTTTCTTCCTCCTCCCTTGACTTGGGCTAGCCCTACGGCTTGTCACCCTCCTTCCTTTTCTTCTCCTTCGACGGAGCCCAGCCCAACACGCCGCGTTCCATTTTCTTCTCCCCTCCCTGTCGCCTGGTACGGTTCACTCTTCTTTTCCTTCCTTCTTTTTTCTTCTCAACCGCCTAGTCCACTTGCACCCCTCCTTCTCCTTCTTCTTCCTTCTTCCCTCGCCCGTCGACCTGCCACTGCCCGAAGATTCTCCCGCCGGCCACAATCGATTTTACCGACTGTTTCCTCTCCTCTCTCCTCCCCTGACTTGCCATATACCTTGACCAAACCCACTTCCCTCTCTTCTTGCATGGTTTCCCATTTTCCCCAGGTCAATCGTAAGCCATGATGCAGTCGTGCACCGGCCATCCGTCATCGCCAGTGAACCCTAACCTAGCTTCCCTATTCTCCTGTCACCCTCTGACCATATCCCCTTCCTTTAGCTCTATAAATACCCCCTAAGCAGCTTAGGCTCGAGCCTTTTTCCCCGAAACCCAGAAATCACTCCTTATGCGCCACCATCCTTTCAAACGTCAACCCTGTCACCGTTGACCAACACCGCCACCCAAGCCTTCCACCTAAGCACTCTTTGCATCACCCTCTAACTAACTACACCACCCTTCTCCCTCAATTTGCCATGCACAAGCCACCCCGGTCGTGCAAAGTAGCCTTCTCGATCGGTTATTCATTTCACCTTTGCCGCCCTTCGCACCACCATTAGCCACCCCTCCTGCCGTAACCACCACCTCCTACACCTTCCAAACTACCCTGCAGACTTTCATCTACCTCCCCTACCTTTCTTTCCTCTTCCTCCCTCTCCTTCCCCCTTTCTTCCTTTCCTCCACTCTTGACCACCGCCGCCGCCGCCATGCGCCACCACCTTTAGCTGCACCACCACCCTCATTCTACTCCTCTCCATCTAGGCTACCATAAACACCCCAAGTCCCATCCTCTTTCTCCCTCCTTTTTTTCTAGCACTAAACTTTTTCTATTTTCTTTTCTTTTTCTAGTCGTGCACCACCACCTAGTGCCGCCTGTCACCACCAACCCAAGATGGTACCCTAAACCCTCTCAACCCTTAAATACTATTTATACAAGCTTTATTTATTTTATTTTATTATATCTCCATTATTTCAAATATAGTACTACTACTACTACTAAACTTTTTCTCCTTTCTTCTCATTTTTCGGTTGTGCACCACCACCTAGTGTTGTCTGTCACCACCAACCCAAGGTGGTACCCTAAACCCTCTCAACCTTTAAACACTATTTATACAAGCTTTATTTATTTCATTTTATTATATTTCCATTATTTCAAATATAGTACTACTACTACTGCTACTACTACTACTTTAACTAGTAGTCTACTGCTGTTGCTGCTATTGAGGGCTGAAACCCTATTCTATTTTTATTTCAGTTATATTATTATTGTTATTATTTTTATTATTATTATTATCTACTGCTACTACTACTATTACTATTGAGGGCCGAAACCCTATTATATTTTTATTTCAGTTATATTATTATTATTGTTGTTGTTGTTGTTGGTGGTGGTGTTTTTGTTGTTGTTGTTGTTATTATTATTATTATTTCAAAGTAGGGTCGAAACCCTACTCTACATTATTTTCAATTTATAATATTATTAGTATTATTATTATCATGGTTATTATTAATACTATTCTCATATTTTATTATTATTATTATTATTATTATTATTATTATTATTATTATTATTAGTATTAGTAACATTAGCAGTATTAATATTAGTATTAATTTAGGTGAAGGGTTGAAGCCCTTATTTCACCATTTATTTCAAATTATACTATTATTATTATTAGTATTATTATTATCATTATTATTATTTTATTATTATTTTTATTATGATTATTATTATTAGGGTAACACCTTCAAACCTTATATTATCAACTTTTACAATATTACTATTATTACTTTTATCTTTAGCAAAAATTAGTGGTTAGTTAGTGTTATTCCTATTATATTATTATTTTATCCAAAACCCTAATCTTAGAATAAATTAGGAAATAATATTATTTTTAGTAAGAGGGAACCTAATATTTAGTTTTTCCCTCTTATAGGCGAGACTAGTCAAAGTCCTAAGGAGGCGTAGGAGCGTGCCCCAAGACCGGTGTTGTATTCGGTAAGGGTGTAGCTAAGGCCTTAATTGTGCTATGTGTATTATATGCCTTGGATGCCTTGTATAATGTTGTGTTGTGTATCATGTGCTATTAGTTGACTATTTTATATATGGAGTAGCTTGGAGTTAAGGTATGCTTATGTGCCTTCTTACTGTTCATGTTGATATGTATATGTGGTGAAATATTGTGGAATGTGATGTGATGTGTTGTGCCCTTTAAGACATGCATGTGAGGATGTTAATGTGGTCTTATGTGAGGGAACGGATGAAAAAGGAAAATGGGGAAGTAATTTGACCAAAGGGGAAACAAGTTGACCAAAGGAAAATAAGTTAACCAAGGGATGTGAGTTTACCTAAAAATTTTAATAATCCATCAGTGGAAGAATAATAGGGGATGAAAGTAAAATGAAGGAATGGGAGAATCTAATCTATGATTTTGAATGGAAGAATCTAGGGTTTCGTATCGGGGGAAACAAATCTATGGTTTTGAATAGAAGAATCTACGATTTCGTATGGGAGAACCTATGGATGTGCATGGAAGAAACTAGGGTTTTGCATGGAGGAATCTAGGGTTTTGCATGAAATAATCTATGGTTGTGCATAGGAGAATCTACGGTTTCGTATGGGATAATCTATACTTTTGTATGGGAGAATCTATGGGTTTGCATAGGTGAATCTAATCTATGGTTTTACATGGGAGAATCTAGGGTTATGTGTGGGATAAGCTAAGTACGTATGGAAGAATCTAGGGTTGCATGGGTGAATCTAGGGTTTCACATGGAAGTTTTAGGGTTTTGCATGACAAAGTTCAAAGGGTTGCATGGGATGTATAAAGTCTGTATGGGAGTGAATTTTACATACGAAAAGTTGATTTGAGGCGTAAGAAAGGTAATGAAAGTGTTGTTTGGGTGTTTGGAAGTTTTGGGTGAAAATTAATACGTGGGACAATATAAGGTTACATAGGAGACCGAGCTATGGTTTAGGAATAAACCCTAGTTTGAGAAGGTGGTAAAAAGAGAATTAAATAAGGGTGAGCGGAGATGGGAATCATCGTGTGAGAATGAGCATGATTAGCATGGAAAAATAAGAAGTAGAAGGTGAGAAATGGAGGGTTGACAGGTGGAAATGAGGAAGCTAGGGTTTGGTGTGACTAGTTAGTGGTTTGATGTGGTTACCTAGGGATTTGTGGTAACACGTGTACTTGGTGAGTAAAGTGTGATGATGAGGGTGGAATCTATGAGTTGTGATGTGTGTAGTGTTAAAATGATTTTGGGTTTTGACGTGTGGAGTGTTAAAATGATTTGGGTTGTGTGAGTCGGAGTAGGATGGGCCACTTAGGCCTAAATTAGGATTCCTAGAGAAAACCCTAGAGTGAGGCAATGAGTGGACTGGAGGTGAAAAGTAGTGGGTCTTGACCCACCTACATGGGAGATGGGCAATAGTGTGAGTTAGGAAACGGAGGAAAGGGTGTTGGACCAAGTTGGGAGGTGCATGATTTTGTTGATGTGGGACGGGTCGTTTTAGGGAATAATTGTAGAGGAAGTTGGTGATGCATGTCTAAGGTTAAAATTCTGAATAAGATACTTAAGACATTAATCACGTAAAGTGAAAGATTATTGAGTCGGGTCTAAGCCGATCCACCGGTTAGGAATAGTGGCTAGGGTGTTCCATCCTATATGTGTCCGATCTACCAGCTATAATAGCGGTTAGGAGCTTTATGCCCTGTGTATTTCCGGCCTACCGATTATAATAGTGGGGGATCCCGAGCTCAATAAACCAAACCTGAGTTTGCTAAGACACATAAAAGACACTAAGTACTTACAGTGGAACACCATGCAAGCAAAAGCCAAACCGATCCACCAGTAAGGAATAGTGGTTAGGCGTCTCGCCCTATATGTGACTGATCCACCGGCTATAATAGTGGGGCTCCCGTACTCACATGGATTGATAAAAAGTATGGTGTGAAATGAGTACTGATCAGAGATTAAATAATTAATGGATCCAGAATATAAATTGGCCTTTATTCATTTATTTATCTGAAGTGATCATACGTTGTTATATTATCATGCTTGGATTGTGTGTTTTATTTATTAGCATTAGTGCACAGTTACCTTACTTAGTATGTAGAGTACTGACCACCCATTTTATGGGTGATGCTCATTCCCACGAACAAAGGGGCCTTCTAACTTTATACAGGTGGATGATGCTTATTTTGATGCATTTAATGTTCATGAGGCATTAGGCAGGGCTAAGTGATGAGTATGGACTTGGCACAAGGATCGATAGTGGCGTGGCTAGATCTCCCTTTTTGACCTTTCTACTTTGTATTAAGGTTCCTAGATGTAACTTTTACCAGCTATAAACTATATTTCCCTTTTTTTAATTTTGACAATGCACTCTGGTTTATAGCTCTTTTCACACACTATGATTTCTACCTTATAGTTGATTATACTCCTTTGAATTATAAACTCTTTATGCGTACTTTAATTTCTGTGTTATGATCCTTCTAGTTCTTTTTATGAAAGCTTGGTTTAAGTATTGATTAAAGTTAACAATAATCCTTTTTTTCCCTTAGCACGTGGTACTGGAACGGTCAGAGTGAACAGGTCCGGTACTAAGTGTGGCGGTAACATTCCCAAAATTCACAGGTTCAAATTTATTTTCTTCCATTAAAAAAATAGTGAATTTTGGGGTGTTACAAAAACGCTCCTAAGCCACTATTATCTCTGGTGGAAGGAAAATAAAAACAACACCTTTGGCCTACTAATATGCTATTTCACTTTAAAAAATTAGTATCTTATTCATGATTAATTCAAAAGCATTGAACACATTGAACCATATAAACACATCACGCAAGTAAAAGTCCTTACTCTCCTCAAACCCAAATTATACACTCCTAGCATTCATTCTCCCATATTGATTATTTGACCACAAAGTATAATGTATCATTCTCAAATATCATCATCATTATTATACTCATAATTCTTGGTCTAACTCCCACATGGTACACATACAATAATAATCTTATCCTAGGGTATTACTCACAGGATTACTGAAACCCTATTTTCGCAAGTCGTGATAATTCTTCCTATAAGACTCATATGATTACCAAATTCAATATACATCCCTATAATGCCAACATGAGTAATAAAACCAAAACTGTGGATTTACTATAGGGTTTTGCACATGGAATAATAATATTATCATTTTAAGTTATTATGCCCTTATTAGACCATTATTTCATTTTAAAGGATTCCAAAACAAACAATAATATTCCTAAACATTTCTCGTAATATCATTATCATATTTTAATCCATCTAACACATAAAATAATAAAATTTTATTATTAGCCCATAATGACCAAAATGCCCTTAAGGATAACTGATAGCCTTTATTTTTATAAATCTTGTACCTTCCACAAACCTTATTTTCTAAATCCACCATATATCACTATACTTCTTAAATATGCATATTCCACTTATCATGGCTTAGTTGGCCTATCGTTCATGCCATAAGATATATTTACTGCAAATATGTCATTAGCATAACAAAATCATATACATACCTCTTACCCATTCTTAATTTCTTTTGAATATATAATCCACATTATGACATCATATCATCAACAACATATATTAAATCATATAGCAACAATATAATGAATATACACATATCCATATAAGCAAATAACACAAAAACCCTAAAACATTGATTAGTATCCTTAACAACAAGGACACTAGGCTCTACGCAAGTAAATCCTAGACCTCATCCTCCGAGATCACCAGAGTACCACCTATGAAAAATAATAAAACACACGATTAGGCTCGAACAGTATAACTGAGGAAGAAATTAAGGTAAAGAGGGTAAAAATAAAAATAATTGTAGTCAAATGGAAGCTTAAAATGTGTGTTGGAATGTATGGTGGAGTTATGGTGAAAATTTGGTTGTGTTTGTATAAGATTTGGGCGTGAAAATAGGGTTGCATGGCCAAAATTGGCGCAAGTGGTGCAGGCAGGTGACGGTGATGGTGATGTGAGTGTGAGTGTATGTTGCATGCAGAAGGAAGAAGAAAAAGAAGAACGCAGGGGAGGTGATGGTGTGCGTGTGCATATCAGGAAGCAGAAGTGAAGAAGAGGGTGATGGATGATGGATGCGGGATGAGGGTGGCTGCAGAGGTGATGGGAGATGGTTGAGGCAAGTGCAAGCCATTAAACCAAGTCAAATGTTACAGCTAGGTTAACAGGAGAAGGAGAAAGAAAGAAAATAAAATGAGAAAGAAAAGGAAAAGGAGAAAAAGGTTGGGATTAGTTTAGATGATTTTGGTTGAGCAAAAATAGATAGGATTAGTGATAATTTTAGCAAAATTAAGATCGGGTTACAAAATATAGTTTATCCAGGTCAAAGGTTTGGATTCGATTAAGGTTTCGGGATCAAGAAATTTAGTTAAAGCTAAACTAAATTTTTTAAATATTAGAATTAAATTAGGGTGTTAATGATAAAAGATTAGGCTAAATAAAATTTTGGGGTATTATAACTTTAGCACTCTAGAGGTTCATCTTTTTTTATTTACCCATCTAAACTAAGACATAGGAATTAGAGTTAGTGGCAAAAGAACTAGTGAGATCGTGAACCTTGTAAATTATACATTATTTTTATGGTCTTACTTATTCTTGATTGTGTGTATTCTCCTATGATGTGTGAAACTAGAGCTTCCATGAATTCTCTTCAATGCCACATATGACTTATGCATACATTAAGATGATTAAGGCACATGTTTTCTTTTCTTAGCTATATTATCAAATGACCTACCAAATAGCATTAAGCTACTTTGCTTAACCCCTTTGAGCCTAAAACCTAATTCTTCAATCAAAAACCTACATTGGTGGCCATATTTTCAAGTTATTACCTAGCCCTTGTCCAAAAAATTTAGAGAAATAACTCTTGAATGCATTTGAATGCAGGAACGCTATGGATAAGCATGGGAGTGTAACAAAGAAGCGTTTCGTAGATTTTTGTGTTGAGAAAATGAACCATAAATGTAGCCTCATTCTTTTTATTATCTTACTCTCTCTTTTAATGATTCATGACAAAAAATAATAGAAAGAAGAAAGATGAATGAGAGAAAGAGAGAGAGAAAGAAGGAAAAGAAGAATAAAAGAATAAAATTGTTAACATTGAGATTTGGGCAAATTAATTTTATGATTCAAATAGGAAGGGATGAATTGATGGTGAAGGCCTTGGTTGGTATATTTTGGATTCTTATAACATGTTTTTAATCTCAAATTCTGAGAAATATTTATATTGTTATTGCTCCATTTATTTTTGGGCCTTTAACTACAAACCTATAATTATCCTACCTTTTACCCTAGCCTCATTACACCTTCAATAAGACCTTATGAATGTTGTGTTGCATAATGTATTTGAGTGGTAGAGAATGATAGTAAATGCAAGTCTATGATCAATCACAATTGACAGAGAGAATTTTGAGAGAAACATATACATGCATGAGCATAAAGCATTTACACTTGCCTAACATGAGGAATTATACTTCTCTATTAATCCTTTTCTTGTAAGGTTGAGCATCTACATGATCCTAAACCTTCTTAGAGTGTCATAAAAATACTAATTTTGGAGTAAGGACTGAGGAGTATTCAAAATATTATGTTCATTTTCTTACTATTAGTGCTTGCAATATAGGTTGATCTAACAACTATTTGACTTGCTTGTGTAGCACATTTTATCATCTGAGGTTTTGATCCCGTTTCGTTCTATCTTTCTTTTCCCTTTATGTTGTTTGGAGTTTTGAATGAGGAGAAGAAAAGAGTAAGCATGTAAAAGTTGATAAACTAAATATTTTCCATATTTTTACCCAGATTTACCTTCAATAATGTAATATTGTTTGGCATCTTGTTTGCGTTACTCCTATCTTGGTAATTATTTTCAAGAAATTTTTCATAAAATCAAAAATCCAAAAAAGTAGTGCATGGAATTGTAAAAAAAACAAATATGGAAGGCATTGAATGAAGATAATCAACCCCACATGTCTTTAGAGAAGTGAAGAAAGTTAAAGACCTAAAAATATGAGCAAAGGAAGCAAGAGGAGGAAGAAACAGGTGTTGCACTACTGTAGCGCAACCACCTACACATCTGTGTAACTCTTAATCATCAAATCTATGAGAGAAGGAAAAGAGCATGACTAGCTAGTGTAGCCTATCGAACCAACATGTCGCAGCTCGAATCATTATAAAACCTCACCACACCCTCAACACAACCATGCATGTGAAAGTTATTAAGAGAAGAAAAGTTGCACGGCCAGCCAGTGTAGCCTTACATAACCATACAGCTATTAGTTACCGCACTTTACACGATTTTCTCCCATTTTCTTTCAACTCTTCTCTTTGTCGACACTGAATGAGGTATAAAAGAGAGAAGGTGCACGACAGATTTGAGGGGGTGGAAGGCTTGATTTCTTTGCATTATTCCTAAGAAAAAATTAACTACTTGTAATTTACTTTGAATTATTATGTAAATTTTGTTCTTCAAATCAAGATTAGTCATATGTGTATCTCAACTCTAAAAACAACTTATTTTTATCTTTAATCTATTCATTATCTTTTCCATTATTTATTTTATATGCAATATGCATGTCATTTACATTTATTTTCTACATTTCTTTTAATTCATGAGTGAATAATTACCTTTTCTAGGATTGAACTAGGCTCCATTTGGTATGAATATAATGAGTTAAATTATATGTTGTATGTATGGTTCATAAAGGTTGTTTCGTATGTTAGAAATCATTGTTATGAGTTGGGTTTGATAAAATCTGATTTATATAGGAGGGTTAAGATGGTAGGATAGAATTAAAATATTTTCTCTTAGTTTTAGGCTAGGTTTAGTTAGGTTAAGTTAGCTAGTAGAAAAAATAATCTGGGAAAAAAAATAATCAAGTTTAGGATAGGTTTAATAAAAAGATAAAATATTTAATAATTTATTTACGTTACAGTTCAAAGATAATAATAAAATATTTAGGCTAATATTTACGAGTTAATTTTGAATAAAAGGTTAAACACTCAAAATAAAAGGTTACAAAATTTTGGAGTGTTACATTAGTTGAATGCAAATCTTAGTGTTATGAAAGTAAAATATTATAAGACAACATTTGTAATACCCCTAAAATTTTCTTAGCCTAATCCCACATCATTAATACCCTAATTTGATTCAAATCTCAAGAAATCTTATTTTTATCCTTAACTCAACCCTTAATCCCAAAACTTTAACCAAATCTGAAACCTTGACTTAGATAAATCGTAATTCGTAAACCAAAATCAAAACCCGCTAAAATTATCACTAACCCTAATTACTTAAGGATAATCTAAAATAACCCCTAAACTAATCCCCCAACCCTTCTCTTTTTCCTTTTCCTTCTCCTTTTCCTCTTCTTTCCTTTCTTCTCCCTTCTCCCATTAGTCCAAGCCGCAACATTTGAAAAATGTTGCACCTTGTATCTGCCCACTTGCACCATCACCTTTCTTCATCCATCACCTATCACCTTACTTCCTTTCTTCTTTTTCTTCTTCTCCTTCTTCTCCCTTATCACTACTCGACTACACACCCATACACACACTCTGCACACTCCATTTTCCCTTTCCATTTTACTTCTCTTGCAACACCTGCATACAACCATCACCACCCTCACCCTACAGCTACTACCCTACTCCTAACCATCCCCTACAACCATTACCATCATCATCACCTTACAACTGCACCATCACCATCATCACCATCTCACACCCCCTATTCTTTTTCCTCTTCCTCGATTCACACCACACATGCACACATGTATATATATATATATATATATATATATATACTACACACTCTTCTTCCCTTGTCTTTGGTTTGCCTCCATTCTACCATTTTGTGTCTAAAACTCTACCTAAACACTCCCTCTTCCTTATCCTTTCCACCTTCTCTCTTCTTCTTCCACCAATCCACCACCATGCACCACCTTGGTTGCAACTCGCCACCTATTAGTTGGTGGATCGACCACCAAGGTCACCCCAACCTTCTCCAACACTGTTGCCCTCCATCACCGCTGACCACTGTCTTTTTTACCTTCTTCTTTCCCTCATCCATATCACTTTTGCCAAGTGCATAGCTTGTGCACGGCCTCAACATAGTCGTACAACACATAAAATCTCCTAATGCATAACCATGCAACCTTTGCACCGCTTGGCCATGCGTAATCTTTTCTCTCAACCTGGTGTGCACCATTGCACCACAACCATGCAACTTTTGCATTATCTAGCCGTGCATTACTTTTTCTCTTGACCAAGGCTGCATCGCCTGCTAGACAGTCGTGCAACTTCCTATTTTTGGTCGTGTACCTTATTTTCACCCCCAAAACTTTCCCAAACACCACCAAAATTTTACCATAGCTCTACCACACATTCCTCTATACATCCACACATCTCAAGGTCCCATTTGTCTATGGTTATTTCTATTTTTACCCTCTTTACCTTGATTTCTCCTTTAATTTAACTCTTCAAGGGTAACCATGAATTTTATAATTTTTTATAGGTGGTATTCTAGTAGCTTTGGAGGAGGAAGTCTAGGATTTATGTGCTTAAATCCCGATATCCTAGTTGGTAAGGATACTATTCAATATTTAGGATTTTCAGTGTTATTTGCTTGTATGGTTATATGTTTTTTTCATGATATTATTGATATATGATGTAATATGTGTTGATCATAATATTTTGTGATGATATGAATATTATGTTATCATTGTGTTGTGATAATATCATATTTGTGGAAATATATCTTATGGTATGAAATATGGGCTTAAGGATATTATGTTATTGAAAGAAAGTAAGAATGGGTAAGAGGTACTATTATTATTTTATTATGATAATATCATATTTATGGAAATATATCTTATGGTATAAAATATGGACTTAATGATATTATATTATTAAAAAAAAGTAATAATGGGTAAGAGGTACCATTATTATTTTATTGTGATAATGTCATACTTGTGGAAATATATATTATGGTATGAAATATGGGTTAAATGAGTTTTGATAAATAGACTTAAGAATTCTTATGAGGTATGATAATTAATTGTGGACTTGGAAAATAATATGTGTGGAAGGTATAAGTTTTTATAAAATAAAGGTTTTTATTTGTGCTTAAGGTTAACTTGGTCATTATGGGATAATAAGAACATTTTGGTATTTTATGTGTTAGGAGGATTAAAATATGGTAATAATAATAATAATAATAATAATAATAATAATAGCATGAGGAATTCTTGGAAGCGTTATTATTATTTGGGGTCCTTAAATTATTTAATGGATAATTTGGGGCAAACTATCTTATAATGGTAATACCATTATTCCAAGTACAAGATCTCGAGGTTATTCGGGTTTCTGAGTACATTGTTAATGTTTGACCTTATGAGGTTATCTATCGAAATTGGTAATCATGTAAATTTCACTGAGAGGTGTTATGACAAATATGTGGAACTTAGTTTTTGTATATTTTGTGAGTAATATATCGGGATGAGATTATTAATGTATGTGTATGAGAAGTAGATCCTGCACTCTAGGTATGGTAATAATGATGAGATTTGGAGATGATATAATATAAGTTGTGTGGAATAATCAATATGGGAGAATGAATACTAAAGGGTGTGTAATTAGGGATTGAAATAACTTAATAACTTGGATCTATGCTATATGCATATTTGTTTTTAATGTATTCTATGCCTGAGAATCAATATTGAATAAGATACTCATCACTTAAAGTGAAAGAGCACGTGAATAGGGCAAATGTGATCTATTTATATATATATGTATGTATGTATGTATTCCTGTTCCACCGGGGAGAATAGTGGCTCGGGTGTGTTTTTCCTCAAGAAGATGTTTTTAATCTCCACTCCACCGAAAAGAATAGTGGCTCGGGAGCATTTTTCCCTGAGAAGTTGCTTCAATCCATTCCACCGGATTAAGAATAGCAGAGCCTTTACTCATCATGAAATGAAAATGCATCATTATAACTTATGGAAAATATATTAATGATTTAAAGTGGAAGAATACGTTATTTAGGACCAAGGTAATCTATTTTTCTATATATTTATATTTATTCCCGTTCCACCGGGGAGAATAGTTGCTCAGGTGTGTTATCCCTCAGATGATGTTTCAGACCATTCCATCAGTTTAAGAATAGTGGGGTTCCCACACTCAATGTATATAAAAGAATGAAAATGGATTATAATTAATGAAGGAATCATGATCACATTCTGTCTTATAAGATGTTTCTAATTTCCTTGTATTACTTTAGATATATTAGCCTTGTGATTGATGTAAGGATGATTGCATAAGCTAGAATTATGTCGATCACAGCGGTAACCCCCAATATTTTACTAAATTACTTTTGTAGCAAAACAACGTTTTTCAGTAGTAAAAATCACAGTGTTACAACATTAGTTTAGGTTTTTAGAAGTGTGTTTGCCATTTTATATGATTTGCAAGGTTGTCAGAATCAGGAGTCTGCATCGAATCGTAAGATTCTACCAAAATCATAAAAATAAGATATTGTATAACATGTATATGATATATTATTCATATTTAAAGTTAAATAATCCTAAAAAATCAAGTTTAAGCTTTTAAATAGTCCAAATCAAGTTAGAACAATCTATAAATCCACAAATTTTCAACAATAGGTAACAACACAAACCACAAAAACCACGGAAGTATAAAGTACAATAACAAGATAATGATTAACATCAAACAATCATAGTCATCTTAATTGTCATCATCTACATCATCAATTCCAAATTCGCTATCCCTACTAGTAGTACCAATCTTAGTTGCTTCATCCTCATCATAGCAAACATTTCTATCAAAATCATCCAAGTTATCAAATTCATTAGAAGTAGCACACGTAATAGCAACTTCATTCTCACTAATCTCATTGCCTTTAACTTCGTCTAGAATAAGGAACAACGAAAGAAAGAGAATTATGACTACGAAATAATTAACCATGCTCCATCAATAGGAAGGACATGTTCCTCTCTTTTTGTTATCCATTCATCATCTAACGGTAGCTCGTCTAAGATAATTGGTATTTCAATTATAGCTTATTTTTTTTGTTAGTTTTACCTCAATTTTAGATTATACGTTACAAAAATCAAATAATTCATCCTTTTTTATGAAAATTATTTCTCATCTTTGTATGGATCTATTAAACAAAATGCAAAATCATTAATAAGATGATTTATAACTATCAAATTAATCTAACTAACAAGAAAAAGAATTAGTAGTCTACCATTTCGAGTGCACTCTAATTTTGCTCGCAACTAGAAGAACTACAAGTTGAGCTTAAAATTTAGATAGCCTGGCACTCATCTTCATATGAATCCCACCAATTGAATACATATTTATAGTTTCATAATAGCGTATTAGCTTAGGAAAAAATAATAACTGAATATTTAATAAAAATAAAAATTTACAAACCTAGAGACTTTTATGTTATTAACATTATAGTTGTATGCACACCAAAAAGCCCTCTTACATTTTTAAATATACCTGATTGCAAATCGATATTAATTCTTTCTTCTTGATCTACAACCATTCTTTTTAGACAATTGTATAAGTCAATCTTCACATCTAAAAAAGCTCTAAAATCTAGCATATAGTGAAAGTATGGATTAGGATATAGGAATAAACATGTAATAGTATATGTAGTTAAGAATCCCAACACTCATTAAGGATTTGCAAAATAAGCTCATAACAACAAGAAAGAGGTATATGTAAATTTAAAAACAAATGGCTAAAACTAATAAAGTGAATTAAACTATATACAGAAGAAATTAAATACTTAATTTCTTTCAAAATTGTTAAAATTTTCCTTGATTTGAGTTTTTGATTGATTCATAACTTCATAAATGAACCCCATAGTTAGCTTCTCATCATAATCAACTATACGAAGTACTTTAACAACTGGCAGGGATGCTTTCAAACAAGTAACACCCCTATGCCAAAACACACAACTATCTAAAACAATTATCTGAACCCATTTTTCTTCAATTATTGAAGCAAACCTACTAGATTTTCACTTATTGGATGCAAACATGGCTAGTAATGACCTTTTTGCTCATTTAGGCATCTTAAGGTCAAGTATGAAGTTGCAAACCGAGTCACACTAGCTCTAATCAACTCCCTTCTTTGTATAAACTATTTTATCCAAGTATGGAGTAATGTTTTAGAGTAAATATATATATTTATACTCCTAACCTTTGTAATTGTCACGTCATAAATCTTAATCTTTTTCTCAAAATATTTTAATATTAAATTAATAAAATGAGCAACACATGATCTCCAACACAACCTCTTTATTTTTTCCATTAACTTATCCCCGACTACTTTGTAGTTTGAGGCATTATCAGTCACAACTTAAACAACATTTTCTTCTTCAACCTTTTCCACAATAGCATCTAACATTTCAAATACTTTTTCAGTTTTTTTATAGAAATATTAGATGTGCCAATAGATGATAAAAACATCTCAAATACTTTTTTAGTTTTTCAGAAATATCAAATGTGCCAATAGATGATAAAAAGGTAATACGCCTAAGGCTATTCACTAAGAAGTTTCATATAGAGCGTGTGTCAATAGATGTTAAAAAGGTAATACACCTAGGGCTATTCAGTAAGAAGTTGCATATATAGTGCCTCTACCTATTACTCCATCCATCATATATAATAGTGAAATCTACTCTCTTCCATTCATCTTTCTACTCCTTAAGCATGGTTGCTACACTAACCACTTCCTTGTTTAAATATTTAACTCGTATTTCATGATAAGTTGGTGGTTTTAATCATATCCCATACTTGCCCATCTTTTCAACCATAAGTACAAAATCAGGATTATTCACTACATTGAAAGGAACAACACTGGAGTAGAAAAAACATGCAAATTGCAGAAAAAACCTCCTCTCTTTCTTCCTTTTTAAACTTTTAATTAAGTGTGTTTCACACAGATGATTTTTTTGGCTAACAAAATAATCCATAATAGCTTTTCTCTTTTGACCATAATCATGGCTAAACTCTTCAAAAGTATCAACCTCACCAATATCATTAAGTTTCCTCCTTTTTCTTCTAGATTCTTCTTCACTAGCTAACAAAATATTTCTAATTTTTTGTTTGACATTATCTAGGTCTCGTTGGTAAAGTTCAACATTAACAAGAGTTTCAGCTAGGTGATGAAATCCCCCCAAAATGTAGAACTCTACAATATTTACACCTCACTTTCTTACCACCATCATCCTCCTGCAAATCTTGTTCCCAACCAAGATCTGATCTATTACCAAAAACATTTTTTCCCTTACTTTTTCCAAATATGGAAGTTGACATTATTATGACCTTAACAAAAAGAAGAAACACAACACTATGATAATCATATAGCTATACAAAATTATTTTCAATGAATTCAAGTTAGTAGATTACATTACATAATATTATCTAATTCACTACACACTTTTACAACATACAAAATTACATATATATCAAAATTACTACATCATCAAGCATATATTATATACATTATAGTATTCTAAAAGTCTACACTAAATACATAAATTAGGTTAATGAAGTATCAAAATTCAAAACCAAAACCAATCTTAACATTCATTAAGCTTAAAATAGAAAAGAAAAGGAAGCAATTTAATACCTAGTCGAGGGTTTGAGACACAACAAGCTATTGTGAAAAAAAATAGTGAAATGCTAAAGAGGAAGACACCAAAACCTACACACATAATGTTTTAGGAAAATTACGAATTATTATCCAAAAAAAAATATTATCTGTTGTCAATTTAATCGTACAATTAAATGAGAAATTTCAGATTTATCTTCTAGTAAATTAGGCAAATAAGAAACGAAGTACAATTATAGAAAATTGGACAAATTGAAGAACCATATACAAAATAAATAACTACAAATTTTCATATCGCAAATCAAGATACAAATTGAATCTAGCAAATTAGGCAAATAAGAAACAAAGTATAACTATATAATCATATTAACATATATTATACCAAATTACCTATAGAAATCAATTCTTTAATTCAATTCCAACTTGCAATCTTATTTGTTGACGATGAGGTGTAGTGTCAATAGTGTAGTTGTTGTTTTCGCTGCTGACTTTTTCCTCCTTGTTGAGATCCTGTGACATAAGAAAACAAGAGGAATGAAATAAGGTGTTGCAAAAAAATCAAGGAGAAGAACTGAGGAGCAGGCAAGAACAAAGAACAAAGAAATGGAGGAACTAGGGAAGGAGACCATAACAGAGAAGACTAAGGGTAGAAAATGTAGGACGAAGAGATTGAGAAGCCAGAAATCGAATGCAAATGGAAACTAGAAACACAGCTAAAATGTTTTAGGGCTTTTTTTCTTTTCTTTTTTCCTTTTTTTGGTTAAATAAGTAGGCTAAATATGGAATTGGTAGAATTTGTATGTGAATCGCAATTTTGTCTGATTCTAGCTACGATTCTATACGATGTTGATTCTATGAAAAATCTAGATTGCTATGCTCTAATAGAGTCGTCGAATTAACGATTGAATGACTTGAATCGCAATTTTAAGAACACTAGTGATTTGTATATGATTTATGGGTATATCTGAAATGCCCTAGAATTATATATTTTGAGATATATTATTAAATAAGGATTTATTGGAAAATTAATTTAATTTATTATTTTATTTGGAATAAGAGGGATTTATTTAGGGCAAATTAATAAGAACTTATGAATATTTTTATAAAGGAAAAACTAGGCTTTTTGTTAATTAAAAAGGGAATTTAGGAAAAATATTTTAAAAACCTTTAATTAGCCTAAAAAGAAAATTTAATATTATTTTAAATAAATGTTTTATTTTAGATACCTAAATTATTCAAATTGATTTATTTAAACCCAAAACCTTAAATTTTCCTTTTCCCTTTTTCCTTTTTCTTTTTCTTTCCTCCTTTTTCTTTCTTTTCTTTCTTCCTTTTTTTTTCTCTCCCGCCGGTTGGGCCTAGCGTGGCCCAACCCACCTCTCCTTCTCCTTTCTCCATGGCCCAGCACGGTTGCCTCCTTCATGCGGCATCCTAACGCCACGTTTTGACTCGATTCTGGTTGATACGTTGCGTCTCATTTAATGAACAATTTAACCGGCGCGACGGGATCGGTTCTCTCCCTTTTCTTTTCTTTCCCGGCAAACCGATTCACCCCCTCCCTCCTTCCTTCTTCCTCCCTTCTCCTCCGTCGACGCAGCTTGCAACTTCCGCCCCCGAAAATGGCGGCGCCGTCCACGAGGACTTTGATCGGCCGATTCACCCCTCTTTTTCTCCCTCTTGATTCGCACATTGACTTGGAATGATCAATTATCCTCAACTCTCGATCGTTCCCTCTCTTTTGCTTCGCAAAATTTCGACCCCGACCCAAACAATCGCCGGCCAATTTCTGCCACCGGCCACCCAAACCCTAGCATTTAATACCATCCAGGCGACCCCTAAAACCCTAATAACCCATCTAAACTCTATAAATAGCCTAGTTGTGGATGTTTTTGAAGCTTCCTCTTTCCCGAAACCCTAAGTGAGAACCGCCCGCCACCGCGACTTCAGACGCATCTTCCGACGCCGATATCCAACCTCAGCGCCACCACCACATTCCAAATTCTTTGTTGCAATTCCCTCTAGCTAACTAAACCCTTCACATCCTTCGATTCTTCTTGCACGAGCTGCCATAGCCGTGCGAAATCTCTTGCCCATCTCGCAAAAACCTGTACCCCGCAACCTTTAAGCCGCCTTGTGCCACCACTTCCGCCACTTCTATTGCCCCCTGCACCACCCAAAAACTCCCTCTAATTCTCCTCCACCGAACCATAACTTTATTTTCTCTTTTCCCCTTCTGCTTCCCTCTTTTTCTTCATCTTTTTCCCTCTTAGACTCTTTTTCCGGCCACCGCCGGTGCCGCCCATCCCTGCCGACTCAAGGTGAAACCCTAGACCTTCTTAGACCTTCCTTTATATTTATTTACATTTATTCTAGTTTATTCAAATTTTTATGGTTATTTGATTATTATTATTATTATTGTTATTATTATTATTATTATTATTATTATTATTAGATGGAATATGAATGCTAAATTTTCTTTGCAGGGTTGAGAGTAGGAATAAAATAATTAGGGTTATTAGTTTCGAAGTTCAGGTATTATTTGAACTATTATATGTTTTATTACCATTCTTATTATTATTATTAGTATAATTATTTTTATTATTATCTTTAATTATTCTGGAAGGGCAGAGACCTAAATTATTTTATTATTATTCGCACATATGCTTTATAGTATTATTATTACCATTTTTATTGTTATTAATAATGATATTATTATTAGCTTTATTATTTTAATATTATTATAAATAAAATATGTTATTAATACTATTGAATAGTATTTCATTATTTAAGGGTAGGGTCGAAACCCTACCTTGTAATTTTAAGGCTTAGATTATTATTATTATTATTAAGATTTCTATTAATATTACTATTATTTGTAATATTTTATTATTAATATTATTATTATTATTACCTTTGCTAACTTTATTTTGGTGAAGGGTAGAAACCCTTATATCACCTTTACTTTAAATTACAATAGTATTTTATTAGCATTTTAGTAGTAATTGGTGTAGTTAATTAAGAACCAAGACTTAGAATAAGTTAGAAACTAATAGTATTTTAGGAGGGAAGCTAATTCTAGTATTTTTCCCCCATAATAGGTGAGTCCAGTCAAATCCCTCAGGTGGAATAGGAGCGTGCACCAAGACCGATGACCTTTTAGGTAAGGGGTGCTAAGGCCTTTTGTGTGCTTATATACATTATGTGATTCGCATGATATGTATCATATGTTCATTTTTGTAATTATTTCGTATATGGTATGACATGGAATTCAAGCATGTTCTGGTATTGTTATATGGCATGTGTATTATTTATATATGATGATATATGTTGTGACCTTGTAAGGCATGCATGTGAGGGTG
The DNA here is from genome assembly GCA_030549775.1 of Tamarix chinensis. Taxonomy (NCBI): domain Eukaryota; kingdom Viridiplantae; phylum Streptophyta; class Magnoliopsida; order Caryophyllales; family Tamaricaceae; genus Tamarix; species Tamarix chinensis. The sequence goes on along the minus strand of CM060177.1, from coordinate 85,696,767 downwards.
TTGATGTGGTACGTTGCATAGTATTAGGGTTGCATGGAAGTGTGGTACGTTGCATGGGAATTAGGGTTGCATGAAAATGTGGTACGTTGCATGGTAGTATTAGTGTTGCATGGAAGTATGGTTTATGTGAAGTCAGGGTTTGCATGGGGGTTAGGGTTGGATGGAAGTGTGGTACGTGAAGCTAGGGTTTGCATGGGAGTTAGGGTTGCCTGGAAGTGTAGTCTACGTGGAGTTAGGGTTTACATGAGAGCTAGGGTTTGCATGGGAGTTAGGGTTTGCATGGGAGTGCGGTCTATGCGGAGTTAGGGTTTGCATGGGAGCTAGGGTCGCATGGGTGTCAAGGTATGTCATGGTTAACTATGGTGGGATGGTTATTTAGGGTTGAAGTGGTTAACCTGAGTCAAGGAGTAAGCATGGTAAGGGTTTGATTTGCATGTCTAGAAATGAACATCTGAATAAGATACTTAAAATATTAAATACCTAAAGTGGAAGATGTTGAGCCGGACCCAGACCGATCCACCGGCATAATAGTGGCCAGGTACTGCAGTAGCTTGGAGACCGATCCACCGGCATAATAGTGGAGGATCCCGAGCTCAACGAATCAAACTATATATATTGTTCAGATGTGGGAAGACACTAATTACTTATAGTGGAACACCGTGCGAGAAGGGGCCAGACTGATCCACCGGCATAATAGTGGTAGGGTATGTTACCCTAGTGACCGATCCACCGGCTAGAATAGTGGCCAGGAGCCAAAAGTGCCCTGGAGACGGATCCACCGGCAACAATAGTGGAGTTCCCGTACTCGTATGGACATGATAAAGAATATGGTATGGAAATAAATTTGATAAAGGCTTGATAAAATAAATAATCTGAGCTATATTAGATCTTAGCATTTTCATCTAATCGTTCATTTGCCTTTATGTTAAAGTGGTTGTGATTATGCCCTATTATTATTATTCTGCATGGATTATGTGCTTATGTTTTGGCCTTAGTGCTCGGTTACCTTACTCAGTATGTAGCGTACTGATCACCCCTTTCATGGGTGTTGCTCATTCCCACGAGTAGAAGGCACATCTGACTTGTTGCAGGTAGGAGATGTTTACTTTGACACGATTGATGTCTATGGGACATCGAATGGGGTTGAGTGATGATTGGGCCAAATCAGTTTCGGAGTGGCGTGGCCGGTTTTTCCATCGAGATTTTATTTCTAGTTTCTTTTAATTATGTTGAACGCTTCATAAACAATTTTATGATTGTAGTTATTTCTTTTCCCTGAAAAACTACCCTCGTATTTTGGATTGAATAAAAACTTATGGGTACCTAATTCCCGTATTTATGAATTTGAATTATTATTAATGTTACGAGTTGTTTTCTTAGCCTTAGTATTTGGTACTAGAATGGTAGGAGTGAACCGGTCTAGTACTAAGTGTGGCGGTAACATCCCCAGAATTTACGGTTTTAATTTATAAGTAGTGTTTTGTTTAAAAAAATAATTTTTGTAATTTTGGGGATGTTACAATATCGTCTATCAAATCTTTACGAGAACTTCTCGTCATCTAAGGGTAACCTAGGATTTAAAATGCTAGTTACACTTGTTAAGTATAAACGTGAGACTAGTTAGTTATATTTTTATTTTATTTATTGAGTCATGTATTGCTTAAGGAAAAGCAAGAAACTAGTGTAGGGTATTGATGAATCCATATTTTTACATATTTTATCCCTTTTATTGTAAAATTTTAGTTATTAATTTGAATAATATGTAAGGTTATTTATATTAATTTTATTTATTTAATTAATTGATAATAACTTTATAAATTTAATTAATTTAGAACTTAAAATTAATTTTTATACTTTTTTAATTATTATTTTGATTAAACATTTAGTTATTATCCAAATTTTAAAATTATTAATTAAATATAATATAATTTAATACTCAATTTAAATTATTATATCATATTTGTTCAAATTAGATTAATTTTTTTATTTTTAATTAAATAATTTTTTATCTAATATTTATCAATTGTGGCCTGTTTAAAAGTTTCGGATATCTGACAAATTATTTGTTATTTAATCTAAAACTCTAACTATTTGAAGTATCGGATATCCAAAAAAAAATTCGAATAATTGATCCATAAACATTCTGAACGAGAGATGACAAAACAATTGAGATGAGCAAGAGAAAAGAAAATAGACACAGAGGAGAAGTACATAGAAGAAAAGAAAAACAAAACATAGGGTAGAAAAAGGAGAAAACCAATGCACAGATAGGCGAGAGAGAGACCGAGGCACAGACACCAACACAACGCTGAGAAAAAATTAGTCACATTATTATTTTTGAAATTTAATTTTAAGATCTTAAATTCTATAATATTATAATCAAATAGTTTAAGATTTAATATTTTATATATAATTTAGATTATTTATTTAATTTAAATATTTTTATTTTATTTAATAGCATGTTTCAATTTTCTTTTACCAAGAATATGGTGAAACACTATATATTAATTATTGATTGATTGATTGATAGATTATTATGTTTATTTTGTATTATTGTTTTAGATTGTGCATAATTTATAAATTAAACACCTTTAATTAAAGTTTAACAAGTCAAGTTGAGAACAAAAATTGATTCTTCATTTTAGGTAAAATATCATAAATAAAAATGTAATAGATGTTGAGAAAAATTACACGATTTCTACAATAATAAAGAATAATAAATAATTAATTGAACTTAAAGAAATATCTTACTAGAGATAGCGAGATATACGTAACTCAAGAGAGTCGTTAGTTAAATATTTCCATTGACGCATAGCTAGTAATTTAAAATGTTAGATAATTGATTAATCAGTCATTATAATTTGATAGCGGTAGATCTAGATTTATTGATAGCTTATATTAATTTATTTTACCTTTATTTGATTTTATTTTATCCTAATTTAGTTTGGTCTAAAATTATTAATTTATGATTGATAAATATTTATTTATTTTTGTAACAACCCAAAATTCACTACTTTTTTTAAAGCGGAAGTATTTAAAATACTTAATTTAAAACCCATGAATTCTGGGGATGTTACCGCCACACTTAGTACCAAATCGGTTCTCTCCGACCGTTTCAGTACCAAGTGCTAAGGCTAAGAAAAGATTTACATTAAACTCAACCAACAGTTCATAAAAGAACTTGAAAGATCATACGTTAAAAATCAGAGTACGCATAAACGTTTATGAACCATAATAAAATAGAAATCAGAGTGCGAAATCAAAGAGGATAAATACTTAATACAAGGTAATAAATCAAAGAGGATAACTCCAATACAAAAGAAATAATAAAAGGAAATAGAATTGCATAAAGACTGAAATACGGCCACGACACTTTCGAACTTGAGCCAAAACATGCTCAATACACAACCCCAACTGATGTCTCGCCCACCTGCACAAAGTCATAAGGGCACACTACTCGTGGGAATGAGCAGCACACATAAAAATGGTGATCAATATGCTACGTACTGAGTAAGGTAACTGAATACTAAGGCCAACACATAAACACATAAAATCATGCAGGACATAAAAGAGCATAATCATAAATGCATATGATCAACCACGTAAAAGTACAAGGCCCAATTATAGTCTGGATTAATTTTTAAATTAATCTCTGATCATAACTCATTTCACACCATATTTTTTATCAAGTCCATGCGAGCATAGGAACACCCCACTATTATTGCCGGTGGGTCGGTCACTTGCGGGACAAAGTCCGCACCACTATTATTCGCCGGTGGATCAGTCACTTACGGGACAAAGTCCACACCACTATTCCTGACCGGTGGATCGGTCTAGTTCCTACTCACATGGTGTTCCACTGTAAGTAATTAATATCTTTTAAGCGTTTGTAACTCTTAATCACCATATACACATGATAATACAAAAACCCTAATCTGCCACCACATACCCCAATTAACCACAACAAACCATAGTTAACCACTCCAAACTCTATTTAACCATAACAACCATAATTAGCAACTCCACGCCTTAGTTAATCATAACAAACCACAATTATCCACTCCAACCCTAGTTAATCATAACAACCCAGAGTTCATTACTCCAAACCCTAATTCAGTCTCTTCCGTACCCTCATAATGCTCCACGTACTATTTTTCGTCCAAAATAGTTCAACACCCAAATAACACTTACATTACCTTCCTTACATCCCAAATTAACTTTCCACACGTAAATTTCATACCCATGCAGACATTAATCTCCCCATGCAAACCTTCGAACCTTTTTCATGCAAACTCTAAAATTCCACGTGAAACCCTAAATTCAACTATGCAAACCCTAATACCACCATACAACCATCAATGCCACCATGTAAACCCTAATACCACCATACAACTATAAATACCACCATACAAACCATGATTCCGTCATACAAAACCCTAAATTCAATCAACACAAAACCAAAGATTCACCCATACCAAACCTAAATTCAAACCATATAAAACCCAAAGATTTGTCCATACCAAACCCTAAATTCAATCCATACCAACCAAATATTCATCCTTACCAAACCATAGATTCAAAACACATAAAACCGAAGATTCATCCTTACCTTACCATTGATTAGATTCTCCCATTCATAACGACAAATTAGATTTTCCCATATAAGACCATAAGTTAGATTCTCCCACATAAAATCATAAATTAGAATCTCCCAAGCAGAACCATAAATTGGATTCCCCCAAACAAATCATAAATTAGATTCTCCCAATCAAATCATAAATTAAATTCTCCCAAATAACATCATAAATTAAATTCTCCCAAACAAACCATAAATTCGATTTTCCCATATAACATCATAAATTAGATTCTCCCAATTAACATCATAAATTAGATTCCCCCAAACACACCATAAATTCGATTCTCCCATATAACATCATAAATTAGATTCTCCTAAATAAAACCATATATTATATTCTCCGCATAAAACCATAAATTATATTCTTCCACATAAAACCATACATTAGATTATTCCTTATAAAACCATAAAATTAGGTCAACTCACTTCCCTTAATCAACTTCTTTCCCCATCCTCCTTTTTCATCCTTTCTTCCACACAAACCATATCGACATCCTCTCATGCATGTCTTACAGGGTCACAACACATATCATTATACATAAATAATACGCATGCCATACAAAAACATACTTCAACTCCACGTCATACCATATACGACATAATTAATAATCATAAACATAGAATGCATAGCATATGAAGCACATAATGCATATAAGCACATATGCCTCCTTAGGGCTTTGACTGGTCTCACCTATTATGAGGGAAAAGCTAAAATTAGACTCCCTCCTATCAAAAATACTATTAAAAACTAACTTAATATAAGACTAGGCTTTGATAAAATATTAACATAATAATAGCAAAAAAACCAAAAATAATATCGATATTAATAATAATAAGGTTAATAAAAACAGTAACAATAATAATAATAAGGACATTACTAAAAAACATAGTAAAATAAGGGCTTCATCCCTTTTTCTAAAATAATACTACTAATAATAATATTAGTAAATTAAATAACCAAATTTAGTAATAATAATAGTGATGAAATAATAATAATAATAATAATAGTAATAATAATAATAATAATAATAATAATAATAATAATAATAATACATTATTAGCAAAACTAATGTTAAAATATTTTTATTAATAATAATGAAAATTCGAAATAGGAATAATAATAATTATTATACTTATAACATTTTAATATTAATAATAGTAAATATAGAAATAATAAGAAGAATAATAATAAAATCGAATTAAAATACAATAGGCTTCAGCCCTCAACATAAATAATAATAAAAACATTAATACTAATAATAATAATAATAATGCATATTAAAAATATAAATATTAAGAATAATAATAATAGTATTTATATGCAAATAATTGAAATAAAATAATTTAAGGGTTATAAAAATAGGGAAAATGGCTGAGAGGGTATAGGGTTCAACCTTAGGTTGGCAGGGATAGGCGGCACCGGCGGTGGTGCACGGCGGCGGCGGCGGTGGCCGGAAAAAGAGAAGAAAGAGGAAAAAGTTGCATGCTGGGAATAAGATAGGGAGAATGGAGGTGGAAGTTGGGCTGTTTAAGAATGCCCAGAGGGAGAGGAACACAAAGATGGTGGTGGCACAGCCAAAGGTGGCGGCGCACGGCGGCAGTGGGTGGTGGTCGAATGGAGGAGAAGAAGAGAAGGAGAGAAGGAGAGGGAGAAAGAGGAAAATAAAGGTATGGGGAGATATAGGAGGGTCTGTAGAAGATTTTGGAGGTGAAAGAAGCTACGAAAGCGGCGGAAGAGGTGGCTAAGGGCGGCACAAAGGGTGGCGGAGGCAGAAAACAGGGTTGATCGGGAAGGATAATTGGCACAGCTGGGGTAGCTTGTGCAAAAATAATCGAGGGTGATGAATGGTTTGGTTAGCTATAGGGAGGTTCCAGGAAGAGTTTGGTGGCTAGATATGGCGGCAAAGTTGCCCGGAGGCGGCGGAAGAGACGTCTAAAGGGGCGGCGGCGAAAAGGGAAATATTCTGGGTTGGAGACCAAAGGCTCAACACAGAGCTCAAACTGGGGGTATTTATAGGTTTTATAAGGAAGTTAGGGTTTTGTGGGTCGGTTGGGGTGTAAGGAAATTAGGGTTAGGGTCATCGGCGGCGTTGTTTGGCTGGCGGAAATCAAAACGAGGGAAAGGGTTGCGCAGGAGAGAGAGAGAGTATCACGCGATAAAAGGGAGAGTTGATAGGGTTTATGAGGCTGTCGAGACGAGGGGAAGAGAAAGGGAGGAAAAGGCCGGTCAAATCGGGCTAGATCGCCGGTGAAAAACCAGGCGCTGGCAGCATTGTTGCAGGTCGGTGGCGTCGGGCTAGTGCGAAGGCTGGGGGAAGAAGAAGGGGGGCTGGACCAGGCGGTTCGCGGAAGAAAGAAGAGAAAAGAAAAGACGGAAGACCGGGCCGGTCGGCATAGGTCGAAGGCGTTTAAATGAAACGCCGAGTTTCGGTTGAAAATGAGTTAAAACGCAGTGTGGCGTGGGGCGGAAGAAGGATGCGCGACGCGGGCTGGGCCATGCCGAAGAAGGAAGAAGGGAGGAGTTTGGGCCGTAGGAGATGGCAACCCAACGGGGAAAAGGGGAGGGAAAAGAAAAAGAAAAAAAGAAGAAAAAGAAAGAAAAAGGAAGAAGAAAAGGAAAAAGAAGAAGGAAAAAAAAGAAAAATAATAATATTGGGTATTTAAATTAATAAAATATTTTATATATTTAAAAATAATAATATTTAAATAAAATAATATTTAAATCACTTTTTTAGGCTAAATTAGGAATTTTGAAAGATTTTCCATAAATTCTATTTTAATTAGTAAAACACCCTAATTTTGTTCAATTAAATTATTTATAAAATTATTATTAATTTCAAACTATTTTCTCCTTCTAATTTTAAATAATTTATTTAATAAATTTCCAAAATAAAATGCTTAATTAGCTAAAATACCCAAATTCTCTCCTAAGAAAAATACTTATAAATTTCTTCTTGATTTGCCCTAATTAATTCAAATTAAAAATAATTTATTTAAATAATTTTTCTAATAAAATATCATTTAAATATAATTTATAAAATTACAAATTTTTGGGGCATTTCATCACTACCCCCTTAAAAACAGACTTCGCCCCCGAAGTCTCCGGACGCGCCTAGGGTTAGGGTCGAAAATGCTCTAAGTGGCTAGAAAACCAAACTAATACTAATACCTATATAAACTACCCCCTTAGGAATAAACTTACTACATAAAACTTAAATCAATGGAAATAGAGACACCATACAAAAAATAATACTTACAAAAACTACTCCTTAAGAATAAATTTAATAAGGAATCTACCCTTCGATTCTCACTGTGGCCGGAATGAAAATATTTTAAAATAAATAAATCCTTGTTGGTTTAAAAACGATTTCAAATCAAGGAAAAATTTTTAATCCAAATTCATTTTGAAAATGATACTACTTGTAGTATCAGCTTAAAAAGATTAAAAACGAAAGAACGATCGAAACACACTTTAAAATCCGATAAAAATTTCGTAACCAAATTTAATTTCAAAACAAGCATGGTCAAAATTTGAAAAACGAAAGAGTGCGATCGAAACTAGTTACGATACCAACTTGTGGTATCAACTTAAAAATTTTTAAAAACAAAAGAGTGTGGTCAAAACAAGCTTCGATACCAACTTGTGATATCAACTTAAAACATTTTAAAAACAAAAGAGCGTGACTGAAATGATCAATCACTCTGATACCAAATTATGGTATCAGCTTAAAGAAAAATTTAAAAACAAAGGAGCTTGGTTGAAATCAACTTCGATACCATCTTGTGGTATCAACTTAAAAGTTTAAAAGCGGAAGAGCATGGTCGAAACCTGCTCTGATACCAACTTGTAACACCCCAAAATTCACTACTTTTTTTAAACCGGAAGTATTTAAAATATTTAATTTAAAACCCGTGAATTCTGAGGATGTTACCGCCACACTTAGTACCAAACTGGTTCTCTCCGACCGTTTCAGTACCAAGTGCTAAGGCTAAGAAAAGATTTACATTAAAGTCAACCAATAATTCATAAAAGAACTCGAAAGATCATACGTTAAAAATCAAAGTACGCATAAACGTTTATGAACCATAATAAAATAGAAATTAGAGTGCGAAATAAAAGAGGATAAATACTTAATACAAGGTAATATATCAAAGAGGATAACTCCAATACAAAAGAAATAACAAAAGGAAATAGAATTGCATAAAGATTGAAATACGGCCATGACACTTTCGAACTTGAGCCAAAACATGCTCAACACACAACCCCGACTGATGTCTTGCCCACCTGCACAAAGTCATAAGGGCACACTACTCGTGGGAATGAGCAGCACCCATAAAAAGGATGATCAATAAGCTATGTACTGAGTAAGGTAACCGAATACTAAGGCCAACACATAAACACATAAATCATGCAGGATATAAAAGAGCATAATCATAAATGCATATGATCAACCAGGTAAAAGTACAAGGCCCAATTTTGATAGCCTAAGTCAGATTTGATATATTAGAGTTTTTAAGGTATTAATTAGTCCCTATAGGACAATAATTTAGTGTTATTAGTGCCCTATATTGCTTACGATCGATATACTTGTTTAACATCGGTTTATTTTTATGGTGACAAAAGATAAGAATAATAAAAATATTTATATTTGTATTTTTCATTAGTTTTGTAACTATTTTTCAAGACTCTTCGTATAAATTTTCAATATTGTTTAAATAAATTTATAATATTTTTTGTATGAGTTCAAATGCATTTTTAATACTCTTTTTATTAATTTTCCACATTATTCTAATAAAATTTCAACATCCTAGACTTAACTAATTTCTTAAATGAGTAAACAACTTTTTCACCTCTATTATGTGATCATAAGATAGTTCTCTATCCCTCGTTAACAAGGGTGAAAGACACAGAGAGAGAGAGAGAGAGAGAACTTATATAATTTTTTAATGGATATACACAGAGAACAATATGGGGATGATCAAAAGCAGAAGTAAAGAAAAAAAACGAAGAACAAAATCAACAATTTTTGTTTTGAGTGGAGAAGAATTTGAAATTGTAGGACCTAAATTGTTTTCAGACAAAAAAATGGATGAATAGTAAAAAGCTCTTTAATTCATAAGTAAAGGGCAACTACGTCGATAAAGGGCATAAATTAAGACAATGGGTTTTTAACTCAACAGAAGTCGGCAAATACGTTGAAAAAATATCGAGAGACGGAGATAATTAACTTATATAGGAAATCAAAGGAAGAAATGATATAAAAGGAAAAAGTATAAAGACAAGTTGACACAATCACTTGTTATTCAATATAATTTATCGATTCTTATTGCGAAACTATAAATAAAGAACTACCTATTAAAAGTAGTTATTAATAATAATTACTTATTTTAGAATTTATTTAGACTATTAAATTTCTAAAATAAGTAATTATCATGAATAACTACTTTTAATAAGTAGTTCTAAATAAACTAAAAATTACTCACGGTCAAGAGTTACAATTTAATGGTTTGGCCAAAATACAGAAGATCAAATTCATTTAGAAAACACTGATAATTATTTCAAGTGCTTTTAAAATAGCAAATTAATTTTTAGAAAATTTTGCTAACACCACCCTATATTTTAATTATTATTAAACACTTCAATTATCTTTTGGAATAACGTACTACGCTAGAGCAGAATAAATAACTCAAATGCATAAAAGTGTCTAGCAACAAAGAATAATAATAATGATAATAAAAGAATCCTTCTCCTTTCCCCTAAGAAAAGCAAGCAAGTAAATAAGGAAATCGTTATCAGTAATGAGCATTAAACAGAAGCCGTTGTCTCCTAGTAGTGACAAGACAATTTGACGTCGATGAAAACGAAACTATCCTGCTCAATGCAGTCTTAAGGGACTGTTTGAGTTTATCTAAGCACAACTCACTTGCTCCATAATTAATACAAAGGATAAATATACTTTTGACTCTACCTCCCAAACAAGCAATATCAGCACGAACAATTGTAATTTTCAGGCATTTGAGTGCTTTCGTAATCTGTTTATATAACTCTGGTCTATCTTCGCAGCAGATTGTAGCCCTGATGAAGGTATTATTTCGGCTGTTTTTGCTGCTACCGTCGAATTCAATTTGGTCGACCACCTCCTTGCCTAGGTCGCATTCGACTACTACTTCGTCGATTTCGGATGGTATTATCATGTACTTGTTGGTTTCATATGCTTTACTCTTTAAATCTTTTAGATGATCGATGGTTGTTGCCAAAAGGGCTGCTTTATCCATCTGCATAAAGAAAGAAAAAATTAATTATTTTTTATAATGAAATAAAAATCCACTAAAGTTAGATAGCACATTAATATTATTTATTTTTTTTTTTATTTTTTTTATGAGGAATTTTAAGTACAGAAAGATAAGACGTCATGTCATGTCTTTTAGAAAGGGCCACTAATGGATGCTCTAATCACTCGGCTCCGCAATATCCTAACGTGCACATCGCATCCAATTACAGGAACAAAATGACAAGGAAATTTCCCACTCCCTGACAGCGCCGAGCCTATCCAAGTGCTCCTGAGTGTGAAGGCCACACCCACTTCCACCCCCTGAACCGCTACAACCATGTGATGTGATAAAAGGTTGTAGCCTCTTACGGCTCTATTTCACCACCGTGTCGGCGACGGATTTGATTCCCCGATCTCATAAGCCGCCAGAAACTCAGGCCACATGAGCTTCATGCTACTTAAGTAATTGAGCTGAAACGAGACCACCCACGGTCCATCGATCGGGTTATCGCACCATTACACTGCGTACTCTGAGCCTGATTCCACTACTATTTTGAAGCGCCTTGTCCGCTCTTTTACCCGGATCTGATCACACGCCTTGCATATGGCTCTAATTTCAGCTTGATTTATCTCCATAAAGCTTGAGCTTAATGAAAAATAGTCATACCGTCTCGCTGCTTCTTGAGTTCAACATTTCTTTATTTTTAATCATATTATAATAATACTTTAATTTCAGAGGTAAAAATAATTCCTCTGTATTGAAAAGACTTAAGAATAAAATTTTATCATTAATTTATTTTAAAATATAACATATTATGGTATAAATATATAATAATTATATTTTTATTGAAAATTATTTTTGTAATATTATTTTTATTCCCTTATCCGTCCCCCCCCCCCCTCCCCTCCCAGATCAAATTGCCCATACCAGCTGAAGCTTCCATCTCCTTTCCCTTCTGCGCTAATGCCTTTTAGGATTTCCGGTATCCTGAAACTCTTCACCCAGAATCATTTTAGCTTTTGGGGAAGAGTCAACCCTATATACTTTTGGAATCTGCCTCACAAGTTTGAGGCAGGTAATAGGGTTTCGAATTATATAAAAACTTCCACCACTCTTTTCACTCAAAATCTAACACACTAGTGAAGCTAAACCCTCCATTTTTCCCTTAGTCCCTCAAACTCCTTGATCTATCTTAATTTTATTTTCCATAAACAAAAGTCAGCTAGATTTAGCCAAAGGTGAAGGTTCAACCCCCCTTTCTTGATTTCCTAATATTAGCAGAAAAGTTGTATTTACTATTTTTCCTTGAGTTTCTAGTTTGTTTCAATTTTACAAGATTTTATGAAATTTTACTAAGTTTTAATCTTCTATTCTATAAGATATTCAAGATCCTAAAGTTTCAAGCCAAATACTTCTCTATCTTTGTGTGAATTCTTGATAGTTTGGCTAAGGCAAATCATTCTTACCCTATTATGTGTTGTGAATGAGTGTATGGGTTGTATAGATTTTTGATTTATGAGATATATGCAAGCATATATGTTAGTGGTTGATGAATGCAAGCATATTTTGATGAAGATTATGCAAGCATTTCTAGGAAACAAAAAATAGGGTCTAGTATGATTTGCAAAGATGACTCTTCGTTTAGATTGCGCATAAATATTATACCCCTTGAATGTGCTATGATTTTAGCATGCGAGCATGTAAGTTATAAGCATGAAGCATTTGTATCAAGTATGGAAGCACAGTTTAAAGATTTTCCAATTGTGGCATATTATAAGATGGCATACTTAAGTAGTGGTAAGTTGATGAAATGCAATGCATGATTTAGGTATGTACTTGTTAAACCATGATTATTAAATGTTAAGAATCATATATGCACCATGATAGATCATCAAATTGAGTTGGGAAACATTTGTTTTCGAATACCATGTTGAAATTATGACCTAAGTAAACTTGCATAAGCAACCTCTTGGACCCTACCACTCAACTAGTTTACAATTATTGGCCAACTGGTTGGGGTTTTAAGCAATCAACATGTTTACTAGTTGACTCATATGATCCTACCAATCATTTAATTTATGGCCTCTATATTTCTCTCTTTGCAGGTTGCTAATCAACCGGTTTAAACCAAACCAATTGACTACTAATTTCTTAGTTTTAGCATGTATGTCTTTTTGATGTGGACACAAACCAATACAAGAGGTTTCAGGACCAATCAACTAGTATTTGTGGGGTATTTTGTGATAATTTTGAAAGCTACACTTGGTAGTTCAACCATGATGTTGACCTCTGTCCTAGGTTTTCCCTAGCCTTTAATTGAATAATTTAAAAAAAATATTAGTAATAAATGATTGTATTGGATACTTATTATTATTACTGGACATTTTAATTGTCCCTCATGGCATAATTAGCGGCGTAATTTGGTTAAGTGATAATGCTACCATCATTTAGTACCATTGACAGAGAATGATGAATAATGTAGATGTTATGTGGATATGTTAGATTGGTACGACGTGTGGGCCTTGTATAGGCATGTGTTGTCGATAAGTATTTGATGAAACACTATATGGGTCTAGATTATCCGATCAATGATCAACTATCAAGGGTTAGTCTACTTTTGGGTATTTCATATTAATATTTGCTTTTGAGCAAGATCCTTTATCTTTCCTATTCTAATGATAATACTAAAAAATCTCGTTAACTAGGAAGATTATTTGACTTTGGCCAGACGTATGTCCATTTGATTATTTGGTTCGGCTCCCATAAGTTCTTAGAGACCATGGGTGATCCAACCCATTACTCAAAAAATTTAAATAGATATATAATTATGTGACCATACATATTATGAATTAATTAAAGAGAATAAGCCTTAGAGATGCCTAGGGTGTTTACCTTACTAATAAGTAGTTTATGTCCATACATATTATGACCCATAATTTCCCTAAAGTATGGGATGTCTGTGGTGTTTATCTTGCTAATATGCAGTTTAAGTATATACATGTTATAACCCATGATTTTCCTAAAATATGTTATGTGTATGTTTATCTATGATTCCATGTCTATCATGTTATTCTCAAGTGCACGTGTAGGTATGCCCTAGTATAAATATCATTTAAGCGTGGTATATGAATTGGTATGTTATGGCGCATGAGCATAATGTATATGAGCCTGGTATGACCTATGCCTACCTATTATGACCTTATGTTCATCATAAACCTCAAAGAAAGGGTAAATTGGCTTATTCAGTATATAACATACTAGTATTAACTATTTAATCAACCATGTGCTTAAATTACCTTCTGCAGGTTTTTTAAGATGGTCACTAGGTGGATATATGCTTACTTGGGGCCAAATTATTAAGAGTTATGCACTCCGTCATTACATTTTTCTTTTGAGGACCCTTAGAGATAGAGACTTTGTAATGATTTTTCTTTCTCTATACTTCTTTCTATACATTTATATAAACATTTTGGGACCTAATATGGCCTTCGTTTGTGCAACCCTAACTCTCTTACTTTTATATATGTTATTTTATGCGCTTTGGTCTATGTTGTGGATTGTGTTTTGGATATCCTAACCTTATATTTAGCATAGGAAAGGCAGTAGGACATCTAGTTTATATTAAATATGACAGTAACACTATATTTTTTATAGGATAATTTTTAAATTTCCACTTTCACAAATATTTAAAATTGAAAAAAAATTAATGAAAAATAGGGGTATGACAAGTTGATATCAGAAGGTTCTAGTTTTGAAACACCTAAAGTTTGATCTAAAAGTCAAAGTGTTCCTCATTTCAAAATGTTTCACAAGCATTGGATTTGAAAGCTCTAGTATGTTGCAGAAATAGTGTGGATTTAGAGACATCCGCACCAAATCAAGATTAGTAAGATTATACATAATTGAGAGATCACACAAAAAATAAAACAATTCAAGAAAAAGTTGATATATTCATTCATGTTTTTGTGTAATGACGATATAATTAAATCAATCAATTACTCAATTATACAAATCTAAAATTTTCTTTAAATGGAGAATTCTATGAAGAAGACGTTAGGACGTATGACTCTTGATGGTTAGGGTTTAAACATGTCTCATTATATATATATAAGAAAAAAACACCTAAGGAGCAAAATAGCGTGTCTCGAAAATAAGAAAAACAACCCATATTTTGGAAACACAGAGCCCCAATCAAGCAATAAAATCATGGTCGCGATATCGTGGTATCGGAGCGTCGCAAACGATATTTTATATGCTGCGGTTGTTGCGGCGTGATTTTTTTATTTTTTTTCACAATAAATATTAGCAAGTACCAGTAAATATTGGCAAATATTAGTAAATATCGGTAGAATATCGGCAAATATTGGTCGATAACCGATATATTGCTGATAAATATGTGAAATTCCAAATCCGTCGCGTATCGCCAATTTCGCGTATCGGCTGACCCAAAATCCGATAAATATCGGCCGATATTGCGTATCGGGACTGATATTAAATTGTATGGCCCCAATGTTTATTTTCTAACTTTTGACCTTTGTCCAAAAAATACATCAAAAGTTCTTCTAGAAAACACAGTCTGTGTAATATAACACACCCCTAATGTTTCACATATAACTTCAAATTATACCAAACTTTTCAAACAGATGTGCAAACCAACACAATATTATATTGTACTCAAATACCCAGTCAAATCTCACCATTCTCCACCTCAACGCCGTATTTATGACGCATAACACGTAAAGACTTCTAAAAAAACTCTAACCCAACAAAGGACTTCATGGCTTATGAACACCAATCAAATCCAAGAAACACTCGAACTTACACAGGATCAATGACTTTGTTAGCATATTAACTAGATTATCCAAAATACCCACTTTCTCCAATATAACTTTGTCTACAATAACAGTACCCTGAATAAAGTGATACCTAATGTCAATGTAATTTATTCAACGATGAAAGAAACTTCAGTTCTTTGTTAATCAAATAGGACTCTAGTTATCACCACAAAAAACTGAAGCACCATAACTAAATCCCAACTCTCATACTAAACCACCAAGTCACAAGACTTCCTGAAAAGCCTCTGTCATAGCCATATTCTCTGCCTCATTAGTAGACAAAGTCGTCACATCCTATAAGGAAGATCTTCAACTAAAAGTTGAACCACCAAGACAAAAAGACATATCCACTGGTGGACCTAGATCTCTTTTTATCAATGTCTCCACCATAGCCAGAGTCCACGAAGTCAACCAGCGAATTAGTTGACCTCTCATACTCAATACAAGCTGATGTCGTTCTCTTCAAAAACCTTGGATTTACTTCGCTACTTGCCAATGAGCCTTTTTCAGATTCATCATATATCAACTCACAACACTAATAGCTTGAGAAATATCAAACCGGGTAAACACCATAGCATACATGATACAACCAACAGCATTCGAACATGGAACAGTTGCCATGAACTCCACTTCCTCTCTAGGTTTGGGACAATCCAAAACAAACAATATGAAATGAGTATTCGATGGAGTACTAACATCTTAGCATCCATAATATGAAATATCTCTAACACCTTGTCCACATAAAGACTCCTATGACAAGTACAAACGCTTCTTCTCAAAGTTTCTAATGATCTCTATGCTAAGGATTCTCTTTGCAGCTTTAATATCCTTCATCTCAAACTCACTCTTTGACAATACCTTCACTTTATCAACATCAAACAAAAATCTTATTGCAACAAGTATATCATCAATATATACCAAAAGATACACAAAAAAACCACTCTCCATCTCCTTCAAATACACACATCTATCATACTCACTTCCGAAAAAACCATGCTCAAGCTTAAAATGATCAAACTGTTTATACCGCTGTCTAAGAGACCACTTCAAATCGTAAAGTGACATGTTCAACTGGCACACATGATCACACATTCCCTCAACTACAAACCCATTAGGCTATCGCAAGTAATTCTCTTCCTCTAGCTCACCATGCAAAAATGCAAATTAGCATCCAACTTCTCCAAATCAAAGCCATGCATATCCATAAGCACAAGTAAGGTATGAATAGAAGTATGACTAACCATAAGAAAAAACACATCATTATAATCTATGCCTGGAATCTGATTGAATCCACTTGCAACTATACGAGCCTTATAACTCGATCTCTCGATCCCTGGAGCTCCCTATTTGAACTTGTACACTTATTTGCAATCAACAATCTTTTTCTTCCTTAGTGTCTTTACAAGTTTTCATGTTTGATTCTTCAATAACGACTTTATCTCTTCCTTCATAGAAGCACACCACTCCACAAAATCGGTACTCTCAATAGCCTCTAAGAATGATGCTAACGCATGCATGTCAGCAACTGTTTCTACATTAAATAAAGCATAACTATCCAATTTTTCATAATCATACCTGGCCAGAGGCTTAATAATCCTTTATCCTCTGCTTAGAGCAACATCTCTTTGCTCCCTTTACTACCTAGATCCACCCACTTTAGAAATAGTAGGTTTATCAAAAAGTTTTCTGTCACCCAACTCAATCTCAAATTGGCCCAAAGCACTCTACTAGTGCACCTCCTTAGTGATACCATCACAAGACTATCTTCTAGAAGAACACTCTCATTCAAGGTAACATCTATGGTGGTCAAAAACTTTAATGCAGGTGGGTCCCATAACCTATACCCTTTCACTCCGAATGTAAAACTAAAAAATATGCACTTCTTAGCTTTAGCCTCAAGTTTACTATCATTTACATAATCATTGACAAGACAACTAGAGACATAAATCAGAATAATCAACAAGCTTACTAAACTACAAATCCTCAGCTATCTTCAAATCAATGGACTAATTTGGTAATCGGTTAACCAAGTATGCTGCCATAACAACCGCCTCAACCCAAAAGTCTCTAACTAGGCCTCCTTGTTATAACATGCATTAAATCTTCTCCAATTGAATTTTGTTCATCCGCTCAACAACCTCATTCAGATATGGGCTTCCAAAATAAGCATGATGTCTCTATATTTCATGATCTTGGCAGATATCAGTAAAACTCTTCTCAACAAACTAAAAACTATTATCTGTCGTGATATACTTAACCTGCTTTCCACTCTACTTCTCTATCAAGGTCAACTAGCATTTGAAAATGTCAAACACGTCATTCTTACAATTTTAAAAATGAACTCATACCTTTCTATAGAAGTAATCAATGAATGTGAGAAAGTATCATAAACTGCCTTTCGAAACCACTCTCGCTGGATCCGACAAATCAAGATGGATATACTCAAGAAGTATTATGCTACACAATAGAAAAGCCGACCCTCTTCTGCTTGTCAAATATACATTGATCACAGAAGTCCATAGTACATATACTCTTTTCACCCAGCAACTCACTCTTAAAGAGCCCAGTCAAACCCTTGACACTCATATGTCCCAATCTCATATGTCAAAGTCTTGTAACATCTGAACCTAACAAACTTGACCTTCTCACAACATCTGTCCCCACAATAATGAGACCCACCAACTTATCTCGACCCGCTTCTCCTTCATCGCTACTAGAACCTCTTTTATAACTCTCAGGATACCATCCCCAATAATATATCAGTACCCATTACAATCTAAGGAACTCAAAGAGATAAAGTTCTTAGTTGTCACCGATACATGTCTCATGTAAGACAATTTTCTGACCACACCGTTATACATCCTCGTCTTCACCATTCAAATCCTAGTAATTTTGCAAGCAACATCGTTTCCCATCAAGACAAATTCAACCTAGGTCACCTCGAACGTATATAACCAACTCTTGTTGGTACATATATGATAATAACACCCAGAATTCAATATTCATCTATTATTGATCTTGTATAGTCTTTCACTAGCCGACAACACATCTCCATCACTATCATCATGGACAATTACAACATCATCCTTTGTACCAGATGATTCACTAAGCATAGCACCGAACACCTTGATAGGACAAAAAATCCCAACATGCCCCTTCTTGTAGCATCCAAAGCATGTTATAGTCTTCTATCAACTCTTTGATTTAGATTTAAACTTTTTACAGTCACAAGACCCCCACTCCTATGGCCTCCCCTAGCTATCAATCCCTCACTATGTGATTCCCCAACATTATAGTTGTTAATCAACTGACTATCAATCAACTCCCATTTTAGCAGGACGAATTTCACATCATCAAGGACCAACTTGCCCTTCTCATACAAAACTGTATCACAAAAATATTTAAAACTTGCAAGTAGAAAACATAACATAATAACTAAACTTTTATCATCTAATTTAACATTTATATTATGCAAATTCATAACAATAAAAGTCAAATTCATTTAAATGATTCTTTTAAAATTGACCATCACCTAGTTTCAAGTCATGAAGCCGACTCTTCAATAGTAGTCGAAGTGCTACCGATTTGGTCATGTACAATAACTCTAGCTTCAACCACAAGGTAGTAGCCGTCGATTCTTTTGCCACTTTCCATAATACCTCATTTGACAAATATAATAATATGATAGAGATGGCAAGCAATAAACCACAATCATGTCTGCGATATGGGGGTATCAAAGTATCATGAACGATATTATATATATTGCAGTTGTCGCAACGTGATTATTTAATTTTTATTTCACAATAAATATTAGCAAATATTAATAAATATTGACTAATATAGACTGATAATCGATATATCACCGATAAATACATAAAAGCTCTAAAACTATCCCGTATCAGCTGGTCCAAGATCCAATAAATATCAGTTGATATTGCGTATTGGGACCGATATTTAATTATATGGGAGAGGGAATTTGGATCTATTTCTTTAAATCTCGCATCCTTCATCATTTCAAGCTTCATCAAATAATCAAATAGAACTTTTCCAACCCGTTATGAATTAGAATCACCCGCATCTTCAATATCCATAATCCAAAATTGACAGATAGATTTTAAATTCTCAATATCAAATCCTATACCCATCTCAATAACCGAATCTCTTCAACAATCCAGCTCCAATATCAAATTGTTCGAAAATAGTATGGATTTAGATAAGTCCACACCACATCGAGATTAATAAGATTATGCACAATTAAAAACTCTCACACAAAACAAAGCAAATCAAGAAAGAGTAGATATCTCTATTCGTATTCTTATGTAATTACAATATGAACAAATCAAACAATCACTCAATTACACAAATTTACAATTATCTTTGATTGGATAATTCTATAGAGAAGAAGCAGCTAGGACGTACAACTCTCAACGACTAGAGTTTTATTAAAATATACGGAGCAAAACATCGTGTTTCACAAGAATAAAAAAATACGATCCATATTTTGAAAACACAAGACCCCCGTGTTTATCTACTACTTTCGACCATTGCCCAAAAACACATTAAAATTTCTTCTAGATAAATATATGCAAAAGATGAAGATTTCTATAGAATTAATGATGAATGTAAACGAAATCATAGTCATGATAATTATGTGCTTTAGGATGACTTTCTTTTCAAACTTAATAAGTTATGTATACCTTATTCTAGTGTACGTAATTTACTTGTTAAGGAAGTACATAAAGGGGGTATAGCTGGTCATTTTGGTGCTCATAAAACTATAAAAATATTGCAAGAGCATTTTTATTGGCCATGAATGATAAAGTTGATATAAACTATTATTGGAAGACGTGTGACTCGTCAAAAGAGTAAGAATTTATTCTATAAAGGTTTGTATTTTCCTTTACTTGTTCCTAGTTAAATATGGGAGGGGGTTAGTATGAACTGTATATTAGGGTTACCAAGGATAGAGAGAAAGGATATTATGACATATTTTATTCCTTGTAATAAAATGAATGATGCAAAACACGTGACAAATTTCTATTTCAACAAAATAATAAAATTACATCATATTCTCAAAAGTATAGTATCAAATAGATATGAGAACGTTTTGAGTTACATTTAAAAGACACTTTGGCGTATGTTAGGTATTAAGTTTTTATTTAGTACATCTCTTCATCCATAAACGGATGATCAAACTGAAGTGACTAATAAGACCTTAGAAACTTCGCTACAAAGAAGAGTTACTAAGAGTACAAAAGATTAGAATATAAAACTTGCGCATGCTAAATTTTCTTATAATAGGAGTCCTAGTTCAACTCAATCATGTCCTTTTCAAGTTGTATATGGAGTTAATCTTTATGTTCCTATTAATATGTTGTCATTAAAGAAAGATGATATTAAGAACTATGATGTTAAGGAAAGAATTGAATTCTTTAAGAAACTTCATAAGCAAATTAAGATTAACATTGAGAAATCTAATACCAAATATGAAACTCAAGCGAATAAAAATAAAATTACAAAATTATTTTCACCTAGAGACTTGATATGGTTACACTAAAAAAAAAGATTTCCAAACTTAAGAAAAAATAAATTAATGCCAAGAGCAGATTGGCCATTTAAAATCTTAAGACAATTTGGAATTAATGCTTATAAATTAGAATTACCTGAATCTTACGAAGGAGTTTCTATAACTTTCAACGTTGGTGATGCTAATTTGAGAACAATTTCTGAACATTCAAATCCTACCCCTACTGTTATCAACATTCTACTTCAAAGAACAAAGCAAAAAGACCTGCATTGTGAAGGATAATCCACCCATTATCTTCCACATCAGACTAGTAACGAGTTTGCGACAAACCAACCAACTGGTCCTTCAAAGCTGGTTGTTTTTGGGCTCGAACAATGTTGGATCTCGTTCCATGTGGTGACTAACTTTATAGGATTTTGAATAATTAGGTTACTTTTTTTGAAGGATTTTTTTATTAATTTCAACCCTAATCAAAACATATATCAGGTCGAGGAGGCCAATTTGTGCAAAAAGTGAGTAATTTCTTAAACATCCTCGATCCCCTTTCTTCCTCCTTTTTTCTTCCTTTTTTCTTTCTACTATGTGAATTGAAAAAGCATTTTCAACTGAAATCGTCCCTACCAGCAAAAATTGTCTTCTTCACCCTCTGCCTCCTTTCCCTTCTATGCTAATGTCTTTTTGAATTTGCCACACCATTAAACTCTTCATCCATCAAAATTTTACCTTTTGGAGAAAATTCAACCCTATGCACCTTTAGAATCTGCCTCACGTACCTAAATCCAAACTAGGGAGTAGGGTTTTGAGTTATATAAACCCTTACACCACTCTTTTATCTGAGAATCTACTAGAGTATTGAAGCTTAACCTTCCATTTACCCTTAGTCCCTCAGACCACAAAGCCTCCTTATCTCCATTCCAACCTCCATACTTCTTCTTCCTTTCTTCTAGTGCATTTCATTTGTGATGTTCTCTCATCTTCCAATCTTGATCTAACTTACTTTTTTCCATAAAAAAGGGAGTTAGATTTAGGAGTAATTGAAGATTTAACCCTTTTTATTGACTTTCCGATTTTGGTTGTATTTCTTTGCTTTTCCTTAGGCTTCTAGTTTAGTTTAAGCTGTAAAGGATTTTGACAAATCTAATGTACTTTTAATCTACTATTTTATAAGGTATTAGCAATCATAAAATTTCAAGCTAAAGGGTTTCTCCCTCTTTGTGTGAATCTTTGCAAGCTTAGCTTAGAGAAGTTATTGTTACCATATTATGTAATATGAATGAGCATGTGGGTTTGCATAGGTTTTAAACTTATAAAGTAAACGCAAGCATAAATGTTAGTAGTTGGTAAATTCAGGAATATTTTGATGGAGGTAATACAAGCATCAGTAGGAAACAAGAAATAGAGACGAGTATGATTTCCAAAATTGGCTCTTTGCGGAATTTGTGCATAATTGTTATGCCCCTTACATATGCTAAGATTTTAGCATACAAGCATATATAGTATTAAACATGAAGCATTTGTGTGGAGTATGGAAACATGCTTTAAATATTTTCCATTTATGGCATATTAAAACATGACATGCTTAAGTCGTGGTAAATTGATGACATCCAAGGCATGATTTAAGTATTTAGTTGTTAATTTGTGATTATTAAGTGTTGAGAGTCCTGTATGCACCATGATATATGATAGGATTGAGTTAAGAAACATTTTTGTTTCCAAACAGCATGTCAGATTTGTGACTTGATAAACTCCAAATGGATACGGTTAAAACCAATCCAATAGTTTACTGGTAGATTGATTTGACTCTACCGACCAACTGGTTAGGGTTAAAACTAGGTTTACAAGTTTACTAGTATAACCCTACTAGTAAACTAGTTTATATTCTATGTGTTTCTATCTCTGCAGGTTTCACGTTAAACAGAACCAATCGATTGATCTGTCCAGACCTTAGTCTGGTTTCTCAATATTGGTTTGTGTGTTCTTAGTCTGGTTTCTCAATTTTGGCTTGTGTGTGTTCTGTTGTGGACCTAAATTAGTCCACTAGATCCAGGGACTAGGAAACTTTTATTTAAAGGGTATTTTTTGATAATTCTGGAGGCTATTCTTCGTAGTTTAACCATACCTTAAACCTTTTCCATAGGTTTTGACCCATAATTTTATTAAAAAAATAAAACAATAAAAAAAAATGACTGTCTTGGATACCTATGATTATTATTGGATATTTTAATTACCTATCATGGAATAATTTAGTTAAGTGATAATCTTACCATCCCTGACTACCCTTGATTGAGAATGATGAAAAATTTGAGATACTATGTGGAAATGTTAGATTGTTATATGATATGTGGGCCTTGATTTGGCGTGTGTTATCGACGAGTATATAATAAAATACTATCCACTTAAAGATAAAGATTATTTAGCATCATATGGATCTAAATTATTTGATCCTTGATTAGCTATCAAGAGTTAATCCACCTTTGGGCATTTTATATTATTGTTTGCCATTGGGCAAGATCCTAGAGATCTAGGTGCCTTTTCTACTCTAATGAAGATGTAATAGAAGGTATCAATACTAAAGCTTCAAGTTACCAAGGTGAATTATTTGGCTCCAACCGAAATTCTATGCTCATGGGTGATTACTTGACTTCGGTCGAAATTATGTCCATTTGGTTATTTGGTTTGACTCCTATACGTACCGAGAGACCATGGAGATGATCTTGCAAATAGCTTAAAAGAATAAAGTGGATATATAATCATGTGATCATAACATGGAAATTAATTAAAGAGAATAAAACTTAGAGATGCTTTAGGTGGTTTACCTTGCAAATATGTAGTTTACGTGCAAACATGTTATGACCCATGATTTTCCTAAAATATGTGATGTGTATGATTATCCATGATTCCATACCTATGATGAAGCATGATATTCTCAAATACATGTGTAGGTATGCTCTAGTAAGAATATCATTTGAGCATGATATATGAATACATATGTTATGATGCATGAACATATTACATATGAGCTTAGTACAACCTATGTTTATTATGACCTTATATGTATTGTGAACCTCCATGAGAGAGTAACTTAGCTTATTTGGTATATAACATACTAAAGTGCCTATTTAATTGGCCACCTACTTAATCCCACGAGTATAGGACCTTGTGTAGGTTGGTGAGGATGGTCAATAGGTGACTAACAATTTGTTTTGGGCCAAGTCATTGAGATTGATACATTCCATCATCACATTTCTCTTTTGAGGGCCCTTAGAGACCGAGGCTTTGTGATAGTTTTCTTTCTTAATATTTACTTCTATATTTTTCCGCAAACATTTTTTGGCCTTATATGGCCTTTGTTTATAAAAACCTCACTCTCTTACCTATAGGTGTTTTATTTTGTGCGCTTTTGTTTATCTTGTATGTTGTGTTTTGGATACCATAGCTTTGTGTATATTATGGGACAAATGATAGGACATCTATCTTATATTAAATACGACAATAAAACTCCATTTTTTATAGGATGGTTTTCATATTTACACTTCCACAAAGGTTTTTTAAACTTTTTTTTTTGGATAATGAAAAATAAAAGTGTTACAAGTTGGTATCAAAGCATTCTAGTTTTAAGACACCTAAAGTGTCAAGTAAAAGTTTTCTCCATTTTGAATTGTTTCACATGTGACGGATTTGAAAGCTCTAGTATTTTTAAAAATTGAAATAGTTTATGAGAGAGAGTGTGTTTGGCAGTATACTATTGCACGTGCCTCAACATTTGGTTATCTTGCAACGCTTAATTAACTATTGTTTTTAGGATATTGATGGCTATCAACCATTGGTTTGAGCAGATGGAGACTTTTACGGAGAACACTAGTCTTTATGTAGAGGGCAAGATTCAGGCTCCACCGTTGCTACTAGTGTTGACACTAACTCCAAAGGATTGGCTCAACAAAGCTAAACATCGCCCTTCACCTATCTTTGAAGGTAAGGAGGACCCGACATCATAGAGTGGTGGATAAGGGGCATGAAAAACATCTTCACCGCACATGGTTGTACAACCAACAAGAGAGATGAGGCTTTGTAATAGTTTTCTTTCATAATATTTCCTTCTATGTATTTCCGTTAATGCTTCAAATCCTTATATTGCCTTTATTTGTAAAACCCTAACTATCTTTTCTTTATGTGTTCTATTTTGTGTTATGGTTTTAGATACCATAACCTTGTGTCTAGCATGGAACATGCGGATTAACATCTATCTTATATTTTATACAACGATAACATACTGTTCTTCATAAAATGATTTTTGTATTTCTGATTCCACAAATGTTTTATAAAAAAAAATTCCAATAGTAAAAAATATATTAGACCAAATAAGCTAAGTATAATTATTAAAAGTAAGGGACACTTGAAATATATTAGGCGAAATGTCCAGGTACATCAATGGAATTTACACAAATCTAAGATAAATATAATAATCTATTATTACTATTTATGAATAGAATTTTTATTCGATTAATGCTAATCAATATTAAATTTATTATTAACTTTTTTATTAAATGATGATGAGGATAATAATAATAATAATTTCATATATCACGTAAGATTAGATCACATAAAATCTTATAAGCAAAAATAAATTAAAGAGTACGCACTAACTTTATTGACAAAACCTTGGTTTTTTAGACTTTCATGAGAGGCTCCAAGACTTATCATATCAAGCTTAGCATCAAAGTCCTACATAGGACTTGACACTGTAGAGAATGTTTGTTTGCATTTCTTTTGTATATATATAGAAACCAAGTTTCTTCTCGGAAGTTTAAGGTCAGGTAGAGGGTGTCGTCCTTCCTATGGCTTGCGCTGCATGATTGCTTACATACTGATGTTAATTGTGTCAGACGAGGCATTGGAAAGGATCCGTGTTGCTCAATGTGCGATTCGGATGAGGATTTGATTCCAGTTCTCAGGGATTACAGAGAAAGTCGAGCTTTCTGGTTGTCATTGGTGCCGATAGGTCAACAATGATATTTTTTCAGAGATGCCTATCATCACTCTTCGAGTGGAAATATACGTCAGCAATAGACTACGGGAGAGGCCGAGACGCCTAGGGTACGTACATTTGCTCTAGGTGTTTAGCGATAATGGAACTAGGGTAATATATATATATATATATATATAAAATAAAAAAGTCTTTGAAGGAGGATATATCATATACCTCCCTCGGTCTTGTCACGGCATGTGCAAAAGCTGGCTAGGGAAAAGTACAAATGTGTTTGGCACGTTATCGAGTCCACAGAATCACCGGGCCCAACGAAGAAGTGGACGGGCATTGATTGGAGTGAACCCCAAGAGGGTGTTGTTAGAACTAACGTTGATGGGAGTGTTCTGGGAAACCCAGGTTGGCTTGCTTCAGTGGGCATCGCGCGAGATCACTAAGGTCGATGGTTGTTTGGTCTCGCAACTAACGTGGTCTATGAGCCTATTCTTGTAGCGGAGCTATGGGCTCTTTTTTATGGCCTTACTCAAAGCTTCTAGCTAGAGAGAGAGGACTTCAGGATGCCATCAGCCCATCACGTCCAGTGATTCTTCGGAGGTGGTCAGGTGGTTCGTTTTCTGATAGTACGGGATGCTCCTTTCCATCCTTACGCCAGCTTGATATAAGCTTGCAAAACCCTTGACCGAGATTTCAGGTTCTGTCAGGTTCAAAGCGAGGCAGACTTAATTGCAGATGGTCATGCCCACATAGGTCACTCGGTGGAGTTTGATTTGCAATGCTTTGACAGTCCTCCTAGTGATATCTAGAACGATCACTTCTTTTTCATCACAACGGAGGCACCGCGTCTAGATTCTGTATATACACTTTGTAAGGACTTTCTGTATGTGTATCCTCCCTTTGAAGGGAAAAAAAAGCTTTTCTGATAGTTTACATATTTTTTTTACGAGTCAATTAAATTACCCTTAATATTTGAAGTAGAACCGTTACTAAAGAGGGAAACAATTAATACATTAAACATAAAAGAGAAAAAAATCAGATAACCAAAAAGACGTACGTTAGATTTTGATTATTTTGAAATGAATTTTCTTATGCAAAACATTGTAACTAAACATATTATTATTTGATACGAGCCGACCTATAAATAAAGTTGATGTTACTTACATATAATGTTTGGATCTGTATTTACGTCTTCCTCCACAAACCAACAAGATAAATACCGTCACACAAAAAAAGTGACACAAGCCACAGACACCATGCCACAGAATTTACGATTTGATGCGAGGCAGAGTTGATTACCTTATCAGATTTAGGAATATTTTTTCGAAGTCTGGCGAGCTGAGCATTGATCCGGTCCCGACGACGCTTCTCAGCCTGGCTATGGCTTTGGCTCTTGGAACAAATGACTTCAGCTGCTGTATGATCAACTCCTTCATATTCAGCAACCGGTGGTGCCGACCAAGATGAAACTCCAGCCTCAAACCCAGAAGAATTATTAGTACAGTAGCTATACATACTAGGATCGGGTCGTGTCGGCAGTTGTCCCCACGGTACTGGTAAAGAGGACGAGAGCCCTGAACTTATCTCGCTCATGTTACTATCGTTCACAGGAAGAGGATGGTGGTCGTCAACAAGCCAATTTGCCTCTGCAGGCCAACCAGAACAAAACCCGTCTCCCATTTACTCCCTCGCCCAAACAAAAAAATTATTAAAAAAATGAAAGGAAATGCAGAACCTTTCAGCTGCGGCGTAAAATGTAAGAAATTTTATCTTTTCATCACGAGTATAGAGTTCTACTGTAGTGTTAGGCAATATGCGAACATAAAATCTTGATAGCGATAGGTGTGGGAAGATGATCTCAAGTATCCCTGTATTTGGTCAAAAATTAAAGATTTTGTTTTGGCGTAATCCGCCCGTCATTTCTCCTGTCCCATCAAATAGTGAATTCTATCCCTCTTCTTCTTTATCGGTAGGGGCTCGGCCGACCCCCTTAGCAATGATAACGATGCTAGTAGACCTCCAATGTACGATTCCTACATCATTTTTTTTAAATAAATTCCACTCAACAAATTATTGGCGAACTATCTCTTTAATTCGTCGTGGCTCAATTCTGTCTGTGACTTGCTCCAGCACTGAAATTGTAGCACAAAACTGTTGAAATACTAATATTTTTATGCGTCGATAATTTTATTTTGATGAATTGGATAGATAATTGCATTTGAATAAATATTTATCTCAGTAACTATTATACGTATTTAATATATATAAATATTTATTCTTTTTGAAAAAATTTATTTATTTTTAGTTTATATATTATGTACCAAATAAAACATATAAATAATATATAAATATAAATTTGAATTCAATGAATTACTACATTTTTATTAATTTAAGAGTTTATAAAATAATAATAAAAATAACATATATTTTATCACTTTATCAGTATAAAGAATCTATTAAAAAAAGGTATATTGAATTATTACTCCATGAGTCTTCTAACATATACATCTTTAATCTAAAAATATAAAACATTCTTTTTTTTTAAAAAATATCACAAATTACATAAATCATTTACTTTATCCAAATTATTTTTTCTATGTTCTTGAAAGAATTCTCTATAGGTGTCAAACAAAACTTGCATCCTCTATATCAAAAACAAGAACAAACATTTTTTGAATAATTTTTTTCAAAATCTTTTTTTTTTCTTGTTTTAAGACCTGTGCAAAACATATCCATAAACAAAGAACTTTTTTTTATTAAAAAAAATAAACAAATAAAACCAAGATCTAAAATAATTATTTATAAAAAAATTTGAAGCATTTGAAATAGATATAAATTAAAAAATCAATACTCTCTGAGCTAGATCAGAATAGATTGAAGTAAAAATAAGTATAAACTTAGAAGAAAATAATTATCTTTTTCTTTTATTTTCCTTTTTACATATGGTTCAAGAAGATTGAAAATCAGGTTTTTCTCTTATTCGTATACTAACGCATATGATAAAGTGAATATGACAAGGCTACTAAAAATAAAAGAGAATCTAAAATATAAACAGTTAAATATGTTATATTGTTTTTTTTTTTGGGTTATGAAAGGCAGAAGAATAAAAAGAAGATAAGAATTGTTGGGGCAAGAAGATGAAGAAAATGAATGAAGCTAATGGGACTTTTTTAGACTCATCAGGCAAAAAAGGGAAAAGAAAAGTTATAATTTGCCCAATAATCTATTTTCACAACAACAAAAGTTATTTTAGACAACACATAAAAGACAACGGATTATAACTAACGTTGTTATAAAGTATAATTAACAACGGTTAATATTACACTACCGTTGTTAAATATCTAAAACTAGAAGCGCGGATTAATTTATTTTACTATTATAACGGTAAACTAGAGAAACAACAACGGGTCCGTGTGCCGTGGTGTATAAATAAAACGACAACGGTTATTTAGCATAACCACAACGGTGTTTAAGCCGTCCTAAAATTATTAAACGACAACGGGTAATCTATATAACAACAACGGTTTAAAACCCGCTGTTGAAGATATAAATCAACAACGGGTAAGGAATTTTCCACAACGGTTTTAAACCCGTTGTTGAAAGATAACTTACATCGGCTAACAACAACGGTGATTTATCCGTTCTGAGTTTCGTATATACTTCTCAGATTAATTTGTAACCGATCAATGATGGGTTTCTTTCCTACCTTGCGCGCGCAGTGAAAATCATCAAGTTTTAATTTCCTCTATCGCGCGCAACCTTCAACTGATCAGGACGTCGGTTCCAGAACGTATGGCTTCGTCTTCCTTTCTCCATCATCTTAAAGCGCCCGTCGTCTTCCTCAAGCTATTGCGTTTCGTGGTTCTAGCTAGTCGAGATTCATTGTGCACACTGAGGTAATTATCAGCTGTTACTACATTATATTCTTAATTTATTTTCCAGGCTTAATTAGTTAGGGTTTAATGAATCCGATTTGATATTGGTGTTTTGATTGGCCAAATTAGATTCGTTTACCTGCAATATGTGTTTGTTGTATAGATAATTCTAAGTTTATGTTTGTGCTTCTCGAATAACAGGGGCTTGGTCGGTGGTGGTTATTTGTTGGTAGCTGGTGCTTACATGAGACTTATTAATTGAAAAGTTCTAGTCACAAATCCTAACCGATTGTGGTTGAGTCTTTTGTGTTACTTGAGTTATCTGCATTGAGCTTCTTAGAATTAGGTATGGGTTGAGGCTACCATTGGTTGGTTTAAGTTATGAAGGTACTAATAATAATTTCTTGGAAATGACATGAATTATTGCGTGTGATAGGAGTTGGTGGAGTTTATTCAATAAAGGATATTTGTGTAATAAAGATAATTATTACAATGATTTTTACTCATAATATAATTGTAGTGGCATCTATTTGAGAACAACTATTTATTTTATTTGTATAAAAAATTCATTCTACTAATTTGTGTACTTTGTAGGAAAGTAGGAAAAATATTCTTGTAATTACACTTTTACCATTACTGAAAAATAATAAAGATTTCAATGTATATAGAATTTAAAAAAATGAAGGTAAAAAGTATGTTTTGATTTTTTTGGAATACAAAAGTATAATGGTCAAATGATGCCTGGTTTACAGCCCCTGTTGCAGTGCTACCTTCAGCTTCACCACTCTGGGCTTGGGAAGGATGTGCCCTATTCTGTTCATATAATTAGTTAGGTTTTAACCAAAATATTAATATGCACAGAACTATTAATTTCATACAATTTATATAAACATAATACAAAGGGTTGTGCATTACAGGTTTGCAATGTAGGAAGATGATAATTCTCAGGTCTTTGAAAAATTTATATACGAGTGTTGAAGTTTAGCTTATTATATATTTTTATTAATGTTTAAGTGTATCATCTAACATCGTAATTATTATCCATATAGATTTTATTGCCAATATGGATCGTTCTTGGATGTCTGCTAATCGTTTATCTCGAGAATATGAAAATGGAGTTGAGGAATTTATTAGGTGTGCAGTTGCTCATGTTGGAAACTATAGTAGATTTGTTTGTCCCTGCCTAAGGTGTCGTTTTGTAAAGCGAGTTAATGAATCTGAAGCTAGAGATCATTTATTCTTATATGGGATTGATAAAAATTACACTAGATGGATATGGCATGGTGAAACGGAACATGTGGGAGCTAATGTGGAAAGTCAGGAAAATATTTTTGGGATCAATGATGGGGATCGTTTAGAAGAAATGACTCATGCTGTTGAGCAAAGAGTTCGGAATTGTCCTCAAATGTTTGATAAGTTGGTGGGTGACTCTGAAACACCCCTATATAGTGGATGTACAAAGTTCACCAGATTATCTGCTATTTTAAAGTTGTATAATTTGAAAGCATGTAATGGTTGGACCGATAAGAGTTTCACAGCCTTATTAGAACTTGTAAAAGATATGCTTCCAAATGATAATGTGCTCCCTAGTCGCACTTACGAGGCTAAAAAGGTCCTTTCCACTATAGGTATGGATTATGAGAAGATACATGCTTTCCCTCAAGATTGTGTCTTATATCGAAATGAATATACATCTCTTGAGAGTTTCCCCGAATGCCACACATCACGATATAAAAAGCCAGGGGTTCCAGCAAAGGTTATATGGTATTTTCCAATAATACCAAGATTTAGGCGCATCTTTAATAATCCTAAAGATGCTAAAAACTTAACATGGCACGCTGATGGAAGATTAACTGATGGCTTACTAAGACATCCCGCAGACTCTGCACAATGGAGAATGATTAATTATTGATTCCCCGACTTTGGAGAGGAACCAAGAAACCTACGATTAGCTCTTTCTGCGGATGGAATGAATCCACATAATTCCGGAACCCATAGTACATGGCCTATGATTTTGGTAATTTATAACCCGCCACCATGGCTATGCATGAAACGAAAATATATGCTATTATCTCTATTAATATCGGGACCGAAACAACCGGGAAATGACATTGATGTATATTTGGCACCTCTTGTTGAGGATTTGAGGTTGTTGTGGGATGAGGGTGTTGAATTATTTGATTCACATCGTGAAGAGAGTTTCAACTTAAGGGCAATGTTGTTTTGTACTATCAATGATTTTCCTGCATATGGAAATTTATCTGGATATGGTGTGAAAGGACATTATGCATGTCCTATATGTGGAGAATATACATCCTTTTGTCAATTGAAGCATGGGAAGAAGACCGTTTATCTCGGACACAGAAGATTTTTGCCAATGAACCATCCTTATCGTAGGCAAAGAAAAGCTTTTAATGGAAAACCTGAATTCCTAGGAGCTCCAGAACCATTGAGTGGCCGACAAATACTTGATAGAATAAATGGTTTGAATGTTAAGTTTGGGAAGAAGAATAAAGCCTCAATTCCTACTAGTAGATGGAAGAAACGATCAATATTCTTTGATCTTCCATATTGGGAACATTTATATATAAGACATTGTCTTGATGTAATGCATATTGAAAAGAATATATGTGATAATATGATTGGTACGTTACTTAATGTGCCATGGAAGACAAAAGATGGCATCAATGCAAGACGAGACATGGTTATGATGGGTAATAAGTTGATACGCATAGAGCGTGATATGTGGCAAAAAGTACACTTGTATGTTCTTCATAATACCGAAGAAGTTCAACCATATATAGAAGAACATATGAGAATGTTACGTACTAAAAACCCATCTAGGAATGAAAAGTGGATACTAGAGCAACATAATATATCTTTCATTGAATGGTTTCGTGATCACATTCCTCGTCAAATGACACACTCATCAAGTACTATTTCTGATACATTGAAATGGTTATCCCAAGGGCCTCGTATGGAAGTATCATCTTTCACAAGCTACTTGATCAATGGGTATACTTTCTACACTAAGTCCCAAGATGAAAAGAGTACCATGCAGAATAGTGGGGTGACTTTGGTTGCTGAAGCATTACATATTGCTAGTGCGAAAGATAAAAATCCTATGTATGGGAATATGTCATATTATGGTGTAATCCAACAAATATGGGAGTTGAATTATACTTTCTTCACAGTTCCTGTTTTTAGTTGCATTTGGGTTGACAACAATAATGGGATTGAATTTGATGAGTTAGGGTTCACTCTTGTTTATCTTAATAAGTTGGGCCATAAACATGATCCTTTTATATTGGCATCACAAGCAAGACAAGTATTTTATATCACCGATCCTCTTGATAAGAGGAGATCTGTGGTTTTAACCACAAAGAGTAGAAATGTGCATGAAGATGATGATTTCAATGATTCTATTTTTCAACAAGAGGCAACCTTCTCTATTATAAGAACGTCATTTTCTCGGGGTGATGACATTGATCCCAATAAAGAGGATACATATTTGCGGCATGATCACTCTGAAGGATCATGGATTGCAGAAGAAGATACAAGTGAAAAATCACAAAAGAGAAAATCTCGTAATTCTAAGTACGAACCTTTATTTTTTTTAAGTATAACGGTGCCATATAATATTTTTTCCTCGTATAATTTGATTTACCTAAACACATTATATGATGACAAAATATTTTTCTTTTCAGAGCAAGGAGGAGATAGAAGCACAAGTTGAGATATTACCCAATAGAGGCGTTGATGCTTGTTCTAGTATTTGGTATGTCTTTTTACCTTATTTTAATTGCTAACTTCTTGAAATAAAAAGCTACTTAATCCTTTTATTGAATCCTTTATCATTTTCATCATTTTTCTTATACTATGTGTTTTAGAGACATGGCTTGTGATGATGGAGATGCTTCAACTAGTGGAGGTGCTTTGACCCATGGCTCTCGTAAAAAAAGGGGGCCTACTGCATTGCAACAGGTGGCGATGAAACGATTACGAAATGAAAAATTTAGTTTGGAATGGAACATGAGGGGGCAGACTATTTGTGCAAATGGTAAGCTATTATCTACATACATAGGAGAGTGTGCACGTAATCATGTGCCTATTAGCTATGAAACGTGGGATGAAGTACCAGTAGAAAAAAAAGAAATTGCATGGGAAGAAATATCGGTAAGTTGATTTACCTTAAAAAAATAAATTTAATGTTTTGTATGATTATTATACTATGACTATGATTTTGTGTAATTTGGTAGGCTGTTTTCGACATCCCTATTTATCGAAAGAAGGAAATTATTGTTCGAGTTACAAAAGCATGGAGGCAATTTAAGTCCACTTTGGGAAGAAATTTCATTTATAAGGATGATGGCACTATCCGAAAAGAGCCACCAGAAAACTATCGAATTTTACAATAAGATTGGGATATTTTTCTAAGGAAAAAGCAGACTAATGAATATAAGGTATAATTGTATAAAACATGTATTCTTCATATCTATTTTGTTTATATATCACTATAATTTGGATTATTATCACAGGAAAAAAGTGGAGCAATGCGAGAGCTAGCTTTGAAGAATATATACCATCACAACTTGTCTCGTAAGGGATATGTTGGTCTCGAGCAAGAAATTGTAAGTGAAATTAAGAAACTTTTCTGATACATTTTATTATATCTATACTTTAAATTCTAATATTTTTTTACCTTTTCAATAAATTCACCAGTCCTCTTAATCATGACCATTAAAACCTAAATGTAAAGAATGGAGACCTTCCATGGTACAGAACTAGGATTTCAAAAACTAGAGTTGCCATTATATTCTTCAGTAGGTTGGCTTATTCCTTACATATTGATTGATTCCTAGTCACTTTCTTTGTTAACTTTCTGAGGCTACAAACAGCTTGTACATCCAAATCAAAGTTCTATGAACTCTGAACCTGGAGAAATTTTTTCTACCTAACTTAATTTTTTGATGGCCCTGAGTTCTTACACACATAATGAAAGCACATCATTATATTCACAGAACCAGGATACATACCTTTCTTTTTCTTTTATTTTTTAATAGAGGAGAAGAAAAGCAAAAACTACCATATGGAAGATAAGGTATCCTCTAACAATAACAAGAAATTGAAAATGGAAACAGAAACCATTATCAGAATTGTATTCTTGGGTTGTTGAGATGGCCCTTCCAAAATCCTTTTCCTTGCTGTTTGTGAGACCTATACTAGTATGTGTTTTATTGTATTCTTTTTCCAAGTAATTTAACACCATCCTAATGAGATTGCTAATTCTCTGGCTTCTCTTTTACTATTTTACCTTTTCAATAAATGTAGATTGCAAAGAGAGGTTTGGATCCTAAAACCACTATAATAAATAGACATGTCTTATGGAAGGATGCAAGGGTCCCTAAAGATGGTACTATCACGAATGAAGCTATTAAGGAAGTAGTTGAGAAAATTGTAAGTTCTTGTTATTATATTCATTTATAAGTTTCAATTACCCTTATCACATGTTTTGAAATATAAATCTTAGGTTTTGGTATTTGCTAGAATGCATTGGAAACTTCCGAGACCAGTGAAACATTTGCATCACCTGCTAATGATTTGCTAACTAAGGCATTGGGAACGGCCGAACATCCGGGTCGTGTTAGGACTAGTGGAGCGGGAGTTACATTGAGAGATTATTTACGCTCACAAGTTGCATCTCAAACAACTTCTATGTATGAGAATATGATAGCTCGGATAAAGGAGGGGATGAAGGAAGAAATAATGAAAGAGACACAAGAGAAGATGGAAAATAAGTTGCAGGAGTGGTGGCTTAAGATTGATGTTCTCTTATCCAACAAGGGTAAGGAAGTAATTCACACGCCAGAGATGACCTCTACACCTAGTGTCAAGGGTAGTTGTTCAGATGCACGTTTTGTTGATCTACCAGAGGTATATGTCTACCTTTTATATTGAAATTTCTATAATATTATTTTATTAGATACCATACAAATAAACTCATAGCTTTTTATATGGCATGATTCATATTCTTATTCTTTTGACTAGCATAATAGATAAGCCAAAATAATCTCTCATTATCATTATATAGATAAGATAAATGATTTGTGTCTAATTTTATAGGGGGAGATACCGTGTTTGTTATTGGTAAGTAACCCAAATCGACTAGTGGCAATAGGAAGAGTATGTATACGCCATGGAATTGAAACTGTCATGCTACACAATAAACCTTTGGATGACAAGTATATGAAAGTTGTTGTTGAGGTTTCTTTGGATGATGATGCTCCATTTCCTGTGCCAAATGATGAATCTGGTATGTATAAAGTCCATCATGCACTCTCCTCTTACGTTGCATGGCCTAAAGCTCTAGTAGATCTCAATGTTGAGGTAAGTATTAATTAATATTTCAAATAAATTATTTTTAGATCATGCTAATATGGCTTCTCATGTATTATTTTTTTGTGATGGTTGTACTATAAAGCGTACACCACACCTTAATCAGGATACACTACACCCTAATCAGATTGAACCACAACCTTCACAACATAAAAAACCTTTACCAACTAAGAAGAAAAGGGTAAATGCTATGAAACCTGTTTCTAAGTCAGCAAAGGGTCAGCCTAAGCCACAATTCTCAAGTTCTATCACTTTGGGGAAAAAAGTGCATCAACTTGAGGATGTTGAAAGGTTATGCCGATGGAATGGAATTTTCAGATTCGATCATAATTCCATGTCCTAAAGCAGTTATGTTCCATGAATATGATATTCTGATCGATCGTGAATGTATCAATATAGTTCATAATAGAGGCAAAGTTGATAACTCAATTATGGCAGCATATAACAAGTGAGTATCATGAATTAATTGTATATAATTTAATATGTTTAATTATGTATGTATTGTCACATGTTAATATATTTCTATACAGGATAATATTTGAAAAGTGTGAGCGTGATGGGATATCTATTGTTGGGCTATTGTGTCCAAATATGATTTCGAGTTATAATGACAAACTACAGGATCGAGCACGATATCTAGCAGATGTTTTTTGTGCACATCCTCAAAAGAAATTATTTTTTGCTCCATACGTTCAAAA
Organism: Tamarix chinensis; assembly: GCA_030549775.1. NCBI lineage: Eukaryota > Viridiplantae > Streptophyta > Magnoliopsida > Caryophyllales > Tamaricaceae > Tamarix > Tamarix chinensis. Next base: position 85,659,549 of record CM060177.1, on the reverse strand, counting down.
GTAAGAATTTAAATTTATGTAATATATTAATGAAATTTTTTTTATTACTAAACATGTAATCTCTTGAATTGCAGGGATCATTGGATACTTTTTATAGTTTATCCTTCATGCCAAATGTGTTATTGGCTCGACTCTATGCATGGTCCTGTATATGATGAAGTCATACAAATTGTGAATATGTAAGATGTTTGAAATTCCAAGTATCTATTTATGTATACATATAGTTTCAGTTATGTTTTATATAACCTACATTTCATATGATATACTATTCTTTTATGTTGGAGCAGGGCTATGAGAATGTATCAGGCTAATAAAGGGTTTAGGACAACAAGTGTAATAAAGTGGGAGATAGTTGATGAGGTATTAACTAATTGGAGTTTAAAGTAATATATTATTTCTATTATGAAAATGATATCATATTATGCAAGTTTCTTATACTCTAATGTATTTTATTTTGACTCATAGTGTCCTAACCAGCCAAATGGGATAGATTGTGGATATTATGTCATGAGGTTCATGAAAGAGATTGTATCTGAGATGAAAACCCAACCTCAAATTCCAAAGAAAGTAAGTTTATTCTTTGAAGCTGTAAAGAATTCTTACTCATGGATATTAACTAAAAAAATGTGAATTAATTTTGCAGTATTATCCGTTATATGGTGGTCGATGTTACACCAATGAAGAAATTGATGAAGTTCGAGAGGAATGGGCCTCCATGGTTATTACTCATTTGAATACGTAGCAGGTAAAGATATGATAGAAAAATGCAAAAGTAGATGATGGCATCCTTTTTGTGCCACTTTCTTGATATATTTTTTGTCTACTATCATGAAGAAAAATGAGCTGATTTGTTTAGTTTCTTATGATTGTCCTTGTTCCTTGATATAAATATTAAGAATAATAATAATAGTATTAGGAGGGCATTTTGGTGTTCTAATTAGAAACACTGAATTAATTGACGAGGAAACTGATAGATATCATCCACTTATTAGAACAGTTGCTGGAATAGAATGTAGCTTATGTTTTATTTTATGTGAGGTGAAGTTAGCTAATTTTATTTGATTCCGTTGTTTGGTTTTGAATGTGTCATGAAGCCAATTGTTAACTATTAATAGGGATGAAGAGCCATACAATTTAGGCATGAGTCAGAATTGCTGGGGCACAATTGCTCAATACTCGCTTTGTAGGATGCATTTGTTGAAAGTATTGACCCCTTGATTTGATGCATTTTAGCTGCTTACATGTGTGTGCTTTTTTGAGTGTTGAGATTTGAGTTTTTGGCCTGATTTTTCATTGCCTGTTCTGATTGATATATCAGCAAAATGTATATTGCGGAGAGGTTTTCTGGGGATGCTGAGAAAATAGCTCCTTTTGCTGCCAAGTTTGAGCATCGACTATTTATGGAGGCCATGTCCAAGGTAGCTCCCTTTCATATGCATTTAAAACTTGAGATCTTTACCAAGCTTTCAGTGGGTGATCACTATCTCTTCCTTGGGATGTAGGACCTTAAGATGACTGTAATTTGTTGAGGTCCCCTTTATCCTCCATAGTTTTTTTTCTTTCTTTTTTATGTAAAATTGGCACCCTACATGTGGCATATTTTCATCTTGTAAATATAAATTATTTATTGAGCTTTATTGTTAATTGAGTATGCTGCTTCCTTGATAATTTCAGGAGGAGTACATGAACCAGCATACGTTTTCTTCTAGGATGCAGAATATGATCAGCTATGAGTATCATACTAAATATGCTTTGCCAGTGAATCCTGGTTCTGACTATTTCAGAGCTACAAGTGCTGCCTGTAGTCCATTGACCACCAATGGTCAACAATGTTGCTTGCCAGGTTCCTCATTGAACTCCATGACTGGTAAATTTAATTATTACATTTTGGTTTTCTACTTTAATGATTCTCTTGTTTACTCTATTGCTGTATCTCATTATTTGCCAATCATTTGATGACAGGTTCACAGAAGAGTGCATGCAGTCAAGGAGCTGGCGTTTTTCCGGAGGGGAGGAATCAAAGACTTGAAAATATTTCACCATCCAAATCTAACGAACTTTCCATATGTCAAATCGGTTCTGCAAGGGAGGGTTTCTCTGATCAGCCTTTGAATACTGGTTCTGATTGTTCCAGAGCTACCAGTGTTGCCTGTAATCTGGTGAACACTGATAGTCTGCAATGTTGCTTGCCAGGTTCCTCTTTGAAGTCCATGGCTGGTAAATCGAATTATTGCATTTTGCTTTTCCATGACATACTTGATTACTTTATTCTAGTGTCCCCTTATTTGACAATTATTTGATCACAGGAGCAAAAAACAGTGAGTATAGACTAGAAGTTGGCAAGTCATGGACTGGGAGGAAGCGAAAACATGACATTATTTCACCATCTAATGAGCAGTTCATAACTGGTAAATGCTCTAAGTGGCAAGATATTTCTGATATTCAACCTGTTGATAGTGGGCCTACATTTTCTGGAAGCATTTTACGTTATGAGTCTGAGCCATCAGATGGTGGTCCTATAGAATCACAATATGTGGTTGAAGGTATGATTTCTTGTTGATGATAACACACTGAAGTACTAGATCTTGATTGCACATGACACATGCTTGATTCATTATATGGATGCATACTTAATTCTCAAAGATAAATAGAATTTGTTTGCTGTAAAAAAATATAAATAGTATTCATTTTGTGAACGAATGGCAAAGATGAATTTGATCCATAGTTTGTAACAGAATCCAGAGTTCTTATAAATACATAAATGATATTTTACTGCATATTATTAACAAAATCAAACAACCATCTATAATGGCCACAATTGTAATGCCTTTGAAAAAATAGACACAATTATACTAGAGCTGGTAAAAGTTGCCCCGACCTATTTTGAGTGAAACCAACCCTCCAAAACCAGTGTTTGCTCTTGCTACTCAGTGTTTGGCTCCTTCTAGTTCTGAGGTGACTGAAAGGATAGAGAGTATACAAAAGCATATGGCTGCAGGTATATCACCTTCCTATATGATGTTTCTTCTCCTTGAATTGTATGATCTCTGGATTATCTGTTTGATTACTGTGTCACCTTATCTTATTATGTGTGTGACTATCAGATATGTATTTTGACATTTCTTTTGTTTTTAACTATTGAAGACTGTAGTGCAATTCTTGATAGGGGCATTGCAAAACGATGACCCTGGCAAAATAGACAACCATATCAAATCAACCAGCTTCGTCCATCACGAAGGAATATGTCTGGTGACACAGATGTGGACCACAAATAGCACGTACTAGAAGGCAGTGAACACCGAAAACAAACTATCACAACGGGAATTTTCAAAAGAAGCCCTCTAAACAACCAAGAATGGTGCAAGGGCTTTAACCAGGAATTGATTTCTATCTACAACAACAGAACACCAAATGAAGGTCAGACATCCTAGCTCACCGCATTTAAGCACATGTTGCTTGCTAGCTTATATTCTATGGTGCTGTGTTGGCCCTTTTATAAATTGGCCTTGAGTACCAATACACCAAAGCAAAAAATAAAAGGAATGCATTACCTTCTCTCCCGCTGCAAGAAGAAATCCAGCCAGATTATAGGCATAACCAACGCAGTGTGTGCCAATGGGGCTTTGTAAGCTTCCCATGGTATCATAGATTGCCATGCTTGGAGTCAGCTACAAAATGAGCGGATCCTTAGGATAAATAGCCAATAAGGCAGAAAAACAAAAAGTACCAGTGTCCCACAGAAATCTCACATCTCCACCAGGACCGTTGATATACATATACAACCTCTTGGACGAATCAATACTGTCTAAATACAACATTGTGGCTAGTATCTGATTGCTGAATTCTTCATCTATGTGTTGTCCAATGAAGATGACACGTTCACGATACTGCACAGACATAGAAACAACTTCAGAATGATACCAAAAAAGGGAGAATGCAAAGCCTCCCAGGGAAGGCAAGCATTTGAACATGCAGACCCATCGAAAGATCTTAGTAGAGTCAGGGGCATGAAATTGCAATATAAGCTACTAGCCATGTCCTTGATCAAACAGATCCATGTTTACTCTCCCCCCCCCTCTTCAAAATGACCTGAGGAGGGTGTCCTTGACTGTTGATCCAGCTGAGCTTCTGGGGTTCATTTTCAAGGAAAATAGCTCAAGTCTAAAGAATTTTAATACATTATGCTAGTAATATATGCATACCAACACCACAAAGTCAGAAATTTCATCCTTTAGTATAGTGATAACTATGAAGTGCAGGATAATTGAACTAAGAGAAAAGTACAGATTAACAAATTTCAGAAGTATTAGGAAAGAAAACATAAAATAGACAACTTAAACAAAAATAATGACTGAAAATAGGCCACAAAGTGGTTGCTGATGTGTTGATTAAATGCCTCAGGACCCTTGTTGATTCAAGATGTTGAATGCTTGAATAAATTTTACCTTGGATAAGGGCTCTTGATGTGTGCTTAGAACAACAGCCAATTCATCACAATTTTCCTCACTTGGGTTTTATTTCCTTGCAGATAATTTTGAGCAGGTTGGGATTTGGGGCATGGACTTGACATTCTTCCCCATCATAGAACACTGTTATATGCTGAGAAACATAGGTGGTGAAACTATTGCTGGATTCAGGTTCAAAAGATGGAACAACTTTGTGTGGTTAAGGATCTACCAGCACATGAAATTGTGATTTATGTGTAGTCTTATTTTATATATCTATATATCAAGTTTAGGTTGTATATAATTGATTGTGAATATAACATGTTTTGGATATCGTATGGATTGTATATAGATGGTTTTGGATATAATGAAGCAGGTTCATGTTATATATAACCGATTGCGTATAAAGCAGGTTCAGGTTGAATGAAACCGATTGCGTACAAAGCATGTTCAGGTTGAAAATACAAACGTATATATAGCGGGTTTTGAATATAACATCAACAACGGTTAAGCACTCGTTGTTGATGTTATAAAACAGCGTGTAATGTCTAAAACCACAACGGTTATATACCCGATATTTAACTTCTTATTAACAACGGGTTATTACCCGTTCTGGAAATATAAAGGCAGCGGGTAACTATACTATTCGACAACGGCTATATAGAAAATTAACAACGGGTGTTTACCTTTGTCGTTATTATTAAACAACGGATCTATATAAAATTAACAACGGGTTTTTAACCGTTGTTGTTCTTATTAGACAACGGATATGGATAATATTAACAACAGATGTTTAACCGTTGTTGTTATTATTAGACAACGGGTATCTGTAATATTAACAACGGGTATTTACCCGTTGTATTTAGAATTAAACAACGGATATCTTGAATATTAACAACGGGTGTTTAACCGTTGTGTTTAGTATTCAACAACGGATATCTTGAATATTAACAACGGGTGTTTAACCGTTGTGTTTAATATTCAACAACGGATATATGGAATATTTACAACGGGTGCCTAACCGGCGTGGTTGTAATTCAACAACGGATATGTTGAAGATCAACAACGGGTATTTAACTGTTGTCTGAGAAATTCAACAACGGTGACCGGAACCGTTGTCTTTGAATTCTATTAAAGACATCGCATACATTTATAACGGACGTTACGCGTTGTAGGTTATATAAGTAACCGTTGTCTTTGATAGTTTATGTTGTTGTGTTTCTAGCATTACTTTATCCAATTTAAATATATTATAATAATAATCTGCATGAATTTTTAAAACTAACATTACCTTGTTTTTTTATAGTACACCTATGTCAACCATTAATAACAGAGTGTTTAATATCACCGACCTATTAGGTTAAAAATATCTAAATTGGAAAGTTACTACAGTAACACATCTAAAGGCTAGATGCCTGCATTATACTATTACAATGAATAATAATGCAACAAAGGACAAAAAAGGCAAAGGCAAGAATATTTATTTGCCATCTTCTACATGAAAACATGATAATTGATTTCTTATTATAAAAAGTGATGCATGAGCATCCCAACATATCCAAACTAAAGATAATCTACTTATTAATTTTTCCAAAGTAGAGGAGTTCAAAACTCTTCTTATTTGGGTTAATAATTAATTAGACTATCAATAGCCATGCAAGTCAAACCAACCCACACCCTTTAATATGTGCATGGCTCACTTCTACCTATTGCATGGCTCACCTAGACACTCCAAAATGTGGCTCCATATTTTCGCACCTCTCCACCACCTCCACACGCCACCATCTCAACCGTCTCTTACCTATTGGAATCCCAACATTTTTGCAAGATTTATGGAATTTGGAAATACCATTATGATGTGATCGAAAGCCCCTAAACTTGGCTTACTATCGGGTGCAAACAAGCAGCTACATCAACAACAAAAATCAGCATGTCTACCAATTGGATTAGCTAGGAGTTTTTACTTTATTTAGCCTAGTTTAGTTAAAATTAGATGTTTAACTTTCCTATTTTGTAATCTATGTGTCCTAAACCTTGTGATAGGGTGTAATGTCAATCAAATGATGATGGGGATTGAGTCTCCTTTTTGACACTCAATTAGCTAGTTGATTGGTGTCTAGGAAAATAGCTAATCTCATAGTCTTAACTATAGAGTGCAGTGTAAATAACTAACCTACATGGTTAGCACTTGTAATGTAGGTCAAAAACCACCATTTTTTCCTAGTTTAAGAGTAGAAGGTCTATAAGGTAGGGGCGGATCTCTTTGGTTAGAAAAAAATCCTCTTGTATTTGACTACTTCTAAGTGAATGAAGAGTTGAGTTCTTACAAAATCTTGCAACATTTTATGCTAAGGGTGATAACCTCAGTTGGTTGATGCAAGTACTTGAATTTGTAAGTCATAAATTCAATTTTGTTTATCCAAAATCATCCTCATCCTCCCTTCTTCTTTTGGTTTTCTTGAAGCTCAATCCTAAATTCACCACTAATTACTTAGCTTAAGGTCATTTGCTTAGCATTATGTATCAAATTAGTATCAAAGCTCAAGGTTAGAAATTTTGGGGTATTTTTATCTCTTTCACAGTTTCTTCCTTGACCTATTTATTCATCTTCAACCATCCACAAAGTTTCCTTCTTTATTTCTTTCGACCACTTAACCCTTTTTTATCGCAAAACCAAAGCTGCTTTTCCATTCAACACCTTACCTTCTCTTAGGTGTTAACTTTTGTGTGCAAAACCAACTTAGCACATGGATAACCAACCTATGTCCTGAGGCTTAAGTCTTGAGGAGACACATAATTTAAGAAGGGATAATTCAATAGAGGCATTACAAGCTAATATGAGGAGGATATTAGGTATTTTGGAATCCTTTGTACCTATTGCAAACCTTCGGCGGGCTAAAAGCCTTGTACCTTAAGGAGAGGAAAGGTGAAATACCCCAAAACCATAATTTAGGAAATTATGGCAAAATAAGAATTTATTAGTAAAATTAATTAAATAAATTATTTTATTAAAATAAGAGGGAATTAATTAAGGAAAATCAAGGAGAAAATAATAAATAATTTAATTAGAAAAAATTTGAGTGTTGTGTTAATTAAAATGGAATTCAGGAAAGATCTTTCAAAAACCTTAAATTAACCTAAAAGTAAATTTAATTATTATTTTATTAAAATATTAATATTTTCAAGTATCCTAAAATACCAAAATACTTTAAATGCCCCAACTCACCTATTTTTCTCTTCATTCTTTTTTTCCCTTTTCTTTTCCTCTCTCTCTCTCTCCTTTTTCTTCCTTCCTCTTTTTCTTTCTTCCCCTCCCCTTCCCTAACCTGGGCCAACCCAGCCTACAACCCATTCTTTTTTTCCTCCCCATCTTGTGCGGCCAAGGCTTGCGCCCCTTCTCTTTTTCCCAACAGGCTGGTTGCCCCTCCCCTCTTTCTTTCTTTCTTTTCTCCCTGGACCACCAGTCTAGCCTTCTTCTTTTTCTTCCTCGATGAGTGCCTGCAACTCCCTTGACGTGTGGCTTGATTTCTGCTAGCAACCATGCTCGTTGGCCAACCATCCCTCCCCTTTCTTCCCCGCTGATTTACCTATCTTTTCAACTTGGCAGACCCATCCCTCTCCTCACGTGTGCCCATTCCTTCTCCCTGACCCAATCATAGCCTTGCAATGGTAGACCTGTGTCAGCCTACCATTGCCGGTCGGTGTGCCCATACCACTTGCCCCCTATTTTCCTACTCCCCTCTATCGTTTTCCCCTCCGGAAGAAAGGTTTTTGCCACCTTCTTAGACTCAAGATCTCTACAAAAAATTCCTTCCTTAAGACAAGGATCTTTGAGTGTGGAAGAGTATATTTGAGAGTTTGAGAGGCTCATCATAAGGCTTCAGTTGGAGGAGATGAATAATGAAATGCCCCAAAAATTTCTAATTTTGTAAACTATATTTAAATGATTTTTATTAGAAAAATTATTTAAATAAATTAATTTTATTAAAATAAAAGGGAATTCATTGGAAAAATTAAGAAGAATTTTGTAAGTATTTTTATTAGAGAAATTTTGGTATTTTGGATAATTAAATATGTTATTTTGGAAATTAATTAAATAAATTTATTTATTTAAAATAAGAATGAGAAAATAGTTTTAATTTAATAATAATTTTATAAATAATTTAATTGGAGTAATTTATGGTGTTTTGCTAATTAAAATAGAATTTATGGAAAATCTTTTAAAAATCCTAATTTAGCCTAAAAAGGGATTTAAATATTATTTTATTTAAATATTATTATTTTAAATATCCTAAATATTTAGATTAATTTAATTGGGCCTAACCTATTTTATTTCTCCTTTCCTTTTTCCCGTTTTCTTTTTCTTTCTTTTTCTTCTTTTTCTTTTTCTTTCTTTTTCTTCTTTTTCTTTTTCCTCTTCTTCTCGCCGAACTAGGCCAGCTCGCGGCCCAGTTCCCCTTTTCTTTTTCTTCTTCGGCACGGCCCAGCCCGCGCCGTCGTCCTGCCTCCGCCCTCCACACTGCGTTTCGCCCGTTTTACGCTCGAACCTCCTCGTTCCATTAAACGCACCCTCGACCGCGCCCGAACCGCCTGGTTCTTCCTCCTTTTCTTTCTTTCTTTTTCCTTCGCAAACCGCCTGGTTTGCCTCCCTTCTTTCTTCCTTCTTCCTCCTCCCTCCTCCGTCGACGACGCTGCAACAACGGCCTCCGTCAATGGCTTCTCCTGCTACGGTGAATAATAACCGCCGTTTCTTGTCTCATTGTCTTCCTCTTAACTCCAGGAATAAATTGACGTAATTATTTGACGTTAAATCTCGCCCGTTTCCTCTCCCCAGCCCCGCGAACCTTCGACCAAAACCAAGGAATTGTCGGCCGTTTTGTGCCACCAGCCACCCAAATTCTTGCATTTAACACTTCCATGTCAACCTCCAGCTCCTCTTTATCCATTCCAACATCTATAAATAGCCTAATGGTAGGACTTTTGGATTTCTTTTCTTCCCCGAAACCCTCGGCCCGAGCTGCCGCCACCCCAACTTCAGACGCCTCTTCCGCCTCCGTTAGCCAACTTCAGAGCCACCGCTGCATGCCAAATGCTTCCCTGCAACGCCCTCTAGTTAACCAAACTATTTTAATCTCTCGATTCTTCTTGTACGAGTCTAAATAATCATTCAAAGTTGGATGCTCGTTTCGCCGGAATTTTGACCCCGAAGCCTTAAACTGCCTTCCACCGCCGTGCGCCGCCACCTTTGGCTGCACCACCACCATCATTTTTTCCCTCTCCTCCGGGGCAACAATAAACACCTCTTATATCACCTCAGTTCTCCCTATCTTTTTCCCAACATCCATCTTTCTCTTTCTTCTTCTATTTTTCCAGCCACCGCCGCCGCCGCCGTGAACCACCGCCGGTGCCACCTATCCCCACCAGCTTAAGGTTGAACCCTAGACCCTCTCAACCATTTTCCATATTATTATAAGCCTTGATTTAATTTATTTCAATTATTTGCATATAATTACCATTATTATTATTCTTAATATTTATATTCTTAATATGTTTTATTATTATTTGATGAGAAATTTTATTCTGAATTGTACTTGCAGGGTGGAGAGTGGTAATAAAACAATATTATTGTTAGTTTCGAATTTTAAGTTATTAATTGAATTATTATGGGATTATTATCATTCTTATTATTATTATTATTATTAATATTACAATTATTAGAATAATTATTATTATCATTTTATTAATTATTCTGGAAAATCTTAGGCCCTAATTTTGTATTAACATTTGCAATTATTTATTTTAGTATTATTATTTCTACTGTTATTATAACCATTAATAATAATATTATTATTATCTTTATTATTTTAATATTATTATATATGTTAGTAATTTTATTATTTATATTAAATAAGTGGTAAGTCATTAGTTATAAGTAGGGTCGAAACCCCACTTTAAATTTTAAAGCTTATTATTATTATTATTATTATTATTATTATTATTATTATTATTATTATTATTATTATTATTATTTATATTCTCATTGATATTAGTTTTATTATCCTTGATATTATTATATTAGTATCATTATTATCATTAGGGTAAAATATTTAACCCTATATTATCAAGGTTTATAATATCTCTATTATTTTTATGTCTTTAGCAAAGTTAGAATGTTGTTAAAGTTATTTTATTAATATGTTATTATTTGGTCAAAGCCCTAAGGAGGCGTAGGAACGTGCTCCAAGACCGGTGTCGTTTCAGGTAAGGGGTGCTAAGGCCTTTTATGTGCTAATGTGCATTGTGTGATTCATATGCTATGCATTCTATGTTTATGATTATTAATTATGCCGTATATGCTATGACATGGAGTTGAAGTATGTTTTCGTATGGCATATGTATTATTTGTGTATGACCCTGTAAGACATGCATGTGAGGACGTTGATATGATTTTATGTGGGAGAAAGGATGAAAAAGGAGGATGGAGAAAGAAGTTGATTAAGGGATGTGAGTTGACCTAAGTATTCCATTGATTCATGAGTAAAGGAATAAAATGGAGAATTTAAGGGTTTCGTGTGTGAGAATCTGATTTATGATTTTTGAGGTTTTGTATGGAGAATATAATTTATGGTTTTATATGGGGAAGTTTAATTTATGGTTTGGTATGATTTTATGTGAGAGAAATTAATATATGGTTTGTATGGAAGAATTACATTTATGATTTGATTGGGAGAATATAATTTATGATTTGTTTGGGAAAATCCAATTTATGGTTTTGCTTGGGAGATTCTAATTTATGATTTTATGGGGAAGAATCTAAGTTATGGTCTTGTATGGTAGAATCTAATTTGTGGTTATGAAAGGGGAGAATCTAATCAATTGTATTATGTGGAAAAATCTTTGGGTTTTATATGATTTGAATCTTTGTGTTGCTATGGATTGAATTTAGGGTTTTTTTTTGTGAATGAATCTTTGGGTTGTATATGGTTTGAACTTAGGGTTTGGTAAGGATGGATACTTAGTTTGGTATGGATGAATCATTGGGTTTTATATTGTTTGAATCTAAGGTTTGGTATGAATGAATCTTTGGGTTATGTGGAATGAATTTAGGGTTTTGTATGATGAGATTTTGGGTTTTGCATAATGGTTAATGGTTGTATGGTGTTATTAGGGTTTTCATGGAAGTTAATAATTGCATGGGATGTGTAAAGTTTGTATAAGAGTAAGGTTTACGTATGGAACGCTGATTTGGGATTTGAGGAAAGTAATGTAAGTGTTGTTTGGGTGATTGAACTTTTGAAGGGAAAATAGTGCGTGGAGCATTATATGGGTACGTAGGAAACCGAGCTAGGGTTCGTGTGGATAATTAGGGTTTGGTGCAACTGCTTAGGGTTTTTGTGGTATCAGGTGTTTTTTGGTGATTAAAGTGGAGTCATGAGGATGGAATTTATGAGTTACAATGTGTGAAGTGTTAAAGGAGTGATTCATGCATGTCTAGGGTGAAAGCCGTTGAATAAGATAATTAAGACACTAATTATTTAAAGTGGAAGATCGTTGAGACGGGACCAACCGATCCACCGGTTCGGAATAGTGGTTAGGGTGTTTACCCTATGTGTGATCGATCCACCGGCTATAATAGTGGTTGGGGCATGATGTCCTATGCGTAACCGATCCACCGGTTATAATAGTGGGGGTTCTCAAGCTCAACAACCGCAAACCAGAATTTTGCTAAAATGCCTAAAAGATACTAATTACTTACAGTGGAACACCATGCGTGTCGGAGCCAACCGATCCACCGGTTAGGAATAGTGGTTAGGATGCGTACTCCTATGTGTATCCGATCCACCGGCTATAATAGTGGTTAGGGTAGATACCCTATGTGTCTCCGATCCACCGGCTATAATAGTGGGGGCTTCAGTTTTCGCATGGATTTGATAAAAAGACATGATGTGTATCGAATTCCGATAAAAGATTAATTAAGTAATTAATTTGGACTATGATTGGGCCTTTATGTATGTACTTGAATGATTGGTCGATATGATGATATGATGATGGTCTTTATGATCTTTTATTAATCTACATGGATTATGTGCTTGTGTGTTGGCCTTAGTGCTCGGTTACCTTACTCAGTACGTAGCGTACTGATCACCCTTTTCATGGGTGCTGCTCATTCCCACGAGTAGTATGCCCTTCTGATTTGTGCAGGTGGGCGAGATATCAGTTGGGGTTGAGTGTTGAGCGTGTTTGGCTCAAGTTCGAGAGTGTCGTGGCCGTATTTCAGCCTTTATGTAATGTTATTTCCTACTATTATTTCTTTGTATTGGATTATTTATCCTCTTTGATTCGCACTCTGATTTCTGTTTTATTACGTTTATAAACGTTTATGCGTACTCTAATTTTAAGGTATGATCTTTCGAGTTCTTTTATGAACTGTTGATTTGAATTTAATGTAAATCTTTTCTTTAGCCTTAGCACTTGGTACTGGAACGGTCAGAGAGAACCGGTCTGGTATTAAGTGTGGCGGTAACATTTCCAGAATTCACAAGTTTTAAGGGATTCTATTTTTATTTGCTTCCGCTTTAAGAAAAAAAAATTAGTGAATTTTGGGGTGTTACAAATAACACACTATGTCTTAGTTTATAGGAGGGTTGAGGGGAGACATTACTAGATTGGTGGAACTCTACAAGTATCATATTGTGGATGAGTTGTTCTATTTGGCTATAAAAGTGAAGAAGCACAAAAAAGAGAATAGGGGTTCAAAATGGGAGGTATAATATAAGGATCCACTAAATGCTAACTCTAACCTCAAAGATTTCGAAGCTAAAGGGAAGGAAAAGCCAAATAGTTTATCATTATCAAAGTGAGTTTCCAAATAAAAGAGTCATGACCATGCTAGACCTAGAGGAGGAAGAAATGGTGGAAGAAGAGTTCGAGGCCCAAGCAATCATAAAAGGAGGAATCGATGTAGTGCCACTGAATGTGGGGGAGTCTCTTAAGGTGAGGAGGGTTTTACAAATGATAGAAGCCATTGAAGAGGAATCCCAAAGGGAAAATATTTTCCATACCAAGTGCACTATACTTGGTAAGTTGTGTTCACTAATTGTGCATGGAGGAAGTTGTGTAAATGTAGCCTCCACCACCTTGGTTGAAAAGCTATATTTACCAACTTAAGTGCATGCCAAACCATAAAAGTTGCAATGGCTCAACAATGGGTCTATGATCAAAGTTACCATGCAAGTGGTCGTGCCATTCTCTATAGGAAAAACGTACCAAGATTGTGTTATATGTGATATCATTCCTATGGATGCATGTCAGTTATTGTTAGGTAGCCCATGGTAATTTGATAGAAATGTAAGACATGATGATAGAAGGAACACATATATCTTTGTGTATGCTAGTAAAAACATTATGCTCACATTCCTTATCTATCGGCCCTTAATTGTTAGGGAGGACAAAAAAGAAAAGAAAGCTTTATTTGTTGATGGGAAGAGAGTGGAGAGGGCCTTAGGGAAAGGAAATACCTCGTATTTGTTGTTAATACTTGAAGTTAATTAGAACAAAAACCACTTGACCTTCAAGTAAAACATCTACTTGAAGAGTTTGGGGATATTTTTCCAAATGACTTACCTAGTGAGTAGCCTCCCCTAAGAGGCATAGAGCACCAAATTGATTTTATGCCCGGTGCCATACTTCCAAACTAACTAGCTTATAGGTGTAATCCTAAAGAAGCCGTGGAACTCCATAGGCAAGTTGAGGAGTTATTACAAAAGGGTTTTATAAGTGAATCCCTAAGTCCTTGCAGAGTTTCAGACTTCTTAGTACCTAAGAAGGATGGAACAATGCACATGTGTGTGGATAGTAGGGTCATCAACAACATTACTATCAAGTATAAATATCCCATACCTAGGCTTGATGATATGTTGGGTTGGCTACTTGAGGCTAGTATCTTTTCCAAGATTAATTTGAGAATCTGGTGTCACCAAATTCAAAAGAATGAAGGAGAAGAGTGGAAGATCACCTTCAAGACCAAGGGAGGGCTTTACGAATGGCTAGTCATGCCATTTGGACTCTCAAATGCACCAAGCACCTTCATGAGACTATGGATGAGATCTTTTTCACTTCCATTTCAAAATTTGTCGTTGTATATTTTGATGATATCCTTATATTTTTCTCTAGCCAGGATGATCATGTAAAGCACTTAAGTCTTGAATTCTTATCCCTTAGGAATGACAAATTGTATGGTAAACTAGAGAAGTGTGACTTCTATGTACCTAGGATCACCTTTTTAGGATTTATTGTATCTAGGGATGGAATATAAATGGATGAGTCAAAGGTGGAAGCAATAAGAACATGGCATACACTAACATCTATTATCAACGTTAGATCCTTTCATGGACTTGTCTCTTTTTATAGGAGGTTTATAAAAATATTTAGCTTGCTCTTAGCACCTCTCACCGAATGTCTCAAAAAGAGGTCCTTTCAATGAACCAAACCCGTATAAGGATCATTTGACCTAATAAAAAACAAGTTAAGTTAGGCTCCGACCCTATACATACCCGACTTTACAAGGTGTTCAAGGTTGAGTGTGATGCAAGTAGAGTTGGAATTGGAGCTTTCTTATTACAAGAAGGAAGACTTGTGGCCTCTTTTAGTCAGAACCTTAATGGTGCAAGATCTAACTACAATACATATGACAAGGAGTTTTATACTACAATAAGGGTTTTAGATGATTGGTCGCATTACAGACACCGTCACAATTTGTATTGCATAACAATTATGAGTCCCTTAAATATATAACTGGGCAACATAAACTCAACTCTAGGCATGATAGGTGGATAGAATTCTTGAAATCCTTATCATTTGTAGAAAATCATAAGAGTGGCAAGACCAATGTTGTGGTTCATGCCCTCTCTAGAAGATATTGTATGTTATCATTATTAAAGGCTAGAGTCTTAGGGTTTGGGTGTCTTAGAGAACTATACAAGTAGGACAAAGACTTAGCTAGATACATGGAAGAATAAGACAAGCCTTAAGGACTTTACCTTTTGCAAGAAGGTTTTCTATTAAAGGGGATCAAGCTATGCATCTCAAAGTGTTCCATTCGAGATATACTCACTTAAGAAGTGGATGGAGGAGGTTTAGCAGGGCACTACAGCATCAACAAAAGTTATGATGTACTCCAAGAGCATTTCTTTTTGCGTCGAATTATGGGTGATGTGCAATCCCTCGTGGCCAAATGTTCCACATGTCAAAGGTCTAAGAGTCATTTCCATCAAGGACTCTACACACCTTTACCCATTCCCTACCACTTATGGGATCATGTAAGCATAGATTTCATAGGGGCCTTACCTAAAACACAAAGGGAACATGATGGCATTATGATAGTAGTAGACTAATTCTCTAAGATGTCTCATTTTTTCCCTTGTCATAAGACGGATGATGTCTCTACTTTAAAGAAATAGTTAGGTTGTATGGTATCCCAAAAACGGTCATCTTTGATCAACATATCAAGTTACTTAGCTATTTCTTGAAAACCCTATGGAGGCTACTCATTACCAAACTTCTTTTCAGAACCACCTACCATCCATAAATAGATAGCCAAATAGATGTTACCAACCACATGATCACAATGCTTTTAAGGAACCTGATCCACAAGACCTTAAAGGATTGGGATGGTAAGTCGAGTTATGCCGAGTTTGCTTATAATTACTCTCCAAGATATTCCACCAAGCATTCCACTTTTGAAGTGGTGTATGGGATGAATCCCACCACCCCCATTTATCTTATTGCATTACCCATCTCCACACAAAAAAAATTTGAGGCAAAGTAGTGAGCCACAGAATTCAAGAAGTTGCATGAGCAATTTAGGGCATGGATTGAGAAAGTTAATGATATGAACTAAATGAGGGCTAACAAGCACAACAAAGAACAAGATTTCGAACTAGGTGATCTAGTGTGGCTGAATCTTCAAAAATAAAGGTTTCCATGCCGAAGAACTAATAAACTCATGCCCCAAAGTGATGGTCCCTTCAAAATCCTTGAAAAGATAGGCAACAATGCCTACCAGCTTGAACTTCCTCAAAATAGGGGAAACTTATACTCTGACTTTAATGTAGGAGACTGAATCCCTTACCTCTATGAAATACCTTTTGAAGATGGGGAGGTTCCTTCTTAAGAGGGAGAGGATTATGAAGTAGTATCCAACCATACCCAAACCAAAGATAATCTACTTATTAATTTCCTCAAAGTAGAGGAGTTCAAAACTCTTCTAATTTAGGTTGATAATTGATTAGAATATCAATAGCCATGAAAGCCAAACCAACTCACACCCTTTCACGTGTGCATGGATCACTCCTACATGCTACATTGATTTCTTAAACACTATAAAATATGACTCCTAAAGGGCACCATATTTCCGCACATCTACACCACCTTTTCACCACCTCCATATGCCACCATCTCAGTCATTTCTCACCTATTGGAACCCTAACCTTTTGTGTAGGATTTATAGACTTTGGGAAGACCATTATGCTGTGATCAAGAGCGCCTAAACATGGCTTAAAATTAGGCACAAGCAACCAGCTACATTAGCAACAATAATTAGCATGTCTACCGGTTGGATTAGCTAGGAGTTTTTACTTTATTTAGCCTAGCTTAGTTAAATTTAGTTGTTTAACTTTCCTATTTTGCACTCTATGTGCCTTGAATCTTACAATAGGATGTAATGTCAATCAAAGGATGATGGGGGCTGAGTCTCATTTTCAACACTCAATTAGCGAGCTGATTGGTGTCTAGCAGAATAACTAATCTCATTGTTTCTACTATAAAGGAAGGTATACCTAACTAACCTGCATGGTTAGCACTTGTAATGTAGGTTCATGACCTCCTAGTTTAAAGAGTAGAAGGTTTGTAAGGTAGGGGAAGATCTCTTTGGTTAAAAAAAATCCTCTTTCATTTAACTACTTCTAAGTGAAGGAAGAGTTGAGTTCTTACACAATCTTGTAACATTTATGCTAAGGGTGGTAACAATAG
This sequence comes from Tamarix chinensis, assembly GCA_030549775.1. NCBI lineage: Eukaryota > Viridiplantae > Streptophyta > Magnoliopsida > Caryophyllales > Tamaricaceae > Tamarix > Tamarix chinensis. The sequence goes on along the minus strand of CM060177.1, from coordinate 85,642,075 downwards.
TTTGTTGATGCAAGTACTTGAATTTGTACGTCACAAATTCAAGTTTGTCATCTAAAATCATTCTCATCCCCCCTTCTTCTTTCTATTTTGTTGAATCTCAACCACAACTTCAACACTATTTACTTAGCTTAATGCCATTTGTTTATCATTATACATCAAGAAGATACCGAAGAGTTGTGGGATAGTTTAACAGAAATGTATGGACACAAAAATAATGGTATTCTTCTCAAAGGCTTGATATAACTAGATTCATTTAAGATTTGAGAATTATAAGTGTATACCTCCAAATTTTGAACAAAAAATATATTCTAAAGACAATACAGAAGCATTATAAAGAAAAAGCGGGGAATGTTACTGCAATCATGCCTAATGTGAGGCAAAATGGAACAATGAACAAAAGATGTATGCTCTATTAATAATGAAATAATATCAATAATGTGTTATTTTTTAAAAATCTAAATAAAAAAAAGATAATAGTCAAAATAACTAGAAAGAACCAAAAGCATCCTGATGTAGTGGGGCTAAATATATCTAACTAGTTAGCCTAACTCTTAACTAAATATGAATGTAACTCTTGAACCCTAAGCAATGGATAACTACTAGCACACAAGATAATCCTCAACATATTCTAGTTGAGAACCATGACCTTACAAATCTTCCTCTACTCATTGGACTAGAAGCCAAATCATTATAATGACTACAAAAATGCAGTACAATAATGTACTAATAAAACAAACTACTTATAATATGTTAAGGGCTCAAGCTATACATTGAAGTCACATAGTAGCATGGTGATAAACATACTAACATAGTATAACATTTAGGCTCATAATAGCAATAGAACAAGGCAAATTTGCTTGCAAACACATGGAAGAATAGAAATATAGATTGGGCATTAGAGCAATATAATGTAATAATATTATAAATATTTCTTTAGCAACCATATAATTTTCAATTGTTAAGATAATATGTTCAAACACACCTAGTTCTCCAGCATGAAAAAAATTCATGGTGTCATACACACACAATGAGATATCACATTGTGAGTTTTGACTGGGTATTTAAAGCACAACATAACATTATATTGGTTCATGCAGGTGTGGGTGAATTTTAATGTAGAATGGTGAGCTATGTAATAAAAATGAAGGTCTCATGTTTGTTAACATGGACCTTGTTTTCTCACTAAATACTCTGATGTATTTTCATACAAAAGTTGAGAGTAAGGAAATTAACATGGAACATAAGAGTAATATTACCCAATTTTATCTTCCATAAAAAGAGGTATGATGAAACCCTAGTCGTTAAGTAATATTACCCAATTTTTTTCTTTCTCTCCATATAATTCTCCATTAAAAGAGAATTGAAGATTTGTATAATTGATTAATTGATTTGTTTAATTATCCTATAATTACATAAGAGTAAAAATAAATACCTTTATTTTTTCCCTCAATTATTCTATTTTGTGATTGAATCATCAACTATTCATAATCTTGTTAATTTCGTTTTTTAGTTTGAATCTTTTAAATTCATGTTATTCCACAATACACACCCACCATACGGGGTCAGGATATATCGAAAAGGCTTTTTTTTTCAAGGGATACCACACCTATCACACATCGAGTATACTATCGCAAGGGTTAACACATATTGGGAAACGACACACAACTTTTAATACACCTAAATTTTGAATAAAAAAACATTAAAACAATACACATGTGTTATAAAGCAAAATTAGGGAATGTTACCACCACATCAACCATGCAAGAGGTGTGATAATCACCCAACTCATGTCTGGTGCAAATCAAAATGGAACAATGAATGAAAGATGCATGCTCTACTAATAATGCAACAATACTAATAATAATAATGATGTGGATAATGATAATATAGATAAAAGAGCGTGTGAGACTTTACAAAATCTAAATACAATAATCAAAGCCAAAAGTATAAATAAGTAGAAAGAACAAAAAACTCTCAACGTATTAGGTAAAAATATATCTAACTAGTTAGCTTAACTCTTAACTAAATGAGAATTTTACTCTTGAATCCCAAACAATGGCTAACTATTAGCCTATGTTACCATCCTCACTATACTCTACTTGAGAATCATAACCCCAAAAATCTTCCTCTACTTAGTAGACTAGAAGCTAGATCATCATAGTGACCATACAAATATAGTATAGGTATAGTGAAGTAATGGTAAAACAAACTACCTAAAACATGGTAAGGGCTTATACTACACATTGATGTTACATAGTTGCATGGTGATAAACATACTAATATATTTGAACATTCAGAGTCATGATAGCAATATAACAAGGCATATGTGCATGGAAATTATGGAGGAATAATAATACATATTGATAATTAGAACCTCATAATGTAACCATATTATAAATCTTCTTTTAGTAACCACATATTTTCCTGTTCTTAAGATAATTCATTCGACCACACCTAGCTCTCCACTATGAAAAAAATTCAGGGCAACACAGATACACAATGGGATACCACATCCACCACATTGGATCAAGAGACATGAAATGGGATTTTCTTCAAGGATACCACACTCACAACACATCGAGTACATTTGCCGGGATGGCTAACAGAAATTGGGGTACCATACCCAACTTGTAACACCCCTAAATTTTGAATAAAAAAATCATTTTAAAGATAATGTAGAAGTGTAATAAAGTAAAATTTGGGAAATCTACCTACCACATCAACCATGTGAGAGTAGTGATTATCACCTAACTCATGCTTTATGTAAGGCAAAACATAATAATGAACGACCGTTGCATCCTCTACTTATAAAGTTGCAATAATAATAATAAAAATGATGAAGATAACAATAAAGTATATATAAGTGAGCGTAAGAGTTTACAAAATCTGAATATAAGAATTAAAGCTAAGAGTCTAAATAATATAAAATAACCAAAAACATTTAAATGATGTGGGAAAAATACATCTTATTGGTTAGCTTAACTCTTAAATAATTAGGAATGTAACTCTCGAACCCTAAGAAACAACCAACTACTGTCACATGGTACTATCATCATAATACTCTAATTAAGAATTATAACCCTATAAATCATCCTTTACTCACTTAACTTAAAGCTGGATCATCACAATGACCATACAAATATAGTATCAGTACTGTAAAGTATTAGTAAAATAAACTACCTAAACATATGATAAGGGCACATGTTGTATATTAAAGTTACAGAGTGGCATGGATATAAACATACTAAAATAGTATAACACTTAAGCTCATGATATCAATATCCATACATGCATTTGAATCATGGAAGAATAATAATACAAATTAGACATTAGAACCACATTATATATCCATATTATAAATCTTTAGTGACCACATAATTTTCAATTATTAAGATAATCTATTCGACTACACCTAATTCTCCACTATGAACAAAAGACATAGCAACATACATACACAATGGAATGCCACATCCACCCCACGAGGTTAGGTTTCATTGAAGGGAATTTTCTCTAGGGATACCACACCCACCACATATCGAGTGCAACACCTGTCGTTAGGACTAACATAGATTAGGATGTGAAACTCATCTAAGCAATGTACAATATAAAGTACTAAGGGGCTTGTACTTAGATGCCTTACCCACTTGTACTAGACATGGATGTCATGCCATCTTACGATAGTATAATCCTATACCTCAAAGATATGCACATACACCCTTAGTGAGTGTAGTATGGTAGAGAAGGAAATAAGTTTTGAGTGAAAATATAAAAACACAAGGCAACCCATCCACTAACTCCTAGCTAACTACCCCGAAGTCAAAGAAAAAGGCTTGAATAAAATCTTAATCCATTAATTATTAATTACCAAGTGATATCACAAAACCACAAATTAATTCCATTAATAACCAAATTAGGTGTTTCTAAGTAATAACACTAAACATATCACATGGCTTATAAGTCACCAATTGGGTGTTTAGAGGTGACACCAAAGTTAACCACTAAAGGTAATATCCTCATTTTGATCTATGTTAAATTTGGTTAAAGTCATGATAAAAATGTTGTAACTACATAGAAACATTGATATAGATGTCCCAATAGAATAACATTAATTAACAAGCAAACATGCTGAAATATAAGCAGACCTATTAACTGGTATGGTAGTATCAGACCTAAGTAGAAAATTAAACAAGATAACCAATCGACTTGTTGGTCCCGCCAATCAATTGTTCATAGGAAACCAGTCAATGGATTTGACCAAACTTATTAATTGGTCTAAGAAGAGACCCGGCCACTCTAGTTATAAGGTAACTAGTTGATGGGTTTGATAAATCGATCGATTGCTCATAAGAACCAATCAACCAGTTCATCAAACCAATCAACTGATCTTGTAACCAACCAATCAAAAATCCCAAATCAAGATAGTGTTCACACAACTAGTTGATCGGTGTCAATTGGTCCAGCAAACCAATCAACTGGTTTGGGGAAATCAATACCCAAACCTACAATCCACAAAACAAAATTTCACCCATCTGTACCATATTAATCATAACATGCTTTCATATCATAAAAACATAAAAAGGCATGATACACACATAGAATCACATAGGTACATGATATATTCGAGACTTAAAAAATCATGCTCAAAACTACTAAAATCATGCATAATAACAAGGTTCTCAAAATATGCTCAAAACTTTAAAAAATAAAACTTTATTATATGCTCAAATCTAAGAATTAAATTAACTTTTAAACAATACAAAAATACACAAAGAACATGAAAGGTAAAACTTTGGTTCTTTAGTGACCACACAAAAAAGTCTTCGGATGTCTACACTCTCGGAACCCACACCCAACATGAGGTAGGCATATTACTGACCATCCCTGAGAAACTACACATGATCCTCTACTCATTGGAATGAGCAGGAGACCAAGCAAATGGGTACATTAGTACACTTCATACTGATCAATTCAAGTTACCTCTTCAATGAAAGTCACATGCACACAAGTTCCAACATATTATGGAGATCATACTAACATGTTTAATGCCTATTCCATATAAACAAATATACATGTTCTATCATGATCATATCATGCATCAGAAACTCATATTATACACAACTTATCATGTTTATCAACATAACACAACATTATACATGACAACATGAAAGCTACTATACAGATAATCCAACAATTATTAAGGCTTTTCTATCATCCATGAATGTAGTTTCACTATAAGTCCATTTTTCTGAATTACATAATCTATTAGGTCATTTATTTATATACCATTATTTCCTTTATCATTATTTCCTTTTTATTTTATTTTTCTCTTTAGCCACACTCTTATTCCAAGTTCTTATTAAGCAATGGACTGTGCATCACCCTATGATCTCATGTACCATGGAAGTCTATCCAAACCAAAGGACATAAAGTTTGGCTGAAGCTAAGTAACTACCAATGGGCATAAGTTCAAGCCGAAGCTAAGTAAACACCAATGGACATAAGTCTAAGTTGAAGCTAAAAAATACCTAGGTAACTAGACCATTTAGTATTGATACATACTAGTACATTATTAGTATCTAGAGTAGGTAAGGTACCAAGATCTACTAGGATCCTGCTCAAAGGCAAAGCCTAAAGGCGTTAATAATCGCATGAAGGCAGACTAATCTTCAGTAGTTAATTAAGGATTAGGTAACCCAAATCCTTACACAATTTGATCATCTTTTGATTTAAGTGATTAACATGTCATTTTTGAGGTTATGTGATCATACAAAGCTTGCACAATATGCAAGCAAGGCATTAACATACTTATTCCCTCTTAACCGTTCATATTACCTCAACCATGCGGTGAGATTTCTATTAATTCTTAATCAATGTTAATTAATCCATCATATTAACCCATCTTAGACCAATAATCTAAATTACAGTACCCTTTATAGTCATAAAATACTTATTCAGATTTTCTCATTAGGGCCTTCACAAACACCTATTGAGTATGCTAAGAATTATGATCCATTTAATCCATCCATTAGGTTGTCAATCTATGTCAATAGATGCATTTCACCCAATAAATAATCATATAGTAGCATTAGGCATATTTTCAAAGCATATTCAATCTAAAAGATTAAATTTACATAGTTTGACCAAACAAGTCAATTGGTTTGGCCTAACCATCAATCGGTTCCCCCAACTAGTCGATCAGTTTGGGCCAACCAAACGATCATTTTGGCTTAGCTAAACCTAAGATTTCCTCGAACCAGTTGACCGATTTGGCTAAACCAATTGACTATTTTAAGACCAGTCAATTGGTTCTACCAAACTAGTCAATGGGTTGAAGCAGAGAGCAACTAAGGCCACCACATGCCCATAGGTTGATGGATTTGGGTGAACTAGTCGAATTTTCTAAGGATTAGTCAATTGATTTGACTTAACTAGTTAATCGGTTTGTCCCTAAACAACAAATAACATACATTTTTCATGCAAATCACTCTAAAAAATCCTACCACATCTAACCAAAAACATATCATAACATCATGGCAATACTGAAACATTCTTCACAATTATTCAAATCAAGCATATTTCCTACAATCATGCCTTTTTCCTAAGATTCACAAACTAATCAACATGCATCCATATGAAACCAAACTCTCATGTAGACCCATAAAATTAGCACTTTAAAGAATACTCCACATCATATGATAGAAATAAGAATGAATTACTTGATGCAAGAATTTTTTTCCCACAAATGGGAACAACTCAACATGGAAGATTTTCAAATTCCAAACCTTTAAAATGAAAATTTGAAGCTTCAAAATTAGAATTCAAATTAAAAGGAAATAGGTTTACCAAACTTAAGATAAAATAAAGAGAAGTTATATTGGGAGAGAAACTTAAATTATTCCTAAATCTACCCTTCTCTTACCTGAAGAAACAAAAAGGAACTAGGGAAAGGATTGGAAGAGTGGAAAGGAAAGAACATAGGTGCTAGATAGCTAGAATATCTTAGACATTGGAAGAAAAGTGAGTAGAACAGGTGTTTAGGGCTATTTAAAGCCAATAAATTGATTCAAGAATGAGTGGGGTTATGCACAAATTAAAAACCCTAATCCTTATGATTCAAATTTGAGACAAATAGGATAATCTTTCCAAAGATAGGCTAACTTCCATTTTAGAGCTATAATGGTGATTTCTAGATCATGTAGGCCAAATATGTCTAAAAATGTCAAACACAAGATAAGTAATGAACGGTCAACATGGGAAGGAATCTCCTAGCTGAGTAGAGACTCTTTAGGAATTGAAGTAATGATTCCAGAAGTGCATAGAGGAGAGGAGGGAAGAAGAAAAAGATAAGGTCATCCTCTCCTTCAATTGTCTAAAATGAAACCCTCAAATTAGTTTGAGGTAGCAACTAGAGCCGAATGCATGGTAAGAAGGGTTAATAATTTGTAAAGAACAACTTGGAGTGGGATAATCAAGATTCCATTTTGTTATAAGGAATTTTACCAAAAAAGTTATGTTTTCAAAATGTACTTAGCCCGACCAACCAGACGGTCGGTTTGGCCTACCTATTGATTCTTCTATCGATGAGTCGATCAGTTCGCCAAACTAGTTGACTGGTTTAGTTGAACAAAACCCTTTAGTGGAAACAATGAATAAGAGTGGTTCATAGAACCATTCAATCCATCTACCTAAAAACTCATTTTATTCATTTTCTAAAGCTTATTCAAATCTAACTTTTCCTCAAACTTAATAATAACCTTATCAAATTTTAGTAAACACTACAACTTTCCATTCAGCAAATCTTATAGAAAAATGAGGTATTACTTTAAAATTTGGACTAATGAGGTGATCAATTTAATTAGTTTAAATTCATAATCTGTGATATACATCATTTAATTTTACCTATTAATTCAAATTTATTACATTTCAAACCATAAATTAAAATCATGTTACACATGTAAATGCTCAATCTCATATGGCTTAGGTGTAATGCTTTTACTCTCAAATTTCTCAAAATGATTATGATCATCCATATGTTTTCCATTACTATCAATTTACTATCACTTAAGAGAAATAGAGTATATAAGAATCAAGAAGTCTTAAATTTGGTTGTAATAGGGCTAGGGTTCTATGGTTCTATATAATTTTGGGATTGTAGCTAGACTCTACCAACTATAGAAGAAACTTCTTTTTTCGATCTTAATTTTTGCAACTCTTCCTTTTTTCCTTTACTCCACTTCCCCCTTTAAATACCAGAAAAAAAAATTATAATCTCAACCCCTTTCATTCAACCAAATATTAAATAAAAACATGAACTTTTATTATCTTATTCTTCTTCTTCTCTTACTTTATTCTCTTATTCTTTTTGTTTTTTTTTTCTAAAAAGAAAACACACACCACCAAATTTAAACAAACCAAACACAACTTCTTCTTCTTATTTTTTTTTCTTAAAATAAAACACAGCACTATAAAATTTAAATATTAAGTTAATCCATTTATTATTTCCACAACACTAATACCCCTATGCTTAGATCTCATTATACGAGCAAAAAAAACATTTGTTCCTAAAAAACTATTAATCCACTAGCCATAGAGTAGGAATGAAAATACACATGGATCATAGTTGCTAACATAGGTTAGATCAAAAGAATAAGGTTTAAGGCTAAAAGGGGTTATACAATGGATGACAATTTCAAAGGTAAGCTATTTGGTCCATAACTAGAAATGAAGGAAAAGTACCTCTATCATTTTTGAATGTCCTAACGTCCTATGCGGTCTTGAATAGAACTAATGGAAAATTTTAGATTGACATACCATTGGAGAAAACACTTATGAATATTTTTGATATGTAATGTATCCAACAAATTGGATCAAACACTCACATAATTATTTCTACCAATCATGAATCTCATTTTATCTCAATCTCAACCAATGCATGGGTTCATTACTAATCATTCTAACTTTATTTCCTTCACCACTACCAAAGTCTCAATTTTTGTTTCTTAGATTTGAAAGATAGTTATTAAATTAGTTCATTACAATTTTGAAAAAGCATTTGTCAAAAGATTTATTCCTATTACCTTGCTTACCTAGTGAATATATAAACCTAATATGACATTTATTATTTATAACAATTATCTATATATATATATATATACACTATTTTTTAAATTTTGTTTTAAAGGAAACACACACTAAAAACTTTAAACAAACCAAACACACCAAAATAAACCACACAAATAGAATTTTGTTTTGAACAAAATGAAAACAAGTCACTCCAATGCAAACAAAGGCTAACATCTAAAACTAAATATACCAAACCACGTGCGTCCCCCCTAATTAGGTTGTTCATTTCTCCTAATGAACTAATCCAAACAACAAAAAGAAGAAAAAAAAATGAGAGGGTCTATTGAGGTGGAGGAGGTGGTGGATCCCTTGACCTAAGGTGAAACTCATAAAGAGTTTTCATAATTTTCATCATTTGATCTTGATTAGTTCTAAGGGTATTTCTATGGAGAATACCTCTTGAAACTATGAGTTTATATGATTTTGAAACTATAAATTCCAATTAGGGACATAAGATGATGAACTAGCAAGTAAATGTTGATGAGGATGGGGGTGATGTGTTGTCTTTGCACTAGGACAGGGACAAGGGTGTTTAAGAGTGAGAGGGGTATAAGCAACATTGTTATTTGTTGGTTGCCAAGTCCATTAGTCTCAAGGATTAGTCCTATCATTATTAGGTAATGGAAGGCACGCCCTTGATAGTGAAGATGCTATACATCATCTTTACAGTCAATGAAATGTCTTATACACCAATTTTCAATGTTGATGAACATGCTCATAGATTTAATCGGCTTGTCATCAGGTATGACAAGTTCCAGGTCTATGCAAATAGTGGTAATTAAACCACCTATAATAATGTCTCCTTTATTGGAGTTTCCAATTCACCTAAACTACGTAGATAGAAAATATGCGGTGTCAACCTATGTATGATCTAACATAGAGTTAATAAAAAAAAATCTCGGTGGTCCTAACCACAATGATTACCCCCCTTCCAAAAATAGTGCAAGCTAGAAGCCATTTCAAATAATGGAAGAAAAGATTATAAATTCTTGAAGCTTTGTCTTCTCAAACTCTAAAAGTGGTTAGGGTTGCATTATTGGAAATGCCACCAATCTTAGAGAAGAAATTATCCACATTAAAGAATGGGGGTATGACACCAAACCCTCCATAAGCCAACATAAAAATGTTAGATAGCTCATGTAAAGTGATTTTTTCATCTACATTATACAAGAAAAAAGAAATATAACCTAATTCTTTTATAGAAGGGATGTAATGTAATTCGAAAGTGCTAAGGAACTATAGATTCAATTGTCTATATCTATGATTAGTACTATAAACATATTTGTGAATACCAACATTTTTTGACATTTTTGTTACTTTTTCATGAATTCCTATTTTATTGAGGTAGCCATCATCCAACTAACGTGTGCTTATGATTCTCATATAATATTTGTACCTTTGTTGTTGCTCAATTTTAGCGAAGACTATACATAGCTTGTTTTGTGGATTCCATAAGTTACATTATATATAAATGGTGAGTTATGTTACCTTGAAGATTCGCCTTTGATTCTCTATTTCTTTTTTTGGTGCCATTATGAAAGGAACGTAAACAACCCTCATCAATTTTCACTTTCATCTACAAGATACAGAGGTAATGTCACTCCAAATGGTAATGAAACAAGTTCCATTCTACATTTTCCATGGTTCTAGTTGAAATAATTTGTGAGAAAATCATCCAAATAAGAAGGATAAAAAATTTATTTCGGTACATACAAGGTAACGAGTAATATGTGTGCACCGAAAGTTTTAATCATTTATCCAATATTAGAGAAAATATTTTATTAAGATAATATTTGTAAATGTTTTCACCGATGAAGCAATAAATTGCAGAAAGAAATATAAAATTGCTCATGCATGAATATATCCAACATAATACATGTTTGTACATAAGAAAATGAAAATTATACTTATCCTTCACTTGAAATCAAATATCTTTGCAACATACACTTAAGATAATGCTTTATAAGTTGAATAAGATAAGAAAAATAAACTAGTTAAGTGAAGTTTTCACTAATATTGATAAGAAGATGCAGTTAGGGTTCACAATTTTTGTGTAGAGCAAACAATTATGAGATTGTTGGAATAGGGTTGAAATATAGTGATTGGGATGTGTGAAGAATAGAATATTGTTTATTTGAAGTGAGAATCAATAGATAATAGGCATTTGATGAAGAATGAATTGAATTTATTTAGAGAATGGTGTGCAAGTTGGAGGGATGGTAGAGAGAGAAGAAGAAAAGTTTATAAAATAACAACAAAAACAACAATGATAGAGCCCAAAGTTTTTGAATAAAAATACGTGGCAATGAAAATAATTTGATAAAAACAAGTAACATGTTTGTAAACATGGTAATCTCGTGTTAATTTTGTTTCTCTAAGCTTTTCACAAATAAAAACTATAATACAATATGGGTCATGTTTGTAAACATGATAGCCCCGTGTTAAATTATTTATTCTTAGCTACGCAAGGAAACACTTTTTGAAATAAAACATGGGTCGTGTTTATAAAAATGGTAGTCCCATGTTAATTTTTTTGCTCTTGTCTTTTCACCAAAAAATTCTATAATAAAAGGGGTGTGTTGGTAAACACGATAGCCCTGTGTTAATCTTTTTACTCTCAACTTTACGGGAAAAAACTTTCTAAAATAAAACATGGTAGCCTAAATTACATGTCATAACTAAGCACAATCTCCCCATGTTTATTCTTGTTCTCTCAACGTTTTTTTCTCTTAGCACACAACCACAATAAAAATAAATGCTTAATTCAATAGATAAACAAGTATAAAAAAATACTTATGTATAACACTTAGGGTGTATCCCAAGTATTATCCTCCCTATAATTTCATCTTATATAACTTGGAGTAGTAAGGCCCACCACATATAAGTTTCTCACATAGTGTACCTCCTAAAAATAGGCTTGAGATAGGTGTCCCTTCACTTTCCACACCTTTCCCATTTCTCACTATTTATTTCTACTGCACTATAAGGGAACACATTAGTCACAATAAATTGGCCAATCCATCTTAACCTTACTTTTCTTGGAAACAGATTTAGATGAGAATAATGCAATAACACCTTTTTCCAATTTTGAAAATTTTCCTAAGAATTAACTTAACATGAAAAGCCTTAGTTTAATATTTATATTTCAATGTATTTTCAAAGGCTTTATTTTGTAGTTCCTCAAGTTCTTATAACTAATGTTTTCTAAGTTTACCAATCTTATTTGAATCCATGTTACATGTCTTCACAACCCAAAAAGCCCTATGTTCTAATTCAATTATAAGGTGATAAGGCTTACTATAAACTAACTAAGATGGTGACATATCAATTCTAGTCTTGTAATCTGTGCGATATGCCCAAGGAGCATCATTTGGATGTAAACTTCAATTCTTCCTTGTCCATTTCACCATCTTTTCCAATATTGATTTAATTTTATAATTTGAGATTTTAGCTTGACCATTTTTTTGTGGATGATATGTTATGGAGACTCGATGTGTTACATGATACTTTCTTACCAATGCTTCCACTATTATATTGTAGAAGTGCAAAACCTTGCAGTTGATTATACCTTTTGGCAAGAAAAACCTTGCAAAAGTTTATTTCAAAGAAAATCTACAACAACTTTATCATCATTAGTATGAGTGGCTTTTACCTCCATCCATTTTGACACATAATCTACAACAACAAGAATATATTTGAAACTAAAAGATGATGGAAATGGACCCATGAAATCAATACCCCAAACATTGAAAATTTCACAGGCAATAATGTAGTCTTGTGGCATGTCATTTCTAGGACTTAATCCTCTAGCCTTTTAATAGTTTCATATGTTTTTTTAAACTCTTAAACATTCTTAAACAAGGTGGGCTAATAAAATCTACTTTTAAGAATTGTATGCACTATTCTTTGTGGACCAAAATGACCCCCACAAGTATAGTAATGACAAAATGTTAAAATGGAAATAATCTGTTCAATGGGGAATACATATTCTAATGACTTGGTTAGCACATTATTTTCAAAAATAGGGATCATCCCACAAAAATTACTTTGCTTGACTCTTCATTCTATGTTTTTGTGCATTATTAAAATTTGAAGGGAATACCTTTGTGACTAAAAAATTAACTTTGTTAGGATACTCTAGTATTTCATTCTCAACAACATGAAGTTGTCCATCTGGGAAGGATTTATTGATAGATAACTTTGCTTCAGCTACCTTGAACGACCTACTTAGATGATTTGCTACTCTATTTTCCATTTCATTCTTGTCCTTAATGTGAATATTGAATTCTTGAAGTAAATATATCCACCTAATCAACCTTGATTTTACTTCCTTCTTTGATAATAGATAGTTTAAGGCTATATGGTCAGAGTAAACAATAATGTTAGTGCCCAGAAGTTAATAACAAACTTTAACTCAAGTAATGATAATGTAAAGAAGGTTGTTCTCCATGATCATATAGTTAAGATGAGCCTCATTCAATGTGAATGAAGCATAGTATATCATATATGGATATTTTTCTAACTTTTGACTTAAAAGTCACCAATAGCATAGTTAGATGCATCACACATTAATTTAAAAGGGAAATTCCACTCAGGTTGTTGAAGTATGAGTGTTTTAGTCAATTTTTCCTTCAAATGATCAAATAATTTCTTACATGCATCATCAAAATTGAACTCAATTTCTTTCTAAAGAATCTTACACAAAGGTTGAGCTATATGATAAAACTCTTTTAATGGATCTATAATAAAATCCAGTATGACCTAGAAATGATCACACTACCCTAATGGTATAGGGGTAAGGTAAAGAGACAACATTATCAATATTTTCTTTATCTACTTCAATTCCTTCTATAGAAATGAAATGTCCTAATACTATCCCTTTCTAGACCATAAAATGGAATTTCTTAGTAATTGGCATAAGATTAGTTTCAAGTCATCTTTTTAAAATGAGAGTCAAATTATCTATGCATTGGTCAAAAATATCATCATGAATACTGAAATCATCCATTAATACCTTAGTAATTTTCTCTAAATACTCGGGATGCTTTGGAAGAAGGCCAAGTGGATTTCTATGTATTGTAAAGGGTGCTCTAAGTACAACAACAACGTTTACTTAAATGGAGAAGATTTTTAAGGCTAAGTATAGAGTTGGTGATAAAATGTGTGAAGTCATCATTGATAGTGGCTCATGCACTAATTTTGATAGTGAGAAGATGGTGAGAAGGCTCATATGGGAGACCAAGGGTCATCCAAGACCATATTCACTCTAATGGCTCAACAAAGAGAAAGGCGTAAGGGTAACCAAACAAACTCTTATCTCTTTTAAGATTGAAAATTATTTTAGTGATGTTTTATGCGATATTCTACCTATGGATTCTTTTCACATTTTTTTAGGGAGGGCGTGCCAATTTGATAGGAAGATTATGCATGACGGGGTCCTTAATGAGTATGTGGTGTGCAAGGGCCAAAAGAAGTTTAGGTTAAAACCTAATCTAGATCAGTAGGAAGGGAAGAAATAAGAGTAATATTGGGATGTTGATCCTTAAGGAGTGTGAGATGAATGAAGCCATCAAAGATGAGAAGATATACTATGCATTAGTGGTAAAGGAGGTCTAACGAGGGGAGAATGCTAATATGGATCCAAAATTGCAACAAGTTTTGAAAGAGTATGCCAATGTTTTTTTCGGAAGAGTTGCCAAGTGGGCTACCTCCTTTGAGAGGTATTGATCATGCTATTGATCTTATACCAGGAGTCCCATTACCAAACAAGCCATCTTATAGATGTAATCCGGAGGAGGCTAAGGAGCTATAGAAATAAGTGCAAGAGTTGTTAGACCAAGGTTATATTCGGGAGTGTATGAGTCCATAAGGAGTTCTAGCTTTGTTGGTGTCTAAGAAGGATGGTATATGGAGGATGTGTATTGATTTGAGAGAAATCAATAACATCACAATCAAGTATAAATTTCTGATGCCAATGTTGGATGACATGTTTGATGAGTTGTATAGTGCAAAGGTGTTCATCATCAAATGAGAATAAGGGAAGGGAACAGGTGGAATACAACTTTCAAGGCTAAGTATGAGTTGTATGAGTGGTTGGTGATGCCATTTGGGCTATGTAGTACACCAAGTTCCTTCATGATATTGATGACTGAGGTACTTAGACCATTCCTTGGATTCCTTGTTATTGTTTACCTCGATGATATCTTGGTATATAGAAAGAGTGAGTTCGAGTACATACAACACTTAAGAAGGATATTTGATAAGCTTAGAGAGGTGAAGCTCTATGGTAAGATATATAAGTGTGATTTCATGATGGAGAGGGTGATTTTTCTTGGTTATATTGTGAGTGGAGATGGTATTTGAGTTGATTCATCAAATGTGGAAGCTATACAAATGTGGCCCATTCCTGCTAATGTCTATGAAGTTTGAACCTTCCATGGATTGGCCTCATTCTATAGAAGTTTTATCAAAGAATTCTCTACCATTGCAGCATCTATCACACAATTGATGAAGAAAAGAGAGTTCCATTATAATGATCAAGTGACAAGGGCTTTTGAAGACTTGAAGACAAAGCTCTCAAATACACCAGTATTATCTTTACCTTATTTTTGATAAATTATTTGAAGTAACCTATAATGCTAGTGGTGTAGGCATTAGGGGTGTGCTTTCACAAGAAAGTAAATTGATTGCTTTCTTTAGTGAAAATTTGAATGGTGCAAGACTGAACTATTCAACCTTTGATAAAGAGTTTTATGCTAATGTGCGTTATTTGGAGACATGGAGTCATTACTCGAGACCCAAGCCTTTTGTTCTTCATTCGGATCATGAGAATTTGAAGTATCTACATGGTCAAAGGATGGTGAGTCCAAGACATGCTAAGTGGATAAGCTTCTTGAAAACATTTCTATTTTCTAAAAGACATGTGGATGGCAAAGAGAATGTTGTGGAGGATGCATTTTCTAGGAGGACCATAGTACTTACCATGATGGTTGGAAAGCTTTTGGGGTTAGAGATTTTGAAGAGTCAATATGTCATGGATGATGATTTTGCTATGATCTTCGAATATTGTAAGAAACAAGGAATTTATGGAGCTTATGTTATTTAAGATGGTTTCTTATTCAAGCATAACAAATTGTGTGTGCCAAAGACGTCAGTTCAAGACTTACTAATCAAGGAGGTGCATGCAAGAGAAATTACAGGACACTTTGGAGTTCACAAGACTTTGAGTTTCTGAAAGAAAGTTCTATTGGCTAAAAATGCAAAGGGAGTACAGGCCATGGTTACTAGGTGTGCTACGTGTCAAAAGAGTAAGAGTTTCTTCCACAAAGTGTTATATGTATCTTTACACGTGCTTTTTCAACCATAAGAAGGTGTTACTATATATTTTATTATGGGATTTCCTAGGACACATAAAGGCAAGGATTATATTATGGTTGTGGTGGATAGATTTTCTAAGATGGTTCATATTATTCTATGTCACAAGACCGATGATTCTACTCATGTTGTAGATTTGTATTTCAAGGAAATTGTGATATTGCATGGAATTATGAGAAGTATTGTTTTAGATAGAGATGTGAAGCTCCTAAGTTATTTTTAGAAGACATTATGCACATGCTAGGAATGAAGCTTCTATTTAGCACATCGCATCATCCTCAAATGGATGGACAAACTAAAGTTACCGATAGAACTTTAGGTACTTTGCTAAGGGTATTGGTGAGTAAGAGTTCTAAAGATTGGGATGTCAAGTTAGCACATGCAGAGTTTTCTCACAATCAAAGTCCTTCTACTACAAGAAGCTCTAGTCCATTCGAGATAGTATATGGTATTATTCCATATATGCTAATTGATATGGTACCATTGAAAAAAGGTGAAGTCAAGAGTTATGATGCACAAGAGAGAGTGAAGATCTTTCAAAAACTTGATCAATAAATCAAGCACAATATTTAGAAGGTGAATAAAGTATACAAGACAAGTTGCAAACAAGCATAGGATTCAATATGTTTTTCAACCGGTAGATTTGGTATGGTTACACTTGATGAATAAGAGATTTCCTAATTTAAGGAAACACAAACTCATACCAAGGGTGGATGGTCCTTTCAAAGTACTTTGAAAGTTTAGAGAAAGTGCTTATAAGATAGATTTGCTAGATTCATATGGTGGGGTATCAAGAACATTAAATGTTAGACACATTAGTTTTTATTATGGCGATACAAATTTGAGGGCAAATTCAAATCAACAAGAGAATAATGATGCAGGAGCAAAAAATCAAGAATTTGCTTTCATAATTTTTCTTCATTTGGAAAGTATCTCCCTCAAAGTTGTAGACAAACAGATGGTTACATTACTAGAAACATACCAAACAAAATAATAAGTGTCTACGTGCATGGGAAAAATATTTGCAGCTTAGATGTGTGGAATTATTAATTTAGCTAATTCATTAATTAATTAGTAGGGTTAGATATTAGCTAGAGTATAAAGTTAGCATAAAGTAGCATAATATATTTTAGCTTGGTATCTTTTTAAATTATGTCTTTTTAGCTAAATGGTATGTTGGCTATATAAGCCATTGAAAGCCACTATTATGAAGAAGGAGATGATAAATATTGAAGTTGAATGCAAAGTTGAGAATTGAATCTATGTGAACGATTTATCTTGAAAATATTAATCTCTTTGTCTGTGTGAATTAGAGAATAAGTCCTATCATTTCTTCTCTCTATAATCCACATTCTTCTAGCCATAATTAACATCCAAACATCACCCTAAGTCAAAGTTAGTTGAAGCCCTAAACCATATTGGCATTCAAAACCCCAATTCCATCATTTGAAACCCTAACCCTTCCATTCGAACCCTAAATCCATCCTGACCCTAAAATTCAAAGATAAACCCTAACCTTAAACCACGGTATCATCTTCCATCCAAACCTTAACATTTGAAGCATCATCATCATCATCATCATCAACATATCATTTTCAAATACATATCATAATTAACTCATTACATTCGAACCGTCATCATCACTCATCCATGATCACTGAATCATAATCACTTTGTTCAATTTATCTTCATCTTTAGTTTGCCCTATTCGAATGCCCTTATCATCTATTCATCATTATCAAACCTTCTTCTAATTAATACCAATATAATTGATCCATAATATCAACAATTCAAAAATTCCATCCTCCCACACATATTAGGCTACCAAAGTGTAAAGGAAACACTTGTTGATGTAAGGGAGGCAAAGTGTAACCAGGGAGAGGCATGATAGTGGGTTGGTAAGTTAGGGATGAGTTTTAGATAGTCAAACATGCAACCATAACTTCCAGAAGGGAGACGAAAGTGAGGGAGAAGAGAGAAGGAGAAAAATGCCTCAAAAATAATTTTAGAGAAATGTTATCTAAATAAAATCATTTGTTGATATAAATAATATACTAATAATCCAAAAGCACTAAAATATGCTTACTAAAACAAATAGATTTAAATTAGAAGTTTTCAAAAATATTGAAAAAAGAAGGGTACCAAAATTAGAAAATGATATGAAATTGTAATACAACTAATCAATCAGTTTGAGCAAACTAGTTGAATGGTTCATAGAAAAATAAAATTGTCATCTCTTAACCATAACAGTTGATTGATTAGGGAAACCAATTGATCACTGCACCTTAAATTCACTAATTTATTAGAATTTCTAGCCCTTTGCAAAACCAAAACTAATTTATTATATATTAACATGATTTTAAACACATTTTAAAAGATTTTAGGATGGGATAGTATAATAATAGTGCTAATGAATATAACTTAGTTATGTGTTTGATAACAACTCAATTAAAAATTTGTTAACCAGCTATCACCCATGAGAAAATGCTAGAAAAGGCTTTCTCCACTTTTCACACATTATATCTTACTATAAGAGCAATATCCACTCCAAAAATTTAAGAAATAATTAGAACTAATTTAAGAAATATCATATCAAAATAATTTCTAAAGAGAAACCTCTAATTTCTCTAGAGAACAGGTCTTAAAATTTACTCCTCAATTGATGAGAAAATTGGAAGAAAGATGGACTAAGATTTTCAACTATTTTTCTCTCTTTATTTATTAACTACTCGATTCATTTGGTTGTTCACCTCCACTGAATGTACACGGTATATATATATATACAAATATGACAATGGGGCTAAGCCTAAACCTCTTTAATTAAGCCCAAATCAATTGACCTAATTATATAAGAGTTAAACCAACACATGCCCTTATGGTATATACAATGACGTATAATTACAATGATAAGATATTGCAAGGTTTACTTAAAATATCAAAGATACATAAAACCTAATCATGATAATACATGGAATAATAAAATAATCAAGCTTTATGTATTGTCGATTTGTCTTCCATGAAAATTTGTAACCCTTGCATTTTCATTATCTTGGACGTTAGATATAGTTGGTGAAATCCTGTAATATCTTGATTTTTACTATTGAAAATTTTTGTGTTACAGTGGAAGTATATAAGTAAAATATTGGGGGTTTCAACCATAATTGACATAAGTCTTGTTTAATCAACTATTCTTACATCAATCACAAGGCTAAAAACATGTATAGTAATATAAGAAAATTGGAAATAAAAGAAAAAATTATAATAAAATATGAGTTTAGAGATTAATTCCGAATTACAATAAACAAAATACAAAATATAGGATACCATGGATCAAGAGTGTGAAAAGGTATCCGAGTAAATATAACTACCAAATGATAATACTCTTCACCCAAACAACTAGTATAAATAAGATCTCTCAACCCCACATAGTGCATCATAGGTAGTATAGTCATCTAGATGATCTTTTGAGACATGCACACAAGAATTAGGGTCTCTTGCTCATAGAAATGAGTAGTAGCCATAAAACGGGTGGTGAATACACTACGTACTAAGTAAGAGAACACTACTATCAAATTAGGGATACAAATAGAACATGCATTCACAATAGGTGATGGTATACAATCAAATAAACGAAACACCTCATAAGACAGCTAATGATCCAAATCTCTCTATTAGATATAATCCATTTTCATTCTTTTGTATAGGTTGAGTGTAGGAACCACATTATTCTTTAACCGATGGAACTATTTGAAACACCTTATTAGGGGTAACACATTTGAGATACTATTATCATCTAGTAGAATGGATTTGAAAACATCACCTTCTTGGGGTATAAAGCTCTTGAGCCACTATTCTTTTCAATAGAATGGATATAAAAAAACACCTTGGTCTTAAATCACGTACTCTTCCACTTTAAATCATTAGTGTCTTTTCCATCAGTTATATTATTATATTTTCATTCACGATGAGTAGGGACCTCACTATTTTTAATCTAGTGAAATAGGATGAAATGCCTCGCCGGGAAAAATGTTCATAAGCTACTATTATCTCCTGTGGAATGGATATTAAATACATCATCTTTTCGAGATAGAATGCTCCAAAGCCACTAATTACTCTGGTGGAATGGAATATTTGAAAAATATTACCTTAGCCCTACTTATGTGCTTTTTCACTCTAAATTGTTAGTATCTTATTCATGATTGATTCACAAGCGGTGAAGAAATTGAAGCTGAAAAACACATAATACAAGTTAAAGTACTTAAATTTCTTCAAACCCTAATTACACACACAAACATTTATATTCCCATATTTATTTTTCAGCCACAAATTATTTTATATCATCCTCAAATATCATCATTATTATTGTGCCTAAAATTCAAGTCTAACTTCCACATCATCCATATACATTAATAATCTTATCTAAGGTACTATTCATAGAATTACCGAAACCTAATTTCATCAATAGTCATAATTCTTTGCATAAGATTCATTTATTTACCAAGTCCATTAAACATATTCATAAGACCAATCATTAGCAAGATATCCAGAATTCAGATAACCTCTAGGATTTACACATAGAATCATGATATGATCATTTTAGGTTACTATGCCATAATTAGACCATTATTTCATTTTGAAGAACCGAGACAAACAATAATACTTCCAAATACTTCTTAGGATATCATTACCAAATTTTAATCCACCTAAAACATAAAATAACCACATTTCCTTATTAGCCCACACTAACTAAAATACTCTTAAGGATAACCAATAGCCTTTATTTTATAAAATCTTGTACCTTCCACGCACATTATTTTCCAAATCCATCATTTTATCATTATACCTCATAAATATGCTTATGTACACTTATCATAACTTATTTAGCCCATATATCATATCATAAATATATTTCCCACAAATATATCATTAACATAACAAAATCATACTTATAACTCTTACCCATTCTTACTTTCTTTCAAACATATGTTCCATATAATCACATCATATCATGATCAACATACACTAAATCATATAGCAATAATATTATAAAAACACACATAACCATACAAGCAAATAACATAAAAATCCTAAATATCGATTATAATCCTTACCAATTAAAATGCTGGGCTCTAAGCATGTAAATCCTAGACCTCCTTTTTTGAGATCACTAGAATATTACCTACAAACAACAACATAATACATAGTTAGTCGCAAAGAGTATAACTGTGGATAAATTAAGGTAAAGTGGATAAAAATGGAAATAACTAAAGTCAAATGGAAGCTTGAGATGTGTGGATGTGTGGTGGAATGTATGGTGGAGCTATTGTAAAAATTTGGTTGTGTTTGGATAAGGTTTTAAGGGTGAAAATAGGGGTGCATAGCCAAAATGGGTGGCTACACGGCCGTGGTACAGGTAGTGCACACCCCGAATGAGAGTTAAAATATACATGACCAAGTGGTGTGATGTGGCATGCCCATGATTGATCGCTTAGTAAATAGACTTAAGTAGAATATATGTGCATGGTCTTGCAACAGGGTCATGTACATGTCATGTGAGGGTGCACAGGCAGGCTATGCTAGGTTGCACGAGCATGCGATAGGAAATTTTAGTGTTGCACGACCATGATGAGGCCATGTGTAGGCCATGCATTTCTCAAAAATGTGAAAGATGTGAGGAATAAGAGGGAGAAAGAAGTGGTGGTCAGCGACGATGGTCGGCGACAGTGCTAGGGAAGGATATAGCGACCTTGGGTGGTCAGCCCACTGACGTTGGGTGTTGTGTAGTGGTGCAAGATGGTGATGTTGGTGGAAATGGTTATGCAGTAGGCAAAACATGGTAGAGAGGAGGAGGAAAAAGAAGAAGGAAGAAATAAGAAAGAAGAGGGGGAGCTTGGGGTAGTGTTTCGGACACAAAATTGCTGAAGGAAGGAGAGTGTAGTGTTTGTGTGTGTATACATATATATATATATATATATACATACATGGGTGTGTATGGTGGGAGAAAACAAAGGGAAGACGTGCAAACGAGTGATTTAGGGGGATGGAACTAGTCATAAGGGGTGGCAGTAGAGATGATGGTTTTATGTTGTGGTGAAATTGTAAAGGGTATTGCAAGGGATGGTGATGGCTTATGAGTAGGTTATGTGAGAATGAGAATGATGATAGGGAAGGTGTACATTTGTGTGCAGGTTGGGCAAAAAGGGTATAAGAGAAGAATATTGGTGATGGATGATGGTGGTTGCAAAGAAGATGATGGGAGATGGTGCATGTGAGAGGAAGCAAGTTGAAAAATCAAGTCAATATTTATGGAAAAGATGACTGGGGAAATGAGAAGAAAGAAAAAGAAAAGGAGGAAGAAAAGGAAAAAAGAGAAAAAGTTGGAGATTAGTTTAGATGATTTTAGATTAGCTAAAATAGTTAGGATTACTGATAATTTTAGTGGATTTGATGTTGGGTTAAAAATATAGCTTATTTGAATCAAAGATGTAGATTTGGTTAAAGTTTCAGGATTAAGAAATTAGGTTAAGGCTAAAATAAGATTTTCTTGATATTGAAATTAAATTAGGGTATTAATAATAAGAGATTAGGCTAAGAAATTTTTTGGTGTATTGTAAGCCCTATTCTTATAAACCTATATAATACTTGCAAGAATCACTTAATGAAACATTATTAGGATTATTA
Organism: Tamarix chinensis; assembly: GCA_030549775.1. Taxonomy (NCBI): domain Eukaryota; kingdom Viridiplantae; phylum Streptophyta; class Magnoliopsida; order Caryophyllales; family Tamaricaceae; genus Tamarix; species Tamarix chinensis. The sequence goes on along the minus strand of CM060177.1, from coordinate 85,618,897 downwards.
TGAAAGCGTTCAAGATTTTCAAGAACAATTGGTACTACCTCCAAGTATGCTAACTCTTTCCCTTCAACATGAGAAGAGTGAGATAGATATGCTCTACTTCAATTGTTGATGAAAATAACTTAATACTCAATAGTTCCACAACATTACCTACAGCTAACGTTACACCAAAGGGTTGACTTGGGCATCACAACAATCGAAGATATGATAACTATTGTGGTTGAGGTCATGGCAGTATCTGTCTTAATCTCCATAACCATGTAGGTATGGGTTTTATAGAAAATATAACTTCAAAACCACAAATATCATGTGGGCAAAAGAAATTCCCTATAAAGATAAAAATACTATGCTATAGATATTGCATGACCAAGCAATAGGCTCGTAGTTGTGGAAGTACAAAACACTTGGTAGATTTATTCTAAAGTTCCATCAATGATAAAGAACATTGAAGTTGATTTCATTGATAATGCCACCACCTGTACGCCTACTTAAGAAACCACTAATTACTTCATGGATAACCATTATAGGGAATAATACCAATTAATAGAATGTTATCTTTACTATTTTTCTATTTCTCTTTTGATATATTGTATTGTGGTCTCCATTAGGATATTATAATATGTCTTCTATTATCATGCCATTGTTTCAAAATTTCTATAATCTTTCTTTATGTTATCATGTAGTTTTTGCTATTAATGAATATGAAGTTTGCTTTAATTATACCCTAACAATAACCTTTTTTTGTGAAATTAAAGATATGGACACATAACAAAACCAATCTAATGGAAAAGAAAAATGTCTCATAGATTGTTCCATTACACACACCATTTTATGAAATGAATAATATTTTTCCCAGCTACAATATATTGATGGTATTGTAAATACCATATCTAGTGCTAACAAGCTAATAGAAGGCTCGAAAAGAGCTAGGTGTTTCTTCCTAAGGAGACAAAGTTAGTAATTAACAACACACTATATTCTAGCAAATCTAAAAGAAATTTATAGAGCTTTAAAGATGTTTGTGAAAGTGGTTACCATATGGAAACCATGAATAAAAATCGGAACGAGTATTTGTGTATTATGATGAATGAATTTGGCAACAAATGTACTTTTGAGAAAATGTAAACATATTACTCAAGATTATATTATAACATTGTAAGTCTAATTGAAATAACTATGGTATCTTACCAGAAGTTATAAGATAAGAAAACACTCACTCTATGGTATGCCCATTTGGGTTACTTAGGCACAAGAATGATGCACAAAATTATTAAAAATTCAATATGACACTCGTTAGGAACATTAAGGCTATAAAATGTTATGACTTATCATGTATTTCATGTTTTCTTGGCAATTTGATTATAAGGCCATCCATGATTAAGATTATCATTGAGAACCCAAAGTTTTTAGGAAGAATACAAGGAGGCATTTATGAACTGATTATCCCTCTATGTGGGTTATTTTAATATTTTCTAGTGTTAATTTATTCATCAACTTGTTAGTCATGTGTGAGCCTATTATGTAGTAAAATGTGGTATTTCCTAGAATCTTAGCCCAAAAAATTCAATTAAGAGCTCAGTTCTAAATTATACAATAAAGAAGATAAAACTTGATAATGCTGGTAAATATAAATCCTAAGTATTTAATAATTGTTGTATGTCAATTGAGATTGATGTGGAGAACCCAGTGGCTCACGTTCTTACTCAAAATTTTCTTGCTAATTATTTGATTACTTAGCTATAATTGAGTGCTCATCTCTTGATAATTGGTTCCAAATTAACATCATTAGCTTTGGAACATAAAATATTACATGTGACAACTCTAATTCATTTAATATTGGCTATTTATCATAAATACTCTTCATTAAAATTGGTATATTATGTAGAACCAAATTTGTCACATCTAAGAATATTTGATTATGCAATGTGTGTTTCTATTACTCTATCACAAAGAACAAAAATGAGTCCACAAAGAATTATAAGACTTTATATTGGTTTTGAATCCCCATCATGTATTAAGTATCGCAAACCAATTATTGTTGATGTCTTCACAAAATGGTTCTTTGATTTTTATTTCAACGAAACAATATTTCTTGCCTTAAGGAGAGATAAGAGCAAAGTGAACCTATATGCAAATGAGATTTTATAGAATGTAACAAATTTATCTTATCTTGAAGAATGATCAAACTTGTGTGAATATGAAATGATAAATATTATACGTTTACAAGCTATAGCCAATAGATTGCATGATGTATTCGCTAAAATCATGATAGTTATAAATTTAGACATTCTAGCACTGAATGCTCCTATAAAAATGTAGTACCTACTAAAATTTCAGATATGACTCCTACAAACGAAACCACAACTTATCCAAAGTGTGGTATACCACTTAGTTAAAAGGACTTGAGACAAGAAGGATGGGAAAATAGAATCATATGGCAAATGACATAAATAAATGTTTCTTCAATTGAATAAAAAGATAACCCTACCTCAAAGTTTAAGGACAACATGTTAAAATAGGTGCATGATGATGGAAATATCGATAATCATCAAATGTCAATAAATGATGTCTCCATCAGAGAAATGTAACCACGCTAAGTTTTGAACCAATATTTTTTTAAAGATAATGTGGAAGTGTTTATGAAAGTAAAAATGAGGAATGTTACCATCACATCAACTATGACATTGGTATGATCACCACTAACTCATCATGATGCAAGGAAAAATGAAACGATGAATGAAAGAAAGTTTGCTTTACAAATAATAAAATAATATTAATAACCATAATTATGAGGGTAATAATATAGATAAGAGAGGGGGATTACAAGATCTAAAAAAATAAACCTGATGTATGAGATTTATATGCTATTTTTCTATGTAAAAATGTCATTTATTCCCAATTGTTTTTTTTTGTATAAAATTTGATCTTTTATGGAGTTTTTCTCTTTTGAATAGATTTTATGGGAATATATAAAAATGAAGATATTGAAAGAAGAAATCAAAGGGAAAAGGAAAAGAGGGAAGGAACACATCAAGAGAACATGGACTTGATTGAACTAAAGGCTAAAAACAAAGAACAAACATCCAAGAAAAGCTCGTGCTGAAGTTTCCAAAAGAAAAAGAAATAAAAGAAGAAACACAATAACCCTTGGTTTATTTACACAGGGGCCATGTTTTTCCATAAGAATCAGGAATATCATTTTTGAATTTTATGAATATTAGGAAAAAGAATATGGTACTCCAGTGTTATAAAAATATGGACCATGTTTCTTTAAAATTATGTAACCACTCATGCAGGCTTGTTCTTGATATATATTCCTATTTCTATGTATTAAGACATAATATTTTGGTTTTTTTGAAAGCAAAAATATCTCTTTCTTTCTATATAGTAGATATATTTCATCATTTCAATACTATTGATTTTTACCTATTAAGATCAAATGTACTATTGATATCCTTCAATTCAAGTTGATAATTTTATTCCCATTCATTTCTCAATTATAAATGGTTGATTTGATTTTGAATTCAAGTGTAATATGTTTAATCCATCATTATTCTTTTGCAATTTATGAATTCTTTATTTTTATGTTGTTAATCATTGATAGTAGTGGATAGGAGCAATAAATGATGGGATTAGGTTTTCAGATATGAAACACAACTTTAAATTATTTAATAGATGGAATTGATTGATTTTATACCGTAGATTATGAGTTTTAACTAATTAGATTAATCACCTCATTAGTCTAAACTCTAATCAAAGCTAGGACGATGGAATTAATAAGTATTTGTTAATTATTATCACCAGAGTAGCAAAAGGTGAATCATTAATTTTGTCTATTAATTCATACATTTGCATGATCCGAGCTTGTGTGATTATGGTGGTAATTGGTTGCTTTCTTTTCGTAAAGCTGCCATTAATTGAATCTAGTGTTCTTAACCTAGGTTATTAAATGGTTAGATAATAAAATGAGAGCTTATTCAATTTATTTGAATTAATAGAAATTAAGGAAATGAATTAATATGTGTTAGGGATTGATACCAATTAAGAAAATATAATATCTAAATGGAATCAATTAGAACACATAATAATTAAAAAGAGAAGAACACAAATTGGGGAAATAGATGATCTTATTGATGTGAATTAATTGTGATTAAAAAGTGAATCAAAGAAATCCTCATCCACATCACTCAATTCACCAAACAAATACAAAAGAACTCAAGAGGAGAGAAGATGACAGTGCTTTGCTAATTAGGGCTCTAATTGTATGGTATTTATACTGTACGAGACTGTCACAAACGTAGGCCCTTTGTGTTTCTTTTTAGGTTTGACGATGTTCAGTATTTTACCACAAAGTCTTTGTTTGACCTCCAATTAAGCTGATTCTTAATGCATTGGAAACATAACAAAAATATATACAACTTTCATGTTCAATATTTTTCCAAATTCTAGTAGCATCAAGATCAAATATTCACATCTTTCCAGCATAGCTCACAGTTCTACTCCAAATTCCTCTAAAGTATTTCACACACCAACCCAAGATATTAAACACATGAAATATAAGTCACAAGCTCACATCATGAGTTTCCATAGGTCAGCATTAGAAAAATTAGATTAAATATTTTCTAGATTATTGTTCGACACCCTAATTGAATAATTGATTATCTCCCATCCTTATTTGTTCATTAGTGGGTAAAGCATTTTATTATTTATCAATAGTACAGAATTTAGCGATAGAAATTAATGCTATTAAACACATGGGGTTTTGACATTAATCACATAATCCATGATTATAAACCATTCCTTGTTGATTTGACTCCTACTTGTCATTTACTATGTCTTTGGGATTATGATTTAATTATTATATTTGTTATATGTAAGATAATGCATTAATTTTTTGGTGTCATTTCCAGGGAATGGAATTATTATCTTAATTCTATTTTTGAATTTTATTTTTATTTTTATTTTTAATAATCTCTTCAAGTGAACTTATATTCTTTAATTATGTGTGATCGAGGTACTCGCATTTGATGTTGGTTATTGTTGACCATAGAGAATAAATCATCATGCCCATAGACCCAAATTCTTCTTCTCTAATTACAAACTGGACAAGAAGGAGATTAGAATACATTCATCATATTCCATCACCTTTTGAAGAAAGTTTCACTTATCTGTAGGAAGATCATGTAGAGGATTTGTGCAATTTCTATTATGTAATTTATCTTTTATATACTAAGTCTAAACCCTATAAATGAAACTCAAGCTATCATTTAGTTAGATAATAGATCTAATATATACCTTCAAGGAGTAATTGAAGTTATATTAGTGCAAGTGAACGTGCTAGTATTTCTTGTTGATTTTTATGTGTTAGATATGTAGGATAATGGTTCATCTAACTCTTTTCCTATATTATTAGGCATACCATTTCTAAAAACATCAAACAAAAATATTGATTTACATGATAGAGTTTTGACTATGGAGTTTGATGGTGAAGTTATTATGTTTAATATATATGACTCTATGTGATATCCTATAGATTGTGAATCAGTTTCTATGGTGGATGTGAATGAAGATTTGACTGAATAGGTTTATGAGTTATCATCTGAAGATCCCTTAGAGTTGAATTTAATAAAATGCATACAAAATAAGTTTCTAGAAAAGTTGAATGAGTAATTTGAAGTAGATGAGGAAATTAAGGAATTAGTGTAACATTACCAAAATTCACTACTAAAAAACTTTATTTTATTTAAAAGAGTCAGTGGAAGCCAAATAACTATACTGTGAATTCTGGGGATATTACCACCCTATTTAGTACCAGACCAGTTCAGTCATACCGTTTCAGTATCAAGTGCTAAGGATAAAAGAATGAAATATAGATTGCTAGAAATTCAAACCATATTGAAATTAGAGTGGTGCAAATAACATTTCGCAAGAATGGAATCCACCAATGGTGGTTATAACAAAAAATATTACATTTAAATTAGGAATTCAAAAGAGAAAGAGGGAAACCCTAAAGGTACGGATAATTCCTTATTCTTTTTCCCGTTGCCCACTTCAATAACACCTGAAAATGACCTATAAGGTACTCTGCCCATTGCATAGGCAGGGGCCCCACGTATGGAACTCTTCAGTATTACGGTACTGAGTAACCCTTTAAAACACACTTAAAATTAGGCTTGCAATGTAATGCACGATACAACACTATATATATGATGAGATGTGCATAAATAACATTCACATACTTATCAAGTCCATCAAAAATTAACAAGTCATAATGAAAAATCAATACTTTCGGGCCTTAAGCCAATAGACAACCATTATTCTATCATCTTTCGAATTATATATCCATGTGAGTGTGGGAGCCCTACTATTGTAGCCGGTGGACCGAAAACATATAGGGCATAATGCTCCTGACTACTATTATTACCTGTGGATCTATCTCCAAGGTAGAACACTCCTGACCACTATTATTCACCGCTGGACCGGTTTGGCCCCTACTCATAGTGTTCCACTATAAGTGATTAGTATTTTCCATGATTTATTCTCAACCAAATCGGATTTATTGAGCTCGGGATCTCCCACTATTATAGTCGGTGGATCAGAATATATATAAACATCATCTAGGTCAACACGCTCCTTGGTCACTATTATATCCAGTGGACTACTACTCATAAACATTAACTAGGGAAAAATGCTCTTGGGCCGCTATTATATACGGTGGATCGGTACACATAAACATAATTCAATTGGGTCTGAATCATTAATCTCTCCCTTTCATGATTAGTATTTTTCCTTTTTAATCAGCACAACAATTCCATCCATTTGCCTCAGACGAGAAATCAAGATCTCGGGACACAAAGGTACACCAGTCGCATTGGTGCATATAAGCTTCTCAGTACCCTTCGACCATCAACCCAGGGACGCAAAGGTACTCTGTTCGTACTCATGCATACAACTAATCCATTAGCCTACTGACAAGGACACCTTATCCACAAGTATGCATACCCCCTAAATGGGTATGTAGAGCTAGATACACTACTACGAAAAATGGGAAATAATAACGGTGGTTTGAAAATCATTATCAAACGCGTGAAAATTAATCCGTGGGATAGTTTTGATAACAGTTATAGTTCAAAACCGTTATTAAAAGGGTAACGTTAAAATTTGTAATGATGTTTTAATAATAGTTCATACAAGAACTGTTGTCAAAAGTATGAACGTTTTAATAACGGTTCTTGAAAGAACCATTATTAAAACCCCAAAATCAAACTTTTATATCGCTCAGTTATGTTTTGTGCCAAAAATTTCAAACTCTCTACACCTTCATTCCCTTACTCTCCTTCTCCTTGCAAACCCTCGCACCACCACATCGTGCACCACCACTCCGACTCCTCTCAAGTAAGGGAAACCCTCGCACCGCCAACTCTCCACCACCCCTTTGCCATTGTCAGCTTTGCATGTGTGTGCTGTCATTGTTCTGATCCTAGCTAGCCAACACTTGTACCTTCATCCTCCATTGTGTTTGTAGGCCCTTGCTGCTTTTAACTTTCTCACCATTGTGTTTGCAGCTAGCTCACTTTACGTATGTGTTTTTTCTTTCTCTCGTAACTTTTTATCTACTTATATATATATATATATAAATGCATGCATGTTGCTATAGGGTTTCATTTATTTGTTATTGAAAAATCACGGTTTGTCGTTCGAAAAATGTGTTGTTGAATGTGTTGGTTGAAAATGTTGTTGTTCGTTATTGAATTTGTTGCGTTATTGTTATATATTAACAAATATATATGTTGGCCGAGACCTTTACATATATATATATATATATATATAATATGAATGTGAGTGTAGAATTATATACATTTTCACTCATAAAAACTATATATATTCATTTTCATTAATAAGTAGAGGACACTAGCAATAAGATATAGGAAATGTCATATAATGAAATGAAATTATATTTTACATATGCACATCATTAAATGAAAATTTCAATTAGAGATTCATATGTTAATGATTGCTATTTGATGAGGATTAAATAGATATAGAAAATAAGGAATATATAAAAGTTAATAATTAAATAGAGAGAAATAATTGTGTATGATAATAATAATAATATGATTTATATATTATGGTTTAATTATAGTTAGCTAGGTTTAGGATAAGGGTTTTATGAGGTTTAGGGTTAGGTTTTATTATAATAAATTATGGTTAATTAGCTAGGGCTAGGGTTAGGGTTAGGGTTTATCATTTATCATGGTTAATTAGGGTTAGGGTTAGTATTAGTATCTTTTTGGAAACGTGTTAGCATGATTCGTGTGTGTGTGTGTATATATATATATATATATATATATATATATATATATATATATATAATAGCATGATACATTTGAGATTAATTCTTTCTAAGCATGATTCGTATCGATAATATAACGGTACATTATGCTCAATACATAACATTCGCTCAATATATAACATTCTAACATAATTTATTTATTTATTTTTTTGTAGAGATATGGCCAACAAAAACATTGATAGGGATAGTAGTGATGAAGAAGGGAAAAGAGGACTTAAAATTATGAGAATCATCACAGACATGAGGAATAAAGGATCATTAGTCAAGTTGTGATGGAATACTTATAATCTTTCCATTGGCCCTTACGCAGACGTGTTCTTGACTTACATTTCACTTGTGACTCGTAACCGTGTTCCTATCTCCTATAATAATTGAAAGCAGATTCCAAAGGGTCATAAGGAGCATATTTGGCAGGAAATCACGGTAAATATGCTATTTTATGTAATCATTTTTGTATGTCAAATGTTATTAATTTTATTATATTAACATTGGTATACATCTACGTGTTTTATTTTGTAGAGAGTGTTCAGCTTCCCAGAGAGTAGGAAGAAATGGCTTCTTAGACATTGTGGGGAGCTTCTAAGAACAATTAGGTCATATTTATCTCGTAGGAAAATGTATAGAAAGAGGGATGGTTCTCTACGGCAGAACCCACCCAAACGATATGGTTTCATCGATCAAGAAAGTTGGAACCAATTTATTACATATCATCTTACGGGGGATTTTAAGGTATTTGTTAGATAACAATTAAACTTTTTGTATCGATCCCAAGATTATGCTTAATATTGAAATAACCATATGAATATGTTTTGGCTTGTGACATAGGAAAAAGTATAAAAAATAAAGAGATTGCGAAGCAAAATAAATACTAGTATAATATGGCTCGCAAAGGCTATGCGGGCCTTGAAGTGGAGTTGGTATGCATTTTGTGATTTATCTATTTACATGTAAATTTCAAATTTTATAATAATATTCTTAATTAAAAATATTTTTTGATTTGTAGCTCCTAGCCAAAGACTTGGACCCATGTACCGCATCCATCAATATTGGTACATTATGGAAGAAGGCTAGAGCAACAAGAGATGGATATATTAATGAATATGTAGATGTTGCAGCAAAAAAAATTGTAAGTTTCTAGATTACTATAACCCTACTTAGTTTTCTTTTACAAAACTATTATATTATGCTTATTCCTATAGTTAAATTTACATATATTATATACATTACAATACAAACTTGAAATGTCCGATGGTGAGGAGGGGGTGGACCAATATAACATTGTGTCTCAGGCTACAGGAATTGTAGAATACCCTGGAAGATACAAGGGCCTTGGATTAGGTGTTACGAGAATGAGCATATGGTGAGGAGGGGGTGGACCAACATAACATTGTGTCTCATGCTTCTCGTAGCGGTAATGAGCAAGTTGCCATCCTCACCCAGAAATTGAACATGGCATTTGAACGAATGGCAAAAATGGAGCAAGAGTTGTCATTTATTAAATCTCAAGGGTATAAGCCATCAAATTCAATAGACCATGATCACCTTCACATACCTAATTTAAATAGCGTCAGAGATAGTTGTGAAGCTGATGCACGTCTTTCTACTCTTCCTGAGGTAAGCATTACAAACTATGAATTGTTATTAAATGTATTTGGTGTAATAAATAATAAATAATGTGTAATATTTTTATTTAGGGTTTGCATAAATGTGACTTGTTAGCAAATTACCTTTCAACACTTTTAGCGAAGGGAAGGATCCACATCAGTCACAGTACCCAAATGCAAATAGTCCACGGGTACAATTTAGCCCTAAATACAAGTCCGGTGAGTATTGACACTCCAATCATTGGCAGTGCACACTTGCCTTGTTATAAAGAGGGTGATGAGGCAACCACAGTACTAGAAGCTCATGGAAGCTTCGTAGCATGGCTTGCAGATTAGATACGTCTCACTACTGAAGAGGTATTGACACTCAAAATCTTCATTAGATCCAAACTTTTTCATATATATATTTATATGCTCAATACATATTTTGTTTAATATTATCAATTAAGGAATCAATAAAGGAATAAAAAAAGAAGATTGCTCTTGCTTATAAAACCAAGAGAGGTACTAGCAGAATGAGCAACAAAAAAGGAGGCGTTGCTAAAGGAAAGAGAGCTAAATCTAAAAAATTAGTTGCCTCACAAAATATTCCTTCTTAAGAGAAAATCCAACCTCCACTAGCGATAGCTTTATTGTATTTTTATGCCCAAAACTACATCAGGGACAATTATATTTTCATTAATTATCGTCCTGAGTATGTTGGGAGGGATGATACTACTTACATGGTATCAAAGATAGACATAAGTGATATTTATAATCAGGAATGGATGTCAACCATGAGTGTCGCCGTCTATGTCACATAAGTAGTATTTCATTTTGAGATTTTAGTACTCTTAACTTGTACAATTGGAATTTTTATGACCTCTTATATGAGTTATTAGTTATTAGCAAATATGCATTGTTATTTTCATCCATAGGTTGGTAGCTAATCGTGCTGCGATGGAGGGAATTTTGTCCTTTATTTTGTTTGTGTGCCCATACTACATAGCTGTGGGTAATAGAATAAGAGAGGGTAGGCACATAAACTATTTAGCGGATCGCATTTTGATTGAGGGACACAACAAGCTCTATCTCATTCCTCACCTTGCAAATAAACATTGGGTTATGTACACCGTCTGACCTAATCTTAATAAAGTCTATGTGCTTGATTCCCTTTGAACCTATGACGTGCCTTTTGAAGTCGCTCGTCGTGGTGGGAAGGAATTTATTGACATGTTAGTGTACTTTTCACTTCTTACTTCACTAGCTTATTTATACATATATTCTACTTTCATTATTTGAGGTATATATACTTATAATATTGTGTATCCAATTCTATTTATTAGGGCACTACAGACGACGTAATAAAGGAGAGGTGGGAATGGTGTCCCAGACCCAAAGAATCTTCAATATGAGCCTGCCATAATAAGTAGGAAGACAACTATTTTGTATTTTATTTTAATTCAAATTAATATCTAATAGTTAGAGAGCTAACTAAATTCATTTGATAGTGTCCATAACAGCAAAACAATGATGATTGTGGATACTATGTATGTAGAGTAATAGATCTGATAATCCAGAAGAGATCGGTCAACATAGATCTAAGCCATGTATGTTTGATTTTCGATATTTTTCCATTAATGAATCTTGACATACATGTTCGGTACTTGATGTAAGTGCTAACTATATATTAATCGAAAGTTGGGCATTGTAGTTTCTCACCGATGACTATGCATGAGGCTAGTAATACAATGTTGATGAAATTGATGAAGTTAGAGACTAATGGGCCAAGCACGTGCACTCATTCATTCGGTATTAGGTAAAGATCAATATATTCTACATGCATGTTTAGGTTTGTATTTCGTCTATGTATTTCAGTCTTCTAGGCTAGATTTATGAACTTTTTACTTTGGGGTGTAGAGCTACCAAGTTGTAGTATGCCTACTAATTTTGATTCCTGAGTATATTCGGTGTATTAAGACATGCATACTAATTAGAGATTGATTGAAATTATGGTGTGATTGCAGATTTGTTATGAATTGATATTGTTTTACAATTCAGATTTGGTAATTATTTGAACATACAACTATGTATGTGGGTAAGAATAAAACAACAAAAACATTTAAAAAAAAACTATAGTTTTAATACCGATTCTTATTAAGAATCGGTATTAAAACCATGCATTTCATCTCAAATTTATGCTTAGTTAATACGTATTAGGGTTTAATAAAAGCATAACCAATAACCAAAACCCTAATTGGATGATAGAGTTTTAATAACGGTTCTTAAAAAAATAGTTATCAAAACTTACGTTAATAACGATTTTCATTAAGAACCGTTATTAAAAATGTGCATTTAATCTCAAATTTATGCTCATTTAATATGTATTAGGGTTTAATAAATGCATAATTAATGACTGAAACCCTAATTCGATTATGTTCTAACAACGGTTTTTGTAATAACCGTTATTAAAACCTAATTTTTGACAATGGTTTTTTCTTAAAAACTGTTATTGAAAGCTTGTTTTTAACAATGGTTTTATGGAAGAACTGTTATTAAAACCTTTTTTTTTTAACAATGGTTGTTTCTTGAAAACCATCATTAAATATAATTTTTTTGCTCATATTCACGGTTTTTTTTATATTTTTGATAACGGTTATGAACCGTTATTAAAGATTTAATAACGGACAGTTTAATAACGGTTTAAAACCGTTATTAACACTATAAAATAACCGTTATTAAAATCCCTTTTCGGGGTAGTGATAGAGTAAGATATAGGGCTTGGCAGGGGTATAAAGGCACACAAGCAAATATTAGAATAACTATGGGCTAAACCATGTCTTTAGTATAGCGACCCCTAAAGAGCCACCATTTTTGATCTCGAGGTCTTTCACTTTAAGTATTAGTGTCTTAATTAGGGTGGTCATGAAAAGCACAACAATCAGATACTTATTCACTTTCAATCGTTTTGATATCATTAGGTATTTCTTATTCAAATAGTTATCTAAGATAATATAGAGGAATCATTAAGGCCATCATAATCTCATCTAATTTTGATTTAGGATTCGTTCTTGTGATACTTACTAATTGTCAAACACCATTATCTTACTATTCAGTGTTACTTGAGTCTTATTACGAAACTCCATTATCCCATCAATGAATTAGATACAAATTACTGATTTACCCCTTACTTGTATCATTATTAAGTCATCCCTTCCTTACTTGCCAATTTACCATATTACCCTTCATGTTGCATAATTATCAAATTACCCCTTATTCGGTTTAGGTTATCAAGTTATCTCCCACACGTATTAGGTCATTGATCACCTTTCATAATTGTTATACTTATCATATTTCCCATTTGGTTGGTTATATTACCAATTGTCCTTCTCCTTTGTTATAATTACTAAATTGCCCTTCAGTTAGTTAAATTACAAAAATTTCCTTCTCCATTATCATAATTACCAAAATGCCCTTCTCCATTATCATAATTACGAATTTACCCTTTAGTTGGTTAAATTACCAATTTGTCCTTCTCCATTATCATAATTACCAATTTGTCCTTCTCCATTATCATAATTACCAAATTACCCTTCTCCGTTATTATAATTATTAAACTACCCCTTAGTTGGTTAAATTACCAAATTACCCTCTCCATTATCATAATTACCAAATTATCCTTCTCTATTATCATAATTACCAAACTACCCTTTAGTTGGTTAAAATTACCAAATTGTAATTCTCCATTATTATAATTACTATATTACCCTTCTCCATTATTAAAATTATCTTAATTCCCTTTTACTTCCGAATTACCATTTTACCCTTTACTTCCAAAATTACTATTTTGCCCTTTTACTTAAAAAACTATAATTTTGCCCTTTACTTTCAAAATTACCATTTTATACTTTACTTCCAAAATTACCATTTTGCCCTTTTACTTCCAAAATTACTATAATACCCTTTTACTTACAATATTACCATTTTACCCTTTAATTCCAAAAATTACCAATTTACCCATTTACTTCCAAAATAACCATAATACCCATTTTCTTACAAAATTACCACTTTACCCCTTACTTCTAATATTACCATAATACCCTTTTACTTACAAATTACCATTTTACCTTTTACTTCTAAAATTACCAATTTATCCTTTACTTCTAAAATCACCATTTTACCCCTTTACTTTCAAAATAACCATAATACCCTTTTACTTACAAAACTACCATTTTACCCTTTACCACTAAAATTACCATTTTACCCCTTTACTTCTAATTTACCATTTTTTCCTTTTATTATACCACTTTTATTAAGTTATCATCACTACATGAATATTTATAATAATACTCTATTCTCATCATCCAATTCCACCAATTATTATACTTCAACATAATACTCATTAACAATCACACATATTAGGCCACACTCTTGCATAAGATATATTACTAAAATACCCCTAGGGCTCACAATAATATTATTCATGGATCAATGGTCGCAATAACATAATATTACATGGTTAGGTACTCAACATTTTCATTAATAACCTAACTCTTTCCTTAAGCAATATTTCCACACATAGCATATAAACTAACATGATTTCCTTTTTATCAATCAATATAAGAAACTATATATAATATATTAAACAATATAAATCATTTAAAATAACATATTAAAACCCCAATGTGTTGGCATACGTTTATCCGTGCGTTTAAGTAGGGTTTAATGATTACCTTAATTTTTGTAAAATTGAGCCTTATCAGTATCCCGGTTAAAGATTCAAGTTTTGATTAACAAAACCAATACCTAAAAATAATATCAATACTTATCATATTAGAAATGAGAAAATCAAAGCATAAGACTTTATAAAACTTAATTAAAAAATACATAACTTAAATATTATTATACCTTAAAACTTATTAACTTGAATATAACAAGGCATGTAGCAACTCAGACTACTCATGCAGCATGAGCTGCATGCAAAAAAAGAGGGAAAATGGCCCGAAAAGGCATGAAAGTGAGGAGGGAGTGGTGTTTTTGGGTTAGGAAAGAATGCAGTTGGGGGAGGATTAAGGGGAAGGGAAAGGTGCAGGGGTGAAGAGGGAGTGTAGGTGGTGGTTGGGGGTAGGTTTTTAGTGGCTAATGGAGGCGGCGGCAGTAGCGGTGAGGCTGCGAAGGTGGTTGCCGAGGTAAAGGGGGCTGAGAAGGAAGGAAAAAGAAGGGGAAAAATGAGGGGCTACAAGTGTTAGTTTCGGCCAAAGGAGGTGTAGGGGTGGTAGGGGAGGTTGTAGGGAGGGTTTTGGTGGCTTGGGTTGTAGTAGAGACGGCAGGACGATGGAGAAAGGAGGAGGCATAGGGTGGTTGCCGAGATGGAAGAAAAGAAGAGAAAAAGAAGAGGGGAGGAAGAGGGGGTTGTAGGGTGGCTCAGGGGGCGTTGTGTGGTGGTGTAGGGATGGGGTAGAAGGATGTAGAAGTTGGTATAGGCACTTAGTGAGGCGGAGGGGGTAGTGCTGCAAAAATTGGGAGGGAAATTGAAAGAGAAGAAAGAGAGAGAAAGAAATCAAAGAAGGGGAAGGAAGGTTAAAAAATGGGTAGGGGAGAGGCCGGTAAGGATAGGAAAAAGGAGAGGGAGAGAAAGCTGCTGTAGGGTGGTAGGTGTGGTTGGGTGGCAAGGAGAGGGAAGGGAAGAAGAGGAAAGAAAAGGCACGCGTGCTGGGGGTGTAGGGTTGGCTGGGTCAAAAATGGGGAAGAAAAGGACGGGGGAGGTAGAAGGAGAGAGGGAGAGTTGTAGTGGTGGCAGGTGGTGGTAAGAAGGGGTTTTAGGGCGGTGGTTGGGCATGGCGTCGAGAGGTAGGAGGTAAAAGAAGAAAGAAAGGAAGGGGGAGGGAGCATGCTAGGTAAGGGAGAAAAAGGAGGGAGTGAGCTGGCCTAGTTGGGGGAGAACGAAAGAAAGAAAAGAAGGGAGGCCGGGCTAGGCTCGTGCGCGGGGGAGGAAGGAAGAAAGGAAAGGGAACGAGTTACATATAGGAGAAAGAGAGGAGGGAAGGGGAGTGGGCTAGTGGCCCAGGCATGAGGGAAGGAAGCAGGCCAGGGTCTAGTGGCCCAAGAGAAGAAAAAGGAAAAAGAAAGAAAGGAGAAAAAGGAGAAAAAAGAAAAGTAGAATGAAAGGAAAAAGGGAAAAAGAAGAAAAAGGGAAAAGCGGAAAATAAAATAGCTAAATTTATAAAATAATATAATGTAATATTTTTGGGACATAATTTTTTTTAATAATTTGATTTAATATAATTTCATATATGGGCTTGAAAAGGATAATTTTAAGAAAAATATTGGTTTGGGAATTAATTTAAATAAAATGAGTATGATAAAATAACAAAATATTTATTTTAATTTATTCAATATTCTTATCCAACTTTATATGCTCAAAATCCATAAAATAATTAAATTAAATAATTTTAAAAGCTAATTTATCCAAAATAAAAGTTATTTATTAAATTATGCATTTTTAAAATTTCGGGGGATTATAATTGGTGACTACTTTAGGAGCATGTCATGGTATAAATAGAAGATTTGTGGATTTACCATTAACATTAGGTATACCTTTACCTTTGGTATACCTTTACCTGTACAACTTAAGAATGCATTTTTTAGAGATAAAGGTACCCTTCCTTCCATCATATATAGTGACCTAACCACAAAGCAAGAAGCAAAGCTTACTAATATTTTGTAGAAGTATAAAAATGCTTTGGGATGGATAGTTGTGGATATTAAGGGTATTAGTCCTTTAGTGCGTATGCATCAAATTTTAATGGAGGATAATTTTATTCCTAGTAGACATGTAGACCATAAGCTAAATTTTATTATGATAGAGGTAGTAAAGAAAGAGGTTTTTAAGTTGTTATCTGTAGGAGTCATTTATCCAATCTCTGATAGTATTTGGATTAGTCCTCTGCAAGTAGTACCTAAGAAAATAGGAATCACTATTGTGGAGAATGAAAAAGGAGATATGATTCCTACTAGGGTTTAAAATGGTTGGAGGGTATGTGTAGATTATAGGAAGTTAAATTCCATGACTATGAAAGATCATTTCTCCTTACCATTTATAGATCAGATGTTAGAGAGGTTAGGAGGCTATGCATACTACTACTTTTTCTATGGATCTTATGGATATATGTAAGTTTACATAGCTCTAAAAGATTAGAAGAAGATAACACTCATATGTCCTTATAGTATGTTTGCATATTGTCGCATGCCTTTTAGGATATGTAATGCCCCCACCACATATCAAAATGTATGGTAAGCATTTTCTTTAGAATATTTGGAAAAAAATATCAAGGTATTTATGGATGATTTCAGTATGCATGGTGATACTTTTGACCAATGCCTAGATAATATCACTCTCATATTAAAAAGATGTATTGAAACTAATCTTTTGCTAAACTCTAAAATACGCCATTTCATGATTCAAAAGGGATAGTCTTAGGAGTTATCATTTCTGCTAAAGGAATTGATGTAAATAAAGAAAAGGTTAATATTATTACTTCTTTATCTTATCCCTCTATTATTAAAGAAGTGCACTCATTTCTAGGTCATGATGGATTTGATCATAGATTTATTAAAGATTTTTCTAATATATCTCAACCTTTGTGTAAGCTCCTTCAGAAAGAAACTGAATTCAACTTTAATTTGCTATTAAGAAAGTATTTTATCATTTAAAGGATAAATTTATTAGCACACCCATACTTCAACAACCTAATTGGAATTTCCCTTTTGAATTAATGTGTGATACATCTAATTATGATGTTGCAGTAATTTCAGGATAAAGAATTGGGAAAAATCCACATGTGATATACTACACATCACACACTTTAAATGAGGCTCAGCTTAATTACATGACCACCAAGAAGAAGCTTCTTGCCATTATCTTTTCTTTAGATAAATATTGTTCTTATATTCTAGGAAGTGATATTATTATTTACTTTGACCATATAGCCTTAAATTATTTACTATCAAAGAAGGAAGCAAAATGAAGGTTAATTAGATGGATACTATTGCTTCAAAAGTTTAATACTCACATTAAAGAAAAGAAAGGATTGAAAAATGGAGTAGCAGATCATCTAAGTTGGTTGATCAAGGCATTGACAGCAGAATCACAAATCATTAAATGATTTCCAAATGAAAATGAAAGACCATGGTATGTTGACATTGATGGAAACTTGTTAGGGTTTCACGAAAGGATCGAAAGATTAATCGAGCGCAACGTTCGATTCGCCGGTTCAGCTTAAGGAAAAACTCTAAAGGAAGACCCAAAGATTCCGCGGCACAGTTTTTACAACGGCAACTGAAATCGAAGAAAGAATGATCAAGATGGATAACACCAAGAGAGAGAAGACTCAGAGAAGAAGAGCGAGTGAGAGATTTGCCGAGAGAGAGAGAGAGAGGCCGCGAGAAGAATCGAGAATAAACTTAGCAATTGGATTCTGTCTAAAGTCGTCGTACGTATAACATCTTTACATGGCTATTTATATTAGTATTACAGAGCGTATAACAAAGGTACAAAATACCACACAATAAAGTCCAGACGATACTCCACAGCCAGCTATACAACTGAATGGGTTGCTACTTTGGGCCGCAGAAATAAGTCAACCAGCCCAAATAATATACAAAAGAAATGCCCCAAATACAAGGCAAGTTTGAGATATAATTCCCATCAGCTAAAAACTTTAGCTAATCATGGCTATTAAGGATTGATTAATCCACAATCCATCTAGTCCATAATTAAGGATTGGGTGGCGGATTATACAACCGACCTAATTTCCATTAGCCAATTCAACCGGCGAATGCATCATATGGGGTTACAATTAATTAACAAAAATTACATAATCTACACACTCCAGCAGCTACATCCAAAGATCCACAAAGTCCATATGATGCATTACACTCCTATTTATCCACCAAATAAGACAAACAATTATAAGTAAATAATTCATAGCAATTATCAAAATTAATTAAGTATAAATTTTTAAGATTCATATCATTTCCCTCTTCTTGGAAAGGTTTCGCCTCTGAAAGCTGAATAAGTCCAAAAAATGGACTAAGATAAGCCACATTAAAAGTATTGCTCACATTTCCAAATTTAACATGTAAATCGATTTTATAAGCATTATCATTAATTTTCTCTAACATAGTAAATGGTCCATCTCCTCTAGAATCCAACTTTAACTTTCTAAAATTTGGAAATCTCTCCTTCCTAATGTGTACCCAAACTAAGTCTCTAGGTTTAAAAATCATTCTTCTCCTTCTTTTATTACCATGTTCAGCCATCTGTTGCACTTTTTTATTAATCTGCTGACTTATAGATTCATTTAACCTTTTCATATTATCAGCTCTAGATTCAACATCACAATTTTGCAATTCAGCATGAGGCAAATGACTCAAATCTAAAGGATTTAAAGGATTAAAACCATACACAATCTCAAATGGAGTTTTATTAGTTGTAGACTGCAAAGTCCTATTATAAGCAAATTCCACTTGAGGTAAAACATATTCCCATTTTTTAAGATTCTTTCCAAGGACGACCCTCAACATGTTTCCTAATGTTCTATTTACTACATCAATTTGTCCATCAGTTTGAGGGTGACAAGTTGTAGAAAACAATAACTTAGTCCCTAATTTTTCCCACAAACCTTTTCAGAAATGACTTAAAAACTTAATATCTCTGTCTGAAACTATAGTCTTAGGAATACCATGTAATATAACCATATTAGGAAAAAATAATTCAGCCACTGCCACAGCATCATTTGTCTTATTACAAGGTATAAAATGAGCCATTTTACTGAACCTATCTACTACAACCATTATTGAATCCTTAGCTCTATTAGTCCTAGGTAATCCTAAAATAAAATCTAAAGATACATCAACCCAAGGGTGGTTAGAGACAGGTAAGGGAGTATATAAACCAAAGGGTTTGGAAGTAGTTTTTGCCTGCCTACAAGCAATACAATTGACACAATAGTTCAAAACATCCTTTTTATAAACCACCACTATGAGCTTCTTGAATTAATAAACCTTTGTAAGAACATGCAGGAATACACAACCTATTCTCCCTAAGCAAATAACCTTCATTAATAAAGTACTTTCCTTGTGTAGAAACTTCACACTTTTTATAAGTATAATAGTTTAGTACTGGAAAAACCTAACAAAGTAGTATCAACAACATTTAATAAAGCATATCTCCTGGATAAAGCATCTGGAACTATATTATCACTACCCTTCTTATATTTAATTATGTAAAGAAAACTCTCAATAAATTCTATCCATCTACCTTGTCTTCTATTTAACTTTGATTGACTTCTTAAATAATTAATAGCTTCCTTATCGGTATTAATTACAAATTCTCTATGCCACAAGTAATGTTGCCACACTTATAAAGCTCTTACTAAAGCATACAGTTCTTTTTAATATGTAGAATAATTCAAAGTAATACCATTCAATTTCTCACTAAAATAAGCGATTGGCTTGCCCTCTTGAGAAAGTACAACCCCTATTCCTAACCCTGAACATCACAATCTAATTCAAACATCTTTTGAAAGTCAGGAAGACTTAACGAAGGTGCTTGGGTTAATTTAGTCGTAAGTGTCTCAAAAGATTTTTGTTGTTCTAAACCCCAACTAAACCCATTATCCTTCTTTGTTATGGCAGTCAAGGGAGCATCTATAGTACTGAAATTCCTCACAAATCTTCTGTAAAAAGAACATAACCCATGAAAACTTCTTACTTCAGTCACACTCTTTGGCACAGGCCATTCTTGAATAGCTCTAACCTCATCTTCATCTACAGATATACCCTCTTTTCCTACCACAAATCCTAAGAAAACCACACTTTCCAGACAAAATCTAGACTTAGTTAAATTAGCATAAAGATGTTATGTTTTAAACACATTCAAAATAATCCTTAAGTGTTTCAAGTGTTCCTCTAAAGATTTACTATATATAAGTTTATCATCAAAATAAAAAACCACAAATTTTCCAATAAATTCCCTCAAAACATAGTTCATAAGTCTCATAAAAGTACTAGGAGCATTTGACAACCCAAAAGGCATCACTAACAATTCATATAACCCAAAATTAGTCTTAAAAGTTGTCTTTCACTCATCTCCTGGTTTCATCCTAATTTGATGATACCCAATTTTTTAATCTATTTTTGAAAATATAACAGCACCATGCAATTGATCCAACATTTCATCAAGCCTAGGGATAAGATATCTATACTTTATAGTTATTTTATTTACTCCCCTGCTATCCACACACATCCTCCGACTACCATCCTTTTTAGGCACTAATAACACTGGTACTGCACAAGGACTCATAGATTCCTTAATGTATCCTTTACTTAACAGTTCAGAGACCTGTCTTTTTAATTCCTTAACCTCCTCAGGATTAGCCCTATAAGTAGGTCTGTTTGGTACAGCAACTCCTGGAATAAAATCTATTTGATGTTCTTTTCCCTTTAATGGAGGTAATCCACTAGGAATGTCCTCAGGAAACAACTCACTATATTCTTCCAATAACTGTTTCACTGTACTATGTATTTCTCCACTTATTCCTTTTTGACACTCATAATAGTCCTTATAAATCATCAAGTACACATTGGTATTTCTTTTCATTTCCTTTCCTACATCCTTACCTTTAGCATAAAACCCAGAAGATCCTTTCATGTCCTTTGAACTAATATCATTCTCCAAACTAAGTTTAGATAACTCCTTATAATCAGATCCTCAAATATTTCTTTTGTTATCATAGGTGCTAAGACAATCTTCCTATCATCCTTCTGTATTGTATACCTATTTTTATAACCATCATGTATTACCCTCCTATCATATTGCTAAGGTCTACTCAACAACAAGTGAGCAGCATGCATAGGAACTATATCACATAAAATAGAATCTTCATATTTTCCTAATTTTAAATTTACTAAAACTTGCTGACTAACTTTAACATCTCCCAAATCATTAATCCATTGCAATCTATATGGTTTTGGAAGTTTAGTAGTTGTTAAACCTAATTTAGACACTAACAGAGTACTAGCAGCATTAATACAACTACCACTATCTATGGCCATGTTAAAGCACTTATCATCAATTAGACATCTGGTATGGAATATATTTTCTCTCTGTATAGCATTAGAATAAGGTAATTTAGTACTGTTTAAAGCCCTACGAAATACAAAAAGATTCCTACTCACTAGCAATTCTACTTCTTCCTCTAGATCACTATCATCTTCTCTGACTACACTATCCTCTTCCTCTTCTTCTTCAGATTCAGATTCTATATCTCAAAATTCTCTAATTAAAATGTTTCTTTTGTTTGGACATTCAGAAGCTATATGTCCTAACCCTCCACATCTAAAACATTTAATATCCCTAGTTCTGTTTGATCCATTCACAGGGTTTGTCATCACATTCTTACCCTTTTCAAACTTCTGTCCTACCTTAACTTCATTGTTTCTACCTTTAGATTCAACCTTACTATTATTCTTCCAGTTTCTAAAACTAGTTCCTCCACAATTTCTCCTTACTGTAGTCTTAAATCCAATCCCAGGGGGTTTATATTGCCTAGATTTCCTTAATTGAATCTCTATCTTAGTAGCTATATTTACCATCTCAGTTAAAGTCCCACAAGGATATAATTCTACTTTATCAGCTATCTCTAAATTTAACCCACTCAGAAACCTAGCCATGGTAGCATCATCATCCTCAATAACTCCTGTCTTACTAATCAAAACTTCTAATTCCTTATAATAATCATCCACTATCCTCACTCCTTGACTAATAGTTTGCAATATCTTATGCAATTCCCTATAATAGTAACTTGGCACAAACCTCTTTCTCATTAAAGTTTTAAATTCTGCCCAAGTCTATAAAGGTTGTTCCCTACACCTTCATCTAGTTAACACCAAATTATGATACCAAGAGGATGCATACTCAGTAAATTCTACTACAACCACCTTAATTTTCTTTTCCTCAGAGTAATTATGACACTCAAACACTAGTTCTATTTTCCTTTCCAATAAAAATAATAATCAGGGTCATTCCTGCCATTAAACCCCGGTATACTAAGCTTAAGATTATTCAAATTCCTATCTGTGAACTCTAGTTCCCTATCTTGGCTATTTTTCTGTCTAGGCATCCTATCACTATGGTTAGATATTTGATCTTCCAACTCTTCTAGATTAGCTATGGGTGGAATTCTAATCCTAGGATCCATAGGAGCCCTTCCTAATACTCCTACTTGATTAGTTTCAACTCTGTTATGTTGCAATTCATTGATTCTTATTTCCTGTTCTCCTAGTCTTTGTTTTAGGTTAGAAGATAAAATAACAAATTGAGCAGTCATTTGTTCTTGAAAAGTCCTAAGGGTTTCTAAAAGATCATTACTGGAAATAGATTGATTAACAGACTGACCATTGTTAGACATAATGAGATTATTTGACTTAAACAACTAACACAATAGCAATTAATTAACAGAATCAATTTATTTAATAACTTCAGACAAACAGAACACACAGACTAACCACAAGAAGTATCACAATATCAATGATTAACAGAAATAGCAATAGTATAGCTTACTCAGACTTATTCAAATCAATAATAATTCGAAAAAAAATGACTAAGTAAAAAGGAACGATATTACCGCATTTGTTTAAGCAAATAATCCACTTATTTATGGGACCTCTCTTCTTGGAGGTCTTACCCTTTTCTCGAAACCAAAGGTTCGCCGGTTATTTCACCTGAATAATTATTAATGAACAAATAATATTGCGAAGAAATTGGAAATTAAGTATAGCAGATAGTATTATTTAACAAGAAAATTTACGAATCGAGGTTACCAACAACAATTTGTCACACAGTCAGTCAAGATTCAAGTTCTTTACCAAACCCTAGATCGATTAGGGTTTCTTTTTAGAACTTCGAAACAATGGACAAAAATAACTTCAATCGCCGGTTCCAGAACGACGGAAATCGAAACAGTCCTCGTCGTTGCAAACCCTAAAATTTCACACCTCAAAACAGGGTTAGCGAAATACAGAGATTGACTCAAAAATTGAAGAAAAACTTAATCAGTAACAAAGAAAACTACGAGCACTCTAATAATCGAGGCTCTGATACCTAATAATGGAAACCTGTTAGGGTTTCAGGAAAGGATCGAAAGATTAATCGAGCGCAATGTTTGATTCGCCGGTTCAGCCTAAGGAAAAACTCCAAAGGTAGACCCAAAGATTCAGAGGCACAGTTTTAACAACGGCAACATAAATCGAAGAAAGAATGATCAATATCGATCAAACCAAGAGAGAGTAGACTCAGAGAAGAAGAGCGAGTGAGAGAGATGTAGAGAGAGAGAGAGAGGTCATGAGAAGAATCGAGAATAAACTCAGCAATTGTATTCTGTCCAAAGTCGTTGTATGTATTACATCTTTACATGGCTATTTATATTAGTATTACAGACCGTATAAAAAATGTACAAAATACCGCACAATACAGCCAAGACGATACTCCACAGCCAGCCATACAACTGAATGGGCTGCTACTTTGGGCCGCAGAAATAAGTCGACCAACCCAAATAATATACAAAAGAAATGCCCCAAATACAAGGTAAGTTTGAGACATAATTCCCATCAGCTAAAAACTTTAGCTAATCATGGCTATTAAGGATTGATTAATCCACAATCCATCTAGTCCATAATTAAGGACCGGGTGGCGGATTATACAACCAACCTAATTTCCATTAGCCAATTCGACCGACGAATACATCCTATGGGGTTACAATTAATTAACAAAAATTACATAATCTGCACACTCCAGCAACTGCATCTAAAGATCCATAGAGTCAATATGCTGCATTACACTTCTATTCATCCACCAAATAAGACAAACAATTATAAGTAAATAATTCACAGCAATTATCAAAATTAATAAAGTATAACTTTTTAAGATTCATATCAGACATGGTCAATTTTTTTGTTACAAAGGTATTTCCTTCATAGTTTACTAAGGAACAAAAGCATAGAAAGAAGGGCCAGGTAATGTATTGTGTACGAGATGATGTCTATTTATGGAAATGATATGGTGACTAAATTATTAGAAGATGTATAGGAGATAATAATATTTTTTTTCATTTTAAAATTTTGTCATACCTACGCTTGTAGGGGAAGTTTTGGTCCAAAAAAATAGCACATAAAATTTTGGAAAGTAGATTTTATTAGCCCACCTTATTTAAGGATGCTTAGAAGTTTTGAAAAACATGTGAAAGCTGTCAAAAGATCGGAGGGTTAGGTCCTAAAAATAAAATTACACAAAACCCCATTTTTGTATGTGAAAATTTCAATTTGTGGGTTATGGATTTGATGGATCCCTTTCCATCATATTTGGTTTCAAATACATTCTTGTTGCTATAGATAATATATTCAAATAGGTGGAGGCAAAATCCAATCAAATTGTTGATGCTAAAGTTGTGGTAGATTTTCTTTGAACTAACATTTTTGCAAAGTTTGGTTTTCTGAAATCTATAATCAATGACAAGGTTTCTCACTTCCAAAATAGAATAGTGCAAGCATTGGTAATAAAATATCATGTTGCATATCAAGTCTCTATGGTATATCATCCACAAAGGAAAGGTTAAGCCAAAATCTCAAATCGTGAAATAAATTCAATTGTAGAAAAGATGATAAAACGAATAAGGAAAGATCGGCGTTTACATCTTAATGATGCTCTTTGGGCATATTGGACAACATATCAGATGCTAATTACAGAAATTAAGAGTGAAACAAAAATGGAAAATGTGTGGAAAGTAAATGGACACTGTCTCAAACCTTTTTATGAGGGACACTATGTGAGAAACTTGTAAATGTCAGATCTTACTACTCCTAGTTAAGCATGAAGCAAGTAACGGGAGGATATTACTTAGGATATATCCTAAGTGTTATAGATAAGAACTTTTTTTTATCTATTATATTAGTTGTATGTTTTAGCGTAGTTGTGTGCTATATGTATATTTAAACAAAAAGAGAAAAAAAATTAACACGAGGCTACTATGTTCTCAACACACTCTGTGTTTCATTTTATAATTTTTCTTCTGTAAATTTGAATGCAACTAAGTTAACATGAGGCCATCATGTTTTTGAAATAGAACCTATGTTTCATCTCAAATAGAAAATTAGCTATGATGCTGAAATAAGTGAAGTAAACATGGGGTTATCTTGTTTTATAACATAGTTTATGTTTTTATTAAATTTATTTTTATTAGAATGCTAAGAGCAATATATAGAACATGAGGATGTTGTTTTTTATAACATGGTCTATGTTTCTTTTTAATTTCTTCTTCGTAACCCATGTGTTAGAGAGTAAATTGACACTTTCAATTTTCTACTCTCATTCATGACTCTTTCTCTACATGTTTTCCTCTCTATTTCCATAATCAATTTCCCTATTACCAAATTTCCACTTTGCTAATCATCCATTAAACCACTATAACTATTTATTATGTGATTCACCAATTTTCAACTTCCTTCATATTTTTCTGCAAAAATCCTAATTTTTTTCGCAAGCCCTAACTACCTTGTTATAAATTTTTGTGAAATTTTCTCTAAATTAGTTTACAGTTCATCTCTTATTCCATTTTTGAAGCATCCTCTAAGCATATTTTGGAGGGAAATTTCAGGTTACGGGAAAGTGTAATTCCATCTACTATGGTCCAATGTTTGTTAATATATTCATACTTGTGCAATTATCTATTTGAGAATTTATGCTTCAATTGTGAGATAAATTGGCACAATTGTCTTCCTAAGATTTTTTCTTCAATTTTCGATAATTGAATGGAAATTTCAATGCACATGTAAAGATGATCCTTCCATTATATGTGGAATTCAATTTAGATATGCATATTGTCTTTGCTAAAATTGAGTAACAATAAAGGTACAATTATCTATCTCGTAGGAGACTCATAGGCACATGTTATTTGGATGATGGATACCTCCACACACTAGGAATTCATGAACAAGTAATAAAACTGCTGAGAAATGTTGGCATGTAGCATTTTGTATATTGCACAAACCATAGATACAGATGATTGAATCTATATTTCCTTAGCATCTTTGAATTTCATGCTAAGACTTATTTACAAGAATATGATGCCATTTCTTATCAATAGTTTAATTTTGATCATTAAATCTCTTTCTATGTGTTGTAAACCATTTTTTTGTTACATCATGGAGGTTTTCATGTCATACCCTCATACTTTATTATGGACCATTTCTTTTCTAAGATTAGTGACCGTTCCAACATGCTAACCTCTACCAGTTTAAGAATTTCAGAATCTAAGGCTTCAAAAATTAAAAATCTTATTCTTTGTTATTTACAATGCCTTGTATCTTGCACTATTTTTGGAAGAGAGGATAGTACTGATGTGGTTAGGTTTACCTAGCAATTTTTTTATCAACTCCATTTTAGATAGTACACAAGTTAACATTGATTACTTCTTAGCTAAGCAATTTAGGTAGATGAGAAATTTGAAATAAGGAGACATTGTCATAGGTGGTGTGATTAACACTATTTGCATTACCCTAGGCCTTATTATACCTAATGAAGAGCCCATTGAAGCTCTGAGCATGCGCATTGACATTGAAAATTTTCATTTAGTGCATTGCATTGAGCATAGAAATGATGTGTGTCATCTTCACTACCAAGGTTGCACATACTTTCTATTACCAAATCCCGATAAGACTAATCTTTTAGATCAGAAGACTTGGCAACCTTCTAATGATGATGTTGATCATACTCCCATCACCATGGAGAAACCTTTCCCCTGTGTTCATGAACAAGCAACACCTCCTTCCCCTATTCATCACCATTCACATGCTATTTCATCTTCTTCTATCCATGCTTGGAATCTCTAGTTTCAAACTCATGTTAACTCACAATTTTAAGAGGTATTCTCTCCAATGATTACCATTAGGATAAACTAATATCAAATGATGGAGATGATGAAAACTCTTTATCAGTTTCCACTTGGGTCTAGGGTCCCCTACCTCCTCCACCTCCATAAATTCCTTCTCATTCTATTTTTCTACTTTTTGGATTACTTCATTAAGGACAACACATAATCTAAGTTGGGGGTAATACACTTTGTTTGGTAGGGGTTTAACACATAATTCATGTTTATTTTTATTGGGGGGCATGTTTTAACATCATAATTAAGAATCTCAAATTTTGATTTTTAGTGAGTTTAGGAAAAATATCAAGGTACCATTATGTTATAAAAACATGAATCCTGTTTATTTAAAATTTTAAAACTACTCGTGTGAGAGCTTCTCCCTGATCTATCTTCCTGTTTCAATGTATTAAGGAGTCATCTTCTAGTTTTTCCAAAAACCAAAATCTCTCTTTCTCCCTATATAGTAGATACTTTTCATCATTTTAATTCTATTAATTGTTATCCATTGAGATCAAACGTACTATTAATTTGCGATTCAAGTCAATAAGTTCTTTCCCATTCATTTCTCAGTTACAAAAGGTTGATTTGAGTTTGAATGCAAGTGTATTCAGTGTACTCCATCATTATTATTTTGACATTTATAATTTCTTTGTTGTTTTGTTGTTAATCATTGATAGTAATTATAAATTATTGAATTAGATTTGGTGTTGTTATGATTATGAATATGGTCACATATATTAGTAAAGGATAGGGGGTAACAATGGCGGGATTAGGATTTTGGATATGAAACCCAACTTTAAAGTATGATTCTAAGTGATATCTAATTGAATTAATAAACGGAATTGAATGATTTTGTATCATAGATTATGAGTTCAAACTAATTAGGTTGATCACATTATTATTCTAAACTCTAATCAAAGCTAGGATGATGGAATTAATATTTATTTGTTGATTATCGTCACCGAGTAGCAAAAGTTAATAATTATTTTGTATATTAAATCCTACAATTACATGATCTAAGCTTGTGTGATTGT
The DNA here is from genome assembly GCA_030549775.1 of Tamarix chinensis. NCBI lineage: Eukaryota > Viridiplantae > Streptophyta > Magnoliopsida > Caryophyllales > Tamaricaceae > Tamarix > Tamarix chinensis. The sequence continues at coordinate 85,589,946 of CM060177.1, read as the reverse complement.
GGTTGAAGTTGATTGCTTTCTGTTAGCAATATTTCCATTAGTTGAATCTAGTTTTTCTTAACATATTTTATTAATTAGTTAGGTGATAAATTAAGAGCTTATTCAATTTATTTGAATCGAAGGAAACAAGGGAAGTAATATATTATTAGTTTCCATAGGTCGACACTAGAGCAATTAGAATAAATCTTTTCTAGATATTTATTTGATATCCTAAATCCATAGTTGATTATCTCATATCCTTATTTATTCATTAGTGAGTAAAGGATTTTATTACTTATCAATAGTATAGAATTTAGGGATAGAAATCAATGTTATTAAACAACTAGGGCTTTAACATTAATCACTTAATTCTAGATTATCAAGCATTCCTTATAGGTTTGATTCTTACTTTCCATTTACAACATATTTGAGATTAAGATTTTTTTTTACGTATGACAGTGCAACCGAACCAAAATTAAGAGTTTAAATAAGAAAAATAACTAAAAGCATCCCAATATAGTAGATAAAATACATCTAACTTGTTAGCCTAACTTTTAACTAAATAAAATTATAACTCAAACCCTAAGCAATGGTAAGCTACTCACCCATGACATCATCCTTAACATACTATAGCTGAGAATCGTAGCCCTACAAATCATTCTTTGCTCGCTAGACTAAAAGTTAGATCATCAGAATGACTACACATATGTTGTATCAATATGGTGGAGTAATGGTAAAACAAACTACTTAAAACATGGTAAAGGCTCATGTTGCACATTGTAGTCACATAGTAGCATAGTCATAAGCATACTAACATAGTATAACACTTAGCAGTATGGTAGCAATATAATAAGTCATACTTGTAGGGAAATCATTAAACAACAATAATACAAATTATATATTTGAATCACACAATAGGTACCCATATTACAACTTTCCTTTAATAACCACATACTTTATAGTTATTAAGATAATTTTTTCGACCACTCTCCATTCAGTACCATGAATAAAAGTCATGGCAACATACCCACACAATGGGATACGACACCCATCACACAGGGTCATGATACATCAACAAGGATTTTCTCTAGGTATAACAGACCCACCACACATCAAATGCATCTATTACGAGTACAAAAATAGATTGAGATACCACACTCACCATATTTGGTCTGAGTACATCAAGGGGCTTGTACTAGGATACCTTACCCACCACAACTTGAATTCATTTGGTAAAATGGCTACATTAGTTGGGATATCATACCCACCTAAGCAATAGAGAATTCAACATGTGAGGGGCTTGTATAGGGATAGCTCACCCACTCATATTGGACATTGATGCCATTTCGGCTTAGCCTAGTATAATCCAGTATTTGGTTCGAGTGCATTTGTCATGAGTGCTAACAAAGATTAGGATACTACACTCACCATATTTGGTCTGAGTACATCAAGGGGCTTGTACTGGGATACCATATCCACCACACCTTGAATGCCTCCACTACAAGGGCTACAGAAGTTGGGATACCACACCTACCTAAGTAATAAACAATTTAAAGTGCGAAGGGCCTTGTACAATGATAGGTCACCCACGTGTACGGGACATTGATGTTATGCCTCCATGTTATAAACAAATTAACACCAAATTATAAATACAAGAAGACTTCACTTCTAAAAATTGATAACATCCAGTGTAGGCATGTTTAACGTGTTATAAATTTTAGCAAAAAAAAAATCCTTACTCAAATACATTTCTTGTTCTCCACCTCGGCGAATCATAAAAATGTCATTGGCTCTTTCTACCTAAACAACATAATCATGCTTAAACATCCTAAAATGAATACAACCATAATAATGTGTAGAAACATCAACATCAGAATTTAACTCAAATGAGCTTAAAACTTTAAGAGTAATATGTTGATATGAATGGTTTTGATAAAATGCAAAATTATGAAGGAAAATATTTGTTAATAATCTCATTAATTCTTTTTAAAGACCCAATGTTTTTAAATAGGGTCGATCTAGATATCGAGTTCTAATTTTATTTTGGTGAGAAAGGTAGTCATATTTATTTTGTAGAGTATTGTCATAAAAAATTATACCTAATTTATTAGGGATGTTTTGTTAGCCATCTCGAATTCACCTTGGTTGTGTGATGGTTCATGATGATTCACCTTGTTTCCTCTATTTGTTTCTCAGTCCTATATATATTAGATAATAAAAATAATATGTTTCTTAGTATGCAATTGCCCATAATGCTCTTAACATTAGCGTATATGTGAAAACAACGCTATATCCACAAATTTGAAAAAAATGTTAGTGTTGGTTTTCATGCATGTGAACAAAACTAGGACTTGGGCACACTAAACAATCAAGCATGGAAAATATTATGCAACGACATGGTATTAAATTAGAAGAAAATGGCATTTGAGCAAGATTTTAACACTATGAAAGATATGAGCACCATTTTTCACCAATCCCGTTAAAAAGCAGAACTGATGCATATAGTCAATTAAAGGTATGGTACTCAATTGAAGCAAATGGTATCAACACTCAGAAACTACACAAAAACATAGATAATGTGAGCATACATTTAACCTTATGACTAAAACTTTAGTAGCAACATCATCAACATAAATGGAGTATAGAATAACACATACCTTTAGTGAAAAGAACAAGAAATCTATAACTCAATAGCAAAGGAATGATAGGAGAAGAGAAAAGAACTAAAACCCCTCAATAAAATTCACAAGAGCAAACCAAAATGGTTGGAATTTTAGTTTTAGGGTCTCATGGGGAGTGTTAAGGTTTAACTCAATAAATGAGTGTAGGAAGTCAATAACATAGTTATGGTTGCGAGAAGAGAAAGGAAAGTGAAGGAGAAGAGAGATGGCAAGAAATGGCTCAAAAAGTTTTTTGTAGAAATTTTACCTAAATAATGTAAAAATAATCGCAAATCACAAAAATATACTTATTATAATAAATAGATTCTAATTATAAGTTTTCATTAAAATTATAAAGTGATTGGATTCAAAATTAGATATAGATCTAAAGTTGTAGGACAACCAGTCAATTGACTTGAGCAAACTAGTCAATTTGTTCATTAGAAAATAAAACTGTTAGTTCCTGAGTGTACCCGTTATTGCTTAGGGAAACCAGTTAATTAGTGTGCTTGAGATTTACATCATTATTGTAAATTTAAGCACTTTCTAAAATCAAAAGTATTTTATCTAGCATCAATATAATTATATACACATTTTGAAAGATTTTAGGATGTGGTATTACAACACAACATTTTTAAAAGAGACTTCATCCTTGAAGTCCACCCATGAAAATATTATTGTATGCTAAAAAATATGACAAAAAACCTTAGTCATCAAGAAAGAATAAAATAAAAATCAAGAATTAGTATATGAGAGAAAGGTACTAACATCATCAAAAGGCGGCATGTAATACCGCAAATTTTACTGCTTAAAAAATTATTTTTAGTGGATGCATAATACCAAAAAGCTATGTGTAACCATCGAAATTGACTCACGTACGACTTACCAAACCATCCTCATGTTAATCATAAGGTAAAATAATTAGAATATAAAATATGATAAATAGAAAATGAGAGAAATTTCATATAAATGAATAGAAGTTGGAGATTAACTCCGATTATAATATCCAAAAATAGAGATAAAGGGATATCATGTATATAAGTATCTAAACAGGTATCCATGTAAAGCTATCATCCAAATAACATAACTCTATGCCTAGAAGCCTTGATACATAAAGTCACTCAACCCCATAAAAACCATCATATATAATAAAGTCCTCTAACGGGTCCTTAATAACCTGCACATAGACATCCTAGTCATCTACTCATAGGATAGAGAAACATATATGAAAAAAATGGTCAGTATGGTACGTACCGAATAAGGTGACAATGCAACTGAGTAAAAATATATAGATATTTACATGAGTTTTTAGTGGAGAATAAACATATGTTCATGAGAAATAAGATAATGCAAGAAAATTAGTGATTCTAGATCTCATTATTTTATATGATATATTCCATTATTTCAAATATGTTAAGTTCAGGGAGCTCATTATTCTTAATTTAGTGGAATGGATTAAATCACCTCTTAAGGAAGATCACACTTAATCCACTATTATTGTATGGTGGGATAGAGACACCATATATTAGGATAACATGCTCTTGAGAACTATTCTTAAATAGGTAGAATAGTGTGAAACACTTCTCGGGGAATAACACACGTGAGACACTATTATTATTCTATAGAATAGACACAATACCTCTGTCTGACTCACATAATATTTTACTTTAAATAATTAATGTATTATCCATTATTTATGTTATCTCAAGTTTTATTCTCGTTCTCATTGATTAGGGTCCTAATATTTTTAATATGGTGGAATGGACTACTGTATCTCTTATACAAAAACACATCTAGACCACTATTATCATCTGGTGTAACAGTTCCATAAAACACTCTAGTCCAATTCATGTGATTATTCAATTTAAATGATTCATGTCTTTTGACCAAATGCTTACTCATAGATATTAAGGTTGTTCTCAAGGATTTAGGTATATATGCTTACTCAATAAACCTAATATCACATTTTAGGCATAATTTCTTTCCTATTTCTCTTTTTTCCACCAAATTTAGTGTCACTTCTTAAAAGAAAATTATTATCAAAATACTCAAAAATTATGGTTTAACTCTAACATCTTATACATGTGATCATAATCATATCTTAAGAGTTACTAGTCACAATGGTTATAAAACCCTAATTTCACGAGTACATCATCAAAATTTTTGATAAGGCTTCTGCAACTACGAAATTAAATATAACTTACTAAAGTACCATTATGATAAATAAATCCAAAACTCATAGTCTAACTCTAATGTTTCATGTATGCAATAATAACATTATCATTTTAGAGTTCCTATTCCTTAATTATGCCATTTTTCATTTTGAGGAACCTATGCTATTTTATATACTCTAAAGATTCCACAGAATATTCTTGGCATATTTTAAGCCATATAGCACGTTAAAATATCATAATTTCTATATTAGACCCATATTGACCAAATGGCCTTAAGGATAACCAAATGTCCCTATTTCATAATAATATTTTGTGTTTGGTATCATTATTTCCAAACCCTTCATTCATCACCATACATATTAAATTTTCATTCCCAAATTATTATGCTTATTTAGCCCAAAACTCATCACAATATACCATATCAATCTTCTTAGGGTTTTTAATATAGAAATTATCATAGTATTATCACATACTTTTCAACTTACTCACTTTTCATTTTATAATATCATATTATGACATCATATTATTGATTAACATGACACAACAACACGTTAATACATAAAATTATATTAGACATTTATCACAAATTGCTAACTATAACTAGCATCCATACACAAAAAGATATTAGTCTATAAGAGTGTATCTACTATCCCACCTCCTCTAGAGCATCTGAAAAATCACCTAATAAAAAAGTAATAAAACACCATTAGAATTTAATGATACAATTAAGGAAGCGTTAATATTATAGAGAGTAAGAGTATTAGGGTAAATCCATACAAAGGCTTGAAAATGTGATTGGAAAATATTTATGTAAAATAGGAGGGATGAACGACAACAACTTTCGATGCCAAAGGGGAAGCAAAAGTAGAAGCTGTCATGGTTAGTTGTAGGGGAATGACAAGGGAGGCTGAAGTTGGGGAGGTGTAATGGTGGAGGAGGCCAAATGGAAGGGGGTTGGTTGTTTTTAGTCAAGGTAAGGGGAGGGGGAGATGGTAGATTTTGTTGAGGGTGTTAGGGGTTGTTCGGTGGTTTTTACCAAAGGAGGTTATGGGCTTTGGTGAGTTGTGATGGCGGTTGGGGGAAGAGATAATGGCTAGGTTTGCCAAAGGCCGTGGGAGCTGATTTTACATAGGAAGATGGAGAGGAGAAAGAAAAGAAATTTGATTGGTAGGATAAGAGGAAAATCAAAATTAAAGGATAGTAGGGAAAAGGAAAGGAAAAAGGGGAAAGGAGAGGGGAAAAATGTAATTTGAATAAAATAATTTAGATTAGGGTTTTTAGGATAATTTCATTATCGACTATTTTAGATTTTTTTTAGGTTGAAAAAATATAAATAACTCAAAATATAAATTAGGGTTAGGTAAAAATATAATTTTTTAAATATTAGAATTATGTTAAAATATTAATCACTTGTGATTAGAGTTAACTAAAATTTAGAAGTCGAGGTTGAGGAAGAAGTGAGAGAAGATGTAATGAAAGGTGATCTCGATGGTTAACTCTATCAAAGTTGACACAACACTAGCTAGAACTACCCCGTTAATAGAGAGAGAACCTGGAAGCCTAATACACCTATGCTAAAAAGCTCATGATTTGACTCTTAAATGTCCTTTTCTATCTCTTAGATCACCTACTCATCTCTAAAATGACTCTAAAGAATCTTCATGAGTGGAAATGAGCTCGTTTGGGTCCAATGCACCTTGGTTTCGAGAATTTGCAATGGTAACCCTTTATAGGATAAATAATCATTAAGCTTGATCTTTTCAATTATGATCACACGGGGCAAATCTATAGTATTACTTCTTAGTTGAGAGATGTGGAAGATGTTGTGAACTCAGGATAATTCTTGTGGAAGTGCTAGGTTGTATACAAACTCACTGACCTTATGAAGAATCTCATAAGAACTAATGTATCTTAGGATTAGCATAAAATTCTAGTGACTCTAAGATACTCTCATCCTATCCTGGTTCAACCAAACCTAATTATTTGTATCTTCAATCATATCTTATCCAAGTATAATAGTCTTGCTAATATCGCTTCAACATAAGGGTGTTCGCAACTCGCTTCAAAGGGTGTAATCCCTATGCTATCATGATATTTGTTATTTTATGAGTACTCAACCAATTTTATATGATCCTCCCAAATACCTCAGAAGTGAAGAACACATGCCCTTACCATATCCTCAAGTATTTGAATAGTCCTCTTACTCTCTCTATCTATAGCTAGGTGGAAGGTGGTACTCATCCTTAATATTGGCTTATAACCTCCTGCAACTTCCCCTAGAAGTGAGAAAGGAACCTCAAGTAAGCATCATTCAATTGATCTATACTCAAAGCTAACCTCATTAACATAAAAATTGCTGACTTAGTCAATCATTCAATGATAACCTAGATCTTATTTCACCCATTGTGATTCCTTAATATCCCAGTCAAAAAATCCATCGAGATGGATTCCCACTTCCACCATGGAATGTCTAAGGATTGGACTAACCCTATAGGTCTTAAGTGCTATATCTTTTCTTTTTTACAAGTTATAAACTTTGACACAAATTTCACTACCTCTCACTTCATTCAATGTACCAATATATCCTCTTGAGGTCCTTATACAACTTTTCCCCACTTGGGTGGATGTAATAAAAAGGACAACGACCTTTCTCTAATATCTAACGCTTTAGATTAGTATAAATTTGAGGTAAAAACTAATCACTCTCATAGAAAATGCTACCATCCTCCTAAATTGGGAAACCCTCAGCATAATCATCCTATATCTTCCACCAAATCATCTTGAGCATAGCATCTTGAGACTTTTGTTGTCAAATGTCATCAAACATAGTTGGCGTAATTGTTAAAGCACTCATTAACACATCTAAATCACCTTGCTGGATCAACTCAACCCCTATATCTCCAAGATCTTCTATAAATTGATTAGACACCACAAAAGCACTCAAGGAATGTGATGTCTTCTTACTCACGATATATGCAATGACGTTGGTCTTACCTTCGTGGTAGGTTAACTTGATATCATAGCAGTTCACAACTCTAGCCATCTCTTTTATGTTATATTCATTTTTTTTCAAATTGAATATATATTGAGGCTTTTATGGTTGGTGAAGAATATGTACTAAGTCCTATATAGATAATGCTTCCAAATATTTAGTGCAAAGACGATTGTCACTAACTCCAAATAATGCATCAACTATTTTTGGTCATGTTACTTCAACCGGCGAGAAGGGTAAGCTACTACTTTACAATTCTACATCAATCTACAACCCATTATGTGCTTCAACGCATTGCTATAAACTTCAAATCCATTTGATCCTAATGGTAGAGTCAAAATCGGTGCTATGGTCAAACGCTGCTTCAACTCTCAAAAGGCTCCCTCACCTGTGCCATCCCAATGATATCTGGTCTTCTTCTTCATGACGTTTATCTGAGGATGACCTAACTTTAAGAAGTCCTTACCAAAAAATTTATAGTACCCTGCTAAATCAAGGAAACTACAAACCTTGAGGATGCTAGTGAGTGCCTTCCTCTTGGTCACTGCCAAAATATTTTCTAGATCCACTATGACTATGATAAAGTGAATATTTTATATGATTTTGCCCCTTTTTTCTTTCATTTTGGGACTTTATTTAATCTCTTTCATATACTTTTGTATGGTTCTAGTATATTATATGCACTACTACTTTCTTGAGTGTTGTGTTTTAGAAATTTCCATAAACCAAATCCAAGAAAGAATTACATGTTTTCAGAACAAATGACTTAGCATAGAAAGATTTAGAGGAGAGTAAGTTAGCCGAATATGTTTATGGAAGAGTCTTGAAGCCAAGAGAGCTAGAGATGTGCCATTAAGTCTTGAAGAAATAAGGAAAGAGAGGTTCATGGCCTATTGCACACCCAGCTGGACAACCATGCAACACCTCTCCATGACTTTCGAAGAAAAGAGAGCCACATGGCCAGGCAGTGCATGAATTCCATGGATGTGAGCTATTTTATGCTGAGAAGATGCCGTGTAGAATCTTGCATGGCTAGGCCATGTGCATCTCACAAAGCCGTGCAAAGATCCAAAATTCTATCAGTTCGAGAGTTGAGAAGCTGCATGGCTATGCAACGACGGTTTCTTGCATGATCGACGTGCACGACATGGCTGGCATGATGGTGATTATTAAAGTCACACTTTAGGGACTTCTTAGGGAGTTAGAGGATTGATTCTAGAACACTTTTACTTCTCATTGCTGAAATATAGCTTCATGCATTTTGTTTGTTTCCATTAGTTTGATTTTCCAGGGGATTTAAGTGCATATTAGTTTATGATTGACTCGGAATGAACTCTATTCTCTTCTGGTTTATAGTTAATACAATCTAATTCTCCTTCTTCATATTTTTGTATTATTGTTATGCTTATCGTGCTATTTATTTCATTGATTTTTCTCAAAGATATGAGTAAGTAATCTTCTTAGCTAGGATTGAACTAGGTCTGTTTTAGTGATCAATATGATGAACTGAAGTATTATGTCGTATGTTTGATTCGTCTATATTGTTGCCTATACTAGAATTAATTATTGTAAAGTGGATTTGACAAAATCAGACCCGTTTGGATAACATCTACAACTGAAAGGTTGAAATTATTATTGAAAAGTAGTGTGTGTACGGGAATTTAAGCAATCACAAAAGTAGATGTTTAATTCTTAGGGACTATAAAATTGGTGATGCTTAATGGATTTAGTTTAATTTGTGAGTCACAAAAGAAGTTAGAAAATTAGATTAAATACGTTATTAGTCCTTGACAGAGGCTAGTGGATATAATTAGGCTAATCATTTGTAGTTAACAAATTAAACTATGACATATTCGTTGTTTCATCATTGATTACTAATTTGGAGACCGAAGTTCGATCCTAAGTTTCACTCCTATTGTTTTAGCATTTATAATTATAAAGCTTTTCATAATTATTCTCATTATCTACGTGCATATATCTGATTCATATAGATTTAGATAGTTAAGATACTAAATAAGTGTACTCAATTATGAAGTCCGTGTGCGATACGACCATGAATTGCTATAATGAATCCATGTGCTTGTGAAAATAGCACAATAAGTATTTAGTGTTGTTTCTAGGGACTTTAGTTAATTGATATTCCATTATTTATTATTTGGCTAGAATAAATCCTTTAGTTTTCCTCTATTCTTTACCTTTTATCTTCTCTAGCTGATTATTCATTGTCTGCATTTTTAGGTACCTTTTATGAAATGACCTTTTTGACCTAGGACTCTAAGTGAGCTAGACCCTGAGATCGAATGAACATTGACTGGACTACAGAGGTGGACATGTGCGACAAAAGGAAGTGTGAGCTCAGAGACCATGGATATAACTGATGGAGAAGAAGAGCAGCATCGCTCTCTAAAAGAGTTTGCATCTCCAAATGCATACGAGAGAAAATCAAATATTTGGAAACCAAACGTAGCTGCCAATAATTTTGAGTTAAAGTTTGCGTTGCTCAACATGGCTTAGAAAAATCAATTCAGTGGTAGCCCAACGGAGGATCCGAACTTACACATTTTTATTTTTCTCAAGAATTGTGACATCTTAAAGATGAACAGAGTATCAGATGATGCAATCAAGGTGCAGTTAATTTCATTCTCATTATGGGATAAAGTGAGAGTCTAGTTGCAATTATTTCCCCTCAGTCTATTACCACTTGGGGTTAACTTTCATGAGCCTTCTTAAACAAGTACTTTCTCCCATCCAAAATAGTTCAATTGAGGAACCTCATTACAAGCTTCAATCAAATGGATGGCAAGTCACACAATGACGCATAGGAGTGCTACAAAGACATGTTGCAAATGTGCCCACATCATGGGTTGGAAGAATGATTACTAGTTCATACCTTCTATAATGGCTGACATTACAATACTAGGTTGGCTCTGGATGCAATCGTAGGAGGCACCCTCATGAACAAAATTATACTTGAGGTCAAGCAATTGATCAAAGATATGGTTCAGAATCATTACCAATGGTCGAGTGAGCGCTCTTCCACCAAGAAGGGTGGCAGGTATGACATTGATACATTGGATCACCATTCTTCATGGGTTGATGCATTATTTCAGAAACTTGATAAACTAAGTGTTAACACATTAACATCCTCCCTTACTGTTTGTGAGATCTATGGCATTGTAGGGAACTCATTTGTTGAATGTCTGTTAGTTACTCCTCCACCCCCTGAAGCAACCCTAGCAGACCACGTTAATTATGTGAATAAATTCAACCAAAAGGGTGATCCATTTTCTCCCACATATAACCTAGGATGGCAGAATCATCTAAATCTATCCTACATGAACCCACCAGTGAATCCCATCCCTCAATCAATCATTAGGCCTCCAGATTTTTAAAACCTTAGACCACCATTTCTTAATCCTCCAAAGACAAATATTGAGTTAATGATGGAAACTCCATAGCCTCTCAAAACAAACAAACCAATTATTTAAAGAATTTGGTTAAAAGCCAAAGTTCTAAGATTGAATCCCTAGCCACCCACAATAAGATGCTGGAAAACCAAATTATCCAAGTAGCCCAACAGTTGGGATCTTCCTCTTAGCCTACAAGAATGCTTCCCAGGCAGCTAGAGACTAATCTTAAAGGGTCTATTAATGCCATAGCACTTACAAGTGGAAAGAAGTTGGAAGGCCTTATGCTGAGAAAAGAAATGGAAGAGGAAGGTAGAAGAGTCAACGAAGAAGTGGAAAGGAATAGATAGGCCATGAACATTGAGAAAGAAACCACATGAGGGATAGATAATGAGGTTGAGAAATATGTCCCACTGCCACCATATAAACCTACCCTACCTTTCCCTTAAAGACAGGGTAAGGCGACATTAGAAAAATAGTTTGGAAGGTTTGTTGAAATTTTAACAAGATTGCAAATCAATATTCCATTTGTGGAAGCCATATCATAAATGACTGCTTATGCTAAATTTTTGAAAGAAATCCTTTCTAATAAAAGATGGTTAGAGAAATATGAAATAGTAGCCCTAACGCAAAAATGTAGTGATATTATTCAAAACAAGCTTCCACCTAAGCCCAAAGACCCCGGCTCATTCTCTATTCTCTGTACTATTGATGACATATCTATTAACCATGCCCTTTATGATCTTGGAAGTAGTGTTAGTTTATTACCTCTCTATTTTTAAGAAACTATAGATGGGAGATTTGAAGCCCACCACCATTTACCTCCAATTAGCGGATCGCTCGGTAAAACATCCAGTAGGTATATTAGAATATGTACCTATCTAGGTCAGTAAGTTTTATGTTTTGATTGATTTTGTTATTATAGAGATAGAGGAGGATACATAAATCCCCATCATATTGGAAGACCTTTCTTGTCTACTATGGGAATAGTTATCCATGTGAAAAATGGAAAGCTCTCTCTTAATGTTGGAGAGGTGAAAATATTTTTTTTACCTTCTATAGTAACATTTCTATTGATTAATGATAATTGTTGCAAGATGATCCACTAGAGATATTTTTGACGAGAGATGGAGTGTTCCATGATGGTGACAAGGAGGAAGCTGCTTTAATACCATGCTTGGAGAAAACCCTATTTATGCAAAACAACTAGGTTCATTATGTACAGAAAAAGCTACATCTAAGATTGAGACAAAACCCCTCTCTTCCTCTCTTAGGTATGAATTTCTAGACTTTAATGGTGAATATCCTGTTATTATAAATGCTCGCATGAGTTAAGAAGAAGTGGAAAAATTAATTGAAGTCCTTAGGTAGCATAAGGAGGCCATAGGTTATTCCATTGATGATATCAAGGACATAAATCCTTCATTTTTCAAGCATCATATTTTATTAGAAGACTAGCATAAATCCTCCATTGAACATCAAAGACGATTGAACCTAAACATGAAGGAGGTCATAAAAAAGGAAATGCTTAAGTTACTTGATGTAGGAATCATTTATCTTATCTTAGATAGTGAGTGGGTAAGCCCAGTTTAGGTGGTACCTATGAAGAGGGGCATGATTGTTATGAGAAATGAGCAAAACAAACTAATCCTTACAAGAACAGTCACTGGGTGGCATATGTGTATTGACTATAGAAAGTTAAATAAATCCACCCAAAGGATCACTTACCCCTTTTATTTATTGATTAGATGTTGGAAATGTGAGCTAGACACTCTTATTTCTATAATCTAGAGGGATACTTAGGATGTTTTTCAAATCCCTATCCACTCTAGCAATCAAGAGAAAATGACATTTATATGCCTATATGGTACTTTTGCTTATATAAGGATGCCATTTGGCTTGTGTAATGCTCCAGCCACTTTTCAATGATGGATGATGTCCATATTCTCGAATTTTACCAAAAATATTACAGAGGTGTTTATGAATGGCTTCTCTATTTACGGAACCACCTTTGATGATTGCCTTGATAATCTTGCTAAGCTTTAAAGAATTGTCAAGAAGTGAACCTCATAATTAATTCAGAAAAATGCCATGTTATGGTACAAGAGGGAATTGTTCTAGGAAACTTAATCTCTAATTAAGGGATTGAAGTTGATAAGGAAACATTTGATATCATTGCTGAAATGCCTCCCCCGACCAATGTCAAAGGTGTTAGGAGTTTTCTAGGTCATACTGGATCTATAGGTAGTTCATTAAAGATTTCTCAAAAATTGCTAAACCCTTAACCCACTTACTTGTCAAGGATACCCCTTTTGTATTTGATCAATCATGTGTTAATGCTTTTAGTAGGTTAAAGGAAGAATTGACAACTGCCCTAAGAATGAGACCCCCCAATTGGAGCCTTCCTCTTAAGTTAATGTGTGATGCCAGTGACTATGCTCTTGGGGATGTTCTTGGGTAGAGGAAAGATGGAAAAGTATATGCCATATACTATGCCAGTAGGAGTTTGGATGATGTACAAATGAATTGCGCCATAACTGAGAAGGAGCTCCTAGATATGGTTTCTTTTTGGATAAATTCAGGTCTTATCTTATAGGATCAAGAGTTATTGTGCTCACTGATCATGAAACTCTTAGGCATCTTTTGGCAAAGAAATATGTTAAACCAAGGTTAATTAGGCGTGTTCTTCTCTTATAATAGTTCGATTTGGAGATAAAAGACAAGAAAGGTGCTAAAAATATAGTGGTAGATCAACTTTCCAAACTTAGGTAAGAGATGCATGAAGAAGAAAATAATGAATGCCCAATTGATGATTCATTTCCTACCCACAATCTTTTTCTCGTTGAGAGCCTCCAAGCCCCATGGTTCATAGATTTTTTTAATTACATCATTTACGGGGTGTTACTAGATGATCTGTCTTATCAACAATGTAAGAAATTCTTTTCCGATGTCAACCACTATTTTTGAGACGATCCTTGCCTTTACAAGCGTTGTGCAGATGAAGTTTTCCGGTCATGCATACCCGAGTTTAAATTCTTAATATCATAACACATTGTCATTTATCATCGTATGGGGTCATGCTAGCACCTCTAAAACAACTGCAAGGGTACTTCTTATGGGATTTTTTTGGCCTATGCTCTTTAAAGATGTGAGGAGTTATGTGCTAGCATGTGATCGTTGCCAAAGAACCGGGAATGTCTCTAGAAGAAAAGAGATGCCCTTGAATAAAATCTATAAAGTGGAGTTATTCGATGTGTGGGGAATTGATTTCATGGGATCGTTTCCATCATCTCACTACAATAAATACATATTAGTCACAATGGATTACGTTTTGAAATGGGTATAGACATTAGCTTCTCTAAGAAATGATGTGAAGGTTGTAGTTAAATTATTTTAGAAGGTTATTCTCCCCTATTTTGGAGTCTCGAGAGCTATGATTAGCGATGGGGGATCCTACTTTGCTAACAAGGTTCTAGGTAAGCTTTTGAGGAAATATGGTGTAGCTCATAAAATAGCTACACTATATCATCCTCAAACAAGCAGTCAAGTATAAATCAAAAATAGATAAATAAAAGAGATCCTAGAAAAGACAGTGTTTAAGTCAAGGAAAGATTGATCCTCCAAGCTATATGACGTTCTTAGGGCTTATTGGACAACCTACAATACTCCTACAGGCACAATAACATTCCATTTGGTGTATGGAAAATTATGTCATTTGCTAGTAGAGGTTGAATACAAGGCACATTAAGCCATTATGACTATCCATCTAGGTTTGAAGGCAGTAGGGGAGTAGAGGATGCTTTAACTCAATGAGCTCGATGATGTATGGTTATATGCCTATGAAAATGCCAAAATATATAAAGAAAGGAGAAAGAAGTGGAATGAAAAACATATTCTTAGAAAATAATTTAAAAAAAGGGAGAGCTAGCACTCCCATTTAACTCTCGTGTAAAGATTTTTCTAGGAAATCTATGCTTAAGATGGTTGGGACCATTCCAAGTAATTAAGGTATATCCCTTTAGGGCAGTTGAAGTATGGAGTGAATCCAAAGGATCTTTCAAAGTAAACAGGCAATAATTGAAACATTATGTTACTAGATCTCTAATCGAGAATTTTGGCATCTTCGCCCTTCCTGACATGCCATTGGTTTGAAGACCATCGCAGTTGAGCTAATGACCCTAAATAAGTGCTTCATGAGAGGCAGCCCATGCTTTAAGTATTCCTTTGTTAAGTGTTTCTTTTGTTTAGTGTTTCTCACCTTTCCTTTTGCTTCTTTTCTTTTCTCTCTTTGTTTTCTCTTTGTGTTGCAATGTTTTGGCAGGGATCATTGATAATCTAAGTTGTCTAATGGATGAAATAGGGTGTAAAGGCATTACTTGAAGAAAATGAGCCAAAAAATTGAAGAACATAGATTTGTACGGCCAAAGCACAGCCTGATGCATGACCGTACATAACCCTGGCACTGGAAAATGAAGAAAAGCCCAGAGCTAAGACATTAGACAACCAAGTCATGCTAGACTTGCACGGCTATGCTAATTCGTAGAGTATCAAGACGAGACTAAATTTCTTCTATCGTTTACTCGTGCATAATCAACACGCCTCTACATTCATAAGAACTTCTATGCATGACTTGCCTGTGTGAATTATGCACAACCGTGCATCCCTAATTTGTACCTAAGAACCCACATGCTTGTAAGTCCCCTTATTTTCCTTAGTCATTGTTCCTCCTCCCTTTTGAACCCTACCTCATCTCCAACCATCTCCCTTCCCTAGAACCACGCCGAAGCATCTCTGTCGCGACCATTCACACCGCTACCACCTTTGCCAAGCCATTCTGCATCTACATCACCTGTCAGTGCACAGTCTGTATGCCGTATTCTCCCTTGCAATTCCCATCTCACCCATGCACATTCTCCATCTACACCACCTGCTAATGCACCACCTGCACCACCATTTCCACCACTACACACCTATTCTACCATAATTTCCACGACCACACAACCCATTTCCCTACCCCTCCACCCTTGAAACCAAACCCTATTTTTCACTTACCAGTGCACCACCACACTATTACTTCTCCCCACCACTATTTTTCATGGGTTTGGGCACATCGCACATGGGAAATCTCAATCGGTTTGCTTTTTCATTCATCTAGTTCCCTTCATCCTTACTTTAGTTCTTCAAAAGTTCTTAGTATTTAAAATCCCTTTGTATAACTTTTGATCTCACATACGATGTGTGGTTGTTCGACCTATTCTATAACATTTCTCATTTGCTGATAGACAACAGCTATGGCCCCCAAAGAAATGATAAAAGTGAAGCAAGAAGAAGGAGGGTCCTCAAGACCACAACCCCACCAATCCAAAGGCACAAATAAGGTTGCGAATACTCAACCCTCCAATCCCTAAAATATTATATTTACCATCCCACTGATAAGGATCTTGAACTATTAATCCAACTCAATTTGTCAATTTGGAATTTCTCAAAATAGAATAAGACTTGTGCATGCATTAATGCAATGGAGGCATGTGTTTTCTTTGCTACCTACATTAGCCTATAATTCACCAAATGAAATTCGTTTCCATTTGCTCACTCATTTTGAGCCTAAGACTTTTCTTTCATAACCCTACCTACTAACTATATTTCTAAGTAACTACTTTACCTTTGTCCGTAAACTAGGGAGCTGTAGCTAATTGACTCAATTATGGTAGGTAAGTTAAAAATGTAAGAATGGGGGTATTCTTAAAAAAAATATGGGTGGTAGAGCTCATGATCTATGTGTAGCAAAAAAAATTATCTTCCCCTTTTGTATATTCTTCATAAAGAAAAAGAGAGAGGAAGAAGGGATCCTTGGTGAATAATTAAGAGTGACTAGCAAGATTCCACTTTTGATATGTATATATAGTTACCGCTTTACTGGTTATCAGACCCATAGCTATAATCCTAGATCTATCCTACCCTTTGGCCTAGCCTCATTACAACCCTAATAAGACCTCTTGAATTTTGTAATGCATATTGCATTTAAGTGGTGGAAAAGGAGAGTTTATGCAAGCACATGGTCAATAATCATTAGATCAGAGAGTTTTGAGCGACATTATTGTCCCTACAAACACACATGAGTGTAGTCTACAACCTTTTTTAACCTTCGTCTTGTTAAGATGGCATTGATACGATCCTAAACCCCCTTAGATTATCATGATAATACTTATTTGTGAGTCCCCACTAACGAGTAATCTCACTTTATTTTTCCTACTATTATTACTCGCAATATGGTTTGAACTATATATTGTATGCCTTGTTTATGTAGTTGGTCCTATCATATGAGGCTTTAATTTCATTCCGCTTCTTTTCTTTGTTCTTTTTGAGTTTGTGTGTTTACTTGGGGACAAGAAAAGAATAAGCATGGGAGAGTTGATAAAGTGAATATTTTCTATGATTTTACCTCTCTTTGCCTTTATTTCAGGACTTCATTTAATCTCTTTCAAAAATTTTGCTATGGTTCTAGTCTATTATTTGCACTACTGCTTTCTTGAGTTTTGTGTTTTAGGAATTTCCATAAAAACACCAAATCCTTGAAAGAATTACACATTTTTAGAACAAAAGACCTTGTATGGAAGGCTTTGGAGGAGATTAAGTCAACCCAACATGTTTATGGAAGAGTCTTTAAGAGAAGAGAGATGGAGATGTGCCAAGGGATCTTGAAGAAATAAGAAAAGAGAGTTGCATGGCTAATTGCACATCCAACTGCACAACTTTGTAGCACCTCCCTGTGACTTTCGAAGAAAAGAGAGCCACATGGCCAGGTAGTGTGCGTCTACCACAACCATGTGAGATCTAAAATTTTGTTAATTCTATAGTTGAAAAGTTGCACGGCCAGGTCGTGCAGGTGCCACATGGCCTTGCAGTGATAGTTTCCCACATGATCGACGTGCGCGATATGGCTATTATGATGGGGATTATTTATAGCATACTTCAAGGAATTCTTAAAGAGTTAGAGGAGAGATTCCAGAGCACTTTTACTTCTCATTACTGAGCTATAGTCTCTTGTATTTTGTTTGTTTCCATTAGTTTGATTTTCTAGGAGATTCAAATGCATATTCGACGATGATCTACTCGGAATCAACTTTGTTCTCCTCTAGTATACGGTTAATTAAATCAAATTCTCCTTCTTTATATCTTTGTATTGTTGTTATGCTTATCATGCTATTTATTTCATTGATTTTCCTCAAAGGTATGAGCGAGTAATCTTCTTTGTTAGGATTGAACTAGGTCTCTTTTAGTAATCAATATAATGAGCTGAAGTATTATGTCGTATGTTTAATTTGTCTATACTGTTGCATAATCCGGGATTAATTATTGTAAAGTGGACTTGACAAAATATGACCTCTTTAGATAATATCTACAATTGAAAGGTTGAAATTATTATTGGAAAGTAGCATGTGTACGGGAATTTAAGCAATTGTGAAAGTAGATGTTTAATACTTAGGGACTATAAAGTTGGTAATGCTTAAAGGATTTAGTTTAGTTTGTGAGTCACGAAAGTAGTCGACAAATTAGATTAAATACGTTCTTAGTCCTTGAAAGAGGCTAATGGATATAATTAGACCAATCGTTCATAGTTAACAAATTAAATTATAACATATTCATTGTTTCATCATTGATTACTAATTTAGGGATTGAAGTTCAATACTAAGTTTCACTCCTATTGTTTTAGCATTTACTTGCAAAATATATTGGAGACTAAAGTTTGATCCTATGTTTCACTCCTTTTGATGTGTTATTTGCTTCATTTCTTCTTTCCTTCAATATCTCCTTTGAATTTCTTCATTTTTATCTTTATGTGCAAAATCCATCTAAAAGAGAAAAACCTAAAAAAAGATGAAATATTATAAAAAAATAAAGAATAAATGACATTTTTACTTTGGATAATAACATACAAATCCCATATATCAAATACCCCCATGCTTAAATTGTTGCTTGTCCTCAAGAAACATCATTTCATGCACCAAAAAAAAACTAAGGATTACAAGTGAGACAAGTTCTAAAATACAAGAACTGTAAGATTGGATTTAGTCATTCATGAAGTTTAACAATACACTGGGACTTAAAATATTTATAAATCACAAGAGAGAAACTTTAAAAAAAGTTTTGGATCACATATCAAATAAGCAGTTTTATCAAATGCTAAAGTGGTTAGGGAATGATAACTAGTTAAATTGGTAGAATTTTACATTTGGTATTTGTAAATGCTCACACTTATGTGTCTAAGGTAAAATATGTTTACTCTCATATTTTCTCCAAATGATTATGATTGCCCATATTTTTCCATTACTATCAATTTTCCATTGCTTAAGAGAACAAAGGTATATAATAATCAAAAGGTCTAAAATTTGGTTGTAATGGGGCTAGGGTTCTAATGTGGGATATAATTTTAGGATTGTAGCTAGACTCTATTAACTAGAGAACCAATTTCTTTCTTTCTATTAATTCATAATTCTTCCTCTTCACCCTTCACTTACTTTTTTATTTATTTATAAAAATCAATTCCAATCTCAAACCCTTCTATTCAACCCAAAATATATATACAAACAACACCAACAAAGATTACATTAACTATATATATACCACCAAAAGTGCATCCCCCTTACTTAGCTTGTTCATTGGTCCCAATGAAATAACCCACGTAAAAGAAGAGAGGAATGAGAAGGGATTTATGAAGGAGGTGGTGGTGGATTCCTATTCCTGAGATGAAACTCATAAAGATTTTTTATCATCTCCATCATTTGATCTTGAGTAGTACGTAGGGAATCTAATTGGAAGAAAACTTGAGTTTGAAATTAGAGGTGCCATTTTGGTACATAAGTAGAAGAGGATGAGGATCCAACATGTGAATGAAGAGGAGGAAGTGTTGGTGCTTTGCCACCATGAGGGGCTTAAGGATGTTCAACAACAAGAGGGGTAAGAGCATCTTCGTCATCTGAGGGTTGCCAATTTCATTGGTTTAAAGGGTTAGTTCTAACAGGGTTAGATAAGGGAAAATGAGCACGTCCTTGGTAGGATAGATACGACACATTAACCCTATTCTTAATAAGATGAGATAAATAGTAATGTTCAATGTTGATTCGCGTGCTCATGGCTTTTACTGGAATCATCTGGAACGAGAAGGTTCATACTTAGACATATTGTTGTAATTAGACCACTAATGACAATATCTCCCTACTTAAATTGTTTAGCTAGAAAATAGACAGTGTCAATTTGGTTATGATCTATCATAACATTAATGAACAAGAGCTTTATGGATCTAACTACCCCTGTACTATCCCCTGACTAAAAATGGTGCTAGCTAAGAGTTTTTTTAAATAACAGAAAACAAGATTAAATATCCTTGAAGCTTTGGCTTTTGAGATTATAAAGTTGTCAGGGGTTGGCATATTAGAAACATCACCAATCTTAGCAAAAAAATTATCCACATTAAATCAAGGGAGTATAACAGATTCTCCTCCCGAAGGTAACATAAAAATGTGGGATAATTTGTGCAGGGAAATTTACCTATCCTCATTAAAGATGTGAAAGCAAATATACCCACTTTCTTTTGTAGATGAGCTAGCATGTAATTCAAAGATACTCAGGAATTCTAAGGTTAAATGTCTACATGTTTGATTAGTACAATAGACAAAGTTATGAAATCCAACTTTTCTTGGCATTTTGGTGACTTGTTCATGAATACCTAGTGTATTAAAACAATGGTCATCTAAATAAAATGCTCTAGTAATGCGCTTTTGAGATAAATAGTCATACCTTTGTTGTTGTTTAGGTGTGGTAAAGGTAATACCTAGTTCATTTGGCTTGTTTAGTTTGTTTCAATTTTGGGTTGGTGATGTCCATTGTCTTGAGCATTCTCCCTCATTTATTTATTTCTTTTTGGGTGCCATTTGCAAGGATAAACAAATAAATTTGTCATGTTCATTTGCATACTACAAAATGCAAATGCAATTGCATTAACTAGAGGATACAGGACAAGTTCCATTCTATATTTGCATTTAATCTAAGCAACAAAAACAAGTTCATCTTGCAGCATTCAATCTCAACGACATAAACATGTTATATGTAGCATTCAATCTTAGCAACGAAAGCATATATTTCAATATTCAATCACAGCAACACAGACAAGGTAATATGCAGCATTCAAGAGAAAACATAAACATGTTCAATCAAGGTAAATTATGAAAGTGCATATACCTTTGATTTGCACTTTGGAATCGTTTCCATAGGAAAAAGCTTGAATAATGCTTTAAAAGATGAACTAAACAAAAGCCCTAAGCTAATTGGTTGAGATTTGGACATGATTTGAGGAAAAATAGAAGTCAGGGTTTTAAGTGTAGTATCATGAAAAGCAATTGATTGGGAATGCTAGAAGTGATTTTATGGCTGGAAATTGGTTGTAGAAGTATATGAGATGATGAAATGAAGACAAGATGAATGGTAATGTGGATTTTATGAAAGATAATAGGAGATTTAAAGAGGTTACAGATTTTGACTATCATATTTGGTAGAGTAACTAGAAGTCGAGAATGTGGTCGTGTTCTATAATGTCAAAAACATGCGCGGTTGTAGTTTTTTTTCTTCTGAACACACGGTCCGTGTTTCAAAAACACATAAGCCCCATGTTAATTTTAAAACATTGTACCAAATGGTAAAAATTCCTAGAAAAAATACATGATATGTGTTTTCTGGAAAATAACTTACAACCCCTTGTGTTTTTGACATTACAGAACACAGCCATATTCTCAACTTCTAGCGACTCTATCCAATGTGATAGTGGAAATCTCCAACCTCTTCAAATCTCCCATTATATTTCATCAAATCTCCATTACCATTCATCTTGCCTTCGATTCATCATTTCTCATACTTCTACAACTAATTTCCGACCTTGAAATCACTTCCTGTATTCCCAATCAGTTGTTCTTCACGATACTACACTCAAAACCCTAACTTCATTTTTTTCTCAAATCATGTCCAAATCTCAAATAATTGGCTTATGGATTTTGTCTAGTTCATATTTTAAAGCATTATTCTAGCTTTTTTTTTCTACTGAAATGATTCCAAAGTAAAAAATCAAATCTAGATGCACTTTCATAATTTGCCTCGACCACACTTGTTTAGGTTTTCTCTTAAATTCTACATATTACCTTGTTTGTGTCACTATGATTGAATGCCAAAATATATGTTTTTTGTTGCTAGAATTGAATGTTGCATATAACCTATTTGTGTAGCTAAGATTGAATGCTGCAAGATGAACTTGTTTGTGCTACTGAGATTGAATGCAAATAAAGAATGAAACTTATCCTATGCCCTCTAGTTAATGAAATTGCATTTGTATTTGGAAAAATGCAAATGAACATGAAAAATGTTTTTTTTTATCTTTGTAGATGGAACCCAAAAAAATTGATAGTTATGAACACACATAAAATGATAAAGATTCACAAACACTACACACATGAAATAAAGAAAAATCTTAAGTATGAGATAAGAAAAACTTATTTACATCACTTGGGTGTTTCCTAAGTGGTAATGTCCCAATATTTTGGCCTTCATGACTTTGAGTGGTAAGATCTACCACCTCCAAGCTTCTCATATATTTTCCCTCATAAAAAGGTTTGAGATGGTGTCCAATCACTTTCCACATTTTTTCTTTCTTTTCACTTTTAATCTCTACTACACCATGAGGAAATACATTAGTTAAATAAATGGGCTGATCCATCTCGACCATAATTTCTTTGAAACAACTTTAAAAGAGAATGATTCAATAAAGATTTTTGACTCATCTCAAAATTTTCCTAAGAATTAACTTATCATGAACTATCTTAGTTTGATGTTTGTATCGCACTGTAGTTTTGAAAGTGTCATTTCTTATTTCCTCGAGTTCTTGTAGCTGAAATTTTTTATGTCTTCCAGTTTCATTTAACTCCATGTTACATTTCTTTAAAGCCCAAAAACTCTATGTTCTAATTCCATCAAAAGGTAACAAGGCTTACTCTAGACCAGATGATATGGTGACATACCAATTGGATTTTTTGAATGTTGTGCAATATGCCCAAAGAGAATCATTGAGGTGTAAGCTTTAATCCTTCCGTATCAGTTTCACCATCTTTTCCAGCTTTGATTTGATTTCTTAATTGGATATTTCTGTTTAATCATTTGTTTGTGGATGATATGCTGTGGAGATTCGATGTTTCACGTGATATTTCATTAATAATGCTTATATTATTTTATTGCAATAATGTGAACCTTTGTTGTTTATTATGTCTTTTAGCAACCCAAACCTTGCAAAAATGTTAGTTCGAAGAAAATTTACAACAATTTTAGCGTCATCAGTACGGGTGGCCTTTGCCTCCACCCATTTTGACACATAATCTATCACAACAAGAAAGTATTTGAAACCAAAAGATAATGGAAAAGGACCAATGAAATCCATACCCGAAACATAAAAAATTTCACATGCAATAATAGGGTTTTGTGGCATTTTATTTCTAGGATCTAATCCTCCAATCTTTTGATAATTTTGACAAGTTTTGCAAAACTCATGAGCATCCTTAAATAGGGTAGGCTAGTAAAATCCAATTTCTAAAATATTTTGAGTTGTTATTTTAGGACCAAAATGACCCCCACAAGCATAGTTGTGACAAAATGTTAAGATAGAAATAATTTCACTATCGGGAATATGCCTTCTAATAATTTGGTCAACATATTTTTTCCACAAATATAGATATTCCCACACAAAATACTTTGCTTGACTATTCATTCTATCCTTTTGTGATTTAGTGAAATGTGAAGGAAATACCTTTGTGACAAAAAAATTTACCATGTCAGCGTACCATGGTATTTCATTTCCAATTATGTGAAGTTTTTCATCCAGAAACGCTTCATTGATGGGTGCCTCAACTTCAACCTTCTTACTTAGATGATCTTCTACTCCATTTTATATTCATTTTTTTTCTTTGATACATAGATTGAATTCTTACAATAGAATTATCCATATAATAAATCTTGGTTTTTGCTTCCTTCTTTGCTAATTGATATTTCAAAGCTACATGGTCAGAATAAACAATAATATCATTGCCTAAAAGATAAGAACAAAATTTATCTAAAGTAGATACACTGGCAAGAAGCTCCTTCTCTGTAGTTGTGTAATTAAGTTGGGCTTCATTCAAAGTTTTTGAGGTATAGTATATTACATGCGGATCTTTCCCAATCCTTTAACCTAAAACTACGCCAATAGTATAGTTACATGCATCACATATTAGCACAAATGGAAAACTCCAATCGGGTGGTTGTAGTATGCGTGCACTAATTAATTTTTCCTTTAGATGATCAAATTCTTTCTTACACGCATCATCGAAATTGAAATTTATTTCTTTATGAACAAGATTACACAAAGGTTGAGCCATTTTAGAAAAATCTTTAATGAATTGTTAATAAAATCCAGCATGGCCTAGGAATGAACTACATCTTTAACCATCGATGTGTAAGGTAGTAAAGCTATAAGATTGATATTTTCCTTATCTACTTTAACTCCTTTAGTAGAAATGACATGTCCTAAAACTATCCCTTATTGAACCATAAAATGAAATTTTCCAGAGTTTAGTACAAGATTTGTTTCGAGACACCTTTTCAAGATGAGAGTTAAATTATCTAGGCATTTATCAAAAGTATCACTATGAATACTAAAATCATCCATGAATTCCTTGATACTTTTCTCCAGATATTTGAAAAATATGCTTATCATAAATTTTTGAAATATGATAGGGGAATTGTATAACATAAATGGCATGTGACGATATGCAAACATACCATAAGGACATGTAAATATGGTCTTCTCTTGATCTTCTAGAGCTATGGGAACTTGCATATATCTAGAATATCCATCAAGAATATA
The DNA here is from genome assembly GCA_030549775.1 of Tamarix chinensis. Taxonomy (NCBI): domain Eukaryota; kingdom Viridiplantae; phylum Streptophyta; class Magnoliopsida; order Caryophyllales; family Tamaricaceae; genus Tamarix; species Tamarix chinensis. The sequence goes on along the minus strand of CM060177.1, from coordinate 85,564,798 downwards.
ATAATAAGCATGAACCATTGACCTCTCTAACATTTTATCCATATTTGGTAGTGGAAAATGATCTTTCCCACTAATGAAATTCAACTTCCTATAATCTACACACACCCTCCAACGTTTCGAACTCTAGTAGGAACCATTTCTCCCTTATTAGTCTCCACTACAGTGATTCCTATTTTTTTGGGTACTAATTGGAGAGGACTAACCCAACTGCTATTAGAAATTGGATAAATGAATCCCATAGACAACAATTTCAACATCTCTTTCTTTACTACCTCCATCATAATCAAATTTAGCCTAAGTTATACTTGTCTACTAGGCTTAACATCATCCTCCATTAAAATTCAATGCAAACACACCTAATGACTACTACCCTTAATATCAACAACCATCTGTCCCAAAGTAGATTTATAATTCTTCAAAACATTAACAAGTTTTTCTTCCTGTTTGGGTGTTAGGTCACTAGAGATGATAACAAGAAGGATATATTTTTCTCCCAAAAACATATACTTAAGATGGTCAGGTAAAGTTTTCAACACCACTTCTGGTGCTTACTCTATGGAAGGTAAAGGTCTATCAATGTTAATGGTAAATCCTCAAAACCTTTGATTCTACCAGGGCATGCTCCTAAAGCAACCACTATCTCTTCGATCTCCTCATCAACATCAAACTTCTCATTCAATTCTTCCAAAAATTTACTTTTTATGCATTGAGTTAAGGTTATTTCTAAGGGATCTTCAGATGATAATTCAAAACCTTTTCATTCAAATCTTCAATAACATCGATCATAGAGACTGATTCACCATATGTAGGATATCTCATGGAGTCATATATATTAAACCTAATGACTTTACCACCAAACTCCATAGTTAAAAATCTATCATGTACATAAATTTTTGTTTTTGAAGTTTTCAACAATGGTCTACCTAACAATATAGGAGAAGGGTTTGATGAACCATTATGTTGTTTATCTAACACATAAAAATCAGTAGGAAATACTAACTCATTCACCTGAATTAAGACATCTTCAATTACTCCTTCATGATAATTGTAATAACATCTTGTAATTAAGAGAAATAATAATCTTCCTACCCTATACTATCTATGCTACTCTCTTCACAATTGTAGTAACACACAATTAAATGCAGTAATCTATAATTAACATCAATGATTACTAATAAATTAATAATGAAACACTGAAAGTAAGAAAAATAATAATGTAATAAAGAGAATTTACTTGCATTCAATAAAAAATTAGAACTTACAATTAAGAGAGGAATGGAGATGAACTTATCAACTTGAATTTTAGTGTGTTAATTGTTCAATTAAATACAATGGGGAGAAAGAGAATTGGAATTGTGAAGTACATGTGTTTTCTAGAGAATATAAAGAAAAAGAGAGAATTTTAACTCTCGAACTGCAAAAGTTGATGGTCGAATCTCCCAAATTGTCAGAAAATATATCAAGAAAAAGTTTGTGTGAGAGGTTACAAAAATTAAGAAACACGGTTCATGTTTTGGGAAACATGAGACCTCTATGTTTTTTCCTGAATTCTCTACCAATTACTGAATTTTGAAAACTGAGATTTTTGTCTTTTAGTAGAATAATATAGCCTATGTTTAGGAAACACAGGGGTACCATGTTCTTTGTTCCTTCGACCTCTTTTTATGAAATTTCAACACAAGCTTCCCTTTGATATATATTCTTCATTTCTGGTCTTTTCTTCAATTGATTCAATATATCTTAATGTGTTCTTTGCTTCATTTCCTCTTTCCTTTGATTTCCACTTTGAATTTCTTTATTTTTATCTCTACAGGCAAAATCTATCCAAAAGAGAAAAAACTTGATAAAATATTAAAACTTATAAAAATAATGAGGAATACATTACATTTTTACTATGGATAATAACATATAAATCCCATATATCAATATTAAAGAAGTGTACTCAATTACAAAGTCTTTATAGGATATGACATTGAATTGCTATAATGAATCCATGATCTTGTGATAATAGCACAACAGAATCTTTCTTACGAAACCACACAACCAAAAAATGCATTACCCTAAAGCCAAAACTCACACTTAGATAGTTTAACATATAACTTGTTCTCTCTAAGGATTGATAAAATTCTAGTAACTTGTGCTTCTCTCCACTCTAAGATTATACCAAATTATTATTGATGAACACAGCCACATATTGATTGACGAATGGGTAAAAAATCCCATCATCAAGTCCATAAAGATGATAGATGCATTGGTGAGCCAAAACGTATCACCGTCAACTCATAGTGCCTATACCATGTCCTAAGGGTTTTCTCCATGATGTCCACATTAGTGATGCAAAAATAATGATAATCTGACCTCAAGTTAATCTTTATGAGGATTAAAGCATCCCGAAGCTGATTGAATGAGTCATCGGTTATTGGAAGTGGATAGCGATTCTTCATCGTTAACTAGTACAAACCCTGATAATCAATGTATAAACTAAGGCTCCCATGCTTCTTCTTCACAAAAAAAATTGGTGATTCCCATGGAGACACACTTGAGAGAATGAACTGGTGAGCCAATAAATCCTCTAAATAAGTCTTCAACTCTAACAAATCTACTGATACCATCCGATAAGGTGCCTTCAAAACTAGCTCCAACCTCGATAACGACTCTATGGTGAAGTTTATCTTATGTACTAGAGTCATAGTTGCTATCACCTTCAGAAATATGTCAGGAAAATCCCACGGGAGTAGAATATCCTCTAATGGCTACACTTCCTCATTCAACTCTTTAACTCCAAAAAATACAATGGGTATCAAATGGAGACAAAGTAATTCCAGTAATAAATGTAATAAATATGAATGATAAAGAGGGAATTATATCAAATAACACATAAGTTTGTAATGAGAGTATGAAAAATGTACCAATGATTATATGTAGTTACTGGTTAGTCTTTGCCTGGCTGATGACATTTAGGTGCTCGAGTGACTATCCTCTCTAGTATCCTCCATAATACCCTCTAGAAACCTAGGTTTCTCCTCCTCTTTGGGAATTTAGGTGAGACTTCTATGGTCTCCTCTTATCCTCCCTAGGTTGTCCACTAGATATGGCTGGTACCCTCTATTGTTAGTGCAACTGTTGTGGCTAGTAGGCTTACTACTAAAAGACCCATTATTGTGATAATAGTGATCTCTAGTATTGGAATTGACTCTATTGACAGTGGCACTCAAATAATTGGTGACCCAACTAACCATATGTCCTATACTAAATGCGAGTGCCCCGAAAATCTCACCTCTGATGATTCTAGTCACAAAAACAACACATGAACTGCCACGACTATATTAACCACCCTATTACTAGGTTTGGTTCTACTCCTAGAACCTTGAAGGTCAACCTCCTTGAAACTAGGTCCTACTTCTAGAACCCTAAGTCACAACTTCTTCTTCCCTTGAATGGAAGACTACTCCTGAACCATCATAGTAGTAACCTATTACCTCTTATACTTTATTGCCAAGTCCTAGAAAGGCATGCCACCCATTATCCTATGGATGATGAAGTGGAGACTCTTCTTAAACTAATACACCATAGTCAACTTGCTAGCTAATATACCCAACAAAAACATCAAAAACTCTACAAACCATACATGGTACTACCTCACTATCATGCTCCCCTATGAAAAATACATTAAGTCCTTTAACTTACCCCTTTTTATAATATCGAGGAGAAATTTAGTAAAAGTCACCATATTAAAGTTATCTTAAGATGTTGGTGGTCATCTCTATGAACGATGGCCTACCCATAATGAAACATGGTTGCAATTATCATCTTTTGAGCAAATGGATAGACAATTGCTTCGTATGTCTTGTCCATGTAACAAATCTATCCCTTTAGGATGATAAGGTTCTCATCATCGGTGTAGATTGGTGGGTGATTTTTATTAATCGTTTGACGCCAATCCTTTCTAATATCCTCCCATAGGTAATGTAGAGGTGGTGGCAGCGATTAAGGCCAAAGTAGCAGAAACACATGTTTGATGAACTTGGTGAGGGCCTTAAAAGTCTCCTCCAAATAGCTAACATGAATATTAAAAGCCATGGTGTGCTAGCTATAAGACACAAAACTTGTTAAGACAATTATTCCTAGATTACTAGCACAAAATACACATAAGCACATTAAAAGGCCAGTTATGTTATCCATTATCAACTCCTCACAAGTTAATCCATGTTTTTAAAGAGTTGAGTTTTCCAAAATATGAAATAAGCCAATAAAATCAAATAGTTGTTTGCATCATAAGCTAATACCAAAATAGTTGGGTGTTATAATTATAATTGAAATAAGTTTAGCTTAACAAACCATCCTCATGTCAATTACAAGGTAAAATAATTTGAATATAAAACTTGATAAATAGAAAATGAGAGAAAATTCATAAACATGAATACAAGTTGTACATTAACTCTGAGTACGATATCTAAAAATGTAGAAAAAGAGATCATATGGATCTAAGAGTATAAAAAGGTGACCACAATGGAGAATATGCATACATGAGTGACACATAAAACAATACACCATCATTTCTGATTTTAGATCTCGTTAATATATATGACATATTTTATTTTTTTATTTAAATTGAGTTTAGGGATCCCATTATTTTTAATCTAGTAGAATAGACTAAACTACATTTTAGGGAAGAATATACCTAATCCATTATTATCATCCGATATAATAGACCGAACATATAATAGGAAAACATGCTCCTAAACACTATTCTTAAATCGGTTGAATAGTATGAAACACCTCTTAGGGAAGAGAACACCTAAGCTACTATTATAGTTTGGTGGAATGGACACAACACCTCGACTTGGATTCTCTTACTCTTTCACTTTAGATAGTTAATTTCTTATCTATTAGTTACATTATCTCAAGTCATATTCATATTCATGTTGATTTTTGGGCCCCATAATTCTTAATCTAGCGGAACGGATTGTTGCACCTCTTAGTAAAAAATTAGAACCAGGTCACTATACTTGTTAAGTGGGACAAACTCATAACATAACTGAACCCACTCACATTATCTTTCACTTTGAATGATTAATTTATTATTCATGATTGGTTTGATACGTAAAAAAAAAGTAATTATAGCAAGTAAATCACAATCATATAGATATCAAGTAATTTAGGCCCATATTTACGAAAATAGCCTTACGGATAACCAAATGTCATTATTTAATGAAAATATTATATGTTTCGTATTATAATTTCCAAACCCTAAATTTTTCACCATAAATTTTAAATACTCATCTCCCACCTATCATTCTTATTTAACCCACAATACATCACCATATATCATATTGATCCTCTTAGGGCTATTAAAACATAAATTATCATAATGATATTGTATGCTTCTCAACATAATCACTTTTCCTCATATGATATGATATTACCATATAATACTATTGATAAACATTATATTATGAACATAACACAACAACACACTTATACATGAAATCATATTAGAATTAGCACAAAACACTAAGTATGACTAGTATCAATATAAAAAAAGGTATTAGTCTCTAAGCTTGTATTTCTTATATTTCCATGTTCTGAACCTCCAAAAAATCACCTAAGAAACAATAATAAAACACTATTATAATTTAAGAATTTAATTAAGGAAGATTTAAGGTATTAGTGAATGAAAGAATTAGATAAAAATGAAAATAAGGCTTGAAGGAGTGATTGGTAAAACTTTGAATAAAAAGGAGGAAAGGATAATAATAAGTGTCGAAGCCAAGGGGTGGCAATGGTACAAGTTGCCATTTATAGTGGTAGGTGAATGGTAAGAGAGGAAAAAGTTGGGGGAGGTGCAATGGTGGATGAGGCTGAATGGAAGTGGGGGGTTTTGCCGTGGGTGTTAGGGGTTTTTTGATAGTTTTTGCTAAAGGAGGTTGAGGGCTTTAGTGAGTTTAGCTAATGCTTGGCAGAGAGAACGACTAGGTATGCCAAAGGTTTAATATAAGGGTGCTTTGGTGGAACTTGTTGAAGTAAAAGGGAAGGTTAGTGGTGAGGTTAGCTGGTGGTATAGGTGAGATGTGGTGTTGAGGGTTGTTGTTAGAGTGTGAGGTGCGATGTTGAGGGGAGTTACTTGGCTGACATGGAGCTTTAGTAAAGTTGAGGTAAGATGAAAGGAAGGGGAGGATGAAAGGAATAAGGCTTATGTCAGGTGCTATATTTTGACAAAAAAATGAAGGGAGGAAGAAAGGTCATATAGGGCATTTAATATGTTCTATATATTCACATGCATGCACATAGAGAGGGGAGGAGATGGTTTATTAGGGAAAGATTTCTCAATGTAACCCATCAACGCTAAATATGGGTGATGATGTGGTAAGGTGTCGGTGATGGCATGAGAGAAGACATGGTAGAGGGTATGGTCAGGGAAGATTTCATGTAGGAAGAAAGGGAGAAGAAAGGAAAAAATATGATGGGTAAGGGAAAAGAAAAATGAAAGAAATGAGAGGGGAAAAAAAGTGGAATTAGAATTAGATTAGAATAAAATAATTTAGATTAAGGTTTTTAGGATAATTTAATTATTGACTATCTATGATTTTATTTAGATTAAAAAATATTAATAACATGAAATAAAAATTAAGGTTAGGTAAAAATATAAATTTTCTAAATATTAGAATTATGATAAGATATTAATCACTTAGGATTAGCGTTAGCTAAAATATTGGGTATTACATGACATGACCCATGCAATGCATCTAAATGAACTTTTGGATATTTAGTCTTGATCCCATCCTCAGACTCCTAATTTTCCTTCTCAACTTGATTGCATAACCACAAGACCTTCACTTGTGAGATTAACTTTGAATGAGTATCATTAGTCTTGGAATTGAGGATCCTCACCATTTACTCTTCATATGACAATGCATTGTCAAGCTCAATCGTCTATGACTAAATGATACCCAACAGATTTCCCACGTACCTCTTCAACTAAAAGATTTAAAAGTCTTTATGCACATGTGAACGCTTAACAAACAAGGTTAGTAAGTTAGAAACCTCTCCTCCCTAATCTAAAATCTTGTAGGGTTTAATATAACTTGGGTTAAGCTTTCCCTTTCCAAAAAAAAAAATACTAATTCGGTGGGTTAGACCTTCTAAAGGACATGGTCACCCACCTCACACACATATTTCCTTTTCCATTAGTCTCCATAACTCTTTTTCCTATCCCGGGGAACCTTTATCTAATCTTGAATAAGCTTGATCTACCTAATAGTGTCCTTTACCGTCTTAAGTTCCAACACAACTACCATTCTTGAGGCACACCAATACATAGGACCATGACACTTCCACCCATTAAGTGTCTAAAAATGTGTAATCCTTATGCTCTCATGATGATTGTTGTTATAGAAGAGTTCTATCAAATCTTGGCAATCTTCCTTAATATCCTAAAATAAAGTATGTGCACCCTATGCATATCCTCAAACGTTTGACTAGTGTGCTCACTTTGATTGTCTCTATCTAGATGGAAAAAGTGTTCATGTTTAGCTGTGTTCCAAAATCTTCTTGCAACATTAGCTAGAAGTGTGATAAGAATGTCAAGTGTTGGTATAACATAATGTTCTTGGCCACCCCATGGTACCAAAACACATGCTTCCTATAAGCATTAGCTATAAGCTCTATACTCTAATTTGACTTCATCGGTATGAATATTGCTGTAACATTCTAAAAGTTTGTAACCTTAATTTTTAATGTTTAACCTTTTACCCAAAAAATTAACCCTAAAATATAAGCTCACTTATTTTTTTATCAACACTTAATCTACTAACCTATATAAATTCTTTGATAAATTATCCTAATTATTTTATCGTTATCTATTTAACTAAATCAACCTTAAATTGATAAATTGTACGTGGTTTATTTCTTCTAATTAGATACTTTAAATCAAGATAAATTAATATTATTCAAATTTTAATTCTAACCCTAAATTTACTTTGTTTTTCTTTTTTCTTCTTCTTTTCCAATTTTCCTTTTTTTCATTTTCTTCTCTTTCTTTTTTCTTCCGCATGCCTAACCCACATTCTCTTTTTTATTTTCTCCTTTCCCTGGGTAACAATAACCTATCCCAATTTTTTTTTCTTTCCTTCCTTCCCTGGACTACGTGCATCCTAGCCAACCTCCCTTTCCCTTTTTCTTTTCTTTTTTATTTTCTCTTTTTTTTTATCTCTTACTATTGTCTCTTTCTTCCTTCCCTTTTCTCCTTTCCTGTTTTGGCCAAATAGAGCCTTACCCATGTTTTTCTTCTACACATCTTTCCCTACTCTAGCACCATATCACATTCATCCTACAATGCTCGAACCCCCATGTGCCTGCACCCTCCTTTCACTCCTCTAACAAAACACAATCATGCATGCCCTCCCTATGATCAACCAGAACCAAACAACCCTTACATTACCCCCTTCTGCACCCCTGCCTCTGCACACCTACCTTCCTTTCTTCTTCCACCCTAAACAACCCTGTACCATTCCTTCCTCATATATCTTCCCTTCCCTATCCAACCTCCTATGCTAGTACACCCCTAAACCCTATGTCATACCCATCATTTTTTGTATCTATAACCCAACTCTTTTTCTTAGCCAACTTCCTCGATCAATTGAATCATTTCTACTAAAGTTTTAATATATACACACACAACCATACTCCGCTCCACTTTTCCCCAACCCTCACCTCTCCAACTAGTATATACACATGCACTCCCCCTCCCCCTTTTGTCCTAACATAACCCCACACTCCCTACAACCTTGCCTCATGGCCACCATCCCCTGGCCATATCTTTTCTTCACCATCACCAACCACCTTTGGCCTCCTACATTACCCTGCTTGAGCTCCTCCATCACTCATCGTCGTAGACATCCAACTCCTACTCCCTCTTCATTCCCCATTTGCTTTTACAAAAAAACCAACCTTGAAACCTTCTCCTTCCTTCCTTCTTTTTCCTTTCTCTTCTTCCTCTACCCAAGCGTTGCCTTGTTCTCCCCACATTTGGCCTCACTAACAATCACCACCACTTACCAACCATCTCTACTTCCTCTAATTATGCCTTTCTCTACCCCTTATTCTCCCTTCCTTCCCCTCTCCCTTTCCTTGGGTTTCCTATTCATTCACCACCATTAAAGCCATCCCACCACCAATACACCACCCATCTTGACCTTCCTTATTGAAGTTGCACCTTGCCACCACTAGCTAGCCTCGCCACTACTAGCGTCACCCCCTTCACCATCACCTCCACCCAATCAATGTTTCATCTCCCTCGAAGCCCTTCTACCTTACCCATATCACCCTTCTTATGTAACATGAGAATTTCTTTATGACTTTCACCTATCTTTAACATAAGGGTATTATGTTAATTTTATATTTAATAAATATTTTAATAAAAGCAAATTATTTTACTAAAAAAATACTAATATGGTAATTATGGTATTATTTTTGGGTAAAAAATTGTTATTAGCAAAGCCTAATAATTTTAAGTAGGTTACCTGTAAATTATGCTTTTGTTAAAAATTAAGTAATCCTTATACTCTACTAATATATTTAGATATTACATGATAGCACATTTATGTTTTGACATATAAAACATGTATTAAATATATTCATTACATTGTGATTAATTGTCTAATAATGATGGTATGTGATTTGGTAAAATAAAGCATGTTAACTTGAAAAAATTATTATGTGTATGAAATATATGGTAAAATGATTTAAATGATGGGAATAAATTATATATGTCATTTATGTCTAATATGATAGGTTGACCATGACTAGATGTATATTTAATATAAATATTGATGTCATATGCCCTAGGAGAAATTTGGTCATTTATTTATATTGTAATATTTAACATCATCAGAATGCTTAATATGTCACAATTATTATTTAGTATGGAGATGAGTGATTTGATGTTTTAGAAATGCATGTTTCTGAATGATTATTATATTTATATTTCCTAGGGATATTTTGGCTATTTTGCATGTATCAAGATAATTATTCTTTTAAGTATACCTAATATGTATTTTTTTTTAGCATGTGGAAATGTGGTTTGATGTTTTAGAGACACATGTTAGGGTTTTACGTGCATATCATGTATAATGGCAAAATAGTCATTAAGAGTATTAGGTAATTTATTTGCATGTTAAATGATTTATTATATATTTTTATTATTTTATTAAATAGTTAATAAATAAAATAAAATTAGCATTTAATTTTGATGATAATGTGAATATTTTAGCCTTATGAGCATTTTGTTTTTTTTTTTTTTGCCTAAAGTGCCTAGATATGAATAATTGAGTGTAGATTGGCTTTAGTATATTTTTAATAATTAAAATTTGTATTGATATTAATTATAACGTTCTCACATGTTTGGAAATGACTTAAAAATGTTAAGTATGAAAAGCGGATCTATGGGATTAATATGTAATTTTCTGTTCACCTTAATAAAATACTGATACTAAAAGTTAAAAATATAGACATTAAGAATGGTGACCCTTTAGGAGTCGCTACCCTAAAGACGTGGTTTAATCCATGGTTGATTATGGATTTTGTTAGTATACCTTACTACCCTAATAATTTTGCTCTATTTAGCTTTATAGACTTAATTGAGGGAATGCATACTTTTGGATTATGTCTCCTTGCTGGTAGGGTATTGTGCTACCTTATTGTGTTAGTTCAACCATCTTACCTTAGTGTCCTTAAGTTAATACTCAGTAGAATATTGTGTTACATTGGTACTCCTGTATCACTAGAATACTTTAGCTTCTCTTGGTTTTATATGATCTCCCCTCACATAAAACATATTTGAAATGAGTGTTATTAGATCAAAATGATTTTTGTTAGACTAAAAAAATTATTGGATTAGTAATAGCCTTTGTGCCTACCTATATTTCAGTAGTAGCCTTCATGCCTATTTGTGTTTTAGTAGTTGTCTTCAAACCTACCTGTGGTTTATTAGTAGCCTTTGTGCCAACCTGTGGTTTAGTATTAGCCTTCATGCCTACCTGTATTTTGGTAGTAGCCTTTATGCTTACCTATATTTCGGTAGTAGCCTTCATGCTTACCTATAGTTCAGCTATAGCTTTTGTGCCTAGCTATAGCTCATGATGGAAATATGTGCTAGAACTAATCATACTTGATGATTTATATTTGCATTTTTAGTGTGTGTGCTTATCAATATAAATATAATTTAATGTTATTTATTAAAACTTTGTTATTCCTTTGAGTAATTATTCTTTATGAAGATAATCAAGTATGTGATTGGATTATGGAACTCCACTAAATGATAAAAAGATTATTGTTCAAAACTATTTCTAGTCAAGTATCATCTAATTAAGGGATATTAGTGATCATAAGACTATTATGTTAATTAGTTGATTATCATGTTCTTATGATTGTTGATATGAGATATCATCCTAATAACATAGATACACGTTATGGAACACGGTATTGGACCAACCCAGTAGGAGGAAACTACATTGAATATTATGTAAAAGTGTCAAAAGTATTTTCCAAATAGTATATAGCTCTCTAACATAAGATCTTTGTATTTTCTGGTATGATTATCATCATGTTTTGACTTTACCAAATGTTACCTTTATTTGGGGTGATCATAAAATAATGATCAGACATGGTTTAAATCATATAGAAGTGTATAGTTGATAAAGAGGGGATTTGTCCCTCTCATGACATGAGAGAGCTATCTTTAGGCCCCTAGACAAGTATGATTGATGTTAACATGGCCTTGTGTAAAAAAGGTGTCATTTATTTAAGATTAGTCTTCCTCAATGATCAAGAAAGTGTGTGATTGATCATAGCAAGGATGACACGATCAATTCCTTACGTTTAATCTAAATATTGTGCAAGAAATGGAAACATATATGGGTTATAAATAGGTTGTGTCAAGATTATGACATTTTTGTAAGTTGGGTGGTCATAATATCTTGATAAATATCTCTTCAGATTTGTGAGTTTTGGTCCATTACCAACTTTATGTGAACCTATATGGTCTTACACTAATCGAAGTGGATCGTAAGCTTATTGTAAATTGGGTAAGATAAGATCTTAATATATCTCTTTATACCTAATAAGGATAAGATTTTAATATGATTAATAACTCTTTAAAGCCCAAGTGGTTTTTATGTGATTAAAGTCCAAGTCTAAAGAAATTATGGTGGGGTAGGTTTTTCATATAAATACCCAAGATTGGGTTTTATTATAAATAATCCTCTTGATCTCTTTCCTTCATATGAGCAAACTAGCTAGCCAGCATTGCATAGATTCTTCATAAAATTAAGATTGATCTCATTGGAAATAGATTGTATCCTCAATAATCCAAATTTGTATTGCATAGATACTAATGGATGTGTGATGTAATTCACACTGACCCAATTGAGTAAGTTTAAAACCTAGTAATTAGAGTAATCACAAATTAGATCAAGAAGTGGATTAAATTATCCTCATCTTCAAAATGAAATTGATTCAACTGGTAACCTAGTACTGCCTATTTAATGAGATTACGTTAATTTAATTATTTTATTAATCCTTATTCAAAAAAGTAAAATTAATGTGATTTAATATGGGATAATTAAATCAGATTTAATAGGGGCAGTTATGTCCAATGGAAATTGGATAACATTTAGATTGACTTAAGTCATTGAAATTAATCAATGTGATTATTAACGTGATCAATCCATTAAGTTTAGTGTAATAAATTAAAGTGATTAATTTAATTATCAGTATTTAGTGTATGATACTTTATATGATAAATGTATGAATATAGGTACGGAACCGTTTTTCATAACGGTATTGCATGGCTCTGTATAATATGACTTGCGTGTCGTTATGTATTTTTTAATGGTTTTATGGCCGGTGAATTGTTAAGAATTTTTTAAAATATTTCCTTTCATTATTAGATCTATCATACTTTAGGACTCCATTTCTATTTATCCTTAGTGCTATCATCTAGATCATTAGGGAATAGTGTACATCGCCTAAATGATAGGAATCTACAACTTATATCAAAGGAGCTTCCTTGAAGAGTTTAAGACTAGTCATGTTTGAAGATTAGAAATGGCAATTAGTTGTTGGATTATTTTTTTAGGGGCCATGATATATCACACTTATTATTCTGTTACTTTTTTATTTGTATCTTTTGCTTGGCTATCATTCATGAATATTTTGAATGTGTAGTTGTACCTTTTAATATAAGTCTTAAGTGCCTTCCCAATAATTCGGTCCATTATCACCAATATCATCATTAATTGGGTCTGTTAAAGTAGGGCACTAATGAATATCTTGGTGAGATAGTTTTTAAGGATTGTCATTTACTAAAGTTATTAATTAGACTTCATAAAGCTATCAAAATAGTTGTTGGTCTTGAGGCATGAGGTTCGGAATGCTGGGATATTAGTTGTCACCTAACAACTAGGAGTTACATAGCTTGCAATAAGCAAGGCATTGCTTACCTAAATTACTAATACTTTAAGTGATAAGATAAAGCATAATTAAGAATAGTGAATTATGGGTCCTAGCTTGTTAGAATTCAAAGGGATAATGAAAATTAGTGGGCTATTCTTTAACTTTTGCAAACATATGGAATCTAATTATTTGATAAACACATTTTAAATGTTCGAATATCTTTTGTTGTATATTAATATGCCAATTAATAACACCATCACCTTTTCACTATAATTAGTCATTGAGAATGACATGAAATAAATCTTAATTTTAAAAGCTTACCAGAGTACGAGAAATTGAAAGTTATTTACAATACCCTTGAAATTTTAAATACAACACTTGTAACTTCCAAAGATGAATATAGTTAAACAAGATAAAACCCGACGGATCAAATTCTGGATTGCCTACTCTCTTAAGTCAAGCCTTTCACCCCAAAACAGTATCTGATCTTAAACCTGCACAAGAGGTCTGCTCCCCACCATCAGTGGATTATCATAGAACCCATTCAATCAACGTAGCATCATTACGAGTCTGGTTCTGAGTAAATCAATACTACCCAACTCATGGAAGGAAACATGAAACATATAAGATATGAAAGACTCTAGCTTACAATTCTCAAGCTCAATTATAAATGTATTACATACAGTAAAACATAGGGTCATGGATTCATACTTATGAGTACATTACTAGACATGACGACACATAAGATACAAGCGTACAAGAAATCACGATCGTATGCTAAGTAACACCAATCCAATAATATGATAATAATCATTACTACATCCAATTTTATTTATTTACGATGAGTTCAGGGACCCCACTATTCTTAAACTGGTGGAACAGTCTGAAGCACCTATCGGGGTTAATACACCTGAGCCACTATTATCATCCAGTGGAACGGATCCTACACTTCTCAGGGAAAAACGCTCCTGAGCCACTATTCTTAACCGGTGGAACAGTTAGAATCACCTCTCAGGGACAACACACTTGAGCCTCTATTATCATCTAGTGGAATGGACCCTACACCTGGTCCTGACTTACTTAATCTTCCACTTTAAATAATTAGTGTCTTATCCATTACTTAACTCATATCATATTCTTATTCACGTTAAGTCTTGTTTATTATGGAAAATGGCAAATTCACCATTTTCTGGACACAGTTAAAGGTGTAATGAATTATTGGACCTCCTACATTCTAATGTTTGTGGACCAATAGGTTCAATTGCTAGAGGAGAGTTTTAGTACTTCATCATATTTACTAATGACTTTAGTAGATATGGTTATTTTTATGTTATGAAAAATAAACTTGAATCCTTTGAAAAGTTTAAAGAATTTCTTTTTGGAGAAACTAGTGGGATTAAAATAGAACTTGAACATATTCAAGACACATAGGGTAATGATCCCAATATATTAGAGCTTGAGAAACCTTTGCAATCTATTATAGGACTGTAGAAGTTGAAAGTGATCCAAAAATACTTACAAGGGTGCATTGCAAGTATTATAGGACTGTAGAAGTTGAAAGTGATCCAAAAATACTTACAAGGGTGCATTGCAAGCTAGAGAGATATGTGTTTCTCATGATTGAGACTCATGATATGTTATTATTCGATAATGGTGAACCCTTAACATATGAAAAATAAATGATGAGCTCTAAATCTGATAAATGGCTGGATACTATGAAATCTAATATGGAATCCATGGATATAAACCATGTATGGACTTTGGTTGATCAACCTGATTGTTGTAGAACCATTTGGTGCAAATGGATTTTGAAGAAAAAATTGATAAGGATGGCAACATAGATATCTTTAAGGCATGTTTAATGGCTAAAGGTTTCAAACAAACTCATGGTACGAACTATGATGAAATCTATTAACCTGTTGCTATGCATAAATCCTTTTGGATTCTTTTAGCGATCGCTACATTTCATGATTATGAGATTTAGTAAATAGATGTCAAAATAACATTCCATAATGTTTATTTACAAGAGGATGAGTATATGACATAGATTAAAGGTTTTGGATACCCTAACATTGTGGGGAAGGTATGTAAGCTTAAGAGATCCATTTATGGTCTTAAGAAAGTTTCCAGGAGTTTGAATCTTCATTCTGATGAAGAATCAAAGAGTTTGGCTTCATCAAGTGTGAAGAAGAGTCTTTTGTTTACAAGAACATTGTTGGGAGTGTAATTGTTTTCCTTGTTTTTTATGTGGATGAAATACTACATATTTAAAATAATATTCCTATACTACATTCTATGAGGACATAGCTAGGACAATAATTTTTAATGAAGGATCTTAGCAAGGCAACCTATATTTTTGGGATTAATATCAACGGAGATAGATCAAGAAAGTTAATTGGATTAAGTTAGAGTACTTATATCAACAATATCCTACATGGGTACAATATTTAAGACTCTAAGAGAGGTTTCTTGCCTATACGACATGGGCTAAATCTTTGCAAGACTTAGTGTCCTTAGTCATAAGATGAGTGAGATAGCATGAGTAGAATTCCATACGCTTCATCCATTGGTTCAATGATGTATTCATGTTGTAAACTTGCCTATATGTCTCATATGCCATTAGCATGGTGAGTAGATTTAAATCTGACCCTAGTGAGAGTCATCAGACTGTAGTCAAGAATATTCTCAAGTACTTAAGAAGAATAAAGGAAACGTTCTTGGTATATAGAGATGAATAGGATCTGGTAGTAAATGGTTACATAGATGTGGGTTTCCAAAAAGATAAGGATGATTTTCGATCGTAGTCAGGTATGTGTTTTGCCATAACGGTGGTTCTGTGAGTTGGAAGAGTTCAAAACAAGACACAATTACCAATTTTACAATAGAAGTTGAGTACATTGTTGCTTTAGAAGCATCAAAGGAAGTAGCGTGGATTAGAAAATTCATCATTAAACTAAATATGGTTCTGAGCATTCTTAGTCTAGTTTGTTTATACTATGAAATAAATGGAGCTATTGCATAAGCTAAGGAGCTAAGATATCATTAGAAGACCAAGCACATGCTAGGAAGTATCACATATTTTGGGAGAATGTACATAGGGGTGATGCTAATTTATATAAAGTTCATACATATGCTAATATTGCTGATCCATTGACCAAGGCTCTTCCAAAGCATAAGTATGAGCATTATGCTAGTTCACACGGCACTAGGAATATGGATGATTGGTTGTAGTGAAAATGGGGGACTAATGGAGATATACCTTAGAACTAATCATAATTGATTATTTGTATTTGCATATTTACTAGTTGTGCTAATTAATAAAAAGATCATTTGATGTTATTTATTAAGATGTTGTTATTCCTTTGAGTAATTAACCATGATGTAGATAATCAAGCATGTGATTGGATTGTGGAACTCTACTAAATGATAGCAAGATTATTATTAAAGAACTATCTCTAGTTTGGTATTTTCTAATTAAGGGATATTAGTGATCATACGACTAGTATGTTGATTAGTTAATGATCATATTCCACTAACCATTGATATAACATATCAAACTAATAACATAGATATATGTTATGGAACATGGTTTTAGACTGACCCAGTAGTAGGATATTGCATTAAATATTTTTCAAAAGTGTTATCAGTATTCGCCGAATAGTATATAGTCCTCTAACTTGATATCTTTGTATATGCAGGTATAATTATCACCATGTTTTGAATTTGCCAAACATTACCCTTATTAGGGGTGATCATAAAAGTGATGATTAGACATGGTGTGAACCATTTAGAGGTATATAGTAGATCAAGATGGGATTTATCCCTCTCATGATCTGAGAGAGTTATCTTTGGGCCTCTTGACAAGTATGAATAATGTTAGTGTGGACATGTGCAAATGATGTGTCATTTGTTTAAATTTAGTTTTACCTAGTGATTGAGAAAGTGTGTGATCAAACATAGCAAGGATGAAATGATCAATACGTAATGTTCAACCTAAATATCGTGTGATGAGAGACCAACTATATGGGTTACAAATAGGTTGTTTCGAGCATATGACATTTGCATAATTTGGGTAGTCATAACATCTTGTTAGATACCTCTTAATATTTGTGGGCTTGAAGGGAGATTCAGTCCACTGCTAACATTACTTGAGCTTATAGGGCCATACACTAAACAAACTAGATTAAAAAAATCTACAGTAATTTGGTTAAGATGAGATTTTAACATGATTCATATCTCTATAAGCCCAAGAGGGATGAGATTTTAATATGATTAATATCTCTTTACAGCCCAAGTGGATTTGATGTGTTTAAAGCCCAAGTCTAAGGAAATAGTGGTAGGCTAGGGTTTTGATATAAATACCTAATATAGAGTTTTGTTATAAATAATCCTCTTGCTCACACTCCTTTGAATGACTAAACTATCTAGCTACCATTACATTGTTGTTCACAAAGTTGACGGCGATTTTATTGGCGCTAGCACACATCCTCAACAATCTAGATTCATAGTGTGTGGATACTAGTGGAGGTGTGATGTAATTCAAAATCACTCAATTGAACAATTTTGAAACCTAGAGATTGGTTTATCACAAATTGGATCAATAAGTGGATTGAATCATGGTCATCTTCAAACTAAAATTGATTCAATTGGTAACCTAGTTCGAGCGACTGGAAGTTTGTTCTTAATCTATCATGTGTTATTGGGTTTATTTTAGCCCTCAATTTTATTCTACTACATTATTTTTGCTTGCCTAAATCCTTTAGTTTGGTAGTAGCCTTCATGCCTACCTGTGTTTTGATAGTAACCTTAATGCTTACCTGTAGTTTGGTAGTTGCATTTGAGAACTACCTATGGTGTTATGGACTTTATTGGTATTATAGCTTTGAGCAATACCAATGGTATCATGGACACTTTTTATTGATATTGATATATGAGATATAATGTGAAAGTTATTGTTATGGAATTCATATTGGTTTTAATCATTGTTTTTGTTAGCATCTCTTGTATGGCTAGTTGATAACTTTTATTATGCTCTATATGAACAAGTAAGAGCAATATATAGGTTCACTGTTATTATATATCTGATATGATTATCATATTTCTATCATTGTATGAATACTTTAATGTTTATACTATATATTATTTTGATGCCCTCTGTGTATTCCATGTGGACTTTTCAAATTAGTTTTATATAATGGGTTACTCAGTAATCTTATACTGAAGGGTTCCTCTTCATAGGCCCTTACTGATTTAATGGGTAGCAACCTTTGTAGGTTAGCTTGTAAGATCAATTGAAGGATAGTGATTAGGTTAAGAGTAACACTATCTGGTGTTTTACCCGACATCTTTTGATCCAAATGATTATGTACTCTTATATTCTTATGTATTTCATTTCACGAAATTTTGTAATCGCTAATCATCCATTTTTTTAGAATGATATTAATTTATTCTAATTCTCTGTTGTTTTATTTTTTTATTTATAATTTTGTTATTCATTTATGTGGAATAACATTTTTAGCCTTAAGACATTATATGTGAATGGTAGAAGAAACAAACTTGTACCAAGTGTTGTAGTAACACCCCATATTTTTTTATTTTAGCTTCCAAGATTAATTAATTAAACAAATTTTTTTGGTTTATAAATTTGGGTGTGTTACAACTTTTGACTTGTTTAACCGGTCAACTACAACATAGATTGAATCCGAACCACAATGGGTCATTAGTAACCCAACCACAAAGTCCATCGGTATGATGTCTGACATCCACTGATGAAGCCCCAATGGTGGAATCAACCTTATCGAATACTTATGTTTAATCTTGACCTTCCGACAAGTCAAGAGCCTAGCTACAAATATTGGGACCTCCTACTCCACATGGGGCTAACTATTGATCTACTTAAGCTCCTTGTACAAATTATCTCCTTTAGTATGGATGGAATAAGGCACATGATGAATCTCCTCTATTATATTCCTCCTAAGCTCACTATAACTCCACATAAAACACCATCTACCTCAAAAATGGATACTTCTATCCTCAAAAGTTTGAATCCCCATTGCCCAACCCTATCTATAGATTATTCGATTTGTTTGAGCTCAACATTTCTTGGCTGACTAGCTCAGATCTTTCCAAATATAGTTGGTGTGATCATGTGGGAGTTCATCCTCATTTGAAGATCCCTAAATCTAATGATCCCAATGTCAATACCTTGAAGCTCCTACCAAACCAAGTCTAATACAACTAATGAACTTAGGGAGTGTGAAGTCTTGGTACAGAGAGTATCCACTACGATGTTGGTCTTACCCTCATGGTGGGTCAACCCTAAATGATAGTCTTTGATCAACTCTACCTAACCTCAATGTATTTGATTCTCTTATGGTACGTGAAAAACTTACACTACACTCTATATAGGTAATATCGCAATATATTCAAGGAAAAATCCACTACAACTAACTTATGGTTGTGAGTGGGATAGTTCTACCTATGTCCCTTCAACTAGTGAGAAGCATATTCCACCACCCTCCTATGCTCCATTAAGACACATTCCACACCCTACTTAGATGCATCTCTTTCCACCTCAAATCCTTTTTTTCTTCAATAGCAAGAAAATCACTAGTTTTGAATTCAATACCCTCTTGAGCTCTAGAAAAGCCATAATTCACTTATCTTCTTAATGAATGTGCCATGTCTTTTCAACAAGGTAGGAAATCCTAGAAAAACCTTTGATAAAATATCTACAGTAGCTTACTAAAACAAAAAAACTGTATATCTCTCAGACAGTTGTTAGTTCTGTTCTAACCACTCTAACACTATTTGAACCTTTGAAGGATCTATTGGCACACTGCCCTTCAAAATTACGTGTCCAAGGAATCTTCCTCATCTAGTAAAAACTTACACTTTAAGAGTTTGAGGTACAATTAAGATGTACTCAATAGTGCCATTCTTTGCCTCACATGTTGCTCATGCTCCTCTTGAGTCTTGTAGTAAATCAAGATATCATTAATGAAGACCATAATGAAATGATTGAAGTTCTACTAAAAATGTTTTTCATAAGAGCTATGAACATCGTTGGTACATTTGTGAGTCTAAAGGACATCACAATGAACTCGTAATGGCCATACCTTATCTTAGAGGCTGTGTTTGGTTTGTCCCTCTCGCAAATCCACAACTGATGATACCCTTATTTGGGATATATATTTCAAAACACTATAGCCCCATGTAACTAGTCAAAAAGGCCATCAGTTTGAGGTAAAGGTTAAAGATTCTTCAATGTAACCTAGTACAATATGCTAGGTCAAATTTAATGTAATACCCCATTTCTTGAAAACCCTAATGATAATTGGTAATTATGTGTATTATTTATAATAATCATTTTAGGATACTTGATAATAAATATATTTGTCAGTATGAGTAATATTATTATGACTTAGCACTTATAAAATGTAATTGGGTTAAAATATACTTGATAGTGCTTTTTAATTTCTAAACCTAGGTTGGGTTATAATCGGTATCCATTTTAGCAAATAAATCTAGTCTTGTAACCTTAAATTCCACTGGATATAATTTTTACTTTAAATCCTTACCTATCCCTAACCTATACTAGATTTTTTGCTTGACCATCACCATACCCTCCTTATCCTTACACCTTACTTGCAAGCCTTACCCTATATCTCCTGCACTATACCTCTCCCCTTGCCCATGTTTCCTCCTCTTTCGTCTACATGCAAGCTCCTACTTATACCCTCTCATGTTGTGTTAAGCCTTCAACCATCTTGTAATTCTACCTTACCTAAGCTCCCTCTTGTGCATAAGACTTCCCCATTCTCCTTGTTGAAACTCATTTCCTCCACCAATTTTTATTCTACAACAACAACCCCTACCATCTTCCTTAGCTAACCATTGACCATGACTACTAAAGCCCCATAGCCTACACCAGCCACCATTATCAAAGCTACCCCTTCACCCATGCCTAAACACCCTACAACCTCCCCTTTCTTGCACAAAATTTTCATCCTTTCTTACCTTTGGCACCCCTCACCATTTCATCCACCCCACCAATAGCCTTAGCTTTCATTTCTACCCATCTCCACTGGCTAAACCTGCCATTCCCTGCCCCTTTCATTTGGCCATAAATCTCGTAGCACCATATACCCACCTTCGACCATTCTAGCCAAATCTCCCCTCTTCTACTTAATCCTTTTTAAACCAAAACTTTTCCCTTTTTTCTACACCATTGTTGCTTGGTCATTTTCATTGTTTCTTGGTCCCTTGAGTACCAACTATTTTCCCCATTGCCACCCTCACTCTTCTTGGCTTAAACTCTTCTATTAGTGTTAAGTTTTTCCCTTGAATTTCCTCTTACTTATTTTAGTAATTGTGTAATATTATTTTGTAATACTATATAGTAATATAGGAATGTGTTTGGATGTTAAATCCCTATATATTCCTTGAGAGCTTTAGAACAAGACTTAATTTGTATAAGATTGGGTTAGGTAAATCTAATCACTCATAGAATGGTAGAAAATTATATACGAGGATGTTAGAAACTTTTATAGCTAGAATCATGCTAGGTTGTATACTTTTCAAGTATTTTTGAAGCATGATAAAATGATAATATGCTGAAAGGATGATATGAATGATTATTAATAATTGGGTTGTGTGCATGGTAATATGTCAAATGTTTTATGTCTGCATGTCTAATATTTTGTTAGGGATTCCATTATTATCAAGTCATGATCCAAATCCTATGGTATATGCCTCATTAATGCTCATGCATGGAAGTAGGGTTATGATAGTTCATATGGATGCATGTCTACATGATTTGGGTTAACATATGATAAATCCTATTCACATGGCCTTAGGTTAGAGATATTCTCTTGCATGTACTTTGATGATAATATGCCTATTTAAATGATGCTTTATGCTTTAAATGTGTATGTATATGATTTATGAAAGATGTGAAATGTGATAGTCACATGATTAGGGTTTTTCCTGGTTAATCATCAAAATGTAAAGATTACTAATGTGCTAAAATAATGTGGAATATTGCCTTATTTCCTACTCATGACAAATCTCTCATAATGATAATCGTTGACATAAAAGATGAATAGAATGTGGATTCTAGGGTTTTGAAGGGTATTTGAGTAAGTTTTACCTAATATTTCATTTACAAATAAATTAATGATATGATGGCCTTATCCTTTTTATAGTTTGATCTTAGCTTTAACTTAGCTTGACATAGATCAATAATATTAGGATTTACATACATAGATGGAAATAAAAATAAATGGACAAGTATGGAAAATGGAAATTCTTGTGTGACTTATGTGATCAACTCATAAAATATTACTACTTAAAATAAATGACTTCAAGTTGGGAATGGTTTCTCTCTAAGGCCACTACCTTAGAGGTGAAGTGTTATCACTCATTTTTGGTTCACTGGTGTGCTACTATGCCCCAATTTTGAAGGCGTTGATATACTCTATAGGTGACATACGAATCTTATAGAGGGTATTGATACTTAAGGATCAAGGTTGGGAAGATATTGTGTTTCTTTTGGGCACTGGTATAACAAAGCTTACCACTATGTCCCTTATTGTGAGGTAAGGGTATTGTGTTGCTTTTGGATGCTAATATGACAAGATGTACCATAGTTTACCTAAGTTGATTTGTATCTCTCTCAAGTGAGGAAGTAAAAATGGAATTATTTTTTGTGTAATTGAATGAAAGGAATAGATTGTTGGTTCAGTAGTTGCCTCTATGCCCTACCTTGGTATTGTGATGGATTATTGGTTCGGTAGTTGCCTTAGTGCCCTACGTTAGTTTATGTTGGCCTTGTTTGTTTGGTATACACCTTAGTGCCCTACCTTGATGTTTTTTGGATCGTTGTTTTGGTAGTTGCCTTAGTGCCCTACCACTATGATCGAATTATATTTAACTAATCAAGTATGACTTTGCACTTTGAAATGAAAATAACTGGTTTGGTATGTTTTACTATTGAGTTATGATTTGGACATTGATATATGTTTCACCATGAATATTGGTTGTATGGTTCATTCCTTGTCCTTTTGTATACTTTCTAGTTTTTATGTGACTACGTGTAATGTAGGTATACTACCTCTTGTGAGGTGTTGTGATTTACTCTGTACAAAGAAGTTGTACTGATACTACTTTTGCATTTGAGTATGTGAGGGATATGGAATGGCATGAAGCTTATAAGCATGGGCAAGACATGTGGAGTCCTTTGTAAGAGCTTCTATTTTCAGAATGGTCCTTTAGGTTTAAGAGTTAGGGCAAATCAGAGTTATACCTTTGATTGTTTGTTTTTGTTATAATTGGCCTTCCTTTGGACTCTTATTTCCCTTACTATATTTTTGTTATACTATTGTACTATGATATTTGTTCGTAACTTTGTTATGTATTATTTTATTTCTCTTGATTTACTCTGGTTGAGTTTTGTTTTAGTTATAGCACTTGGTATAAGAAAGGTTAAGAGTTGGACTTATGCTAACTATGGCGGTAACACCCAATAATTTAGTAATTAACATTTTCATAAAAAAAATTATTTAGTAAAATTGGGGTGTTACATTTACCCCCTCTCTAATAACTCCCAAACTAAGTGCGTAAAATTGCCATCTTAGTATGCGCTAAGTAATCGGGTGCCTTTAACATAGGTTTTCTATATGGTAGAAGGTCTATCGTGAATTCTATCTCTCACACTAGTGACATACCTAGGATCTAATAGGGGAACATATCTAGAAACTCTGATATCACTAGGGTATCCTCAATTGATGGCTCCTTAATTCCTAGATCTTGAACACTACATAAGTATAAAAAGTGCCCTTTTCGTACTAACATAGTCAACACAATAGCGAACGCCATCCTTACTTTAGGTCTAAGCGTACATCCTCCGTAAGAGACCCTTGCACCCTTCGGTTCTTTAAGAACCGCATGCTTGTATGTGTAATAGATTGTAACCTGATATATTAATAGCATATCCATCCCAAGGATTACATAAAAGTCACAAAGTTCAATCTCTATGAGATCTACCAAAAATTCAACTCTGGTATTAGCTAAGGCTATATCTCTATACAACCTAGTACATGGAAGTCTATTCCTAGACGGGTGGAAAATAGAATTCTCTATCCAATTAGAAGGAATCATAAATTCCTTAGCTACAAAAGTAGTAGACATAAAATAATGAGAAGAAACCAATTTTGATAACACATATGTAGGACAGGAAGAAATCATAAACATACCAGTGACGACATTTTTCTACAGATCAACTTATGAATGATTTATTATATTCATGTGAATTCCTAGATATGGCCTCTCTACACTCCCTAAACCCGGCCCTAGCAAAAAAAGGATGGGTTCTCTGAACCCCTACTATAGAGTAGTCCTAAGAGCTCCACTATATGCTAGTTGATCCCACTACACTTATGGCATTTGAGCCATAGTACCCAACAAATGTGCCTACCTTTGTAGGACACTACCTTAGAAGAGATAACACTCGAATCAATGGTGCCCCATCCTACCAAAACCGTGACATTGAACCAACTCTATAGAATAATCCACTATAAGGTAGTTCTTAACACACCCATAACATATAAAGCACCATCTTATCAGTTGACTCAATTTTCCTCCATAGTGAGGTACATGCCCCACCTAGTGAATTCCTTTAAGGAATAATTAAATATGGCCTTCAAGTCTTATGCATGAGTCCCCACACACATCTCATAAAGTCTGAGGTTTAGTCCTAATTGAAACTAGTGAACCTTCATCCTCTCATCAACATCGACCTCTAGAGCAAAACTTATTAGATCTAAGTAGAGGTTATAGTAGTCCTCTACCGTAGACATACCTTAATGTACAACCATGAATTCATCGTACTTCACCATCCTTAGGAGAGTAGGGTATAAATTCACCCTAAACATCTCCAGAAAAACCTCCCACTGATTCACAACGACTCTTCTCAGCTACTGACCTCTCCACCACTCTACAGCACAACCCCTCAAGTGAAATACTCCAATGTTTACTCAATTACCCTCTTAAAAACCACTAGCCACAAAAATATTCTCAAAATCCCTCTATAACCTTCTAAAACCTCATGGTCCTCATGACCTTCAAAGATTGATGGGTGATGATGATCAACCCTGCAAATCCCTTCTTTTAGTAATTGTATCGGAAAAGAAAGTGATGGCGAAAGAGCCTACTCACACTAAATCTTTTGCTCCAATTAAATCCTAGCTATCTCCATGAAACACTCAAGTTGCTAGTTCACATTCATCAAGATTCTAAAATACTTAACTATATTAGAAAAGGTTTGATTAACAACTATGAAGTTAGTTCACATAGGGGTAGCACATTGGATATAAGGCTAGAAGTTAGTTTAGCTAAGAAAATTTAAGGCCTATTTCAAACCAAATAAAAGCTCCCTTACAAACTAGACTAGAATATATAAGTTCAGGTGAGGCTGAAGAAATTTGTTTTCATGAAGAAATATTAGGATTTAAAACCACAATCATTGTTACCAACTTATAACACCTCTAAATTTGAACAAAAAAAATTCCTTTTGAAGACCATGTTAAAGCATTTATAAAAGCAAAACTGGGGGAATGTTATGGTTTCATCAACTATGAGAGATGTGTGATAATCATCTAAACCATGCCTGATGGAAGGAAAAAAATACGTGCTCTACTAATAATATAATAATACTAATGATCACAATGATGTGAGTAATAATATAGATAGAAGAGAAATATTACAAAATCCAAATATAAGAAATAAATCTAAGAGGTTAAATGATTAGAAAGAACCCAAAGCATCCTAATAAAGTGGGAAATATACATATAACCGGTTACCCTAACTCTTAATGTACTCTAGTTGAGAATCCTAACCCTACAAATTATCCTCTACGTACCAAATAAGAATTCAAATATTTAAAATGACAACACAAATGTTGTATCAGTATAATGAAATACTGATAAAACAAAATACCTAAAACATAAATAGAGGTCATGCAATACATTAAAGTCACATAATATCTCGATGATAAGCATACTAACATAGTGAAACATTTAGGCTCATGATAGCAATGTAAAAAAAATGGGAACCATATTATAATCTTCTTTTAGAAACTACACACTTTTTGGTTATTAAGATAATCCATTCAACCACACCCAGCTCTTCATCACAAAAAAGAAAAAATTATGCTAGCATAGGTATACAGAGAATGATATACTACATCCACCACACAAGGCCAAGATACATCAATGAGAATTTTCTTCTGGGATACCAAACCCACCACACATTAAATGCACCTATTGCATGGGCTAACACATATTTTCATACCACACCTACCACACGTGGTCAAAGTAAATCAATGGGGATTTTACTATGATAACTTTCCCACCACTTCTATGGTGAGGGCTACAAAAGTTGGGATACCATACTTGCTTGAGCAATAGATGATACCAAGTGTTAGGGGCTTGTACTTGGATACCTCACCAATCTGTATTAGACATTGATGTCATGTTAGTCTACCACAATATAATCCTATACCTCAAACATATATGAATACCCTCTTTCGATCACAACCCTATAAAGAAGGATATAAGTACTAAGTGAAAAGATAAAAACACAAGGTGACTCACCCCACTAACTCTAAGCTAGTTACCCCGAGAGTTGATAAAATCATCTCAAGCATCCATTATTATTAATTACCAATTTATATGAAAAATCACAATTTAATTCCATTAATAACCAACTAGGAGTTCTCGAGTGATAACACTAGACACAACATAAGGCATAAAAGCCACTAATTAGGCATTTAGAGGTGACACCAACATAAACACTAAAGGAACCATAGTATTATCATTTTGATCTATATTAAATTCAGGTTAAGCCTAGTTGAAATCACGAAAAAAAATGTTGCAATTATAAGCAAAACTTGAATATAAAAGTCTTAAATAAATAACATTAAGGAAGATGCAAACATGGAAAATTTCAGTATACCTATCAATTAGTTGTTAGGAGTAGTCAACTAGTTTAGTGGCACTAGAAAGACACAACATAGTGAAACCGATTGGCTAGTTGGTCCAACCAATTGACTGTTTATAAGAACCAGTCAATGGCTTTAGCAAACATGTTGATGGATCTTAGTAGAGACCAAACCAATCTGGTCACAAGGTAACTAGTCGATGCGATTGTTAACCTGAACAACTGTTCAAGCAACTAGTCAATTAGTTATTACAAATTAATCATCTAGTCAGGGCTAACCAAAACTAAGATGTGTGAAGCAATCATGAAAAACAAATACCAACTTTCTCCAAATTAATCCAACCATGATTCTATATTATAGAATCTATAAAAGTACATGCTCCACATAAATCTTCTTAGGAATCATTACCTACTAATATCATGCTTGAATATCTCTAAACTTATGCTTAATTTTAAAAAAATACTCAAACATGCTCTAAAAACTTCATAAATAAAAATATAGCAACATGTTTAAAACCAAGAAATCAAAATAATACCTACATATCACATAATATACTAAGAACAAAAAACCTCAACAAACAACACAAGTCCTCGTTTATATTAGAGATAATATTGTCTTACCTCTAAGTAATTATTTTAGCACGAAATACTCAAAACTTGATGATTGCTACCAAGATTTTGATTTGATAAGGGAATCAAGAAATAAAACATTGAAATTCCTTTTCAAAATATAATAGAAAATAAATTAGAAGAAGAAGGGGAAGAAAGAATGGCAAAACACAACCCTTTCTTATAATTAAAATTAGAGTGAGAAAACAAAGATCTTCAACCTTTTGTAAAACCTTAATCCTTTCATCCTAGAGAGAAATAAGGGAGATATGGAGCTAAGATTAGGAGAAGAAAGAAGAGATAATAGTTTGATCAAAGGATGAGAAAACAAGAAGCAACCTCTTTTTCTTAGCATAGAAGACAAAGGGAGAAAAATGAGAATGCCGAATATTTAGTAATTTTTCATAAAAGAAAAGGGAGAGAATGAGAAAGTGTAAAAGTTATGGAGTGAAATGAATCAAGAGATCATTGACATCCACAAGAGGGAGAGAGACAAGGCTAGCATGGATAAGTGTGGGCAAGTACATGTAAGAGAATGCATGATGATGTGAGGGAGGTGGATTGTAGTTATGAGGGAGCTTGATATATGGATGGTTGGAAAGTTAGGGAAAGAGTGTATGAAGTCTAACACACAACTATCATTTCCATAAGAGAGAGTAAAGTGAAGGAGAAAAGAGAAGGTGAGAAATGTCTCAAAAAGTACTTTTAGAGAAATTTTAGCTAAATAAAAATCATAGAATGATCTAAATAATGTAAAAATAATCTCAAAGCAACAAAATATTATTATTTACACAAAGAGTCTCTAACTAGAAATTTTCATAAATATTAGAAAGAGATTCATATTAAAATCACAAAAATATATGAAATTATAGGACAACCAATCTATTAGTCTAAGAAAACTAGTTGGTTGGTTCATTAGAAAAATAAACTTTTTTGTATCTAAGCTTACCCATTGATCATTTAGGGAAACCAGTTAATCAGTGTGCTTTAAATTCACATATTTATTAGAATTTGAAGCCCTTTATAAAACTAAAGCTATTTTATCTAGTATCAACATAATTTTAAATATATTTTGAATGATTTTAGGAGCCATTACTAGAATAATATGAAAAAAATAATTTCATATTGTATGATGTATTTATGTACTCAATTATATATGATCTTGAGATAAGGAAAATAAATGAATGTTGACAATGGAACAATTGGGCCAAAGTGGAGAGAAAAAATATAAGTAGAAAAAAAATCCTTAAAAAAATATAATAAATTTGTACATGTGGTCTTTACACCAAGAGACACAAAGAAAATAGGCTACAATTGGGTATTTTTATGCAAATTAAATTAGAAAAATGAAATTGTAAAATATGCTGAAAAATTGTAGCCTAAGGTTTTTCTCAAATTCCTATAAAAAGATTATGAGAAAACATACTCCTTAGTTGTTGTTGCAATAATGTTGAGATTCTTATTATTTTAGTAATATTTCAAAAACCAAATATGTGTTTTATGGGTGTTGTGAACATATATCTATACAGATCACTTGATATAGACACATATAAGAAAGTTCCCAAAGGAATTAAGTTATCTAAATCTCATTAGTCAAAGCCTCAAGAAATATTTTCCATAAAATTAAGAAAACCATTGTGTAGGTTAAAAAAATATGGACAAACATGGTATAATCGTCTCAATGAATATCTTCTCGAAAGTGGATTTAAAAATAATCTAATTAGCCCATTCTAGATTTTCCATTAATGTAGTCTATATTGATGACCTCGATATCATTAATATATATAACCAACTCTAGAGTAGTGTAAGATATTTGATGAAAGAATTTAAGATGAAAGAACTTGCAAAAAATAATGTTTTGTCTCAGTTTACAAATTCAGCACTTGAAGGATATCATTTTCATCCATCAATCAATACACATCACGAAGATTCTAAAGAGATTTGACATTGATAAAGAATACCTACTCAACTATCTAATAGTGGTTCGCTCACTGTATGTAGAGCATGGGACATTCCATCCTCATGAAGAAAATGAAGAAATCCTTGGCATAAAAGTACCGTATTGGATTTTAATTGGGGGTATTAATGTATTTAGCCAACAATACATGCCCTTTCCTATTAACTTATTGTGAAGACATATTAAAAAAAAGGAATTAGATAGGATTTAAACATTTGTTTCTATACTTCAAAGGTAACCATGATCACAGATTATTTTACTAATGATATACAAATGCCATCCTCATGGATATGCAGATGCATGATACTTACCATATCAACACAAGACAAAATCTCAATCTGATTATGTGTTCCCATTTGAAAATATAATAATATCATGGATATTAAAAAAGAAATCTATGACTCCTACATCATCAAATCATGTAGGGTGAATTGCTCATTATGAAGTATAATGGATTAAAAAAAATCAAAGCATTTAAAATAGATATGAACATATCCAAACTAAACCTAAAATAGATTTAAAATAGATCTCAAAAAGTAATCAACACTGTTCGAGCTAGGCCATAATAGAACAAATTAAAAGCAATTATAAACTTAGAAGAAATTAGTTACCTTTTTTTCATATATGGTTTAAGAAGACTGACAACCTAATTTTCTCTTTATTTGTATACTAACCCATCTTCCCATTCTTCCTTTGTTTTTATTTTATTTCCATGAGATGTGGTTTAAAAAAACTAGAGGATGTACATTACTCAATATAAGGAAGGAGAAGAATAAGTAAGTGAAATATGTATTTTGTGTACCATATTCCTCATACCTTGGAGGGATAAATTATAAAAGAGTTTGAAGAAAATCTATTAGTGGCCTTATATGAAGCAAAATATATCAAAATTCATTGTTAGATGTTTGACCTATTTGAAGGTTAAGATCAAGCACAAGTATCCATCAAGGTTGGTATAACTGCTTTAGGTTCTAGAGTGGTCGTCTGACAATATATTGATTGATTTTATAGTCGGTTTGTTGAGGAGTTGCAATACTTATGATTTGATTTAGGCTTTAGTTGATTAATTTAACAAATAAATAGTATCCATGCTGATAAATTAGATATAGATTATGAGGTAGATGACCTGTTCTTTTAGGGAGCACATGTTTCCTTTTCACTGCAACATAATGAAATATTGTTGGATTGAGATTCCAAACTCCTATCATACTAATACTGAAGGCTGCGTGAAGCTTTTGGGACACAACTGAAGATGATTATCACCTACCAGCAAAATATAAACTGTCAAACCGATCACACTATTAAGATCTTAGAGGAAATGATTTGGGCAAGCATACTTATATTTAAGGGTAGTTGGGAGGATTATCTAGATCTGATAGTATTCTCTTGCAATGATAGTCATCACATGAGCATAAGGATGACACATTTTCAAGTACTATATGGATATAAGTGCTATAGCCCCTTACGTTACAATGCCATCAACAAGATTATTGCACTAGGGTCTAAGATCGTTGAGGACACACCTACACATGTTATACTTCTTCAATATTATATAAGGCTACCTATGATTAACAAAAGAGCTACATAGATTTGCAAAAGAGGAAATAAGGGTTTGAGTTTGATGACCAAGTCATATTGAAGGTCTCACCCACTAAGGGTGTGATGAAGTGTGGTTGGAGAGACAACCTCAGTCTGAGGTACATCGACTCTTACGAGATTCCAAACCCCATCAATGAGACTACTTATAATACTTCTTAACTTTTCTAACCTTAATTTCTGAATGACTAGTCTCTTAATTGCTTATGTAACCCTTAAGTTCTATTTGGAGTTATTACATATACCTCTAAAATCCTTATTTTTACCTTTATATCCTTGAAGCACTAAATTTAAAATAATTTGATTAGCTAACATCACTCTAAACCCTTTCATCCAAGGCATCAAACTATAACACCCCCAAAATTCACTCCTGAAAAATTTTGTTTAAAAGAATAATGTAGAAGCTAAAATAGAATTTGGGGAATGTTACCGCCATATCTAACACAAGATAAATGTCCACCATCTATCTTATGATAGATGCAATGCTAAAACTTGTCCAGTAAACATTCAAACAAAATCTATGCCATGAGGATAAACTTCCACAAGGAGATATCCACAGACAAATAGCAAGCAAACAATTTTACTAAATAAAATCATCGCTGAATAAATTAGTGGAACCTGCGAAATAAACCTAAATTTTAAAAGCTTATTAGAGTATGAGAAATTAAAAGTCAATTACAACACCCTTGAAATTTTAAATAAATTATTTTAAACTTCCAAAAATAAATATAAACAAATGAAGACAAATCACAAGGGATCAAATTCTAGATTGCCTACTCTCTCAAGCCAAGCATTCAACCCCAAAAACAATATCTGATCTTAAAATTGCACAAGAGGTCTGCTCCCCACTATTAGTGGATTTTCGTAGGACCTATTTAACAAAGGCAGTATCAATATGAGTCTAGTACTAAGTAAATCAAGACTACCTAACTTATGAAAGGAAACATGATACATATAAGATATGGTAAATTCTAGCTTACAATACTAATGCTCAATTATACAAATGATAAATGCACAATTCCACTCATATAATAATCCATGCTCAACTATACATGTGATACATACATCATTCTACTCCTATAATAACTCGTGCTCAATTATACAAGTATTAGATATAATAAAACATAGGGTCACGGATTCATGCTTATGATACATGACTATACATGATAACATACAGGGTACAAGGGTAAAAGAAATCATGATCGTATGCTATGTAAAACCAATCCAACAATCCAATAATAATCATTATTACATCTAATTTTATTTATTTATGATGAGTTCAGAGACCCCACTATTCTTAAACTGGTGGAACGGTCTACAACACCTCTCAAAGACAACGCACTAGAGCCACTACTATTATCCGGTGGAACGGACCCTACATCTCTCAAGGCAAAATGCTCTTGAGACACTATTCTTAACCAATGGAATGGTTTGAATCACCTCTCAAGGACAACAAACTTGAGCCACTATTATCATCTGGTGGAACAGACCCTACACCTGGTCCTAACTCACTTAATCTTCCACTTTAAATAATTAGTGTCGTATTCATTACTTAACTCATATTATATTCTTATTCATGTTGAGTATAGGGCCCCACTATTCTTTATCCGGTGGAATGGATTGAAGCACCTCTCAGGGACAAGACACCTGGACCGCTATTATCGTCTGGTGGAACGGACCCAACACCTCTCAGGTTAAAATGCTCTTGGGACACTATTCTTAACCTGTGGAACGGTTTGCATGACTACGTTGGTTACTAATTGGCTAGAAGGTAAATTTATACCTTATTCAATTTAATAAAATTGAGGGATAACAAGGAAAGGAATTATTATGGGTTTCCATAATTCAGCATTAGAGCAATTATAATTACTCTTTTCTAAATAATTATTCGATATCCTAGTTTCATAATTGAATATCATCCATCCTTATTCATGTTTTAGTAAATCATTTTATTACTTGTCAATAGTATATAATTTAGTGATAGAAGTGAATGATATTAGATAACCAAAGTTTTAAAATTAATCACAAAATTCTTGATTATAAATCATTCGTTGTGGGTTCAACTCCTACTTTCTATTTAATATATATTTGAAAGTAGGATTTGTTTGATAAATTTGTTGTACATATAATAATAAATTATTTTTTTGGCATAGTTACCAGGGAATGGAAATTATAACCTTTATTTTTGTTTTTAATGTTGCTTTTTTTCAACATTCTCACCAGTTTTACGTATCTTCTTTAATTGTGTGTAACCCTGAGGCACATGATTTTGAGGTTATTTGTGGTTAAGCGTAGAGAACAAATTATACGCTAATAGACCCAAATTCTTCTTCTCCTATTCCAAACCAAACAAGAAGGCAATGGGAATACACTTGCGATATTCCATTACCATCTGTAGGAAGTTCCACTAATTTGGAGGAAGATCTCATAGAGAATTTGCACAATTTACCTTATCACATAGATTAATGTATAGCAGTTAAAAATCTTAAGGAGTTAGTTGTTCCTATTTTCAACCCTAACCTTTTATGTATTATTTATCTTAGATAACATGATACTTGTGCAATCAAACCTAGTTTAGTTTGTGCTTTTCCCATTTTTATACGATTTAGGGACAACAACTCATTGGGTTCAAGATGCTTCACCGATCCCAACAAATTTCTTATGGAATTCCATATCACATGTTTTGATATTAAACAAATTGGAGGAAGTTGTTCCTATTTTTAACCTTAACCTTTTAAGTATTAATTATCTTAGATAACATGATACTTGTGCAATCAAACCTAGTTTAGTTTGTGCTCTTCCCATTTTTACATGATTTAGGGACAATAACTCAATGGGTTCAAGATGCTTCACCAATCCCAAGAAAATTTATATGGAATTCCATATCGCATGTTTTGGTATGAAACCAATTGGAGGAAGTGTAGAATAAATCAAAGTAAAAGATATCCCTTTCACTTTAGCTAATGCAACCAAAGAACGGTTGTATATCATACTAGCAGGCTGTGTGGACACTTGCGCTAAGATGCAAAAGATTTTCCATGAAAAATACTTTCCCTCATCTAGAGTAACTAATATAAGAAAAGAAATTTGTGGTAATAAGAAAGATGGAGGAGAGTCATTGCAAGAGTATTGGGAGCATTTTAAGAAGCTATGTGGTAGTTTCCCCAATCAAAAAATTAGTGAGCTATTATTGATACAATACTTTTATGAAGGATTATCACCTAAAGATTAAAACATGATAAATGCTGCAAGTGGGGGTGCATTAGTTTACAAAACCCCTATTGAAGCTAAAAGATAATTTTCAAACATGGCATATAACTCTCAATATAGTAGCAGGGGAAGCACTTCTCTCTCTCAATAGGTGAAACGGTGAATATCACAAAATTTAAAATACAAGTATCAAATCTGACATCTCTAGTAAAGAAAGTAGTAGGTGATACAATTCCTATAAGATATGTGGAATTTATAATTTTTTTATCGGCCATCCTACTAATATATCTTCTACCTTGAAGGAAGAACAAAAGGTGAATGTCATTAGAGGACAACAAGAGATGAGGATGAATGGCCCTTATGCTCCAAAATAAATCCAAGTTAGAAGTATCACCATAACCTAAGATATAGAAACAAAACAATGTGGTAGTTCATATTTCTGGCCACCGACTTATCAAAATCAACAAGGTCCAAATCTACCCTTAGATTCTTTCAATTTCCACCAAATAAACCAAGATCACCATTTAAATCATTACCTCCATCACAAGTTCAACAACAATTGGGAGGAATACCTTTAGAAGACTTGGTAAAATCTTTAGTTACCAACACATTGTAGTTTG
Organism: Tamarix chinensis; assembly: GCA_030549775.1. Classification (NCBI taxonomy): domain Eukaryota; kingdom Viridiplantae; phylum Streptophyta; class Magnoliopsida; order Caryophyllales; family Tamaricaceae; genus Tamarix; species Tamarix chinensis. The sequence goes on along the minus strand of CM060177.1, from coordinate 85,529,356 downwards.
AAAAAGAAACTCAAAAAGGTGTCAAGAACTTGGAGAATCAAGTAATTTAAATAGTAGATTCTCTAGGAAAAGTTCAAGAACTAGGGTTTGAAAAAATTCCAAGTTAAATATAAAGGAACCATCACAACTCGGAGTGGGAAAAATTCGGGAGTTCCAAAGCAAGTGAAGAGAAATAAAAATGCAAAGAAGAAGATGAAACATTTTTTGAGAAAGAATAAGTTGAAAATCCCCCATAGGTAGCAATAAATGATTTTCCTATTCTTATTAAAATCAATGCTCCTTTTCCAAGCAGGTTTGCGAGAAAAAAGAAGAAGAATAATAATAAGGTGATGTTTGGAATGTTTAGGAAGGAGGAGGCAAAAATCCCTCCAATTGTTAAAATGAAATAACACTACCACGGAAAGTGGTTTTAATAACGGTTATTTTATAGTTTTAATAACGGTTTTCAACCGTTATTGAATTGCTCATTATTAAATCTTTAATAATGGTTCATAACCGTCATGAAAAATACACAAAATCCCGCGAATATGTGCTTAAACTTCATATTTAATAATGGTTTTTACTTAAAAACCGTTATTGAAACTCCAGTTTTTAATAACGGTTCTGATGAAAACCGTTATTAAAACGTAGGTTTTAATAATGGTTCTTATGAAAACCGTTATTAAAAACTGAAGTTTTAATAACGGTTTTAGAAGAACCGTTATTAAAACCTACATTTGAATAACGGTTTTCATCAGAACCGTTATTAAAACAAGGTTTTAATAACGGTTTTTATAAGAACCGTTATTAAAACTCCACTTCTTTTTTTTTGCAGTTTTGTTCCTGCCCACATACACAGTTACCAAATCTGTATGTTAAAACAATTACCAAATATGCAATGTAAAACAACATCAATTCATACCAAATCTGCAATCACACCATAATTTCAATCAATCTATAATTGGTATGCATGTCTCAATACACCAACTATACTTGCAATAAAATTAGTGGGCATACCACAACTTGGTAGCTCTACACCCCAAAGTAAAGAGTTCACATATCTAGGCTGGTAGACGAAATACAAACCTAAAAATGCATGTAGAATATATAGATCGCTACTGAATGAATGAGTGCACGTGCTTGGCCTCTAACTTCATCAATTTGATCAACATTATATTGCTGGCCTCGTGTATAGTCATCTGTGAAAAACTACAACACCCATGTTTCAATTAATATACAGTTAGCCATTAGGTATGTCATGATTCATTAATAGAAAAATATGGAAAAGCAAACATATATGGCTTGGATCTATGTTGACCAATCTATTCTAGACTATAAGATCCATTGCTCTTCTTCTTCACTTGAACCCTTAAAAACTTCAATTTCATCATCATCATCTAAGTTCCTTTGTCTCGAAGATCTTCAATTTTGGAGCTCTTATCTCATCCATAATTACAATAAAGAGATAAACAATAGAGGAAAAACAATTCTAATAAAAGTAAAAACTAAAATAAATGAAAACATGTATTACCCTACATACAAAATAATACAAAGGTAGGCAACATATGTTACCACTATAATCAAGAGGTTATATAACACCATCATACCCTAAATTAAAGGTTTAATTTGTAAAATAGGCCCTAAAAAGGTTGTATCACAAAAAAACCTAAATTTAGAGGCCAAAACGGCCTTTTTTGGGCTCCGATATTGCCTAAACCGGCTCCGCCAAATTCAACACATTTTCTCGAAAAAATACACATGAAAAAGTTATGACCCTCCAAAGTTTACAGTTGAATCTAGCTCTAAATAACCTCAATAATGTCTTCTCTTTAGTTTATTATGGTTGTAGCTCTAAATAATGTTGAATCTATATTCTCCATACAAACAAATACAACAATAATATGTAAAGCTCTCGGCCAACACATGCATTTGTTAATATATAACAATAATGCAACAAATTGAACAACAAACAGCAAAATTTTCAGCCAACACATTCAACAACACATTTTCGAACGAAACCCAGGCGACATGCATTTATATAAGTAGATAAAAAGTTACGAGAGGAAGAACAAACACATACATAAAGTGAGTTAGGTACAAACACGACGGTCAGAATGTTGAGAGAGGCAAGGGCTTCAAACATGACGGAGGATGAAGGTGCAAGTGCCAGCTAGCTTCGGAACAATGGTAGAGGTGTGGCGGTGCGAGGGTTTCCTTTACTTGAGAGGAGTCTGGTGGTGCGAGTTGGCGGTGCGATGGTTTGCAAGGAGAAGGAAGGAGAGAAAGAGAACGAAAGTGCAGAGAGTCTGAAAATTTTGGCACGAAACAGAACCGAGCGAGAAATAAAAGTTTGATTTTGGGGTTTTAATAACGGTTCCTGAGAGAACCGTTATTAAAACATCTTTTAATAACGGTTCCTGAGAGAACCGTTATTAAAACATCTTTTAATAACGGTTCCTGGAAGAACTATCATTAAAAGCTTCTGACTTTTGACAACGGTTCTAATATGAACCGTTATTAAATCCTCTTTTAATAACGGTTTATATAAAACCATTATTAAAACATCCGTCCAAATTTTAACGTTGCTCTTTTAATAACGGTTTTTAACTAGAACCGTTATCAAAACTTCCCGCCGATTAATTTTCACGCGTTTGACAACGGTTTTCGAACTACCGTTATTAATGTCCCGTATTTGTAGTAGTGTAAGTGCTAAGGTATACAAGGTTCCTTAAGAAATTATACAATAGAAAAAGGAAATTAAAGGGGATGAGAAACTACGTGTTGGGGAGAATATTTCCACAATTTTGGGAAGGAAACTGCCACTAAAGTGCTAGGCTCCAAGTATTTTTACCATCCCTTGCATGATTGGAAACATAAGACATGAAAGATGTATGATTGACTTAGGTACTTCATTTAATGTGATGCCTTTATCTATATTTAATGCACCAAGTCTTGGCCTTTTTCAAGAACCTTGTGATATTATTTTGTTAGTTGATATATCGAATACCTACCCTGAAGGAGTAATTGAAGATGTATTGGTGCAAGTGAATGAGCTAGTATTTCCAACTAATTTTTATGTGTTAAATATGCAGGATAACGGCTCATCATACTATTCTCCTATGTTGTTAGGTAGAGCATTAAAAAATTAAAAATGAATATTTATGTAAATTATGGAGTTTTAACCATGGAGTTTAATGGTAAAGTTATTAGGTTCAATATATATGCTTCCATGCGCTATCTTACAAATTGTTAATCGGTTTCTACAGTGGATATTATTGAAGATTTGACCAAGAAGGTTTATGATCCTATGATCCCTTAGAGGTAACCTTCACTCAATGCATATAGACTGAGTATTTGAAAGTGTTGAATGATTAGTTTGATGTGGATAAGGAAATCAAGGAAAATGGTAAATGCTTCATTGTTAACATTAGATAATAGAAAGGTTTATAGATTTATTATTAACATTGGATAAACTTTTACCTTTAGAAGAACAAAAAATAGAAGTGGAGTTGAAACAGTTACTTGAACATCTTAAGTATGCCTTTTTGGGACACAAAGGTACCCTTCGTGTAATCATATCTAGTGGCCTAACACCCAAGTAAGATGAGAATCTTGTTGATGTTTTGAAGAAGTATGAAATAGATTTAGTATGGATAATTATGGATATTAAGGATATTAGTTATTATGTGTTTATCAATCAAATTTAATGGAGGATGATGTTAATCCTAGTAAACAAGTATAATATTAGCTAAATCTGATTATGATAGAGGTAGTGCAGAAAGAGGTGTTGAAGTTGTTGTCTATGGGTGTCATTTATCCTCTTTTAGGGAGTATTTGGGTGATTCCTCTCTAATTAATGTCCAAGAAAACATAAATTATTGTTGTGAAAAAGAACACGGGAGAGATGGTTCCTACTAGAGTTCAAAATGGTTAGAGAGTGTGTATAGATTATAGGAATTTAAACTCACTACAAAATAATTCACTCATACCAACAGGACATTATCTGTTGGTAAAAGCCATTTTTCTGTTGGCAAAAGTTTTACCAACAGATATTTGTCTGTGACAAAACTGTGGGTAAAAACTCTGTGCTTAAAAGTTTTGTCCACAGATAAATATGATCAATTAGGAATAATTAATAATACCCATAGATATTTATCAATTGGTAAAACTTATATGCACAATTATATCTGTAGGTAAAAGTATTAACAACAAAACGATATATGTGACTAAAACTATTGTCCACAAAACGATATCTGTGAATAAAATTATTACCCACAAAACGATATATATTTGTAAAATGATAATGATGTCCATAATACCTGTTGTTGTAATATATATTTACATGTAATAATAACTTATCCTTATATACAATTAAGTACACCATACATAATCATAAATGTTTAGTTTATTTGTCAAAGTGATCATATAGTCTTATAGGTACAATACTATAAATACAACTTGTAACATACGCTAACATACAAGACATCTTTATTAACACATTAAACACCATCATCTTCATTCTCATCTTGTTCAGCATCTCCAATGACTTCAAAGCCTTCAACATTCTCTTTAATAATCATCAAGATATATTCGCTAAGAAAATATGCAAGTAACTTAATTAGATTAATATAAATTCATACCCAAAAGCTAAATAAAGGAAGTTTTAAAATTTTCTCAAAAATAATAAGAGTCCATAATTACCAACAAGTATATCGGCATATTAACACATAGTTCTCCAACCACAACATGTCTGGCCTGGCATAATCAGGTTCATCATCCAAAGAATGGAGCTCTCATAAAATAAGATATATCGATACCAGGTATTTTATGGTAGTTTAGGTAGCATGATCAAACAAATGAAAGCCATCAACCACCATAAAAGGAGATCAAGGAATATATAAACAAGAACATTATTAAGGAAAGAAACTAGGGGCTCAAATATATTATAATGAAAGAAATTGAGATGTCAAAGAATAAGTATATTTGCATTGTTGACAGTGAAAACAAATGAAAGTAACATAAAAGTATTTTGCAACAACGATTCAAATGACTTTTTATTCCTTTTGCATCTAAAGATAAATGTGAATCCTAAACCTTTGATATTAACCATCTCGGGCAGTGCTTATTTAAAGGCAGAAAATATCATCAAAATTAATCTGTAAAAGTAAACTTCATTGTATTGTTATTTGCAAGAGACAAAACAAAAGTAGCATACTAGTAATATCTGAAATATCCTCCTCTTATTTACACCGCAACTTAAACCAGCATCCTTCACATTATAAATTCTTCTGAGGTGAAATCCTATAAACTAAACCCCAAATTTCCTACCTTGATTTTACCTTCTTCAAAAGATGGAATGGGATCGACTTCTATACATGAATCCAAACTCAGAATTCAAGCTAATTTAATTCCTACCCCTTCCGAAAGATGAGAAGAAACCTCCCACTACATGGCTCAATCCTCTACTCTCACTAGCAGACTTACTTCCACTCAATGCCAATGATAACCTCCTCCTAAATCAAGCACTATTAATGTTAAACTAGCCTTGGTCGTCCATTTCGGTAAAAACAGGGGGCAAGTCGGTCTTGGCCGCCCTTATTCTTCTACCACCATCAACATCAATCCTCCCAACAACAAGGCCACCACCAGCCAATCTCAAAATATTCAAGCCCATATTTTCTTCCACAGAACCCAAAATCAGTGGGTCTCTCTCCCTACCATTCATATCACCAGGCAACTCAGATCGACAAATAGGACAAGAATTACGCAGCAATAACCAAGGAAGAATACAATCAGAATGGTAAATATGCTTATAGGGTAATTCGTGAGCTTCTGTATCAAGCTCGAAAGCCTCCTTACAGACTGCACAATGCGATTGCATATCAATATGGCTAGCAGTAATCTTGATGACAGACATCGATTCAGCTTTGGATCTTCCAACAGAATCCATCTCTATACTCAAAAACTGGTCTAAAAGCAGGTCGAAGCTTGAAGCCATCAAATAGCTTGATATATTCGCCGGTAAACAGCGAAGCCCTCTTCCCTGGCCATCATTATAATAGAAGTGATAATTATTTCTCTAGAATGAGCGAATTACTGTGAAATTAATCAAAATAGAAGTTAGGGTTTAAGTATTTATACCAAGCGAATTGCTATGAAATTGGAGGGAGTGAGGGGTGCTGGAGCGTCGCCGGTGGTAAAGGAACACTCGTCGGTGACGAGCGGCGCTAGAGGCGGACGGGCGGTGGCACCACGCGGCTGTCCTCGTGCGTTGCTGACGGTTGTTGCTGCTGCTCAGCTGCTGCTCGCTTCTCGCTGCTACTGCAATGGAAGACGACGACGAGGAGCCAGAGCAAGTGTGGTGGTGTGCTCGAGCGGGGGTGGCCGGTGTGGTGGTGCGACTTGGGTTGAAGGTGCAGAGCAGGAGGTCGCCGGGGTCGAGGGTCGGGGGTCGGGGCACAAGGGACGGGGCTGGTGAAAATTAGAATGGTATAGGGGCGGGGTAGCAGGTGCGTAGGAGCTAAATTTGTTTTTTTTTTAAGTTTAAGGAATTGAGGGGTTTAAGAATTTTTTTATTATATTTTATTTTTTTGGATTTTAGAGATTTGAAAAAAAAACTATTATAAAAATATATATGTGTGTGTGTGTGTGTGTGTATGTATGGAACTTAAAAATTTTTAGCGACTAATAAATTAATAATTAATGATAAAACATTATATTAGTCGCAATAGATATACTAATAACGACGACTTTTAATAGTAATTGTTAATAATATATCAATAACGATAAAAACAAATTAGTCGCTAAATTGGTCGTTAATACGCTAGTTTATTGCAGTGTAAAATAAATACATTCAAATAAGGAAATATTTGTTACAAATAAATCATTAAAATGATTTTACTACTTTAAAGAGATTTTATAATAAAAAATAATTTATTTTTGCTAATAAAATACAACTCCATAATAAAGTCGTAATCACACAACGAAGTTATAATTGGAAACAAATTTAAAATATTAAAATAAAAACACACAATGAAAATGGAAATATATTTTAAATAAAAATCATATAGCTTGTGGAAAAAGAAATAAAATATCAAAATAATAATTAAAAAAAATTGAAAAACATTTTTCTTCCTTTATATACTAATACCAACAGATATATGAGTGGGTATTAGTTTTGTTGGTATAATGTTACTAATACCCACAGATATAAAAGTATGCAAAAGATCTGTTGGCATAACATACTATTACCAACAGATAAGAATTTTCTGTGGGGAAAACTTTCTTCATTGCCCACAAAAAAATATCTGTTGGTATTAGTAACTTTTTTTAACAGAAAAAAAAAATCTGTGACTAAATTTCTATTGGCATAATTCATAAATTTTGTAGTGACTCCATGACTAGGAAGAATAATTTCCCCTTTACTATTTATGGATCACATGTTAGAGAAGTTAGCGGGTCATGATCATTATTAATTTTGGATGGATATTATGGATATGTGTAGGTTTCTATGACTCTATAAGATCAAGAGAATATAACATTTAATTGTTCTTACGGTACGTTCGCATAACGTCACATGCCATTTGGGTTATGCAATGCCCCTACAACATGTCAGATATACATGATAAGCATATTTTTAGAATATTTAGAGAAAATTGTCTAGGTATTCATGGATGATTTGAGTATACATGATGATACTTTTGATAGGTTCTAATATAAGTTAACTCTCATTTGAAAAATATGTCTTGAAACTAATCTTATGCTAAATTATAAGAAATGCCAAGGTTCAACAAGGGATAGTCTTGGGAAATGTCATTTCTGCTAAAGGAATTGAAGTAGATAAAGCAAAGATTGATTTTCTTACTTCTTTACCTCACTCCTCTTCCACTAGGGAAGTGCACTTATTTTGAGGTCATGCTAAATTTTATTGTAGATTCATTAAATTTTTTTTTAAGATAGCTCAACCGTTGTGTAAGCTTCTTCAGAAAGATACTGAGTTAAACTTACATGATGCATGTAAGAAAGCATTTGATCATTTGTAAGATAAATTGATTAGGGCACCTATACATCAACCACCTGATCGGAATTTTCCTTTTGAATTAATGTGTAATGCATCTAACTATGCTATTGGTATGGTTTTAGATCAAAGAATTGGGAAATATCCGCATGTTATACACTACACTTCATGCACTTTAGATAAAACTCAACTTAATTACATCACCACCGAGAAGGAGCTTATAGAAATTGTCTTTGCTTCAAATAAATTTTGTTCTTATCTTCTAGGTACTAATATTATTATTTACTTTTACCATGTACCCTTGAAGTACCTATTAGAAAAAAAGGAAGAAAAACTAAGTTCAATTAGATGGATATTCTTACTTTAAGAGTTTAAGATATGTATTAAGGATAAGAAAGGAATAAAAAATGGAGTAGCAGATCATTTAAGTAAGTTAATCAAGTTAGCTGAAGTGGAGACACACATCAATGAAACATTTTTTGATGGAAAACTTCATGCAATTGCGAATGAAATACCATTGTACACTAGTATAGTCAATTTTTTAGTCCCAAAGGTATTCACTTATTATTTTACTGAGGCATGAAAGAATATAATGAAGTTTCAAGCAAAGTATTTTATGTGGGATGACATACTCCCAATAGTAAGATTCTTTCTATTTTAATATTCTGTCATACCCATGCTTGTGGGGGTCATTTTGGAATAAAAAGAACATCACATAAAATTCTTGGTAGTGGATTTTATTAACACACCTTGTTTAAGGATACTTATTAGTTTTGCAAAACATGTGAAAACTATAAAAAGGCTAGAGGATTCAGTCCTTGAAATGAAATGCTATAAAACCATATTATTCCATGTGAAATTTTTTATTTTTGGGGTGTGAATTTCATGGGTCTCTATCCATCATCTTTTAGTTTCAAATACATTCTTTTTACCATATATTATCTGTTAAAATGGGTAGAGGCAAAAGCCACATGTACTGATGATGCCAAAGTTGCTATAGATTTCTTGGAACTAAAATTTTTTCAAGGTTTGACTTGCCAAAAGATATAATCATTAACAAGCATTCACACTTCTACAACCAATCAATGGAATAGTTACTAAGAAAGTATCATGTTACACATAAAATCTCCACAACATATCATCTACAAATAAATGGTTAAGCCAAAATCTCAAATCATCAAATTAAATCAATCCTATAAATATGGTGAAACCAAAAAGAAAGGATTGGAGTTTAAATCTGTAATACTCCAAAAATTTACTTAGCCTAATCCCACATCATTAAGACCCTAATATGATTCTAATATCATTAAATCTTAATTTATCCTTAACCTAATTTCTTAATCTTGAAACTTTAAACAAAATTGAAACATTGACTCAAAAAAACAAGATTTCACAAACTAACATAAAAACTAGCCAAAATTTTCACTAATCCTAATAACTTATAGCTAATCAAAAATCATCTAAACTAATTTCCAACACATTTCTTTTTCCCTTTCTTTCTCCTTTTCTTTTCTTTCTTTCTTCTCCTTCTTCCATTCACCTTAAGCTACAACAATTGAAATTGTTGCAAGTTGCACCAACAACTTGCACCCCCCCACTTGCTCCTTCACCCATCACCTTTCTGCAACCATCATCCATCATCTTTATCCTTCTTCTTCTCCTTCTCCCATCTCTACAAACCTGCACACCCCATGCACACACCTTGCACACTCCATTTTCCCCCTACTATTTTACTTCACATGCAACACACCTACATACAACCATCACCACCCTCACCCTATGGCTACTACCCTACTCCTCACTATCCACTCAACTATCAACATTAGCATCATCATCTTATAGCTCCACCATCATCATAGTCTCACACCTCCCATGTTCTTTTATTTTTCTTTCTTCATCAATTCACACCACACATGCACACACACACACACACATATGTGTATATATACATATACTACACACTCTTATTTCCCTCTCTTTTTTTTACCTCCATTATGCCTATCTTTGTGCCCAAAACCACTACCTGAGCACTCCCTTTTCTTTCTCCTTTATTCCTTCTCTTCTATTCTTCTTCTTCTTCCTCCTTCTTTTCCTATTTTTGGCCAGTGCAGTATCCATTCCACAACCATACACAACCTTGGACACCACTCACTGCCTATTGGCTGGTGGACTAACTACCAAAGTCACCCCAACCATCCCCAACATTGTCACCGTCCATTACCGCAAACCACTGCCACTTTTCCTTTCTTCTTTCTTTCATCTATCGCACTTTTGCAGAGTGTATGGCCTCAAGCATGACCTTTTAACACTAAACATTTTCTATCACACAACCATGCAACTTTATATTATATGGTCGTGCGTGATCTTTTCTCTTAGCATGAGTGTGCACTGCTATAGAGCAACTATACAACTCAATACCACTTGGCCGTGTGTGATCTTTTCTCTCGACTAGGGCTGCATCGCTTGCTTCATAGCCATGTAACTTTACATTTATAGCCCTATACCTTATTCAAATACCATCAAAATTTTACCATAGATTCACTATACATTCCTCTACACATCCACACATCTTAAGATCCTATTTAACTCTTTTATTTCTATTTTTACCCTCTTTACTTTTATTTCTCCTTCAATTTAACTCTTCGAGCCTAACCACGAATTTTGGTTATTTTTCATTGCTGGTATTCTAGTAGATTTGGAGGAGGAAGTCTAGGATTTGCGTGCTTAGTGTCAGGTGTCCTAGTTGGCAAGGATAATATACAATGTGTAGGGTTTTTGGTGTTATTTTCTTTTATAGTTATATGTGTTTTTCATGATATTATTTATATAAGATGTAACATGTGTTGATTGTGATATTTTGTAATGATATGAATATGATGTTGAAAGGGAGAAAAACGGGTAAGAGGTGCCATTATGTTATGGTTTTTGTTATGATAATGTCATATTGTCAAAGTATATCTTATAGTATGAAATAAGGGCTTAAGGATATTATGTTATTGAAAGAAAGTAAGAATAGGTAAAAGGTGCCATTATTATTTTACTGTGATAATATCATATTTTTGGAAATATATCTTATGGTATGAAATATATGCTTAAGGATATTATGTTATTCAAAGAAGAAAAGAATAGGTAAGAGGTATCATTATTATTTTATTGAGATAATGTCATATTTTTGGAAATATATCTTATGGTATAAAATATGGGTTAAATGAGTTTTGATAAATGGATTTAAGAATTCTCATAAGGTATAATGACAAATAATGAACTTGAAAAATCATATGTGTGGAAGGTACAAGATTTTATAGCATAATGATTTTTATTTGTGCTCAAGGATAATTTGGTCATTATGGGGTAGTAAATTTTTTTTGTAATTTTATGAGTTATGTGGATTAAAATATGATAATAATAGCATGAAAACTTATTATAAGTATTATCATTGTTCGGGGTCCTTAAATGATTAAATGGATAATTTGGGGTAAAATATTTTATAGTAATAATATCATTATTCCATATGTAAGATCTAGAGGTTATAAAGATTTCTGAATACATTGTTAATATTTGACCTTATAAGGTTATCTAATTATATAAATTTTATGGGAGGTGTTATGACAAATTTGTGGAATTTAGGTCTCGGATATTTCTGTCATTAATATATCAAGATGAGATTATTAATGTATGTGTATCGAAATTAGATTGTGCATTTTGGGTATGATAATAACGATGGAATTTGGAGATAATATAATATAAGTTTTATGGAATAATCAATATGGGAGAATGAAAACTAAAGGGTGTGTAACTAAGGTTTGAAAGGACTTAAGGACTTAGACCTATGCTATACATATATCTGTTTTAATGTGTTCTATGCCTGAGAGTCAATCTTGAATAAGATACTAATCACTTAAAATAAAATAGCATGTGAGTAGGGCTAAGGTGATATATTTTTCTATATATATTTGTATGTATGTATGTATTCCCCTTCCGCTGAGGAGAATAGTGGCTTGGAAGGGTTTTACCTTGAGAAGATGTTTTTAATCTCCATTCCATCGGAATGGATAGTGTCTTGAGAGCATTTTTCACCAAGAAGGTGCATCATTTGATTCCACCAAATTAAGAATAGTGGGGCCCCTACTCATCGTAAAATAAAAATGTATCATTATAACCTAAGAAAAAGATACAAATGATTTAAAGTGGAATAATACATGAGTTAAGACCAAAGTGATATATGTATGTATTCCCATTCCACCGAGGAGAATAGTGGCTCAGGAGAGTGTTGCCCCAAGAAGGTGATATTTTTGTATTCATTCCACCTGATGATAATAGTGTCTCGAGTGTGTTGTCCTTGAGATAGAGTTTCATACCATTCCACTAGCTTAAGAATAGTGGGAACCTACACTCAATGTTTATAAAATAATGAAAGTGGATTATAATTAATAAAGGACTCTAGATCATTTTATGTCTTATAAGTTGTTTCATTTTTTTGGTTATTCACTTATTATCTAATGTGAAAGCATGTGCTATTTATATCCCTATTTTGATAGTATTGTTCCCTTACTCAGTATGTAGGTATTGACAATCCATTTTAGGGGTGTTTCTTATTCCCATGAGCAGGAGGCTTTGAATATTATATGCAGGTCACAAAAGATGAACTAGATGATTATGCTACCTATGATGCCCAATGTGCGGATGAGTGACTTTATCTATGTTAGGGGTTGGGTGAAGTGTAATTTTTATTTATTCAATGTATTTAACTAGATAACCTTTTTGGACTCTTGATCCATTGTATCTCTTCTTTTTTATTTTGCATTGTTAACTCAAGTTTACAAAATGCCTTGTCAGCTTCCTGCTAAATTAAAACATATAGCTTATTGGGCTATGAAGATATGATATATGGAGTCAAATAAGATTAGTAAACATAGAGAACATCAATTACAAGAATTTAAGGATCTAAAAATGAAGCTTTTGACTACATTGAGATATAAAGGTCGAACTGGCATTTCATGATAAGTTAGTTCTTAGGAAGAAATTTTAAATCATTCAAAGAATGTGCTTATATTATTCTCATCTAAAAATCTTTCCTGAAAAATTAAGGTCTAGATGGATCAGCCCATTTATTGTGACTAATGCACTTTCTCAAGTTGTAATAGAGATTAAGAGTGAGAAAATGGACACCATCTCAAACCTTTTTATAAGAGACAATGTGTGGGAAATTTGGAGGTGGTTGATCCTACAACTCTACGTTATGCAAGATGTAATTATTGGAGGATAATACTTTAGATAAGTCTTAAGTGTTGTAGGTAAGCACTTTTATCTATTTTTTATTTATTAAATTAACTATTTATTTTTCGTATATTTGTGCACTTAAAAAAAGATGTCAAGAGATCATGATTAAACATGGGAATCGACTAGCACTGGTTGCCTGGGAGTCAGTTTGTGTGCCTAAGAATGAAGGGGGATTAGGCCTCACTAATATACTATGGTGGAATAGAGCTGCAATATATAAACACATATGGCATCTTGCTAAAAAAAGGACGTTCTTTGGGTAAAATGAATTCATGCATACTACCTCAAAGGGGCTGATGTCATAGAGATTAGGGCCAAAAACTCTGCATCGTAGATATTCAAAAAAATGCTGGTTATCTGAGATTATGTTAGTGTCACATTACAACAAGCCAACCTATCAAATATCATCTATCATGGGAAATTTTCCATCTCAAAAGCTTATCCTATTATTCGACCTACATATAACAAAGTGCCTTGGTTTCCTTTGGTATGGACGAACTAATCTCCTAAAAGACACTCCTTTATCATGTGGCTGGTTATCCTGGATCAATTAAGAACTCGAGACAAACTTCAAGCCTATGGTCTACAGGTTGAAAGTGAATGTGTTCTCTACAATGTGGAAATTGAGAGACATAACCATCTATTCTTTAGCTGCTCATATAATAAATCAATTTGGCTTCCTCTTCTTTTATAAATAGGATGTCATCATCAGATTAGAAATTGGAAAAATATTACTCACTAGACAACTCAAGGTGGTCGAGGTCTGAGAATCAAAAGATAGTTTATTCAATCCTTTCTCCCTACCACAATCTATCACATCTTGATGGAAAGAAATCAAAGAATTTTCAAAGAAGCATTACAGCCTGCAAACACCATCTAGAAGCAAATTGTCATGGATTTGGTAGGGACGATGAATAGGTTCCAACATTGCACTTCATTTAATAGTTTGATGAACTATATCGATTAACTTGTTTAAAAGTTGCTTTACTCTCACACCTTTAGTCTTAGTCTTTTAGGTTGTTATGTAAGAGATGTTCTTTGTATGTTTTTATCTCCTCTTTATTAATGAAATCTACATTTTTACTTAAAAAAAGATTAAACATGGGGAGACTCGGCTTAATTACAAGGGGCATGTAGTCCAAGCTGATAGCTTCTCAAATAATTTTGCTAAAATGCCAAGAGTAGAGAATTTAACATGAGGATATCGTGTTTACAAACATGACTCGTGTTTTGTTTTGGAAAACAAAATGCTAAAAAGTTTTAAAGAATTTAACACAAGGCTACCATGTTTATAAAGACGACTCCAATTTCATTTCAGAAATATTTTTGCTAAGATGTTGAGATTAAAAAAAAATACAGAACTATCGTGTTTTTAAATAAGGTGTATGTCTTTTTTTTTAAATTCTTTTCATGGCCCTATGTTTTTCTTCAAATTATTAGGGTTTTGTCTTCATTATTTTTTTTCCTCTCTTTGATGTTTCTCTTTCTATAAAGTTTCCTCTCAACTTCTATCTTCTTCTTCTTTTTATCATTAATTACCAATTTTAATTTATTTAATAATCAATTTACATACAAATTAATTGTAACACCCTCAAAATTCACTGTTGTAAAATTTCGTTAATTAAAGGAAATTAGCTGAAGCAGATAAATAAAACGTGAACTTTGGGAGTATTACCTCCACACTTAGTACCAGACCGGTTCACTCATACCGTTCCAGTACTAAGTGCTAAGGCTAAGAAAAACAAAATACAATTTGAAAGACATTCAACATACATAAATCAGAGTAGCGCTTCAAATCGTTTACCAGAATAAAATCCACCAATGGTGGTTACAGTAATAAATATACATTTAAAACCAGGAATCTAAAAGAGAATGAGAACCCCTAATGGTATCGGAAAATTCCTTACTCTCTGATCCTGTAACCCACTTGAGTAGCACCTGAAAAGACCTACAAAGGCACTGCCCATTGAATAGGCAGGGGCCCCAAAAGGGAATCCCTTCACTACTACGGTACTGAGTAACCCTTTAATACCTCACTTAAAGACAGGCCCGCAATGTAACACATAATGCAAGCTATGTACATAGGTAAACTAAGGTGCATACATAAAAATCACACATAAAACAGGTTATAATTCGCGATCAATACTTTTGGGCCTTAAGCCATATAATAGGGTAAAATCAATACATTCGGGCCTTAAGCCATTATTCCATCACCTTTCAATCAGTATCATATTTTATATCCATGTGAGTGCGAGAACCCCACTATTATAGCTGGTGGACCGGAAAGTATACACTCAGGGCGGAACGCCTCTGACCAGTATTATTGCCGGTGGACCGGAAGATAAACACACAGGGCAGAATGCCTCTGACCACTATTATTTTCCGGTGGACGAGTCTGGCCTCGACTCACATGGTGTTCCACTATAAGTGATTAGTATTTTTCCATAACTTTATTCACATACAATACTGGTTTTATTGAGCTCGGGACCCCAACTATTATTGCCGGTGGATCGGAATATATATAAATTCATCATCCAGGGCACAACGCTCCTGGCCACTATTATAACCGGTGGACCGGGATATATAAAGAATCATCATCCAAGGCACAATGCTCCTAGACACTATTATAACCGGTGGACTGGGATATATAAAGAATCATCATCCAAGGCACAACGCTCCTGGCCACTATTATAGCCAGTGGACCGGTACTCAATATCATAATCATCTGGGCCCCGCTTATTAATATTCCACTTTCAATAATAGTATCTTTCCTTTCTTTAATCAACACATCAATCATATTTATTTGCCTCAAACCGGAGATCAATAACCTGGGACACAAAGGTACACTAGTCGTACAGGTGCATATCAGCTACTCAGTACCCTTCAACCACGAACCCAAGGACACAAAGGTACCCTGGTCGTACTGGTGCATAAAGCTAACTCAGTACCCTACCGACAAGGATACCTAATCCATAAGTATGCATATCCCCTAACTAGGTCCGTAGAGCTAGAAAGAGTAAGATATAGGGCTTGGCTGGGGCACAAAGGCACACCAGCAAATACCAGAATAATCGTGGACTAAACCACGTCCTTAGGGTAGCGACCCCTAAGGAGTCACCATTCCCGATCTTGAGGTCTTTCACTTTAAGTAATAGTGTCTTAATTAAAGTGATCACAAAAAGCATGATAATCAGATACTTATTTACTGTCAATCGTTCCGATATCATTAGTCATTCCTTATTCAGATGATTATCCAGGATATCACAGAGAAACCATTAAGGTCATACTAATTATCAAATACTTTTACTTGGCTAATCAACATTATTTGAATCATATCATAATGTTCCACAATCATAACAATATGTTAGGTACAAATTACTCCTTAACCCCTTACTTATATAATTGCTAAGTATCCATTCCTTACTTGATAAATTACCATATTACCCTTAAGGTTACATAATTACCCCTTGTCCAATTTAGGTTATCAAATTGTCTCCTACACTTTTTAGATCACCATTCACCCCTCATAATTACTACACTTATCATATTTCCCATTTGGTTGGTTAAATTACCAAATCAAAATTGCCCTCGAGTTAGATAAATTACTAAATTACCCTCCTTCATTATCATGACTACTATTTTGCCCCTTTAGTTGGTTAAATAATTATCACTTTATCCCATAATTGGCTAAATCACCAAATTGCCCCTTTAGTTGGATAAATTACCAAATTACCCTTTTTCTTTGTCATAATTACCATTCTACCCTTTTGAATTATTATAACTACCATTTTACCCTTATTCATAATTACAATTATTAATTTACCCTTCTTCATAATTATAATTATTAATTTACCCTTCTTCGTAATTATAATTACCAGTTTTATCCTTCTCCATATTAATAATTACTATATTACCCTTCTCCATTATTAAAATTACCATAATTCCCTCCATCATCCAAAATTACTATTTTACCCCAAATTCCAAAATTACCATTCTTACCACTTACTTATAAAATTACTATATTGCCCCTTGACTCCAAAATTACCGCTTTACCCTTTTCTCCCAAAAATTACTATAATACCCATTTACTTATAAAATTATCATTTGCCCATTTAATCATAAAATACCATACTATTCTTTTATCTCAAAAATTACCGCCATACCCTTCTTTCTCACAACTTACAATTTTATCCTTTTTACTTATAAAATTATTATTTCATCCCTTCCCTTTGAAATTACCAAAATACCCTTTTGTTTACAAAATCACCAATATACCCGTTTTCCTTATAAAATTTCCACTCAACCCCTTTATTCACCATTTTTATGAATTTACAAACACTACATAAAATAATGATATTAGTACTTCAACATAATACTCATTAATGACTACATACATTAGATCACATACTTCATAAGCATAATTACTAAAATACCCTTAGAAAATAATATCATTCATGCATTAGCAACATAATACATCATAAACATGCATTTAACATTTCCATCAATAATCAACCTCTTCCTTAATTATCATACCTACACATGGCACAAAAGCTATCATGCATTTCCATTTTTCTTTCAATCAATGTAAACAACCATTTATATATCATGCTAGGCTCACAAAACAAACATAAAATCATACCAAAATCCCTAATGTGCTAGCATACGTTTTTCCATGTATTTAAGGGAGGATTAACGGTTACCTTAATCCCGCAAAATATTAAATCTTACCAATACCTCGGTTAAAGATTCAAGCTTTAATAAGCAACTCAACACCTAAAATAATATCAACCATTATTATGTTAGAAATAAGAAATTAAAAAGGATAAAACTTTATAAAAAATTATTTAATAATAAAACACTTTAATTAATTATTAATATACCTCAAAAAAATTCCAAATTAAATCCAAAACAAGGGGAGCTCACGCTGCATGAACAACGTGAGTCTCATGCAAAAATGAGAGAAGAACGGTTCGAAGGGGGTGTGAAGGAAGCAAAGTTTGTTATTTTCGGGTTAGGGTCTTTAGGCTAGAAAAGAAGGTGGGTGGGGGAAGGATTCAAGGCAAGGGAATGGTGCAGGAGTGAAGAGGGAGTGTAGGTGGAGGCTAAGGGTGGTTTCATGGCAGCATAGGGCGGTGGCAAGGCGGCGAAGTTGGATGCCGAGAAGGGTCGAGGTGGAGGGGTTATGAAGGAAGGAATAGGAGAGAGAAAATGGAGGGGTTCAACGGCTGTTTTCGGCCAACTAATGCATGGCGATTGTAGAGGGGATTGTAGGGTGTCGAACGGTGGGTTGGGTGGCAGTAGAGGTGGCCGGACGGCGGCAGAAGTGGCGGTTGCAGGTGGCTCGGTGGTAAGGGAAAAACAAGGGAGAAAAAGAAAAAGGGCGGAGAAGGGAGGAAGTGTAGGGCTCGAGGGGCGGCGTGGTGGTGCAGGGTGGTAGTAGGTGGTGGCAAAAGGTGGCACAGGGGGCGGCGGTGATAAAAAACCGAGGAAGAAATGGAGGGAGAAGGAAGGAGAGAAGAGGGAGCTTGGGGGAGGAGGAGGTGCTCAAAAAAATTTGGGCAATGAAGGCTGGAGAGATGAAGAAAAAGAAGAGGCAGAAGAGAGGGGGCAGTAGCTGGTCGGTGAGAGGGCGCAGGTGGCAGGGCTGGTCGGGTGGCAAGGGAAAGAGGGGGAAGAAGAAGGAAAGGGAGAGGGTCACGTAGGGTGTGGTCCAAGAGCCGGTTTGGCTCAAAAAAGGAAAGAAAATGATGGGGGAAGAGAGAGAGGGAGAGGGAGGTAGGTGGTGATGGTAGGTGGTGGCAGTTGCAGGCGGCCAAATGCTCGACCATGGCAGAACTGGTGGTCGGGCATGGGAGAATAAAGAAAGGGAGGAGAGGTGCTAGGCGACTGGACCAGCGTAGGAAAAGAAGAGAGTCAGCTGGTCCAGGGGGAAAAAAAAGGAAGGAGGCAAGCTGGAGAGATGAACGGCGCGCGAGGGAGAGACGAGGAGGAAGCGGGCCGAAGGCCCAATCACACGGCGGGGAGGGAAGCAGGCCGGTGCGGGCGGTCCAAGGAGGAGAAAAAGGAAAAGAGAAGAAAGAAGAAAAAGGAGAAAAAGGAGAAGGAAAAGAAAAAGGGAAATGAGAAAATAGGGGAAATAAATTAAATTAATTTATAAAATCATAAAATGTAATATTCTTGATAAATTATTTAATTAAATAATTTAATTCATTATAATATAATATATTAGTTTAAAAGGTTAAGGTTAGTAAAATTTTAGTTTGGAAGTTTATTAAAATAATATGATAAATAGAAAATATTTATTTTTACTTTATTAAATACTCTTATCCAAATTTACATACTCTAAAATCCATAAAATAATTAAAATAAATAATTTTAAAAGAAAATATTATTTCAGATAAAGGTTATTTATTAAAATATAGGTTTTCGAAATTTTTGGAGGATTATATTAATGTACTACATGATTCAAAAAACTAGATTTGTTACAAAATTTTCATTTCCCTTGGTGAAACCCTAACATTAAATATGTACCCTAACTGCATCTCTTTATCAATTTTTGTAAAAAATTTACTTAATTATTTTAGGGTCCTTGCCTCATTCAAATTTTGAAGCTTTTTTTTGGTGCATTTTGTAGACGTGTTCAATTTCAAGTGAAGGGTAGGTGCAAAAATTTCATTTTCCTATGTTCTATGAGTGCTCTGTTAGGTATATTCATACATGTGAATTCATATTTATTTTTTTGAATTATTGCTTACTTTATGAGATTACTTGGTATAATTGTCTTACTAAGATGTTTTCTCTAATTTTGGTTAAATAGATGAAAAGTTTAGGGCACACATATTGCTTGTTACCCTATTGTGTGCTAAAATAAATTTCAGATCCTTTTGATTTAAATGATTGTCTCACTAAAATTATTCTTTTGACTGAAAACATGGAAAAGGCATAATACAACTTGTTTCAATGACATTGCCTATATATCTTGTAGAATGAAAGTGAAAATTAATGAGGCTTATTTTCTTTCCTTTCAAAATGGCACCCAAAAGGAAGTAGAGAATTGAAGGTGAATCTTCAAGGCAACATACCTTGCCATTTAGAAAACATAATCGACATATTCCACAATATGATCAAGGTATAGTCTTTTCTACAGTTGAGAACAACAAAGGTATAAATATCTAACTCATAGGTGAACCATGGGTACACTATATTTGGAAAATGGATGCCTCAATCCCCCTCCTTATCCATGATTGGCATCTACACTTTTTAAACATATTTACACTTGAATTTTTAAGAGGTATTCTCCCAAGAGAATACCCTTAAGACTAATCAAGAGTAAATGAGGGAGATGACGAAAATTATTTATGAGTTTCAACTTGGGTCAAAGGATCCACCACCTCCTTCACCTCAAGATTCTTTGTCATTTTTTTTAGATTAGTTCATTGTGGACAATGAACAATCTAAGTAGGGGGGATGCACTTTCTTTGGTAGGTTCAGTTTGTGATGTTAGTCTTTGTTTGCACTGGTGTGACTCATTTTGTAATGCCCTAAACTTTCTAAACCTAGAATTTAATAAATAACCTTTATTTGGGATAATTTTAAATATTAAATTAATTATTTTGTGGATTTTTTAGTATATAAAAATGGATATGAATATATAATAAATTAAAATAAGTATTTTATTATTTTATCATACTCATTTTATTTAAAAAAATTTCAAACCAATATTTTACTAAAATTATCCTTTTTAAACCAAATTGTTAAATTATTAAATTAATTTATCTATCAAAATTATTAAATTCCATTATTCTAAAAATTATTTTATGTTATTCCTCCCCATTTTCCTTTTTCCTTTTTTTCTTTCTCCTTTTTCTTCTATTTCTTCTTTTCCTTCTTTTTCCTTTCCTTCTTCTCCTCCCCTACCCTTACAAGTAACATTGTAGCTGCCACCTCCGCAGCCCTTCGTTGCTGATCATCCACCCCCAACCACCACCTACACTCCTACTTCATGCCTACACCCAACCTCTGCCCTAACTCCCCTTCACCTTGAAATACCCCAAAAATCCTAATTTAAGAATTATGGCAAAATAAAGATTTATTAGAAAAATTTAGAAAATAATTTATTTTATTAAATAAAGAGGAAATTAATTGAGGCAAGTAAATAGAATATGATAAATAAGTTCTTTAGAAAATTTGGAGATTTTACTAATTAAAATGGAAGTTAAGGAAAATTTATCTAAAATAGCCAAATTAATCTAAAAATAAATTTAACTATTATACTTAAAATAATTATTATTAAAATTAAATATCTAACTTAAATATATAAATAAAAAAATACCAAAATACCCATCCCACATATTTTTCCCTTTCTTTTTCTTCTCTTTTCTTCCTTTTTCTTCCTCTTTTTCCTTTCCCCCCCTCTCGACCTAGGCTAGCCCGTCGCGTGCCCTAGCTTGCCCGCGCCACTCCCTCTTTTTTTCCTTCCTTCCCGGCCGGTCTGATTCTCTCTTTTTTTCTTTCCTTCCTTTTCTCCCTGAATCGCCCAGTCCCGATCCTTTTTTCTTCCCTGAGGTGTGCCAGCGATCGAGGACCTGCAACTCAGCACTCCATCGGCCACCATCGCTGCCACCATCCTGCCCTCCCTCTCTCGTCATTTTCTTTCACGTTTTTTACCCCAACCGACCTATTCCTCCCTCTCAAGCAGCCTACCCCTTTCCCTTTCCCTCTTCTATCAACTACCACCACCGGGTGGCATGCCTGACATCTACACCTCCTTTGTCTTCTTCCTCTTTTCATTGCCCACCCAATCGACCTATAAATACCCCATAGCCTGCCTTACTTCAAATTTTGATTTCGAAACCCCAAAAGCATCCATTCTCGCCGCCGCCCCATTAGACGAGCCGTCCACCACCGCCGCCTATCGCCGACGGCCAAAACACCCCCAGCAAAGACCCTTGCACCAACCTCTACAAAACTAGACCCTCCTTTCCTCTCAATTTTCCTGCACGAGCCACTCCGGCCATGCAAAACCGCTAACCCAATCAACATACTTTCACCTCTCGCCGCCCCTCGCGTCGCCTTCTACCGCCACCCTCGCCGCAACCAGCACCTCCTCCACCCTCCAAAACACCCAGGGAACCTTCCCCTACCTTCCCATACCGTCATCTGCCTCTGCCTCCCTCTCCTTTTACCTCCCTTGTCTTCCACCACCTTCGGTCGCCGCACCAACCACCTTGCGCTGCCACTTCCAGCTACACCACCACCTCCATTCCACCCCTTATCACCTGCTGCACCTTCCTCCACCTCAAACACCCCTCCACTCCCTCATAGCCTACATATCCATTTCCCCCCTCTCTTCCTCCTCCACCGCCACCGTCGTTGCCGCCACGTGCCGCCGCTGGTTCCACCACTAACCTAATGTGGTGCTCCAACTTCCCCAGCCCCTAAACTATTTTCTATAAGTGTTAATAATTGTATTTAATATTAATGGTATTCTCCTTAATATTAATATTATTATTATTATTTTGTATTATCATTTTTAATAATATGATTATTATTACCATTATTAATATTATAATGTATCACCCTTATTTCCTAACCTAATTTCAGAAAATACTTATAACTAGGGTATGTTATCTAAAAAGGCTACAACTTTAGCATTAAAATGGTTATCCTTATTATTATTATTATTATTATTATTATTATTATTATTATTATTATTATTTATTATTATTATTTTTATTATCATTATCATTATTATTATTATTACTACTACTACTACTACTACTAATACTATTATCATTATTATTATTATTATTAACAACTTTAGTATTAATATAGTTATCTCTATTATTATTATTATTATTATTATTATTATTATTACTATTATTATTATTTTTAGTGTTATTTAAACCGAAGTTGGCATATGATCATTTTAAATTTTTAAAGAAGAAGAATACTCAACCTTAGTATTTTTACCATTTAATATTTGAATATAACTAATATTATTCCTAATGCCTTTGTCACTAAATTATTAGTTACTACTATTACTATTACTATCATTATTCTTATTCTTATTCTTATTCTTATTATTATTATTATTATTTATTTCTATTATTGTGACAAAAGCATTTGAACCCTTATATTATTATTATTCAAAATACAACTTTTATCATTATTATCTTTAGGAATATTTGTACTTTTTTGGTATTGTAATTATTATCTTATTATTTTAACCCTCATATTATTATTAGACTTAGCCTTAAATATGCTTAGGTTTCTGTCACTATAAGCAATAGCATTACTATTATTATTATTATTGTCATTATTTTGCTATAACTAGTATTAGTACTATTATTATAAGAATAAAGCTATTAGATTTTATACTATAATTATGGCATTAAATATTTAAAATTAGCATATTTTGGCTAGTAATATCTAGTGGGCTAACTTGAAGATAAAACTCTAGTTTTCATGTATAATACTCCCTTTAATAATAACAATCCTAATCTTAGACTAAAATAAGGAGTAATGGTACTTTTGGTAGGGGGGAAACTAGTCCTTAGTATTTTTTGCTTTTATAGGAGAATTAAACCAAAACCCTACGGAGTTGTAGGAGCGTGCTCCAAGCCCGGCGTCGCTTTAGGTAAGGACGTAACTAAGGCCGCCTGTGTGTTACGTGTTTTACTTGCCTTGGATGCCTTTTACGATTTATATGTTGTATTCTATATGTTATCTGGTTTATTGTGTAGCGCAGCTTGGAACCGAGGTATGTTCTCATGCTCTCGTCTGATATGTGCTAATATGGATATACTGTAAATATGATATGATGGGATGTGACCCTAAGGACATGCATGCTAGGTTATTTGATGAGGTGGTGTGGAATGGGGACATGAAAGAGAAAAATGAGAAATTAAGATAACCAAGGGGAAGTAAGTTGGCTAACGTAGGTAAGGATGACCTAGGTAATATGTGATCAGTGATTGGATGAGAAAAGGGGATTTAAATAAAATGGAAGAGTGGGAGAAACTAAGGTTACATGGGAGGAACTAGGGTTTGCATAGAAACAATAGGGTTTGGCATGGTAGAGATCAAAGGGTTTGCATGGGGAGGTTAAGGTCCGCATGGGGGCGACCCTAACATATGGAAAGTTACTTTGGGACGTGGGGACGGCAATGAAAGGTCTGTTTGGGAGTCTGGAGGCTCGAGGTGAAAAATAGTACGTAGGATAATATAAGGGTACCTAGGGATCGACCAGGTTTTGGGGAGGAAGCCCTAAATTGAGAAGGTGGAAAAAGAAAAAGAAAATAAAAAAAATAATCGAGGAGGAGCGAGGTATGAGGGGAGAGTTGAGTCTGAGGGAGGCGTTATAGTAGTGTGGGTTGTGGGAGGCAGGAAAGGGAGGGCCACATAGGCCTAGATTAGGGTTCCTGGTGAAAACCTAGGGTAAAGTGGTGAGTAGACCTTGAGGCAGTGGCGGAGCTAGACTTCCGATTTCATGGTGTCCCTTGTATAACAACAATAATTATTATATTTATGTATTTTATTAAATATAATTAAAAAATAATTAAAATAAAAAATAATATATCATTTATTTTACCTCAATAATATTTTTATCTTAAAATATGGCTGAATATATAGTCTGTAGTTACCTTATCATAAACTGGAATGAAGTAATAACCATTAGGAGCACACTGGGTTCTTTCCTTCACCAACATATCGACTGTTTGAAGCTCAACCTGGGTTAGGGAAAACAGTAACAGATAAGCCTATTTCCATGATAAATGTTATTTAATCAGAAATAGGGAACCTTGGAGAGGATGAGATGTAGTAAAACAAAAAGAGAGATAGAGAGAAAATGAGGCAAGGAAAAGAAAATTACCAAGGTTCAAACATCAACAAAACACCAAAAACTAAGTTGTGTTCACTATATTAATAGGCTCTGCCGCTCTGAAGTGATATTTATCCAAAATATTCAACATACTTAAAACTCTCAAACAGAAAACCAGTAGTAGCTGGCTCTTGGCTGCCTGGATCAGGAATTCAAGATGAGGAATTGAGGATCGGTTTTAACATTGAAGAAGGCAAGGCAAGGCGGGCAACAACAGGCAGACAAGTAGCAGAAAAACAATCAATTGCAACTTACAAGTCTCTACAAAACAAAAGCAACAAGCCAAGCCAACAACCAATTTCAAGTTTAGTTTCCAATAATTTTAACTGAAGTCTAAACATATGTATAATACTAGATCGAGAGAAGAAATGCGAAAAACAATCAACATTAACAATCAACAACAAGTCTGCAGAAGCAAGCAGCAGAACAGATTCAACAAAAGTAACTCCAATATCCAACTGTAAGTTTGCAATACAATTTTCTACATAATATTTATACATAATCTGCTGCAGAAGCAGCAGAACAGAAGGTAGAGCCACAGGCCCACAGAAGCAACAACCAAGTCACAAGTCGCAACATTCATGATTCATAATTTCATATGTATTATAATTTATACAATTACAAATTTTAATTTACAATTTATACTAGATCATCGAGACTCGAGAGAACAAATGCGAGAAATAGAGAAAATGGACCTCCAACTTTCAGAGACCAGGCCACTAAATCAACAACAAGTCAGTTGTCTGTAGAAGCAAGCAGTAGAACAGACTAATTTATAGAAGAAACTCCAATCTTTAACTGCAAGTCTGCAATATAATTTTCTACATTTTATTTATATATAGTCTGTTGCAGAAGCAACAGAAGAGAAGGCACAACCGCAGCCCGCAGAAGCAACAAGCCAACAACCAAGACGCAAGTCCCAACATTCAATCATTCTGAATCATAATTTCATATCATATGTATTATAATTTTTACAATTTATACTATGGAAACTCGAGAGAAAAAATGCAAATATGTGATTATGCGATAAACAGAGAAAATAGACCTCCCACTTTTGGAGACCAGGCCACTCACAATCACAGTAATAGAGGTCGACCGTCGACAAAGGCAGCCGCTGCTCCTGCTCGTTGAATTCTTGAAGAAGAAGAAGAAATGGTTATGGCGGTGCTGCGACATTGAGATTTTGGTAGCCAAAAACAATACAGCAGCCAACAATGAGCATAAAAACGGTGAGCAGTGAGCTGGAGAATCTTTTTTGTCGTCGGCGTGCCGCGTGCGAGACTCAAGAGAAGACAAGGAGCTGGAGAGGGTCGAAGTCGAAGGCTTGTTTTTCAGTCTAGACTCTCTCTGGTGCGTTGTGCAACAAGATAATGGTGCATTGGAGAGGGTAAGGGTTTGGGGGAAAAACATCAAAACGATGTCGTTTTGATATGCCGAAAAAAATTCAAAACAGACGGACCACGGGACTTGAACCTGTGATGTCCGAGAAACGGGAACCACACGTACCTTACCGCTCATCCAATTACACTTTCTTGTATGGTGTAATATACACATTTTATATATATTATACCTAAAAATAAGCAAAAATTATAACAGCCAGGGCTCTATGGTGTCCCGGGACACCATGCGGAAGCCTTGGCTCCGCCTTGCCTTGAGGTATAAGGTGGTGGGCCCTAACCCACACACTTAAAAGTTGGGTTCCCGGTGTGAGAAAGTGGGTTATGGGAAGGATGTCGAGGCAAGTTAGGAGGTGCAGAAGTCTCAAGATATGGGGCAAGCCCTCCAGAGAGGATAAGTAGGGGTATAGCTAGCCATGCATGTCAAGGGTGAAAATCTTTTGAATAAGATATGTTAAGACACTAATCACTTATAGAGAAAGATGTTGAGCCAGAACCAGACCGGTCCACCAGCAAATAATAGTGGCAGGGTATGTTACCCTCGTGACCGGTCCATCGGCTAAAATAGTGGCAGGGCATGGCCCTCGTGACCGTTCCACCAGCTATAATAGTGGGGGATTCTATTCTCAACAAACCATTCATAATAATGATAAGACATGGGAAAGATACAAATATTTACAGTGGAACACCTTGTGAGTCGGGGCCAGACCGGTCCACCGACAAATAATAGTGGTAGGGTATATTACCCTCGTGACCGGTCCACCGGCTAAAATAGTGGTCGGGCATGGCCCTCGTGACCGTTCCATCGGCTATAATAGTGGGGTTCCCGCACTCATATGGGTTGATAAAGACTATGATGTGAATCGATTATAATTATTAGAGATCTAATGAAAAAGTTATCTGGTTCATAACTAGTATTGTTTATCTATGTAATTGCATGCTATCTACGTAATCATGCCATGTCTGCTATGTCATGTGTCTTTGTGTATGTTGGCCTTAAAGCGTCTGTTACCTTACTCAATACGTAGTGTACTGATCACCCGTTTTATGGGTGCTGCTCATTCCCATGAACAGAAGACCCATCTGAGCTTATACAGGTAGGGGATGATGTCTTCGATGCCTACGACACCTACAAGGCATCAGGTGGGACTGAGCATTGAGCCTAAACCTGACTTGGGGATTGAGAGCGACTCGACCGGACTTTGTTCTTTTATTGGACCTTGTATTATCATATTTTAGTTGTGCTTTTGTACTATGCTTTATGTTTGAAAAACACTAATCATGTACTCTTTGGTTTGTAATCCTAAATCGCACTTTGATTTCTGTATGACTTGTGTTTTATTAATGATTCGTGTTTAATGTTAACTTTATTTAGCCTTAGCACTTAGAACTGGAATAGTAGGAGTGAACCGATCTGATACTAAGCGTGGCAGTAATGCCCCCAATTTTACGGTTTTATCTTTTCTCTTCCACTAAACCTTTTTAATTAAACAAAAATTTTCAATAGTAAATTTGGGGGTGTTACACACCTGCTCTTTACCACACCCCCAAAACCCCAAGCGAACCGACTCCCTCTATTTTCCCAACTCCCTCCTTCGACCCCCTTCTTCATTCATTTCTGCATACAACTCATGTTGCATGAGCACCGTGAGTCTTACCTTCATATTTAACCTAAAATTAATTAAGTTCAAGGTATAAAAATAGTTGGTATTGATATATATTAATTAAACTTTTGATATAAAAATTATTCCTTTAATTTTGTACTTCTATTATGCTAAGTTTTGATATTATTTTTAGGGAATGATTTTTATTAATCAAAGCTTGAATCTTTAACCAGGGTATTGGTCAGGTTTATTTTTTGGGAAAAATAAGGTAATTGTTAAACCCTACTAAAACGTATGGACATACGTATGTTGGCACATTAGGGTTTTAATATGTTTATATGCATGATATAGGTTATTGAGTATAATGTACTTAGTTGCATATGTTGATTGAAAAAAAAAAAGAACAAAAAAAAGCATGTTAATTTATGTGTCATGTGTAGAAATAATGTGTAAGGGAGGAGCTGTGTTGTTAATAGTAATGTTAAGTGCATATGTGTGATATGATATGCTAATGTGGCCATTTGGTGCTTAAGTAATGTCAATATAAGCCCTAAGGGCATTTTGGTAAATTTATTTGTGCTAAAGATGTGGCTTAAGTAAGTGGGAGTGGTAGGTGCTAATGAGTATTATGATAAATAATAATAGTTAATGGAGTTGAATGACGGGTTTGTATGTAATGAGGGTATTTTAGTAAAAGTGGTATAAAGGGGTAAAGCGTATTTTGGTAATTTGGTATAACGATAAGGGTATTATGGTAATTTTGTAAAGTAAAGGGGTAAAATGGTAATTTACTAAAGTAGAAGGGTAAAATGGTAATTTAGTGTAAAGGAAGGGTATTTTGGTAATTATGTAAAGTAAAAGGGTAAAATAGTAATTTGGTATAAAGGAAAGGATATTATGGTAATTTTATAAAGTAAAGGGGTAAATTGGTAATTTAATAAAGAGGAAGGGCATTTTAGTAATTTGGAATAATGTAGAGGATATTATGGTAATTTTATAAAGTAAAGGGATAAAATGGTAATTTAATAAAGGAGAAGGGCATTTTGGTAGTTTGGCATAATAGAAAGGGTATTATGGTAATTTTATAAAGTAAAGGGGTAAAATGGTAATTTAATAAAAATGTAAAGGCATTTTGATAATTTGGCATAATAGAAAGGGTATTATGGTAATTTTAAAAAGTAAGGGATAACAAGGTAATTTAATAAAAGAAAAGGTTATTATGGTAATTTTGTAAAGTAGGGGATAATATGGTAACTTAATAATGGGAAAGGGTATTATGATAATTTTAGAACATAAAGGGATAAAAAAGTAATTTAATAAAGGAGAAAGGGAATTTTGGCAAATTGACATAAAGAAAAGATAAATTGGTAATTTTGTAAGTAAAAAGGGCAAATTGGTAATTTCAATAAGTTAGAAGGGCAACATGGTAAAGTAACCAACTAAAAGGGCAATTTAGTAATCTTAGTAAGTGAGAAGGGCAATTTGGTAATTTAACCAACCAAAGAGGCGATTTGATAAATTGAATAAGTATGAAGGATAATTTGGTAATCTAACACATATAAGGGGTAATTTGGTAACTATGTAGACATGAAGGGTAATATGGTAATTTGGCAAATAAAAAGGGATGACTTGGTAATTTTACAAGTAAGGGGTATTTCACTAATTTTATAAAGATAGTAGGGGTAAATCAGTAACTTGCATATCATATGTCAATGGATTAAATGAGTTTCATAATCAAACATAAGTAATAGTTAATAATAAGATAAGGATATTCGGTAAATTAGTGAGTCTCATACGAGTAGGGGTTGGATGGATAATTAAGGATGTGATGCAGTGATTTTCTCATAATTATGCAAGGGGTGCTTGCATGGTTTGTAAGTGTGCATAGAACTATATGTTGGATGTGTTGAAGTATGTGTTAAGGTTTTGTGTATGCCATGATCCTTAATATGGAATGCTTGATTCAACGGCAAGTATATCCTTGTGTCTTTAGATTTGTGACCTTTTCCTTCCCTTGAATTTAAAAAATTGATCTATTGAATAAGACACAAATAAAGTACTAATTACATAAAGTGAAAGAGTATTGAGCTGGGCTCAGACTGGTCCACCGGCGAATAATAGTGGCTAGGTGCAGGGAGCCCTAAAGACTGATCTACCAGTGAATAATAGTGGTCAGATGTGTTCTGCCCTGTATGTTTTCATTGCACCAACTATAATAGTAAGGGATCTCGAGCTCAATAAACAAACATTGGATATTAATAAATTATAGGAAGATACTAATCATTTATAGTGGAACACCATGTGAGTTAGGGTCAGACCGGTCCACCGGTAAATAATAGTGGCTAGGTGCAGGATGCCCTAGAGACCGATCCTTTAGCAAATAATAGTGGTCAGGTACATTCTGCCATGTATGTTTTCCATCAACCAACTATAATAGTAGGGTTCCTGCACTTACATGGTTATAATTCAAGAGATGATAATTGAATAATGATTAGTTAATGGCTTAAGGCCCAAATGTATTCATTTCCCATTATGATCTATTGATATGACATGAGTTTGGCTTCAGCACTTGTCCCTGCTTGGGTATGTGATGGACTTGTTAAGTAAGTGGACATTGTGTTATGTATTTCTTTATGTATGTGTGGTGTTGAATGGTGTATTAATCCGTATGTTATCATTTTACAACATTTATGCATAATATATTACATACGGGCCTACTATTTAGTATGGTTTAAAAGGGTTACTCAATACCATAATACTGAAGGGTTCCATTTATGGGCCCTACCTATTTAATTGGTAACGTCACTTGCAGGTCCATTATAGGTTCTATTTAAGAGGGCTAGGTACGAGCGTAAGGATTTATCAGGGGAGACCTTTAGGGTTCTCTTCCACCCTTTTTAAAATTCTTGGTAAATGATATTGATTCTTGTAACCACTATTAGTGGATTGTATTCATATAAAGTGTTTATTGCGTTACTCTGCTTCAACTAAAGTCTGATTTTGAGGAAATTGTATATAATCTTTTAGTCTTAGTACTTGGTATTGGAAAGTAGAAGAAACTAGTCTAGTACTAAGTGTATCGGTAATATTCCCAAAATTCACGGTTTTTATTATTTTTACTTCTACTAAATTTTAAATAAAATAAAAATTTTCAACGGTAACTTTTGGAGGTGTTACACGTTTTTGGTCTGTTCAACTTGTTTTCTATTTGTGTGGTTTATTTTGATATGTTTGGTTTGTTTAAATTTGTCGGTATGTGTTTTTCTTTTCCAAAACAAAAACAAAAACTCTTTATAAACAAGAAGTGTCATATTAGATTTATTTATTCATTGGGTAAGAAAGGTAATGAGACTAAAAACTATTTGTTAAATAAAAATTAATACTTTTATAGTAGTATAGGAAAGAGAGACAGAATGATTAATTATTAATCCATGCATTGATTCGGATTAAGATGAAATGAAATTTAGAATTGGTAGACATAATTTTATGAGAATTTGAGCCTATTTGTTAGATACATTGTTTATCAAAAATAATCTTATTTTTTTCATGTGTGTATTCTCCCATGCTATGTGAAACTAGAATTTGTTAATTGTTCTCTTCAAGATCGCATATGACCTAGGATATTCAAAAATGATAACACCACTTTTCTTTCTTTTCTATCTATAAACCAAATGGATTACATTTGAAATTGTTATCCATTGTATAAATCCATGCCTTAAACCTTATTCTATTGCTATAACCTTTGTTAGCAGCTATAATCCATGCATATTTTTCTTCCTACTATGCATCTTATGGAGCAATAGTTTTTTAGGGAGAATATTGTTTTGCTAATATTGTGAGATCTAAGCATAGGGGTGTTGGTGTTGTGGAAACAATAAATGAAATAGCTAAATATTTAAGAAGACATGAATTTACTTGTTTATAATTTTATATGCTCTTTAAAAAAAAGTTCATGTCTTTTATTTGAAATTTGATTGAATGAAACGGGTTCTGGTGGTAATGGGTTTGTGTTGTCTAAAGGGGGAAGTGAAGTAAGGGAAAAGAGGAAGAGTTCCAAAAAAAAATTTGCTCCTCTTGTTGTAGAGTCTAGCTACAATCCCAAAATTATATATTAACTTAGAACCCTAGCCCTATTACAACCATATTTAAGACCTCTTGATTGTTATATACTCTAGTTATTTTAAGAGCTAGTGAATAGAGAATAATGGAATATATATGGGAAACCATAATCATTTGGAGAATTTTTAAAGCAAACACTTTTCACCTTGCCAAAAGTGGGAATCTATCAATTTAACTTTCAATAATCTTAATCTAGAATTGAATGATGTGATACTAGATGTACTAATTATCCTTCCCTAACTACATGAGATTTTGATATAACTATTGATTTGGTATGTCAAATGAGTGATCTAAAACGTTTTTGAACATTTTTATCTTATGATTTCTATAAACGTATTGAGTCCCAATGCATTGTTAGCCTTGATGAATGAATAAATCCAATCTAGCATTTCTTATTGATGATAATTTATTTCAGTTGTACTTCTTGATGTTTCTATTGTGCATGATATGATGTTGTTGGTTGGGGACAAGTAATTATCTAAGTATGGGGTAATTGATGTGTGAGATTTTTATGTTATTTTTCTATGCAAAATTTTCATTTATCCCTCTTTTATTTTAAAAATATTGATCTTTTCTTGAGTTTTAAATTTTGGAATAGATTAAGGAAGTAAAGACAAAAATGAAGAAATTCAAAGGAGAAATCAAGAAAAGAAGAAAGGATAACATCAAGAAAACATGGAATCAATGGAAGAAAATACCAATATAGAGAACAAACATGAAAGGAGATATTGTGTTGAAGTTACTTGAAGAGAAGATAAAGGAGGAAAAAACACGATATCCCCGTGTTTATTAACGCGAGTTGTATCACTTCATTTTTCATATTTGGCAATGATCTTAGAAGAAAAATATGGTGCCCTTGTTTTTCCCAAACATGGATTATGTTTCTCTTAAATTCTCTAATTGCTCATGTAGGTTTCTCCATGTTATATTCTTTTATTTCCATGAATATAAGAAGTCATCTTTTAGTTTTTTTTATATTCATAGCCTTTCTTTCTCTATATATACTAGACATACTTTATAATTTTTATTCCATTGTGATCTATTATAATCAATTGTATGATCGGCTTTCTACAATTCTAATCTTTAAGTTCTTCTCCATTCATCTCTCAATTATAAAAGTTTAATTTTTATTTGAATGTACGTATATTCTTTTTATTCCATTATTATTTCAATTACATATATAAATTCTTTTTTGTTTTGTGTTTAGTCATTAATTGTAATTACAAGTTATTATATTAAATTATGTGTTGTTATAATTATAAAGATGATAGAATAAATTAGTACAGGATAGGGGGAATCAATGACGAGATTAGAATTTCATATATGAAATGTAATTTCAAAAATATGATCCTAAACCTTACATAATTGTATTAATGGATAGAATTGAAGGATTTTGTATCGTAGATTATGAATATAAACTAAATAGATTGATCACAACATTAGTTTAAATTATAATCAAAGCTAAGATGATGGAATTGATACGTATTGGTTAATTATCATCATCGGAGTAGCATATCATTAATCTTGTTTATTAATTCTTTCATTTGCATGATCCAAGATTGTGTGATTAAGGTTGTAGTTAATCACTTTATGTTCATAATGCTACTATTAATTGTGTCTGGTGTTCTTAACCTAGGTTATTAATTAGCTCGATAGTAAATTAAGAGATTATTCGATTGACTAGAATTGAGTGAAAGCAAAAAAAATGAATTATTATGAGTTTCCATCATTAGATCAATTAGAATGATCTTCTCTAGATAATTATTTGATATCCTAATTTCATAATTGACTATCTTTCTTCCTTATTCATTGATTAGTGAGTAAATTATTTTATTACTTATTAATAGTATAGAATTTAGTGATAGAAGTGAATGCTATTAGATTACAAGGATTTTGACATTAATTATCATGTTTTTCACTACACAACCCTCTATTTATGAGGCTTTTTCCTTGCTCTTTTATTTTTCTCAATCTTTATTTTAACTCCTCCTAGCTAATTGATGTTTACAAAGGGTTGTTGAAATATTCTTCTATTTTTTTTACTACTATTAGCTTATACATTCTTCATCTTATTTTAATCAATTTTTAAGTGGTTTTTACGATATTTGAATTCTTGATTCTCTTAGCTTAATCAAGGGCCTTTTTAGTTTTTCATCAGTTTGAGACTATTTTTATTGCTAGAAGACTTGCTTAAAGGCAAGATAATACTACCTTATAATACAGTTAAGTGCTAGATTTCTAGTATACTTATTTCCAAGACCTTGGGTATATTAACATTATAAGCTTGAGGTACGTTGTTTATTGACTTTAAGGATGTTGGCATGTTGCTATGAGCATGATTTATCTTTTTTGGCATTGGCATGATTTTATGAGTTTGAAACAAGTTGCAATTTTATTCAATTTCCAAGCATGAAATCATGTACTCGAAAGTGTTAAACATGGTTTTACGTGTATTTTTTATAGTATTCCAGCATGTAAAGGTTATATGGCTAATTTAGGATTTTTATTCTGCCAAATTACAATAATTGACTAGTGATAGGTAAGGTCTTTATATAGAATTGGCTGAGTTACAACCTTTACTTGAAGAGGTCTTAGGAGTTAATATTGCATGAATCTAGCCCACTGTTTATTTTGTACTACTTTTTATTTGAATTAGTGTTGGTTATAGAGGATTGAGTATGAAAAAAGGACCAATAATAGATTAGAAGGTTATTAAGTATAAAAAAAATTGAGCAAGAGAGAAATAGTTAGAGTAAGGGTATATAACCTAGAGCCAACATGGGGTATTTGTGCTTATGACTACAATTGTGTTGGTTCTCGAAATATGACATGAGGTTCCCATGTTGAATGACATAGTTGGGCCATTCCAATCGTGTTGAACGAAAGGTGACTGTGATACCTTCTAAAAGGGGGGGACTTAGGGTTTTCAAGTATAATTAGTGATTGGTAACTATATAATTTTATTGGTTACAATAACCACGCACCCCCTTCTCGATATCCCTCCTCTCTCCTCTCCCATTACCTTCTCCTCTTTAATGTGGTGGATTCTAGTTCTAAAAATCTATGCTTGTACAAATATTTAATTTCTAGGGTATTGAATTATGAGTTCCCTTATAAATTTCAATGTTCTTGCTATGGGTATGTTAAGCTAGATCATTGTGCTAAAGTGATGAGGAATTTTCCCTCCATCCAAGGTGTTAATTAAATTTTCTATTTTTTATTATATTTAGAATATGTATATTATAATATTAATTCAATCTTTTGTGAAATAGTGTTTCAGATGAAATTTAAAAATCAACTTGGGAGTGTTGATGAAATTAAAAGATACTCAGAATTAGACAAAATATCAAAACCAAGGGTCAAATTTCAATGGTCAAAAGGTAACAATCCATCCCCTACAATATGAAATGAGGATAATTTATGAGAAATAATTCATTTCTCTATATCTAACCTAAAGCTAGAAATAGACAGGGTCATAGATGAGTTATATAGTGTTTTACTTTGAGAAAGTGTGGTGCTTCTTATCCTTTTTGGTAAGATCAAATGTGAATATTGATTTAGATTTTGGATTAGTGCTTAATTCTGTGTAGGATTGAAGGTGCTACCCTAGAACCTAGCCTTTCTATCTATTTATTTTATTTTTAATAACTATATAACTTCTATTTTTATTACCTATTAGCCTTGATAGGTGAGTCATTTTCTAATGTTTAATTGTTAGCATTAAGATATTCAAGGTCCACTTTTATTCTTGTGTCTGCCTTGATCACAACTTCAACATCTATACGCTTGTAGAAATGAATCATCAAACTTTTTGCCGCCATTGCTAGAGAATATCAATGAGTGAAATAGGAGCACTATAGGAATTTCAATAATTTAGACATTTAAATATTAATTTTTTTCCCTCTTCTTTATCTTTAATTTTATTTCCCCTTTCTCATCTAGCATTGGGTTTTAGCTAAGTATGGCGTCTTGTCTTTCTTATGACAAGTGATAAGGATAAAAAAAACTCAACTAGATTAAATAACCTAATATAAAAATATTACATAATAGAGTTACAAATAATGTCTCAATAAAATAGTATAACAAAAATACAACAAGAGATATAAGAGTCTAAAGAAAAAATGATTTTAACAAAAACCAACAACTGAAGGCACAACTTCGGTTTGCGTTTACTCTTAGACCCAAAGCCCATTATGAAAATAAAACCTCTTCCCAAGAACTCCACTTATCTTTCCCTCATGGTCCTCATATAGTCATATACAAAAGTAGTATCAGTAAGAATTCATCGTACTGAGTAAATCATAATACCTCACAAGAGACATCATACCCATATTTCACCTAGGTACACAAAAGTTAAAAATCATAATTAAGCATGAGGCATGAACCATAAAAATAATATTCGTGGAGAAACCTATATCAATGTCCAAGTCTCACCTCAACAATAAAACATATCAATCCACTTCTCATCATTTCAAAGTGCAAATTCATATTTGATTAGTTAAATGCATTCTAATCCTAGTGGTAGGGCACTAAGGAAACTACTAAAAAAATAATCCAAAACAATACTAGGGTAGGGCACTAATGCATTTACCGATTCAACAAATCCAACATAAAATAACATAGAGCACTAAGGTAACTACCGAAACAACAATACATCATAATACCAAGGTAGGGCACTAAGGTAAATATCAAACCAACAATCCATTGCATAACAAACATTTGCATTTTTACTTCCCTACTCGAGAGAGATAGAAATCAACCTAAGGACATAGTGGTACACTTGGTCATATTGGTGCCCAAAAATAATACAATACCCTTACTTCAAACCTAGGGACACAACGGTACACCTCTATATACCAGATCCTAGAAGCAATATAATATCCTCTTAGCCTCTGTCAAGTAGTCCTTAAGTATAAATACCCCATTTAGGGCTCGTAGGTCACCTATAGAGTAGTGTAGGGCCTTAAAAACTTGGGCACATTAGTACACCAGTGAACCAAAAATGAGGGTGAATACCTCACCTCTAAGGTAGTGACTCTTAAAGAGTAACCATTTCAAAATCTAGGTCATTTACTTTAAGTATTAATATCTTATGAGGTGGTCATATAACTCACATAAGATAGAAATTTCCATATTCCATACTTAACCATTTTTCCTTTTATTTTCAATTATTTAGATAAATCCTAAGGTCATAGGTCTATGATAAGGCGTGTCAGAGTTGAGGTCCACCTACCAAAAGTTTAATACCATCCTACTATTCAATTATTCGTAAATGATAAAATTACTAAAATACCCTTCAAATCCTAGTTTTTGCATTTTATTTAGTTTTGGTATCAAACATTATCATTTTGGGAGATTTTTTATGAGTGAGCAAAAAGGAAATGCTCCACATTATTTTAGTACGTAGGTAATCTTTACATTTTAGCAATTAACCATGTGTTTCCACTTTTCATGCATTATGTAGGTTGTACCCACCAAAACCCTAATCATGTAACTCTCATATACCACATATTCCATGCAGCATGAACATACACATTTAAGCTTAAAACATCATTTAAGTATGAATATTATCATCAAATTTCATAGAAGAGAATATCTCTATCCCTAACTCATGCGAAATGGAATTTATCATAAGCTAACCTTGATCATGCATGTATATGTCCATGCGAACTATCATAACCCTAAATTCAATGCATAAGAAATCATGAGGCATTTACCATGGAATTTGCATCATAACTAGATAAGAATGGAAATCCTAAGAAAATCTTAGACATGTTGATGTAAAACATTAGACATTTTACCATGCATACGAATTATCATTAATCATGTATAACATCTCTTTAGCATATTATCATTTTATGGAAATTAATGAAGCTTTTTTTAACTAATAAAGTTTTTTATAGGGTCAAATTTGGGGGAAATTTCATACATGAACTGTTAACACAAAATTACTCAAGTGATCTTATACCATTACCATTTTTTCAGTACTAAAAAAATTAGTTTTTCAAACATTTGTAGAAGTAAGATAAAATAAAATGACCTATGAAACATAAGGTGCTACCATTGTATCTAACATAAAATATATGTCAATTTTTTGTCACATTCTAGATACAAAGTTTAGTATCTAAATCCATAATATATAATAAAGTAAAGAGCGGTCAAGATAAATCACATAAAAAGTGGAAGGTTAAGAGTTTACAATCAAAGGCTGTTTCAAGCCCACAAAACAAGAAAAAAAATATATAAAAAGGAATGACCAACAAGTGGAGAGAAAATTCTACAAAAGATCATCTCTATTATAAAGGAAAATCGAAAGAGAATCCATCCAAATGTCTTCTCTTATATGTCTTAGGCCTAAAGAAAGGAAACAAACATTAACTAGCCATCTGCGTTAACCTACACAATGTCTCTTACTCATGGGCTTTATTACGTGACCAAATTAATGGGCACATGAATGCTTGTGTATTAAGTAAATCAATTTACCTCTTAGCAACACATAGTACGCTCAAGGTCAAATAATGCATAGAGAACATAATTGCTTATATGGATACGCATATAACATACAAGGACAAATGCATACTTAAAATCATAGTATACAAGGAATTAGGGTGTGGAAATAAAGAAACATTCAATCATAGAGAATGTAACTGACTTAAAAAAAATACATGGTTCATGTTGTAGTCAAGCTTAACAGAAGTGTACACCTATAATAAGCATATTAGGAACCAACAATTTTATTATCTTATTAATTGTATGACCACATAATCCATAATTATTATTCCATGGAAGTCAATACCCCATCATCTCTCAATGCCCACAGAATTCAAACCAAATAACAAAATGGATATATGTTTTGTTAAAGTAAAGTAATTAACAATGGACATAAAGTTCACATGAAGCTTAACAAACTCACTTAGGCAACAAAATCCTATAATATATAAGTACCCTCAGTACATTATTAGTGTCTGAGTAGGAAAGACACTAGGTATCTATAAGATATTGCTCAAAGATTAATGATGAAAAAAACACTAGAAGGCGGAATAACACAAAATATCTAATAGAAGATCGAATAATCTAATTCCACACAAATGCTCACTCACATTTAAATCATTTTTAGTGTTTTATTAAAAAGAATTATTATTCCATAGAACAATCCAAGTAAAGAATCCAACTAACTCAAGCTAATAGATGTGTCTTATATTTCCAATTTCCATTTTAAAATACACTTTATGCACTGACGTTAATGCTTAACAAATTAACCCTCAATTGTGTTTCATGGTGGTAAAAACACTTAAATTCAATTCTAGATATGATGGACCTTTGTTGAGAAACACTAACTGTAGTACCCCCCCCTAATTGAGCAAGTGTTATAAGGATTGATCTGGCTACTTATATCAACATAGTACACTATCCTTTTGATGGTTCTGTACTAAGAACTCCATAGTTAAGCATGTTAGTCATGGAGCAATTTTTAGGATGGGTGACCCTCTAGGAATTTTCAGAAATTTTCTAAAAAATTTCTCAAGAAGGGTATGTGTGAAGAAAAAGCGCGCTAAAAGGACTCGTGTTGATCTGTGGTATCAATCAATCAATCTAAAAGCACTCCAAGGTAGTCCCCGTGTGGTTTTATTGACTCAAGGTGTTACAAATGATATCATAGCAAAACTACGATCGCAATTTGAACTTAGATGAGCCAGCCGATCACCTAATGGTACGATTCTAGGGATAAATTTTATTTTCATTGTTAGTGGTTGAGGTGTAATAAGGATTTTTGTTTCTTTGAGTGGAGGTGAATGTAATGCCCTAAATTAAGTGGAGTGTTGTAAGGATTAATCTAGCTACTTATATCAACGTAGTATATTATTCTTTTGGTGATTCCTTCCTAAGAACTCCACAGTTAAGCATGTTATCCATAGAGAAATTTTTAGGATAGGTAACCCTCATAGGAAGTTTCGAAAAAATTTTGAAAATTTCTTATGAAACGCGTGAGTGAAGACAAATCACTTTAAAAGGACTTGTGTTGATCTAGAGGGCTAGCCAATCAATATGAAATCACTCTAAGGTAGCCCATGCATGGTCATATCCACTCAAGGTGTCACACTAACCACAAAACTATTAGGGTAAATATACTAAAATTTAACTTTCTAATCAATTGGAAGACTAGATGAAACCTAGAGCAAAGGCTAAAAAATACGTCAAGAAACAAAAATGACAGTAATAGAATGATTAACATTCTTCATAAACCCATAGGTATATCTCATAAAGGTAAGGAAATAGTTCAAGCCTTAATGCAAAAATAGTTGCAGAATTTAAGGTGGCATTAGTTCCCTAGTGGTACGTACCTATTGACTAGTACCTGATGTGTAATTCTCATAGATCAAAGAATGTCATTATCTTTATTTTGATGATAAAAAAGGTCTTGAGAACTAATGTCTTTGCTTAAATATGCATGTATTATGATTGATAAACAAAGAGATCTAAACACATTTACTAAAATCATTTCTCTAATGTTGAACTTAAAAGAGCAATCAAGTTTTAAAGTAACAGAGAAGATCGTGTGAATTTAACCAATACTTAAGGTTTAAGGAAAATATTTCTAGCATCTTAGGTTTCTTGTAATTAACTAAGGTGTTTGATTTCACATTTTGATCAAAAAAATTTAAAAAGGTTTTAAAACACTTTATTTTAATTAACTTCATAATAATTAATGGTCGATATTTAATTATAAATATTTCAAAGTGTTTTAAGCTTATTTTTTTGTTCTATTTGGAACCAGTGAACTAGTTTAGTTTAATTAAGAGTATGGAATGATTTAAACTCTAACAGATTGACTAACACATCAAACCAATCGACCGGTTTTGCTAAATCTATAGATAGGTTTGGAAACAAATCCACTGGTTTGACCAAAAAGTTTATAGGTTTCACTTCTTGATAAACCTATTCATCTCTATTTAAACCCGTCAATATTTTTCTCCAAACTAATTGACTGGTTTGACCAACTAGTGATGTAGGAGCATCTCCATCTCATTCATCTCATATTAGAGGTAAAGAGCTATCATATTTAGAGATTGTACCAATTATTCTTGAAAATCTTAATAATAATTCTAATAATGTTTCATTATGTGATTCATGCATGTATTATATATGTTCCAAGAAGAAGCCTTCACCATAGATATCTAGTGTGTAAGATAATGATAATGCAAGGATTAAAAAGTTACATGGAAGATAAAGGTTCAAGACATAAAGCTTGATTACTTGATTATTTAATGTGTTATCATGATTAGAGTTCATGTAGCTTTGATATTTTATGTATACTTTGTAATGTCTTATCATTATAATTATAAACTATTATGTATATCATAATGAAGTGAATTAGTTTAGCTTTTTGTTGATCAAGCTAGTTGTTTGGTAATGATTAATGAAGGATAAACTCAATCTACATATGTGTGTGTGTGTATTCGTAGACATGATGAATACGATGATGAATTAATGAATGAAATTTTAGATGAATTCTTTAGAATATTTTTACCTCCCTTCATTCCTCTTCAAGTGAGTTTATATTTTGGCACTATTCTCTAGAGAAAAATCGTTCTTTCTCTTTAGTATTCATTTGATCTTATTAAATATCAAATTTCTAATCGTAGGTTTGAGTCGAAGATAAATACATATTCGAACCCTACCATTACTTCAAAGAACGTTCTTCTTCAAAGAAAATATCAAAAAGATCCTTCGTTATGAAGGATAACTCATTCATTATGTTCCACGTCAATTTTGGTATCAAATCAAGGTTTTTAGTTTGACATGAAATAAAGGAGAACACGTCTTTATAATGGAAACGAGTCAACACATCAACACCAACTTTATTAGAGGTTCTTGATCATTCTTACTACAATTCTTTGAATCTTGATTCCTTTTCTTGAACTCTTGTATGCATGTGTATGTTCTTAGATGGATGAATGTAGAGATAAATCATGTGATATAGTGATCTTGAATTGAATATTGAATGTTTACATGTTAAAGAACTAACTAAATGATAGTAATTACATGTTAAAATTTCGGTGATATACCAAAGAAATAGTGTGTGTGTGTGTGTGTGTGTGTGTGTGTGTGTGTGTGTGTTACTTGTATTTAGATTGGTCTTGAAGAAATGTATTTTGCATGATATTACACGTGATTAGGATAGGTTTTCATGTTGAATAAATTTCACTGATGATTGATTAAAGTGCATGAGAAGTGATTAGATATTAACACTAATCATCATTTGTTTGTTTAAAATTAGTGCCGGCTGTGTGTCTTTTGTTTATTCAAATATAAGTTGTGCATAGTCCATAATTTGGGTAGTTTTTTTCGATTTGAATACACATAACATATATAGGTTTGTGTTTCAACTTTACTCTTATTATTTTTCATGATAGAACATAGCAAAACATAAATAATTTTTGGAAGATGTTGAGCAATTAGCTATAGTTTTTTTTAATTCTATATTAAGATTTTAACAAGAAACGTGTAACCCATCCATCCTTCATATTAATTATGCATAATTCTTCTACCTGTCCTGGGTAACCTTCATCTAATCTTGGATCAATATAATCTACCTGGTAGTGTCCTTTATCAACTTTAGTACCAACACAATTACCTCACTTATATTGCTCTAAAATAAGGGGCTATGGCACTTTTATCCATAAAGTGGCTCTAAAGGTGTCATCCATATGCTTACATGATGACTATTGTTGTAGGTGAACTCAATGAAGTCTAGGAGATCCTCCTAAATACCTTGTAACTCGAGTATGCACACCCAAAGCATATCCTCTAAGGTCTGAATAGTGTGATTAGTCTTACCATTTATAGCTAGATGGAAAGATGTGCTCATCTTTATCCATATCTCAAACGTTTCTTGTAACTTTTGCCAAAATTTTGATAAGAATTTGGAATCTCAATCTAATATAATATCCTTAGGAACCCCATTGTATAGTACCATGTGCTTCCTATAAGCCCTAGCCATAGTCTTTTTACTCTATGTTGTTTTCATTAGAATAAATATTGTCGACATGGTCAAGAAGTCAACTACAACCCATATAAAATTTGAATCAACAAGAGTCCTCGATAATCTAACCACAAAAATCCATGTACATGATATCCTAATTCCATTCAATAACCTCCAATGGTTGAACCAACCTTATTAGACACTTTTGTTTTATCTTAACTTTCTAGTAGGTCAAGCACTTAGCCACAATTTTGGCAACCTTCCACTTCATACAAGTACACCAATAGATTTGATTCAAATCCATCTACTACTTAACCCTTCTAGGAAATATGGATTAAATTGCACAAT
Organism: Tamarix chinensis; assembly: GCA_030549775.1. Classification (NCBI taxonomy): domain Eukaryota; kingdom Viridiplantae; phylum Streptophyta; class Magnoliopsida; order Caryophyllales; family Tamaricaceae; genus Tamarix; species Tamarix chinensis. The sequence continues at coordinate 85,485,744 of CM060177.1, read as the reverse complement.
GACCCTCTTCCAAAGTTCTCTTCTTAAGTTTCCCACATCTCGACCCTCTAATATAGCGTGCTAGATCCTCTCCTACTTGATATCACCTAGATGCCTAACTCAAATCTCATTCAAGATGGTCGGTGTGATGATGAGAACACTCATACTTATCTCATGATCCCCCAACCCAATGATCTTTAAGTACATGTTCTAAAGCTCCTACCATATCCAATTTAAAATAACTAATGAACCCAGAGAGTGAAATTTATTCTTACTAAGAGCATATGTTATAACGTTTGCCTTACCCCAATAGTATATTAACTCAAAATCATTGTTCTTAACCAAATCTAGTTATCACCACTAACTCATATCCAATTATCCTGAGTGAAGATGTACTTGAGGCTCTTATGGTTCATGAAGAACTTACATTGCACTCCATACATATAATGTCTCTAGATATTCAAGGAAAAAACTATTACAACTAGTCTTAAGTCAAATAGTTCTACTCATGCTCCTTCAAATGATGAGAGGCATACACCTCTACCTTCCTTTGTTATATCAGTACATACCTTAGTTTATGCTTGGATGCTTCACTATACACCTCAAACCCTTTTATACTTAATGATAAGGTTAGTAATGGAGTTAAGGTATATCTCCTCTTTAGCTCCTCAAATTCCTTTGTGCACATATTATCTCAATGAAATTGTGTCATCTTCTTCAACAAGATCAAAGAATGAGTGATCCTAGAAAATTCCTAGACAAAACACTTGTTGTAGCCTACTAATCCTAGAGAAGTACGTATCTCCCTAACATTTGTCACCACTAACTACTCTAATACTACACGATTCTTCAAAGGATCTACTAATACACTATCCTTTGAGATAACATGACCTAGGAAGGCTACTTCATCTAACCAAAACTCACACTTCGAGGGCTTAGCATATGGTTAATGGGTCCTTGATGCTACAAACATCTACCTCTATTGTTACTTGTGCACCTCACAAGTCTTAGAGTAAATTAAAATATATTCATGAGACCCATGAACACTATTGGTGAATTTATGAGTCTGAAGAACATCATAGTAAACTTGTAATGGCCATAGCTTATTCTAAAGGTTGTCTTTGGTATGTCCCTCTCAAAAATCCTCAACTATTTGTATATATATTTGAGGTATATCTTTGCGAAAATTGTAGCCCTATGTAGTTGATGAAATAAGTCCTTAATCCAAGGTAAAGGATAATGATTATTCATTATAGCCTAGTTCAATACTCCGTAATCAATTCAAATCCTTAAACCACCCTTCTTCTTCCTAACAAAAAGGACTAGTGTTCCCTAAGGTGATACACTCAGTTAGATGTAACCCTCTTCTAATAACTCCTCTAACTTAATGCACAACTCTACCATCTCAGTCGGCACCATGAAATAAGGTGGTGTTGATCTCCTAGGTCAATGAATGCCTTACACCTTGTTTTGATGATAATAAAAAAAATGAGTTAATATGCTTATTTAAGTGTGAATGAACTATGATTGATAATGAGAAGTAAAAAACACACTTACTTAAAGCTTTTATTGAGTAAAAAACTAAAAGAGAGATCAAGTTTCAAATCACAAGAGAAAACTATATCAAGACAACCAATACTCAAGAACTCATGTTTTATGCGTTATATCTTAGGTTATCTTATAAATTAGGATGAGCTAAAAGATTTTGATTATAATCTCTTGAAATTGAAATTTTTTAAAATCATCCTTAAAAATAATTTAAAAAAACCTTTTTAATCTTAATTCCAAACTCTTTTAAAAGTTTTTTCAATAATTTTAGTTCCAACTAAAAACATTTGATTTGTCTAAACATTAATCAACTAGTCTAATTCAAACCCTGGTCGTTAAAAATATAAAAACTCAAAGAGATCAATTAGATTAGAAACATATTAACTTGTTTGACTAACCAATACATGGATTTTTCTCTTGCAAAAAAAAACATTTGGTTTCTATTTGAACACATCGATTGCCTCAAAAATTGAATGATTAATTTGACTACCCAATCCGTAGGTTTTGCTCTTGTAGAAATGCATTTGGTCTTTATTTGAACACATCAACTAGTTTAGAAACTAATTAATTGGTTTAACAAACTAGTCCATGGGTTTTACTCTTGCAAAAACTCATTTGGTCTCTATTTGAGCATATTGACTAGTTGATAAAACCAAGGACCTAGTTTTAGTTACTAATCAAATGGTTTCACTAACCAATTTGTGGGCTTTACTCTTGGAGAAACACATTTTGTCGCTATTTAAATACTTTAACTTATTTTACTAAAACAATCAAATGGTTCACTAATCGATCAATTATTTGGATTAACAAGGCTAATATTGAGATAAAGTGTAAAATTATTCTTGCTTAAGGACTAAACTAATCCACAAGTTTGAGGAAATCAATAAATTGGTTTGAAAAACACATTAACTATTTTAATAAACCATTTAACTATTTATATATATTTATAAGACCAATTATATATGACACATAAGCAATAAAATAGTTTTTGTAATGGTATCATATTGAATTTACTGGTTTTAACAACCAATCAACTGTTTAGGGCAACTGATCGGCTAGTTCACTCAACCAATCAACTGGTCATCACTCAATGTTGAAAAATCTACTAGTTGCTTTTGAATCAGATATATGTTATTCTACTCCAATGAATATATACTTGTGCATAAGTATCAATAGCATTTATGAGGTAATATAGAAATAACTTTTGAGCTATTATTAATTGCAAAATCAATTCTTCACTCCTAATTAAAATTAATTATCAACTACTCACTTTAATACTCATCTCAACTTGAGATATTTTCAAAAGTATTTGTGTTCATTCTACTTAGGTAGAAATTAATCATTGATTATTATATCTATTTCTTTCTATCTAGATAACAATTGCAAAATTTTCTTTCACTTTCATATTTGAATTTTTTGTGGGATACTTTGTAATCAACCAAGACTCTCCTCAAAACTCGTTATGTTAAAGTTATGTGTTGCCTAACATTTATGAGAATGATCATTGATTGGTAGATCTATAAACCTAGAAATAATTAATAGGAAAACTTATAAATAAACTACTAGAAGCTCATTAAGATAGCAGGCTTATAAACCAATAAATACACTAGAGAATCTAAATCCAAAAAGCAAACCCTTTTGGTAATGGATGTAGAAAAATTGTATTCTTAAACCACTATACATTCTATGTCTAACTTTTTTTTCTCATTTCCATTTCAAAAACTACATTCACCCCCTTTAGGGTTCTTTCAAATGCCTTTGATATAGGATTTATTCTTGGTAGAAAAGATCTATTGTGAAGCCTATCTCGCACACTATTGACATCCCTAGGATCTCATCAGGAAACACATTAGGAAATTATTGTAGTATTAGAATATCCTCAACTGATAGCTCACTGGCATCCAAGTCCCTAATGGTGCACAAGTAGAGTGGGTATTTCATATCAACATACTAAGCACAATCACAAACACAATCTTCACCAAGGGCCTAGACTTGTATCTCTAGTTAGAGACCCTAACCCCCTTTGGTTCCTTAAGAACCACACACTCTTGTGTACAATCATTCACGACCTGATATCTCAAGAGAATTTCCATCCTCAGAATCACATTAAAGTCATGAAATAGAATCTCTATGAGGTATACCGAAGTGCAACTCCACTATTAACTAAGATCACATCCCTATATATCCTAGTACATGGAATTCTATCCCTAGATGGGAGAAAAATAAAAGAATTCTATCCCTAGATGGGAGAAAAATAAAAGTCTTTATCCTATTAGAAAAATCATAGTTTCCCTTGATAAAAAAAAAGTGGTATAAACAAAATAATATGAGGTATCTAAGTATGACATAACACATGTAGGAAGAGAAGAAATAGTAAATGTGCCTGTGATGATATCTTCTTGCTTGTTAACCTATGACTAAGTCATCACATTTAGGCAACTACTTAAAGGTTTTCATATAGCACTAAATAAACCTTCCTCTAGCTGAAAAGCACAAGATCTCTAAACCTCCTACAACGGAGAAGTCCTGCTAGCCCCACTATCCATTGGTTGAGCCCTGTAAGTTAATAGCATTTGAACCATAATACCTTGGGAAGGTGTTGGCCCTTGTAAGACTCTACTACCAATGGTGTGACACTCGATGATAATCTATCCTACCATAGCTAAGACATTGAACCAATTGCCCAACACAATCTATCCTTGGATGATTCTTGCTAAACCATTGGCATTTGATTTGCCTTACTAAAGATTGAATCAATTGCCTCTATATTGAGATGCACACCCCAACTAGTGACCATTTATGGTCTAAACTTCTTCTCTCCACCTTGGTGTTGATTTCTTGAAACCTCCACTTAGCCAATACTTGGGTACAGTAGGCCTACGCATTTAGTTAGGCTTCTAAGGCATAGTCATACATGGCCTTAAAGTCCTATGCATGAGCCCCCACTAACATCTCTTGAAGTTGTAGAACTAAACCCAATTGAAACTAGTGAACCTTTATCCTCTCATCATCATCAACCTTTAGAGTAAAACAAACTAGATCAACATCGTGGCTGTAGTACTCCTCCACCATAGATATACCTTGGCATAGGGCCATGAACTCATCATATTTTACCATCCTCAAGTGATTAGGGTAGAAACAAGCCCTAAGGATCTCCTTAAAAGGCTCCTATTGGTATATAGTGGTTCCTCACAACTAGTGACCTTTCCACCAATTTTCAGCACAACCTTCCAAGTGGAATAGTCTAATGTCCACTCATTTATCCTCTAGATAACCACTAGCTATGACAATATTCTCAAAGTCCCTTAGCCCACACTCAAAAATATCTAAGTCCTCTTAACCCTCAAATTTCTATAGATTATGGTGACTAACCCTATGAAGCCAATTCTTTAGTTATAGCATCAAAAAAGGCGGTGATGGTGGTGGCTATGAATCCTCTTCACATTGAACCTATTTCTCTATGTAAGCCCCAACAATGTCTACAAAGTGCTTGAGTTACCAACTCACAATCATTAGAATCTTAAAATACAGAACTGCGCTAGAAAAGTTCCAGCTATTGACTATGAAGTTAGTACACAAGGAGGTAGCACATTGCACATGAGGTCATAATTTAATTCAACTAATAAATTTAAGGCCAACTCCCAATCAAAAAACAAGTCTTTCTCACACACTACACTAAATTCTACAAACTCCGATAAGCCTAATAAAATTTATTTTTATAAAGTAACATTAGAATTTATGACAATAAGCTTTGATACTAATTTGTAACACCCTAAAGTTCTGAAAAAAAAATATTTTAAAGATAATGTAGAAGCATAAAAAAATGAGGGGATGTTACTTCTATATCAACTAAGAGAGGCATAATCATTACCTAACCTATGCATGATGCATAGCAAAATGGAACAATGAAAAAAAGAATGCATGCTCTAATAATACAAGAGTGATGATATCAAGGATAAGAACGATATATATATATATATACAGGAACCTAAGTCAAGAGTGTAGTAACCAAATCCCATCACAGTGGGTAAAACAAATCCAATCTGATTAACCTAACTCTTAACTAGACAGGAATATAAATATAGATCACTAAGAAATGGCAAGCTATTAGCCCACGTCATCATCCTCAACCTGCTCTAGTTGACAATCGTAAAGCTACAAATCATTATTTACTCACTAGAACATAATTTGGATCATCATTGTCACCACAAAAATGTAGTATTACTATGATGAAGTATTGGTAAAATAAACTACCTAAAATATACTAAGGGCTTATGTTGTATGTTTAGTTCATGTAATAACATGGTATAAAAAATACTTAGGATATATTACTTGAACTTGTGATTATTATATCATAAGAAATGCCTACATAAAAGTCATGGAGGAAATAGTATTACAAATAATCATTAGATTTCTATAGAAATGATTTTACAATTATTTATCCACTTAGTGATCATATACTTTTCAATTATTAAGATGCTATGTTCAACTACACCTAGTTCTCTATCATGAATAAAAATTCATGGCATCAACACACAAAATGGGATATCAAAGCCACCACGCATAGTGAAAATACATCGAGGGTGATTTTCTTTAGGGATACCACACCCACCACACGTTGAGTGCATTTTTCACAAGAGCTAACAAAATTAAGATACCACACTCACCACACGTGGTAAAAGTATATCGAGGAGGCTTGTATCAAGATTCCTCTTCCACTATACCTTGAATGCATCTATCATGAGGGCTAATCAAAGTTGGGATACAAAAACTACCTAATAAATTAATATACGAAGTGTCAAGACGCTTGTTATAGGTTACCTCACTAATATAACTTGACATCAATGACATATCAACCTACCACAATATTATCCTATACCTTAAAGATATATTATTAACCCTACCAACCACACCAAGTAGAAAATGAAATAGCTACTAAGTGTAAAGAAAAAAAAACACAAAGCAATCGAACTACTAACTCTTATTTGGCTACCTTGAGAGTTGGAGAAAAATGCTCAAATAAAATCTTAATTCCATTATTGAGTGATACCATAAATCAAAGTTTTATTCCAATAATAACTAATTGGGTATTTTCAAGAGACAATATCAAACACAATTCAAGACATACAAGCCAAAATATTAGGTGTTTAAAGGCGACACCAAACTTAACCACACAAAGCATGCAAGGTATTCACAATATTCACCATTTTGATTTCCTTTAATTATGATTATACATGGTTAAACTCATGATTTAAATTTTGTAATTAAATATAAACTTTAATATCAAAGCCTCAAAAAAAGATCAACAAGCAATAAAGATGTAAGGAAAGCTCAGGTGGAACAAGTCGATTAGTCTACATGACTAATCCACTTGGTTGGTCACACTAGTCTGAGGTAAAATAAATATAGAGTGAAACTAGTTGGCAGGTTGATCCAACTAATTGAATATTCATAGAAACTAGTTGATGGGGTTTACAAGATCGGTCAATTTGTTTAAGAAATAACCAAAACCACTCTAGTCATAAAATTACCAATGAATGGGTTTGACAAACTAATTGATTGTTCAAGAGAACCAACCTAGTACTTCACCAAAAAAATTGATTATTCAAGCAACCAACCGATTATGAATTCTAAAATAAATGGTTTTTTGCACAATTTATTGATTGAAATAGCGGGATGATTGAATGGTATAGGGAAAACAACTCCTAAACCCATGATTCACACACCACTAACTTTATACTTCTTTCCCATAATAAAACTAATATGATTATATATTTAAAAACACTTAAAAGGAATACTCCACATATGAAATCATATAGAATCATTGTAGAAAATTAACACTAAAAAATTCATGCATTAATTCCCATAATTTACACAATGCATCAAAATATTCAAAACATGCTCTAAAACTTCATACATATAAACATTAACACATTATTGAATATAAGAACTCAAAATAATACATATATGGAATAGAACACACCAAGAGTATGAAACCACAATAAACAACACAATTACATAGCGATAATAAAGATAAAGATGCCTTACCTCTAAGTAATCCTCTAGCATAAAATACTCTAACTTGTTGGTTTCTGCCAATCCTCTTGATTTCCTACAAGAATCAAGAATCAAAGAAATTAAAACTCCTTTTAGAACTCAACTAAAACAAAAAATAAAAATATATCTCAACCATTTATCATAATTAAATTTTTAAGAGGAGAAAAGCTAAGTCCATTAACCATTCTTTAAACTTTAATCCTTCCTTGCTTAAGAGAAATGAGGCAGAGCTAAAAGAAATTATGAAAGGAAAGGAGTTAAAATGAATATGAAATTGAGTTTAATTAAGATTTTAGGGATAATATATCAAAGAGGAAGAGAGAAAGAAAGAAATGACTATGGTTGAGTGTGAGGAAACAAAAGTGTAAGAGGGCAGATAATGAATGTGAAAGGGAAGGAGTGACGTCAGATTGATGGTAGAAATAGGTAAGTTGACTGATATGTATATCGAATGTTCTACACATTATCATGGCTACTATAGGAGAGAGGAAAGTGAAGGGAAGAGAAAGTGAGAAAGAATTTTAAAACTACTTTGGGAAATGTTTAGCTAAATTAAAATTGTAAAGTAATGCAAAAATAATCCTAAAGCACCAAAATCTTCTTACTAGAACATATAAATTCTAATTAGAAGGTTTTATAACCATTAAAGATAATCAATCCCAAAACATTGAAGAATCTAAAATCACAAGTGAACAAGTCGATTGGCTAAGGTAACTAGTCAATTAGTTATACAAGAAATTAAAATGTGAATTTCTAGTCATACCAGTTGATTAGTTTGGGTAACTAGTCAACTAGTATGCCCAAAATTGACAGTTTTACCCAAATTTTAAGCCCTTTTCAAACTAAAAAACTAATTTACTTTTTTGTCAACATAATTTTAAATATATATTAAAGGATTTAAGGATGGGGCACATATATTTGGAGAGTCAAATGTGTAACTATATGTTTTTAGTTCTATGAGTTATGCTTGTGTACTATTATAGGGATGGTTTAAGTGAACCATGTTCCCTTATGTATATGGCATGTATGTAAAATATGTTGTAGAATATGTGTAACACCCCAAAATTCACTAATTTTTTTTAAACGGAAGCAATTAAAATAGAAATACTTAAAACCTGTGAATTCTAGAAATGTTACCGCCACACTTAGTACTAGACCAGTTCTCTCCGATAGTTCCAGTACCAAGTGTTGAGGCTAAAGAAGAGATTAACAATCAATTACAAAATTAATACAAACTAAAATCCAAATAATCATTAAACAGTTGTAAAACAAAATCAGATTACGCATCAAGAAATGTAATTCATTTCCAAAAGAGAATTAAACTTACAACCAATAAAAGGTTCATTAAAATACTCAATCGAGTACTGAATCAAAAAATGATAAATACTATACCAAAGAAATAAAAAAAGGAATGAAATTGCGTAAAGAATGAATACGGCCATGACACTCTCAAACTTCGAGCCAAACATGCTCAGCACTCAGCCCCAACTGATATCTCGCCCACCTGCACAAATTCAGAAGGGCATACTACTCGTTGGAATGAGCAGAACCCATGAAAAGGGTGATCAGTACGCTACGTACTGAGTAAGGTAACCGAGCACTAAGGCCAACACATAAGCTCATAAACCATGCATAAGAATAAAAGATCATAATCATGATAACATAATTCATGTGATCATCCAAGTAAAAGTATAAAGGCCCATATATATAATCCGATTCAATTACTTAGTTTATCTCTTTTCAGGAATCATTTCACACCATACTTTTATTCAAGTCCATACGATTACGGGAACCCCACTATTTTTATCGGTGGATCGGTCGCGAGGGTAACATACCCTGCCACTATTATATGCCGGTCGATCAGTCTGGCCCCTTCTCGTACGGTGTTCCACTTTAAGTGATTAGTGTCTTCCCATATCTTTCAACATATAACGTTTTGTTTTGTTGAGCTCGGGATCCCCCACTATTATAAACGGTGGATCGGTCGCGAGGGTACATGCCCTGCCACTATTTTAGCAGGTGGATCAATCGCGAGGGAAAACATTCCCTACCACTATTATGCCGGTGGATCGGTTTGGGCTCGTCTCAACATCTTCCACTTTACGTGATTAATGTATTAAGTATCTTATTCAAAGGCTTTCACCTTGGACATGCACGAATCATAAAATTCCACCATCATAATTACACTTTAATTACCACATACACAATATAATACAAAAACCCTAATCAGCCACCACAGACCTCGATTAACCACAACAAACCATAGTTAACCACTCCAAACCCTATTTAACCATACCCACCATAATTAGCCACTCCACGCCTTAGTTAATCATAAAAAACCACAATTATCCACTCCAACCCTAATTAATCACAACAACCCAGAGTTTATTACTCCAAACCCTAATTCAATCTCTTCCATACCCTCATAATGCTCCACATACTATTTTTCATCCAAAATAGTTCAACACCCGAATAATACTTACATTACCTTCCTTACATCCTAAATTAACTTTCCACACATAAATTTCATACCCATGTTGACATTAATCTCCCCATGCAAACCTTCGCATCTTTTTCATGCAAACCCTAAAATTCCATGTGAAACCCTAATTTCAACCATGCAACCCTAATACCGTCATCCAACCATCAATGCCAATATGTAAACCCTAATACAACCAAACAACTATAATTACCACCATAAAAACCTTAGTAACATCATACAAACCCTAATACCACCATATAACCATTAGTACCACCATTCAACCCACGGTTCTGCCATATAAAACCCTAAATTCAATCCATAGCAAAACCCAAGATTTGTCCACATAATACCATTGATTAGATTCTCCCCTTTCATACCCACAATTTAGATTCCCCCTATACAAGACTATAAGTTAGATTCTCCCACATAAAATCATAATTTAGAATCTCCCAAGCAAAACCATAATTTGGATTAATTGGATTCCCCCAAACAAATCATAACTTAGATTCTCCCAATCAAATCATAAATTACATCCTCCCAAATAACATCATAAATTAGATTCTCCCTAACAAACCATAAATTCAATTCTCATATAACATCATAAATTATATTCTCTATACAAAACCTCAAAAATCATAAATCAGATTCTCATACACGAAACCCTAAAATTCTCCATTTTATTCCTCTACTCATGAATAAATGGAATACTTAGGTCAGCTCACATCCCTTAATCAACTTCTTTCTCCATCCTCCTTTTTCATCCTTTCCCCCATTCAAACCACATCAACATTCTCACATGCATGTCTTATAGGGTCACAACACATATCGTCACATACATGTAGTACACATGTCATATAACAACACAAAAGCATGCTTGAGCTCCATGCCATACCAAATATGCAATAATTACAATAATAACATACAAGGCACACAATGCACATTAGCACATAAAAGGCCTTACTGAACCCTTACCTAAAATATTACTAGTCTTGGAGCACGCTTCAACGTCTCCTTAGGGCTTTGACCAAATAATAACATACTAAAAAAATAACCTTAACAAAATTCTAACTTTGCTAACGGCATAAAAATAATAGAGATATTATAAATCTTGATAATATAGGGTTAAAGACTTTACCCTAATAATAATAATGATACTAATATAATAATATCAAAGATAATAAAACTAATATCAATGACAATAACAACAACAACAACAATAATAATAATAATAATAATAATAATAATAATAATAACAATAATATATAAGCTTTAAAATTTAAAGTGGGGTTTCGACCCTACCTATAACTAATGACTTACCATTTATTTAATATTAATAATAAAATAAATAACATATATAATAGTATTCAAATAATAAAGGTAATGATAATATTATTATTAATGGTTATAAGAACAGTAGAAATAATAATACTAAAATAAATAAGTGCGAATGTTAATACAAAATTAGGGCCTAAGATTTTCCAGAATAAAAAATAAAATGTTAATAATAATTATTCTAATAATAAAATAGAATTAAAATACAATAAGGCTTCAGCCTTCAACATAAATAATAATAAAACAATAATACTACTAATAATAATCATAAAACATATTAAGAATATAAATATTAAGAATAATAATAATGGTATTTATATACAAAATAATTGAAATAAATTAAATCAAGGCTTATAATAATATGGAAAATGGCTGAGAGGGTCTAAGGTTCAACCTTAGGCTGGTGAGGATAGGCGACACCGGAGGTGGTGCACGGCGGCGGCGGTGGCGGCCGGAAAAATAGAAGAAAAGAGGGAAAGATGGATGTTGGGAAAAAGATAGGGAGAATTGAGGTGATAAAAGAGGTGTTTATGGTTTCCCAAGAGAAGAGGGACAAAATGATGGTGGTGGTGTAGCCAAAGGTGGCGGCGCACGGCGGCGGAAGGTGGTTTAAGATTTCGGGGTAAAATTATGGCGAAACGAGCAGCCAACTTTGCACGGTTATGGAGGCCCGTGCAAGAAGAATCGAAAGTTGAAAATGGTTTAGTTAACTAGTGGGCGTTGCAGGGAAGAATTTGGTATGTGGAGGTGGCGTTGAGTTGGCTAACGGCGGTGGAAACAGCGTCTGAAGTTGCGGTGGCCGGCAACTCGGGCTTAGGGTCTCGGGGAAGAAAAACTCTAAAAACTCCTATAACAAGGCTATTTATAGATGTTGGAATGGATAATGAGGAGCTGGAGGTCGACATGGAAGTGTGAAATGCAAGAATTTGGGTGGCCGATGGCAGAAAATGGTTGGGCATCGTTTGGTTTGCTTCGAATTTTCGCAAGGCTGGGGAGAAGAAACGGGCGAGAGATAATGGATGAGAGTTATGCCAATTTATTCCTTGAGTTAAGAGGAAGATAATGAGGCAAGAAACGGCCGGTATTAATCACCGTAGCCGGAGAAGCCATTGATGGGTCACGAACTTGCGTCGCAGCGACGGAGGAGGAGGGAGGAAGAAGGAAGAAGAAAGGGAGGCAGGCCGGTTGGCCGGGAAAAGAAAAGAAAAGGGGAAGAACCGGGCCGATCGGCGCGGTGAGGGTTCATTAAATGGAACGACGAGGTTCGGGTGTAAAATGGGTGAAACGTAGCGTGTCGGCAGGAGAAAGAAGGGCGACGAGCGCGGGTTGGGCTGAAGAGGAAGAAGAAAAGAAAGACTGGGCCGCAGCTGGCCCAGTTCAGGGAAAAAATAAGAGGAAAAAGAAAAAGAAGAAAAAGAAAGAAGAAGAAAGGAAAAAGGAAGAAAGAAAAAGAAAAAGGGAAAAAAGAAAGGAGAAAAATAATTAGGTTAGGGCCAATTAAATTAATCTGAAAATTTAGGATATTTAAAAATAATAATATTTCAATAAAGTAATATTTAAATCCCTTTTTAGGCTAAATTAGGATTTTTAAAAGATTTTCCAAAAATTCAATTTTAATTAGTAAAACACCCTAATTTTCTTCCATTAAATTATTTATAAAATTAATATTAATTTGGAACTATTTTCGCCTTATTATTTTAAATAAAATAATTTATTTAATTAATTCCCAAATTAAAATCTTTAATTAGTTAAAATACCCAAATTCCTCCTAATTAAAATACTTATAAAAATATTCTTGATTTGCCCTAATTAATTTCCTTTTATTTTAATAAAATAATTTATAATAAAACCTCATTTAAATATAATATTTAAAATTAGGAATTTTCGGGACATTTCAATATGTGTATCATTGTGCATATGGAATGTATTTCAATGTATTATTATGCATAAAACATATACACCAAGAACGTATGCATGTTTTTAGTATGTCATTTAAAACTATGATTATCCATGTTCCCTATGGTGAATTTAAGTAGATACATGCATGACTTAGTGTGAACAATATGTGAATGTCATATTTTAAGCACTACATGCATGCCTCGATATGTTGAAGTATGATCATAATATGTGTGTCATAATTTATGTGATAGGGGTAGATTAGTTTGCTTAGTATGCATTTATATTGATATGGTTGTTGTTATAATTCCCTACTTAACCCCATGATCATGAGGTCTTCTGTATGTTTTTGAGGATGAAAAATGAGTAATCTTTCCTCTTCTTCAGGAATAGTCAAATTTATATTGGCATAAGAATTCTAGAGGCACTTCCTTCTGATGATCCTTAAGTAACCGAGGTATTTCCTTTTATTTGTTTTCCTATGGTTATTATTTCCTCCCGATGAATTTCCATACTAGTTTTTGGGCCTAATATGGCTTTGGTTTGTAAACCATGATTCTCTTATCATTTATGTGATGTATCTTGTGTACTCTAGTTTACCTTATATGTTGTGATTCTAGATACTTTACCTTATGTCTCGCATGAGATGAACAATATAATGTTTATCTTAAATTAGATAAGGTGATAGTACTCCATTTTTTATAGTTTTTTTTTATTCCATAAATGTTTTTTTTAAAATGTTACAGTAAAAAATTGAAACGTTACATGATGAAAGTTCTAGAGAGGTTTCATATGATTGATAGTAAGTCGATTAGAGTTTCTTTAGCTACTCACTTCAAACTGTCCACTTTGAATTACCTTAATTCCAAAAATGAGGAATAGTATATGGTCAGATTTCCCTATTCTAGTGTTGTGGGATGTGTGATGTACCCTATGGTTTATACAAGACCAAATATTACTCAAGCTATGAGTGTTGTGAGCAAGTAAATGCTAAATCTTGGGAAGGCTTACTAGAAATTAGTGAGATAGATTCCGAGGTACTTGAAAGGTATTGTATTAGCTTGCTTGGAGAATGGGCGGTCAATCGATGTAATCACTCAGTTTTTTGACTTTTATTTTGGTGGATGCCTTGATAATAGAAGGTCTACTAGTTGTTACGTGCTTTGTCTTGTCAGTTTTGTGATTAGTTGGAGAGCATCCTTGTAAGAGGTGGCTACATCATCCACCATCGAGGCTTCTCTAGAAGCTGCATGGCTTAGAGGATTAGTTTGTGAGCTTAGGTTGTACCAAGGTGCTTCAGTTGTTCAAAGTACCAATTAAAGTGCTACATATTTTGAAAAGAATCATAATTCTTTCCAACATTGAGTGAAGCACATTACTATTAGGTACCGCTTCCTTTGAGGTACCATGGCTGCAAGAAAGGTTATGTTAGAAAAGGTGGCTATTATGGAGAATCTAGAGGACATGGTAATGAAGCGATTGACTATGAAGAAGTTCAAGCATTGCTTAGACTTGGTTGTTGTTCATATACTATGACACCCTTTGGGACAAAGGCTTTTCAGATGGTCTTGTGTATTTTTGTTGCTAGTTGTCCTAAATATTGCATCAAGGCGGAGAAATTATAAGCTTGTGACTCATATTTCATGTGAAGTATAATATGGATGGTTACTTGTAAGTATTTGGTGAAGTTTGGAGAGTAACAATAGTTTTTTGGTGAAACATGGGAGCTTCGTGTTAATAAACATAGCTTTTGTGTGTGTGTTTTTCCCTTCTTTTGTTGTGAAAAATCAAGAATCAGGAAATTAACATGATTTTTATTTTGGGTTACACAATCTATGTTTTTCTTCATGTTATGTCACTGCTTCAAAGTAGTTAATTGCATTTGCTATACACAATAATGATTAGGATTGGTTAACATCGCCGACCCCTCTCTTCTCTAATTATCTTGTATCTTAGAATTCTAAATGTGAGAATTTGTTAACTTAAGTGATTTTGTGAGAACTAATTCTTAATTCTCCTTAGAATTATAATTTCTATACATAAAAAGATCATATATTTTTTTTTCAATTTTTGTTCTTGATTATTTGTATTTTTTTTTAAATTAGAATCCTTAATTTCATTAAATTAGGTGTTGAGCATTCACGATGATGAATTTTCAACCAATCAAAAATTTCATATCCCATCATTGATGTGATCAATCTCTTTGATTTCCTTTCTAAATTGTTTTCCGAACTTTTTGTCAATAGTAGGTGATCATAGTAATGTATATAAAGGTTGGGTGTTGAATATGAGGAGATTTAAGCTTAAAACTTATGATCACGTACCTAAATCTAGACCATTTTATCATGATATTTTCCCTTAGCAATACTTGCAATGCATTTCATGCATGCGTCTTAATGAATATGGTCAGAGAGAAGATTCTATTGTCAACTCACTATAGCAATAGTTTAACAACCTCAAAACATAATTTTTTTCTTCTTCTAATTTTAGGTTTCGACAAAATGGTTACCAACAGAAAAGTACTCTTAAATATCAAAGTACCATAACTAACGATTAGTGAAACAAATAGTAACTATAGAGAATTAGTACTACATCGTTGCAAAACTTACTACTCCGTTTGTACATATATATTTGATATTTTAAATTGATGTACAATTATGAAGATAAGTAGTGAACATTATACCAAGCATTAAATTATGAAGAAAATTATATTACCAATTATGTGATAACTACTTTTAACAATTAATTTCAAATAAGTTACAAATTTATAATTTACATTGAAAAAACTTGTAATATATTTTTATAGGAGTAGTAATTAATAATTAGGCTCGTAAAAATATTGGATATGTATTCTAAGTATAAAATATAAAATATTTTTAAATAAATCAAAAGTACATAAATATCAAATATAAAAATACTAAGGGAGTAGTTACTACTAATAGCGTTAGGTTGCATCCTCCTCTTTAGCCGGTGAACAAACAACAGCTAACTAAAGTTTTGCTATAGCGGCTACAATTCCCTTCCCGTGGTTCCGCCTGCATTTGAGGACAACAAAATAGCTAGCCGTTATAACACCCTTATTGTTCCAGCCGTGGGCGCTCCCTAACAGATATTTTTAATATCATTAATAAATAGACAGCAAGAAACTAAAAGATGACAAGGAAAAAGATAAGGTGTTATAAAAAAGACCAATAATTTCGAACTGTCTTCGGAGAGGCCTCCTCCTACTCCCTATAAATTGTTGAGCTAATTTTTTCCATTTTTGTCCTCCCCTTCTGAGGAGCGTCCTCTCCCTCCTAATCCTATCCTATACACCTTCAAGCTTCAACTCCATTATACCCTTCTTAATTCTTCCTTCGATTTAATCCTTGAATTCTTCGTAGCTCTTCATTAAAGTAAGATTGAGTTTAAAGGAAACAAAACCCAGAAATTGTAAATAAAATGAGAATGTGCGCGGCATGTAAATAAAATACATTATTTCTTTCTTTGAAATCTTAATCCTCAAATTATTCCTTTTCTTCCTCCTGCAGTTTCGCCCTCTTTTGTTTTTCATCATTAATTTCATATAAATATCTCACTTATTTTCTTTTTCTCTTGTTTTTGGCGGGGTATAATTCGGCTATAGCTGAGGCAGACCGGGTTTTAATTGAGTACCGCTTGATCATAATTTATTAGCACAGAACTTGGTGGTTGTTTTGATGAAGACCGCTTTATAAAAAAGGATATTTGATGGCTAGCCCAAGCTTCTGCCTGCCTGCCTTATTTCGACGTAGGGCATTAAAAAACCAGGTTCGTCATTAAAACCTTCGTGATCTACTCTTCAATTACTACCTGCTTGATTGTCTTCCCATTGTTAATACCATCCCATCGGCATAGCCATCGATGATAAATAGTGATATATTTATATAACTGTTCTTTTTTTGGGAGGGGGGGGGGGATGTATTTTTATGCGTTGGTCTTTGATTTTATATGGAAAAGATGAATTGAAAATTTTGGGTTTGTCTGTTATTTGTTGCAGCAAACGCCGAAGGTGTCCGATGTCCCGACGAAGTTGAAGGAAATGGAGAGCTTGATGGTGAATAGGTCAAGCGGATGTGGAGGGGGTGGTGGAGGCAGCTTCCTGTTGTTCATGGAGTTGAGGAAGAAGATTCTGTCCTTCCGTGATATATTTGATATTCCTCCTCTTAACGGCTCTGTTCCTATTCATGAGGTTTGTGTTGATGCCCGCCATGTTCGTCTTAAATCAAAATTTTCATTTTTCCCCCTATATGGGCTTTTCAAACAGCAGTTCTTGAATTCAAATTTTATTTTATCCTCTTTCATTGGATGCAGTTGATTATTGCAACTGCTGAAGATTTACACAGGATGTACCCTGAATTGATCCCTAATGCTCCTACTTCCAATATGAAGGAGAGAAATACCCATCAGGTTTGTTGATTTAATTCTCCTTTTCCTTTCGAGTTTTGCCTTTCTTCTTTGACAGGAAGAAAAAGCAAAAAACCCAAATATAGGAAATGGTTATTTAGGTTTATTGAACCTTGGCGATATGCATTTCCTTGTTTGTAGGGATTGATCAGCTTTTATGGTGTTTTGAACATCATTGGAGATTCATGGATTGATGATAAGAGGACCCAGGAAAAATTCAAGAAGCGTAACATAGAGAGCCTGCGATTAGAAGAACTTGGTACTTAACATCTGCTTTGCATTAACCTTCCCTTGATCTCTTCACTAGGACAAATCGTCACATAGGCCACTAGAATATTTGCAACTAACAAGTAAACATATCAGGACTAAAATATTTTGCCACTGAAATTTTCAACGTCACCCTCCGAGGCCTACGAGCCCCTCACAAAAATGTTAACCGGAGAAAAAGTATTTTGGTGGCCGCAATTAATCTCAATAGTCACAAGTAATTGGTGACCCATATCTCAATAGTCACAATTAATCTCGTGACCCAAGTGTTAATAGCCATGAGTAGTCTTGTGGCGCATATGTTGACAGCCACAAGTAGTCTCGTGGTACATGTGTCGATAGCCAAGAGTAACCCGTGATATAAGTGTAGATATTCATTAGTAGTCCTGTGACTTAAGAGTTGATAACCACAAGTAGTCTTGTGGAATAAGTGTCGATAGCCACAAGTAGTCCCGTGGAGAAAATGTCGTTAGCTACGAGTAGTCTAATAGAGCATATGTTGATAACCACAAATAGTCTCGTGGCACACGTATTGATGTTTATATTAATTTATTATTATAATTATTATTATCATCATCATTATTATTATGATTATTATTCCCATCCTGGTACTGTGAGTAGTCCTCATCTCGATATTTATTGTGAGTAGGTATAACATGCTTCCTGTCAAACTTCTGTGAGGTCACCCATCTACTTTAGGCCAAGTGTCAATAGTCACGAGTAATCCCATAGTGATAGTGTCAATAGCCATGAGTAGTCTCGTGAGCATGTATTGATAGCCACAAGTAGTCCTATGGCACATGTGTCGATAGCCACCAATAGTCCTGTAGAAAAAACTTTATTAGATAAGAGTAGTTTCGTGGAGCACGTATCGATAGCTACAAATAGTCTCGTATTACACATATTGATGTTAATAATAATGTATTATTATTATTATTCTTAACTGCCCCATGCAGATACCTATTGTGATTAGGTATAGCATGTTCTTTGACAAACTTTCAGTGTGGTCACCCATCTTTGAACTGCTCTAAGTGAAGTATACTTAATCGTGAAGTTCTTTAACAATTAAAATCCATTAATAAATGTGCATATTTATTTATATAAGTAGTTGTTTCAAACCTTTTAATCTATCTCAATTATACATTACTTAAATTTGGTATCTCACACACGCACGATTACTTAAATGACTCATAGTTAAAATAATTTTTTTTTCTTATAACCATAATTTTTTTTTGGGTAAGTATAACTATAGTATATTGATATGTATGTTTGCATATTATTTATGATTCCATAATTTATATGCACATTTTATTTAGGACACAAACTAATAATTATTTAATTTTATTTGTTATTCAAATTAGTAAAAAATGAAAGATAGAAAATGAACTTATGATATATTATAATTTTTCTTTAAAAATGATCTAATTAATTCTTAATATAGTGTCTAATTTTTCATATTAACATTTGTGTTATATATATATGTGTGTGTGTGTGTTATATTTAAACTATGATCCAAATAAATAATTAGTTAACTTTACTACTTGTTCAATTTAATCAAAATATTTGGATGAAAATTTAATTTATTATATATTTAAATAAACTTGATCAAACTTCATATTATGGCCATATTTTTATTTATATTTTGAGCTATATTTAAAAAGGTATTGGATTTCACTACATATATTTTTTATGCAACATCTAAGGTGAGTTAACTACAAAAATATTTTTTTGTTACAAATTCATAGCGCGCGTAAGCTAAAAAAATTTCATTTTGTGACAAATTCGTGGTATGTTAGCCACAAATATATTTTTGCGTAACAAATTCGTTGTGAGCTACCCATAATTTTTTTTTGTGACAATTTAGTAACGAAAACATCTTTATATAATAAACTCATAATAAGTTGGCCACAGAAATATCTTTTCATGGTAAATTAGCAATGAAAATATCTTTTCATTGCAATTTGTAGCAAGCTAGTCATAAAAATATATTTTTAGTGACTTATTTATAGTAACTTGGCCACGGAAAATATCTTTTTTTTCATAATCCATGACTAGTTAGGCAGTAAAATATCTTTCTATGGTTAATTTGTGGTATGTTTACCACAAAAATATATTTTCTAACAAATTTGTGGTAATTTAGTCACAAAAGTATTTTTTTATGGCAAATTTATAACGTGTTGGCCACAAAAGAACTTTCTAATTCATGATAAATTAGCCACAAATTTTTTTCAGTGACAAATTAGTGATGAGTTCATCAACAAAATACTTTTCTGTAGCAAAATTTTAATCAGTTCATCACAAAATTAATTTTTTGTGTGGCAAATTAATCATGGATATATTTTTCTAGTGCAAAAAAGGTGAAAATAGCCACTAATTTTTTTTCATATTTATTTTTCGTGGTTATTTTTACCAAAACCATAATCTTATTCTTTGTATACAAATTTTGGCCACGAATTTTTATCTTCCATGCTCATTTCCTTCGCCTATGATACCTTTTGTTGCAGTCCTCATTCTGTCTCTCAACGTATGGTACTGAATTTTTGCTATATATTGATCACTTATTTTATGGCATATCACTGTTGGCTCATATGCAGTTAAAATGATAGCAGCAATGCTTGAATGCATCAAAAAAGCGGCAAAAGAGAGGTTTGACTTAATGGATGAGGATGAAACAAAACAAGACTATAGTACACGTTCGATTTCGATCTCAAGATCATCTGTGGATAGTCGTAATATGGACTGCAAATCACCTGTTTGTTTTTCTCCTCAGACCCCAACTTCTGTCCTTCCTGACTCACCTAGGTTTGATGACTACGGGAGTAGTTACTCTCCCCCTCGACTCTGGAACCTTAGGGCACAAGCTGTTGAGAAGCTTAGCCCTGTGGATTGGAAAAGGCTTAGCTTACACATGTTTCCTCATCTTCAAGCCCTTGAGAATAACCATCAAATCTTGAAAGCTATGTCAGTGGAAGAATCTAGGTCAGAGGATGAACGGAGAAATTCTCAAGTGCAGATTGATGCCGCCAAAGAGACTCAAGATCATGACGACAAAGTGAGAGATGGGAAAGGTGAGGAAAAGCCAAATCCAACGTCCATAGAGAGGGAAAACACAGAGTTGGCAAAGTTTTCCGGAACATTGTCTAAGAAGGAATCAGTTGATGAAAAAACGGAGCAGTTGCCTCCACTGTCGTCATCTCCTCCTCCATCATCACCTCCCCAACCTTCATCAACCATCAATGCCAACGTGCCTAGACTTAAACCAATAAAGACAATGCATCCACCATCAGTTGTTCCACAGCCTCCATCCCCAACCTTAAAATCTAATGCAACAGCCGTAACGCTAACCAACTCCACACCACCGCCACCGCCTCCTCCTCCTCCTCCTCCTCCTCACCCTTGCCTTTCAAACCCTTCTCCCCGCACAACGCCTGCTTCTTCAACACACACTCCTCCTACTCCTTGTGATGTTGCACTTACTTCTGTACTGCCATTGCCTAGTGTTGCACCTCCTCCTCCACCACCATCTCCCATTGGTGTTGCACCGCCTTCACCTCCACCTCTCCCTAGTGCAGCTCCTCCACCCTCACCATTGCCTTGCATTGGTGGCCCCCCTCCACCTTCACCAATTCCGAGTGTAGGATCTCCTCCCCCACCACCGTGCCCTGGTGTAGCACCTCCTCCTCCAATCCCTTCTAGTGCAGGAGTTCCAGTGCCACCACCTCCTATGTCAAAAGGAGGTGGGCCTCCACCACCTCCTCCAACCATAGGAAGGTCCTTGTTGCGCCCTAAGTCGACAACAAAGTTAAAGAGGTCCTCCCACATGGGAAATTTATACCGAATTCTCAAGGGGAAAGTTGAAGGAGCTTGTTTAATTGGGAAGTCTTCTCAAGGTAAAAAGAGCATTGGAAGCAACTCTGCTGGTGCTGGTGGTGGCGGGAAAAGTATGGCTGATGCTCTAGCAGAGATGACAAAGAGGTTTTGCCTCGGATCATAATAAATCTCCAATCTCTTAGGTGCTAAAAAGATAACATAAATGATATGTCTTTCTTCTTCGTTTTATACCTGCAGATCATCATATTTCCAGCAAATTGAAGAGGATGTACGAATGCATGGAAAGGCAATCAAAAAGACGCAGACTGCCTTAAACAGTTTCCAAACAAAGGACATGAACGAGCTTCTTAAATTCCACAAGGATGTAGAATTTTGTCTTGAAGTCCTCACGGACGAAAGCCAGGTGCGAACTTACTTCTTTAGTCAAAATTTTCAGCTCCTTGCAAGCATTGAGTTGATATTCTGTCGGTGGCATTTACATTTCAACTTTAGGTGCTATCAAGATTTGAAGGATTTCCTATGAAAAAATTGGAAGCATTGAGGATGGCAACGGCACTTTACTCTAAGCTGGATGGGATACTGAAGGAATTGCAAAACTTTAAGATTGAGTCTCCATTATGCCAGCTTCTAGACAAAGTGGAGAAGTACTTCAACAAGGTATGGTCTTCTTTCCCATCTCCATCCAGAGTAAAAGTGGAAGAAGATATATAAGTAAATAATTAAATAACCTTTCAATTAGAAGATTACTTTCTCCGGTTCTCCTTCTGACACACCGTTGAAAAAAAATCCATGAATAGTCAAATAACCTTTCTGTTGGAAGACTGCTCTCTCCTTTTATTATATTGTTGAAGAAATGACCCATCTTTTGCAGATCAAAGGTGAAATGGAGACTTTAGAACGGACAAAAGATGAAGAATCCAAGAAATTCCAAAGCCACAATATCCACTTCGACTTCAATATCCTCACGAAGATTAAGGAATCTATGGTGGATGTTTCTTCGAGCTGCATGGAGCTGGCACTTAAGGTAGGCAGAAGGATCCCTTTCTGTTTTTCCTATGAAGAAGAGAAAATAAATCGAACTGAATTGGTGATCATGTATAGTTTCCTCAGCCATGTTTTGTTACCATGTTATAGGAAAGGAGAGATGCAAAGGCAGCAACAAGTGATCAGTCTTGGTCCAAATCAGGTGGCAAGCAAAAAGTATGCGCCAAAATGCTTTGGAGGGCATTCCAGTTCGCATATAAAGTCTATTCCTTTGCTGGAGGACAGGATGAACGTGCTGATAAGCTGACTAGAGAACTAGCTCAGGAGATAGAAACGGACCCAATGCACTGATGCAGGAGTGAGATTTTCTCTTTTTTCTCTCTGAGAAGCTAGCAATTGGAAGTATATGTAGTATATATGGATATTTCTGGCATTTTGTTAAAGATGAAATCTATACACTCACATACATGTATAGTATGTATGAATATAGTGCTACATAATTATACGTTAAGTAGCTATGACATGGAAAATTCCTCACATCTGTTTTTAACGTAGCATCATTTGGCAAGGGCCTTTGTGCACGCCCCTTCTGTTTGACAGAATGACTTTTGACTAGAAATTAGGTTGATACCGAGAGCTGTAATATACGTGAGGGAGAGTTTGGTGCAAGATCAAAGCTAGACTCTAGCTGTATGGCTCCTCTGTGATTTATGTCATGTTTGTGTGTATTATTCATTTATTAATTTTTGTTACATCGAGTTAATAAAATAAAATATCGACTATTCTCTGTATGTCATATTATCTTCTGTGATTAATGTAGTACTCTTGATTTTCTGGATTTTTCTAATGGAATGCTTAGCTGGATCATGAGCTGCTGTGAACAGAGCATGTTAGAGTGATAACTAAAACTAAAATTGAACGTGATCGTTGTCGTTTACTGGTCCTGAATTTACTCAAATCTTTGATCTGCCCTCTCATACCTTCTGTATTAGAGAATAACATCTAAATCAGAACATAGAAGTAAATAGTATAGGGTGATAGGGGTAGAAAATTTATCTCTATCTTTAACATTACTTGTACAGCTTATTTGAAGTGAAATAACACATTCCTAGATTAATAATAGTTTTAAATCTTATTTGTGACTAAAATGAATATTTAGTTGAAAATGTTTTGGTCGTTTCTAAATATAATATATAAAAGGTACAAAATATGATATTTTTTCACACCTAGTATAAGAATAATAATAATAATAGAAAAACCACGTTCTTTAATCTGCGATCCGCTTCATTGAATGCATGAGCATTTAGGGAGAATACCCACTAGCAGATTGAAGTTGGGCCGTGATGCAACAAGTAATTAATTCCGTACAAATGCACTATAAATAAGAGATGATGAAGCATCTTATTATTGTAGTATTTTTTTTTATTCAATCAACAACTTGAAATATGTTATTAGATAGTTAAATTTTCATTTCATATTCATTACAAAGTAATATTCCTAGCATTTGTCAATTTAGACTTGTGCACACAAATATAATTTGTTGTAAAGATATATGTTTTAAAAAATGGACACTATATATCGGCATGAATTAGTTGAAAAGGTGAGCAACTAGAATGAGATAATCAGTAAATAAGGGAAAAAAACATTTTGGATTTCTTTGGATTAAGGAATAAATGCTTTAAAATTTCCAATAAAAACATAAACATTTGAATTTTATTCCAATTTAAAAAAATGTACATTAAAAAAATGTTATTTTTGTATAAATAGGGTTTATATGTATGTATGTATGTATGTATGCATGTATGTATGTATAATGACATGTACAAATACTCATTTTATAGACTAATTAACAACAAATTTAAGTACTCTTATTTTACTATTTACCATTTAATAATATAATTTTTTTTACTTTCCGTAAATTCTTTTATATTAAAAAAAATATAGTTTTTAGTTGATTTTTTTTAAAGTATGCATTTTTATAAAAATTTATTGCTCCTATGATCTTTGAAGCAAAAATTATATAAGTGTCATGGTGCATTGTCGCCTTGTCAAGTAGGGAAAGAAGAGGAAATAATCATCTTCCTCCTCTATTACATCGATTTTCAAACATTGTGAATCTCTCCATTAAACTCACTTGGAACTTCTCCCTCTCCGTTGTATTTCATTCTTAATGGACACGATCACCAAATTCATCATGGTGGTTGCTATTGTCATAGAACATCTCCCTTGTCTACACTACCAATACTTGTCTTATACCCTTTGTCTCTAACTTCAAAATCAAAACCTCAGTTGAGTTGATTATCTCTCAAGAAGATTTTGGCTCAAGCAGGGTAGTTTTAGTACTAAGTATGGGAATTGAAAGTGTAGGGTTTTATAGTATGTATTAAAATCCAATTGTATAAAACTAGAAGAGAAGAAGTTGAGGCTTTGTGATTGTTGAAGTTGAAATTTGTGGTTCCTAATAGGTAATATTTGGATTATTATATGATTTATAATTATTGCATCGATATTAAGAGGTTTTTTAAGGTGTCCCTCATGACTGAGTGCATTCTCTAATCGAGCTTTGAGAGAATATTTTAGGAGATAAAAACTAAATTAGTTCATTCTTTGTAGCATAGTTTTGAAATTTAAATGGATCATCGAAGCATTATCATAATTGGTTCATTGGATTAGTAGTTAGACTAATAGTTTGGACTAGTCAAATTAGTGTTACATATTATAACAATATATATATATATATATATATATATATATATATATATATATATATATAAAGTACACTATAGATGAATCAAATTGGCTACATATTAGTTTTTTTACCATTTTTGTAATGCCCCACATTTAAAAAAATATTTTTTTATAGTATTAAAAGAAGAAAATTTAAATATTTTAAATATTTATTACATCTTTTAAGCAAAATTAAAACCCTAGTTACAATTTAGAGATATTTCGGTCAACTATTTGTATCCTTACTCACAAATTTATTATGTGAGATCTTCTAAGCAATTTTTTTCCATATAAATATTCCTATATTATCCAAAACTCAAAATATTTGAATTTCTTAATTTTTTCCAAGCCACTTTTTTTTTTTTAAAAATAAACAAAGGTTTTGATGAAAAATATTATTTTCATCTCAATTTGTTTTATCATGTTTTGCATGTGCAAATTACCTATTTAATTATCTAAAATTTATAAAACTTTTATGATCATAATATTTTGGAGTTATAAATTACAAAATTAATTAAAATAATTTACCTTTATTTTTATTATTTAAAGATAAATCAATGATTTCAGGCAAAATAAATATGTGAAACTTAGTTTTTATAGCTTTATATTATTGTCATCATTTGATAGTTGATCTCAACCCTCCAAAACCCTCAAGAACTCACCCTAACACTTCATTCCAGCTAAATCTATCAACACTACACACACGCCTCCCAGCATGGACTATGCCATGTGCTAGTCTTGTGATGAAAAATTTCCTCATCCTTAAAATTATTTTCCCTAACTACTTGTTATTTCCCCTTCTCCCTTCTTTAGTTTCTACCTTCCCCAAAAATGCCTAACCTTCCTATAGCACCCCCAATTTTTGAAAAAAATATTATTTTAAGACAATGCTAAAGCATTCATGAAATAAAACAAGAGAATATTACTCTACATCAACCATAAGTGAGTTGTGATCATCACCTAATTCATACCTATTGCAAGGCAAAACATAATAATGAACAAAAATATGCATGCTCAAAAGCATTAATATGATAATACAAGATAATGAGGATGAGACCAATATTGTTTCTTTGGTAATAAAGGAATATCATTACCAGGAAGAAAGAATACATCAAAAGTGCAACATTACAGCAACCATGATATTCTATATCTAAAGAGCAAGCATAGAAGCATCAAAACCCCAACCCAAAATTACATAAATTTCCCCATTTATCAATCATTCTTAGGTATCTTTGAACATTTGAGTTTTTGATAGAACTAAAGCATACAAAAAGCTCAGCTATCATATTATATGTGATTCTCGCCGGTAAGGGTTGTTTGTGGTGAAATATGACAGTGTTACGGCTGCACCAAAGATGGTAGATAATAGCTGCAAATGTGACCCTCCAGATTTGTCCTTGACCTCTTCCAATTCTGGTGATGTTAATCATCTAATAAAGGCAGCTTTGCCATGAAGAAAACCAATGAGGATGCATTAGCCAATTGAGGATGGATCTCCAAATGGTGTCAGCAAATTGGCAGTGGATGAGAAGGTGATTTATATCCTCATCTTCTTGTAAACAGCTTGAAAACAAGCATCATCAATAACATGCCATTTCTTCAATTTAGTTTTAATAGCTAGGCTTTCATGGCATGCCATCCAAGTAACAATTTTATGTTTGGGCATGCCTGGATGCTACCAGACCAAGTCATCCTAAGGGATAGGGGGAGATTGATTTCTGAGAGCATTATATAGGTTGCTTACATGAAGCTTGTCTCTGGAGCAATAGTTAGTAAAAAATTCAACACCATGATTCTGCATATTCAGAATTTGTTTCAAGGTCCAGGAGATATCATGCTTTGGCTTAATCTGCCAGATTGAATTTTCACGTATATATCTTTCATGAACCCATTTAATCCACATGATTTCTTTATTTTCAATGAGTTTCTAGAAGTATTTAGCAATACATGCTAGATTCTAGGTCTCTAAGTGTTTTATATTGAATCCCCCTTCCTGTGTAGGAAGGAAAATTTTGGACCAAGTAATAGGAGCCTTTTTATTCAATGGATCCATATTAGACCAAAAGAACTTCCTATAGAAAGCTTTAATATGGTGGATGACAACATTGGGTAGAAGAAATACCTGCAACTAGTAGTTTGTAATTCCAAAAATTACAGATTGTAATAGTTGCAGCCGGCCAGCAAAGCTTAAGTATTTGTTTGTCAAGGAGTGCAACTGAGCTGTAATCTAATCAATAAGGGGTTGATAAAAGTATATGGAGAGGGCTGAGAAGTTGAGAGGGACACCAAGGTATTTGAAGGGGAAAACACCTTCTTTGAAACCAAGCTGAGACATAATAGAATTCTTGGTGGAAGCTTGAATACCTCCAAAATAAACCACACTCTTTTGGAGATTAGCCACCAGACCAGAAGTTTTCCCAAAAATTTCTAGCTTTGATAGACACTAACCTGAGGTGATATTGCCCTTGCAAAATAAAAGAAGATTATCAGCAAAGCATAGACTAATGATTTTTGAGCCTTTACATTCTGGATAAGGTTTGAAGCCTTTGCAATCCCACAAGGTATTAAGTAATCGGTTAAGATACTCCATGACAATGACAAAAATGTAAGGTGACTGTGGATCACCCTGCCTGATGCCCCTTTTTCCTTGTAAAGGTTTGCACAAAGAACTTTTGATAGAAATTGAATATTGAATAGTGGTAATACACTGCATAATGAGGTGCACAATACGAGAAGGGAAATTTAAACCCAGTAAGATAGCTTGGATAAAAGGCAACTCAAGAGAGTCAAATGCCTTTTTATGATCAACTTTGAGCATCATTCTTGGACTAATGTTCTTTCTGCCATATTTTTAGAGAAGTTCTTGAGCTAACATGATATTATCACTAATCCATCTCCCTGGTACAAAGGCTGATTGATTGCAAGTTATAATATCACCAATCATTTTAGTGAGTCTATTTGTGAGTACCTTAGAGAAGATTTTGTATATAACATTGCAATAGGTAATGGACCTATACACACTAATAGTTATAGCCGTCTTTTTTTTGGGGGATAAGATGGAGAGAAGAGTTATTCATGGCCTTTAAGAGATGACTAGAAGACCAGAAGTGCTGGACAACTATAGTGATATCCCTACCCACCACTGGCCAAGCTTGTTTGAAAAAGTAGGCATTAAAGCCATAAGGTCCAGGGGATTTTAAGTCACCCATGCTATATAAAGCTTGCTTGATTTCTAGATCTGAGATTTGTTGCATCAATTTGATTAAGCTATTTTGAGATAGCAGAGGATCCTGCTTCAAAACACACATGTCAATGGCTAAAAGCCTAGGACTGATAGTACCTAAGAGAATTTTATAGAAATTCTAAATTTCATTTTTAATTTCTCCCCAACTATTTAGCTGAGTACCTATGCCATTATGGAGATGAGAAAGAGGATTAAAGCTTTGTCTTTCCTTAATAAGTGTATGAAAATAGGAGTTTTTTCCATCACCAAACTTGAGAGGTCATGGTTGAGATGGGGAAGTTCCTCATGGTGGGGGATTACCAACCCCCTGACCCAATGTAGTTTCATTCTTTGAGAAACTAAAAGGTTCCATGGAATTCAAGAGTTTGAAAGTATTTCTAACAAGACTATAATCATCAATTTTATCCTTTCCTTTGCCAGGATTTGAGGATTGCAATTGTCTTAAACATTGGTCTCAGAGTTTTTATGTGTGGATGAGGCAGGTATTGTGGTTATTAATTGGTCTAAAAGACTAGTCTCAAAGTCATTTGTTTTCTGAGGCACTACCTCTTCATTTTTAGCCCCTATTTTTGGTTTCCAAACCTTATTTTCCTATTGATGGACAATACCATTTTGATAGAATTTGGTATCATGTACCAGAGTATCACAATTAGAGAAGAAGAAAGGTCTCTAATCATAGGCAACTGGTTGTTTTCGAATGCTAGAGTCAAATTCTATAGGGATATGATCAATAGGAGGAATACTAATATCAATTTCAACCAATATTCTTGGATAAGAGATCCTACTTCTAGTTGCAGTCACCATATCAACACATTTAGGGACCTCTAAACAACTTCCAATTTGACTAAGGGAGTCAGTAGACCATTGTGCTAAAGGGAGACCAGGTAATGTAATCCATAGGGGCATACATCTCCATTCAGTTTCATTGAAGGGAACATTTGGGTTCCATTTCATGACCATCAAAGGTCGAACCCCAAAAGACCAGAAAGGCTTCTCAAAGATAGTGAGGCAATCCTGTTTATTCTCAAATTGAAATAGAAAGAAACCTTGTTCATGGGGAAGAACTTGGGGTATTGTAGAGATTCCTGTCCAATGATCATTAACAAACTTCTTGATTTGCGCTATCGAAGGTTTAAAACCAGGCATCATGCCTATGAGGGTATGTGCCCAACATTTCTCTTCCCTTTCAATCTCCTCTCTTTGAAGCTTAGCCATAGCCTCATGATTAACTATCTCAGGAGAAGTGAATGAGAGATTCATGATAGGTTGTTCTTGGTGATTCTGGAGAATAATGTCCTTCCAACTTAAAGTTGTAGGAGGCAACATATCAGAACATCGAGGAATCAATTTAGTGATAAAGGTTTAGGATCATCAAGTTTCCTAGACTTATGGGGAGATTCAGTGATATTTAGGGCTGTATCCACAAAAGTACTGGGAGATTCAAACGAGGGATTTCAAATAAGGGATTCCTACGGGATAGGATATCGCATCTTAAGATCATTATCTAGCAATGTAAGAGAAATGATGGTCTTCAATTAAGATGGTTCTACAGGAGTCGGTGAGGACTTCTTCCGGCGATTTCCTTTGGCCAAAGTGAGCATTGATCGAGAGATACAAGATCAGGGCAAAGAGGTGCGTAGGGCGCGTTCCATGAGTCCATATTCGTTATAAGGCTGTTGAGAACAATATTATAGATATAATGAGTGTGATAGTTTTAAAAAACCAAATATAGGAAATTGAGCCAAGAGTTTAAATAACCATAAATATAAAAACTTCCCAACATAGTAGGAAAATACTTCTAACCGATTAGCCTAACTCTTAAGCATAGATATAAACCTCCAACCCGAAGCATTGACATGCTAATGACCCACATCATCACCCTCAGCATACTATAACTGAGAGTCGTAACCTTACAAATAGGCCTCTGCTCCCCAAACAAGAAGTTAGATTATCATAGTGACAAGACAAATGTAGTATCAGTACGGTGAAATATTGGTAAAATATACTACCTAAAATATGGTATGACTCATGCAGCACATTGAATTTACATAACATCTTGGTGATATCATAACAATATAACTCAAAGTTAATCTCAAGTAGTAGTGAAACAATACATGCTTGTATGGATATCATGGAAGTATAAGGGTACATTAAATACGATGCAATCCATACAATATAAACCACATTAGAATTCCTCCTTTGGTGACCACACAAACTCTAATTAATAAGAGAGTTCATTCGGTGGCACTGATTTCTCCACCATGAACAAAAGTTATGACAGCATAAATAATAACAATGAGATACCACACCCACAACACAAGGTCATGATACATTGAATGGGCTTTTCTTAGAGGATTCCACACCCACTACACATCGAGTCCACTATCCACAAATTGGGATACCACACCCACCACATGTGATCGAAGTATACTAAGGGGGCTTGTATTGGGATACCTTTCTTACCACACCTTGAATGTCTCTACTGCGAGGGCTAAATTGTTGGGATATCATACTTGCCTAAGCCATGGACAATACGAGGTGCCTGGGGGCTTATTCTGGGACACCTCATCCACCAGTACTAGACACTGATGCCATGCCGACATGCTATAGTGTAATCTTATATCCCAAATATATGAACATACCCCTTACCGGCATCAACCGAATAGAGAAGGAAATAGGTACTAAGTGAAAATATAACCACAGGCAACCCACCCACTAACTCCCGGCAGCTACCCCTAAGAGCCGGATAAAAAGGCTCTAACAAAATCTTATACCAATATTATATATTTTCAAGTGATATCACAAATGACAAATAAAATTCACACATAACCAAATGGGTGTTTCCAAGTGACAATATCGAACACAAATAAATCCCATTATTTGACAAAACTAGGTTTTTCCAAGTGACCAAACATAATTAAATTCTATTACTTAATCAAATTGGGTGTTTCCAAGTGCTAACACCGAACACATCACAAGGCATAAAAGCCACCAATTGGGTGTTTAGAGATGAAAACAAACTTAACCAAATTCAAGTCCCAAATACCATCTTGATGATTCTTATTAAATTAGGGCAATCATAGCTCATGTAAATACATGGAGGTATCAATACAAAGGTCCAAGAGAATAAAAATAATTTATTAAAAAAAAACTAGGTGATCTTAAGCCAAACCAGTCTACTAGTCTGGTTGTAAGAGACTTGAACCAAAACAACATAAGATAACTAGTCGACTGGTTTGGTCTAATTGATCTATGGGTACAAGTAGAGACTAACCCATTTTGTCCTGTAGAGAAACTAGTTGATGGGTTTGACCAACCGATCAACTAGTTATAGAAACCATTCGATTGGTTTGGTTCAACCAGTTGATGGGTCTAAGTAAAGACCAATCCATTTTGATCTATAGAGAAACCAGTCGATGGGTTTGACCAACTGCTCAATTGTTCATTGAAACCAGTCGACTTGTTTATCAAACCAATCGACTACTCTCGTGAAAAAAAAAATCCAAAACTCTAAACCATTCGACTACTCACACAACCAATCAATTGGTTTGAGAAACCAATTAGCTAGTCTAAGTAAAACACTACCCAAACCTATACACACACCAAAATTTACTATACGTACTATATTAATCCTAGCATGCTTGTATATCATAACAAATATAAAAATATATGCTCCACACATAGAATCACATGGATACATGGTAATGTACATACTCAAATGAATCATGCTGAAATGGCCAACTTATGCATAAAATTAGAGAAATCTAGCAATGCTAACTCAGGAAGAAGTATACCCCATGCTCAGATTATAGAATACAAATTAGATCATACTCACATATATACAAAGCATATGGAACTCCAATAAACCACATAACCCTATCTATGTTAAAGATAAGAATGGCTTACCTTGAGGCAATTCTTTTAGCATAAAATCTCTTACTTGATGGCTATCTAGCAGAACCTCGATTCCTAAGAGAATTAAAGTTAAAATCATTAAAAATCATCTGTCAAAACTTCATTAAAATCAAGGAAAATTAGAAGAAGAAGAAGAAGAAGAACACAAAACACTATTTTTTTCTCAAAAATTGGATGTTAAATGAAGAGCTGAAATCAGTAACCTTTCTCAACTTTAATTCTTCCTTGATTAAGGAAAGCAAGAGAGAACTAAAAATCAAGATTAGAAGAAGAAAAAGGAATACAATGCTCGCACAAGATGATAGAAAACTATATTATGTCTTAGTTTTTTCTTAGTAGAGGGGAGAAAAGGGAAATTGAAGGGATGTTCAACACTTGGGAAATTTTATACTAAGAAGAAGGAGAAGAGAGCAAGAATAATGAGTGAGGAATGAAAATGGATCAGAAATGAAAGGTATAGAGGTAAGGCTGGATCAACATTCACAAGAGATAGGGAGATAAGACTGGTAAGTTTAAGTGTGGGAAACCAAAAAGTAAGGGCTGACTTGATGGGGGTTAAAGTGTAATTAGGAAGGAACATGGCAGTGGGTTGGTGAGTTAGAAGATGGTGCACAAAGTCAATCTTGTAATCCAACTACCAAAAGATAGAGGGATAGGTAAGGGAGAACAGAGAAGGTGAGGCTTGCCTCAAAAGTGGTTATTGGGAACATTTTGGCTAATTAAAATTATGTAATGATTTAAATAATGTGAAAATAATCCCAAAGTACTAAAACATGCTTATTAGCATAGTTGGACTCTAATAAGAAGTTTTCATAAACATTAGAGCCAAATTTGAATCAAAATCTAAAATGGATATAAAATCAAAGGACAAATAGTCAATAGGTTTAGGCAAGGTAGTCGTATAGTTTATTAAGAATAAGAATGTCAATTACTTAATGCATCGGTCAATCAGTTAGGCAAACCAGTCAATTGGTAAACCTGAAATTCACATTTAAAAAATATTTCAAGCCCATTCCAAAACCAAAACTAATTTATTTTATATTAACATAACTTTAGACATAGTTTGATGAATTCTAGGATAAGATATTTATAACATCCCTAAAATTTACTACTGAAAAATTTTATTTTTTTTAAAGTTGCAAGTTAAAGCTAAGACAGTAAAATTTGGAGTGCTACGACCACACTTTGTACTAAACCGGTTTCCTCCATAGTTTTGATACTAATTGCTAAAGTTAAAATGTTACTTTACTTAAATTCAAGAATACAATTATAAATTAGAGTAGCGCAATATTTAGAGTGGTTAATTGACCTTCCAAATAAAATACACTAATTGTGATTACAAAAATTTAGTGGAAAGGAAATATATAAGATCATAAGGAAAATATAGAAACCTCCAATTAAAATTACCAGAAAAAATTCCATATAACCATACGTTGTTAACCCGATTAATGACCTTGAAATAACTTACAAGCTGACCTGCAAAGGTCACTTCCCATTAAATAAGTAGGGACCTAAGAAATGAACCCTTTAGTATAATGGTGTTGAGTAACCTATTATATAAGACTAATATACAAGGCTCGCATGCAACTCATCAGATGCATCACATCAATCATATGAACATTGAGTTGTGCATATATTAACAGAAATTCAATAATCATTATATAACCACATGCATCAAGGTCATATGCTACCAAAACTCATTCACTTAGAAATAACATAAACTTACTAATTAAACATCCAAATGATACCCTTTATACTATAACTAGAAAACCACATCATTCTCAACAATAGGCACAACTCACTTAATCAATCCAAAAATTCTAAATAACATCAAAAAAAGAATGTCATGCACAAAAGTAGATCATATCGGCTCATTCATTATTATCTGAACTCATGATATTATTACAATAATTAGTCAACTCATGAATTTTTTCCATGTGGGTTCTAGAACCACACTATTCTCATTGGTGGAACAGTAAATCAAAGTACAACCCCAAGGCAACACTCTTTTGGCCACTATTTTTACTATTGGTCTAGTAAATTAAAGTACAACTCCAGGGTAGCACACTCATGGCCACTATTCTCACTAGTGGACCTGTAAATCAAAGTATAACCTTAGGGAAGAATTCTCTTAGCCACTATTCTCACTGGTGGACCGATAAATCAAACACAACCCTAAGACACAACACTTTTGGCCATTATTTTCACCTGTGGACTGGAAAATAAGGCACAACTAGTGCTGACCCATGTGATGTTCCACTATAAGTAATTAGTTTCTTCCTAAAAGTTATTATCATCCAAGGGTTTTATTACTTGAGTTTGGGATCCCACTATTCTCACCAATGGAATGATAAATAAAGTATAACCATAGGGCAACATGCTCTTGGAAACTATTCTTACTAGTGGACTAGTAAATAAAGTACATCCCTAGGATAGAATGCTCCTGGACACTATTCTCTCTCTTAGATCCGTAAATAAGGTACAACCGGCCCCGACTCAAGTGATCTTCCACTTTAATTTATCAGTATCTTATTTGTGTTTTATTTGTTTCATTTATAGTATATAAGCATATACAACTCAAGTATGGCTCCTATTATAATCCCCCAAAATTTTAGAAAACTTATAATTTAATAAATAGCTTTTAAAATTATTTAATTTAATTATTTTATGGATTTTTGAGTATATAAATTTGGAGAGAAATATTTAATAAATTAAAAATAAATATTTTGTTATTTTATCATATTCTTTTTATTTAAACAATTTTCCAAACTAATATATTACTAAAATTATCCTTTTTAAACCAATCTATTAAATTATATTAAATTAAATTATTAAATTGAATGATTTATCAAATATATTACATTTTATTATATCACAAATTAAATTATTTTATTTTCCCTATTTTTCCCTTTCCCTTTTTCCTTTTCTTTCTCCCTTTTCACCTTTTTCCTCTTCCTTTCTGTTTCCTTTTCCTCTCCTCTTCGAGCTGCCCGATTGGCCAGCAAGCCCCTCCCCCTGCATATCTGGGTCTCTTGCCCATTCCCTCCCATTCCTTTTCTTCTCCTACACGGGCAGCCCACCGTCTTTTTCTTTTTCTCCTTCCCCCGGCGCAACAACCCAGCCCAGCTCCCACTCTTTCTTTCCTTCCTTTCTCCCCTTGGACCAGCCTGGCCCAACTCCTCTTCTTCTTTTTCCCTATGCCGGCCTGCTCCCCTTCCTTTCTTCATCCTTCTTCTGCCTCGACCTAGCATACCCCAAACCCGTCGTCAACGCCATAACCGCTTGTCATCTCGAGCATGCTAGCTACCGCAGCCTGCAACCACTGCTACCACCTACCTCTCTCTCTCTCCCTCCCTTGTCCCTCTTTTTTCACCATTTTGGAACCGGCCAGCCATACACCCCATCTCACATGGCCTCCTTTTCCTTTGTTCCCTTCCCTCTCCCTGCCTCCCTACCACCTCCCTACCACCGACTGATCTTCTGCCTCTATCCTCCCTCTTCTTTTTCTTCTCCTCTTTATCCCTTTTCCTGCCCCATTTCTTCAAGCATTTCCCTTCCCCGACCTCCCTCTTCTCCCTTTCTTCTCCTTCCTTTTTCCTAACGATTTTGGCTACGCCGCCTCCCTCCACAACATCAACAACAAAACCAACCCCCTACACCACTCCTTGCCACCCTCTACTCCAGCCTTGCACCACCATAATACCCCCTCGAGCCCCTACAGTCCGTTCGTCCTCCCCTATTCTTTTTTTTCTTCTTTCTCCCCCTTATCGGTAACCTCCCTGCAACCCCTCCATCGACCGCCGTCCGGCCGCCTCTGCCGCTACCCAAATAACCAGTCCACTCCCTACAACCTCCTCTACCACCCCACGCCCGTTTTTGTAGAAACCAGCCCCTTCACCCCTTCATTTTCCTCCTCTCTTTTCCTTCCTTCTCAGCCCCGTCCACTCCTACAATCCACTTCGCCGCCACCTCCGCCTCCCTTGGCTGCCAACAACCCATCCCTAATCGCCACCTACATGCTCTCTTCATCCTACACCCTTCCCTTGCCTCCAATCCTCCCCCATCTACATTCTTTCCTAGCCTAAAGACTCCAACCCAAAAATAGCCCATCACTCCTTTTCCTTCATCCCCCTTCGAGCCTTCCTCTTTTTATTTTGCATGCAGCTCATGTTGCATGAGCAGTATGAGCTGCTACATGCCGTGGATATTTTAGTTCATAAATTTTAAGGTATAATAATATATAAGTTAATTATTTCATTAAGTAAATTTTATAAAGTTTTATGCTTTGGTTTCTCATCTCTAATATGATATATTTTGATACTACTTTTAGGTGTTGATTTTTGTATCTAAAGCTTGAATCTTTAACAGGGATATCGGTAAGGTTCAATTTTTTGGGATCTAAGGTAATCGTTAAACCCCACATAAATGTATGGATAAACATACGCTAGCATATTAGGGTTTTAATATGTTATTTTGCATGATATAAATATTGTTTAATATATTATATGTAGTTGCTTATGATGATTGATAAAAGAGGAAAGCATGTTGGTTATATGCTATGTGTGGAAGTATTTATTAATGAAATAGTTTGGTTATTAATGAAAATATTGATTACTTATTCATATTAGATTATGTTATTGTGATCATTAATGCATGAATAATATTATTATAAGCCCTAGGGGCATTTTAGTAATATATATTGTGCAAGAATGTTGCCTAATATGTGTGGGTGATGAGGAATATTATGTGAAATATAATAGTTGGTGGAATTTGGATAAGGAAAATGGTGTATTAATATTAATATTCATGTAGTACTGATGATAAAAGTGGTATAATAAAAGGGCAAAATGGTAAATTTATAAGAAAAGGGCATTGTGGTAATTTTAGAGGAGAAGGAAAAAATGGTAAATTGTAAGTAAAAGGGTATTATGGTAATTTTGGGAGTAAAGGACAAAGTGGTAATTTTGGGAAGTAAAGGGGGTAAAATGGTAATTTTGGAAGAGAAGGGAAAAATGGTAATTTTGAAAGAAAAGATCAAAATGGTAGTCTTGGATGTAAAAGGGTAAAATAGTAATTTGCAACAAAAGGGTATTATGGTAATTTTAATAATGGAGAAGGGAGATATAATGATTATAATAATGGAGAAGGGTAAATTAGTAATTATAATTATGGAGAAGGGTAAGTTGGCATTTATAATAATGGAGAAGGGTAAATTGGCAATTGTAATTATTGAGAAGGGTAAAATGGTAATTATAATAATTGAGAAGGGTAAAATGGTCATTATGATAATGGAGAAGGGTAATTTGGTAATCATGATAATGGATAGGGGTAGTTTGGTAAATATAATAATGGATAAGGGCAATCTGGCAATTATGAGATTAAAGAAGGACAATTTGATAATTGATCCAACTAAAGGGGAAATTTGATAATTATGATAGTGAAGAAGGGAAATTTGGTGATTTAACCGACTAAAGGGTAAATTGGTAATTATTTAACCAACTAAAAGGGCAAATTGGTAATCACTATAATGAAGAAGGGTAATTAGGTAATTTACCAACTTGAGGGCAATTTAGTAATTATAACAAAGGAGAGGTAAATCAATAATTCATATATAACATGTTGATGGGACACTAGAGGTTCGTAATAAGATCCAAGTAATACTGAATAGTAAGGTAAGAGTATTTGACGATTAGTAAGTATTACGAGAACGAATCCTAAATCAGAATCGGATGAGATTATGATGGCCTTAATGATTCCTCTATGTTATCTTAGATAACCGTATGAATAAGAAATGCCTAATGATATCATAATGATTGAAAGTGAATAAATATTTGATTGTTGTGTTTTTCGTGATCACCATAATTAAGACACGAATACTTAAAGTAAAAGACCTCGAGATCGAGAATGGTGGCTCTTTAGGGGTCGCTACCCTAAAGAAGTAGTTTAGCCCACGATTATTAAGGTATTTGCAGGTGTGCCTTTGTACATCAGCCAGGCCCTATATCTTACTCTATCTAGCTCTACAAACCTTTTTAAATGATATGCATACTTATTGATTAGGTGTCCTTGTCGGTAGGGTACTGAGTAGCTTTATGCACCTATACAACCAGGGTACCTTTGCGTCCCTGGTTTGATGGTTGAAGGGTACTAAGTAGCTTGTATGTACCAATACGACCGGTGTACCTTTGTGTCCTGGGTTCTTGATCTCCCGTCCGAGGCAAATAAATGGAATTGACGTGCTACTTAAAAAAAAGGAAAAACACTAATCATGAATGTGAAAGATTAATGAGCTGGGCCTAGTTGAATTATGATTTTGAGTACCGATCCATCGGTTATAATAGTGGCCAAAAAGCATGTTGTCCTGGAAAATGATTATAAGTACTGATCTACCAGATATAATAGTGGCCCAGGAGCGTGATGCCCTGGCAGATGATTATAAGTACTGATGCACGAGACATAATAGTGGCTCAGGAGCATATTGCCCTGGATGATGTTGATATATATTCCGATCTACTAACAATAATAGTGAGGGTCCCGAGCTTAATAAAACCAGTCATGGATGTGAATAAAGTTATGGAAAAATAATAATCACTTATTGTGGAATACCATGTGATTCAGGGGTAGACTGGTCCACAGGTGAATAATAGTGGCTAGGAGTGTTTTGCCCTGCATGACCAGTCCACTAGCGAATAATAGTGGCCAGGAAGTATTGATTTTAAACTATGACATGACTTAAGGCCCAGAAGCATTAGTTGTACGTTATGACTTATTAATAATTGATGGACTTGTTAAGTATGTGATTGTGGTGCACGTATTTCTTATTATATATGTATATAGCTTTGTATCATTATCGGCCTACTTTTAAGTGTGTTTTTAAAGGGTTAATTAGTACCATAGTAATGAAGGGTTCCATTTGTGGGGCTTTTGCCTATTCAATGGGCAGTGTCCCTTGCAGGTCCTTTCCGGAACTGTTAGGGTTTTTCTCTTTCTCTTTTAAATTCCTGATTTCAATGTTATTATTGCTTTTGTAACCACCCCTGGTGGGTTTTATTCTTGTAAATGGTTTATTATGCTACTCTGATTTAAATATGGTTTGTAAATTATATTTTACACTTTTAGCCTTAGCACTTGGTACTAGAACGGTAGGAGTAAACCAGTCTGGTACTAAGTGTGGCAGTAATATCCCTAGAATTCACAGTTTTGTAATTTGCTTATGATAACTCTTTTAAACAAAATGAAAACTTTCAGTAGTGAATTTTGGGGGTGTTACAAGGTGGTATCAGAGCTGGTTTTGACCTCTCTTCCGATTTGAAACTTTTAATTTGATACCACATGGTGGTATCACAGCGAGTTTCGACCACTCTTCTAATTTTAGACCTTTTAATCTGATACTACATGTTGATATCAAAGCCGTTTTTGACCGCTCTTTCAATTTCAAACCTTTTAAACCAATACATAAGTTGGTATGAGAGTTTTTTTAACAACTCTTGCCATGTTAAATGAATTTAAGTAGATACCACAGCTGGTATCTGATCTGGTTTCAACCACTCTTATAATTTCAATTATTTTAAGCTGGTACCCCAAGTTGGTATCTGGTATTTTCTGAAAACCTTTCTCGATTTTTAAATGTTGAGATGATGCAACAAGTAAGTATCAAAGTGTTTCACAGAAGTTTTGAAGGTAAACTAATTCTTTTAAGGTTTTCCCTTAAATCTCTAACTTATTTTGCAAACCAGATTAGTCCTAAGAGTTGGGTATGGTTAAGTGACCTCAGTTTAGGTCACCTACCTTGAAAAATAGCACCTTCCCTAACGAACTTCTATTTTACAGCTAACTTGGAATGGACCGAGATGAACAGATCAACAATTTAGAGAGAGTGTTTGAAGTGCTCGTGGGATTAGCCCAGCGATCCTCGGTACCTGAACCTCAAACCGCTTGACCTCAGATGGGTATCGGAGAGGATTGGCTGGATAGAGTTTCACATCCTTGACCTCCAACCTATGACAAGAAAGAAGACCCTGTAGTCCTGGAAAGTTGGATACGAGATTTTGATAGGACCTTCGAGGTGCTCAACTGACCTAAGGAGCGAAAGACAAATATTGTAGCGTACTTCCTTTGAGGACCAACCAACACTTGATGGGAAGACTTTCGTACCCAAGGAGAATGACTAGCATTTTGGGAAGACTTTAAGACTTCCATCTGCACATGTTTCTACCCCAAAAGTCTCAGAAGGGCCAAAATCAAAGAATTCATGGAGCTGACATAAGGAAGCTTGTTGGTCCGAGAATACTATGCATAATTCACCGAGTTGCTGAGGCTCGCCCCGAAATAGTAGCTAACAAAGCTATAGTGGTCTTCCAGTTTGAGCAAGGACTTCATGTCAACATCCAAAGCTTGATGGGCACCAACATTTTCCACCACTTGGCTACGGTGTACGAGCGGGCATATATCGCCGACGCCTTGGTCCAAGAACAAGCTTCCATCCTAGGCAAGAGGAAGAACGAAGAGACCGAGTTTGGAGAAAAGAGTCATTGCCCCAGTAGCAAGGTTTTTCTTGTCTAGCCCCCAATTCAAAATAAGGTTCAGCATAAAAGAATCAAAGTGCTCCCAAAGTAAAGTCCAGCAGGTGATCGGTCCGATATTACCATTGCCGACGTTGCAAAAGAGAGCATCCAAGCAAGGATTGCATGGGAAAGTTGGTTTAATGCCACAACTGTGGATAGCTTGGGCATAGGAGCTATAAATGCTACAGCGTACCCCGTGAAGGAATCCAGAGGTCACAACAACTATCATTTAGGTAGAATCAAGCGCTTGGAGCAATCCGTTCAACCTTGTTAGTTTAAGAAGATGAGCAAGTAATTGATCGGGATACAACTTCTTCGAGCTTACCATCGGGTCCCGCATAGTTGTTTTTATTGTTAAATATTTGTGTAGTTATTTTCAATAGTTGAGTAAGTTTTTCTTTAAGGGGGTAGTTACCCCAAGTAACTTAGGATCTCTCTTTGTAACCCTAGTGCTAAGGCGTAAACTTCGGGGACAAAGTTTTTTCTTTAAGGGGGTAGTGATGTAATCCCCCAAAATTTTAGAAAACCTATAATTTAATAAATAGCTTTTATTTGAAATAAATTATCTTTTAAAATTATTTAGTTTTATTATTTTATGGATTTTTGAGTATATAAATGTGGATAGGAATATTTAATAATTTAAAAAAAAATATTTTATTATTTTATCATATTCTTTTTATTTAAATAATTTTCCAAACTAATATTTTACTAAAATTATCCCTTTTAAACCAATCAATTAAATTATATTGAATTAAATTATTAAATTAAATGATTTATTAAATTAAATGATTTATGAAATATATTACATTTTATTATTTCATAAATTAAATTATTTATTTTCCCTTTTCCCTGTTTCCTTTTCTTTCTCCCTTTTCTCCTTTTTCTTCTTTCTTGCTTTTTCCTTTTTCCCACCTCTTCGAGCCGCCAAGCTGGCTTGCACGCCCCTCCCCCTGCTCGCCTAGGCCTCTGGCCCATTCCCTCCCCTTCCTCTCCTTCTCCACACTGGTAGCCCACCATTTTTTTCTTTTCCTCCTTCCCCCCAGTGTTGCAACC
Organism: Tamarix chinensis; assembly: GCA_030549775.1. Taxonomy (NCBI): domain Eukaryota; kingdom Viridiplantae; phylum Streptophyta; class Magnoliopsida; order Caryophyllales; family Tamaricaceae; genus Tamarix; species Tamarix chinensis. Next base: position 85,443,440 of record CM060177.1, on the reverse strand, counting down.
CAGCCCAGCTCCCCCTCTTTCTTTCCTTCCTTTTTCCCTATGCCGATCTGCTCCCCATCCTTTCTTCCTCCTTCTTCTGCCTTGACCCAACATGCCCCCGACCCATCGTCATTGCCATAACCGCCTACCACCTCGAGCATGCCGATCATTGTAGCCTGGAACAACTGCCACCACCTACCTCTCCCTCTCTCTCTCTCTCTCTCCCTTGTCCCTTTTTTTCACCATTTTGGAACCAGCCAACCATGCACCCCATCCCGCATGGCCTCCTTTTCCCTTCTTCCCTTCCCTCTCCCTGCCATCCTAGCACCACCCTACCACCCTAAACACTACCACCAACTGGCTACCTGCCCCTATCCTCCCTCTTCTTTTTCTTCTCCTCTTCACCCATTTTCCTGCCCCATTTCTTCAAGCATTTCCCTTCCTCGACCTCCCTCTTCTCCCTTTCTTTTCCTTCCTTTTTCCTCCCAATTTTGGCTACGCCGCCTCCCTCCTCCGCTTCAACCGCAACACCAACCCCCTACACCACTCCCTACCGCCCTCTACTCCAGCGCACCACCGCAATACCCCCACGAGCCCCTGTAGTCCCTTCTTCCTCCCCTCTTATTTTTCCCCCTTCTTTCTCCCCTTTATCAGCAACCTCCTTGCAACCCCTCCTTCCGCTGCCATCCATTCGCCTCTACCGCCACCCAAATCACCAAACCTCTCCCTGTAACCTCCTCTACCACCCCACACCTAATTTTGTTGAAACGAACCCCCTCACCCTTTTATTTTTCTCCTCTCTTTTTCTTCCTTCTCAGCCCCGTCCACTCCTGCAGCCCACTTCATCGCCTTGCCGCCGTTGCCTTCGCTGCCCTTGGTCGCCAACAACCCATCCCTAACCGACACCTACACCCCTTCTTTACTCCTGCACACTTCCCTTGCCTCTAATCCTCCTCCCATCTACCTTTTTTTCTTAGCCTAAAGACTCAAACTCAAAAATATCCCATCAATCCTTTTCCTTTACCCCCCTTCGAGCCTTCCTCTTTTTATTTTGCATGCAACTCATACTGCATGAGCAGTATGAGTTGCTACATGCCTTGGTTATTTTAGTTCATAAATTTTAAGGTATAATAATATATAAGTTAATTATTTCATTAAGTATATTTTATAAATTTTTATGCTTTGGTTTCTCATCTCTAATATGATCAGTTTTGATACTAGTTTTAGGTGTTGATTTTGGTATCTAAAGCTTGAATCTTTAACGAGGATACTGGTAAGGTTCAATTTTGCGGGATCTAAGGTGATCGTTAAACCCCACTTAAATGTATGGATAAACATATGCTAGCACATTAGGGTTTTAACATGTTATTTTTCATGATATATATATTGTTTAATATATTATATGTAGTTGCTTATCATGATTGATAAAAAGAAAAGCATGTTGGTTATATGCTAACTATGGAAATATTGCTTAAGGAAAGAGTTTGGTTATTAATGAATATACCGAGTACTAATTCATCTTAGATTATGTTATTGTGATCATTAATGCATAAATAGTATTATTTTAAGCCCTAGGCACATTTTAGTAATATATATTGTGCAAGAATGTGGCCTAATATGTATGGGTGATGAGGAGTACTATGTGAAATATAATAGTTGGTGGAATTTGGATGAGAAGAGTGGTGTATTAATATTAATATTCATGTAGTGATGAAAACTTAATAAAAGTGATATAATAAAAGGGCAAGATGGTAAATTTGTAAGAAAAGGGCATTATGGTAATTTTAGAGGAGAAGGGTAAAATGGTAAATTGTAAGTAAAAGGGTATTATGGTAATTTTGGGAGTAAAGTGGAAAACAATAATTTTTTAAGTAGAGGGGTATTATGATAATTTTGGGAGTAAAGGGTAAAATGGTAATTTTGGAAGAAAAGATCAAAATTGGTAGTATTGGATGTAAAAGGGTTGCAACAAAGGGGTATTATGGTAATTTTAATGATGGAGAAGGGCGATATAGTAATTATAATAATGGAGAAAAGTAAATTAGTAATTATAATTATGGAGAAGGGTCAGTTGGCATTTATAATAATGGAGAAGGGTAAATTGGCAATTGTAATTATGGAGAAGGGTAAAATGGTAATTATAATAATTGAGAAGGGTAAATTGGCAATTGTAATTATGGAGAAGGGTAAAATGGTAATTATAATAATTGAGAAGGGTAAATTGGTAATTATGATAATGGATAAGGGTAATTTGGTAATTTAACCAACAGAAGGGTAATTTGGTAATGATGATAATGGATAGGGGTAATTTGGTAAATATAATAATAGATAAGGGCAATCTAGCAATTATGAGATTGCAGAAGGGTAATTTGGTAATTCACTTACTAAAGGGCAAATGGGTAATTAGGATATTAAAGAACAGCAATTTGGTAATTTATCCAACTAAAGGGGCAATTTGGTAATTATGATAGTGGAGAAGGGCAATTTAGTAATTTAACCAACTAAAGGGTAAATGGGTAATTATTTAACCAACTAATGGGGCAAATTGGTAATCATGATAATGAAGAAGGGTAATTTGGAAATTTATCCAACTTAAGGGCAATTGAGTAATTATAACAAAAGAGAAGGGCAATTCGGTAATCTAACCAACAAAATGGGAAAAATGATAAGTGTAACAATTATAAAGGGTGAATGGTGATCTAAAAAGCGTAGGAGATAACTTGGTAACCTAAACCAAGAGAGGGGTCATTTTTTAATTATGCAACTTGAAGGGTGATATGGTAAATTAGCAAATAAGGAAAGGATGGCTTAATAACTATACAAGTAAAGGGTAAATCAATAATTCATATGTAACATGTTGATGGGACACTAGAGGTACGTAATAAGACCCAAGTAACAATGGATAGTAAGGTAAGAGTATTTGACGATTAGTAAGTCTCACGAGAATAAATCTTAAATCAGAATTGGATGAGATTATGATGGCCTTAATGATTCCTCTATGTTATCTTGGATGATCGTATGAATAAGAAATGCCTAATGATATCAGAATGATTGAAAGTGAATAAATATTTGATTATTGTGCTTTTCGTGATCACCTTAATTAACACACGAATACTTAAAGTGAAAGACCACGAGATCGGAAATGGTGGCTCTTTAGGGGTTACTACCCTAAAGACGTGGTTTAGCCCATGATTATTCTGGTATTTGCTGGTGTGCCTTTGTGCCCCAGCCAGGCCCTATATCTTACTCTATCTAGCTCTATGGACCTATTTAGAGGGTATGCATATATATATATGTATTAGGTGTCCTTGTCGGTAGGGTACTGAGTAGCTTTATGCACTAGTACGACCAGGGTACCTTTGCGTCCCAGGGTTGATGGTTGAAGGGTACTAAGTAGCTTGTATGCACCAGTACGATCGGTGTACCTTTGTATCTCAGGTTCTTGATCTCCCGTCCAAGGCAAATAAATGGAATTGATGCGCTGATTAAAAAAAGGAAAGACACTAATCATGAAAGTGAAAGATTAATGAGCCGGGCCTAGTTGAATTATGATATTAAGTACCGATCCACAGGTTATAATAGTGGTCCAAAAGCGTGTTGCCCTGGTAGATAATTATGAGTACCGATCCACCGGATATAATAGTGGCCTAGGAGCGTGATGCCCTAATAGATATTTATGAGTACCGATCCACCAGACATAATAGTGGCCCAAGAGCCTGTTGCCCTAGATGATGTTGATATATATTCCGATCCACCGGCAATAATAGTGGGGTCCCGAGCTCAATAAAACTAGTTATGGATGTAAATAAAGTTATGGAAAAATACTAATCACTTATAGTGGAACACCATGTGAGTTAGGGCTAGAACGGTCCACTAGCGAATAATAGTAGCCAGGTGCATTTTGCCCTGCATGACTGGTCCACCGGCTATAATAGTTGGGTTCCCACACTCACATGGATATAAAATCTGAGAGATGATTGAATAATGATGGACTAATGGCTTAAGGCCCGAACATATTGATTTTGCACTATGACATGACTTAAGGCCTAGAAGCATTAATTGTACATTATGACTTATTAGTAATTGATGGACTTGTTAAGTGGGCAGTGCGCAACGTATTTCTTATTGTATATGTATATGGATTTGTATCATGTGTTGCATTACAGGCCTACTTTTAAGTGTGTTTTTAAAGGATTACACAGTACCATAGTACTGAAGGGTTCTATTCGTGGGGTCCTTGCCTATTCAATGGCCAATATCCCTTGTAGGTTCTTTTCGGTGCTATTCAAGTGGGTAATGGGCAAGAGAGTAAGGAATTATCCGGAACAGTTAGGGTTTTTCTCTTTTTCTTTTAAATTCCTGGTTTTAATGTTGTTGTTGCTTTTGTAACCACCACTGGTGGATTTTATTCTTGTAAACGCTTTGTTATGCTTCTCTGATTTAAATATGGTTTGTAAATTTTTGTTTTATACTTTTAGCCTTAGCTCTTGGTACTGGAACGGTAGGAGTGAACCGGTCTGGTACTAAGTGTGGCAGTAATATCCCCAGAATTTACAATTTTGTAATTTGCTTTCGTTAACTCTTTTAAATAAAATGAAATTTTTTAGTAGTGAATTTTGGGGGTGTTACACCTGCCCTACTACCACATCGAGACTACCCTATCCCCTTGGAAATCCTAATTTCATAAGCTCTTGTACATCCTTACCCCCTTTATGTAACTTTGAGTCCGAAATTTACCAAACAAACCCACACTTGTTGTTCAAAACCCCTCTTATCATGAGCCATAGCCTATTACCCTTATATCTCACATATGATAACAATTGGCCTCTAGGGTTACTCCTCAACACCTTAGTTTTTCCTAGTTGGCCTAACTCCTCATCTACTACTTATTTAGCCCTTATTTTCCATAACTAGGCATATATTACTATGATTAGCCATCCTGTAAATTTTTGTAGGCTAACTTCCCCATTTCGAACATGTGATAATAACCTCCTAAATCTGACCTCTCTTTAAACCCTAATTCCTTATTATGGTTATAACTACTCCCATTTATCCCACATGACTATTAGATTTGGTACAATCTCCAAATAACATGACTAACATCATAATCCAGGGTTACATCCCAACTCCCCAGTTTCTTACATGTAATAATAACCTACCCCTATGGTTTTGTAGTTCGACCGATGAAAACCTTGGTTCCACCTTTTTGGTAACCTCTCATCCCTTAGTGTTCAAAGGACTCCTCAAATGTTTAAGGCTACCCAAAAATGTCATCATTAATCCCCATATTCACTCTTAGCAACCAACCCATACTCTACTCACCCATGGTCATAGGTTTCTTTGGGTTTGACTCACCTTATGCATGTTTATTAAATTAATCACCATAGTACATGTAAAATCACCAAAATGCTCCTATACCATGTAATATTGATATTTATGCTCAAACATGAGTTAATAATACAAAAAATCCCTATTCTCATACATAGCATCAATTAATACTTATCATGTATATTTATTAGGATAACCACCATTGTACATTCAAAATTACTAAAATTTCCCTAGGTTATATAATATTAATATTCATGTAATATTGATATTATATGTAATATTCATGTAAATTACCAAAATGCTCCTATACCATGTAACATTGATATTCATGCTCAAACATGAGTTAATAATACAAAAAATCCCTATTCTCATACACAACATCAATTAATACTTATCATGTATATATATTAGAATAACCACCATTGTACATTCAAAATTACTAAAATTTCCCTAGGCTATATAATATTAATATTCATGATGGAACATGTATTTCTAATGCCACAAAGCCCTATTCTCATTCTGAAACTCACATAACACTTAACCTACACATTTATTAGAATGATCACCATCATTCATTAAAAATTACCAAAATACTCCTACACCTTAAAATGTTGATATTCATGCTAAATCATGTGTTCAATATACACCAAGATCCTATATCTATTTGTAGCAATATTTATAATACATTAGGCATCCCATTTAGGGTAACATATCATGATATGTCTAAATTACTAAATTTCCCCTAAGGGTTATAGTAATAATATTTTTACTACAAGTGTCCATACATATTTAACCAAACATTTTATATACACACAACATACATCATCACTTCTCAACATGAGATCCCTTTTCTATTCACCCTTTCACACAAGTATAAAATCTTATACAATATGGCATACATTTTTTTTCCATTTTCTAAGATAACATTAATAATCATAAAATTATTTGTAACACATCATATCCACACAAATCCCTTGTCAAAATCTTAATGTGCTACCATACGATATCCAAACATTTTAGTGGGGCAAAAAGATTACCTGATTTCTAAAAAAAATAAACTTTATCTGTCACCTACTAAAAATGCTTAAGCTCTATTTAAAAAAAATTTATACATATAAATAATATCATAAATAAAATATTAATATAAGATAAATTAAATAATAATTTTTTAAAAAATATTTATTAAATATAAAATTACAAAACTACCCTTATACCTTAAATACTATAAAAAATACATAAAAAATTACATGGCATAACTCACGCTGCAAGTGTAGTGTGAGCCATGTAGAAATGGAAAATATGGAAGGGGTAGGAGAAAAATGGATTGGGTAAGGGTTTGTAGGTGTTGGTGAAAGGTGTAGGTTTTGGTTGTTAGGTGTAAGAGGTGGGGGTGGAGATGGCTAGTGGTTAGAGGGTGTGTTGTAGTTGGTTAAAGGGCAGCGGTGGCAGTGGCATAGGCTGTAGGGAGAGGTAAAGCAGGGAATGTAAAGGAGAATAAGAAAAAGAAAAGAAGAGGAAGGAGAGAAGGGCATGTGTATGTGGTGTTGGGTGGTTGCGAGTGATGCTGCGGGAGGTCCATGGTGGTTGTGCTTGCGGTAGGCAACTAGGAGGAGCTATGGTGGTGGAGGAAATGGAGGGGATAGAGGTAACTAAAGGAATGTGGTGGTTGTAAAGTGGGGGTTGATGGGGGATAGAAAAAATGAGGTTGGGCTATATTGGAGGTTGGGGCATTGGCTACTTGGGGTCGTGTAGGAAGGTGGGAAGGAAGGAGAAAGGGTGGTGGCTGACGGTGGAGGATGGGTTGGTGCTAGATGCGCCTAACGTGATTGCAGATGAGGTGATGGGAAAACAGGTGTAGGGAGAAGAAGAAATAAGGGAGAAGGGGAGGTTAAGGGAGAGAGCATACCACATGGGAGAAGAGAGGAAGGGAAGAAGAAAAGAGGAAGAAGAAGAGGAGGAGGAGGAGGAGGAGAGGGGTTGGGCCAACCCAAGGGAAAAAGAAAAGAAAGAAGAAGGAGAAGGCCTGGGCTGGCTTGGGGAAAAAAGGGAAAGAGAAAGCAAAGAAAAGTGAAAAAAGGAAGAAAAATGATAAAGGAAAAAGGAAATGAAGAAAAAGAAAAGGAAAAAGTAAGGTAAAATGACAAAAATAATTACATTCATTTATTAATTAATTTTATCTATTTTTGTAATTCAAAGGTTTGCAAAAATAATTAAATCAATAATACAATGGTTAAAATTTTCTAGATAAAAGGTTAAATGTTCAAATTTTAGGTTATAAAAATTTGAGGTGTTATAGTATTGCACTACTGATTCACTTTCCCTTCCATGCCACAACCTTGATCATTTTCATTTTCCCTCCATGACACATAAACCCCCTATGTGTCCACCAAATGATTACCATATAATCATTTCAACTCAAATAATCCCCCTTCCATGCTCTCTTCATTTCTAACTCTTCCATCGATAGATATTCTCCCAACTCCCTCTATTGTATCCGCATCAATATTCCTCCTCTTCTCCAACAATATACCACTATCAACCTTTATCCAGCCTCTATTGAGGAACTTTGATGTAACATCCATATTTTTTACTATTAAAAAATTTAATTCAAAACATGTTGCAGCAGTATAAAATACTTTAAGAAAATAGGGTGTTACTGCCACACCTGACATAGGTTAGACGTCCACTACCTATCCCATATTAGATACAAGGTTAAACCAACAAAACACTAAAAAAAGTAGAGTAAGCAAATAATAATTTAATGGAAATAATTCCAAAATGTTTTCAACAAGTAACACTAATAGGTTCTGTTCAAATCATTATATCATACACATTAAAGTACGATATTACAAAACATGGGTTGAGGCATGAGGCCCAAAAAATTTACCATGGTGCACCATAGACTGTATCAAGACCTTTAGGATGCCGTCACTCACAACCTCAACCCAACATCAATAGGCCCTTTAATGGCCATCCCCAAAACACCTGCACAAGGTCTTCTGCTCGTGGGAATGAGCATGTAATTGAGCAAACAACCGCTTCACTATGCTACGTACTAAGTAAGACAACTTGCTCCCTTAATATACACATGTATACCAGTTTATCATACATAATATAATTTACAATTGGCGTCATGATAATGCCATATTTATACATAAGAATAAAAGCACATGATGTCATACTATCATGCATAATTCCAACAAGTATAATACCTCATGCATAAACTTACCACCTTTCCACATAAGCATGTACACAGTTAATGGCAAGGAGAATCAAACAACCTCAAGTTATTCCATTAGTTCATTTATATAAGAGATAAGTGAGCCACCCATGAATATTCCATTTCATAACCAAGTAGTCAAGTAAACCATAAGCTAATTGTAATAACTAGCTTTACTCATTTTTGACCAAGTGTACCATTACTTCAATTCTTGCTAAATATTATCCATTCTCTTAATCATCATTTATATTTCATCAATTAATTTCTTAATAATCGTATTTTATTATCATCGAGAAATAGGCCTTGCTCAACATCATGATCTCACATACCATGGAAGTCTATCAAAAAAGGAACATAAAGTCTAGGCCGAAGCCAATCACGACAATGGACATAAGTCCAGGCCGAAACTTATCTCCACAATGGAAATAAGTTTAGGCTGAAGCTAACCAATATGGAAAT